>JARAOQ010000005.1:0-1200000 GCA_029783445.1 Fomitopsis palustris
CGTGCCGCGGGGTCCGGTCGCGACTGTGCATGCAATCAACATCAGCAGAACGAGTGTTGACATGAACGCAGCCCTCACCGTCCTTGAAGTATGATCTGATGTCCAATGGCAGCTGGAATTCAACTGGGATGCGACTCTGGAGTTCTGCAACAAGGGGCGCCATGAACTTCAGCGACGTGGGAGGTTTATGAGGAGGCTTCTGCAAAGAGAAGGTCATCGCTGAACACATGATGTCACAAGGAGAAAGATGACGCACTTGCTGTAATATACACGCAGGACAGTACCACGTCTCCCCATCCGGAAGCTCAGATGTCTCCAGCGGCGGGTCCAAACACCACAGATGGAAAGCCCTGGGACACCCATCGCAGTAAATGAGATCCCCTAATGAGCGACATGAAGAACAATGGTCCTCGTTTGACTTCACCGTTGATTCATGGGGTGTCAGGGATAGAGGTACATCAGTCGCCCGTACTTCTCATCGACATGGCTAAGACTCACCCCTGTCGCTGGATATTCATTCACAGGCAATGTACACACTGTGGGCTCTTCCTTGACCCTCACACCTAAGTCTCTCTCCTTCCCCTTCCCTTTATCCTTGCGAGCGGCAGGCCCTCCTCGCACATGGCTCTGATGAACAACTACATCCTCTCCGGGAGGGATTGAGTTCGAACGCGACATCGTAGGATCTTCAGAATCGAGGGGATTGAAGGCAGGGTCGCTCTCCGAGATGGCATGAGAAGAGGACGCCAAGGGCACCGAGTGAGCTGACGCATCCGCCACGGAGGCGTTCGCGTTCAGATTGCGTGCCGATGCACGTTGCGCTCTGTCGACCGCGGAGCTGTATCCGGTGTGGTTGATGTATACAGTAAGATGCATCGAATCATGAAATGCCCAGTTGTGGTGAGGGGGTAGGTGGCGCAAAGCAAATCTTCAGTACCTGGGTAGGTGCAAGACACACAATGCTCACCTTCGTTCCAATCGTGCTCGCTTACGGCGAGGGCCGTCCACATCAGTCGTGGAGGTGAGGGGAGTCGCCATATGCCCTGTGTAGGTCGTTCCAGGGTCAGAGGTAGGTAGGTAGGAAATGACCGTAACGGTTTTCCTATGGTCTTTCCTCGGCTGGCCGGTCTGTTGCACCGAAGCTAGCGGTGGCGGTCCAGGGAGGATTTCGGTTGCCAGACTTCCGTCGCCCTCTAAATGCGAGGGCTGGGCTATTGGCACGCCCGGAAGCATGTAAGCTGGCACACTCTCGACAGACGCCATGACGGTTGAGGGAAGAGTTCGTGAGCACTGGGCAGCGAGACACGCCGAGGACGGAAGGTGCGACCGACGTGCGTCAAAGGCCGGTAATACCTGCAGCTGCAATCCGGCGACTAGGCCAGAGAGTATGAGGGGCAGATTTGCTCTAGTAGTGATAAACTCTCGACGATATGCGTAAACTAGGCTACATGTTTGTCGTTCTCATTTACGACCCCTCGCCGCTCCCTCAAACAGCACCCTCGATCCCAGGCTTCCCTCGTAAGGGCATCGCCCAAAGAGCACCTGAGAAAGACAATGAGGCCTGCCAAGTAACAACATTGGCAGCACGTACCAGCAGGGAGGGGGATGGTGAGATCACGATAGCGCCGTTGAGATGGGAATCAGGGTGCTGCGAAATGCTCCTATGCAGCATATCCCAAGATTAAGCGGACACTACTCAGACTAGCACCCTGACTTACTGCTATACTGCCAGAGAGCAGGCAATGGGAAAGTCGTCCTACGGAGCGGTGCCCAATGCCACCGGGTCTCAACGGCGCCGTGAACAATACGGATGTATTCCTTTGCAACAAACATTGATAGCGGAGGGGAATGACAAGCTCGAAGGTCATCGGAGAACATGCTTGGGAACGGGTCGTTTCATGAGGATATGTGCCGCCTTGACGTGCTGCCACGAGATGGGTCGCTGGTGCCTTCAGAGGCCATGACACAAGGTACGCCAAGCCGGGAGATCGACTAGACGGATTCACGTATCAATGCGTAGCAAATGACGACAAAGGCACAGTGCGCACCATAAGCATCGCCAGATATGCTCTCCTTGACCCCCGTATAATCTTATAGCGATTCTGCATTCACCACGCTCGTAGTATCATACAACAGTTGCATGAATACTTTGAATCCTGCTCAACCTATTCCAAATTCAAATGAACGACAGATTTGGAGAGCGGTGAGGGGTCGGACGTACGACAACCATCTGCAAGAAACCCTCACATATGAGCACTCAGTACCAGTATTCCTAAAAGCAGCGAATCAGGCCTACATTAGGATTGATATTGCACAGGATGGCTATGGATGTCTGGTATCGATGTCGTCATCGTGTTTGGAGGTAAGCAGATGCGCACTCGACGAAGCCTTGAGGGATGCCTGTGACCTACTAACAGTGGCTACGCCGAAAATCGACCCCTGCTTGGGATGAGGCATAGTCATCACGGCAGGAGTGTTCATGGAGCGCCAATGTATGGATCTCAATTCCCGTAGCAAGGATCGAGTACATACACTAAGAAACGTGGGCATGGACTGAAGAGGCTGTTGAAGGCCACACCTCGGCGGCAACTTGAACGCCGGCGTTTGACCGGTAAAAGGCAAAGGCTTTGGAATCTAACAGAGACAAACAGCCTTATCCTGCCGGCGGCCATGGCCAACACTACTGTCCGCGGTGCAGAAGCCATACATGGCCAGAATCCACAGGTTTGTCTTACCTCCAATGTACTCGAACAGCTTCTCATACTGACTTGACAGTACCTAGTTGAGACTGTTATCCGAAACCGTATATATGAGTCGCCGTACTGGAAAGAGCATTGCTTCGCGCTTACTGGTGAATGTCGTACTCTATGTATCACGTCTATCAGCTGACGCGTACACGCTCTAGCGGAATCACTCATCGACAAAGCCATAGAGCTCAAGTGCATAGGTGGCGTATATGGCAACCAGAAGCCGACCGAATTTTTGTGCTTGCTACTCAAGCTATTGCAAATCCAGCCGCAGAAGGAGATCCTCCTAGAATACCTTCAGGCAGATGAATTCAAGTATGTTGATGATATACATGCATCTCCATATCATTCTGAGCTCCTCATCATGCTCGACAGGTACCTGAGAGCGCTGGCTATCATGTACATACGCATGACCTTCAGGTCGGTCGAGGTGTATGAGATCCTTGAGCCGCTCCTCAAGGACTATAGAAAACTCCGATACCGCGGAATGAGTATGTAGCCGATGTGCTCTTGCATATAACATGCTGATTTGTTCTCTAGATGGGTACTCGCTTACGTACATCGACGAGTTTGTTGATAACTTACTCGTGGAAGAGCGAGTATGTGACATCATTCTGCCCCGTCTTACGAAACGGGATGTTCTAGAAGACAATGGCGAGCTAGGCCCACGCAAAAGCCGTCTGTTAGATGCGATGGAGGGCAAGAGTGAACACGGTAGTGAACGCAGTCCAAGTCGGAGTCGGAGTCTCAGTCACAACTCAGACCGAAGGAGTAGAAAAAGCCGAGGACGAAATGAAGATGAGGGTAGCGTCAACACTGATGCGAGGACACCATCTCCGACGGGCTCTGGATATCGCTCTCGTACACCTTCAAGATCGAGATCAAGTTCGAAGTCACCGTATCGTTCGCGCAGTCGGAGCATGTCAACCGACCGTCTCAATGGCGGCAGTCCACGTTATCAGTCGCGTAGTCGCAGCATTTCTCCCGATAGAATGGAGACGTGATTATAGTCTTGTACACGCAGACTGGAATAGGTACGCAGGAACAATGCAGACAGATCATTGGAAGCAGTGGCTACGGCTTCTGTTGTACGAATTGCTGCTGCTTGAACTTGGTGAGCTGTTCCGACAGGACTTTCCAGCGGTCCGGGACCATCGGGAGGGCCTTCACGGCGGTGGGGGAGAGATACCCTCGGTTCTTCCATGACGTGTACCACACTAAAGGCAAGTGAGCAAAGCTCATAGACGAGTACGCATGACACGCACAGATATCCCTCCGGTTTGTAGGGGCAGCCTCTGTCCTGTCTGTTCGCCCATGCACACAATCCCGCAGAGCGAGGGCATTGTAGTGTTTGCAGATGACTGACCCACCCAGCTTCTCTACAGCACGGATAGCACTCTGCGACGCTCTGGACGGCGTGATGTAAATTGGGGTCCTCAAATGTTCTGCGCCCTACAGAGGGAGGCAGTATTAGTGACATGAGCAGAGCGCAGAGGTCGACTCACATTGCCCAGAAGCTTGACGCCATCGTGTACATTGTGTACGCAGCCGCTGAGGAGCAGCTCTTTGGCGGTGATGGGTTTCTCTGGAGATGACGTGAGTCGACCTTGGTCTATCCAATGTTGGATACGATCTAGGTTGACTGGAGCCCAGGTTCTCCCTTCTCTGTAGGCCCCAGGCAGTGAGATGTTGGCCGGTGACATAGAAGAGAGAGCGTACGCATTGACGAATCCTCGCTTCGGTATCAGCTTGACGATGGGGGTTTGGCCACCTTCGAAACCTGCCTTTGGCTTGCCATTCCCTGACCGCGCCTTTTGACCTTTGTGTCCTTTCCCCGACGTTCCACCTCTGCCCGAGCCCTGGCCACGTCCTACACGTTTTTGCTGGAGAATCGGTCAGCGCTGATACGTACCAGCATAAAAGATGACAGACCTTGTGTTGCGAATTCGCCGCAGGCGTGAGGTTAAACAGGCCGACGCGACCAGACGTTGCGCGAAAGCGAGCTACGGACATGGCGGAGGGTAGCGTCAGATGTAGGCGTCAAAGCCACTGAACGCGAGAGAACCCTTCTCTCTGTATAAGGCAACACCGGTCGCCGAATTCACTTGGTCCAGCAAACAAGCACCTGCAGGCGACTCAAGTGTTCCGCGTTCCGCACCCTTTGGCATGTCAGGAACTGGGGAATCCATGCAGTCAAGCTTATGTCCTCTGATCACTATCTGTGGTACCACTGGCGTTGGCAAATCGAAACTTGCGGTCGAGCTCGCGCTGGCACTGGCACACAAGTCTGCGTCCACGAGACACGGATACCGAGGGGCAAGGATCATCAATGCAGATGCTATGCAAGTGTACTCCGGTATGGATATCATAACCAACAAGATATCAACTGCGGAGATGCAGGGCGTTGACCATCTTCTCATGAGCTTCAAACGGCCGGGAGAGCAGTATTTTGTCACTGAATGGGTGAACGACGCGAATCGTATCGTAAATCGTGCCCTTATATATGTTTCCACTTTGTAACTGTACCGTCTACAGATCGAGGAGACTCACCGCATGAGGCAAGTGCCGATCATCGTCGGTGGGACAACCTACTGGATACAACACCTCCTCTTCCCAAACCGTCTTGTCTCTATGGATCGCTTGAGCTCCGGCTCATCCGAAGCACATAGCATATCGGAAAAACTTGCTGAAGCACTATCTGCGCTTACTCCCGAATTGTTCGATTTATATCATACTCTTCCTCACGAGGCACCTTCCGCAACCGAAGAGCCCGAACTCGCCATGGACATACATCGACTGTTGTCTATGTTAGATCCGTCAGTCTCCCAGAGGTTTCACTGGAAGGACACAAGAAAAAGCCTGCGGCAACTGGCCATAATCAGGGAAACCGGTCGGTTGTCCAGTGAAATCATCGCAGAGCAATCGCTCGTGACTCCGCGTCCTAAGTATGTGCGTTTCAATTTTTGTCGTTGAACGCTCATTCAATTACTAGGTACCGCACTCTACTGTTCTGGTTATACGCGAAACCTGATGTTTTGAAGCCGCGGCTTGACAAACGCGTTGATCAGATGGTGGAGGTACGGTGCACGCTGGTGTAACGTTCCGTAAACAGCTACTAATGAACGTTATCGACAGCAAGGTCTATTGAACGAGATTCGGAGCCTACGAGCACAAATACCAGCTCATGCAGCGGCTAATGGCCAGGTCAGGCCAGAGAGCGGACCAGGTAACAGCGACGAGACGGAGAGCGGACCTATAGAAAGCGACTATACACTTGGCATTTATCAGTCCATTGGTAAGCATATTCTTGGTTTAGTACACGTCAGCTCAATGACTCTAAGGCTTCAAGGAGTTCCATGAGTATCTGAGTGCACCGCGCCATGACGATGCTATCTTTCAGGATGCCATTCAAAAGATGAAGACTGCCACGCGTAGATACACGAATCGCCAGAACATGTGGATACGGAACCAGCTTCTGCCTGCAGCACGAGCAGCCAACACCGTCAACCGATCAGATGGTAACGGCGACATAGTTTCGACGTATGTACTCGACGCGACTGGTATGTCACGCTTTGACCCATGTTCTACCAGTATGCTTATCGCGAGTAGACGCCGAAGCATCCTGGGACTCGGCCGTACGTGAACCAGCACAAGAGATAACTGATGGTGGGTCAAACTCACTTGTGGAAGCAGTACACATATCTGAAGTCACAGCAGCTTTCCTGAACAAATCAGACCTCCCCAACCCCCTATCGTTGTCGGACACTGCTCGTGACCTCCTCACAGAAAAGCCCAAGAGGTTGCATCAGGCCCTACGCCGCATATACATATTACTAACAGCATGCGACAGTGCTCCGAGGCGGAAAATGACTTGCGAGGTGTGCACGCTCGATAAAGATCGTCCTTTCATGCTAGATGAAGGGCCACAATGGAAGGCACACCTTAGGACACGACATCACCGCAAACGAGCGGTGAAAGCACAACTGAGAAAGTTACAGGAGAGCCATGATACGGAACAAGCGGATGAAGTCAGTGACACATCGCAAGCTTTGTTGTATGAGACGAATGCACTATACACATAGTTAACATAGCTCTTGGATGTGTCATACACTGGAGACATGCCAGGATGCACGACAGAGTGTTCTTCCTCATGCTTCACGTTGCAATAGATTTCCCTTTATTGACCCTTTCTAGACTTACACGAACCCAACTAGCAGCCACAAAAGCATACGTCGACCTCTGCATCGAGGGGTGGGTACAAGTGTGGAGGATGGCGCCGTAGGCGACGAGGAGAGCGCATATACCAAGGTCGACGATCCCCAGATAGTGGAGCTCGACGGTCCCTGGGTTCGGACAATAAGTCGCATGACCACCCTCCGCCAACTGGACCTTCACGGTCAAGTGGAGCGTAGGGAGGCTGTTCGTTTAGTCGACCAGGATGGCGGAGTCGGTACAGAAGAGCAGCCCAAAATTGTATTTCTCTCTTGTGGCATGGTCGATATCGGTGCAAGAGCTCAGGGACGACGGTATCACCTGTCCAGTTTCGCGTGAGCCAACCTGCCAGAAAGCAGTATTCACTGATGCGCACCAGAGGAGTCCACTCTCCCGAACGAACTACGTAGGTTGGGCACTTTCTTCGGTGCTTCACGTTCCATAAGGGTGAATAGATATGATAGAGTATTCTGGATCCGGATAGTGATCTCGAACATCGGCTTGGTTGTTGGCACCATCCGAGGCACTTCATCATAGTCACAATCGCCGACACCGCGCTCGACGATTCGTGGTGTCCACGCATGATCGCTGCGCAATGCAGCGGAGTAAACGTCATCGCCCGACGAACCATCTATGCCGCTAGGATTGTGCAACATGTGTCGAAGGCGACCACAGAAAAAGGCCTCTGCCCGGTTCGCCAAGTCATCTGGTCGACGGCTGGGCTGTGAGACATTAGCAGAAGCCATCCCACAGCGTGTGATGATTGTTCTGCATCTTTGGACAATTAATCCGGGTGACTGCAACCAGAGATTGCGGACGTACGCAAATGTGCTCTCGTCCAGTAACTGGCTTACATCCTCTGAGAGACCAACCAAATCGATGACACAAGGTCTGTTCAAACCCCGTGTCAGGAATTAACAGTGATAGACTGACTGACAAGAACAGACTTACCCAGCGATGTCAATCAAAATGTGACTAGCAGCTATATTGTCAAATGCTTTGGCGGCTGCTCGTGTGTATTGAAATGACTTTGGGCTATATGGCCTTCCTTCATCTGCGCCTATTCCGAGGACACAGGGCCAATCTAACCCTGCCAACGAGCCTGGGCCATTCGATATGTGACTCTTCGGTGATAAATCTACGCCGCACCCTCCGATATCCATATCACATAGCGAGGCGGATACACCATACTCACCTCGAACCGGCGCCCCAGCGACGAGGGTAACACAGGCGGCCCATCCCAGAGAGGCGAGGACGCACCGCAGCATAGTGGACCAGCAGGGAGTCGATGGGTCTTTCCCCCATTCCGCAGCCTATATCGCCTGGCTTCGTAGATGTCCGCAGCACGGCGAGCCGCCGAGCCAGGCTAGGAGCACCTCAGCTATCGCCCGAATCACTTGAGAACGGACGGTGGTAAACGCCTACAGGGCCCTACGTGAAGCATAGACAATCGCTGATTTCAACCCTATCCCAAGATCGGGAACATGGAGTGGGCTACATTGAGTGGAGAGCATTCAGTGAATGCCGGACTTTCCTAGTTCCATCTTGCTGCTGCGGGCTTGAAATCCCGCAGCTCGGTCCGGCACAAGTCGTCGTTACGTTCAGCGTGGGTAGTGGTCGTCTATACGTACTATGTGAGACACACCGACATTCCCCAGCAGGACTTCCAATGTCGTGAACAGACGTATTCTCGGCACTGACGATGAACAGACGATACTATAGTACGGGGGACCTTTTGGGTATCTTACTCTGCCAACTGACGGAACTTCTCCTGTATCTCGTTGTATAGCGCGTCCATCTTCTGTTTAATGGGCTCCTTCCCTTGTGCTGGCGACTAGATTGAAGATTTTGGTCAGCTCATCAAAGAACACATTACGAAATAAACATCGCGGTACCTCGAACTTCATTTGCGACAGCTTAAACATGAGGTCACCGGCCGAGTCCCTGATCTTGGCGAACGTGATATCGCCCGACGCGACCGCCTTGATCGCTGCGTCGTGGAACGCCACAAAGTTTCTGAGCATCGCACTTGTCTTGTAAAACGGACAGAAGCGGTCGTACTCGCTCATGCCGTTCTGCTGCAGGAAGTCATCTTTGAGCATCCTTGCTACCTCCAACGTAATCTTGTCGTTCTCTCCAAGCGCGCTCTTGCCGACGAGCTGCACGATCTCTGCAAGGTCATCCTCCTTCTGAAGGATCTCACGCGTCTTCGTGCGTAACTCGACGAAGCCCGGTTCAGTCGTCTCGTAGTGTGGATCCAGCACCTTGAGGTACTTGGAATAGGAAAGGTTCCAGTTGACGGATGGGAAGTGTTTCCGTTGCGCGAGCTTCTTGTCAAGACCCCAGAAAACCTGCACAATACCGAGTGTCGCAGACGTGACTGGATCCGAGAAGTCACCACCTGGTGGAGAGACGCTGCAGCGAAGTGAGTGCAAGTCATGACCACAGTGACCGATACTCACGCGCCGACGATGGAGACGGTGCCTTGCCGAACGGGGTTACCCAGGCAAGTCACTTTTCCTGCACGCTCATAGAAGCCAGCCAGCTTAGTGCCCAAGTATGCGGGATAACCGGAATCCGCAGGCATCTCTGCCAAACGACCAGAGATTTCACGCAACGCCTCGGCCCATCGTGACGTTGAGTCAGCCATCATGGAGACGTTCGTGCCCTGATCACGGAAGTACTCTGCAAGGGTGATACCAGTGTAGATGGATGCCTCACGCGCCGCCACAGGCATATTGGATGTGTTGGCGACCAGGGTTGTACGCTTCATGATGGGCTCTTGACGGTCTCCAACTTCCATAGTGAGCTCAGGGAACTTGCCAACGTCTCAGCAAGCGAATACATTACAAAGTACTCATCACTTACATCCATCAAAACTTCAGCCATCTGAGCCGAGTATCAGGATCGACTCTAAACAAAGTGGTAGAGATTCGTACCTCGTTTCCACGTTCACCACAACCAACGTAAATGATGATGTCGCTATTGGAGAATTTGGACAGTGCTTGCGAGATGACAGTCTTGCCGCAACCGAAAGCGCCGGGGATGGCTGTCGTACCACCTTGCACGCAACTGATTGCGAGATGAGCACAGTATTGCAGTGGCGAGAGCGGTACAAGCATACGGGAAGAGTGCATCCAAAATACGCTGACCAGTCAAGAGAGGATAATCGGCGGTGTGCTTCTCCGTTACAGGCCGAGGAGCACGGACTGGCCAAACTTGCATCATAGTGTGCTTTGTCGTCTTGCCTTCAAATTCCGTTTCCAGAACGACGTCCTAAACAACGGTTATCCACAAGCGAGGCAATATACTAGAACCCCAACATACATCGACGGCGTAGCTACCCTTCTCTGCGATATGGGTGATGGTACCAAGGGCGCGAGGGGGGAGCATGATCTTATGCTTATTGACGAGCGAGTTTTCGTACACGGTTCCGAAGATGTCGCCTCCGGAGATGTGGTCACCGACCTATTTGAGAGGTGTAAGCTGCGCGACCTTGACATCGAACAACAGTACAGCCTGCGAAACAACGCGCCTTGTAGTTTAGTGGGTTGAAATCCCATTGCAGAGATCGGTCCAGCGCATCAGTGTTGATGCCGCGAGGAATATAGATAGATTTCGATAATTCTTGGATGGACTATGAAGAGACATGAATACAGCGCCGTGAAGTCGGATCACTCAACTCACTCGTAATGGTCGCTGAATACCGTCGACAATGTTGGACATGAGACCTTCCAGGACGGACATTAAGAAATCTACGTGCGTATACACCACATGGATCCAGGACATACCGGGACCGAGTTCAACACTGAGCGGCTTCCCTGTGCGCAATACAGGGTCGCCAACTGTGACTCCTGACGTCTCCTCATAGACTTGGATAGTGGCCTTATCCGAGTCTATCCGAATAACCTCTATAGTGCCCGCCGTAAGCATAGTCCTGGATTAGTATTGATGTAGGCATACCGCCGACGAGTTCGTCATGGCCGACGCGTACGAGCTCGTACATCGCAGCTCCGGTCATGTTCTCGGCGATGACGACGGGTCCGGAGACACCGAAGACAGAGCCAAAGCGCGACTCGCGGTGCTCGTCGGAAACCTTGGGGAGGTCTTTCTTTGCGTTTGCGAGTGCGCCAGCCATGGTGGTGAGCGGAGCAAGAGGGACGGCGATGGGCTGCTTCAGGTTGCTGCCAACTGCGTCAGATACTGGGCGCCCGCAGGGGCGGCAGCCCACGTGAGCGTACCATACTTGGAAGGTTGCGGAGATACCGGGCCATATGTCCGGCGACGCGTCTGCGACTGACGCGTCCTCCCTCGATGACAAACGCCCTCACCTGCTCAGCCTTCACCCCGTACATTCACCTACTCACCGTCGCTCAACATGCCGCCCAAAGCGTGAGTGTCTGTGTTTACTGAAATAATTACGACTATCTCACACTTCCCGCAGTGACTGGGAGAAATGTACGTATGGTCGTCCATGCGCGGTCGAAGCAAGCACTGACTTCTCTGCAGGGGAGAAGAAAGCAGACGGCAAGGATGAGGAGAAGGAGATCAAAGGTGTGCGCCGTCGCTTACTAGTTAGCCCCTCTATGTGCTCATGTTCTCTCAGCGTTGGATGACAGTGACATCCAAATCCTGAAGACATACGTTCGTGCTTCGTTTCTCGTAAGGATGGTGGTATTCAAGGAAGATATAGGGACAAGGTCCATATGCTGCACGATTGAAGAAGATAGAGCAAGAGATAAAGGATGTCCAGAAGCGTGTCAACGAGAAGCTTGGTACGTGCCTTTCGCTCTGCAGGCTGCATGTCCTCAGCTCAAGCATGCTCGGTGTAGGTATCAAGGAGTCAGACACGGGACTTGCGTCGCCGAACCTATGGGATCTTCCCGTTGACAGGCAGCGTATGGGAGAGGAACACCCTTTACAAGTCGCGCGCTGTACCAAAATTATCCCCGTCGACCCCGAGGCGGCGGCGGCGGCTCGCGCTGTCAACCCCGCCGGTGCTGCCCAAGGCCAGAAAGGCGCCGATGAACAGGACAAGTATGTCATCAACATCAAACAGATTGCCAAGTTCGTTGTCGGTCTCGGAGAG
The DNA here is from genome assembly GCA_029783445.1 of Fomitopsis palustris. NCBI lineage: Eukaryota > Fungi > Basidiomycota > Agaricomycetes > Polyporales > Fomitopsidaceae > Fomitopsis > Fomitopsis palustris. The sequence continues at coordinate 12,049 of JARAOQ010000005.1, forward strand.
CGTGTCGCGCCTACGGATATCGAGGAGGGTATGCGTGTGGGGTGCGTAGCATCTTCTGACATATCTCATGTCGGTGTTCATCGTCTTCAAACAGGGTCGACCGCAACAAATATCAGATTCAGATACCACTGCCACCAAAGATTGATGCCTCCGTCACGATGATGCAAGTCGAAGAGAAGCCCGACGTAACGTATTCTGATATTGGCGGGTGCAAGGAGCAAATCGAGAAGCTCCGAGAGGTCGTAGAGACACCACTCCTCTCGGTGAGTGTTGGCGCTTTCGCTTTGTGACAGCGCGATGTAACAACCCTCAATAGCCAGAACGTTTTGTCAATCTCGGTATTGATCCGCCCAAGGGTGTTCTTCTCTTTGGCCCGCCGGGAACGGGAAAGACCCTTTGCGCTCGTGCGGTCGCAAATCGAACAGACGCTACTTTCATCCGCGTTATTGGCTCCGAGTTGGTGCAGAAGTACGTCGGTGAGGGTGCACGCATGGTTCGAGAGCTTTTCGAGATGGCACGAAGCAAGAAGGCATGTATCATCTTTTTCGACGAGGTCGATGCGATTGGTGGCGCGCGGTTCGATGACGGCGCCGGGGGTGACAACGAGGTTCAGCGGACAATGTTGGAGCTTATCAACCAACTGGACGGTTTCGACCCCCGTGGAAACATCAAGGTCCTCATGGCCACTAACCGGCAAGTCTACTCAGTACAGCATGCGTCATATAGCTAAACCACGTTCATAGACCTGACACTTTGGACCCTGCCCTCTTGCGTCCTGGGCGACTCGACCGACGAGTAGAATTCTCACTGCCGGACGTAGAGGGACGTGCACATATTCTGCGCATTCACGCTCGTAGCATGAGCTGCGAGCGTGACATCCGCTTCGACTTGATCGCACGGCTATGTCCTAATACGACTGGTGCGGAGCTACGGTCGGTTGCGACGGAGGCGGGCATGTTCGCCATCCGCGCACGGAGGAAGGTTGCAACCGAGCGTGATTTCCTCGACGCGGTTGAGAAGGTCGTGCGGCAAGGAACGAAGTTCTCTAGCACGTACGTATCGACTGTTCTATCGATGCGAGTCGTAGCCAACTAACCCATCATCTGCAGGCCTTTGTATCAGGTATACAACTAGTTATCGTATATCCTCGTTGCGTTGTCACGTTTGCATGCATGTTATCTTCATCCTTGGACTCCTACAATGTTGTATTTGCGCGACCAAATTTTGAGCTGCCATAGACTCGGAGCTGGTATAACGACATTTCCGAGTCACGACATGCCACTACCTGGGCGCCTACCCGATGTTATGCAGTCATGCAGCAGCCATTGCGATCTTCTGGCCTGCGCATCGCATACACTGTACGGTTTCCACGTCCTTTACGACTCTTCACTAGTCAATCACAGCACCATGCTGATGCGCCTTTCACCCCCGCCGAGCTGTCTCGCATGATTGAAGAGCATGCGAAACAGCCACCTCGTCCGCTCACTCTGTCAACATTACTCTCCTTGGCTGACCCGGTCACCCCGGACTCCGTACTCAAGTCTGTCGGATATGTGCTCACTGAGATCCCTCGTCGATTGGCTAGGCGTGCCAGGGCCTTAGAGGCTCTACCCTTCATCGTAGGCATGAACCCCTATGTCGCACGTACTCTCGAGCGGTACCGCCAGAGCTTTCGCTTCCTATGCAGCCACCCCGCAGTCATAACTCTGGAGGATAACAAGAGGTTCACGGAGCAGTTGGAAGCAGTTGTGTCAAGCCATGCGAATGATATACCAACTATGGCGAAGGGGTGAGCAGCCCATCCTTGTGTCGCAGTCCATGCATGGCCTCATCTCCTGGCGTAGTTTCCAGGAATGTGCACGGTACATGACTCCAGAACAGATCAGCACCTTCCTCGACAAGGCTATCCGCAGCCGCATCGCCGTGCGTCTCATCGCAGAGCAGCACATCGCGCTGTCCCGGGCTCTCGAGGATGGCGAGATGGCCGCCGACCACCTGGGCATCGTGCACAAACTATGTTCTCCGGAGAGCATGATCCGCATGTGTGGTTCGTGGGTGGGCGAACTATGCGAGGCTACTCTCGGTGCGCACCCAGAGATCATCATAGATGGGGAGGTCGACGCCACGTTTGCGTGAGCAAGTCCTTGTTATCGGGGCGCGAGCATTCCTGAACGCTCACGTAGATATATTCCAGTTCACCTGGAGTACATACTCACGGAGATCCTGAAGAACTCCTTTCGCGCGACAGTAGAACGACATGCGAAGCACACCCGTTCTGGGACTGTCCCGCCAGTCATCGTCACCCTCTCCCCTCCGCCCACATCGTCTCTCCCGCGGCAGCGCTTCCTCTCCCTGCGCATTCGTGACCAAGGCGGCGGCGTCCCCCCTGCCTATCTTGCGCAGATATTCTCCTACTCATTTACCACTGCCGGTAGGCAGGCAGCGTCGAAAGACGGTAGTTGGGAAGATACCGGACTTGGCGGTGGACCATATGCTGCACAACATATTGGTGGCAGTGCTGCTCTTGATGCATCTGGTTCGATGAGTGGCAGTACTCTCTTCACTGAGATGACCGGACGTGGTTTGCAGATGGGAATGGGCACAATCGCGGGTCTAGGATATGGGTTGCCGATGAGTCGCTTATATGCAAGGTACTTTGGCGGCTCGTTGGACTTCGTCTCCTTGGACGGATGGGGAAGCGATGTCTTCGTCAAATTGCGTTGCCTGGATGACGCCGGCGATGCAGAGATTTAGGAACAGTCGGTATGGACAATCGGAATGGTGCAGTCGTGTATTGAGCCTCTAATGCCTTGCACGGGGATGTTCCCTCGAGATCAAACTATCGTTGTCTCGCTGTTGCTTTTGTCACAAGTCACATGGCGCGTGTGGACCAGCAATTCCCGACTTGCTAGCAGCCGGCAGGATATATTGAAATGCAGAATGACTATGCGAGAGTACGAGATGTGTAACGATGAGGTGACAAAACGGCGTAAGAAATCGTCATCAAACGAGCAGTTCAGAGCGATGTGGAGTAATAAGATACAGGAAACCGAGGGTATGCAGTGGAGAAGCCAGACCAGCCTGAAAGTCGTCAGCGTTACGAATATATGAGCGTTCCCGACAAGCTCTACGAGGAGAGGGTCAAGCCCGGCAGGCTAGAATACACGAAGGCCTTGGTACGGTCATTTCGCGATCTGACAGAAACCGTCAGGATAATGTATGGGAATAGTTGCACAGACGTACCATTGTGCGGCTAGAATGGTACGATGATATAGACTGCGCCTGCGAGGTTCGATACGTCCTAGACGACCCAACGCCAGAATGGAGTGAACTCGAATTGCTGGGCGTATTGGGTACTGTCCCCGTGGTACGCGTTGAGCGAGCAGTGAGGGGAGTGGGCGCACTGATCATAGACTTCTTGGGGGTCTCCGTGACCTTGCTGCTCCGGCTGCTGGTGAAACTCGCCGTCGAGGACAGCAGCGTCCTCGCAGTTCCCGGGGTAGGGCTGGTGATTTTATGTCGCCTGCCAGCAGTAATGAAGGGATGGCGCAAGGCTGCTTGGGGTTTCATCCGCCGCTCAGGGTCCCACACCAGACACTTCGCGATGAAGTCAACGAATTGTTCATCGTCACATCGCAGGACCTGTGCAAGGCTCTTAGTCCCTGGCCTCCTCCGTCGCCCCTTGGAATTCACAACCGGACGAGGAGCACCAGAGGTATCTAGTAGGAACACGTTCAGCTACTACCAAAGGTCAAATGCGCGCGAGTGCTTACCAAAGAATAGCCGCTTCCTAGAGCTACGATTGATGAAGTCCTTGTCCGGGACACCGAGAACCTCCATGATACACGATAGCTGCTCCTGCTCGTTCTCGCCTGGGAATATAGGAAAGCCCGTGTATAGCTCGGCCAGAATACATCCTAAACTCCACATGTCGATGGCCATATGGTAGTTCATGCCTAGGATGACTTCTGGTGACCGATAGAAACGGCTTTGAATGTACGTGTAGACTAGCATGGGTTCAATAGAGACCGGCAGATCAAGTCAATATCACTCACTCTTCTCGTGCTCGAAGCAGCTACTGCCGAAGTCAATGACCTTGATAGCGCTCTTCGCAGGGTGTTTGAGCAGCACATTCTACAGATGACACCATGAGCACTGTTCTGTCGCTTGCTGAGCAACAAATGCCTACCTCGGGTTTCAAGTCGCAGTGAACGATGTGATGATGCCGCATCAAGGAAAGAGACTGTAGCATCTGGCTAGTGAACCGCCGGATGAGAGCGGTGGTAAAGCCCACAAAACCGTTAGCTTTGATCAGCTCGTAGAGATTGATGCTCAGCAACTCTGTGGCGATGCAGAGGTGGTTGCGGAAATAGAAGTGTTCCACCATCTTGAGGACATGGTGTTTCTCCTCCTGGTCCTGATAACGCTGTCAGCGTCCTAACTAATATATGACCTACGACCCACGTACCCATTTGCGTAGACTGTCCAAGATCTTAATCTCTACGAGGGCCTGGTGGTGGAATCTCTTCTTATTACGGATGATCTTGACAGCTACGGATTCGCCAGTACAGTGGTCGCGACAGTGCAGCACTTGACCGAAGGAACCCTTGCCCAGAGTGCTGATCACTTCGTATCGATATGCTAGATGGTCGCGATTGACAACAAGGTAGTCGCCTCGATCGTCGTCATATCCGTGGTTATTCGTTGAATTGTCTACAGTTGCGGCTTTCTTGTCGCTATGGGCGCCGTAGTAGTACACCGACGGATAGTCTAGGACTTCTCGCTTCTCAAACTCCGACAGATACTGAGCTTGTGGGCTCTTGAGGAGGGCTGCGCAAGCCGTCAGCAACTATCGAAAAAAACAGACACTTTGACTCACCAGCCGGAGTGACGGCAGGGGCTGGCGGGATCGGTTCAGGAAACTTCAGCATGGCATCCAGGTCCTCCTGGCTGGCTCCACTAGCCAGCTTCTTCGCGTGCTGCCGCTTGATGTACTGCATCATCTCTTCGTCACCCAAAACTTCCTCCTCGTCAATGGAGCTTGGAGCGGGAGAGGGTGTAGACAAGGACTGCCTGCTTGACGACGGAGACGCCATGGCTTGTTGAATGCTGTGCGTTGAAGATGAGTTGGACGACCGAGACGTTGGCAACGACATCTTTGGGCTCAAAAGCTTCAAGCCTTTCGATGGCGACAACGCAGAGAACCGATGTGACGAACCAGACTCATTCTGCTGAGCGACAGAGGAGATGGAAGCGACAGAGCCGGTAGATGATTTCCGGAGTCCTGCAAATGACATCGATTCGCGGTTCTTGCGCGGGATAGTGCCGCTGGTCGTGGACGACGTTGGGGCGGAAACCTGTCTAGGAACACGCGATGAAGTAGACGGAGATGCCCGAACAGAGTGACGTTGCGTCGCAGTAGATTTAGCAGCCGCAGCGTGACCGTTCTCGAGCACGCCGAATTCATTCATGGACTCCACGGTGGCAGCGGGGGAACTACCACGCGAACCAGACACCACAGAATTACCCACCAGGAGGCTGGCCCTCCGACCGGCGCCATTCCCTTTGAGCGTGGGGGAGTTCGTCGTTGAGGATCTACTAGATATACGAGGTATCTTGGTGGGCGTCTCCTTCGACAAGCTCGAGGTGGGGTTCAAGGATGACGATGGAGGGAGTTCCTTCGGCTCCTTCATGACATGAGAGTTGACACTGCCAACAGAAGGCGAACCGGCGATAGTAGGCAACTGGTTCCTGCTGCGGAGTGAAGAGTCAGATTGCTTCTGCATGGAGCTCACTGTCTGTGACGTCGCTCTCGAGGTTGCCAGTCTTGCTGTTGCTGACGTAGACGTCGATCCAGATGACGAGTTTGACTTCAGGCTTGCGACTCGTTGTGCGGTCGTCGCGGGTAGAGCCGAAATCTGCATCGGCGGAAGAGGTACGGGTTCCGTTTTCTTGGGGGTCGGCTGAGCGGAAGAAAGCGTCTAAGAGGGCCTTCAGTACGCAAAGCGACAAGTCACCAAGACAAGACTGACCTTCCCTCGTTTTCTACCCATGAGCACAGATATCCTGCTCTCGCTGCGGTCCTTGTCATCCTTCTTCTTGTTTTCCCTGTCAGAACCCTTCGATGTCGAGGTGTCTCTGCTACTCTTCGAATCGCTCTTCTCCCTGTCCGAGTGCAAACTCCTCCTTGAGCTAGAACCCTTAAGCAATGATGGAAGGCCCAAACTCAACACTGACGACTTCTTATGCGATGTACTCGTGGAGGGAGACGTCAAGCTCGTATCATGCACCGGCGAGTGGCTGTCGTACATATGCACGCGCGTTGTTGCGCTTCCCAGACCACCTGACGTCGGGGAAGGAGGCGGAGGCATTGAGTGAGACGGTGGTAACGCCATTGACTGCGAGGACGACCGACGGAAGAACGGTATCGATGACGGAGTAAGCCGCTTCGAGGATGGACCTCTTCGGAGGGACGACGAAGGGCTGAGAGGAGCTTGAATCGGTACGTTTGTGCTAGCACTGGAAGCGGTCTCCGAGCGACTAGGGACAGTGCGATCCGGCGTCTGCGAAGTGACCGACGGAGCCTGCAGCATCGTGCCATGGACGGATGGTGACAATGGGTCCCGAACAGAACCACGGACAGAACCTACGGAGGAGACAGACGCCAACGAGGTAGCAGATGCCATAGCAGAGTCAATTGGAGACCAGTCCTCGACGGACGCCTTGGTGTTTGGCGAACGAGCGTGCTCTTTAGATACCGACTTTCTAAGCTGAGCACCGAACGTTAACGACCGCGGGCTGATAGGGAGACCCGGAGACTTCTGGGAAGAGGGCTCGTTGATGGACGAGATGGATGGTGAGTTCGACAATTTCTTGCCCATGACATTGGAGAAACTCCATTTCTTCGACGGCGTCTTCTGGATATTGGTCGGTGTGGTCGCAGACTTCTGAACCTGGAGCGAGGCATGCTTCGAAGGCGTCGAGGGGAAAGTGGGTACCTCCAGGGAAGACTGGAATCTCATGTCGCTAACCGTTTCTCGTTTCGACCTGCTTGACGCAGGAGGGTCGAGCGCCTGAATCGCAACCGTGGTCGGAGTCTGGGGGGGCTGCTTGTACTGAGAAATGTCCTTAGGCAGCGGCGGGACGGGGGGCACACGTTGCTCCTCCGATGAGTCTGCGGCTCCTGCGAGAGAAGCTGCGCGGTCCCGAATGAAGGTCGCCTCACCGCTGTAACCAGACAGTTCGCTACTTGCACTGTTTCGCTTGGCCTTATTGGTCGATTGTCGGCCAGACGTCACAGAGACAGACGTAGCACTTGTACTAATGGATAGCGTAGCAGAGTCCCGGGAACTAGTCGTGGGAGTACTGGTATATGTCCCCGACGACGCAGACCCACGCTTACCGTTAAAGCTGGTGCGCGTAATGGAGTTTGACTTCTTGAGGGGAGATTTCTCAGGAGCAGGCGAGCTGCTGTGCTGCTCCTCACCAGAATGTGGCATATGTACTTCGCCGTCCCCAGGGAGGTCCGTCGCCGTGGAACCGAGACCGCTTGGTTGACGCTGTGATACTCCATGTTCTCCTTTGACTCTTTCCTTGTCTTTAACCGTATGCGTGCTCATCCGTTTGCCACCTCGCCCACCTTCGATACCCTCCCACTGACCAGAGACGCCAGCAGGGGTACTTGGACGACTAGAGCTCCCCAAACGGCTATGAGCACCAATGCTAGATCTGGCACGAGCACTCCGACCAGTCAACCCATCGAGTTTCCGCAAGGCCTCCATCGTCGCCTGATCATCCATGCCAGACCAACCTTCCTGCGTACCTCGAAGGAGCGAATGGGCCACTACAGTCGTGGGAAGATGGGAAGACGAGTCCTTTTCCTTGAGCGTGTGGTGCGAAGGGGAGGTGGTTTTGCTCCCAGTACTGCTCTGCTTGAGAAACTGCTGAATAGAGGATGAAGATGGAGATGGCGGAAGATGGGAGAAGTCAGATCCATAAACACGGCGTGAATGTTGCCCCTCGCCATGGCCGGAGGAAGACGAGCTTGCTGATATCTGCCTTTGGTGCTTGACATTGATAGTCATCGTATCTCTCCGCCGCTCCTTGACCCTCTCCTTGACGAGGGCGGCTGAGGCCGGTGCTGCACCCAAACTCTTGTGACGTCGAACTTTCTCTTTGTCTGCGGTATGCGAGGCCGCTGACGACTTCGCTACCAACACTCCAGCATGATCCATCTCGAATTCATCCGAGGTACGTTTTCGTGGACGGTTGCCGGAAGCAATGAAAGCGCTAGGCGGAGAAGTGGTATCGGCGTTCGGTGCGGCGACAAGTGAGGCGATCACCTCGGCGAAGCCGTCGTCGTCATTTGGGTTGCGGTGATCCGCAGCGTGCGCGCTGTGTCCCTCTGCGCGTCTTCGATCGTCGAGAGATATGGGATGACGAGGATAAAGGATCTCTTCACCCCCGCTTTCGTCGGCTACGGAACGCCTGGGCCGGAGGGGTCGTGATATAGACTGCACCTCAGGAAGCTGCAACTATCAATGAGCCTTGTTGGCCGAGAATGAAGCTCAAGGCAATTACCTCGTCCTTCTCCTCAGGCTCGCCGTCGATCGCTTCAATAGTCCAGGGACTATCAGGAAGGTCCTGATCCGGTTCATCTACTATGACCACGCCCCCCTCAAGTTGCGACGGCTCTTCGTCCACTTCGTCCAACTGCTCGTCGATCTCAACCTCGTCGCGGCGGGGACCTCGGATCCATCTAGGTGTCGCTAACTCTCCTACTCCGACTAATCCCCGCCTGTCAATTGCAGCAGGATCTCTTCCGGGAGTAATGGGCTCGTGCGGGATGCGCATTTCTGGAGTCCTCGGCAGGGAGTGGGAAACTGGGAGCGCCGGCACAGGAGAGTCGGGAGGACTTTGGACGCTGAAGTAGTAAGGGTCCAATGACGAGGTGGCAGAAGGCGAACGAGGTCCTTCAATATCCGCACTCAGAGTTTGCGCGGCTGCCTTGTCCGCACGAGGAACGGACTGTAACGGACGGTCAGCGCAGGGTTAGGTAGAGATGAGATTGTTGTCCTTACCCGCTGCGCGTCTCTGCGGTGATCTCGCTCGTATCTCACGTCTCCATCCGACACCGACTTGGAGTCGCCTACGTTGAGTGCTGGAGGCCTGTCTCTCCGCTTTGAACGACCTTTATCATGGGCTACTTGACCGATACTAGGGGAAGGTGGTGCAGACATGAGATGGAGATGCTAACGAGTGAGCGAAGCAAATGAGAGACGATGGCGAGGACAACGGCAGAAGAACCCGAGATGAGGAAATAGCGTTACAGAATTGCAAGTAATAGGGCGAATAGCTTGAGGACGACGTGTGCGATGCCAGCTGGCCGTGGAGGTCAGGTGGAGGACGCCCTAGCCAGTGGGCTTGACATTCCAGGGATCTCTCGCGTCGCCGCTGAACGTCCTCGTGTCGTTTGGTTGTGTTTGTTTGCGTGTGGCGCGCATTGTTGTCGTCGCGCTCGCCCTTAGCCGCTCATGCACATGTTCGGAAATTCTTTAGATGTTCGGCGTTTTCAAAGGACAGATTCTCTTCTGCTGACGGTCCAGCAAAACACGCTGATATATCGGATATGATACTTTGGCGAACACTGAAAAGCGGCCAGAACATATTGCAGGTATCGAGACGTAGCTTCCAAAAACCATGGCCCCACGCACGAACAGGGTCACGAAGTACTACAGGCAAATGAACAGCCGGCGGCGGCAGCCGTTCCTCACGCTAGGTCATAAGATCTTATCGTGAAGGAGGCGACCCCGTTGTCGTGTTCCAGGCCGGGCCTTGTGGGACATCCCAATCCCCATGGCAGCCCCACTCCCAGTCCGTCTCTCGTATGATCTCTTTCTGTGCCGCTACGAATGTGTCTACGGAACACATCCCGTCTTGCTGGTCCGGGCAGCCCCTTATGCCTGTCAGCGGAACGACACCGTCGTTGATAATGACACGGATTTGAGGATCAGGAATGGACGAGCACGACAGCACTGAGGGATGCCGTTGGATATCATCAGTCACGTCTGGTCCGAATCAGGACTCGTCATACTTACGTTGAAACTGTATGTTCGTGGCGAATGGCGCTAAGTGGGATGCCTTGAACGTCTGGCCCTTGGGTATATGATCAGCGGGCAGCGGGCCATTGGCGGCAAGCGTCGTCAAATTCAGCGCAGTAATGACTGTACGTATTGTCAACGTGACGTAGTATCATGCGGCTCGCGTCTGCTTACCGTGGAGGACGACCACCTCGTGGGTTGCATCGACATACAAACTCTGGTTCAGAGGGAACGTGAGGGGATTGTCGTTAAGGGTTGCGTTAGTCGAAGAGTTATGGCTCTCGATGGGGGTATGCGTGAGCCGAGCAACAAGCTCCTGGATGTAGCCGACACCCAGAACTTTGCTGAGTGGCGCCCCAAACGCGGAATCGTACCAGAAGTACAAGTCCATTCTGGGATTCAGTCCGGGTCAGCTGAAGTAGCCAGTGAAATGCAGAGAGGTAGTCACGCGTAATCAAAACCCTTCCATTCCTCTTCCGTGAAAAGTTCACAGAACTTAGAATATCCAATGGCGACGGTCTACTTCCATGGTGAGGCAATGAGAGCGGGTTGTTATTTGATTCCAAACCTCGTATGCACACATCTGTTGCATCGTATAAACGTCTTCTATCGTTAGATTGAGGCCCCTGAGGTGGGGTTGGAGGCGGGCGAGGGCGCTCTGGAGGTACTTCGACGCCCATTCGCTGACGTAGGGATAGGCACGGTCGGCTTTCGAGGCAATGCCAGCATTAGGACACCTTCACGGAGGTTAGCTACCAGCATGCCGCGATGAGATACTGGTGACTCACGTCTTATATGGCGCGAGGGTATTATTGTACTGATTGGAAAACATGAGAACACTCAACCCCAAGCATAAGACGAGTACTCACGCCATTCTCTTCGATAGTAATGCTCTGTTCGTACTGGCCTTCAAATGGATACCCAAAGAAGCCGATGGCAAAATTGAGAGCTGATGCGAGCATGCGATCCCTGTACCGAGCCCCATGAGTTACAGAATGAGACGGACGGTCTTGCAAGGGAAAACCCACTGGGACTCCGTCCTAAAGACCGGGATCGTATTGGTTTCAGTGAAGTTCTGCGTGCTATCAGGAAAACGCCATGGAAAATATTGGAGCAAGTATACCTTCAACAAGAAGCCATATTTCATGCGAAGAGAGACTCCGAGATCGACTGAACAATGTTCGATATCAGTTGGGCACGGAGCTAGGTAGACCCAGACGCACACAACTGCTGCCTCCCGAAAGGCGTCAAGACTAGGCCATATCAGCGGCATCGAGGACGTCTGTTGCACGATATACGTACTCTCTTCACCCAGTTTATAGGTCCTAGCAAGCAGATTAACTCAGCATCAATGTACAGAGCAAGACGAATGACAGACCACTTATTCAGGAACGACAAGCTCCCAGTTGCCTTCCAGTCAGACGCGTACTTGTTCAGTTTGTGAGCGAAATTCACGGGACCACCGTACGAAGCTGATAGTAACGATCACGCTCGAGCAATGTTTGCAAGTACACGAGGAGACAGTGTGCTTACCCCAGCCTGTGGGATATCGTGCCCCATGTCGATGGAGGAAGTGCAGACCAGTCACCGAGCACGTTTCCGGAGGTTCAGGAGTGGAGTCCAGGCCAAATGCACCCTTGCCAACACTAAACCAAGGGGATAGATTGCCCCAGTGACGGAACAAGTTGAACTCCGTCCGGTTTGAGCTCGGTTTGGTGAACTCCGGGGAGACGAGGTGAGCAGCACCGCTATGAATGGGATATGAAGGAGCGGTGGCGATAAGGGCCGGTTCCGCGCCCGTAGGGGTGGGTCCAGCATAGCCGACCTCAGTGGGGAATAACGAGGGATTTACATTGGTCGGGGAGGAAGGAGGAAAATTGTGTATCTCGGTTGAGCCGACGTAGGGAGGTGCCAGTGCGTGAGCATCGCCAACCATGGTGGGCCGTGGTCCAGTCATCAACCATTGGTGAGTCCCAGCGACATACTGGATGGCAATGCAAGTCAAGGCGCCCCCAAGAAAAGCTAACGACAAGAGCAGAGGCGAATTGCGGCCAGTACACCGCTCCGTCGTCTGCGACTTGCGAGGGCTCTCAGCAGGCTCTGTAACGACAGGAAGTGGAAGTAATGCTTCGCGTTCTGAGTTATCGTGCGGGTAGTGCTTGTACTCCTCGGAGACACCAGCTTCGTCCTGTGTGCTCATCCTGCCCTGGTGGTAGTGGTGGGTAGAGTAAAGGGGCCGATGGAGGAGGCACGGTGCGTGCGAGGGGCCAGTTGAGGACCAGTCGACTCTGGTGAACGTGTCCGCGTCAACTGTGGCGGAACAGGAACCGGCCCGACGCCTCAAAACCATATATGGAAAGCTGCGTCGCCAGCTGGGCGTCGTGACAAAGCTCCCCTCATCTATTGGCCCAGGAGGCTTGCCCAGGAGGCTGTACCCAGACGAAGTTCTTCTTTTATAGTCACGCTCCATCCATTCATCCATTTAACGTGCAGGCATACAATGATACACACACTAGTATATTACAGGAAATCACGTCCGAGTAGCCTGACTGAGATGTGCAATAAACGCAGGTAGAGAGGCTTCAGAGATGGCAGAGAAATAGAACTCGTGCTCTGAGTTGTGAGGACCGACAATGTTGTGTGCTATTTCGTGTGCAAGCGTGAAGTACCTATGGCACCATGCATAAGTGCAAGCAGAGGTGGGGCAAATATAGCCTACCAGGAAATGAGTGCATCCGTCATGTTGCCTTGCTGAACCTCCTTGTCGTCTAGATATGTTGTGTTATTAGCACAGTCCGAGCACAAAGGCCGCATACATACGCCAAGCCTCGAAGTAGCGCAAGCTGAGGAACAGGCTTGCGTTTCGATTGAAGGCAATTCGCTGTCCAGTCTGGTCGAAGTAGAAGTGTATGCTACTCCGCGGGAGCTTGTACACGTCAAGCAGAGGTAGTACAACATAGATGAAACGAGCAATGGTATTGCGCTTGATGGCCATGAGCGTTGCCAAATTTGGGACATCTGAAACCATGTCAGTGATGCAGCACGACGAAGATAATTGTACAGTGATACCTCGAGAGGCGTATACCTTGAAGTCTTCCATGGTACCTGGACACACTGCTCCAACTTTGTACGCGGTAGTTACTGATTAGGTGGCTCACCAATTAGTGACAAGTTGAGAGACTCCCCCGAACCGTCGCAGTAACCTTCGTTGAGCGCTTCCCTGACCAGTTGTTGACTCTCTTGGGAGTTGAATTGATCCTTCTTCTCTGCCTTGCATGCGTTGATAGCCATGTCAATGACAGGAGCTGATGCACTGTAAATGAAGAGCATATCCCAATGGCGTCGAGAAGCACCCACATATTTTGCTCTTGGGAGCTACGTAACCAGGAGGAGCGTTTGCACCAGTAGAACTTGCAACAGGTGCTGGTGGAACCGTTGGGCGAGTACCGCCCGGCATGACCTGACATTGGGATAGCGTCAGTAAGGTATGCAGTTCTCATCCAATTTGGTCCTTACTCCGCCTTGCTCTTCACCGGTGACATTGCCGGATGCCGAAGAAGGGCCCGCACTTTCGGTGGACGAGCCTCCGAAATTGGCGAATGCATTGTGCAGGCGTTGCCAGGCCTGAGACGAATGGCGAGCGTCCGACATCCGCTTGACCATATCTAGGGCCTTACTTGCGGTAGGAACAGACGCCGCAGGAGGGGGTTGTCCTGCAGCAGGCTGCATAGCAGTCTGCTCTGACCATTCTGACGAAGCAGTCTCTTCGGAAGCGACAGGTTCGGGGTGCGACATTAATGCTGTGGACTCCTGGGCTTTCTTTCGCATTGCCTCTTCTTGAGCTGCTCGTTGCGCTTGCTGCTGCCTGAGGATTCGATCCACTACAGGGACGATGAGATAACTTTGACGGATGCAAGAAGGCTCACCATTGTATCCGCGCCTCTTGAGAGACCGCAAATCCGTTGACAATATGGTCATGAAGAGCAAGATGTCATTGGCTTTAGGCATGTCGAAGAGGACGCGGCACATGGAACTCGAAACCCTAGGAGCTATCTGAGCATTCCCGTCCCTAAAACCCTGTTCGTGAGAGCTTTCACTTACTCGTACATGTCGACTTGGCTGTTGTACGCTAGAAGAAGCTCGATAGGACCAGAGCCGACTCGCCGCGCAAGTGCAGAAGACTCTTGAGTCTGGGTTGCGCGAATGTTCCCAAAGTGCAATGTCTTGACCACCGTCAGCTTGCCATGCATCCTCACCACAAAATGTCGTTCATCATTGAGCCAGTTGTACTTGACGCGCGGAGCTGTATGTGTATGTTCATGCAGGAAGAGAGGCAGGCGCTCTAGAATCAAGGTCCGAATCTCGACTGCCTTCGCTGAGCCAGCTATTTCAGAGGTAGCACGGTGTTCCTGCTTGACTAGAGAGCTCAACAGCCTACTGCCCAGCTCCAGATAGAAGGCTGTGCAGAGGTTCAGTCGCACGAAAGGCAAAGTACAATCATTGGGAAGCGTACCCTCGAGCAAGTCTTCTTGGGGCGCCGTAAATACATTGTTTCCAAACAACTGGTAGGCGTTCGGGTCGTCCGCGACTACGATTTGACTGGCCGGTAGAAGGTCAAACTCATGTTCCCAGTCGTCTTCTTCTAGATCAGCGTAGTCATCTACTGAACGCGACTTTTCTGCGGGCGACGTCTCCGCCGGCCGGGGTTTCTTCACACGTCTTGAGCCCAGCAGCACCGACGATCGCTTCAGACGAGCCATAGTCCCCACCGAGAACACCCGGTGATTAACCGCGATGTTGCGAAGTTCATTGAGGTAGCTATATCCCATCAGCACATGAACGCATCGTGGTTGGACTCAGACGTACTAATCACGCCCACCCGCGAGCTCATAGAACTTTCGCGGATCGTCCAAGATGATCTTTGCGACTTCCTCGACGGACGGCTCTTGCTTCGAGCCGCACGCTGACAAGAACTGATTCGCACGAGTCCCAAAGTCTACGAAGATGAATAGCTTTGAATGCAGCTGGGTTTCCGCCTGCCCACGTAGATAGCATTGGGATGGGGCCATCATACGAGGTTGTTTTTCACCGGCCACCGGCACGATGGGCATTTGCGACAAGGTTCTCAGTTGCGTCGGCGTGAAGTCTATCGAAAAGTATAAGGCATGCCAAGACACAAACAAGAAACATACCGGCTATTCTCCCAGCCAGCACGCTGAACCATTCTCGAGCGATGGTGTCGTTGGAAGGTGGGGACCGTTGGAGCAGATTTACTAGTGCGGCGGTGGGAGGATGCTCGCGGATCTTGAGCTTGGACAGTGCGTCTGCTCGTAGGCTGGGATCAATGGTTGCAAATCCAAGAACCGACCATTCCGGTGATGCGTATACCTGAAAGTCAACGTAAGTGGATCCTAATGTAGCCAGGCTGGACTGCTTACTTCTGACGGTCTAGTCATGCATGGCTTTTGATCCTTGACAGCGGGGATAAATGCAATTTGTCCGAAATTATTCGGGTCGTAGTCTGAATACTTGACCGAGAGGTTATCCAAGAAGTACCTCAATGCAGCCATTCGGATTCTCTGATCTTGACTAGCTGAGAGATCGAGAATGATCGGTAGAGAGGGGTAACGCTGCAAGCCGAGACCATACAGAAACTTCGCTGTTGGAGAATGAGCCTGGTGTGAACTTCTAGTGATGGCCTAAATCACCTTCCTCGGAGTTCGCCCGCCACTTAGGATGTTGACCCCAGTCAATGACGGGCAATCCAAGCTGGCGGAATACATCCAATGGTTCGTAAAGATCACTAGCTTTGTACCTCATCTTCCTGTTGTCCGTTGAATCGCCTATCTCTTCCGCGGTGAACGCAGCCGTCGCGCGAAGGCGGTCGATCTCCGTCGGGGTTAGAGTTGACTGTACTGCGACTAGATACTTCACTAGCTCAGCGATAGTCCAGTCGCCCGTCTTGATCATCCTGAAACACGAGGATATTTTCATGCATGACTATACCCACTATTGTACTGAGCAGAACACACCTGTTAAACACGATCTGTAAGTCGACGTGTTTGCGGACGCCGATCGCAGTGAGAACGCGCTCAAGAGCTCCACGCACGGGGGCGTTGCTAGGCATCTGCACTATCGGCAAGTCCTTGAAGACATGGGCACTTTGGAGATATGCTTCTTGCGGGAGCTTCATCCCCGCTGTCGTGGGTACGCATTCCTTTTCCCGGAGCAGTACGACAATCTCTTCTTGATTACCCTTCGCCATGTTGGGCCACATACGAGCGAGAACCTGGAGTACTCTCTCCGCCCATTGGGAAGACTTCGTGATGTCGTGGTCGGCGCCGAGCCCGGGTGTGCTAGTGATATGCCGGACCCAGTCAAGAGTCGTAAACTCCCTCCAAGGGAAGGCAGTTGACATTTGGGTAGGATCGAGATGCCTGCTGACGGTCACAGGCAGTAGATGTGCAGGAAGCGGACCGTCTGTTGGGATGGCGCCCATAGTACGAGTGTTCAAGAACGTTTGGATAGTTGACATAGGAATGATACGTTCGTCTGTCGATCCTTTCTCGCCAATACATAGAACTGCAGCGTTTAACAGTTCGGTGCGAATACGTGCGAGAGTCCGTGCTTCGCCTTGGTTCTGGACACCAACCCACCACTTGAAGCAAGCAATCATCTCGCTCTCACTCAATGGTCGCGCACGTAGCTCCTGTAGAACATCCATAAACTCGATGTTCTTCACCATTCCCCGGTCTTGCAGCGTGTCGACCATTCGTCTGGCTCCAGAGAGGACTTCCTCGGGGACGACAGGTAACTCTTTCACGAACTCCGAGAATGCTGCATCTGGAATGCGCACATCTGACGCATTTCGGATTCCTACTGTAGAGATCAGAGGAAACGGATGGCGGGGTCCGCCACAGAGGAAGAAGGCGGCCTCCATCTTCCGCGAGACCTCCGCGAGTGGGGTGGACTGGTGAAAAGTGAAGAACTTCATCGCGTGCAGGGCCCTCGCACGCAACCAAGTGACCAGTTCTGCGTCTGGTTGAGCTGAAGGTGACTTTCCAGTGGCTCCCGTCCATAGTTGGCGAATCTGGTCCATCTCCATCTCATACCCAGCTCGGGCAAGGAATCCTCCTACATACAGAAGTTCCTCGTTCCAAACTGTCGATAAAGAGGTGTGGGTCAGACAGTGAGAGTACTAGATGAATTTTGAGCAAACCTGCTACGGTGCGATCCCTATTAAGTATTCAGTTGAAACTCCAAACAAGTGAAGCCGTGTGACTTCGACGGTACTCACATAAGGTCGATAGACTCCCGTTCGACGGTTGGGATGAATCTAGCTGCCATGTGCCCGGCGATACCCGTTGTCTGACTTGTCGCATGTCCCTACATCAACGAGGTATGTAAGCATTGTTTGCGCTGGATGACGAATCTTCTTACAATGAATATTCTTGCCGAGCCAGTACTGAAATGCAATATGGATGACGTTCGGGTGGATGAGTTGGATACAAACCTACCCCTCAATGTCAGCACGGAGTCCTTGGAAGATGCTCCCCGTCTTCTCCGGCTGCTTTTCATCATCTTTACGACTCGCATCGTATTCGTCTTTGCCAGTCTGGACATATCGCACATTGAGTGAGTTACAATGAAGCCAAGAGTTGACTACTGACGTATATCACGTGGAGATTCATGTTGGCAGGGGGGTTCTTCTTAGTCGACCGATGAAGTTCGGAGCGCAGCTTCTGATCTAACTTGACCTCCACATCTGCAGAAAAAATGGAAAGCATGACGCTTGTCTCGGTGACGGCGGTTGGGTCGATATGATCCGCGACGGGAGCAGGAACTGGTGTGGAAGCGCGTTGCGGTGTGTGCGTCCCAGATAGAGACGAGAACAAGGACGAAAAAAATCCACTTGACTTTACCGTGGCCGCGGGCTTCGGTGGTGCTACCTTCTCACTTCCGGCTAGGTATACCCACCGTATGAGTTCGGCTTGTATATAGAGGGCTGTAAGGACTCAGGTCAACCATTTGTTTACGGTATGTGTAAGGCTGATGCTGACGTGTGGTCTGAATGTCTCGTACTTGCATGATCCCTCTTGGACTCGTATTCTTTAGACCTCTAGGAACCCCAACTGTCTTCGGTATACCTGGTTGCTTCTTCAGATGGGATATCCGAGTGTCGTCAAGGAATACGCTGACGTCTGACAGCTGCTTCATGAATGTTATTGAAGATGCAAGAAAACGCGTGAGGTCGAAGGCCTTCGGGATCGGCGCTGGCTCTCGGAGGGTCATCTCAAACGTTGTCCAAGGGTTGCCCGTCCCGTCCGCGCTAGGCAATTTACCGCGCCGCACGAACAACTAGACCTCAGTGTAAACAGCTGCCTGCATAACCATACATGAATATCCGACGTTACCTGGTCTTTGCCATCTTTCCAATAGAAGTGCATCCATTGACCTATGCCCTTTCATCAACGGTTGGAGCAAATTGGCGACTGATTTTGAGACTTACCACCTGAGGTTACGAACGGCTCCTCCGTGACGGAGAACAAGCTGTAGAACCCTGTCATATGTATTCGTAAAGTGCAGAGCTACGGAGCACCGTTGATATACTCACCAACGCCAAAAGCTCCGATCTTCTCTTCGTCGGGGTTACCCTCCGCTGTGGATCATTCGTACGGAACAGACGCGAGATCAAACGGGAGTACATACCGATCTTCTTCAAACGATTCCAATCTTCGTCTCTGAAGTGCATGCCGTCATTCTTGAATGTCCATTGATGCACCAGGCTAGCCTTGTTGTCGAGGGTTTGCTGCTCCTGGGGGAGCGCGGAAGTATTCTCAGCTCCGCCCATCTTCTTGCTATCTAGGTAGGCCTTTGTGTCAAAGTGTATCTCCACTCTCTTGGCACCGGCATCGTCAGAATTCTGCAGTAGCTCGCGGAAGACTGTGGGTTCTCAGTTTCCTCTCGCGCACCCTCATAAACCGAGACGCACCCGTGAATTCCGCTGAGTACCGCGCCAGAACCTTGTCAATGAGGGCGCGTTGGTTGACTTCAACGGTCTCGTCATAGCCACTCTCCCACTACAATAGTTAGGTTCAAGCAACTTGATATGGGCATCAGAACGTAGGACATACCAGAGCTTCTCTAGAGTGCGCCATCTCACCGCTGCGTCCACGAGGTGTAAGGCCTGGTCCTCGGTACGAAAGTTACGCGGCCGATAACTGCGCGGAAGCGAGAGTAGCCAATGACAGAAAGATGCTTTCAGTATCTAGCAAGTGCGCAAGTCGGGTGACGCGTCGTCAGCGGATTTGAGTATGTGCACTCCTTACCTACCAAGCGCCTCCGTATCTGAGATCCAGAGATGTACTCCCGGAGGTTACGGTCCGAGCACCCCTTCACCAGCGCTACCGACCGTCACGTTGGAACAACATGATGCTCAGGTATAAGCTCAAGCCTAGAGCTATCCCATCATCCAGCAGATACTACCTCAACGGGTCACCCGTGAGATTGAGAAATCAGACATCAGGACTCGAAGATGTTCGCCGGCGCTGTGTCAACCGAGGGTCGTCGTGCCACTACCGACACTCGTTCAGTCGCTGTCTATGACTCCCTAGTAAGTGCAGGTCGCACACGACCTGCGTTTCCAGATCTATAAGTTGTGAAAGCTTGAAAGATATTGGTTCCACAGCCTAAACCACCAATTATCGGGCTACCAGTATATTCTCAGTTGAGAAGTGCTAGCCAACTTGAATACAGTTGCCAGGACCTTGGATGAACCTACGCAAAAGCTCATTCCCGGGATATGTCCACCGCTCAGTTATCATATAGACATTTACCTAGAAAAATGAATGATCAAGCTCTTCTCGACTCACAAGCTTCTGACCTCACCTGGTCACTGGCAGAAGCCGTCGGATTATATAACTGTAGTTCTGGCCCTTTGTGACAATCAATGTGCCTTTGAGATCTTACCATACGCTGTCCTTGTTATCAGAAGCCCTGGTACTCCCTGGCATCCGCGGACGACCATGATGACGTCTGCCTGTTCCATCTGTGCCCACGAATACGCCGGGCTGATAGACGATTTACAACGGCATATTCACCGCAGCCTTACGCCTCGAACCACAACCGTGCCGGTGATTTCATCTTGTCACTGAGGCAGTTCGCGTACGCGTAGCGACGTTGCATGCGAGCACCGCGCGAATAGCTCTTGCTCATGTCTTTCAGTCTCTCTACCGACTTCGTGCCCTTCTAACTCTACCTCACAGCAGAATGTCCACGGTTTCTACACCTTGACAGAACTACCAAGGCTAGAGTCTGCCTGCCTGATCTTCTCTCTCGCAAGCCTTCCTTTCCCGCGTGCCATCTCCACCTTCGCCCAGTCCTCCTTCGCCTCGTCAAAAAGCACCATGTCCTCGTCGTACACCTCTGAGAATAAATCCACTTGGTGACGGAATCCTTCCACGTCGCCGCGTCCCAACGTCGATCGGACACCGGCGAAGAATGCATCAAGCACGTGGAGGTTGTGCATAACGAGCAACGTGTGCGCGGACATCTCGTGCGTGTGCAGAAGATGGTGGAGGTAGGATCGCATGAACGGCGGCTCATAGCCATCAGTGTCGTCTTTGTTGTCCCAGGCCAGGTGGTCCACGGAGCTGTGCAGAATGTGAAACCCGGGATTGCGGGGTGAGCAAGCACCGCATGGACACATCGGGCGAACGTTCGGCAGCCCCTCCATAGCTCTACGCTCATAGGTCTGGCCATCTAGGAAGGCTGTCGCCAGTCGAGAGTGGTCGTTCGCATAGATCGCGCTATACAGGTTGTGTCCGATATCAGCCCCTCCGCTACTCCGCACCTTCGGTCGGGGACAGTCCGTGTCGTCTTCACCCGCCGGCCGTGTCAGACCGGGTAAGATGGGGAAACGGAAGTCGAGCGCGACGCCGATGTCCGCGGCGCGCTGCGCCCAATGTGCGTCGAACAGTTCGATGCCCACATCCCGAATTAGACGCAGAATCTCGTGCGGCGACCTCGCAGAGTTGACGATGCGAGGCTTGTGTGCAGGCAGAGGACGTAATGACGCCCGAAAGAGCTCGCTCAGCGTGACCGGGTCGACCTGGTCAACACCGCCAATGGGTGGCTGCGCGAGAGTATGCGCGGCCCCATGCACCTGGGTGGCAGAAGGATCCTTCCCTTCGGCGCCTGGATGCGGACGTGCGGAGAGCGCGGAGCGGAGCGGGACAAGATCGAACACGTAGCCCGCGACGCCGTCGTCGAGCCGGCGAAGTGGCGCCAACTGGTTGGTCTCCAGACCTTCGAGATCCTCCATTAGGCTTTCCGCAAAGACTTTCCTGGCCTGCACAATTGCACCGCCTGCCATATGCAAGAGAACACGACTGAGCGTGCTCCCATTTGACACCGGGACGGAAGCAGGGCCCTCCCGACGAGCGATTGTAGAACGTAGCAAACTGGCTAACCAAGCTGTTGACCGCTCGATGCTCTTCGTTGTGCGCTTCTGGGACTGAGGCGCGGCAGTGAATGGTATGTCTGAGAGCGCGGTGACAATATCCGGGTTGCATGCGGCGTTGTAATCTACCCAGGCTTGCGGGCTTATCTGAATGGAAGATCAATCAGTTTAAAGTGTAGATTTGATGTCCTTGAGCACAGACGCCAACCTTGCGCACTCCCCGAATGCAATATGCTGCTATGTGATCTTTGCCATTCGCTGGCATATCCCTTCCATCGAATGGATCGCGCGCTGAGACGGATAGTACGTGATCATCAAGTGAGAAGCCGAGGAGCCCGTGGAGAGGATGTGGTCCTGGTTGTATTGTCGGGAGGGGTGGGTTGTGCTCTAGGCTGGTCAGAGTCGGACAAAGGCAAGATACGACACCCAAAGACGCAAAGGCTCCTGCGACAGCAAACCGTTATGGAGACGCGGCACAGATACCAGTGTCTCCGTGCAGCGCCGATGCGTTCAGGCGGCGTGCAGTCCACAGAATGTATGTGGATACTTTCGCGAACCTATCGCAACGCGATACCATTACGGCAGGGTAAGCGACAGTGTCTGCATCGCGCCTGGGAATTCGCGTATGCCGGACACGCTGCTGCAGCGGGCATTCGCTGAGACGAGCCTGAAATGTACCTCCGATCAAGCGGTGAGTACCATCTGTGGTCCGAGACGTCAAAAGCAGCACCACGCGCAGCTATACCGCGCAACGACAACGTCATATCGTCTCCAGGAGCCTATCGCCTAAACGTGTTAAGAGAAATGGGCGCGTCTTACAATGATTCAAATGGCACATGCACCCAGCGAATCGCCTTGGTTAGTCGTACGTGGTCGCGCGACAGGTGCGGCACAACACCCCGTGAAGTCGCCGTCACCATACCAGGCGTTCGGATTGCGACGGGTGCCGTACCGTCTTGACGCTGCACAGACACCAGACCAATTCGCGGGCCGAAGCTCGGGAGAGGCTCGTCATGAAGCGAGGACGGAGAGAAGATAAGACTGGAGCGCGGCTTGGCGTCGAGGTTGACATTCGCCATGAGCTGGCCCAGGCGACGATACCCAGGGTGCAGAGCGATGGTGGAGGAAGGAGAAGAGAGGCCTGGGGACGATGAAAGCGATCCTCACTGGATCGGGCGAAGTACCGTGACGAACGAGGCGGCGTTGTGGCTGAAGGAAAGTTGATCAGGCACGCGCTCGGAAGTCGGGGCCGTCGTTCCAGATCTAGCGGGCGTTTCGTAGCACGTGGCATTGTAGGCGCTGTTCTGTGGCCCACGACGCATCGCTCGAATCAGTATACTGTGAATGAACTCTCGCACTCAGTGGGGTGGGGGTTGCTCGACGACCACAAAGAAGTTTCAAAGTAATGCATATTACATTATCGTACCGCAGTCGGGTGAGAAAGTCACGAACACACTTGGTTCTGGCATCACGAGATGCGTACAACTAAACTGGGAGCTTACCACGTCCGTGAGGCCACTGTGCCCCGTTGAGACATGGGCAACACCGAAGGGACGTAAGTCTCGCGTAACAGAGGTGACAAAGAATGATGCGAAGTAGCGCACCGCGGCGCGACCGTGTATTGCGCGCCGCGTAGCATCTTCTATACGTGCTGTGCTAGATAACCGTGCGTGCGCCGGTGGGGCGTCTACCAGCCGCCCATGACGAGGATACGGTAGCGAGAGGAAGTGATTGTCAAGAGCTCAACTCTTAGCAGAATACGATGTGTCATGGAATGCGTCGTCCAAGGTGTGCATCTTGAGCGTTGGCCACATGGAGAGCTCGTAGCATTGCGTTCAAGGTGAAGGTTGTACGGGGACACCACATGTCCGACACAGGACGGAGGCTGAGAGCGTCAGCTTTCAAGTGTCAGAATAGACTCACAAGGTAAGAAGAGAGTTCATTCACTGTACGGCATGACCTCTGCGCGAGACACACCTTCGGTGATCACTCGCGTTCTGAATTGGTTGGGCAGGCATGTTTCCCATGTCCGCGCGCTCCGAGTGGTATGTTGGAACGAGCTAGCGGCGGCTTGGTCAGGGGACGTGGGTGCAGGACTTCGCGATGAAAGATGATCGCTTCGGGAGGGATAATGGCGGGGAGGCCATTGGCGCCGTAGAGGGCTGGCAAGTGCCGCATCGGCGTAGAAGCCCTCGGGATCACGTACACGCAACTTTAATGCTTGATGGGCGGAGACGGAGGGGAGCGCAGCGACGCAGATCGTCCCTGACGGCAGGACGGAAGGGAGGATAGCAAGCGGGGAGGCTGAGCGAGGACGCCTTTGCGACGGTCGTGCGAGCCCGCAAGGGTGGCAGGGACTGGGTAGGACGGAGGCGGTCGCGGAGTTGGCGGAGAGAGAAGACACGTAAAGGGGAATTCCGCGGCCGTTGCCGGGGCGGGCGCTGGGAGGCGAAGAGACTTTACAACTTAAAGGGGTGCGCGGAATAATTTCTGGCGCCGTCTTTCTCCTCCCGCCTTCGCCTCCGCTTTGAGTCGGAGTCCCCACACGCGCCAGCTCAGCGACGCGGCAGGCCCAGCGTGAGCACGGTCGACACTTCCCCGCATTGCGTCGCACACTGACCTCGCACGGCCATGGCCGCCCCAGCAGCGCCCCTCCCGCCGCCGCGCCCCCAGCGCCCCTGCCCGCCGCACGACAGCGGCCTTTCAGGCACGTGTCACGCCGTTGTGGAAGGCGTCAATCCGCGCCTCATTTGGCACGCGTCCTTCCCTCCTTGCGGGAGCGCTTCTCGACTTCCCTTTGCCCCCCTTTCCTCCGCTGCCTTTCTCGACCTATCGCTCTCCCAGCCTATCCATCATGAGCGACCATAATCCAGACGGCGACGACCACACCAGCTCTCCGCCCCAATCTGCTGACGCCGTTCAGCCCCAGATGACCATGCATCCTATCACCTACTCCTCAATGCCCATGCACATGTATCCCTTCCCGCCCGGCGTCCTCCCCGCCGCCGCGCCCCGCACCAAGCGCAGGCAGGTCAAGAACGCCTGCACCAACTGCCAGAAAGCCTGCAAGAAGTGCGACGACGCCCGCCCCTGCCTCCGCTGCGTCAAGTACGGCATCGCCGAGGAATGCGTCGACTCGCAGCGCAAGGAGCGGCAGAAGGGTGTGAAGCGGGGACCATACAAGAAGCGTGATGGAAAGCGTGAGTACTTGCCACTCCAGCTCCGCCCCGCCTCCTTGACCTCTCTCTCCCGCTCATAGCTAACAACGTCGACCAACCCGTCGACGTTAACGGCCCGCCGGGACTGGTCATCCCGCCGGCCGTCGCGGCTACGAGCGCCACACCGCCCATCCCGTATGTAGCCCCGTACCCGCCGTTCTACGGCCAATACCCGACCCACCTGCCCAAGCCTGGTGAGGGACCGGTCTACGTCCCGCAGCTTGTATATGCCCCGCTTCCTCCGCCGGCTTCCCAGCCGATGCCCGGTCACAATGGCCAGGAAGGCGAGGCTCCCGGATACCCGCCCGCCCCGTATTATCCCATCTTCACGCCATACCCGCCTCAGTACGCGACTCCTTACATGGTCCCCGCGCCGCGTCCGCCTGAAGGCCAGCCTGTTGGGGTCCCTCCGGTGCATCCCCATCCGTCCGTCCATCACTACCAGCCGTATCCGCCACCGCAGGGATACCCGAAGCCACCCTCGCGAGGACCGGACATGTCCGTTAGTGCGCACCACCACATGGTTGAGCCGCGCCGCGACATGCGCTTCGACGGTAGGATGCAGGAGGCTCTTCACAATGGGCATGGAAAGTGAGGATGTTGTAAATGTGTGTCTGTCTGTCTTGTCGTGCACTTGTCTTCCAACTCATGATCACCTGCAGCGAACGTGTCGATGTGCTCTCATCTATGCTGCCGCTTCAGCTTGCTTTCGTATCGTCGCGCCGTGCGTGTAAGATAGGATGTGGTGGTCTCATCGGCGCTGTAGTATACTATAGTCGTCGAGTTGTCGTGTTGCTTGGATCTTTCTTGGTGATCTGCATGTATATCGCGAAAATGTGTCATACTGGATCTCGCGCGAACAATATTATTAGCTATTCTGACTCAGGTAGTCGTACAGTGTGCCATACAGAGCCTGAGCTTGTGACGAGCATGGGAGCGAAGAACGCCAAAACCTCATAAGCTAGCGGGCACGCGACACTGAGTATGCCTACTCTTAGTGTCGCAAGAGTCGGGGAGCCGGTGTCCAAGCTCGAACTCTGCTCTCTCCACACGTTCCCGGCGACTCAAAGCAGTCACAGCAGATCCACGCGGCGCGAATCCGAGGAGTGCGGGGTAGAGTGATTGCGCCGTTAGGCCAGCGGTGCAGACGGCCGTGGCCCCGGCGACTGAATGCGCTGACTGTGAATGGCAGGTCTCCCATCTCCGCGCCAGGAAGACCGACTCAGCGAAGGTCGCCTGCCAGGATAATCCCGGGCGCTGGCGTCTGCAGCGAGACCCCGCGCGGGAGCCTGGAGGATACCCAGGGCGACGCGCGAGAGGCCAGTTCAGACGACGAGGCGACACCAGCCCTTCTGCTGCCAATGCTCTTGCTCTCACTGGATGTACGAATGGTCTGACGCTTGGATGTCGCGAATGGTGCGCGGGAGGGCCCATCGCTGCGTTACTCGCTCGTTGGGACAGGCGGCCTTCCTGACCTCGGCTCCGTCAAATTGGACGCGCTGAAGAGCCGATGAGCGGGCGGGGTCTCCTTGATGTTCGGCAACGCGGCGGCGCTGTATCTGGGCATCCTTCAGGCGACGGAGAGCAAGCACAGTGGACTGGCAGCGGAAGGTGGACGCGCCAGCCACCTGTAGTTGTCGCCTGTAGCTTCGTCCGCGGCGGCCACATCGAGGCAAGGTAGACACCTTCCCTGAGTCCGCGGCGGTTGGAGAAGGGGTCGATGGGTGGTATGGTGCTGGAATGCAGGTACGTTATTTTGGCACTCCATCGTGCGCGCTCCGTCGGGCGACATGTCAGCGTTGGAAATAAAGACGGGGCTCGTACAGGCTGTCAACGGGGACAGCGAATGCTTGGAGTGCTATTCCTCATGCAGATGCATGGCAGTGTGGTTGCGGCGTGGGACGCCAGGGCAGGGCGACCACTTCGAGGGAAAACCTGTTCGACCGCCTCTGGAGGCATGCAGGCGCGTCAGCAGGGTCGTGGGATGCGATGCACGAAGGGCCTACGTGAACCTGAAAGGGTGGGAGGGCTTTCCGGGCCTTTACCCCGACCGGTGACAACTTCTTCCACCGCTTCCACAAGACACCGAAGGCAGCCTGGCTCGAGGAAGGGAATCAGGACCTTGGGTGCATACTCGTACACTGTGGCCGAGAACAAATATGTGTTTGATGGTCACCAAGACACAACCTCGATGACTTGTCAGGAATACACGTAACTGCCTCGCGACATACGTGAGCGCCATATACAGCTGGCGACGATCAAGGAGCATACCTGTCATCCAATATATATGTGAGTAACACTCCTACCCTTGACCTCGCTGCAGTGACGACGATCACAGCGTGTGTTTGGGTGTACGGAAATGTTGATATCTCGCCTTGGAACCTATCCCGGTCCTACGAATTCGGGGAATGGCGTCCGCGCACTACGCCTGGGGGCGTGCATACATGCGCCTCTCCTTCGATGGCGGGTGGACAGCAAGAATGGGGCGATGGGCGGAAGGCGAGTCAACAGAAGTGCAAGGCAGGAGCTGGCCAAACGATAGGGGCAAAACAGCCCCGCGCTGTCCGCTGCCCCCGCCTGCAGTTTCAAACAGCGATGCCCAGCGACGACGCGCTAGTCCTCCGTGAGGACGCTGCCGCGCCGAAGATCCGTCCATGCCTCTCTCGATAAACGCGGACATATAAGCCACGGCGGAGTCTCCGCGGCGCGGCCCAGAGATGCTGATGGACTCCGTGGGGCACAGCGTGTGGCGGCGAGAGGACGATGAGGGATCTGGGGGAGCTGATTCGACGAGGCCTGGTGTCATACGGTAAGCGAGTTTGGGTGTGCACGCTGACGCGGATAATCCTTAAACTCCTGGAACCAGTCAACGTGTCGGAGCGTCCTGTCCAGCCTCGCACGCCGGACGACCTCCCCTGCTAAGCTCTTGTTTCTTCTGGACAACCTGGGATGCGCCCTCTATGATGATGGTGCCGACCTCGCTAGCGGCAACGAACGCACGTTCCCTTTGAATCGGTATTGGCCATCGCAGTTGAGCGACGAGTCTTCAGCTGGCAGCGCCGGAAATCCGGAAATGTGCCAATGGGCATGGATGCTTTGTTCGGCCGACGGTGCAGAACTTGAACGTGGAAGATGCCGTGGGATAGCAACAGAATGGAGGATGTGGATACTTCAATTGCCCCTCGATAGCTGTTAGATCCTCCGTGGTTCTTCATGTGCTCTCCTCTTGTCTCGCGGCGACTAGTGGCCCAACTTGGCGGGATCCTGGAACTCCTGGAACTTGCAATCGCACGGTCCCTATGCACCGCACGATAGGAGAGCAGCGGAGCCCAAGTGACTGGCGACGCCGCACGGTCGTTGGTGGAAGGGTAGGCACGGCGGAAATGGTTTAGGGGAACGGAGTGAGTCCAAACGCAGTAGCATTGTGCTGACCAGTGGTGCGCCGCACAGAGACGAGGACCGCTGCCTTAGCCTTGCTGTCATCTCACAGGGAGACGGGAGTGTCAGCAGGTACGCTAGCATACAGCCGAACCGCGATCAGCTTCCGTATGGATTCTCGTTCCCTACACCCTGAGCCCAAACAGGAATAGCCATGCTTATAGACGGATCTTCGAGGGCTGCGGCCTGTGGTGTCCTCTGAGTGGCCAGCACTGCTTCTTATGCGAGGGCACTGATATCATGTTGTGTTCGAAACGTGGACCTGGGGGCCCGGAGCGTGATTCGGCGATTACAGGGATTATCCTCACATTGGCCGCGGTCGCCCCAGTGGCCTAGCCGAAAGCTTCCCCTCCAGATCTCATCAGCTGTGGCGATACGGACGGAGCAGCGGTTCCTTTGGAATGCACATGTCGGATGCAGGACCACGCATTATTGTTCGATAGACTCAGCTAGGGACTGGAGCCTGGCGACCCGTCCGTGTAACTCCTCTCTATCTTGATGCGTACGGCAATGGTATCCTCTAGTGGTTCTCGCGGTATACGTGTGTCGAAGAGCGATGACGATCAACGTCCACATATGCTGATGGTCGACGGAGGTCTTCACTCACCAGGTCAGCGTATGGCCCCCCCGCAGCTCTTCTCCTGCAGTTGATGCATGCACTAGCCCATGACTCTCTCGTGAGGAAGGACGTCTTCTGTGGAAGGCTGGGTTAGAACAAATGAAGGGAAGGTAGGCCGACCTCGAGCCGCGTGGCCACGTCTCGGGATGCATGAAGCAGCAATGTTGCTGCAGGACCACTTGCTTGCTGAGGCGGGGACCCGCAACGCCGCAAGCATGCGACATGTCTCCGGTATCGCCGCAACCCGACCAAAGGGATGCCATGGTGTAGTCCTTCACCGGTGGAGGCTACGGAGGGTTGCGCGTCCGCGTTCCACGAGCATCAATGTTCTCCGGATTCCCTGGGTTTGCTCATCCGGTCTCCTACTCATACCCGATTCCATATAGTCGCTGGAGCCTAGTTTCCGCTTCCTGGCTAAAGAACATGCAACGCGAAGCGGACATTGCCCCCTATGTTTTCACCGTGAGGTCGAGTCGACTTCGATCGCGCCTCTTCGTTACGGACAGTACACAAGATGCGTCGCTCGCGCGGGAAGGGCGGGGAAGAACGGCTCCGTGGTCAACTTGCCTGCATCCGAGCGTCGAGTTTGTGATATGCAGTTGGGATCAGAATATCTGCCATTCACGGGGGCAAAGCCTGCGCGGAAACGACCGCCAGCTGAAAGTGGCACGAAAAAGCATTCACGGCCGCCACAGCGCAGCCGCCCCATCAGCAACGAGGCCGTGGACGACCTTTCGCATTCTGTGTACTGCGATGCCCCCTGCGATACACCACCTTCTCGCCACCCCGCCTTGACTATCGAGACTACGGCAAATGGCACTCCTGTCCGCTGGTGTCGTCCACAATACACTGCACAGATATTTCCTTCGCTACGAGATCGCCATGACTGCTCAAGGATCCTTCGGTGGTACATGCGGCTTGGAAGAGACTGACTCCATAAGCCGATGGTCAGAACTCCGATCTTACACGGCCACAATGCTTGAAGACCAGCGGATGTTTCTAGACCGCAGTGATGCAGAGGACATAGAAGCAACAACGGCGGTGTTTCAGTGACAATATACGGTTTGCGTGAGTGGGTATAGGCATAGTACATACTCCAAAAAATGGCTAGCTTCGAAGCAAACAAATCTCCACAGAAGATGGCGCGACTAGTATGAAAATGACTATCCAGGTCATACTAATTACTATGCAGCATGAAGGCATCATCCTTTCCATGTCACCGCAGCCGGTTAGCCAGAGAAGCCATCGCTGGTCGGTCGCTAGGTCCCCTATTCCAGCATTCCAACATGATCGCCCACACCTCGTTCGTCAACTCTGGTCGGTCTTCAGGTCGGGCAGGTATGGAATCATTGCCCATGGCTCTTATAACGTGAGCGTCCCGTTTGCATTCTGCCCAAGGATGTCGCATCGTGTACAGCTCGAGCATCGTCATGCCGAAGGACCAGACGTCGCAGGGGCGCTCGATGTTGATGAGGTCGTCGAAGATGAGCTCTGGCGCCAGCCAGCGCGATGACCCGGACTTGGTCAGTGTGGTCATAACGGCCGTCTCTGTGATATCTCCTATGATGTTGGCCATCCCGAAGTCACATAACAGTGCATCACCCTGGATATCATCGCATGTGTGAGTATTTCATGATTCAGATGACAAACGGACCGTGAATGACACAAGAATATTGCTCTTCACGCCTCTGTTAGCCGCGTTTGTCACAGAAGTATGCGCCGATGCACTTACGCATCGTACTGTGACAGTCTCGTCAGGTCCGACCATTACGAAGTATTTACGGCCAGGACACACCATTCCCGTGCACGATTCCTTGACTGTGCAAGTATGCCAGGCCACTAGCGGCATCCCTCAGCTATAAGATGATGATCACGCGTGAGCCAGAACCATCTGAAGAGGGTCGTACTTACAAGGCTTAGTTTGTCCGCGTCTGGCCTACGTTTGACATAGCTGTGGAGCATGATCTTTCCATCGACGACAGACTGTTATATGTAATGAACTACGTACTCAAGGAGATTCCCATTTGGCCTCCACGGAGAGACCTAAGTCTTGTGAACTCGTATTCGAGTGGCTAATGTTTGAGACGTACCGTGTGGATGAACGGCCCTAGGTTAGTGACAATACCGAACAGCGGTTGAATATTATGATGTTTCAGTCGGGACCAGATTTCGATCTCGTGTATGAAGCGCTAACCCCGGGGGTCGTTTCCTGTCAGCACTGGTCCTCCGTGAGGAATACAGAGGACTCACCTGTTCAGAGCGTCTAGACACCCGCACTTCCTGAATAACCTTCAGCGCCACCTAAACGCGATCCAGTAACCAGTAGCTCTAGACGAGGGCAATGGCTGATAGAGACCGACATGTAGTTCATTCAACCAAAGTCCTTTCCAGATCTGGCTGTGGGAGCCGCTCTCTACCGGTCTGCTTCCTTCACGCACTACCTCGCCGTCAAGTTTCTTGATGGAAGGGAGAATGTCTGTCAGCCTTTGTAGTAGCGCAAGACCTCGGCGACATAATTCGTAGTCTTCACTGGACATGTTGCCGTTGCTCGTAGAGCTTTCCGCCAGAAGCTGGGATGCTCAGGCATTAGTAGGCCGCGTGCTTGACGGTCTAGTGAGTATACATGCTTTCTGTCCTTCCTGCATGATCATCTCTGCCGCTGGCTCGCCATGCTTCTGCATCTCAGCAACTTCTCGGATGGAGGGCTGGTGCCGCAGGATTTGGATGGTCATTGATCTGACTTCCTCGATCCGGTCACGGATATCCTCGTGATTGGCTTGCATCTGTTGCACGTTCTGGAACTGAACCTCCATTTGTCGTATAGGCGCAACTATCTAGGAGTGCATAGTTACTTCATATACGGCGGCATGCCGCTACTCAGGCGCACCTGCAACTTCTGAATCATCATATCCAGTTTGGCACTACATCGAGCGATTCCATCGCCTATGGTTCCTATGTTGACTTGTATTCCTCAGCTAGTTACGAGCCGATCGTTCATGGATGCACTCACAGAGTGCTCTGGGAAGCGAGAATTGAGACCAATCATTGACCTTAACGTATATGTCTCCAAGCGTCCTGGTTGTGTAATGCACAGATATGGTTTTCAGCATGACGGCGTCGCGCTACTAGAGACTGACAGTTCGAATTCGTTGAGGAGGTCACGCAGTTGTTCGTCTTGTACTCCACCCGAGGTATGCGTTGTGATAGCTTCTTGTAAGATAGCAGCCTTATCAGACAGAGATCGACATGCTTTCTATGGCGCTCAATAAGACCAACGAAGAAGTTCGTTTTGGCTCAACGATCCAGAGCTCACCTTGTTGACCTGGACTTGATTGCACGCAGCTCGTATGCCTGAAAGTATGCTCGTAGCGGACGCCGTCCCGGGCACACCCAGATCGCCGGCGATATTCAGCGCCCCAATAGCAGCAGAGATCGCATTCACCGCGACACCTGCCATTTCATCGAGTGTGCGATCAAGCTGATGGTGTTCAGGACACTGGTTTCTACGTTGTAGTACGCGAAGATGCGCGAGCTTAGCAGGCGGAGGTTACTGGTACCGGTGTGGCGGTATTCAGTGCGAAGTCTATCATCCCATCAAGAACTTAATCGCAGCCTAAGGGCCATTTAACGCGCATACAGCGCTCCGAGTGTGCCGGGGGCTTGAAGCGGTGAGCTATCGACTCGGCTGCTCGGTCGGTAGATCTTACAGCTGTCTCGTTAAAGCATTCGATGTAGATTAACCGATGTATGCGCAAAGCCATCATGCTCATCATCCTACCATGCTCCGCTTGCGCCCCCGAAGACGGACTAGGATGTGAA
The DNA here is from genome assembly GCA_029783445.1 of Fomitopsis palustris. NCBI lineage: Eukaryota > Fungi > Basidiomycota > Agaricomycetes > Polyporales > Fomitopsidaceae > Fomitopsis > Fomitopsis palustris. Next base: position 44,704 of record JARAOQ010000005.1, read on the forward strand.
TTAGAGACAGGAAAGGCCTTGGGTATGGAAACGTACCATCATCTAAACGCTTTGATACAGCGGCCCATTCTTTCCCCATGTTCTCCTGGTAGGCAGACAAGACTGACGCAAAGAGCGGTTCGGAGGCCGGGTGCGTTGAAGCAAATGCACGTTCCAAAACGTACAAGTCCACTGCCTTGTCTTCTGCAAGAGTTGAAGTGTATGCGAGCCCGAAATCTATCAAAACCTATGTCACGCCGAAGGTGTGTTTTGAATGATCATTGTAACATCGATGTCTCGTTCCGCTACGCACGAGCTGTAAGCCTTTCTGTGAAGTTGGATGTCTGACAATCATATTGGACGTCGTGAGATCGCCGTGGACAATGTCGGCCCTGTGCATCTTAGCAATCTCGACGCCTATCATGCGCATTATGCCGTCTGACAACCGTGTTAGCACTCCAATTTGCGGGAGATCGAACGAAGATACCCTGCGATATACCAAACTCTCCCAATGGGTCATCTTGGATCGATTCCTCACTTATGAGATCTTCGTCGTCCGCCGCTTCCTCCTCATTTTCGGCACCTCCGCCCAGCAAGAGTCTCACACTTTTCCCATCGATCCATTCAAGGCCTAACACGCCAGCTTGGGAATCTACCATTCGGATACCAGGTACGTTCACGCCATATCTGCGTGGGTAACCCGACATGAGCTCCCGCTTGCAACCAGGTTTCATGGTACAATGATTGGTACTGACCGCATGCACTTCATTATTGCGCGAGCCTCCCCGGCTACTCTAGACTTAGTAAGAGTAGTATCAAGAGTTGGGTGTCGATACTGCTTGTGGAATCGATGCTTGAGCAAGATTGGCTCCCTGCTCATAGGCGCTTGTTGCGGCACCGACGAACCACTTGCAACGCTTATGGGGTGCAAGTACGCCTTGTATACTTTCTATGTACCGCAAGGGGCGCACAAAACTGGTCAGAGTAGTCGCGGACATGACGAGACCCCACTTGCTGCTTCGGCTCCTTGAGATATCGGAGTAGCGGTTGCTAGCAAACGAGGCGTTGGAGAATTCATTTTCCTTGTGTGGGTACGTGGGCAGTGTTTGGCTGTCCCTGTTACGCCTTCTGGTTGTGTACCACTCGTGGGTCGTGTGTATGCGGCTTATACGCGGTGGTGGCTGGAAGAGAGTCAGAGCCTGCGTCTCATGACTGGCGCCGATCAGGTGACAGATCCCCTTCCACGGCCAGTGATTGAGGTTGGAGCGGAATACAAGAACTCAAAGAACAAAAGATTTTGTGCCGTATGTCAATACACACTCCATATCATATCTCAAGGCTGTATGTGAGGGCATGTCGAAGAACCATGAAGGCGCGAATCTGTAAGGTTCCTGAGAGAGGTGGTGCGCCTGCCACGTGCAGGGACAAATTTGTTCATGAGGAGATGACGAAGGTTGAATCATTGAGAATCTCTCAGTTTGTGCCGGCCAAAAGCATTCCTAGTTGATCTATATCAACCATGCCCGAATTGCAGGGATAGTTGCGGCGACCCCGCGCCAGGGGGAGCGACGCGTCTGGCGTCGGAGTTTCAAAGCGTGTTTTCGGAGATCAGACATCGGATCTTGCTCACGCGGTGACCCTCTGCCCAGCCACCGGACGTTCTAAGTAAGCCAGGTTTGCTTTACCAACGACCACCACAGCGACGACGGACGCACGCGTTCACCGATAGCTTCGCTACCATGGAGGTACGCCCTCTCTTCTCTCTGTGTACTCTGATACTCACGATCGCATAGAGCATCTTGGACTTCTCGCGGGAGTTCGATGTCTCGGTCATGGACAATGTGGTCATCGCATTCTACTCCGGTGTAGGACAGGAAGTGCGTGTGTGAACCAATGTTCTGTTATATGCTCGTCTCTGACCTCGTGTGCGACGCATGTAGCAACAAATGGCGCAACAAGTTTTGACGCAGTTTCAGGAGAACCCGGACGCATGGACAAGAGTACCTGATATTCTCGAGCGTTCATCGTTCCCGCAGACAAAAGTACGTGTACTTCGCATTGCATGTCGCGTTTACGTGCTCACAGATCAAATTTACGCAGTATATCGGGCTCCAGATCTTGGAGAAGCTCATTACAACGAGGTGGAAGTCGCTTCCAGAGGGTCAGCGGCAAGGTCAGTCTCGATATGCGATTCTTCCTCGCGTCGCTTCATGCGATCACTAGGTATTCGCAACTTCGTTGTTGGAATCACCGTCAAAGTGGCGTCGGATGAGGCCACAATGCGGAGGGAAAAGACGTATCTCAACAAGCTCAACCTAGCACTCGTTCAGGTATGGCTATCTCAGCTATCACTCCTGGTCGCATCGTCCAATGGCTCTGTAGATCCTCAAACAGGAGTGGCCACACAACTGGCCGACCTTCATCACGGAGCTAGTGGAATCGTCCAAGACGAACCTGTCGCTCTGCGAGAACAACATGGTCATCCTCAAGCTATTGTCCGAGGAGATCTTCGACTTCTCAGCAGAACAGATGACTCAAGCAAAAGTGAAGCATCTGAAGAACCAAATGTGTGGCGAGTTCTCGGAAATCTTCAAGCTCTGCTCGGAAATCTTGGAGGAGGCACAGAAGACCTCGCTGATCAAGGCCACTCTCGAGACACTGCTGAGGTTCTTGAATTGGATTCCCCTCGGGTATATCTTCGAGACAACCATCATCGATCTGCTACTTAATAGGGTGAGTCAAACGCGTACAAACGCGTGGTATGTCGAGTTTGACGCGTCCTCCTCCACCCTAGTTCCTCGAAGCGCCGGAGTTCCGTAACATCACCCTGAAATGTCTCGCAGAGATCGCAGCTCTCAACGTTGGGCCTGAATACGACCCCAAATTTGTCATCCTGTTCGCCATGGTAATGACCTCCGTAAACCGTATGATCCCACCCAATACGAACATCGCTGCGGCATACTCCGCCGCCGGTGACGCCGGCCAGGAGCTCGTACTCAACCTTGCTCTCTTCTTATCCAACTTCTTGCAAAATCACCTGCGCGCTGTGGAGACTGAGGCGAACCGGGACGTATTGCTGAATGCGCATCTCTACATGGTCAAGATATCACAAGTCGACGAGCGAGAGATCTTCAAGATTTGCCTAGAGTATTGGCTCAAGCTCGTCAGCGAACTATACGAGGAGATTCAGGCTCTCCCTATTGGCGAGAGTGGTCTGCTCATGGGCCTGAGCCTTGGTTCGAGCCAGAGCATGCTCAATGGCCTCGCGCTCCGAAAGAATATCTACAGTGATGTCCTGTCAAATCTGCGTCTAGTCGTGATTGAGAAGATGGTCAAACCCGAAGAGGTATGCGACTACACATTCTCCAACATAATACATCTCTCCTAAATCTGCTGTGTAGGTCCTCATCGTCGAGAATGAAGAGGGCGAGATTGTCCGCGAGTTCATGAAGGAGAGCGATACCATCGTTCTGTACAAATCAATGCGCGAGCTACTTGTTTACCTCACTCACCTCGACGTCAACGACACCGAGAACATCCTCACAGAGAAGCTGGCCAAGCAAGTCGATGGGTCGGAATGGTCCTGGCAGAACCTCAACACACTATGCTGGGCCATTGGCTCTATCTCCGGTGCCATGAGTACGTTTGCCGTCTGTCTGAGTCCTTCTCCAGCGTTGACGTGTTTTGGGCAGACGAGGAGACGGAGAAACGCTTCTTGGTTACCGTCATCAAGGACTTGCTGGGTCTCTGTGAGATCAAGCGAGGAAAAGACAACAAAGCCGTCGTCGCGTCAGATATCATGTACATTGTCGGCCAGTATCCTCGCTTCCTCAAGGCACACTGGAAGTTCCTGAAGACTGTTGTCAACAAGCTCTTCGAGTTCATGCATGAGACGCACGAAGGTACGCACCGGCTTTGAGACGTTCACAGCATTGCCCAACCCTTGCGCCGCTGGTCGGCACTTAGTCCCGGTGTGAACGAAGCTCTAACAATCGTCCAGGTGTGCAAGATATGGCGTGCGACACGTTCATCAAGATCGCCCAGAAGTGCAGGCGGCACTTCGTTATGCAGCAGTCAGGAGAGTCTGAGCCCTTCGTGGACGAAATCCTGCGGTCATTGCATCGGATCACCGTTGACCTTTCGCCTCAGCAGGTGTGTATTGCTCTCTAGTGCGGAATTTCTGCCTTGCTCATGCCACCGTCAAGGTCCATACGTTCTACGAGGCTGTAGGATACATGATCTCTGCGACCCCCAACAAGCCTCAGCAAGAGAAACTCATTGCTAAGCTTATGGAGCTGCCGAATAACGCTGTACGGAGTCCCCGTCCATCTATTCTTTCCCTACTGACTATTTGCTCGGTTAGTGGGATTCGCTGATGCAGCAGGCGGCACAAAATATGGACGTCCTCTCGAGTGATGACAACATCAAAATCCTCTCGAACGTCCTCAAGACCAATGTTGCGGCTTGCACGTCCATTGGTTCCTTCTATCTTCCGCAGATCGGCCGTATATTCCTCGACATGCTCGGCTTGTACAAGGCAGTTAGTGGAATCATTAGCGAGACCGTTGCGCGGGAAGGTTGGTTCATGTTATCTATGCGCGCTGTCTGCATAACTCACCACGTTGACTCCAGGATTGATCGCCACGAAGACTCCTAAAGTCCGGCATCTAAGAACCATCAAGAAGGAGATCTTGAAGCTCATGGAGACGTTCATCAAGAAGGCTGAGGATCTTGAGGCAGTGAACGCCAACTTTATGCCTCCGTTACTCGATGCTATCCTCGGGGATTACAATCGCAACGTTCCAGCAGCTCGCGATGCGGAGGTGCTCAACGTAATGGCGACTATCATCGGCCGTCTTGGGGTGCGTTAGCCTCGGAGCATCTTCTGGGACTGCGATTGACAAGCTTCCTACTAGCCACTGCTTACACCCCAGGTCCCTGCTATCCTCGATGCCGTATTTGAGCCTACGCTCAACATGATCAACCAAGACTTTGCCGAGTTCCCTGAACATCGTGCTGGCTTCTTCAAATTGCTGAGAGCGATCAACCTCAACTGCTTCCCTGGTGGGTGACATCAAGTCGTCGTGGCCTATACTCAGAGACTTATACCCCTACTTAGCGTTGCTCACCGTGCCGCCGCAACAGTTCAAGCTATTTATGGATAGTATCATTTGGGCGATCAAGCACACCATGCGCGACATTGCGGAGATCGGCTTGAATCGTACGTATACCTTACATACAGTCTGTGTAACAACTGACCCTTTCGTAGTGTGTCTCGAGGTCATCAACAACTTCGCGGGTGCCGAGATTGCAGTGTCGAACGCCTTCTTCCAGCAGTACTTCCTCAGCATCATGCAGGATATCTTCTTCGTGCTTACCGACACGGACCACAAGAGCGGGTTCAAGCTCCAGTCTATGCTACTTGCGCGCATGTTCCAGCTCGTCGAGACGGGCCACATCACTGTGCCGTTGTTTGATCCCACGGCGGTTCCCGATCCGACGATGAGCAACTCGACGTTCTTGAAGGAGTATACCGCCAACCTGCTAAAATCTGCGTTCCCGCATGTGCAAATGTACGTATTGCGCGCAGTCCAGTCATCTGGCCAGCACTAACTACTCCCTTCTGCAGAGGACAAATTCAGTCGTTCGTGCTGAACCTTGCGGAGTTCCACAGTGATATCAACCGTTTCAAGCTCGCTTTGCGCGACTTCCTCATCCAGCTCAAGGAGTTCTCCGGTGACAACACAGAGCTCTACTTGGAGGAGAAGGAGGCAGAAGCACAGCGCAAGGCGGAAGAGGAACGCTCTGCAGCCATGCGCATTCCGGGCATGTTGAAGCCCTCGCAGCTAGAAGACAAGGACGAAGACATCTGATGAAGGACTGCTCCGATACATGCCGCTGTATGATAGAACTCGTCGGTTTGGTGTCAAGATTTGGTTCCACTGCTGCAACGTAATGTATTGTGCCTTCCCCTGCCCCATCATCCCCACCCCCTTCCCCGTCCCCTGTCGCCTCCCCGCCGCCTCTACCCTCATTGTAACGTTGTTTTGCAGCAGCAGTGTATAATCGCGCTATCGTCATCTCGCTGTTACCGCATATATGTCCCACATGTACAATTAGCTTACGACAGGAATACAAACGAGGATAATATTCGTACCGTCCGCGCGCAACGCGCAGCGACCAAAATCGCGCGGAGCCCAAACGCGGGAAGGGCGCCACTGAGTGTGTTCACCGTTGCACGTGGGCGCGACGATCTGCTATCTTGCGCCATTATTGCACTCGCATCTCGAGATCTGCTGCAGCATTTGCATCTCAGCTCCCGCCTCGACATCAATCTCATCGGCTACCACAAACATAGTACAGGTTGATTGCCTTGTCCTGAAGACGAAGGACTGTGCTAGTGTACGCACAAGATGTTCAAAAAGTGGGTCATCATGACCACCGCTTGGTCGGAGTGCAGTCGTGCTAACAGCATTGGCACAGGTTCAGCCCATCGAGCGATGTATCAGGACAAACGAGCTTGAAATCCTCCGTTCAACGGTCTATACGTTCCAGCATCCTGTCGCAGTGGAAGATCGACACGGAGACATTCGAACAGATATGGCCTAAGAAGGAGTCGCTCACACTCGTGAAATGGTCAGTCCCCTCAAATTCCGCACGCGGGTCTCCCTGATCACATTGACTACGCCCCGAATGGTGACAGCAGAGACCATATCTCCATCTACACGCTGCACGGAGAGCCGCTCTTCTTCCAGCACTTCGACGGCCCGTTCTACCCCACGTTGCGCCTCCTGCACAAATGTACGTGCTCCCCCGTGCATCGCACGATTATGTGCCGCGTACCGCCCCCATTCCCCTGCTGACGCACCATCCGCGCCGCAGACCCGTTCATTCTCCCCAAGGTGGGCGTCGACCGTGGCGCGATCCGCTTCCTCCTCGCTGGGGCGCACATGATGTGCCCGGGGATGACCTCGAAGGGCGGATATCTCCCACCTGCCGATGCCGCCCTGCCCCCTGGGACTCCCGTCGCGATTCACGCGGAAGGCAAGGAGCACGCGGTGGGCATTGGACTCACGAAGCTCAGCACAGAGGAAATGAAGAAGGTGAACAAGGGTGTCGGAGTCGAGACCGTGACGTACATTGGCGACGACTTTTGGGCACTTAAGTCGCTGTGAGCAAATCATGGAAAGCGAAGCAAGGGAGGAGGTACGACAGCGCTGTACTATTCTCAAATGTATATCAGATGTCCTGTGTGGTGTACGCTGAATGAAGTCCTGAGTAGCCTATCACCCCGTGGTGGCCTGTCAGTCGCCAGACGCCGCTTCTTAGGACTCGTCATTGTCGAATGACCACTGATCACGCTACTTACCGTACCACATCATGGTCCGCAGCAAGCTCCGTGCACGACGCCTCGAGGTCGATCGCTATTACGCAGGTGAGTACCATTGATCGAAATGTATTGCAACCGAATCCAACACTGTACACAGATGACTTGGGAGCCAATTCTCGTTCCCTCGTATATGAAAGCCACGTTTGTTCTGCTTGCATCTCCCGTGAGACAACGTTACCACCCGCACACGCCATATCAGTGCCCCGATAGCCTTGTATAGCGGTACTCGGCTACCATCGTGAACAGCTTACAGCACGTCGAAGTAACAGCCATTAGCACGTGTGGCGTCGAGGTCCGCGCATCCACCAAAGACGACTCACATGCCCGCACAGCAATCTCCCTTCTGTCGAGGCACTCCCGTTTTGGGAGACACAGCTCCCATTCAGTGCCTTCGCCATCTTGATTGGTGCTCTCAGGCGACCGCACGGAACCGAGGACAAATGCAGGCACCTGCGGTCGAGCCCAAATACAGCAGACAATAGTTCGACTCAGCCCCCATCTGCATCCAGACCGTCCATATCAGTCGGCGGACGACCACTGAGCGATGAGGATCTCTACGGGTGGACCACGGAGGAACCCCAGATTGACGGGATGCCAACTCACCGCCGAAGCCCATTCGCCATTGTACAGCCCCGCTTCGCACTCCCACTTGGCGGGCCGCATGCAATGGACGATGTGTTTTGAGAACAAGCACACCAGCTGCATGACTCTGCTAGCGAATCCCGCGCTGCATCGGTGCTGCCGCATGCATGGAGGTGTGTGTCCGAGGCGGGCACTGCTGACTTGAGGATCCTCGGTGCCTTTGCGGGGTAAAGACTGGAGTGGTAGCAGACGAGAAGCTCGCGCTCTGGCCACCACTCTTGCTTCGGCTTCGCTATCGCCTGCGGCCGGACTGGTCCAATCCTCGTCTGCCCTCGCAAGTGTTATGGTGTGAACTCGGAGGACAATCGGTGGTCTGCGCAAGTGCTGTGGTACACCCAGCGCTCCGAGGATCCCACCGCACCAGAGGTCCGTTGCATGAATGGCTCAGAACAAGATGCGGACGGTGCGGGAATAGCAGGGACTCGCCGCCGCTGAGCGCGATTGCAAACATAGCCGCAGTCTGATTCTGACCCAAGCTTGCACAGAGCCACAGGCGCTCAAGTGTCGCGGCCCAAAATGGATGTTTGTAGTTGTTGCGACCGAAGGCCATTCCCGGACGGCTCTGCTCGTGCGCCCGGCAATTTCTGCGCAGGCTATCTTCGATAGTAGTCTGACTTGCTGGCTCGGTCGTCGGCTGACCCCCCTCGCTGCATCATCGTACCCATAAGTTTCATTTATCGCTATCGGGCTCGTCATGTCCTCGCAAGACATGCCGTCATTCGGGTATTCGGACGGATTCAAGTCTGCGCGTCCCCGGAAGAAGCGCAACAACAGGCCCACCAAGGAGGGCATTCCACCGTTTGCGATGCTGCAGCAGACAGTCGCCGAACTCGGGGACACCAATTGGATCAGAGAGTGTAAACGTCCGTGGTGCTCGTCTGTCCGGTCGCGTCGCTGATAGCACACACAGAAATCGTCCGCGAGTCAATGGACGCGGTGGGCTTCCGCCGTCCAAACGTGCTCTGCCTAGGCCTGGGCAGCCCATCTACATCGCGTGACGCACGCGCACAGCTCGCGTTCCTGCTCGCCCTTTGCGAGGACCTGCGAATAGTGCGTCTTCCCCCTCGTGTGCGAAGGCCTGCCGTGATGACTTCCGCTCGCCCGCGTTCGCACGCTAGGACCGCGCGTACGTCTCCGTGTACGACCCCGTCTTTGCGGAAGAAGACATTGCGCTGCTGGACGCACTAGGCGTGACCCGGCTGACGGAAGACAGGGCATGTCGCCACCGTTCGCGCCTCGCCTCGCGGCACCGCTGACTTACCTCCTCATTCCCCGTACAGTGCGGCCGCTTCCGCGCGGCGGCCCCGACGTTAGCGTTCATGCCACACTGCGACCTGCGGCTGTACGAGAACCTGTTACGTGAAAACTGGGCAGGTGCAGGTGCGGGGCTCTCGCAACTCGTCCTTATCGCGAACCGCCTAAGCGACTATGCCGAAAGGTGAGACTCAGATGATGCACGGACGCAGAGGCCGGGCGAGCTCGTGTGCCCGCGGTGCCTGCGTGCAGTCCGCTCGCGCAGCCTCTGTTCCGTGCCTCCGGAAGGGTGTATATTAGTGGAGCTGACAGTACTCTATCGGGCGCGCACAGCGTCCCGGCGCGGAAGATGTCCGTCGAACATCCTTGTGTCTGGCGTCTCGGTGAGCGATATCTCCCACTGTGTAGCGCATATCGCGCGTCTGAGGAATGCACTGATACGTGGGTCAGCACCTTATCTCGCGTCCCGCAACCTCCCGGCATGCGCGGCGTATCCGACGGCGTTCAATAACACCGCAATCCAATATGCACGTGTCGGCGAAGTGGGGGAGGACTTCTGGCAGTTGCCGCCAACAGACGAGGTTGATGGGCGTAGTGGGGGTGGCGTCGTAGATGGCACCCGAGCTGTGTCTTGAAATATGATGTGTTCTTGTGTTCTAGTGTTCTAGTAATCCTACGCGTCGCAGCTGACTGGCAGTGGCTGCTATCAGTTGTACGGGGTAGAATATGAGGGGGTAAGGGGCTATGGCTTCGAGAACCTGCCGGCGCGTCCGCCTCAAGTGACGACGAGGACGTGATTCAGTCATGTTCAACGCGCCCCTGTGGAGTTTGCGCGGCGGGGACCTGCGTCAACCTTGCTAGCGGTCGCGGGGTCCAGAGCAGCGTCTCGCCCCAGGTCGACTGGCGATTGGCTCGGGCCCAAGAGAGTTGATGATCTCCCCGGAATGGAGTGATGCAGTTGTCACTGTTACACCTCCGACGGCCGATATCAAACGCCCTAGATTCCACAAAGCGAACAACGCATTATTGACATGATGCACGGCCAGTAACATGCATGGCAGATATAGTAGAAGTAAGACAGGGTCGGTCACAGACACACTACGAGCACGACTGATGGAAAGAGAGCAGAGGAGCAGGAGGAGCACACGAGGCAGACAGTATGTACAGTACAGGAGTTACTAGCATTCCTGAATAAGTGGGGGTCGGTAGACACGGGCGGTGTCGACGGTGACAACATCATCGTCGTGAGGGGGGATGGGATCAAGCTCGAACGGGTAGAAGTACGAATCGTCCGTGTCAATATACACTTGAGGCTGGAGCAAGTCAGAGCGCCGCCGTCGCTCAGGGGGAAGGGGAACAGATGCCGGGTCTATGAGGGACGACGTCGAGTGGTCGAAGGGCGTCGCCGGAGCGTCGGACTCGTCATCAGATGTGTCCTCTATAGCGTCGGGCACAGACAGGTCATCGACGTCATCGGCATCATAGTAGGGGAGGGGATCATGGTACAACCCAGAGGACTCGTCCAGATCGAGCCACCTCTGCACAAGCGGGGTCTGGAGGGGCGGATAAGGAATAGGATAAGGAATAGGGATGGCATGTGGGTTAATGTAAAAGCCGGACTGGTCGACGAGGTCATCTGAGGAGGACATGGGCGAGTAGAGAGGACTCAGCAGTTCGTCGTCATCGTCGCCAGGCAACACCGAGACCGTGACACTGTCGCCACCACACTCGTTGTCGTACACATCAAAGTCGTCGTCTTCACCACCCAGAGTTTCAAGAACAGAGTCAAGCCACTCATTTTCCGAGTCGCTGTTGGCGCCAGAAGCGGGGGACGCAACCGCGTCCGGGTCGGGGAACATGAACGCAACCTCTTGTTCTTCAACCGCGGGATCGGCAGCCTCGTCTTGCGCCGGCCCATATGGTACATTATCCCTGTCCTGCGCTGCGGCAACGTCCAGGGAATGAGAACGGTAAATGGAGTTTTTGAGCAGTACCCAGCGGTACAGGCTGCTGTAAGCAGACTGCAGCTTGGTGTGGGCCATGCTGGACAGGGACGAAGTGGGGTCGGACGCCTCGATATTCATGGTGAGACGCGGTCGGGTGAGCATATATGCAGGGTGGGGAGTCGGTTGAGCGACACGAGAGAGATAGGGGACAGCGTTCTGTGGCGTGATGTCAGCGGGCATGCAGGGGCAGAGAGGGTGAGGCAGCGATACATACACGTACGAGGCCAGTGCGCGGTGGTCAGGAAGGGCGGTGTTACCGGTGTATACGGTAGACGATGAAGGGCTCGAACAGGATGGTGCCGTTCTTGGATTTATGGACGGACGTGTTAACCATGCTTGTTTCCTGGGCTCGCCAGACTGGGGGAGGAAGTCGGGGCGAAACAAGAAAGAAGAGGTTGAGGGACGGACGCGCGGACGGAACGTTGCGTTTACGCGGACATGGTGATGGGTTGCGGCAGGAGGCGGTCGCTGGCGAGGAGTCAGGACAGGCGACGCCTTATAACGCACCGTGACCGAGCGGTGACTCAAGCACCCAATCCGGGCCAGCGGCGTCTCCACTCTCTCGGGCGTTCTCGGCGTCCCCCGCCAGCGTCTACGAACCTCCCCGCGGCCGGTCGCTGCTGCAGCCGCCCGTGTCTCCTCGCCAGAGCACGCGACCCCCTGCACGCCATCGCACATCCGCACAACGGCCGCGCACACAATCACACCATTCACCCGACGCGACTACAACAGGACTCGCAACAATGAATAATGACGAACACCAGTCCGCTATGTACACCGTCCGACGCGCAATGGCAACCACCCCCCCACGCGGCGCGCCTCATCCCTCGTCCATCACGTCCGACGCCGCTTCGGTATCCTTGACAGTCTCTAACAGCTTCCGAATCTTGTTCACGCTCTTCGGGGACACATCGCGCGCCACGGCCAGCATTTGCGCAGATTTCACGCTGTCGCCCATGAGCCGGTACACCTTCGCCAGCTGGAAGATCACGTTCGACTCCTCCGGGGACGTGTCTCGTAAGAACTCGAGGTCTTCTGCTGCCGACTGTTTGTCGTGTCGTGTATGGCAGGAAGGGTACCGCAACGTGGGCACCTCATCAGTCACTGCGCTCCCACACTCTCCAGAAGGGCAATCCCTACTTACCGCGTATCGCTTCAATGAGATGAGAATCTTCGCCCGACGATAACGCACAAGCGCGTTGTCCGGAGAGATTCGAACTGCCTCGTTGAAAAGGTCCAGTGCCTTTGCCCGATCCCCGGTCCGCTCGGCAACCTGAAGGCGGCGTCAGAAAAGGCAATAAGCTTCTAGCTTTCCGTCGTCATTGGCTCGCGTGACGCGACTCACCATGCCCACGCAACCCAACAGCACGGCATTCTGGGGGTGTATTTGTGCGGCTTTCCGATAATGGTAGTCGGCGAGGCGAATCTTGCTCATCCGCATATAGCAGGTACCCAAGCCATACCTGCAGTGTCGTAAAGATAAGCCCGAGTCAGAGAGTGTCCAGGGAGCAGTTGTGGAGAGCCCGAAAGATATGAAACAAGGTTATCAACGCACCATGCATTGTAATGTCGTGGATCAGCACGTAAAGCGGACTGGAAGAAGTTGATCGCTCTATCCAGGTCTTCGTCGATCGACTCGTGGCCACTGAGCGTGTACGCGTAAGCGCAGTTGGGATCCAGTTGTGCCGCGCGTCGGAAACAAGTTAGTGCCTGGACGCGCTCCCTTTGCAAGGAGAAGGTATTGCCCACGGCGATCCAGGCTTGGGGCGCCCGCGGGTCCGTCGCGACCAGCTCCTGAGCAAGGAAAGCTAGCTTGACATTCCGCTGCAGATGCCAGAGAAGCGTGGAGTACACTTCCATATCCCACACGCGATAAGGCTCAAGGTTGCGCACGGCCTCAAAGGCGCGCTCCGCCTGATGGTCAAAAGTTCTCATACATGAGTCGCGGACCCTGGGCACAACAAAAAAGCGGACACATACAGCAGCGTATTCGCCGAGTTCATAGTGTGCTTTGCCGACCATGGCCATCACCCATGCGGACCTTTGATGCATTGTGGGCAACTTCTCCAGTTCCTCCAGGCAATTTCGGCAATCGTACAGGGCCATTGCCCTAGTTGCACGGGCGAATAGGCGCATCAGCTCGTAGATGTGGTAATCGGCAAGCTCAAGCTCGTATGCTTCCTGTGCTGCACGCTCTTGTGCAGCCGTCCAGGTGCTGGGACCAGGTGCGGCATTCGAATGGGGAGATTGAGGGGCAGGTGGGGGCGAAGGCGAGGAAGCATTCCCACCTCCTGGCGGAGGGTCTTCGTCCATATCCGATTCCATGGTGTTCGAACGAGCTCTTGCCGGCACTCGTCGACGAATGGTAGCATGCTGCAGACCGCGAAGGTGAGGCCGGTTTTATGAGATCATGAGCAGGATGCTCACTTTGGTAGCTGCGGGCTTATTATTGGTACCACTGTTGAGACGCGTACTTCGTCTTGTCCCCGGGCCGGCAACTGGCTGCTGCTCGCGTGAGTGCTTCGAAATAGCAGTGCCAGCGGCATGTAATCTGGAGGTCGCCGTAGTCTGAGCACGACCGGATGATGAGAAGATGTTAGCAATTGTCAGGGCCGGGCGTGCGCGTGCCTTTGAGCTTTTCGAGCGGTCGTCTGCTCCGGCGAGCAGCGTACCGGTGGACTTGGATAGCTTCAGATTGACGTTGGAGTCCACCGCATTCGAGGAGGGAGGAGCCGTGCGCTGCCGCACAGAAGAGCGGAGCTTCTTGGTCACCGGGCCCGCCTCATCGGCTGAAGAAAGGGGACGCACAGCTGGTGGATGAGCCGCCAACGCCGTCGGCTGCGACTTACTTGCTCGCATAGGTTGGAGGAAGGACGCATCGGGGTAGAATGAGGAGTCGGCAGTGGCTCTGGCATATAGTGTATCAATGTAGACATTGATTCGAGATGATATGTTATGCCTACATTGAATCCCGGGGACCGATGTGTCCCATCTGAAGCGGCTGCAGTTGGCCTGCATCAGGCTTCCAGGCGCGAAAGAGGTTACCGCCGTTGCCAGCGTCAGGCGTGAAAAATCCGGCACCTGTTGCAACTGGGGCGGGTCTCGCATCTTCTGGCTGGGTCTGCTTGATGGGTGTGGGCCGCGGGGGGAAGAGGTCATCTATGTCGGGAACCTGACCTACAGCAAAGGAATAGCGGAAATCTGATTCATCGCACACCAACGAAGATCGCTTACCCAAAGAGCACAGGCCCTCGAACGCATCCCACAGCATGGGATTCAGAGCAAGGGCTTTCCTGAAGCTTGATACAGCGCTCTCGGTCATGTTGCCTCTGGCTGCAGCAAGGCCAGCACGACAATGGAGAACAGATTCATCGGGGAATGGCTTGGTGGTCCGGGAACCCATGGACACTGGAGGCACAAGATGAAGTGACGCGTCAGAACTACCAGACGCGTAGGGAGAGAATAACGTACGGCTCGGTGTATACGCAGAGTCACGCATGCTCGCATCCAACGCCTCTCGTGCCTGTCTGTGGCGTCCTAACGCAGCACAACACCTGGACTTGATCTCAAGACAGCCAGTGCATCGAGACTCCGTCGCGCCCCCCGTGCTAATGAAGAACAAGGCTGAATGTGCTTGTCCCGAGCGAAGCAGTGCAATGGCATAGAGGTGGCGAGCATCATGATTGGAGGTGTCGATGACATAGTACCGCTCAGCATAGAATAAGGCAGACTTATGGAGATCGGCGTCGAGACAGGCCCATATAAGCGAACTGAAGCGTTGGCATAGGTGCACGGAAGGCGTTTCGTGCGGCATTTAATGTCCTAGAGCATAGAGACGTGGCAGGAGAATAGGCGTAGAGGATGAAAGCAATGGTAGCCACACCGCGCTGTTCGTTCAGTCCAAGTCGCAAACCAGCCACGCCCCGCCAAACCAACCGCGACCCTGTCACGTGCCACATTTGATGGGCCACTCGCCGCGTCCGAGTCACGCTTGTCTCAGTGGCCACAACGAACAATATAAGGCCATTCCAGACATCCCCAGCACGTCATGCAGGTAGAGATTGAGTATCGTAGCATTATACACTGTAAGTTCATGGCATTCTCATTGCTCTATCCACCCCGGACACACTCACACCCTAATGTCCGTGAGGATCAGGCTCGCCCTTTGATTCTGTCCGCAGGATCAATATTCCGCGCCCACCGTCTAAGAATCATGGACAAAACTCACCGGGTACACATTGGATGGCGTCGTCAATCCTCAGGAGCGAAACCGCTGCTTCAAAGGCAGATTTCAAACTTCGCACCTTGCTGACCGTAGGCTCCAGAACACCAGCCGTGACATTGTCGCGGACGTCGCCGTGCAGAAGGTCCAGGCCGTAGCGCAGCAATGCCTTCTTTGGGTCCCCGGCCGGAGCATTCTGCGCTATGTTGTGGTATGCGCGGAGCTTGGCCACGAGGTCCGTGGAGTCCTTTGCCGCATTGACTGCGAGTGTCTTCGGGATGACCAACAGTGCGCTTGCGAATTCGGCGATGGCTAGCTGTTCTCTTGAGCCCTGTGAGACGTGAGCTTATCTGTATCTGACGTCTGTTCCGGTGTCGGACTACTTACGAGTGTCGTAGCAAAGTTCTCGAGATAGATGGAGAGTGCGCTCTCGACCGCACCGCCTCCAGGGACCACGGCACCGCTCTCAAGGGTCTGCTTGAGAATAGAGAGAACATCATGGAGAGCCCTCTCCATCTCATCAAGCATGTAGTCGTTCGCGCCTCGGAGGATGATGGATGATGAGCTGACTACCTTAGTCCCCTTGACCAGGATGAGCTCATCATCTGAGATTCGCTCCTGAACAACTTCCTCGGCAGTGCCGAGGTAACTGGGCTCAAAGGACTCCTCGCCCTCGAGATTTGCGAGACTTGAGACAAGGGTGCCGCCAGTAGCCTTCGCTATCCTGCGTAGGTCCTCCTTCCTACACCGGCGAACTGCCATCGCACCGGCCTCGACGAACTCTTTCAAGCACATGTCGTCGATACCTTTGGTGGTCAAAACAACGTTGGCTCCCGCCGCGAGGATTTTGCGAACACGCTCCAATGTGATCTCAGACTCTCTAGTAGAGACTGAGATGAAGGCGTCAGGGTGAGAGAGTAGAGCATACCTCTTCCGAATATCCTCCAGCTGGTTCGGATCATCAACGAGGATCTGTACACCGAGTTGCATCCGTGCTTTTTGCAAGTTGATGTCGAGGCACGCAATCTTTGCGTTCGTTATACGCGTCTTCATTGCTAGTAGCAGTGTTACATATGACGACTACGCGTAGTGCGTGCACATACCTTGACTTGCAACTGTGCAGTTGAGCGCGTATCCTTTGACGAACAGAGACTCGCGCGCACTGCGCCCGTGCGCCTTCAAGACGTTGACGGCCTTGACTGGATACTTTATGTCGCCTCGGCTATTGATAGTTTTGACCGCGAGCATGGCATCGACAGCCATGGGGGCAAAGAGGTCATCGTCTCTGCTACAGGTCAGCCCGCCCGTCGCCTACAGTGTCAGGTTGGCGATCTACTCACCCTCCGATGATCTTACTTGACATGCTCGTCTTGGCTGCATTGATGAGCGCCTCTCTGCCCAACTCATCTACTTTTATGCTCATCTGATCCTGCATGAACCTAACCGCCTCCCGACATGCGAGTCGGTATCCAGTGATAATCGTGGTAGGGTGGATCTTCTGCTTCACGAGTTCGTTCGCGCGCCGGAGAAGCTCAGCTGCAATGAGCACGACAGATGTCGTTCCATCACCAACTTCCTTATCCTGCTTTTGTGCAAGATCGACAAAAACTCTGCCGGCGGGGTGCTCGACTGCGAGGAGCGATAGAATGGTCGCACCGTCGTTTGAGATCGTCACTTCCTGAAGCGGCGGAGCGTCATTATAGCGTGAATGTGCAAGGGGAACGCGCCACGCACTCCGATGTTGTCCACCAGCATCTTATCGAGACCCATAGGGCCTAATGAGCTCTTGACGATGTTTGCGATCGTCTGAGCAGCCAGAACTAGCACGAATGCGCACGCGTCAACTCACGATCGGCCATCTCCTGTGCGTTGCTCACCATTTTGGTCCCGTACATCCTGTCCAGAGACTCGATCACCGCCCAAAAAAGCACCTGCGCGAGGATCACGTTGGAACATGGCGTAGAGAAAGAATGCAGAACGAAAGGTGGCTGGGCCGCGACGCGCGTGTTGGGCGCTAATGGGAACTGATGTTATTTGCTGAGATAATATCTCGGTGAAACTTAGGGTTTGCAAACTCTTGCGTATACTGACGTTGTTTAACGTTTGACGTTTGGCGACCGTCACATTCATTTCATCTGAGCGACGGCACAGGTATCATCGTGGCGACATTGTAGTCGTGAATGCTCTACAGTAATTTTGATAGATTACGCTGATCCTAAAGTCCTTACGCGCAATGTCTGTGGGTGCCGCGCAGTCAAACAATCTCACTCCTATACCCTTGTCCATGCCTCACGACGTCCGCCGCCTAGTGGCGGGGTGAACACTGTAACTGGGATGTTGACACGAAGGAGGTCCACAGGCTTTCGACAGGCGGCGGTCAAGCTGCTGCTTCGTCGCCTTTGTTTGTCGGGCACGTCCTACACACTCCAGTTCGTATGAGTTTATACTGTCACCAATCACTACCTGTATGCTTACCTCTCTTACGGTGCTATCGGGCGGGCTTTCTTTCGCCCGTTCGGTTACCTCGCTCTCATCGGCAAATGGGTCCGTTGTACCGTGATCCTCTGTTACGACATGGTAGAACAGCCCTGGATGTTCGCTGGGCGGGTGGACGATTGTGGGGGAGCCTCTCGCTACATTGCGGATACTGGCGTTAGACATGGGTGGCTGGAATGCCGTGCTATCCAGCGGTTGCGTCAGGTCCAGCTGGCTGGTGGACAAGTGATGGAGCTCTCCGTCGTCTGCGAACGGGTTGCGGAAGTCGAATGAACCTCCTGAAGAGGAGCTCCCAGCCCTCGGATAGCAGGGCCTTGTGACGGTCTCTCCTTGCAATGATGCCTGAGGTGCTCGATGAGTTATTCAGTAGCAGAGTTTCAAATGGAACCGGTACGCACATCGCTTGGAGCGAAGGAGCCACTCAGTGGGCGCTCGCGTTTCTGCACGCGAGGTGAGCGTCACCGACATAGACATTGGTCGAGGATTGACAGACCTTTGACGAACCAGAACGACCGACGGGCAACATGATAGATGTACGGCGTGACCTCTTGGGCTTGGCCTCTACCTGAAGGGAGGCGCGTGAGCGGAAGGATTCGGTCGTGTGCCATAAGGCTGACCTCAGAGAGCGCGTCCTTCTTCTTGCGCATGAAATCGAACATCGTAGTAAGTTACGTACACCGTCGTTGTCGTAAGGGGCGTAAGAGAGCTTGCAGGGAGAGTTGATGCGCAGCGGTGGGACGGTACGGTTATATAGCCCCTCAGCAGAACCGTCAGAATCTGAACTGGTGTACCAGTCGGAGCATCCAATAGAACCATATCCGTGCGCGATTCGGATGGCCGTGACCCTCTCAGATGACACTCTGCGCCGGAACTTGTCCAATGATGACACTGGACGGCGGGACTCGCTTGTCTACGGGCGTCTCCCCCTGCCTCGGGAGGCGGATGTCACCAAATTGGCAGTCCCGACAGAGTCCCGACTGCAGTGGCTGCACGGAAACAAATCACTCGCAGCCGCGTCGGATACGCAGCCCATTCTCGGCCGCTCCAGCAACCTACGGCCCATCGCTCCCCTCTGCAGTGCACAGGTGGTGGAGCGTGACAGTACAGAACAGAAGTTGGGTTGGTCGGCAGGTGATCTCGTGCTAGACGCCTACAAGATGACAATTACGGTAATTAGTGGACACGTACGCTACTTACGTTTCCCGACCATATTGTTTTCGTCTCTTACGCGAGGAAACCCATTACGGTCTCGCTCTGTACAACCAGGTTCCCCGCGCAGAATCAGAATTCATTGCTTTCTACAACACCGTTGCTGCCTGATACCACCACCATGTCCTCCATGAGCTCGCCGTTGAATACGGTATGTTATGGCCAGTGCTACCGCGCCGGCCACATTCTGAAACTCTGAAGGCCCACCAACATGCTGCGAATGCGGACGACTATGTTGCACAAGGGCTCCTCATTCCTGCCGCAGAGGAACATTACAAGGCCGCGGAGGCATACCAAGCCTGCGTGGAGGCTGCGACGGAGGAGAACGTGAGGCTCTCATGAGGTTGTACGTACGGCGCCACGCTCATGCACGTTTTGCTTGGCTTCAGACGAAGCGAACGTTAAGAATGCTCTACAACGATCACTCAAAAGCTGGGAAGGAACTCCAGCGCCGAATAGCCAAGTTGCGCGAGGAGAACAAGGATCCTAACCTTCCACAGAAACCTCCCAGCGGCGGTTCGTCTTCCTCTGGCTCTGCACGTCCGGCGACGTTGCCTACCGCACC
Organism: Fomitopsis palustris; assembly: GCA_029783445.1. Classification (NCBI taxonomy): domain Eukaryota; kingdom Fungi; phylum Basidiomycota; class Agaricomycetes; order Polyporales; family Fomitopsidaceae; genus Fomitopsis; species Fomitopsis palustris. The sequence goes on from JARAOQ010000005.1 coordinate 64,467, forward strand.
GTCCCCGCCGCCTCACGCACTCAACCGACTGTCTGACTCACAGCAGACAGTAGACGAGTCCTTCATGCTTTTGGGTCATCGAGTGAGTATGTCACTACTCGTGATGCGTCCTACTTCCCCCGCGAAGATATCCCCCACTCCATGAGAACGAGTTGTCTAGGCAGGTATGGCCTGGTCTTTGGGGCAATACACCGATGTACACTCTCCAGCGTGCAATCAGAGGCAGCCGAATAGGCCATCTCTTGCACTGCTATGATTAATGGCGGATGGCTGCCATCATTACGCCACAAGTGGATATGAACGCCATTGAAGTACCGTGTTCCGATCTTCCGGGGGCGCGGTGATTTCTCCTCTCGTAACATTCCATGGGTCATGGTAACATTGCTGATGTATCGTGCACCTAGAGCGATTCCGGTGATCCATTCAACCAATTCTGGAAGATCACCGAAGGGATGCTGGATTACCTCTCGCAGCCTGTGGCATTCGCAACGGCACCGCTTGCGCCTCCATCCCCCGGCGAAGGCACGCGTCGGCGAGACGGAAGCTCCAGCAGTGACACTGATCTTGAAGATGTCATCTCGAAGCGGATCTCGCGTGGTATAGGGCTGGTGAAGGCGGCGCGCTCCAGGATGCTCACCCGGCACGACTCTTTAGCGACCGCCTCAGAGTCGGAGAGCGGCCGTGCAGGTCCGAGTACATTTCCACCCAGACCGATTCAAGAGGCAGTGCGAGACGATTGGGATGACGAGTTCGGCGCGGACGACGGTAAGTCACGATAACACTCGGGGAGGCGGTGACTGAGCGGCGTCGCTAGACGATAACATGGCCGACTCGTTCTGTCTCATTCCCTCCAAGTCCGACGCGACCGCCGTAACCGCCTTGAAGAAAGAGAATGACGCTCTGCAAGCCGATGTAGAGGAGCTGCGCAAACGGCTCGCCTCCGCTGAGGGCATGCTGAAGATGCGGCAAGAACAAGATCAGCAGCTGCGCGATAGTATCCTTCTGGCGAGGAAGGAGGTGTGTGCGCGCGAGCGTCGTCCAGCGCGAGTCGCTGTCTGAACGCATGACAGGCACACCGAGCCATGATATCTTCTGCTGTTGGGCCTACCCCGAGGCCAAGCCAGCCGACTATTGACCTCGCTTCGTTGAACATCAACGTACCACCGGTTCCACCACCTGTTGCGGCGTTGAACCCGGGCAACCCGGGCCGTGACCGCGAGGCGCAATTGGTGCGGAGAGTACGCGAACTCGAGGAGGAGGTCCGTATTCTGAAAGTCGAAAATGAGAAGCAGGTGCGTCTCCGAGTGTTGTTTGCCTTCAGCGGTGTTCATGGTTGCATGTGTGTACAGAAAGCGATGATTGTGCGTTTCCGCGAACGATGGGAAAAGCTGAAAGAGTCCGCGAAGCGAAAGAAGGAGGCAAAAGCTGCTGCCGAGGCGACCAACATCGTACATGAACGCATAGAGGAAGAGCCGGAAGCCGAGGCAGAAGCGGAAAGGGATGGTTCGTGATAACTGTTCCTCGCATGCCACTGTGTGCACTCCACTCCCTTTGCATGTCCCTTGCCGCCGAGGCGGCGTGATTGCGCCTCTCATCTAGGTTGATGTACGCCTTGGCTAGCAATGTTTAGTGACCCTTGTCATGTTAACAGAGGCATACGTGTGATGGAGTGTCACTACTGCTGCACCGGTTGCTCATCGACACCTCACATTTCTCCAAGTTGTGCGGTCGCTGGCCGAGACTCAGTGATGTTATTCAGTGACTGGTCTCCCGTGCATTCTATATCTACACTAACTGTTATTCGAAGGGCATGCTAACAGGGTAAAGGACACTGAGTAGGTGAGATCTTGACAACAGTATGTGGTCTTTCAATTATTAGGCTTTTGTGAGCACCGTCATCCTAAGCCAGATGTAGCTCCCTCAGCGAGCTGGGCTGTCCTGTCTCCTGATACAAAGATAGAGTCTGTATGGAGCTCTATTTCTTCCTCAATATTGACATTGATCTGGTAGCATTGATATCATTGGTTGGGGTTTTTTTGGAGTACAATGAAGCCCTACCCTGGATGTTGGCATGCTTGTTTTCATCCTTAGATGTTGCAGTAAGGTAGTACCATGCCCAGGAGGGGAAACAACATTGTCATGAGTTGTTCTCAAGCTAGCTCTTGCATTCAGCATAGCAAGCATGGAGTTCAGGGCCACTGTTACATCCATCAGCAAAAGTGACACAGAGTTCAACAAACTGACACTTGGGAAGTATAGCAAAGATTGCCAAGAAGCATCCATTATTTGGCATGAGTGTTGCATACTGAACAATTGTTTCAGCTTCTATACAAGTCAGAGTCTTGTGGATTTTTACATACTGCAATGAGACAAGCAATTGATGCAATGCTGAGAGATCAACTTGATAGTCAGCTAAGGCTTGCATTGGTGATGAGTATATAACTTTCTGACCTTGTGGTTAACCCACTCTCCACACTGTACAATATCAGGCTGTGGATTATGTGTTTTGTCCTGCAACAATGACCTTGACTGTCTGGGTTCCAACCAATTCACACAAGCAAACAAACCTGGGAGAGGCATTATGGTGCTGAGCAAGCAATGCATAAATTGTTGCAACAAGGAGTGCATCTGAGAACACAAAGCATGCCAGACTTGCGTAGATCTCAGGCTGTTCATAACATGTTTAATGGATGTTCCAGCACTTCATGCATGGTAAGGGATGTCTACTGACTGACATGGCCAACAAGGTTTTGATGAGATTATTCTCATGAAGTCTGATACATCATAGTGTCAATGTTTTGAGAGGAGAAACATGGCAGCAAGGACTTACGCAGCAAATGCAACTGCTGTGTGGTCAGCTGAATCAGTGGAATCCTAGTGTGCTTCACATTGTTCTGAGATCACCTAATGCAAGGCCTACATAGGTCATGAATCAGTGGCCAGCTATTATCCATGAATCAGATCCTGACCAAAGTTCACTGTGGAGGTAAATGTCTGTCAGGTAGTTTGGTCATCAAGTGGGGGCTGTAAGGGCATGGTGGTATGGCACCAACCAATGTTGCAGTTACATATTTGTTTCTTCCCACTGATGTTTGAAAGCAGTGAGCAAGCATAGTGAGAAGTATCACAGGTGGGATGGAACTCACATTTCCAGATTCTGTGGATATAAATACTTGGCCACAAAGTGCATCAGTGTGGATCTCTTTATGGAAGGGGAGACAGGATTACCCCCTGACTACAAAGTTAGATGCACCCTGGAAGCATTAAGCATGTTATAAGTTGCAGCTGGAAGAAGCTGATAGAACTTACAGTTGCAATCACAGTGGCCTATGACAATCAAATAGATTACCTTGAAGAGCTATGGTGACAAAGTTGTATATTTACTGACTCTATATGCCCTGCATAATGTCTCAGCCCATACTTTGATCCTAGTAGCCAACACACTGAATCCTACCAGTCACTCTCAAAAAGAATGCCAAGGATATTGAACCTGTCTGGGATAGCCCCTGCAAATGCAGACCATGCCACCAATGCACAATGCAGTCCATCAATAAGCCTGTTCATTGACCTCCAATTAGTTGTCATGTACAACAATGAAATAGCACCCACCACAATAACAAAACCTTCATCATAGCAAGTAGTACATAGTGTGAGCTCAAATGCAAATACTTGAGGAAGCCTCTCACATACAAGAGATATGAGAAGCCAGCCGTCAAATTTGCTACAAGCCCAAAAACGGAAGGACTGGGCTGTTGTGATACCATACAAGCTGTGTATGATGCAGACAGTGTTACTGCGCCAGTATATCATCAGCCTGACAAAGGACATACAATGCAACAAAGGTGCTCCCTCAGAGAGTCAGCCACATCAAGGTCAACCTCTACAAAAAGTATATCCCGAGATTTAATGTACGCACCAAAGAATGCCACTCCTACAAAGTTAGAGTCTATCTCGGCCTTGATGGATTTCATAGTTGTCGTATGGACTTGCAGTGACCACTCTCACATGGGGGCAGAGTTGGAGGCAGGTGGGAGTAGAGTAGGCTAGTGTTGCTGGAGGTGATGGTGTACAAGGAATTGGTAGTTGGCTACTTATAAGTATCTGTGGAGGGAGGCGGCTCACCTGCCATCTAGAAGGCTCGAGGCCAACGAATTGGCATACTGTCAGTCATGCTATGATGACGGAGCTTGTTGGCAGTGACTTCCACGGGCAGCTCTGCATACTACTTCTATCCGAGGCATGTCCTATGACCAGTGGGCACATCACATCTGTCATTAAACAATGAACTTCATCTGTGACAAAGATTGACGGCACACTTGCCAGTTGCCAGCCTGAGTAGCAGTCACTCCCGAGTTGATCACAGAATTCCCGGTGAATGATGCCCTCACACTATATAGGAAGATAGCATACTCAATTGCCGCTAAGGTACGAGCCCTGACTACGTGCTGACAATACTGGACCCCATCTCCGAGCAGAGCTGGTATCAAGTAGTCATAACCTATATACATGCCTGTCCATGTATATTGGCATGGCTGTAAAGACCGCCGTGACTGCACTGATGCATTACAACACAGTGGTTTAGACTACTACGGGTGTGGACCCTCTGATCTGCCGAACATATGCACCATGCTGGTATGTGATCGGCGTTGCAGCGTGAGGCTGTCGTACAGATTAATTGTGTTATTTCCCATATGATCCCTTAATGCGGATCTCGCGTTCAACATAGCGAACAGTGAGTTGATGCCCACTGCGCACCCATTGTGAGTGGTCTCTTCCGATTGCTACTTTGGACTCACACTTGGGCAAGATCATGAAAATCGCGGCAGACGCCGCATTGTTGGGCATCAGTGTAGCATACTGCAGCCAGATTGTCAGTACCCACCACATCTCGTATCACAAGAGAAACTCACAGTGATCAGACAGATGATAGAAGCAATACTGTGTTGCGATCAAACGTCAGAACAAAGCGTTGCTCCTGATGCCCACTCCACTTGCCTCATCAACAGCCCGCATTCGATGCTGTACAGCATGAGAACGCGAACGATGTGGCCCGTACTTATTGATAGATTGAGGTATCAGTGTGATGTACCGCTCGAGTACTTGATTGTACAAACCTTCGTGAAATGGTGCGGTGACGAGCAAGCACCCAGCAAACTGAGACAGTGACGACAATATCAGAGACCGCGAGGAACCCAAGGGACGTGTTGATTTCCCACTGGATACAAGATCAACATCTGTCAATTGTATGCACATCCGTACAAGTGATACTGACGGAGAGGCTTCCGAGCACGGCTGTGATATTACTTGCTGGCCGTCTTTGACGGACTAGTTCAGCTTTTCTATTCGATGAGCGCCGATAAACATGACTACTCACAGTGAGAAAGCTACTTCTTAAAACGACGAGCCGTCATATCGATGCCATGGACACAAATTATACGGACTCACTCAACGCAAGGGCTGCAGTTACAATCTGTCAGACTTCGGATGGACCCACAAGACCGAGGGCATACCGAACGCCACGATCACTGAACTTATCTGCGGCATGTGTCAGCCGACGCTCATAGCAGTGCATGAACACAACACCATACTAGAGCTGCTATTGCAACCTTGCTCTTGCTCACTATGCCAATTACATGAGAGGCACTCCGTGTGACGGAAGACTGAATGAAGCTAACGGATCCATGTTCGATATGCGTAGAGGCTGAAATATAACCTATCAATCACACTCTGCATGATACAAGCCACTGTAGCGTACCTCTTGATCCCTAGGTGAGCCAGCCCCTGCGTCGCATGTCAGTGCTAGGAATGGCAAACCCCGGGCAATCGACGACGGACTCACGCTCACAAAAATGATACCCTGCAATGCATAGAGGGAATGGATCATCAACAATGCGACATGCCTATAAAGTACATACCCGGAAGCACCTGTGAGCATAGTACAGTGACTTGAGCATAGGAATGACGTGGACAGCAGTGAGTAGTACCCTGTGCTGTTGTAAATTGCGCTTGCCGGATCGGATCTGTCGCAAATGGTTACGCGGTACACAGACCACGACACTGTAGCATAATGTGCCCCGTCGTTGAGCCTATGCAGCTTTCTCAGTCGCGAATCAACCCCCATCAAGCAGGTTGTATGCATACCAAAGAATAAACATCTGCCGACCATGAGCGAAGAAGCATTGCCAGAGAAGGACCACGTACCATGACACGCAGAGGTCGCCTATCTTCCTTACTACGCGGCCAAAAGACGGCGAACTGCGCGTTCGTCACGCCGAATAAACTGTATACACTACACGTCAGCGTTCCAAGGATTGTCGCGATGAGCAGACACTGGAGGGACTTGCACTGAAACAATCGTACATCCTAGATGTGAACTCACACGGTGAGACGGGCCCTCGTGGAAGGCAAGCGGTGTGACGTACCAATCAATAACTCTCCTACGGAGGTCGTTTGTGTCTTGTCGGTCATGACGGTCGCTACGATGGGATGCCCTCGCTCAAAGGGCTGTTGCGCGTTATTGCAGTGCCGAATTGACCGTAGGTACCAGATCCTGGAACGACGTTTATACCCTCGCCCTCCTTTGTAATGAGGGTAGGACCATCGCCGCCGATGATCAACATGATCAGCGCAACGCGAAATAGCTGTAAGACTGTGTTTCAGAAGACCACAGAATGACCCCTGAGGGCGGTTCATGGAGGGGCTGTATACAGAATTGTGGGCTCCTTCGAGTGCATGCTGTGCCATCATCATGCCCAGCGTTGCACATGCCGCGTTCCACGCAGAGGGACGCGGAGGTTCCGTAGGTATCTCGAATTGCAAAATCTTCGGCTTACATGACTATCCAATCGACTATAGAGCGCTGGAGAACTTCATGCAGTACCCTAGACCACATATCGACGGGGCAGTCCTCAGAGTGCAGATATTGGGCGTTACTTCCCGTTACCCCATGAGATTTTGGGTTCAACCTACCCGAAAGAACAACGTACGCTCAGCGATGCCTCCAAGAACACAGATGAAAGGCGCGCGGGGTTAACTCACTCAGTTGGGTCACCAGTGCTGGCTTTGAACGCTCACAGAGATCTGCTGCGAACACCGGATGCATGGATGTGAATTTGTCCACACACTCTTGTGCATGGACCATGCTCGGCCCGGGCTCGTACGAATCATGGCCGCTCGCGCCTTACAGAATCCATCGATATCCGCACCGCACACACTCTGTTCGCGTGGATGGCCACTGCGCGGTCATGCATCGCCACATCATTGGGAAGCTCACGACCCAGTGAATTGCGCTGTGCACAACGCAATGGAAGTGCGGTTAGAGATGCTGAACGTTTTTCATCTTTGTTGTCATTAAGGCGGTGCTGCAGGTGACCGCTGCACATCCTCCACGCGAGAGCGCGTTCGAGAAAGACAACTGCGAGGAATATCAGCCACACGTCTCGGAGACTCCTTCGATTCCCTAGCGGAGGTCCAGACAGTGCACTGTCCAATCAAACCTTCCTACAGTTCAAATGCAAGTACGAAGACTGAGACGGGGAGCCGTTCGTTAGCGGTACCGGTGGGGAAGTGAACAACGGCACTCACTCGCATGAGAGACCAGAGCCCTAGTGCAATACAGTGCAGCATCATCGCCTTCGTCTAGGCGAACAGACCGTAGTCCTCTATTCGCAGCGATTCCACGGCAGCTGAGAAGGTCTCTCGCGCCGCGGCGAAGTCGCCAGCGGTCGTCGTGCTGCCGTCCGAAGTCTTCATCGGCACGTTCATCGACAGGACAAGATCCACGTTCTGTTCTTGCAAGCGATATACAGCCAATAGAATTTGCAGTTCATCGGGTTGGGCATGGTTGAATTTGCGGACGAGCTGCATTCCACGCAGAAGGACGGGGAGGGGCGTTCTATTCCCACTACCCTCACCTGTGGGCTGCGATACCTCGATCACTGTCTTCTCAACCGCATCGTTGTCATGGGCTAATGAGTCAAAGTGAAATCTATCCCCGGAAGTCAGAATGACCCGTGGCACTTGCGACCCAACTCGTACTTTGCGATCTCAGTCGCCTCTGTGGGCTCAACACTTTGAAGAATCTCAACGATGATGCTGATGCCAGAGTCAGGGTACAGGAAGACTTCTTGGGTGTCCGGCACTTGTCGCAAATCGCTTGTGTCCATTGAGTATGCCCCCAGCGTTGAGACGAAGACATGCGTACGATGCGTCGATCAGAGATGTGGGCAGAGTAGTTGTGATAGCCCCTCCAAAGAGTTCTCTTGTCCCGGTGGTCGACATGGCAGCAAGACCGATACTGAATAAGTAAGTGTAATAGAGGCTATAGCAGACGTTTCTTGTGTGGCCAGAAGACTCGCGAGACGCCGGCAGTGAGCACGGGTCACGTGCACGTGACGGACGCGTTGAACGATCGCGCTGCCGCTGCGAGTCCGGGTCGCGCCCGCCGCCGCTTGTTCTCGCCGCTCACCGTCGTCCTCGTCTTCGAACTGCTCTCGCCACTTGGGTCGTCCATCTGCTGGAGGTCTACCACAATGTTTGATTCTGCGCGTCGCTCGACGATGCAGCCTCCCTCTGACCTCAATGCTCGCTCTCATCTCCCCGTCCCATCCACCGTGAAGAAGCCGACCCATACCGGGCGAATGTCGCTGGCTGGACCAGCGCTCAGGGGTCCGTATCCTATGCCCGGACAGATTCCTGGCACGAACCCCCGACAATCGATGATGCGCTCGCAGAACGTCAACCCACTGCTGCAGAGCGCGAGCAAACCAAACTTCGGTCGTACACCTCTTCATAGGTGAGTTACATATGAGGCTGCATGATAACATGTTATTCAGATTATGGAAACTCTATGCATTTGTGTGCTCTGCTATGATTGTCTTTTCTACGCCAACCTGACCGTATTCGTCATCTCAGGCCAGAAGCAAAGCTCATGTATCATTGCATTTTCCAGCAGTACAAGAAGAGGCTCTATGTGGCCTGGAGGGGCGCAAGGGACTGCGGCATCTGGGAGTCAAGTCGCCAAAGATAGTCGGCCGCTACGAGACCGCCAGTTCCAAGCGAAGATGAGGCAGGACGTGGTCACCTGGCTGTTGGATAACGGCCTAAACTACTCGCCGCAAGTACTTCAACAAATTACAAGTAAAGACTTCCGCACCATATTTCAAGACCTCGTGAAGCTACTTGACCCCGAGTGGCCCTTCACGGAGCAGAAATTTGAGGACCAGTTTGTTCAATCATTACGTGCACTACGATACCCGTATCTGGGCCAGCTAGATATCAGAACCTTGACTACTCCTGGAGCGATGCATACGTGGCCGCTCTTACTGGGCGTGTTACATTGGCTAGCAGAGCTAGGAAGGGTCAGTGTTCTTTGTATTATCGCAGCTATCTGCTTACAACAATGCACAGGCCCACAATCATTACATCGAGAGCAAGGATCCCACCCTGCAAGACTCGAGCCTGGTTCCCGACGAATTTGAGGATAACAATCATCACCATGCTCTTGCTATGGATCACTATACGCTTGCATACGGGATGTTCTTGGAGGGAAAGGACGTGTTCCCAGAGGAGGAGAAGATACTGGAGGCGCGGTACGGTGCGCATCGCTGGCACGCTGTCTAGCGCAATCCTCACATTCTCGACATGTAGCAAAGAAAGACGAACAGGTCGTGGCTCAGCTTGATCACGAAAGGGAGGGACTGCAGCAGGCCCAACTAGAGCTTGACATTCTCGAGAAAGCACCCGTACGTTTGACCAAATGGGTATATGCTCCTTTTACTCATCATATGGACAGGCACCCATTGAAGAACTGAAGAGGGACCATGGGTTCATTACTCGGGATAAAGCCAAGTTCGAAGAGATTCTACGGCGTTACGAGTCCAAGAACAAGAAACTGCTAGACACACTCTCGCGAGAAAAAGCTGATATAGCATATCGGGGTATGCGCACTTTCTTTCCCCCGATGTCCTCGAGTCATAATGACGTGCGATTTAGTGTCCAACTTGGAGGCGCTGCAGGCGGAAGAAGCGCGTCTGGCAGAAGTCGTGCGGGAACAGAACCTCTCCCCGGAAGAAGTGATCCGCATGAACACCGAACATGAGACCCTCACACGCGATCTCGAGACACTCAAGCACAAGATTGCAGAAACGAATCAACTTCTGGTGAAGCTCGAAGTATCCCTTACGAGAAAGGTGTCGGATGCAGAGGAGGCACTCGACATGTATGCCAACCTCCTAGCCAACCTTGGGCTATTCCCGCCAATGCCACCGCCGCTCGAAGGCGTCGACTTGACTCTGGACCTGAACTCTGCGGCAGCAAACCCGCAGAATCTGTTGTCGGGGTCAGATATCCGGAGAGTCATCAAGCCCACCCTCAGCCGCGTCGCTGAGATGAAGCGCACAGAGCGAGCGGACATTGAGAGCGAGCGGATCAAAGTGGATAATGAACTCGACCAGCTGACACTCGAGTGCGAAAATATCGACGAGGAAGCGGTGGAGACCAGTAACAAGGTCAACGCGCTGAATGATCAGGCTGATGAACTACGAGAGGCAAGTACCTTGCCTTCTTCCTGACTAACCGCGAGCTTTCCATTGGATAGCACCTCGCTGACGTTGTATACCATTCAGGCTGCCCAGCAAGAAGCTCTTGTGAGCAACGCTGAGGCAACTCGGCTCGAGCGAGATCTCGCGCAGGCCAGAACAGCCGCTCTGGCTAACGGTGTCGGCGTCAAGTCTCGCCTCCAGGCTCTGCAGATTGCGTACGTGCGACGACACTCAGAGAGAGTTTGAGTATATCCTCATCCTGCTTCTACCAGCCACCGCGAGCAAATCGATAAAGTCAATCGTCTGAAGGACGAAACGATGCGCGCGATCATCAAGAATAGCAGCGACATCGTCATGTTCAAGGAGGAAGTATCCAAGCAGCTCAAGCACCTCAGAGATTTCGCCGAGGCCAACTAAGCGCGTCTCACATCTCGCGCTCCGGCGTGGCCATGCCTCATTGCCTGTCTCAGCAGTATATTCTTCCCTTAGTCAGTGCGCCTCGCGTACGCGGTACATTAATGCTATTTATCAGGTTCGAAGCGCGGGTCGGTGCCAGCGTGCAGACCGACAACTCCTTACGGCGGTAAGGGTGGCACTGCTGGGAGCAGGTGCCCCACGAACGCCGAGAGTCTGTCCGAGGATATTGCAGCTGATTCGCCAGCCGACGACTCTCCGGGCGGAAGCCTGGCGACCGTCTTCTCAATATCCGCCTTGAACCTGGACACCCCTCTGGATCGCACTCGAATCGTCATGAATGATTTTACCCGCTGTTGCGATGCGACCGTGGACGCTCACCTTTCTCAAGGAGGGCTGATTGCAGACACGCGCTGCCACTGGCTGTGGTCTTCCATTCGCTGTGCAACGCCAGGCTGCCTGTTTCAGGTGATGTAACCGGGGCGCGGGGCCGTTCGTGGCGCGATCGAATGCTTCGTTAGGGGACCTTGGATGAGCTGAACCGCAAGTGCGAGTCCCCCTTGGTGGTGGACAGGAGCTCTACTATGTGTTGCAGACCTACCTCCCTCGCGAAGCCCCCTCGCGTCGGACCTCAATGTCAATCGGCAGCCTATCTAGCGACCACTTCTTTACCTGCTAGTCCCGTCGCTCGAAGAGGGGTCGAGAATGGCTCTCGCCCGCTGAGCGTCGCTCTATGGAAGGCTCCGAAGAGCTATTCCGCATTTCGGTACCGTCCTCTCACGCCATGGTTACCGGTGTTCGGAAGCGGTGTCTATAAAATATGGGTTCTTTCGAACTGGCGCAAACAGCTCTATGATTAGGTGTGTTCCTCCGGGCGACCCACCCCGGGCGGAGTTTCAACGATACCATCCGTGCCCCGGAGTGTCCCCGTTCAAAATGATTCTAACCCCCATAGCCTCGTCAGTGGACAACCGGCTGGCTAAACAGACCGTCGCCTGGCGAACAACCAATCGCGTCGCGCTGCAGCATCCCTGGAAACTCAGTATAATGGTATGCAGCCTCGCGGACAGGGTTCCGCCAACGCTGCGCATGAAACGATCTCTATTGGTCGTGCGAGGTGGGGCAGATGCGGTTCAGTCGATGCGCGAAGCCGCTGAGCGGCACTCAATTCTCGCACCAGGGTCTTTGACCGAGAAGGTGACCGATATCGCTTTCTACCGCAGGATCGACTCGATCGAATCTGCGCCACGCCAAGGCTCCGAGAACGGACGGTGCCGGGGCGATCTACAAGAATACCTCCAATAACCAGTCATGAGGCTCCTCAAACTCCGAGACGCCAGCTTCGTCCGATGATTGGACGAGGATGATCGAGTGGTTCGCGAGTCTTCAACGCCGTTTCACTGACACCGATTGCAGAATACGGGTTTGGTCCCTGGAACTCGCGCCTTGAGTTCTATATGACAACTGCTCTATGGGAATGGACAAACGGGCTGTGCGCTATTCCGAATCGGAGACTCGGCGAACGTCCATTCAGATCAAGGCGGGTGTCGAAGAAGTCCAAGAAGCATGCGAGTTCCTCCTGGCCTTCCCTCTGTACGGCAGATCGCATGGTGACTCCATATCTCGACTGTCCTACCTCGAGGTCGTTATGGTGGTGGGAACAGCATGGCATGAGCATGCGTATAGCGGCGCCACGCAGTAGCTCGATAGCAAATGTTCCTGACATTCAGTGTCGCCGTTGACGCTGCCCTTGCAGCTTGTGAGACCTTTGCTCACGGTGTGCTCCTTCGGGTGAGATAAATGCTCAGATATACTGTGTCTTGTAACCAGAAATAACCGTTCTTTGCCTCACAGAATTTGGTCCGTGCTCACCGGCGGCACCACCTGCGCACCAATGAGATACAGTTTGCCGGCTGGGCCGTGTTCAGAATGTCTGGATACCTCGTTTGGCCTACGTCTCTCGCTGGACAACTATCATCCGACGCCACTTCATGGGACAGCGTGGATTGCACCGTATATTCCAGACTTGCTCTCGACTACTTCTGAATGGTATAAAAGTCTGCCGGGATATGGCGAGAGTGGCTCGGAACCCCTCCCCCCAACGCACCTCGGGCTAGCTTCACTGGTTGCTGTGGTCCTCATCGGTTCAGTCCCACTATCTCGATATGTCGTCCCCTCCCGCTATTATCACAGTCCCAGCACCCGCCTACGACGAGGCAGAGAAGGGTGCTCTACCCGACGTTCATACTCGACCTCTTGAGGTCAGCTTCAATGACGAGAAGAAGCATGACCTCACGGTTGCAGCCAAGGTTGTGCCCGTACCTTCTGAGAAGAAGCCGGCAGCCCCTCCCGCAAAGAAGCCTCCCCCGCCTCCCACCTTGATAGGGCGCTTGCGCTCGATGATGTACCATGTCTGCTACGGAGGCATGACTTCGGGTAATCCTGCGAAGAGGAAGACCCCGAACCGAATTCTCTGGATCCTCTGGTACGACATGTACCGGTAAGTGCGCGTGCCCTTGGTCTCATCAACAAATTAGCATTCTGACGGCTAATGCAGAAAGCTCTTTACAATTTGTTTCTCGGTCAACATCATCATGTTCGGGTTTGCGGTGTCGGGTCATTGGCCGTATGCTTACAGGTACGGCGGTGCCATGGCGGTCGGCAACTTCAACGTTTCGGTTCTCGTGCGAAATGAAATCTTCGGGCGATGCTTGTATGGCTTCGTGAACTTCTGCTTCGCTAAGGTACGTCGCTAAATGAAAAACTCCATCTTAGCCAACGCATGGCTGACGCACGGGCAGTGGGCACCATTGTGGTGGAGGCTGGGCTGCACATCCGTGCTGCAGGTGGGCGGAAGCTTACCCAGAACGAAGATGTATGGCTAACGGCAGCACAGCATCTCGGCGGTATTCACACAGGATGCGCAGTCTCTGGAGTCATTTGGTTGACTCTGCGGACTGTTCATGTCTTCGTCAACCATGATATCTACCCGGGAGCGCTGCTGGCATGGGCCGTGATTGCAAACCTGACGTTGTTCATTACAATGACCTCCGGCTTCCCATGGCTTCGGAACAGTCACCACAAGTGAGGTTTCGTTTTTGAGGTTATGTGCTCGCTCATTGACAATGCGCAGCGTCTTCGAGCGCTGGCACCGTTTCATGGGCTGGACTGGCCTCTTTTCGTCCTGTGGGTAAATTTGCGATCTCACACTACTTACACTGACCGACTGTATTTAGGGATCTTTGTGCTCATCGGAGATCTGTGGGATGAATCAGCTCAGACATGGAACATCAATGGCGTTCACATCGTACGGCAGCAAGACTTCTGGTATGTTATGGGGATGACGCTCTGGATTGCCCTCCCATGGATCTGCACGCGGCGCGTGAAGATCGATATTGAGTTGGTCAGTCGCGGTTGCATTCATTTCACCTCCGACCTGACAGCTTCTTTATTTTCATCATAGCCGTCGAACAAGGTCGCAGTGCTCCGTTTCGAACGCGGCATGCAGCAAGGTCTCCTGGGACGTATCAGCAGGAGTGCCGTGAAGGAGTACCACGCGTTCGGTATTATCTCGTAAGTCGCATCATGCAGAAGAGCTAGTGCACGATGTGGTTCTAACCGGGCTGAAGTGAGGGCCCGCACTCCAAATACCATTACATGGTATGCGGTGTACAGGGTAAGATCTCCGTACTGATGCATGAAGGATCGTTCTCACCCCCAACATAGGTGACTTCACCAAGAGTCTCGTTAACGATCCACCAACACATATCTGGACGCGGGAGCTGAAGGCCAGTAACGAGTCGTCCTTCGTCTAGACTGGGGCTCATAGTTGAACAGCTGGCTGGCGTTTCGAACACGTCGAAGCTCTACAATCGGGGTATCCGTATCTGTACAGGAACGGGTATTGGTGCTGCACTAGCGACATGCATCCAGTCACCCTATTGGTAAGTCAATGCATGCTGGGTTCAAGCGGTGTCCTCATCTCTCTTCAGGTACCTCATCTGGATTGGTACGTACCAATCATCTCACGAGTGAAGACAGCCAGATGTAACAGTCGCTTCGAAGGCTCCGACCAGTACAAGACCTTCGGGCCGACCATCAGCGGTCTAATCACTAGAAACCTCGGGCCTGAGCGGTACTTGCTCTGGGACAGCAAGGTGCGAGGTGGGCGACCCGACACCCGCAAGATCTTGAAGGAGGTATACCACTCGTGGAAGGCGGAAGGCGAGTGGTTCCGAATTCGGCTGTGCGAATTTGTCTGACGGCTGCCGTTATAGTTGTCTTTATCACGTCCAACTATCAGGGAAACGCAGAGATGATGCAGGTCAGTATTCTATAGTGTTCGATGCACTACTTTGCTCAGATCTCTCCATCCGTAGGCATGCAAGGAGGAGGGAATTCCGTGCTTCGGAACGCTCTGGGATTTCGTGAGTGACGTTCATCCTCGATGACGTCTCGCAACGCACTGACCGAAGGCGCTTCACAGTGAACACCCGTATTGTTCAACTACGACTCCTTTAGATGTCGTTCCTTACCATATAGATGACGAAGGTAGATGGACTTCGCTCACGTCACCGGGTCCTTCGCCTCCGTTCGCGACTCAGATGTATTCTATCGTTGCAAATCGAATGTATGCATATGGTCATTCGCAGCACCAGTGGGAAAAGTCACACCGTTGAACATGATTGCTCATAACCAGCGACAAATGGAGAACCAGGGCGGGAGAACCAATGGCATGGAAAACCGCCGAGGGCATTGATCGCAGCTCCCCTGCGAGGTCCCCGGTAGGAGCATTGCGCAAAAACTAATTATGACGCAGTACCGAGCAGTAAGGTGGACAACACCTCTGTTGGTTGGCTACACGGACCACCAATCGTCCTTTCAGTTCACATCCATATATAGGGGCTTTCCTATTCGTGCAAAACCCTATGGGAAGCGGACCCACGGAGCATGAGAAATAACCTCTCATGTATGGGCGGTATGATTGGTAGAGCTGCTGGCAAGTGTTCGGGTGCCGCACTTGCGTCTGTGAATCAAATATAGTCCTCCAATATCTTGCCTCGCTTGCCCATCCAGGGCCAGCGTTTTCTGGGATTAATCGATGTATTAGGCTCAAGCTTCACTCCTCGCCTTGGCAGCTCAGCGAGGATCCGTGCGATGTTTCGTGCGTCCTTCAGATAACAGTAAAGGCCAGCCTCTCGGGAGAAGCAACACTATTACTACTCACGTCGATGCCGCTGTGCTGGCGGCCTTGGAAGGGGGAGAGGCCGAGGGCCGCAAGCTGGCGCGGTATCGTGAGTGCCATACGACGCGGCAGAGTGAAGGCGTGCTGAGTCGCCATAAAGTTAGCGATGGGCCTGCCCTAATGATAGGAGAAGCACCTGTCGCACTGTCCGTTCATCGCTTGTGGAATGTTTGCTCGGAGCGGCATCCAGTAGTATGTGAACAGCCTTGCGTACGTCGAGCACATCCCCTGTCAACCATGCCGGCATAGGAACCTATTCAGGGATCATTAACCTCGGCAGAGGGCAAGTTTTTCAGAAGGGCCAGTCTCGACCTTTGATATGAAGCACTGTTTCACCACGAAGTCCCGTATGTCGTACGGTCCATCTGAACACCAACAGAAGCGGACGAGATGTCGACCTGTAATCGGATCGATAAGCCCGTTCTCCACGAGGAACTCTCGGACACTCTTGAGGAGCTCTGTGAACGTCGGAGCACTGTCGACTTGCTCCTGAGAATTTCAATTGTCCATTCATCAAAACGGAGCCGTGTCAACGCGCTAGGGACTTGCCTGAGTTACTCCAGTGAGTTGTTTGCAAAACTCGGAGAGACGGGGTTTCCACGTAGGTCTCACAAAGCTTCGAAATTCACTGACTACCTCGAGGCATTTGGCGAGACCGCCCTCATCCTTGTCTGTCCATCGTAAGAGACACACTGGCCATTCCTATGCACCATCATGATAAGCTCGTTGGGCCAATGGATACGTGAACTTGCAATAATCTCATTTGGATAATCGAAAGCCTTTGGGCCGTCCTCACACGTTCCTTCGACATCGAGGACAAGAAAAGCATCATACGGCTGCTTGACTCGTGGCTTATCTCCGTGATGTTCTGTCAAAGGCACATCCGACGCGCCCTAGAACATGTATAGGAACAGAAACTATGTTGATAATCCAGAAAACATACGCGGAGCAATCCTTTGTCCGACATGCACTGGCTTTCACACGACCTCGTCCGCCGCCAGACAAATCCCACACAGAGGGTGAAGACGAGTGCTAGGACAGGGGAGAGGTAGTCCTGTTGGACTCCTTTCCCCATGAAGCTCGAGATAGGCGACGCCGTCTCCATGTTCATTCAGTGTCCCGTTGCCCGATCGCTTTTGGACTTGAAATTGAGATCGGGGCCCGCAGGTAGAGTCCAATCACTTCGGAGCTATGCAATGGGTATTACAAGAATGGGGATGTCTGCAAGCAGATGGTCGTGCACCTCAGGCTCGCCGCAGAGCGTTGAATTGAACGTTGATGGTTGTGGAATAAGATGTCGCCTGATTGGATGGCTGCTGAATTTGAACGCGGATTTGACGGCTTACATCATGTGACACAGACGGCTTACATCATGTGACACAGATTTTGCCTGAGATCCTCGAGCGCCTACCGCCACATCGAGCACCCACTGAGTGCTTTCGCATGAGACCACTCTTGTACTCGAGGCTGGTGAATAATCACTCACAACTGCCGCTCACAACCCCTAGCTGATTCCGTTACTGGCATTACTTGTGATACCGAAGAACTGCACAACCAAGATGAGCAGGCAAGGCGGCGACGATCTCGATGACGACTTCGTCCCGGACGACCTCGTCGCGCTCTCGGAAGAGGAGGATGCAGGACAGTCGGCCGAAGGGGATGATGTTGCCGCATTCCTCAGTGCTGGAGAGGAGGATGAAGCCCAGCCATCCCAGGGGCAGAGCGCATCCATAGATTTGAGTGAGAAGAAACGGAAACGGCGGGCGAAAGAGAAGGAGCGTAGGGCCAAGGTGAGTGGCGACGGCAACGATGATCCTGACGTGCCCCCAAATGATGCGTGACACCAGAAACGCCGTATGGTAGAGACGTTGGATACTGTGGAGGGTCCATCTATCGCCGCCCAACCTCCCGTGCTCCTGGCGGACTACTTGTCTTCTATGCAGGCGAAGATATTCTCGAAGATGTCAAGCATCGAGTTGGCCGATGTTCAGATACCTGGTACATGTGCCTCCATCCTATCTCGGAGCATGATCTCAATGTTGACGCTTAGGCAGAGAGCTCGATAGTGGACACCACGCAATGGATTGGGTCCAGGAATCTGGACCAACTGGTGGAATTCATCACCAAGAGTACGTTCCTCCGTTCCCACCTCCGGGTATCGATGCTCACTGACCCGACTGAAGTGGTACCCACACTGCGTACTCGTTTGTCGCAGAGGCCCAAGTACAAAGGGTCCCCGACGCTAATATTCCTAGCCGGAGCAGCCCTGAGAGTAGCGGATATCACTCGGGTTCTTAAGGATAAGAGGCTGCGTGGGGAGAAGGGAGGAGAGATCGCCAAGCTATTTGCTAGGCATTTTAAGCTCGAAGAGCATGTTGCCTACTTGCGCAGAACGAAGATAGCTGCGGCTGTGGGCACGCCAGGCAGGATAGGGAAGCTGCTGTGCGAAACAGGTGCGCGCGCAAGGGTTCGCCCGTGAATGCGTACTCACGATTGGTCGCCGTCCAGACGTACTCTCCACGTCCGCGCTGACGCATATAATCCTCGATGTCTCCTATCAGGACGCGAAGAAGCGCTGTTTGTTGGACATTCCGGAGACGCGGGACGAGGTGTTCCGGACGATCTTGGCTGCGCCCAAGGTGCTACCAGGACTCAAGCAGGGGAAAATCCAATTAGTTCTGCTATGAATACATTAGAATGTAATGGTACCACGCATCACACATCACGCAGTGCAGTAAGGCATCCATGGGAATGTAATCGCTCGTCGCATAGCACCGACGGAGAGTTCAA
Organism: Fomitopsis palustris; assembly: GCA_029783445.1. Classification (NCBI taxonomy): domain Eukaryota; kingdom Fungi; phylum Basidiomycota; class Agaricomycetes; order Polyporales; family Fomitopsidaceae; genus Fomitopsis; species Fomitopsis palustris. The sequence goes on from JARAOQ010000005.1 coordinate 83,457, forward strand.
TTCATGTGGCTCAGAAACCAGTGGGATTTTGGCGTAGCGTCAGCTGGAATGGACAATCAACACATAATACGCGGAGCAGAGAGCAACTTCCTTACCCGTGTCCACTTGGGAACTTTGTGGATACCCTTGCGGTAGCCTCTTGCCCACCGTGTAAAGACTGTATATTTGTCTCGTGGTGCCATCTCATGCTCCTTCGGCAGCTGCAGAGCCTTCGTCTGCACGACGGGGTTAGTGTACTGTAGTCCAAAGCAAGCGACCGCGACCTACGAGAGATGCGCATTCGACTCCGCTTGCACGGACTGCTTCAATGACGGAGTCCACCCTCTTCAGCCGTTTCCTGACATTGGCCTTACGGGTCACCGACAGCTTCCAAGGGACCTTCCTGGTTAACTTTCAGTGAAAAGAAAGGATAAGACTGTTTGATACGCACCAAAGAAGACCGCTGAAACTTGGCTGTGTTGGTCTGAAGGCCCCGAGCATGGTGTCCTCACCGTACGATGCTAGGCTCGGAAAGTGTTAACGGCAAGCCAGTCGGTAGAAGTGTTGCTGACTAAGCTGCGCTTCCGACCTTTGTCGAGCGCTTCGTAGCAACACTAGCGGCCTTCAGCATCCCTTCTCGCTCACCGCCATCGTCCTTCGACTCAAGTGCTAGTTAACATGAGCACGGTCGACATACAAATGCTGCCTCCTCCACAAGTTAACGGGGGCCATCCTAATGGTCACGGCGACTTTCATGGTGTACCGACTGGACCCAAGTTCGCCAGTGGACTCATTCTTCCTCCCCCAGAAATCAAATGTGCGTGTTCAAACGCGTGGTTGTCCTCGGATGAGCAATGCTGACGTTTGAGCTTAGCCGTCATCGACAGGACAGCAGCGTTTGTTGCCCGGTCTGCGAATCCCCCGCAATTCGAGGACAAAATCCGCGAGAACCAGCGTCAGGACCCGAAGTTCTCGTTCCTCAACCCCGCCGACCCTTACCATGCTTACTATAGGCATCGTATGGAGAAGGTGATACGCGGCGAGCTGGATGATGAGCCAGTATCCAAAGAGGAGAAGAAGGCTGACGGCGCCGCGCCAGAGCCAGAGGTCGACCGAGGAATAGAGCCACCGGTGCCCGAATTCATTCTCAACATTCCGAATATTACTGCCATCGACTTGTGAGAGTCTCTCCCTTGGTTGGTGCTCACATGGTTGACGAATGTGAAAAGGGACATCATGAAGCTCACCGCCCTCTTCACGGCACGCCGTGGTCGGGCGTTCCTAGCCTCCCTCTCTGCCAAGGAGGGACGGAACTACCAGTTCGATTTCCTGCGACCCACCCACTCCCTCTTTGGATACTTCAACCGGTTAGTAGAGCAGTATTCGAAGGTTATTCTCCCTAGTAAGGAGATGTTGGCCCAGTTGAAAGAGCGCACACAAGAGGGTGCGCGCTGGCAAGAACTGGAGATTGCGCGGAAGCGTGCCCGGTGGGAGCAACTTAAGCGCGAGAAGGAGAAGAAACGCGAGGATGACAAGGAGGCGGAACGAAGTACGTTAAGTGCATCTGTCCATGCTACTATAAGCTGACATTTTCTCTCAGTTGCGTTCGCCGAGATTGACTGGCATGATTACGCCATCGTCCAGACCATCGAGTTTACCGCAGCCGATGCGACGGCCGAGCTGCCACCGCCCATGAGTGTGCAAGAGGTTGAAAACATGACCCTTGCGCAGAAGAGGATGGCTGCTATGATCATGGAGACGACCGCAGAGGATGTCGAAGCTCATCGTGCTCGTCAAGCAGCTGCAGAAGCGGAGGCAGCCGCGGCTGTCAGCAGTGCCGGAGTGGCTCAGGAGGATGCTGCCATGGAAGAGTCCGATGACGAAGACACGGAAGCGCAAGAACGCCGCAAGCGTGAGGAGGAAGAGCGTGCCCGCGAAGTCGAGAGAGCACGGGCCATTCAAGCCAGCTCTCTGGACGCGGGCGCTCCAATGAAGATCAGGACAGACTACGTGCCGAAGGGTGAGTCGCCGTCTCAATTATGCACGTCAAACCTATCCATTGACCTTTCATCGGACAGTCGGCAAGAAGACCAATGAGAAGATGACCACATGTACCATCTGCGGTCAGCAAATCCCCGTCGACGAGCTCCAGGAACACATGCGTATTGAGCTACTCGATCCCAAGTGGAAGTCGCAGCGGGACGCCCTGGAGGCCCGCAAGGCACAAGCATCTGAGCTACAACGTGGCGCGAACGTCGTATCGTCCCTCAAGAACCTTGCCCGCACGCGTGTCGATATCTTCGGCGCGGAAGCGGATGAAGAGAAGCGGAAGAAGGAAGAAGAAGAAGAGCGGCTGCGTCGGCGGGAGAGGGAAAAAGTTGTCTGGGATGGTCATACTGCCTCCAAGGCGAACACGCTCGACAAGTACTCAACCAATGTCAACTTCGACGAGCAGATTGCCGCCATCCATCGGGCGAAGGGTCTTGGGCCGTGAGTGCTTGCTTCTCGTGCCTCAGTACAGTGCTAACGGCATCCTCCATGCAGGCAAGAAGCCGGAGCAATTGGTCCTGGTATTGGCCCCGCTGCTGCTCCGGCACCGATGACTGGCCTTCCTCCTCCTCCCACATCCTTGCCTGCTCCACCCATCCAAGGCGGGGCTCCGGGTGATCCTGCATACTCGGCGGCGACTATCTCTTCTGGTCCTCAGCCAGCTTCTATGTTCCCTCCTCAAGCCCCACCGGTCATGCTGCCACCTCTGCATTATCAAGGTATGGATGCGCCGCAACCGTTTGGCTACCAGCCCCCACCAACTGGGGCACCGATGATGCATCCCGCTCGTGCTGCCCTGGCGGGATCGCCTGGCGCAGTGGGCACACCGCCCCAAGCTGGCCAAGTCCGCACGGCCGACCAGATGGAGGGCGGCATGGACGAAATACCGCCTGCCAAACGACAGAAAATTGCCAAGATACCGGGCACGACGATCTATCCCGAGGAAGATTGGCTCAATATCCATCCTGTAAGGACGCCTTTTGCGTGGTCGCATTCTAATTTCTGATGTTTTGTTACCCTAGCATCCAATCTCTCTAGTTGTTCAGTTGCCCAACGAGCCGTCAAAGCCTGAGTGGAAGCTCGAAGGACAAGTGGTTACCGTCCCCGACATCCCTCTCAATCTCTTGGTGTCTACCTTACGCGACCGTATTCTGCAGTTCCTGGGCAATCCTCCGGTTCCATTGTCTCGTATTCGTCTGTCGTACGCTGGGCGAATGTTGCCAAACCAAAACACCCTTGCGGCTCACAACATCGAGGACGAAGACCTCATAGTTCTAAGCCTCAGAGACGCAAAGAAGAAGTAATGCTTCGCTTTGTGTCCACATTGCTGCTCTGCTTGTCATGTACTGTACTCGCATCCAATAGGAGTTACCTGTTAGTGAGTTATGGTGAGGCACTACAGCCGTTGGCCTCCACAAATACTCAAGAATCTCTCAAACGCTTAAGAACAAGACGGCAATGCCAAAACCATTCTGATATACAGTAGACATGTTATACACAGGCATCCCAGGTGTGCTGAGGCCTCCAATGCGAGTAGTGACTGTCCCATGCTAAGAAGTGGCGTACCCATAAGATATGAATAGGGAATGAACCATCAAGGAGCGTGACATCAGAATACCCTCTTGGCGATCAGCGCGAAGAGGAGGACCAAGAGAACGCATATAGCGGTGTCTAGGAGGACGGGTGGGCGGGACCGACTCGAGCTCTGAGCGGCAGGAACATCGCATTGAGTGCCGTCGGTTTGCGGAGCTGTTGAAGCACCGACACGGGGAGAGACCGTCCGCGGGGTGGGCGGAACGGAGAGCTGGGTATTGAGGATCGCGGGCGGGGGACTGGGGCGCTGGGGCCGGGGCGCGAGGATGGGCATCTGCAGAGAGCTAGCGTCTACGCGCGCGGGCGGCAGCTCATCGGCCGGACCCTTCTGCTTAACGTCTGTGATGATGGCGGGCGTCACGGGGGTGGAGGGAACGGCGGAGGACACCATGGATGCCTCGGTGGTGTTTGACTCGGCGCTGCTGCCGCCGTCAGAATGAGGGTCTGGCAGGAGTTCATGGTTCGGGCAGTTGCACGTCGGGCACACCCAGTCTCGGGAACTGAGATGAAGGGCGTCAGACTCGCCAGCGAGCGACTGAGGGAACGAGGTACATACGCTGCCGCCAGACGTTTGCGCTCCGCGACTGGGTACTCCAGCGCACCGACTCCGACTGCAGCGGTTCCCTTGAGGGGAAACATGCCTTGCAACCCTACGATAGCTTGACGAGATGGTGTGTCAAACGTAGTCGGGGAAGATGGTCTGAGGACATACCGGTCCGCACACCCCACGCAGGTTGCCAGAGCTCTTCGTGGTCTACATACAAACAGTCAGTAGCAGTACAACTGCCATTAAAACATGGCAACATACAGTTGGTGAAGCTGATGCAGATCTGAGTAGACAAGGGTCAGAGACTTCTTCGTCGTGGAGAGTCCCGGAGCGGGGCATACCTTCGTGTTCAACTCGAACCGACCATTCGGCGTGAGTATCATGATCGCTGGCGGGCGGAATGGATACTCTGCAGGGAGCAGAATACGGAAGTGATAAAGTCCGCCCTCGAACTCCGTCCCAGACGGACCGCGCAGTGTGCAGTGCCATTCCTAGGCCCGCATGAAGCCCGCGTCTGAGCAGATACGCAAACAGCGATAGGCTCAGCACTCACAAAGATGTCATCCTAGATTGCATGCGCGGTTAACTCGAGATGTGCGTAGCAGTCAGGTGAAACTCACCTCGAGTGGCGCCGCAGAGTAGTCCGTACAAGGGTCATTAGCCAGCTCCCTGGCCTCCTGCATAATGCGCTTCACAGCTATGCAACGGTCAGCATACACTTCGACTTCGCCCTTATCGGCACACACCAGAGTTGTTCTTGTTGAGCGGCCTCGCTGTCATGGTGCCAAAGAGCAAATAGTCTAGTAGTAGAGATTGGGGTTGGAAGGGCTGCCGGGGGGGGGGGAGAGTGCAGAGGTGAGGGCGGCCGCGGGGGTTTAGCCGAGACGAGATCGCAGCAACGTGGAGGCCATCATGTGATATAACCTTGTCGGGATTTGCCCAATCGTGCCCGCGGGCGCTTGCCAGCATCCCGTCTGCACGACACAAGCCAGCTCGCGTCCGGCTCAGGTGGCCTCTTTTCTCGTTGCGCTCGTTTTTGTCCGGGTACAATCTATCTTTCATTCAGTGTAAAGAGGAGGCAAGTCAGACACCATGCAGATCAAGAAGCTCAAGGTGCGGCCGCGGAAGGGTGCGTGCACTTTACCTTCAGCCTGCTCAGCTGTGCTAATGTACTACTCGCACTGTCCAGTGAAAAATATGACCACCTGTGGTCCGGCCCTCGCCACCATGCTTGGCTGCATGGCCGCGCACGGCGACGTACACACAATGGGACCTTGTCAGGAAGCAGCTCAGGCACTATTCCACTGTATGCGGACTACGGTGCGTCTCATAAACACAGCTATACGTCCAATTCACTGACCTGTGGTCATGCATAGCCAATGGGAAAGACGAAGCCCAGGAATACTATTAACTACCATCTCATGAGATTGAACAAGTACCTCAAGTAGATTATTGCTCCCCATTCGATTGCTCGTTCGCATTGTACACACCCACGCGCCCATCCTCCGTCGGACATCCACTCCACATTGGCTTTCCGAAGCAGCTGGCATTCATCGCCCGTGTCTCAGGGTCGTCTCTTGTGACCAAGAAACACCGTCAGCACGGCCGCGTGTGGGCGAAGCAGTAGACTGTCATGGAACACACACGAAGGGTGGACACCCTTATGCAGCAGTACCGTTGAAGTCATGATACATTCATAATTGCTTCTGCGAGACGATGGCGAGATGGGTGATATAAATACAAAGGCAGATCCTCCGAGAACGAACAGGTCTCGGACGAAGTCACGGGCGAGAAGGAACTACGAGCGTCGTCGCGTCATAAAGAGATAAGACGAACCAGCGACCACAACTTCCATCAACATGTATCCTTATCAGTCCGAATAGGGAGACGTACATCCAGACAAGGGACAGAACAGGACAGGCGAGATGCAGCTCATTGCAAGCCGAACGTGTTCTCTCCAGAATAGCTAACGTACAGGAAGCCGTCCTCGTCCCTATTTGCGCAGCGCATGGCGTCAATGGCGTAGCAAAAAGGTTAGTATTGGCCGACTCACTTGTGCTCCTCGTAGATGGCGCTCATGAGTGCTGCTGTGGGCGGGAGCACCTCGTCGACGAAGATGAAGATGGCCTTCTCGGGCGCGAGCTTGATCCGCTTGCGGATGACATACACGAACTGCCCGACGGTGAGGTCCTGTACTGCGAGTCAACCACGACGCATGAAGCAGGCATGACAATTACACGTACTGATGGTACGAGGTACTTCTTCTTGTCTATTGTCGGGATATCCGTCTTGTCAGCCTTCTCGCAGATGACCTAGCGTTGGTGCGATAGAGGGTCAGCACGACTGGCGCCGTCGCGTAAAACGACAGAGCGACATACAGGAATCCTGTCCGGATACTTCTGCCTGATGCGCTCTGCCTCTGCCTTACGCTTCTCTGTAAGCAAGACCAGCCCGATGAGCGTTGATCGTCAGCGGAGGGACGCGCCACGCGTACCGAAGGGGTGCTCATCCTTGAACTTGGACCTCATCTTGGCTGGTGCGGGGTGCCGTGAAGCGAGCGGGGGTGCAAGCGAGGACGGGGCGGCGGGAGATGGTGGTGGTCGGGTGGCAGGCTTGGTGGGCGACTGGACAGTGAAGTAGTCGTCAGGAAGCCGTGCGCCGCAGGGGAGGCGCGACCCTCGTGGGCGTGACTCGGGAAACAAACCACAACAGCGGCGTACACCCATCCATATATGGAAATCTGGGCTCCTCCCGAGTCGCCACCCCCGTCCCGCACTTCGCTTTCCCGGAGTCCTCGCACCCGCAGCCGCCCTGGGCTGCGCTCAGATACATGACTCAGCTGTAAGGCTCCAGAATGGCACAGCCTTACCCACCTCTTATAAGTGTGCATTTGCCCCGCTGCTTCTCCAGGATTGGCGGCTGACAGCGACGCCGAACGCGCTGAGTAAGTATGCGTCCTCCGACTGCGCTGCAGCATGCTGAGGTACATGCTTTCTCCAGAGTGAGGCTTGCGTCAGCCACCAGAGATCTGACCAGTCTTGGCTTCGGACGCGAGCGAACCTCCCGACACCAGTTGCTGTGTTAGCCGTGCACGGAATGTCAAACCATAGAGCATGCCACGACGCGCCCATGAGTGCGCATCATCTGCGGCGCGTGGCGGGGGCTAGCGCTTTGATTGTTCTCTTTTGTCCGTCCTTCCCAACTGGGCCTCGAAACATCAATGCAAGCAACGCTAGATCGGCTCACCCGACGATCAGCGACTTAATCTGGCTTTGACCGTCGAATGCGACCGTCTCCGCGCGCCAGGGTAGATGCGACCCGCTTTGATGTATGCTTCAGGACGGTGACTGGTGCTTTGTTCCTGGTGGGTATGTCTACCGTGAATGGTGGGTGGCCGCCAATGGAGTATAAAGCAAGTTCCTCCAAATGTGGGCACCATTGGGACCCCCTCCTGTTGACTCTTTGCAAGAGCCTCAGCCCCGGCCTGCACGACCTTCGTCCACGACCTCACGACCTCCTGTAGCGCTAACTACACCATGTCTGTCTCAGCAACTAACACGTCTCTCTTTTACTTCGTCACCCGGTTATGTACACTAGGTGAGTGAGCGCTCGGCTCGCCCTCTGTGCATGCAGCTGAGCTACGCACAGTTCTCTCTCTGACAACCAATTCGCTGCTGGTCGGTCTGTCTGCGATGGCTCTGTCGCTCGGTAGTGGCGGAGGTATGTGATATGATTGGACCACTCCCAGCCCCCTCATAGATCATTCTTTCGTAGCCTTCGAGGCCCTCTCAATGGTCCTTCACGTCATTGCTGCGTTGACTGTATTTGCGCGGTAGGCTCCGGTCTAGTTCCATGAGCTTCTCATTTATGAAGGAGCCATCGCAGGATGATACACATGTTCCGCGTGAAGCATCAGGGTACGCGCGGATGTCTCCTCTTTGATGGCACCATCTGGTCTTTGTGCATGGGTTGGTCCTTTTAGCCTCTATACTGATCATATCGCTGACGCAGCTTCCACAGTGGCTGCTGTCCTTTTGACAGTCAGAGCCGCGCGCAACGCTGGTCTGGTGCAAGACTATTCTGCACTGACTCCGGCAGACGCACGCAGTGCAGCGTCCGCCGTTCTCGCGCTGTCGTGGCTTGCTTTCTCCCTTGGTCAGTCCTTCGTCTGCGTCTCTTCCGTTCTGTAGCTCATAACGTCCCATTAGCTTCGTTGGGGATCACACTGGATCTATGCCAGCCCCACCCTCCGGTCGAAGTCACGCCTTTCGTGCCGTACACCAACGGTCCGCCGCGTCATCGGGTGGTATTCCACAAGAACCACCGTCCGCTCAAGATCATTGACATCCCTCGGGACACCAACCCGCACCATTGGACGCGGGCTTCTTCCAAGGAGCGGTACGCACCCTCGAAGGGTCGGTATCCCGCAGCCCCACCTCCGACGTACGCACGCGCGACGCAGAAACAGCCTGTACGGATGGATGTGGAGTGGTCCATGGCTTAGACAGTCCGGATGATTATCCTCACTAGGAGGCGATCATGTGCATTCGTTTTCTTACCCGTGGCAGTGCCTTCTTGTGTTGTACCTCCCTTTCAATGTTATTTTCAATACTGTCATCAAATCCCGCGTGTACGACACAGGATGGGTCCACGGCCTACGTGCAGCTGCGTAAGCATCCACGTACGAGCATACGTCGAAGCTGAGCAGACATAAGGTACATTACTGTATAAATAATCAACAACTGATACGGGCTAAAACCCTTGCGAGGAACTAGCAAACTCTGTCGCACTGTACCAATCGTCGTGTGCATCTGCCTCCTTCCAATATTGATCCCATTCGTCACCACTTGTCTCCTGTTGTGGCCCCTCTTCTGCCTCAGCCACGGCCGACTGCTCTGCCACCTCGTTCTCTCCAGACGGGCCAGACTGAGGAGTCCCATCCGATGCGATGACACCAAGGTCGAATGGCGACATCCCTGCAATGGTCGTGACTGCTTGTGTAGGACGTGGCCTTTTATCTGGGTGTAATAGTGAGGGCGGCGGCATGGTACCATCGGGAACAGTGTCCTCAGGCAATGTCGTGATCCCATCCTTGCGTACAACATAATCGAGTGCCACGGGTTGTCCGACAGAACTGAAGATGACGTTCAATCGTCGAATGCGTATAGGCCGTGCACCATATGCTTGCGGGTCCTCGAGCCGCGGGCGTTTACCATGTCGATCATCGTCCTCTTCGACGACGCGCATCCGTTCAGTGCGGCTCAGCATGATTCTTGCATTGACTTGATTGGCCCAGACCAGACCCAGGCTAGCCTCTTTGCGACTCCCACCAGGGACGTCATCCGCACGGTTGAACCACCGCGACTGGTCGCGGTAGAGCACCTCTCCAGGTTTGCCCGGGTCGGCGTCCACATTTCGATCGAAAACGTCAACAACCTCGTTCAAGACGAGCACTGCGAGCTGGTACTTGCTCGCGATGGTGTGTAGGAGGTGCGAGATCTCTGTGAGGCTCCTGGAGCGCTCGAAGAGCATGTCCTTGGAGACGCGGTCATGTGTGTGGAAGAGCTCGGTGAGCGCATCGAGGACGAGCAACTTCACTGGCTTGCGGCTGGGCTGCGTGGCGAGCTGGTCTAGGAGAGTCGGTAGCCGGTGTGAGAGGACGTGCAAAAGCAGAGGAATTTCGCCGGTTCGTATGGTGTGAACATCCGCGAGGTCGCATAGAGAAGGCGAGAGCAGGGGGTGCGTGTCCCGTATGTCCACGAGTCGGGATGTTGGGAGAGTAGACGTGCCCGTGATGTAACAAGCAGAACCATTTATCCCTCCGAGCCTGGGTGGCAATTGTACCGTCAGAGAGAGCTGCAGAGCTAACTGAGTCTTCCCGGCGGCACTGAAGCGTGTTCCTCATTGATCTTGGAGTGTGGAATCCAGCACGAGGAAGTCGCACCTTTCGCCCACAACTTCCCAAATCATGCCGGTCCGAATACCACCGCCTAGGGCCTCGTCTAGCCTTTCGTCTCCGGTGGTAAACCTTTCGTCGCCTTCATGTTGAATATCCTTGAGCGCACGAGGTTGTTGCGCTAACGCCCCACAGACGATGTCCAGAATATGGTCGATTACTTCACGCTGCACATGGCTTCTCCTCACGATATCTAAGGGTGGAGTGAGGAGAAGGTCTTCTACACTCACGATACCGCCTATGTGACAAGTGCGTAAGAATGCGACCCACCGGCGAACGTCTCAACAATGCGCACCTCGCTTCAGTACGCTGATTTGGTCGACAGAGAGCGCAGTGATAGACGAAACTGGCTGGGACTCCATACAGCTTGGTCACAGCACAGCATAAGCTTGTAGGTTACTTGACCACTGCTCTGTGTCGACCGCCTCCGTTTTACGGCATGGTGGGTGGCCTCGCAGACATTCTACAATCCGATGTACGAATGCTTCACTGGGACGCGTAGGCGCCGGCTGCCGGCGCCGTCTGAAGGACGGACACCACAATGCATACTTGTTCAGAATTCCTAGAATACGAGTAATCTGACGTGTAGTGACACTGTTATATATTCCTCCTACGGTCGGCGATCATACAATCAAGAATAACGTATATAAAGAGAGCGTCCGAGGCAACACAAAGGAAGGACCGAAATCTATGCGGGCCGTTGCCTGCTGGCAATGGACTGTGACGACTGAGTCCGGCTCAGAAGCCCGCCAACGACGTTGGAGACGGTCTCAGTGATGGGTCGCGACTGTGTCTCTGCGTGCTTCACGAAGAATAATCGCACATTTGTCGAGTTCCAGATGCCCAGAGGACTCATCCCGCGTACGTAGATCTCGCCCCAAATCAGGGATGTGAGCCAGACTATGGACGCGTCGGACCACTGTGCGTTGGATGAGTATCGTGTTCGTGGTTGTGTACACGCGCGACTCACCACAAAGCGTCGTGACGACAGAGGACCGGGCTTCGGCAATATGTGCTCGAGGTTGGTGCTCTTGATGAGATCGACGACAGCACCGTTCGCATTTGCTGGGTTGAGTGTATTCTGCAGCTCCTGTATCTTAGGCAGAAGCTCAGATATCACGAGCATGATGACATCAAGAGGCAGTCTGGGAGTGTGGCTATCAGCAAGGACGAGGACGGGCCACACTGTGTGCCCTTACCCTTGCTGCCAAGACGTGACCCATTCTTGCGTAGGCACGAAACCGTTCCGCCCGACCGCCGTTGCCGCCAAACTTTCCAGGCTGCCCGTCATATCCACAGACATCGCCCTGCTCGCCCTCATCTTCCCCCTCGCCTTCTCCGACAGCTCCCTCGTGCCCAGGGGCTGGTGCTCCGACAGCGTCGGCGACATCAACGGCATCGTCGCCGCTCCCTCGTCCTCCGAGTTCGCGCGCACGTTCTCCGTGGACCCGCCATTCGACGGGTAGTCGCCGCTGCCCTCGTTGCGCAGCAACCTGGCCTTCTCTTCGTGCGGCTGTTCCTCGTCCTGCGGGTTCGCGCGCCCCTTGCCTTTGTCTGCATTGGCGTCGCCCGCCTTGGCGCGTTCTTCCTTGGCTTGTTGGATGCGCCGAATCTCGCGAAGGCCGCGCGCGAGGGTGAAAGTACCAAGATCCTCAAATGCCTTGTGCGCGTGGAGGATGCCGTACACGAGATTGGGGTTGTCTGATAGGTTTCGCAGGAGAACCGAATTGAACGTCTCGAGCCTATGTACACACATCAGCTGTGCGCACTCGTGTGTGGAACAGCGGGCACTCACATGAAGAACAGCAATCGAGGATGTCCCTCATCCGCGAGCAAGAACGATGGGTTCGAGAACGCGGTGAACAGCTGGATAAGCCGCGTCGAAGCGGTCACGCTGAGGTTCTTGAAGTACGGAGCAGAGTTAGAGAGCGCGATAATCAGAGCAGGGTAAAGGGAGTTCAGCGCGCCCGATGTCGTCGCTACCATGTTATAAATCGCCTACAGTAGCAAACATCAGCGCCTGTCCGGCTCTGTGCACAGAGAGGACGTACGTGTATCATGAAGTCCGCCGCCGTACCCAGGTTGCTCCACTTCTGTGGCAGCTGCACCTTGATGGGCGACGAGAGCTTCTGCCCGAAGGCACGCTCTGCTGAGATGCTCTGTACGATGTAAGAGATTGTGCGACACAGACCGTGTTGCTCTACAATCGACATGAGCGCAGTCCTTCAGTAAAAGGCGCAGAGGGAGCGTACGTGGCTTGTCTTTGATCTCGATACCATAACAGAGCAGGTAGGCGAGCACGTCGGTCGCCCTGTCCGAGTCCAGGACATACAGGCGGAATTTCTGGAAGGTTATCAGTGCATGGTCAGAATGTCGTGCCGAGCTCATACCTTGTTCAGGTCGATCATCTTCCAGAAGAAAATGACTGTGCAGAGATGTGGGAAGCGAGAGCGTGACATAGTTATGTGTACATACTGTTCTCTGCGATGTACGGTACTGATCTCTTGGAGCCTGGTAACAGGTTGTTCATGGAGGCCATTTGCTGCTCGAAAATGGCAATGATCCCCTGCAGGATGAATGCGAAGTCGTTCGGGCGATGCTACAGGGACGGTGATGGTCATGAGCGAGAGCAGAGCAAGCGCATATGGCACGTACTAGTTTCGCGATGAAGTACCTGAATGCATTGGTCTTCGTCGTCGGCGCATACGACTGCCCGCCCTCGCTACTCACAGGCGCATCGCGTGCGGTACCGCTCTGGAAGTCAAGGAGCACACAGAGCGTCTGGAGGCACATCCCGACGAGGGTGCTATGAGAATCTTCGCCCTTGAACACGAGATGGTTGTACGGCAGCTTCCCCGCCATGCTGCCCACGAGGTGGGCGACGCCAGCCTGTTGCGAGTGCATGGCGGTGTTCATGAGCGAGCACAGCACAGTGAGGACATGTCGCCTGGGAGTCTTTTGGACGAACTGCAGCGAGTACAGTGAAGGACAAGTAAAGAGCGACACGGGAGGAGCGTATATCTGCTTCGAAAGAAGTACGAGGAGGAGCCGCAGCACTTCTGTTCGGTTGGACTCGTACGGCTGGCTCGGGCCTGGATCGATTGTCGACCCGACGCCTTTCTCCCTGAAGAAAGAAAGAGTTAACTAGGAGACTTCGTGGTCATGCTTCGAAGTACCATATTGTGTAATTAATCTTGTAGTGATCGACCTGGAGCTTGGTAGGCAGTGTGAATCCGCAGCAGAACATCAAGTCGATAAGGCAAGTGAAGAGCTTCTCCGCTAACGACGGCTGGTATTGCTTCTCCTTGCTTTCCGGTGGCGGCACCTTGGTCGAAATACCGGCCTCGGCAGCTTCCTCGTCGTCGGTCTCATCATCAATGACGAACTGGGGGTCTGCATTGGTCGAGCTAGCAGCCGGCTGTGCGTGAACCTCTTCCCGTTTCCAAAATACCTCCATCTCGAACCGACTTGTTTCGCTCTCGAGCTCGAACACTACGGGCAATACGCGTTGTAGGACGCGTATACAGTTCAGGGCTTCCTTGGTGGTGTTGCGTGCGCCGGCGGCCTTCATGAAGGACGTAGCAAACGATGCGACCGAAGAATTGGGTGCGCTAGGGAAAGTGTGATCTGAGACGAGATTGAATAGGCGAGAGGTAATGACGCGAATCAGCGTCGCGACGTTCTCCGGGGCGTCATATAGCGCGCGGCGGACTGCCGTAGACTCTCTGGTTCAGTTGATGGTACCATGCACATTAACAAGCAGGTACGCACCGTCGTTGTGTGAAATGAGTGTGAACACGTCCGACGCGGAGTCGAAGAGAGTGACATACTGGGATGGTATGAGAGCTGCATGCATACATGACTTCAGCACGTCCACACACCTGGTCCCAGTACGATTCGGTCTCCGAGATATGCTACCAAAGAGTAGGCTTCAGATTCAGACCTATAACTGAGCAGTGGGACCACGCACTCTGGTTGTCGCCAACTTGGCGATTCCTCCGGGCTGGCTGCGGAATGCGAGCTTGGCCTCATCGCCGAGGAGATTGAAGGGAACCGGGATCTTGTGGGGTAGGTTGGCCAACATGGTGGCTCCGCTTTATGTAGTTACCAAGCCAGGTAGGACGCCAAACGGCTAGTGAGAGGCAGAGTAGAGATTGTGCAGTAAGCGCACGCTACTGGGGCTGATGTCACGGTGTGAAGCGGTGAGCGTCGGGCGCCAACCGCGTACGATCAGAGGCCACGTGTGAAGCATTAAAGAGGAACGCTCCGCGCGAGCTCTGCCTGCTTACTTGCCACCACCTCAAGTTCAACTTGACTCTCTGTGCGGTTCTTGCGACTGGGCAATATGAAACTGTTGGTCGGATCTTCCTATGGCGTCACCTTGCAGCTTGGCTGCCGACGAGAGGATTGGCACTACTCCGCTCCGAATCGATACCCAGCGGTGCTAGTGGCAAGTGACCTATTCTGAGCCTTGCTGATATCTCCCCTCAATGAGTCTCGACGCGGTGGTTGCCTCACTGAGTTTCTTGGCTTTGTTCAAGTGATCCGTGATATGCTCTGTCCGTAGAAGCTCGGATTATGCAGATGCGAAGACTGAGTTCACTTGGTGGGCATTCTTTTCTTCTATTTCGCAGTAAGTTTCCAGCCGTTCATGCACTCCATACAATGTGCTTTCCCCCAACTGCGGCGTATCCGAGATGCAGGGAGCGACCATCGCGGTCACGTGACCTATGAGTGGACGGATTGGGAGCATCCGCGACATGGACATCCGTTTGCCCGCACAGGGGCTGGCCTCGAAGCCCTTCGTCCGTCCGCCACGACCTGCCTGGAGAGTGCGTGGAGCTGTGGAGGACCGTCTGGGGAGTGCGCGGCTTCGGACTCGTAACGGGCCAAGTCCCATCTGCCAGGTCTATATAACCTCGGCCCCGTGGTCGCACTCGCATCCACCCCCACTATCACCCACAGCGATCATCATGAGCCTGCGCCCTTTCTTCCGCACCGTGACCACGACATACGAGCAGCGGCGCCACTCTGCCCCAGATGTCTTCGGCTTCCTTCGTCCCGCCCGAGAACATGGGGAATCTGTAGAGAGGGCGCGGTTGTCAGAGTCCGGGTTGGGACGCCGGCCAAAAACGCTGCGCAGGTCAAGCTCTACCCCACTCGCCACGGGGGAACAAGACCTGCCCACCGAGCTAGTCCCTGAACCCATCTATATCCACCTCGATGCAGTCCAGGCATCCGCTAGATGCTCCGCAGCGCCGCAGCTCCAAAACGCTGTAAGTCATACGAATATATAGGCGCAATATCTTGACATGTCACTGATGCTTGGACAATTAGCCGCACGCAGCTCATGTTGGACTTGGCCTCGGGTTACCCTCCTTTGACGACGCCGAGGACGAGCTGCTCGTTGAACGTCTGCCTGATCCCCCTCAACAATCCTCTCCGGCGCCCGCGTCGGCGCCCATTCGATCTCGTGCTCCCTACTACAGGACGGGCACCGATAACTCTCTCGAAGGCTACCCCGTCTCGCCTCCTGGACTCACACAGCCACTTCCTCACGAACGCGATGCAATAGCGGAAACATACCTGTCGGGTGCCGAAGCATTTAACGACACAGACGCACCCGACATCCTGTTCATAACCCCGGCAGACGATCCGGAGTTCATGACGATCGAAGTTGTCGCGTCCTCACCAGCCGTCGTGGCCCTCAGGCTGGACGTCCTCGACTTGGAGGCGGAGGAAGAGGAGGAACCTGCCTCGGCGGAACAGCAGGATGCGACACATGCAAGCTTTCCACTGTCTCCCCCCGCGGCGCCACGACTGCCGCATATCACGCGCTTCTCATTCGACCCCTTGTATGCTTAGGTGTCCTGTATCTGTACGCTCTACTGTGTAGCCCCTAGCTCAGTCTATATACCATCCCGTTCGCCTTTGATAGCACATGTGCAAATGTCATTATGAGTATGCAGTGAACGATATTGACCGGTATGAGTACGCTTGTCTGTGAAACCGAAAGCCCAGTAGGTAGGTAAGCAGAATCATGGGAGCTACTGTATCATGTCTCCCCTCCCCCATTCATCCCCTCCACTGCAAACTGCACAGTCCGTACGGCCAACGTCCTCAAGTTCAGCAGCACCAACACCCCAGTCTTCCTGAACACCGGTACGAGCACGACGCGACACCTCTTCGCCCCACCCTCGCCCTCCATCCCCTCCTCCCCCTGCTCCTCTTCCTCATCCCCCTCATCCCCCTCCATCTCCATCTCCCCCTCCTCCCCCTTCCCCCGGCGTCTCCCCCACCCGCGCTCCTCCACGACACGCGTCGCGAAGCGCGGCTGGCACCCGACGACATACACGTCCGGGGTCTGCGCGAGGACGAACGGGTCCTGGCCAAAGTACGGGTGGCACCAGAGCGTGTCCGGCGCGGTCGGCGCGACGTGGCGCCACCGCAGCGACGCGCACGCGAGCGCGAGCCGCGTGTGCGCCGGCCCGCGCACGTACCGCTGCATGTCCTCCACCGGCTGGCCCGCCGACACGAGCAGCGTGCGCGCATCCGCCGCGGCGTTTTGTTTGCCCTTGCCCGTGCCCTTGCCCATGCCCTTGCTTTTGCTTTTGCCTCCGTCGTCGGGCGGCCCGACGCGGATGTACGCGGGGTTGGTCTCGCACGCGAAGGACGCGTACGCGGAGGCGCCGCGGAACATCGCGCGGGGGAAGGGCTGCTGCGGGAGGAGCGTGCCGGCGGGGTCGGACGCGCCGGGGAGGATGTGCACGGGCATCGAGCGCGCGAGGTCGAGGAGGTGCGCGGAGAGCGTGAGCGTCGGGTGCTGCGAGAAGTGCGCGGGGTCGTGGCCGTAGCGGCGCTGCAGCCCGGCCAGTCAGTTCGGGCGCGCGAGCAGAGGCGGAGGCACGCACCCCCTTCTTGTCGCGCTGGGCGTCTTCGTCTTCGCCCGCGCCGTGGCTGGTGGTCACGGCCTGCGAGAACGAGTTGCCCGCGATGATGAGCCGCGATATCCGCGAGGAGACCGCCTGGTCTTCGGGCCCGCCGGCCTCCCCGGTGAGGTACTCGACGAGCATCTGTATCTGCGCGTCCGCAGGCGACGGCGCGCCGATCTCGAGGCCGGACACGAGGGCGACCCACTCGTCCTCGTCCTCCCGGGCGTCGCCTTCGACCTCTCAGCCTCCTTCACACCCGTGCGGCTCGGAGACACTCACCGTCCACGTCCATTGCCATATGCTTCTCTTTCTCCGCTTCCCGGGCCCACGCGAGGCCCACGGATGGCTGGGGCGCCATGCCCGCGAAGCACACGTCGACGACCTCGAACTCGCCGCCGCTCGTCTCGATCCCGAGTGCGCCGACGATGACGCCGGTGACGAGCCCCGCCGCGCGGAGGCGCTCGCCGACGAGCACGACGCGCCCGGATTCGTCCTCGAGCATGACCTGGTCATCGGGGCTGCAGTATTTCGTGCGGGGCGGAGGGGCGGGGAGGGCGTGCTAGGCGGTCATGGGTGAGTGGGGCGCGGAGGTGAGAGAGGCGAGGACGTACGTCGCGCGCGATGTCCTCGAGGACGTTGGGCTTGAGCGGCATGTCCATGTAGACGGTGCCGATGATGTAGCAGAGTTTTCCTTTGACAACTTCGAGGACGCGGGGCACGAAGACGGGGTTGCCTTTGACCCGCGAGAAGGAGTGAGTCTCCGCGCTTCGCAGCCACAATTACAGCACACACCGGATACGTCCTTCCATCGCCGCCTCGCCCTCGCCAGCACGTACTTTCGCAAGAGCTGCAGGCGCGCGAAGTAGATGTTGGCGTATTGATGCTTGTAGGACCGGTTGGACGCGCCGAGGACGAAGGACGGCGTCTGCTCTGTAGGAGGAAGCACGGCCGTCGGTGGCCGCACGAGTGGTATCGCAGGCACAGGTCTGTCGAGAGGTTAAGCTCAAAGACGTATATCGCAGCGCGCGAGACTTACAGAGGGTCGTGGAGAGACATGCTGGGGGCGAGAGGAGGAGGCTGAGGGTGCGATGTGGTGGGAGACGCGTCAAGAGCGCGTCGCGGGTGGTTGGGCGTGTTTGGCTTTTGACGCGTCTCGCTTGGCCGACGCGCGAAGGCTTGGCCCCCTTCTCCGCTCCGAACGCCCACAGGGTTCAACAACCTCTCTTTTACATAACAGCCTCGCACCTCTTCGGCAGCGACTACACACTGCACTGCTACACTTGCTTTACCTCTCAAGCGAGCGACGGACTCGACTCAGGCGTTGCACAGCCAACGGGCCCAGAGAGACCTCCCTTATTTCAGACACTTTCGCGCCTCGACAGTTGTGCAAAAGACACTACGCGCGGGCCCTCGTCTGCGTGATGTCTAACATGGCTGAGTTATATGGGCAATAGACGAGCGTGATGCTGATGCGTAAGATACTGGTGAGTGTCGAACTTCCTTTGAAACCGTGGCCCGGGGTGCTGACTGTCGCCATGGAGGCGCTGCCATAGCTGCAGGTTTACTGCGACGTCAACAAGCTTTCTAACATTACTCGGGGCACCTATATGTGCTCTCCCTCCGAGTCCTGTGCATCGGAGAGACCATCGCCTTTTCAGAAAATTGGTGGGCTATGTGCCTGGGCGTTCTGTTGCGCGGTCTAGCTCTCGTGAGTATAGTTGTCGTCTCTCAACGGGCACCATTATCTCCGCCAGCGGCGCTCGTCCTCAAGGGGTACCACACCAGGGGAAGGTCATATTGTCAATCCATGCCGACAGGGACAGAGAGACGCTATTCTTAGGTTTGCACAAAGAGGGGTAACACCGTCATGATTGGGGTGCTGCCTCAAGGCATGATGACATTGGAAAGGCCGAGGTTCCATATACACACGTATAGGCTCATGCACGTTCTGTCCGAGCACAACGCTGTTAAAAATTGCACGAAGGGGATCACAAATAGGTCGCTCCATTGAGCATGGGGCGGTACACCGTTCCATGGCTGGCTAGATCTTCATGCACCGGTGTCTATCGATCCTGATGGTGGCCTGTAGGCAGGGACCCGTGGAGAACCTTGTGTCACTCGGGGACAGTTAGTGGATGGGATGGCGTCCGCAGTCTGGGATGATGCACAGGTCGCGCGGCGATGGTTACGGCCGTGGTCAGACGAGGGGGATGCAGCGTCTTCCGATGGGAGTCGAAGGGCGAGCGCGAGGCAGGCACCGCGAATACGACGCGTGCACGTGCTCCCCCTGGACGCGTTGGCCGCCGTCTGTCGCGCGTTGCTCGTCTTCGTTGTTCTGTTCCAGATGCCCGTATGACCTCGAGGACGCGCAGGGCGTGGCAGACGCGTTGCAGGCCAGTGGGGGACACGGGCACGGGAGGATGGCGAGCCAACATGAAATAGCTGCTATTTTCCGTCATGATGTCATCTCTACGAGCCACCATCCAGATCGCATCGCGTCCAAATCACATCCTCCCCGTGCTATAAGACCCGCTTCCCTCTCCTCTCCTCCCCTCCAGAGCCGTGCCCTCTACACCGCCTCCCCCCACAGAAATAGCCCACCATGGTCCTGTCCAAGGTCTGCACGCTCGCGGCCTTGTGTTAATCTTCAGACTGAACAGTTGAGCAGCACCTCAACGCTGAGAGCCTCATCAAGGCAGCGCAGGACCATCCACTAAGGAAGCATGTCCATAGCTCGACCGGGCACACGATCATGCACCCGTATGGGGCGCGCTACGGTACCGAGCCTGTCCCCAAGTACAAGCTTCCGCGCAAGGTACGGTATCCCCTCCACGCACTCCGAATGCCTTAACGGACGCCCCGCGGTCAGGGCACGAATGCGGACGCTACATACCAGCTGATTCATGACGAGCTCACTCTCGACGGCACTCCCGCACTGAACCTCGCGTCGTTCGTGCACACCTGGATGCCAAAGCAGGCGGACCAACTGATGATGGAGAACATCTCCAAAAACCTGATTGACCAGGATGAATACCCGATGACCCGTGCGTGACTACCCCATCTACCGCACCTTTCACCTCTGACCGGTCCTCGGACAGAGGTCATCCATACCCGCTGCATCTCTATCATCGCCGACCTCTGGCACGCGCCCAGCGCGCATACCGCCATCGGCACCGCGACCACCGGCTCGTCCGAGGCCATCCAGCTCGGCGGGCTCGCCATGAAGCGCATCTGGCAAGAGAAGCGCAAGGCCGCGGGCAAGTCGATCCACGAGCCCGGCCCGAACATCGTCATGGGCGCGAACGCGCAGGTCGCGCTCGAGAAGTTCGCGCGCTACTTCGACGTCGAGACGCGGCTCGTGCCCATCTCCGAGGAGAGCAAGTACCGCCTCGACCCGAAGAAGGCGATGCAGTACATCGACGAGAACACGATCGGCGTGTACGTCATCCTGGGCAGTGAGTGGCGAGTGCTTGGATCGCGCGCGGACGCGCATTGACCCCGTTGCAGGCACGTACACGGGCCACTACGAGCCCGTCGAGGAGATGGCGCGTCTCCTGGACGAGTACGAGGCTGAGACGGGCATCTCCGTGCCCATCCACGTCGACGGCGCGTCCGGCGGGTTCATCGCGCCCTTCGCGACGCCGAACCTCAAGTGGGACTTCCGCATCCCGCGCGTCGTCTCGATCAACACGTCCGGACACAAGTTCGGGCTCTCGTACGTCGGCGTCGGCTGGGTCGTCTGGCGCTCCAAGGAGTACCTGCCCCAGGACCTCATTTTCGAGCTGCATTACCTCGGCTCCGTCGAGTACTCGTTCTCGCTCAACTTCTCGCGCCCGGCGCACCCCATCATCGCGCAGTACTTCAACTTCCTGCATCTGGGCTACGAGGGGTACAGGGCGGTCGCGCTGGATGACTTGAAGAACGCACGGCTGCTCAGCCGCGCGCTGGAGAAGACGGGCCTGTTCACCGTGCTCAGCGACATCCACCGGCCCGCAGAGGGGCTCCTCAACGCCGCAAAGAACACGTTCGACGAGTCGGACGTCGAGGTGAGCATACAGTCACAGATATAGGGTGGCGGCGGCAGTCTCACACGATCGGCATGGTCCAGAGCTACGTCCCCGGCCTGCCCGTCGTCTCCTTCCGCTTCTCGGACTCGTTCAAGCAGGAGAACCCCGAGGTGCAGCAGGTCTGGGTGCAGACGCTCCTGCGCGCGAAGGGCTGGATCGTCCCGAACTACGAGCTCGCGCCCGACCTGCAGGACGTGCAGATCCTCCGCGTCGTCGTGCGCGAGAACGTCAGCGCCGTCATGATCGACAGGCTCGTCGCGGACATCGTGAGTCCCCCCCCCCCTTCGCCGCCCGGTCGCAGGGATCGTGCGTGCTGATACGTTGTGGGTGCAGATCGAGGTGACGGAGCAGCTCGCGAAGACGGACACCCCGGTGCACGCGCTGAACACGCTCGAGCACCGCAGGACCGTGGAGGGCTTCCACGGCAAGCTCGAGAAGGGCTCGGGCAGCAAGCCGAGTGGTACGTACGCGAAGCAGTGCTGAACGCGTCCGTCGTGTCGTCGACACCCGCGAAAAAGACAGAACTGGGTGGATGTAGGATTAGGCGGATATCTTTGTTGGCGCGCTTCGCACCGACGAGTGTTGTATGTATAGTACAGAGAGAGAGATACCACGGTGCCATGTCTTATTAGGCTAGACCGTGTACACATAAAGGCCTCTTGTGAGCTACGTGCTCGCTCCGAGGCCACATACATTGGCCAAGGCGTATACCTATCATGTTGTTTGAAGATGTGCGGGGAGAAGTGCATCGCCTTGGGACGGGCGCCGTCGAGAGGTGGGCAACCGTGTCATGGTCACGTGCCCCGTGCGATGTCCACGACCAACTTGAATAAGAATAAAGCTATATACCAGTATAACGTTAGTGCCCGCAAAGCAAGAAGACGCGCGACGGCGTAGCGCATATTGATGTTTCTCTCATTGCTATTACACCTACGTACTCGTCAGCAACTGACCCCCAGGAATGGAACCCATGATTCCTCGCCTACGCGTATCACACCAGGTGTATGGGTTGCACCAACACTGCCGAGAGCATTTCGAGCCTCACTCTCTGAGCTGGACTCCAGCGAAGTGTGGGAGCGGTTCCTTGACAGTGGTCTGCCTGGAAGAAACCGGGGCGTCAACGCGCACCGTGTAACGGAACACTGCGGTCATGAACACAGGGCGAGAGCGACAGTGCAGCCTCATATGCCCTACCGGACATGCCTGTTATTGCGCTCGGAACCGCATCGCCGACGGTTCTACGTAAGGACGTCCATCTACTGAACGGCACGCCTGCGAAGCCTGCGAGAAGAAGCACCGGACGAGACGGCAGCAGTGCATCATATGACACGGTGAGGAGGCTATCGCGCATATCGCAGCCAGTGAGGCAACGTCCACGACAGTACTGTGACCGCGGGCGCGACGCAGAAGCCCCCGCGCATGACCTATGGGATGCGGGCACCTGAGGGCTGAGTATGGACTGTGGGACGCCGGTGTGCCATCGCGGATCCTGGACGACGGGCCCTGGATGGATACAAAAGGGCAGGCGGAAGCTGAGGACAGCGTCGTCTTCGATACTTACCCTAGTGAAGCGCGCTCGGTAGCCTACGAACCGCAGAAGCAAAACCTCGCTCCACATCCATAGCCATGTTGCTTGCAACAAAGAACCTGAGGCTCTGCACCACCTTCCGCCCCGCAAGCGCGACGCTCGGGCGCGCGCGATTCTCGACTGCACGTCCACTGCGCTCGGACACAAACACGTCGCCACTGCAGCCCAGCAAACAGAAGAGCAAGACCGGCACGCTCCCGCCTTACGGCCCCGTCGGCGTCGCCGCAGCGCTCGAGGCGCTCCCAGACCAACGTGCGTACTCGTCGCCTGCCGCCTGCGCTTGGACAGGCGTCCTGACATCCAGCAGCGGCAAAGCCCACACTCTTCTCGCACGAGTTCTCGCTCGCGGACCGCGTCGCGCTCGTCTCGGGCGCGAATCGCGGGCTAGGGCTCGAGATGGCGATGGCGCTCGCGGAGGCAGGCGCCCGGGCGGTGTACTGCGTAGACCTCCCGAAAGAGCCTGGACCGGAGTGGAACAAGGTGAAGGAGTACCTCGGGCGAATGTCCGGCCTGGCGGGCGAAGCGCGGTTGGAGTACGTTTCCACCGATGTGACGGACCAGGTAAGCGTTTGCGGTGGGCGGGTCTGTGGTCCGTGCTGTGCACGCTGATGAAATGGATATGTGGGTAGGAAGCCATTTGGAAGGTGGGCGAGATGATTGGAGACCGCGAGGGTAGGATGGACGCGTGCATCGCGGCTGCGGGTATCCTCAAACCGCACACGGATTGCCTTGAATATCCCGCGAAACAATTCCAGGAGGTAAGACACCGACGGCTTATCAGCCGCATCTAACGCTCTGCGATAGGTGTTGAGCGTGAACGTAAATGGAGTGCTGTTCACGGCGCAGGCGGCAGGACGGCAAATGAGACGCTTCGGAAACGGAGGAAGTATCACTCTCATCGCAAGCATGAGCGGTTCAATCACGAACAGAGTACGTACCACTTACGAGTGCCGAGTACGTCGGTGTACTGACAACCCACAGGGCGAGCCGTGGGTGTCTTACAACACGTCGAAATCAGCCGTCCTGCAGATGGCGCGTAGTATGGCATGCGAGCTGGGAGTGGAACGCATCAGAGTGAACACACTCAGCCCTGGTCATATCTATACACAGTGCGCATCGTTAAACGGCATAGAGGGCTGGGTTCGACTGACACGGTTGCACAGCATGACCGCCCAATTCGTTGACAAGAACCCGCACCTGGTGGATAAATGGTCGGACTTGAACCCAATGAACCGCATTGGGCGTCCGGACGAGTTGAGGGGTGTGGTTACCTGGCTGGCAAGCGATG
This sequence comes from Fomitopsis palustris, assembly GCA_029783445.1. Classification (NCBI taxonomy): domain Eukaryota; kingdom Fungi; phylum Basidiomycota; class Agaricomycetes; order Polyporales; family Fomitopsidaceae; genus Fomitopsis; species Fomitopsis palustris. The sequence goes on from JARAOQ010000005.1 coordinate 107,456, forward strand.
CAAGCACGTTCTGCACTGGGAGCGAGTGAGTACACTCATTTTGCGGTGAACCAGTGTTGTCTGACTTTTGGCAGTATCATCGTGGATGGTGGTCACCGCGCATGGTAGGTGGAAGAATGTATCCATGTTTCTAGATATATGCTTGTAGGCTATTGAATATACGTACTCTTTTTTACATCTTGGCTGTGTACCTGTACCTGTAGATGCCTTCGAAGCGGCACGGGGAAATGTCGGCATTCCCCGCGCCAGTTGTGCGACGGCCGAGGGAGACGCTGAGCAATGAGGAGCCAATGAGAGTGTGAGGAATGAGGCAGCAGTGACGTGTGACGGCTGCGCGGAGAGCGGTAACCGGTGGGCACTTGGCTGCTCCCCATACCGACGAGAAGCTCGGGTGGGGCGCGACGAGGAGGAGCGGTGAAGTCACCAAACCGAGAGCGTGGCGGCGTTGCAGCGAGCAGGCTGATACGGTGGGTACGCGTACTGAAGCAGCGAGGAAGTGATAGTAATAGACTGTGTAAGAGAAACGGAGGCCGACTGATAGTTCCTGGGATATAGACGTGCGCAGTGAGCAGCAGGTACGTTTCGGGCAGCACAAGAGCACCGGCTGGGAAACTTTCCCGACGGGCTGCGCACGGGTACCTCGCGTTTTGGGTGGTCACGCTGGGCCAAGAGACCCCATCGACGATGCTCCGGTGTGCGCACGCAGCATCATGTGGGTCGGGAGAGGGATGCGGGGCAGCATGCGGGACCGTCTGCCGGGTGGGCAGCAGGGAGGAGCGAGGAAGGCGGGGCTGTGGGGCGGGCTGTGGGTCGGGGCATGTAACGCCGTGACGCGGTGTGACCGGGCGCGGTATGGAGTCACGATCGATCGAGATTGGCTCGCTGCGGGAGCTGCGCAGTTGTCCGCAGACCGCAGAACGGGCGATCCTGCAGCACTCAACCCACCGCAGCACCGCCGTCTCCCTTTCCTCCTCTCTCCCTCCCCTCTGCTCGCCTTGCTTTCTTTCTTCTGCATCGTTGGGAGGTCCGACTGTGCTCTCCGCAAAGATGTCGGATTCGCCGCAACAAACCCATGCGGCCGCGTCCCGTAGGCCGGCGCAACCCACCGACCTTGCGGACAAATTTGTTGCGTTCCAGCGCAGACAAGCCGCGTACGTAGCTGCGTAGTTCATATCTCACATACGCGCTGACCCGCCGCGACTGCGCATGCAGTTCGACAAAACCGCGCGAACGAGCCGACCGAGCACCCGCTCCTTCTGGATCGACCTCCACTTCACGCCCGACGCGCGCGCCGTCTCCCCGTCGGTTGCACGCCCCCCCTCTGCCAACACCCAACATTGTTCTTAACCAGCCAACCCCATCCGCGATGGAGGCCGATGCGGATGACTTCTCCCGCCGCCTCAAGATTACCGCGGCGTCCTCTCCCCGTCCCTCGCCCCGACCACAGGCCGGCCCGTCTTCTGGCAGTCCGGGCCGTCTCTATAATCCCAACTCGGACAGCCAAAGGCGACCCATCCTCACCGCGGAGCCTGAGGCCATGTCGGATGCTGCGTCGAGCTCGTATGCTCCGCGGGGCCCCGCGCCGCATGGACCGCGCCAGGCTGCACCTCAATCAAGGGCAGCACCCGAGAGCCATAGACAGCTCTTTGATCACCGTCGGGACGACCCTGTGCGGTTTTCTGTACTCACTCGACCCCATGCGTCGCCCAACGCCGCCGCCACCAGCCGTCCCCATGCCGATCGTCCCACACCTACACCCAAGTCTTCAGGAGACTATGTCTCTGCCTCATCCACCTCATCTGCGTCTTACGCACACTCCACACTGTCTTCAAATTTCACTTTGTCCTCAGCAACAACCGATTCGTCAACTCCATCTGGTCTCTTCGAAAACCCAAATGCACGCCGCTCCGAAGACAGCTCTTCTAGCACCAATGCGTTCTCGATGCAGCTGAAGAAGCTATATCGAGCGATCAGCGACCTCGAGAAGAAGATCCTGGGCGAACAGCGAGAAAAGGACACGGACGAGGATGGTGAGCGGAATACCCAAACAGTGGGCATCCTGGTCAAGGCCCGTCCTGGATCAGGGGGCGGCGTAGCGGGCGGCGCAGAGGTGAGAGGTGCGGAAGACGAAGGAGAGAAGTGGAAGCGCCTGTTGGCGGATCACAAAGAGTATGTCTCTTTATCAAGTTCTCGCTCGCGTGTTGCTAATAGATTTGCAGACTCGCAGAGAAGGTTCAGAACCTGCTCACGCTTACGCTCGCACCAACCGTACCTGCCTCGCTGCGTAACATCCCAACGAAGTATAGTCTCATCGCCCGGCTCTGGGCCCACGCCTTCCATCGCCTTCTCGAGTCCCTCAGGCAAGCAGCCTCGCCCCCGACCAACTCTCCGGTCGCCTTGGAATATCTCCAAGTATGTCGTCATCCATCTCTCGATTAGGTATAGTTTCTGACGTTCATGCTGATAGGACTTCATCCTGTATGCATACACTTCCTACAGCGCGCTTCTCGAAGAGCGCAACCTCTCTGACTTCCGCAGCGGCTGGGTGGAAGCCCTCGGCGACCTCTCGCGATATCAAATGGCGTGTTGCGCGCTCGCCGAGAAGCAGCAGGCCGCGACCACGTCCGCAATGCTCGCCGCGCCGGCGCCGTCGTCCATGTCGGTGCTCGCGAAGTCGATGTCGCCCAGCGCAGACTCGCAAATCGAGACGCCGCGCCCGTCAACGCCGAACGGCGGCGGGAGCTCCGACCGCGCCGAGCTCCGTGCGCCCGCCGCTCCTGGAGTCCACGCCCGGATCGATGACTCGCCTCCGCCGTCGCCTGGCCCGGCGGCGCGGCAAGTCCTCGAGATTCCGAGCGTTGGTGTCGCCGCGGCGCGCATGATGGAGCTCCCGCCGGAGAAGGAGCACTGGAGGCAGGTCGCCCGTGAATGGTACGCGAAGGGCCTCGCCGGAACCCCCGGTGCTGGTAAGCTACACCACCATATCGGCCTGCTCTGCAGAGAGCGCGACACCAGCTGCGAAGAACTCCGGGGGATGTACCACTTCGTGAAGAGGTGAGTCCGCGACGCGCTGCTTCATCATGGATTACTCATTACCATCTTTTCGTAGCATGATCACTGTCCACCCGTACGGGGAGACGTCCCGCGAAGCCATCCTTCAACTCTGGTCCCAGCCCGCGCAGACGCGTCGGCAAGGTCCCGATGCCAACGTGGCCGACTTATATATTCTCCTCCAGGGCATGCTCTTCACCCATATCCAGCTCGACGACTTCCGTGGAGTGCTCGAGCGCTTCAACGAGAAGCTCCGCATAGAAGGTGCGTTCTTCTTTTCCTCGTCGTGGGTATTGCGACTTATTCCAACCAATAGGAGGTGCAGTCGTCGAGGAACGTGACTGGATCATGATGGCTATCATCAACCTGGGCTCTATCCTCGAGTACGGCCGACCAAATGCTGTTCTCCGGCGCATTGCAGGCATCGGCGGCAGGGACGGCGTCAGCGCGCGTGCTGGAGTCAGCCCTGTCATGGCAACTTCCTCTGCGGGCCGGGTCAAGCTCATGGCGAAAAAGGCCGACGAGGACGACAAGAAAATGGACGTCGATGATGAGGATGCCGCCCCTCGTAGGCCCTCACGGAAACCGGATGGGATGGATGTATCGCCCGCGCTATCTGAAGCAGCCGAATCGAGCGGCCCGGAGATTCCCCCGCCCCTCAAGCTCGCGATGCAATTCACATTCTCGATGCTTGCCCACGCACTTCGCAATCCGATGCGCAAATCTTCTCCGTTCGCGCGTCCTACGCTGAATCCATACATCACTATCATGCTCACCTTCCTCGCAACCGCTGTGAAGGATCCACAGGCACTCGCCGTCCTCGAACGCTTCATACCGTGGGCCGATCTTGCAGCATTCCTCACCGCGATTCCGCGCCGCGTGATGTTCCGCGAGCAGCAGAAGGAGCGCAGCGAGAGCGCCGTTCTTCTTACGAGCGGGTGCAAGCCGCTTCCCGAAGACTGGTGTCTCCGCGGCCTCGGTTGGGGAGGCAAGCGCGTCTACCCCATGGGCTTCTGGGGCAAGGAGGCCAGCGTTGAGGACCGCAACATCGAGGTCGAGGTGCTGGACAAGAGCGAAGGCGGCGATCAGATGGACGGAATCATCGAGGACGAGCGAGAAGAGAATGAGGCGGCGAATGAGCTCGGCAAGCGATGGGTCCGCGTCGCCCGCGCCGGCCTGAAGATCGCCAAGTACGTGAACGGCTTTGCATACTACCCCGCTGCGACAGAGGAACAACGAGGTCAATGGAAGGTCGAGGGCGCACTTGCAGCGAAGGTCGCGCGGTGGCAGGAAGAAGAGCGGAGAGAGCGTGAGGAAGAGGAAGGCCGCCTTCGGCGTCGCCGATGGGACGACGACTCCATGGACGTCGACGACGAGGACGGATTCGCCGCAGAGGAGCAAGCTGACGAGACCGAGGACGATGAGAACGACACACCGGAGATAAAGGCGCTGAAGGTGAGTATCACCAGAGTCGGCACAGCACATAGGCTTACTTGTTTCGTGTAGGATCGTCGGAGATATCTGCAAAGTCTTTTGACCTCATCATCCCAAGGCCGAGTCTCTCCATCATCCCCTCGACGACGGCCGCGCCGACCTAAGCAGACGCGGAGCACGCTCCGAGTTGTGCCCGGATACACTATCTTGGTCGTCGACACCAACATCCTCCTTTCCTCGTTGTCAATATTCTCTTCACTCGTCGAGTCACAAAGGTGGACCGTCATTGTCCCACTCCCGGTTATCATGGAATTGGACGGGTTGGCCAGCAATGCGTCACCACTCGGCGAAGCTGCCACCGCCGCCCTCGACTACATCACCTCGCACATCCGATCCCATTCGACATCGCTCAAGGTGCAGACATCGAGGGGCAATTACCTTTCGTCGCTCAGCTTCCGGACGGAGCAAGTTGATTTCGCCGGTGATGAGGCCTCATGGGAACGGAACATGGACGACCTCATCCTACGTGCCGCCATATGGCAAGATGAGCACTGGATCGACAGGTCTGCCATGCTCCATTCCGACGCGGTTTCGCGCGATACCTCCGGCGCAGCGAAGGTGGTATTGCTCAGCTTCGATCGCATGCGTGAGTAACTGTATGCCTCAGGTACTATTGGCTGTAGCTAACTGACGTTTCCTCGTGTGTATAGTTCGTCTGAAGGCCCGGTCTCGACAGCTGAGTGCCGCCGATGAGCAAGACATGGCGTCGATCCTCGCTCTCGGACGGTAGAATGACACTCGTGCGCGCATTTTATTGCCAGAGCAAACATACCGTGCCGTTGTTGATTGGCCAAACGGACGAACGCCGGGGAGTACTTCCGGCCCCATGTCCGGCCGCAACCCTCGCTCGCGTCCGATCGGCGGGTATTTAGGTAGTATCCTTCTCCTCACGCCGTTCAGCAGTCGGCGGAACCCGCAAGTGCCGCTCGACGCGTCTTCTAGCCTGACCTCAATGGTATCACGGTGAACACTGGACTTTCCGGTCGGAACAGTCATTCTCTACTGCATCGTCGTATTTATTCAGTTTTATATGGGATATTGGCATGGCCTTGGTAGCGTACACACCATACCCCTCCTTTGCATCTTCCCGAGCATTTGGCTTGTCGTGTTTCCTAATCGCACTGTATCAAACAGCAATCCACAAAAGTCTTCACATCTCACTGCTTCGCCCTCTGTGGCATGCGCGTTTCATCGAGTAATGTCCGAGTTCCGAGGATCGAGCTATCGACTTGGTGCGTTCCACTTACAGCGTTCCGTCTTGATGCGGCGTACTCAATGACTCGCCATCCCGCGATAGCCCCCAGCCGCTCTTATTGGATGTATACGATTAATGCCTGCGGTAGATTCGCGGTGACATTGTTGCGAAGTCTGCACTGTAAATGATGACGACGTACTCACCCTTAGCTCACCGCCGCTTTAAACGCTATTATACTCAGCGAGCACCGGGCGCACATGAAGTACCCACATTCCCAGCTGTGTACGTTAGGCTTTTTGTACATCATTGTTCTTGCGATGGAACGACAGGGGCCTTGAGTGATCTGCGATACCTCTCCATTGTACTTCAAGCACCCAATCCGGCATACCGCCCCTTGCCTATATCGTCCCGGACGATGTGGATACGCCCCTTGCGCTCACGCGCGCTGGAGAACAATACGTCCGCACTCACCGGACTGGCGTGGTTCTCCTAACTCCGTCCACGACCGGCCGCGCTGCTTTCTGGTATCCGATCCGATCACACACTACCGCGTTTCGTGGACGCTAACTGTCCGAGGGTGACAGTGGGCTAGATGTATTGTAGGCATCTCTTGGCTGTTATAAGACCGCACACCGGTCGAGGAGCCGGCCTGCTCCTCGCCACCCACCCCATCTCCCAGTGTGGTTTCTCAGCGGTGTCCTCGAAACTTGCATCGATATGCGCTCGCACAACAGCATATATGTCCATCCGGACCTTAAAGCAGACGAAGAGGATGTCTCTCTTTTCACTACTGTACTCTTCGTGCTTTCCTTCGCAGCCGTAGGAGCCATCTTCGTCATCACACTCTCGTGTCTGCTACGAGACGACTGCCAGTCACGTGAGCTTCTAGTGATATCGACCTGAACCACACTCACCCGATGAATACTCAGTGAATGGCTTTGCCGACCAGGGGGCGAAGTACCTGTCCGTACGACAACTCCTGACACCATGAGGCCCAGATCGTGGCTTTTGGCTGGAGTCTTGTATGTCGTTCCCTGCGCTCAGTGCCAACATGTCGACATCGTTCTGACGCTTCTCCTTTCCTCCAGCCTCGCACACTGTATCGATCCGCTCACACTTACCCGATCGGAGCCGGGAGGCCGTAACTTATGAGCACCGAAGATGTTCTTCCGCGCACCGTAGCTATAGTCTGTATCTTTAGTAACAACCGGCCTGAGTATTGACCTGCCTAGTGTTGACGTCTCAGTAGTCTCGCCTCATTTCATACCATATAACTAGCGAACCTATTTCAAAATAGAGAAGGGTACATGAATGCGAATAGATTGCTCACCTACTAGTCGTGTGGCAGTAAGCGTTCAATGGACTGTGCGTGACGGCTTCGAAGGATGACGGTCATGTGGGTCTCTCTATTCAACTCTAAGACGTGAACCACACTAGAGCATCTCGTAGACAGTCTCGCGCAGGAAGTCGGCGCGCAGACTGAGGATAGTCCAGAGCCGTTAACATACATCAGTTCAGCCATACGGAAGGATGGGAAGACGTGGATGCAGAGGTGCTGAAGGACTCGAACAAGTGAAGAGGCAAATGCGGGGCATTGATAGGCGGTTGCCAGTGGTATACAGATGTTTCTATTTTGTTACAGCTTCTACCCATTTTGATCCTACATCCCGAGTACCGCTTACTCGAAGATCCACTGCGCGAGGTCGTGGTTGTACTGGACAACACCCTCAGGGAACCACCTGCATTGTTACTCAGTAAAGAGCTCAGTTTGGTTGGAGACGGCGAGTACTTACAGAGCAATCTCCTTCTCGGCGCTCTCAACGGAGTCCGAACCGTGGCAGATGTTGCGGCCGACAGCCAAAGCAAAGTCACCACGGATGGTACCTGACATAGTACGCGGTTAAAGTAAGGTCATGAATAGTAGAGTGTAGAACATACCAGGAGCAGACGCGAGCGGGTTAGTAGCGCCGAGCATGGCACGGCCAGTCTTGACAGCATCAAGACCCTCCCAGACCATGGCAACAACGGGACCAGAAGCCATGTACTTGATCAAGCCAGGGAAGAAGGGCTTGCCCTTGAGGTCAGCGTAGTCTGCAGGTACAAAGAGTTAGCTGAATGTATGGCACTTAGTCGAGTGAATACGGACGCTTCTCAAGGTGCTCGGGGGTAGCGTGCACGAGCTTGAGAGCAATGAGCTTGAAGCCGCGCTGCTCGAAGCGACCGATGATGTTGCCGACAAGGCCCCGCTGGACGCCGTCGGGCTGCGCGCGTCGTAGTAGGCGATCAGCGTCTCGTAGACAGCCGGGCGATCGAGAGGAAGCCCACCTTGACCATGATGTAGGTGCGCTCCTTGATGCTGGCCATTGCGAGTGTTTGGATGGTCTGTAGAGGGCGAGGAGAGATGGTAGATGGATAGACAGGCGTCTGAAGAAGAGGAAACTGGAGGCGCGTTTTATAGCAGACCTTTGATCGCACCCAGATCGGGAAATCATGGCATCAGCGTAGCCACCGGAGCCAAACACGGCCATACACCTTCGGGCACTCTCGTCACCAGACCCGACACCGGGTAGCTCAACTTCAGCTTCAGACAACTCGCTCGCCATGGTGCTCAGCGGCCCCCTTGGTCCTTCTCTCGCCCCTGCTATTGTTAAGAACAGAGGACTCTACCGGTGGCTCAAGCCCATCGCCAACTGGTACGCCGACCTGTCTGGGTACAGGAAGGTGGGCTACAAATACGATGACCTGAGTGCGTGACGTTTTGCTTCTATGGCTATCGTGGTACTGAGCGACGGGCTGCCAGTCGTGGAGGAGCGTGACGACGTTCAGCGGGTACGTCCAGTCCCCTTGCCTTTCATATATCTGTCTGAACCTTGCTCTTCAGGCCATTGCACGTCTGACCCCTCGGGAGGCGTACGACCGCCAGTTCCGGCTGAAGCGGGCGTCGCAGTGTAGTGTGCTCCATGATATTCTTCCTAAGGACCAGTGGACAAAACCTGAGGAGGTGCGATGCCATTCTCCGAAGCTGATGAGCATAACCTCACGTCCCTCCAGGATGTCCGCTACCTCAAGCCCCACGTAGAGAGCGTAGAGCAGGAGGAGCTTGAGCGGAGGGCTTGGGACAACATGGTTCTCTCCAAGAAGTAAATCGCGCATGACCTGCGCTCGCCTACTCGGATCAGAACTACACGCTGCAGTCCGGACATATAGAATCTGCGTCTACAGTAGTAACTCATGCGGGCCTAATGCGAACTTTCATCCGAAGCAATGCCGCAGCCCGCGTCACTATGTGAGATCCGGATCCAGGTGAAGTACATCTAGTTTCAATTATGTCGGCAGTACAGGTCTACTTGCTTCTACATTCTTTGGATTACTTCAATTACCTCCAGGATGTCCCACATGACTTCTCACAGTGCCTTGACCAGAGGCGACACGACTTCGCCGCCCTTCTGCTTGTAGAAGGTAACAACCTTCTTACTGATCGATGCGATGTCTGCGCACAGGCACCTCAGTAACATCTCCCGAAACGTGGCGATCTATGAGGTACTCACTGCTTCCAGTAAGGCCGAACTTCTCGTATACCTTCTTGTATGGGCCAGACGCACCCCAGCCAAATAGGCCGAATTGCTGCGCGTAAAAGATGACAATCAGCACTCGCCCTGAGCCTTCACAGAATCCGCCCATGTCCCTACCTCATGGCTGTACTTCTGCCATCCGAAAGTCTGTGGAAGACACGTTGCTCCTCATCAGCCTCCGATCTCTACCTCTAAACGTGCATCGAACTTACCGAGAGAGCCTCCACGGCAAGGATCGGTGCACCGCTCCGGAGCACGCTCAAGCGATACTCTTGCGGCTGGAGGTCGAAGATGGACCAGCACGGCAGGCTGACCACGCGCGCCTTGATGCCCTCCTCCTTGAGCTGTACGGCTGCTTCGAGCGCGATGCTGACCTCGCTACCCGCGCTGACGAGCGTGAGGTCCTCGCCCTCCTGCTCGAGTACGACGTAGCCGCCCTTTGACGCACGCTCTATTGTGGATGCCTCGAGGTTGGGAAGGTTCTGCCGCGAGAGCGAAAGAATCGACGGCGTGTGCTTGCGCGTGAGCGCCACGTAGTATGCGGCGGAGGTCTCGTTGCCGTCGGCCGGACGCCAGAAGTCAATGTTGGGCATCGCGCGGAAGTGCGCGGCAGTCTCGATCGGCTGGTGCGTGGGGCCATCTTCACCCAGACCAATCGAGTCGTGAGTAGCTGAGTGGATGGCGATGAGGACAAACGTTCGAGAAAGGTCAGTCTATGCTACTCACCGACCCAGATGACCTGGTGCTTGCTGAGCGCCGAGAGCCGAACAGCGCCCGCTGCATATGAGACGAAATTCTACGAAGAGATCGTTAGTACGTCACCGGAAGATACAGTGTTGGAGCACTCACCAAGAATGTTGCAACGAAGGGGATGATACCGCCGTATGCGTGCATGCCGTTGGCAATCGCGCCCATACCGTGCTCACGCACACCGAAGCGAATGTACGTGCCCTTGTAGCTGCCAAGACCAGTGCTCTCAGGCTGGAAATCAATCATGGCTTTCGTCCTCGTCAAGTTACTGCCAGTGAGATCGGCCGAGCCACCCATGAGCTCAGGCAGGATGGGGGTGATCGCGGTGAGCACGATCTCGGATAGCTTACGCGACGCCTGCGCAGCATCTGAGGGCTTGTAGACGGGTAGCGCTTTCTCCCAACCGTCGGGAAGCTTGCCCGCAATGCGGCGCGTGAGCTCGGCGTGCTCTTTGGGGTATTTCTGACCGTAGGAGGCGAAGAGCGCTTCCCACTTCTTCTCGAGGGCAGCACCGCGGGCAGCAATCTCGGCGTACACCTTGTACGTCTGATCGGGAACGTAGAATGTCTTGTCAGCGGGGAGACCGAACTTAGTCTTCAGAGCTTGGATGTCGTCGGCCTTCAGCGCTATACATTCGGGCGTTAGCAAATGAAGGGCGCTGTGGTGCCATCGTCCGATGCTTACGAGAACCATGGACACCATGCGTGCCCTGCTGCTTGGACCCGTATCCGATGGTTGTACGCAAGCGAATGAGAGTAGGCTTGGTCTTCTCCTTCTGCGCCTCGATAATGGCGTTGTAGATACCCTCCAAATCGCTTTGAGATGGTCAGGCTACGCGCGCGTGTAAGCACACAGGAGATGACATACTTGTCGCCATCATCGACGTGCAGAACCTGCCAACCATATGCCAAGAAGCGTTGCTCGACGTTCTCGGTAAAAGCGACAGCAGTATCGCCATCAATAGAGATATCTAAATATGCATTGAGATCTGCAACCCAAGAAACTGAAATGGCATCTTACGGTTGTCGTCATAGAACTATGAAGATGGTTCAGCTGACCTATCCAAGACTCAGAAGTTGAAATGCCTCACGTAAATCAGGTTGCCGAGTTGCAGGTGTCCCGCGAGACTGGCCGCCTCGCTTGCAACACCTTCCATCAGACAGCCGTCCCCCGTGAAGACTGCAAGCTGCGTGAGACGCGCTGACGAGCGTCCAGCTGGCCATGTTACTGACCATACGTGTAGTTGTCAATGAGGTTGAACCCCTCCTTGTTGAATGTCGCCGCCAGGTGCGCTTGCGCGATACCAAAACCGACGCCGTTTGCGAAACCTTGGCCGAGGGGACCGGTAGTCACCTCGACGCCGTCAGTGTGTCCAGCCTCGGGGTGACCAGGTGTAAGTGAATCGACTTGACGGAACTGCTTGAGGTCATCCATGGAGAGCTTGTAGCCGAGTAGGTGAAGCAGAATATACTGCAGGGCGCAACTGCGTCGCATGTCAATCCACCATCCTCCACAATCGCACCCAGGTCAACGTACGCATGGCTAGAAACCGTATGAGACTGAGTAACATGGCGCGCTACTGTCAACGCACCCGTTAGAAAGCACAAATCGATCGCGGTTAAACCACTTGGAGTTCTTGGGGTTGGCGTTGAAGAAACTGTACCAGGTCACCCACCGACAGTCTCAATATAAGCTATCCACATACCGAGAAAAGAGAACATGGGCGACCGGTGCCATGCCCATAGGAGCACCTGTTCACAAGGACACACGACCGCGTTAGTACTCGGAGATGGTGCGCGGGGTGGTGCCTACGCACCCGGATGCCCGGAGTTGGCCTTGCCCACGACATCAGCGGCGAGAGCGCGGATGGTGGCAATGCAGACGTCGTCTACAGGATCCTTTGCGAACTTGGACATGGCTGTAGATTGTGAGACGGAGGGGACGAGGTTACGGTGTCTACTCCGGTGCGATCGACTTTATAGCGCGACGGATCACTGGCACGTGCGGCCAGCATTAATCGTTGTGGCGGCTAAGCATTTCTCATCCTCGCTCTCCTTTCGTCCCCGCTTTCTCACCGCCTGCGCCCTCGAGCACCTGCTTGTCGCGCAAGTCAGTGCTGCTGACAACCAGGTACAGCCATAGCACCTTGGGCATCCTGTACGTGCTGAACGCAGACAGATCCTAAGTCGTCGGCCGACGAGATGCATCCCCAGCTGGAGACGGACAACAAGCGTCTCGGTGCGTCTCACTGCTCTCTCTCATGCCATTCACACAGCCCAGCGCTGGTGTCTTAACTTGGGCTGTTGCCTGTCAGTCTGCAGGGAATTCATTCAAGCCCTGGACGCCTGCCATGCCAACAGCTGGGCCAAGTGGACCGGAGGCTGCAACCAGGCGAAGCACGACCTCAATATGTGCCTGAGGAAGGAGGTAAGCCCGGAGTATTGCTAATTATGCAGGGTTCATCTCGTTGAATACCTGGGGCTCAGCGCATCGACCGCACTACCCGGAATCGCGAGGACGCAAAGCAGCGTCGTCAGAAGACCGAGCAGGTCTGGAAGGAGCTCCGCCAGGCCTGAGTAGCGACTGAGCTCCTCCTCCACGAAGCCCACTGAAACAGCTCTGACCACATCGTACATATCGCATCTCTCAACCCCCACTCAACAGCGCAAGAGGGCGACGACGGTCATCGTCGCTCGAGGAGCGTGCGCAATCGCGCGCTTGCCATTGGCTCGTTCTCGATCTCGGGGCCTTGGACCTGGACCTCTTCGACTTGGACCTCGGCTCTTCGCTCGCACACCTTTCAACATTAGGCCCGACCAATGCACACTATGGAACGAGGAGTCTTATGCATGTAACATCAGGACTGGGACGCATCGAAGTATCTCACCGCCATGTATATTGCGACGCTATCGAGACAAACGCTTTCATTGTTTTTGGCGTGCGCTCCTAGTGTACAGGGTATGCTACTTATGCGGTACATCTGCGTACGTGTTCCTTCTCGCCCAACCTCAGAACTTCAACGAGACCTCCGTCTGACCTTCGCTCACTGCTGCAACGAACTCCTGCCCTCCCATGAACAGCTTCGCAGCGGACAACTCAACGCTCCCAGTGATCACACTGACGACTACTTCGCTGCCCCTCCGCTCCGCCCGCACCGTGCCCGCCACGTCGAGGCCCTTGCCCGTAGGTACGTCCGCATGGACCACATGCCCGTCCTCGAGCTCGTACACCCGCACCTCGACGCCCTTCGCGTAGTCGTAGTCCGGCCGGCCCGTCCCCGCGGGCCCGAGGCAGAGCAGCGTGCCGGGGCGGACGTACACCGGGATCTCCGCGAGCGGCACGGCCTCCTGCACCCACCGCGGGCCGTCGACCGTGCGCTGCGGGTGGAAGAACGACGTCCAGCGGCCCGCGGGGACGTAGTATTCCGTGTCTTCGCCCTCGGGCACGAACACGGGCGCGACGAGCAGCGACGGCCCGAGCATGTACTGCCGGTCCAGGTGGTGCGTCGTGCGGTCGGCCAGGAACTCGATGAACATCGCGCGCTGGAGCGGGTGCCCGTGCGTACGGGCGCTCAGGGCCTGGCGAGTCCACGTCGAGATCGTGGTGAGGGGAGTATGGAGACAGGACGCACCAGCATATACAGGTACGGCATGAGCCGGTGTTTCGCGTCGAGGAAGCGCGACATGTATGCGGCCGCTTCTTCGCCGTAGTGCCAGGGCACCCGGTAGGACATCGAGCCGTGCAGCCGCGAGTGGGAGGAGAACAGCCCGTAGGCGACCCATCGGTGGTAGATTTCAGGCGGAGGGTGCCCCTGCATACCCGCCATGAGCAGACGTGCACGCATCAAGGTTCAGCAACGCACCTCGAAGCCGCCAATGTCGTGAGACGCGAAGGCGAACCCGGACGCCGTCAAGCTGAGGGCCCCGCGGAGCGACTCCGCCATCGCCTCGAACGTCGACTCGCAATCCCCACCCCAGTGCTAGCCACGCGGAATTCATGAGCCTCCAATCCAACACATCGGATACGTGGACGCATCCGCAACCGCCACTCACCACCGGGAACCTGCACGGACCCGTCCATCACTGCAGCACGCGCGGGGGACGAAGCTCGAGAGACGCACCTCTGGCCGCCGGCACTCGCGGCGCGCGCGAACACGACCGCCTCGCCCTCGCCGAAGCGGCGCTTCAGCACGTCGAAGACCATCTCGTTGTAGACTACGGAGTACGCGTTGTGCATCCGCATCGGGTCCGAGCCGTCGTGGAACACGACCTGCGCGTGCGGTATCCGCTCGCCGAAGTCCGTCTTCCTCGAGGGTCAGGGGTGGAGGGGGTGGGAGGCTGTGGGGGACGTACCTTGAAGGTGTCCACCCCGAGGTCGATCAATGCGTCGAGCTTGTCTTGGTACCATTTCCTCGCGGCCGGGTTCGTCACGTCGACTACGCCGAGGCCGGGCTGCCACAGGTCCCATCTGGCCAGCAACATCAACGCTGAGACAACGTATATTGAAGGGAACCCATACGTACTGCCACGGTGTCCCGTCAGTGCGCTTGATCAGGTAGCCTTCCCTTACCGCCTCTTGGAATATGGGGGAGAGCTGCGAGATGTACGGATTGACTTAAGACGAGAATCAGGACGGCCCGACGATGGTACGCGCGGTGACGTACTCCACACGCAGATCTTCACGCCGTACTTCTGCTTGATCTCGGCGAGGTACGCCCCGGGGTTGGGGAAGTTGTCCGGGTCGAACGTGAACGAGCACCTTCCGCGTCCGCATCAATCCCGCTGCGAATATCGGCCACCAACAGAGGAACTCGCCATTCGTACTGCTTCATCCAGAAACAGTCCAGGTGGAACACGCGCACGGGGCAGTTGCGGTCCTGCATGCCTTGGAGGAAGCCCGAGACGGTCTTCTCGTCGTACGATGTCAGGAACGACGTCGAGAGCCACAGTCCGAACGTCCACGCAGGCAGCAATCTAGTCGCGCAGACATTCACTCGCGCTCGTATGGCATGCGGGCAAGGGGGACTTACGCTGGCCGTCCGGTGATGCGGGTATAACGCTCCAAGATCTGCTACGCATTAGTGGGCTCTAAAGAGGGAAGGCTGGCTGGAGACACACCTCGAGGGGAGTGGCACCATAGATGATGAAGTACTCCAAGCTCTCGCCGGCGACGCCCACGCCCACACGGCTGACCTTCTCGCTGCCAACTTCGAGCTCGACCTCACCGGGATGGTTGATGAAGACGCCGTAGTTGCGGTTCGTGATGTAGAAGGGCACGCATTTGTACGCCTGTTCGCTGGACGTGCCCCCGTCCTGGTTCCAGATGCTGACCGATTGACCTGGGGTGACACGGGGTACGTCTCCATTGATCAAAGCAATGGCACGGAGACGCACCATTCTTCACAAAGGCACCGAACTGCTCTCCGAGCCCGTAAATGAGTTCTCCGGGAGAGAGGTTGAGCTCCGAGGTCGTGTAGCGAACGTTTTCTGGCGGATGTGAGGGATGCGGGTTCGAGCTGAAGTCGGTGGCGAGGCACGACCCGTTCGAAGCGCTGCGCAGGGTCCACTTGTAAGGGACGTCATAGATCGCCTGGTGCTTGACTCCGGATGAAGTGAGGACCCGCTGGGGCGAGCGGAAGGTTATCGTGTAGGGATTCTGGGTGATCTCTGCTGAGAGGTCGCCACTTCCGAGGGTCCAGGACGCGATGCCGTCCTCGAGCCTGGCTGCCGGAATGGGGGGATCGTCGGGGAAGAGCTGGAAGTTGGGTTTGGGATCGACGTGCTTGAAGTGGTCGAGCTTCACGCCTATCACGCCTTCACTCGGTGCGTGTACGCGGACGCTCAGTAGAGGCCCTGGACATTGCATCGGACATGGATGAGCCGCGAGACGAGCTAGTAGTCTGACTGCGTACCTGCGAGGGTGTCTCCGCGGTGGCGGATCGGCTTGGTCGATACCTGGAGGTTGTAGCCGTCCCCGTCCGGGAGCGCCTGGACGACCTGGAGGCCGTAGTGGCCTCTGACGCCGTTCTTGAGCAGCCAGAAGCCGTCGTTGAAGCGCATGTCGGACGCAGTTCCCAAGCGCGATCTCGGTCGCAGAAGGCATGGCGTAGGATGTGGGCAGTATATATTTCACGGAAGGCGTTGGCGGACCGCCGCCTCCGGAGCAAGGGGCACATGGACATGCTGGGAGCAGTCGTGGATGCGGGGAAATAGAAACAGGGGTGTTGGATGGCCGTCGGGCGAAGTGAAAGTCTATACCATATTGTGCAAGTGCTTGGACAGCCGTGGCCGTGCACGTAAGTAGTTGTGTCGCGCTCTCCGACATGTTCGCTCGATCACCCGCTGCACACCACGATCACGTGCGACAGTGTCTCTGTCATGCGTTCTGCAGTGACTACAGAGCCTTGCATGCGCTGACGGAAGCCTGAGTCAGGTCTCAGCCAGAAAGCGCGCACATTCGTACAAAAGCGCGCTCACTGTGGGCAGCGTGGCAGTCGTAGGCGCACCGGCAAAGGCGACATGACCACCACAGCCGATAGCGATCCCGACAAGCTCTGGCTCGAGACTCCCCTCATCTACTCGCCCCACATCTCCTCGCGCCTTGGGTGCAATGTCTATCTCAAGTTGGAAGTGAGTTGCCTATCGCTCGCGGCACGCCTGCTCAGGTGGCTGATCCCAGACAACAATAGAACCTCCAACCCGGACAGTCCTTCAAATCGCGAGGCATCTCGTACTTCATACTGCACGCGCGCCGCACCCGTGGCCAGGATGTCCATGCCATCATCGCCTCAGGCGGCAACGCCGGACTCGCAGCCGCCTGCGCCTCCAAGGCCCTCGGCCTCCGGTGCACCGTCTTTCTGCCAGAAGGGGTCAGCGCCGCCACCATAGAGTTCATGCAGCGCGAGGGCGCGGAGATCGTCACCGCAGGCAAGATCTACCTCGAGGCCCTGAGGGCCGCAGAGAAGGCCGTCGCGGCGGACCCGAACGCGTACGGACGACCGCTCTGCTCACCCGCAGCGGACACAGCTGACCCCGCGGCCGGCGTGCCCGCCGAACAGTGTCATGATCCCTGCCTACGACGAACCGCTCTTATGGGAGGGCCATAGCTCGATGGTCGCGGAGCTTACCCGACAGCTCCCGAACCAGGTCAAGCCGGACGCCATATTCTGCAGCGTCGGCGGGGCCGGCCTCTGCGCCGGCGTGATGCTCGGGTGCAAGTCGGTGGGATGGGACGACGGTGAGCCTCACCCGACCTCCACACCCTCCGCTCCCGCTCATCGCATGCACAGTGCCTGTCGTCGCTCTCGAGACCACAGGGTCCAACTGTTTCTATCAGTCCCTTTCCCTCAACCCAGGGGCCTTCCCTGCAGTGTCCGAGCCTGCAGACGGCGTGCGTGTCGAGCGATGCACCGAGCACGACGTCGTCCTCGCGCACCTCCCCAAGCTGACCTCGCGCGCGACGTCCCTCGGCGCGAGCTCGCCCGCCGCCGGGCCGATACGCATGGCGCTCGACCGGAAGGGCGGGATCAAGAGCGTCTGCGTGGACGACGAGTTCGCGATGAGAGCCGCGCTGCTCTTCGCAGGTGAGCCCTCCCCCGTTCCCGCATGGCCCCTTCGTGACCGCGTGGCGCCCCGGACAGACGAGCACAAGATGCTGGTCGAGCTCGCCTGCGCGACGACGCTCGCGCCGGCGTACTCGCCCGCGCTCTTCGCGAAGCTCGTGCCGCCGGGCGGGAACGTGGTGTTCGTGGTGTGCGGCGGCTTCAAGGTCTCGCTCGCGGAGCTCGAGGAGTACCGGGGCGTCGTGGAGGAGACGACCGCGCGGCGCACGCACTGGGACGTGCTGTGCAACGGCGAGCAGTGGACGATCCCCATGTAAGTGGGTACACGGTGAATGTAGAACGTGGACGGTGTGGCTTTCAATCTGCACTCATTTTCGGCCCAGCGCTCGTCGGGTCTAGCATACGCCCGCGGCGCGTCTCTTTTGGGCGACGGGGTGTGCACTGGTCGATGGCAGCGGGGCGCCCAATGCGGCTGGCCGTGTGAGACAGCTAATCTGAAGGCACGCAGACTGCCATTGCGACCATATGGTTCGAAGTCTCGCGGAGCGGAAGAAGTCATAGCGGAGAACTTGACCCGCTACTCGTCGGTATGGGGGCGTGCTTTTCCTCGTTCCCTCGTACGAAGTTTGCCCGGTGGCGTTCAGTGACCGGTTGCGAAGCGTACTCAGGTTTGAAAGCTTCTTGCTTCTGGCCATGTCCTCACGAGCGTCGACATGCCACATTGGTTCGAGTAACAGGGTGACAGGGTGGTCTCAATGCAGAGATTCACCGTCGTGCCTCAGCGTATGACGTTTCCTCCGAGACGACTGACCTCCTCCGAAGCCTTGGGCGCTCATAATCACCGGTACCGATTCTCAACATGCGCGTTCATATGGCATGCGATCGAGCGCTCCTTCCAAGCAGACATTTCCTGCGGTGAACGCGGTCATGAAATGCAACATACTAGGCGATCTGCACCGGTGGGCAGAGGGCTCGGCACAACATTGTATGGCCGAGCCCTAGGTACTATCTGACTCCCGCGTCGACGTGGTATGGCCGTCGCCTTCTACTCGTCATGAAGCTGAATGCGTGACCTAGATGTATGAACGCCACCTGCGATTCTTCGGAACACGTGTCCTGGGCGGGGCAGCACTGCAAATTCGCGATCAATAGTATAGGCCTACTGAAAGTGCTGCGTGGTTATCTATAGATTCATGTCCATGACGGGTGTCTCTTCACATCGTGAGCAACTGCTTAGGCTCGAGATGAAGGATATTCTAGTAGCCTGTCTGGCCAGTTCACCGGCTTCCTTCGACTCGTATGAGCAACGTGACGCGTCAGGCATCACCACCTGTCTTCCACTCGTGCGCCCGAGACGCGTCATACTAGAATTCATAGGAGTACTGCTGGTGCCGTCGCCGCCTCCTTCACGTTCAGTGCACGCGTTGACATGCTCATACAGTCGCAGCTCACTTCGCTTCATGAACTTCGTATTTGACAATGTCTCGCCCGGCGGCGGCTTGCTTAGCATAAAAGCTATCCTTACCTACGGAGCCTGGCTGTTCGCTGAGGCACCCGGATCCCACAGCTACATACCGCGAAACTGAACCGCTCTCGTCCTAAGCACCCTTGTGCCAGTGAGTACCACTTTCTATCCTATGTGGATAAAACTCAGCATGCCGCCCGCTACGAGCAGGCGACACCAATGTGTGTCGGAGAGAACTGCGCCCGCCAGGCCGCCAGTTACGTGAAGGCCCAACTATCAACCCTGTACAAGAATGCCGTCGACTGTCTGCAGCTCCACGACCCGCACCAGAAGCCAGCTGACAAGTCAAGTGTGTCCATTTTCCTGAGAGTGTATGTCGTGTTGTTGACATGGACCCTCGTCCCAGGATCCTCGCATGCTCTCAGAGAGTTTACTTACTATTCTTCGAGGAGGAAACCGCTCCTTCAGGTGACCTTCGGCGAGCCCAGGCTGGAGTTCATCTGCAACCATGACGTCACCCTACATCTTAACATCGAAGCAGCTACCTTCATGCCCGACGACTCGAAATCAGTTGCCGTCGCCTCTGGAAAGTACGTATCCAAGCCCGGGCGTCTTGCTGCTGATACTCTGACACTGCGCTGCAGGGATCGTGTCCAGGTAGAGAATGTCACCCTGGCGTTCCGTGTGCCCTACTGTACCCGCCGGTTGGACGCGACCGAGTTGAAGTACAACAACGGGCAGAACCCGCTGCAGTTGATCATACTCGACTACACGAGTACGTATGCTTCTACATATCCCACTGTACCTTGTGACCGACATTCGCCCGCAGAAGCAGACCTTGTCTCTGGAGGTTCCTCCATCAGCGTCGGACGAGAGGCACTCACGCGCTACCTCAAGGAGTACCTCCTCTTCCTCGCAGAAGCGGGCAACCACGTCTTCTTCTCGATCCCCTGCTCCGACGACGACCGCTACCGCCTCACGATCGACTACTCGACCATGGAAGAGACGCGCGCGCGCGTCGAACTCGGCGAGCTGTACGGCATCGGTACGGACAAGATCAACGAGTATCTGTCGTCGGCGTGGCTGAAAGCGAAGCTGGCGCTCGGAGGCACCGCGGCCGCCGATTGGAAGACCTGCTGTCTGGCGGAGTATCGCAGCACGAGCGGGCCCGCCAGCGTGTGGGACGTGTTCTTCCACGTGCGCATGCACCCGCCCCGGCTCCAGCCTCTGTGCTCGCAGGAAGCGATTCTGTACTTCAATGTTGACGAAGTGCTCTTCTACGAGGACGCGGACTTCACGAAGTGGGTACTCGCTTTGCCTTATGTTTCCCAGGTCTCACAGATCTCCGTAGGCAACCGCGCCAGACATTCGACGGCTGGCAAATCGCAGTCGTAGCGGACGTTGCGCACGAAGAAGAGTCTGAGGGGTGCGTCACTCGGTGCACCTTAGACCTGTCCAGTGAGTGGTGAACCTTTCTTATATGGGAAGCAGCACTGACACCTTCGTATTGGCGTTCATCAGCTGCTCGCCTCGCTCCGATCTATTGCACACATGCTGCCTTCGCAGAAGGCGATGTGCTCGCTGAGACATACTGGATTCGCATCGTCGAGTTCTTTTCCTCCACATATCTCCAGATTCTGGAGAGTGCCGGCCTACACGTGGTGTACTACTTCGACACCCGCTGGCCAACCGCGCCTCAGAGCACTACAGCCGCTGAAGAAGAGGAGATCGACGACGAGGCGTTCTTCGATGCAGAGGACAGCGGTAAGGCAGCAAGCCCTGCCATCATCGCTTGGAAAGACAAAGTCAAGGACAGCTCGATGTCGGGCTTCGACCGAGTCGTGGTCACCGCCCAATCTGCCCTCAACAAATTCTTCGGCTCCCTGTGGTCACGCGGCCAATCCAAGAAGCATCGGGACCACTCGTTGGTAGAATGGAAATATATGGACGACTTCGAGGCGCGGCTACAGCCTTTCACTCTGCGTCTTCTCAGCAGCGGACGCGCCATCGTGTGGGTCCACCTCGAGGAGGGCTCCTTTCGCTTACTGGAGAGCCAACAACCCTCAGCCCGGTAAGCGCTAGCCTGAGGCATTGTAATGTTCCAGTTAATATTGGTGGGGATTGCTTGCAGATCAGCCAAGTACCAATTTGATGGATGGCACCTTGCATTCGAGGTCAGCCTGAAGAAGATCGTGCACTCACCCGAGTTGGAGGCTTCCCCGGCATGGATTGCACGGTTCAAGGATTCCCTCATATACAAGGAACATGGTAACCGGACAGACCGCACCCTCGAGTACATCGTCCTGGATCTCGAAGATGGTGAGTCACCATCGGCTTCCTCTCACTGTGCGTGCACAAAATGACCGCAAGAGCACCCAAGACGTCGAATTTCTCTTCGAGTACTCGAGTTTCGAAGGCCTCCTCCACCAAGCCGACCACAGCCGCCTCAACAGCTCCGCCGACCAAGTCCTCGCCGTCGTCCACTACCTCAGGAACTACTACTTCGTCGAACTCGCGCGCTCCGGACTCAACATCCTGCAGGCCATTCCCGTGCGCAAGCCCGGCGCCGATGCGGCGGGCACGAACGTCTCCGTAACCACCGTCGAGTTCGACGTCTGCGCGCCGGGCGCGGTCACGCGCGACAACTGGGCGCACGCGTCCGGGGGCGCAGGGCCCGTCGTCGCGGTCGTCGGCATGACGGACTTCCGCGCGCTGCCGCGCGCAGGCCGCCTGGGGTACACGCCGGGCCTGACGACGCGCGCGCCGGGCGGCGCGGCGGCGTACGGCACGGTGTGCCTCGCGCGCGCGGCGTTCCTCGACACGTGCGTCCTGGACGTGCTGAGCGGGGTCAACGCGCGCACGACGCTGATTCCGCTGTTCAGCGGGGTCGTGGGCGGCGCGTTCGAGCTCTGCCTCAGCACGTGGGCGGAGAACCAGTGGAAGGCGATGCAGAAGTGCGGGTGGGAGGAGGCGTACGAGGAGGCGGCTGGGGTCATGGAGTACAGGTGGATCCGCCACGACTACTGGGACACTGGGGAGACGAATCGGTTCAATTACACGGTGGACTGTGAGTCTGTGCGGCGAGTGCGTAGCCCGACGAGCTTGTGCTGATCGGACTGTGTAGGTCGTACCTGCAACGTCGTCCAGCTCCCGATAGCGTCCAGGACTAGATGTCTCGACATCAAAGTATCGGGCGAGACCTCGCTCGCCGTCGACTTCAAGTCGGCTGCCCAGCAGGAGAGGTTCGCAGACACTCCCCCCACGCGGCACGCTCGCTCACCTCACCCCGCTCCCTGACGCAGCTCCCAGGCAGCAGCACGATGGAACGCAACGATCAGCATACGCACGGGGCCCGACGGGCTCAGCATCCAAGACATCGCGCCCGTCCGCCCGCGCATCGAGCCCGCCCCCGCCCCCGCCCCCGCGCCGTGCGCCGACAAGCCCGCCCTGCTCCCGGACCTCCGCGGCAAGCTGCAAGAGCGGCTCCCCGCGGCGATCGACTTCGGCGGCGTGCTCGGGCGGCTGCGGGCGTTCGAGGGCCCGTGGAAGGAGGGCTACGTCGGGATGCACGCGTGCGCGCTCGCGCACCCCGTCTTCACGCGCGCGGGCGACGCCCTCTTCGAGCTCCGCCCGCAGGCCGAGGGCGCCGCGTCGCTCCGCGCGCTGGGCGGGTGCGGCGGGGCGGGCAGCGGGCAGGCGTCGTTCTCGTGGTCGGCTGGTGAGCGTGCCCTGTGGGTGGACCCGTGGTGAGCGGTGCTGATCTTGCGGTGTGTAGGCTCGCAGAAGGTGGAGAGCGAGGCGGCTGTGACCAACGGGTTCAACGGCGCTGGGCAGAGCCACGCCGATCCGGTCGAGGACCAGTCTCGTGTTGTGGAGGAGGCCGAGCAGGCTAAGGAGGACGCTGGGGATATAACTGAAGCTGGCGGAGCAGCTGGAGGCGAACGGGCGTCCGACGATAATCGTAAGGAAACACCTAGTGGGCACGACGACGGGACTACCACAGAGGAGGAATACTGAGGCGAGAGAAGGGCGGCGCAGGAGGAGGGGGATACTGAGACTCAGCGAATCGACAGTAAGCTGCAGCATTGGACAGTAGTGAAGCGCCTCGGGTTCGAGCCTGTGTCAAGTTGCTCTGGCTCATCGCATGTCTAAACCTGCAGAGGTATTGAGATGGTGTCCTTGACCTGACAGATTCCCCGCGAGCATGTCCAGTATAGTCTACGCAAGCCGCCCGCGTCACCAGATTTCTGCACGCCGACGACCATCATACACTAGTCCTTGTAAGCCATGGCCCTGCCTCAAGTTTGCCAAATGCCGGTGAGGCTGCGAAGGACAGCATCAGCAAGGGAACGCGCTGGACACCGGCAAGTGCAGCCGCGAAATGCAATCAGCAGTTATTGAACGGCTCCCAGCCGGTGCTTCGTACGAGCTGGCTAGCGGCCCGGTCGTGCAGAAATAGCGAGTGTATGGGCAAGTGCATGTGCTATCGAGGGCCCTGATCTGCACAGGGTGAACCCATTTGCCGCTCGGAGGAGCCATCTCCAGTCGGCGTAGCTTGAGTGCGATGGGATGCGCAGGTCGAGTTCACGCTAGAATGCACTCTATGGCCTTCCCGTCACATGGCTATCGAGAAGTCAGCAGCCGCGCGGAAACGGCGGCTGCTTGCAGTGCGTGGATGTGGCATTGCAAGAGGTGAACCCCCATCTCCCACCCACGTATCCCCCTCCCGAGCATACCATCCCTGCAGTTGGGTCAGGGCAGTAAGCCGGCGGAGTGCAAAGTCGCACGCAAGGTGATGGGACGGCCGGCTCGGACGGCGAGTTCGAGTGCGAGGTACGTTCCCCTGCCTGTACGCCCTCTGTAAACCAGAGGCCTAGATGGGAGACGTCTAAATGACGCCAGAGGAGCGGACGGTCGGGGTAGCGGTGAAGCCCTCTGACGAGGACTTTCGCAGGTCCGAAACCGCTGCCCCTCGTCCCTCTAGCATCCCTCTCCGCTGGATGTAACGCGGGCCTAATCTTCGGAGAGGGCTGCCCGACATCGCGTGATGGATGTGGTCAGCCTGGTTGTGGTTGGCCATAGACCTAGCTCTTGCGGTGCTCGTGCCTCGCACCGCAGAACGGACAATATATGCCTTGTGCTTCTACTGGTGTATTCCAGCCCTTACGCACAAACCAGACTGCTTGAGAGTGATGGTGATTGCGACGAAAGCGTATGTATGAGTACAGCTATGCAGCAATAATGAGATGGACTGGACGTTACTATACGCGGAGTGAGTCACGCTGTGGACGAGCCAAAGGAGCGGGACTCGCGCTGATGAGAAGGGACTCCAAGAATACACCGTCATGATTGTGAACTCTCTTCTCGCTCTCTCTCTGCCCGCTTTTCCGCATTCCGAGCTCTAATTTTAGCGAGCTCGTCTTTCAAGGTGCTCGAGTCTGTGGGCAGTTTCTGGATGGCGAGGAAGCAAAGGACTAGGTGGGGAGACGTCGCGGGGGGATGGCAGGCGGGCGGGCTCACGGTAACGAGGCGCTCATCCGGCGGAAATATTCTGTCTTTGTACTGACCGGCGAGTTGTCAGTCCGGAGGGGGTTCTCACACTGACAGAAACTCTGTACGCATGCGTACCGACAGGACGTGCTTCTTGTACCAGTCCGGGTCCCCAAAGTGCAGCATCATGGCTACGGGGAAGAAGACGTAGACGGCGAACTTGAACACCTCGAGGTTGGGGCCGGCCATGTCTTGCTAGCCCTAGTCGGTACCGCCGGCACTTGTACGCAGATGGCGGCGCGCAGTGTGCTTGCAGGGTCTTTCCAAACCCGGTGTGGTGGTGCGCGCGTCTGGTAGGCCTGAGAAGCGGAGCAGTTCTGTCACCTTTTGGCGGACCTGTAGTCAGAGATACACGCCTTGCCAGCGACGGCAGTCCGAGTGCTCGATTTCGACTGGCACGGTGACGGGCTGAGAACAAGGAGAATGCGAGCTCCGGGGCGTTACCGCATCCGTATAGCTGAAACGATCACGTGGCTGTGGCTGAGCGCCGCCCTGGGCAGTGACGCCCGTCCGATCGACATTCCCCGGTCTGGCCTCTCTCTGCGTTGAATCCCCCGCATTCACTGTCGCCCTGAAGACAGGAAACTACGTTAGTGACCGACAATGACACCCGATCTGGCTGGAAAGCCGGTATGTCCGTTGGGACGTCCGAGGCGCATGGTCTGGGTCAGGAACGGGCATGCCAGTTGATGTGTTGCTGGCAGCGAAATGCAGAGCAGGGTGGATCTCGTCAAGAACAAACCCAATCAGTGTTCGGTGCATAGCTTCATGAATGGATGGCGCCCTGTGCGTTTCTCTTCTTCCTATTTCCAATACACTGGCTGAAGTGTTTCCGGCGTCTTGTTCTAGGTTACATTGCTCGTTACATGGCAGCACCCAATCGCTGCAAGAATAATGCCCAACCATTCGATCAGTAGCATGGTACTCCGTGTGGCAAATTGCGCGGTCCCGTCGCGCCGCTGCCTGACGATTTGGTCGACAATTCAGATGCCTCATGTTCTTTCGCAAGCTGCTCTTTCTCGAGTACGCTCAGTGTTACAGCGGTCATCCCAGCAACCTGAGACATGGCTAGCGACCGATGCTGCCCCTTGTTCGCTATCCCAGACACTGCTCGCGCACGCACGGGGCCAACGCCCTGAGCGGACGGGCGCTCCACCCATATCTTTGTAGCTGGCAGCTGCACTACTCTGTGGTGTATGCAACAGCAGTTGTCAGGTAGGGCTGCCCTGATAGACCCCGGCTCTCATGCATGCCACCCTATCGTCGCCTGTTTTGGTCTAGTCCGCAAAATCGCCGTACTGAATGTCCGCCTCGACAGCCAGCCCGAGCTAGCTAACGGTTGCCCCCCGCCCGTGCCTTGCATAGAAGATTGAGGCGGCGCACAACACATGGTTCAGAAGTACCTCCCCTCGGAGCCGCCTGAATAGCGTTCGAATTACGCAGTCAAGCCTATGGATGATAGGGCTTGAGGGCGGCCCTGTGCCTCGGCCCCTGCATGTCCGCTTCCCCATCGCACCGCTGAGCCACTCCCGTCCGCGCTGGGCAGTCACTGCGGCCTTCCCTTCTGCCCCATCAAAACCCTAGATGCTGTCGCGGGCGGGCAGATCACAGGATGGCGCACCCTCCTCCATGGCACTGGGTCCTTCCATTTCTTGTCCCTCCCTGCTCCAGAATGTCACGCTACCCATTTTGCCAGTCGCGGACTCGCGAACACGCCGACGCCCCTCCCGACGACAGGACCGAAAGGATCCCCAGTCGCCGCGGAGCTTGTCTTCTGAGCACCGTTTAAATACGGGGCAGACGATGTCGTCGACTCACCACCGAGTTAGCTCGCTTCCTACTCATCTCCTACAGTTACTGCATCTTTTTGGTAAGTAGTTGCAGCACGGCACTTGCTTCGCACTCGACTTATCCCTTCTTCTCCAGCGTATTCAACATGTGCGTTGGCGAAAACTGTGCGCCCCAGGCCGTTCACTACATGAACGCGCAACTGGCGGCTCTCTACGAAAATGCTGCCGACTGTATCAAGCACCACGACTGGACCAACAAGCCCGCCGAGCAGTTCAGTATGTACCCATTTCAACCTTAACCTGGGGATGAAGAGGCCTGACTGATCGCCACTTGTAACAGAGTACTCGCATGGTCTCGCCGAGTTCACCTTCACCAACCCGTACTCGCGGAACCAGACCATGTTCCACGCCACCTTTGGCAAGCCCGAGATCGAGTTCATCTGCAACCACGATGCCATCTTTCGTCTCAAGATCAACAAGGGTTACTACCGCCTCGACTACTCCAAGTCCTCGGCCATGAACTACTCCGACAAGTAAGTCAGCCCTTTGCACTCTGTCTTCATAGTATCTGATGAGAGTCTTCAAGGGATCGCGTACAGTCCCTGGCCAACATTGAGCTCTCCTTCCGCGTGTCCTTCGACACCCGCAGCCTTCGCGGCAAGGACTCCAAGATCGGCAATGGACAGAACCTCGTCCAGCTCATCGTCCTCAACCTCCCGAGTACGTGCCATCGCTATCCTGCACACCAATGGCTGACCACTCCACAGAGGCCGAACTCGTCTCCGCCGAGCCGGCCGTGATCGTCGGGCGCGACGCGTTCGTGTACTACCTGAAGGAGTACCTCGTCTTCCTGCACAACGCGGGCAACCACGTGCTCTTCTCGCTGCCCGACTTTGACGACGACCGGTACCGGCTGACGATCGACTACTCGCTCATGGGCGGCACCGTGCTCGAGGTCGACGACATCCACGGCGTCAGCGTCGACAAGATCAACACCTACCTCTCGTCCGTCTGGCTCAAGGCCGCCATGCTCGCCGGCGACGACGCCGCGGCCGCGGACTGGAAGTCGCTCTGCCTCGCGGAGTACCGCTCCACCTGGCGCCCCATGGCCGATGCGGACGACCACTTCATCTTGCGCCTCGGCGCCCCGCGCGTCAAGCCGGTCTGCTCGCGCGAGGCTATTGTCTACTTCACCGTTGACGAGGTCTTGTTCTACGATGATGCCGACTTCACGAAGTGAGCGCGCTGGGTTGTTTTTCTGAGGGAAGCCGTGCTGATGTTTCTTGCAGGGAATGCACCCGCCAGTACGGTGGCTGGGAGATCGC
Source organism: Fomitopsis palustris (assembly GCA_029783445.1). NCBI lineage: Eukaryota > Fungi > Basidiomycota > Agaricomycetes > Polyporales > Fomitopsidaceae > Fomitopsis > Fomitopsis palustris. The sequence continues at coordinate 135,209 of JARAOQ010000005.1, forward strand.
GGTCCTGGTTGACATCGTTCACGAGTTCGACGGCTTCGTCACGCGCTGCGTGCTCGACTTGGCTTGTACGTCGCGCCCACATCTCGGGCCCACCGTAGCTGACCTTTTGATCTCCAGCGGCGCGCCCCTACCACGCGCACTGCAAGTACACCGGGTTCGAGGAGACCGACGAGATCGCGGTCGCCTACTGCACGCGCATCGTCGAGTTCTTCTCCTCGACCTACCTCGACATCCTCGAGACCGTCGACCTGCACGTCATCTACTTCTTCGACACGCGCTGGCCGATCGCCTCCGGGGGCACGCTGACGGTCACGGAGGGGAGCGAGGAGGAGGAGGAGTCCGAGGAGGCGGAGTGGTGCATCACCGGCGGCGAGAGCAAGAGCACGCGCGTCGTCGAGTGGCGCGAGATGATCACGCGCTGCAACATGCACGGCTTCGACCAGGTCATCGCGATCTCGCAGTCGACGATCAACGCGTTCTTCGAGTCGCTCTGGACGGGCGGCCAGAACACCCGCCACCACGACCATGCGCTGGTGAAGTGGCGCTACGAGGAGTTCTTCAACGCTCGCTTCAAGCCGATGACCCTCCGTCTCCTGAGCAACGGACGCGCGATCGTCTGGGTCCACCTCGAGCACGGTCACCTCAAGGTCTTGAAGAACAGGCTGCCTTGGAGCGAGTGAGTTGCATCTCTTGGTGTTAAGGGGCGCGATGGCTGACAGTACACAGGAGCGAGAAGTATCACTTTGAGGGCTGGCACCTTGCCTTCGAGGTGGACTTGAAGAAGGTCACGCACAGTCAGCTCAAGGTGTCCGAGTCGTGGACCGAGAAGTACAAGGAGTCGTACGTCTACAAGGAGCACGGCGGCCGCACGGACCGTGTCCTTGAGCACATCGTCCTCGACTTCTCGCGTAAGCGAGCTTCAGTAGCTTTCTACACCATCGTCACTGACACGTATATTCGTAGACGCGGAGTTCCTCTACGAGTTCTCCAGCTTCGAAGGCCTGTTCCACCACTCCTTCCGCCACTCCCACGAGCACCGTCCCATCGAGCAAGTGCAGGCCGTCGTCCACTACATCCAGGGACACTACCTGCCGCACCTCGCCCAGTCGGGCCTCAGCATCCTCCACACCGTCCCCGTCTGGAAGACGAAGACGAGCCTGACCTCGGTCTCCCTGACCACGATGCACTTCCACGTCTACTCCAAGACCGAGATCACCCGCCGCAACTGGGCGCACGTCACCGCCAGCCTCGAGCCCGTCATCGCGGTGCTCGGCATGACCGAGTTCCGCCCGCTGCCCGCCCTGCGCCTCGAGTACTCCTCCGGCCTCATCATCCGCGCGTCGCGCAAGGTCTCGTACGGCACCGTCGTCATCTCGCGCGCGGCGTTCATGGAGAAGCGCCTCCTGGACATCCTCAGCCTCATCAACGCGCGCACGACGGTCATCCCGCTCTTCTCCGGCGTCGTCGACGGCGTGTGGCAGCTCCAGCTCACGACGTGGGCCGAGCACCAGTGGCGCAGCTCGCAGAAGTGCAGGTGGGAGGAGGTCTCGGAGGGCGCGGGATCCATGAAGTACAAGTGGCAGCACCGCGACGGCTGGAAGTACGAGCACGAGGGCTCTGGCGAGATCGACAACGGCACCTACTCCGTCCTCTGTAAGCCGTTTCTCCCACTTAACGTGGTATGGTGAGTTGCTCACGCGACTTCCAGGCTCGACGCGTAACTACTTGGAGCTGCCCACTGCGGCGAGGAACCGTTCCATGGACATCAAGCTCTCTGGTGAGACTGACATCGAGATGTCCTTCAAGTCTGCTGCCCGCCAGGGAAGGTATGTGCTTAAGTCTTCGATCCTCAGTATCCCCACTGATGATCTACATGACGCAGCTCGAAGTCGACTGCCAGGTGGAGCGCTACGATCAGCATCCAGAGCGAGTTCGACGGCCTTGTCGTGAAGGTCACCGGCTCCTTGACCCCGGTCATCGACGCTGCCTCGGGGCAGAACCAGTTCGGCATGTTCCCCGACCTGCGCCAGAAGCTCGCTGAGCACCTCCCGAAGACGATCGACCTCTCGCGCGTCCTCGCCGAATTGAAGGTCTTCGAGGGCGTGTGGCACTACGGGTACCCCGGCCTGCACGCATACTGCCTGTCCAACCCCGTCTTCAACCACAAGGGCGACGTCGTCTTCGAGCTGCGCCCGCAGGGCCACGGCGCCCAGACCACCACCCAGCGCCACAGCAACGGCAACGGCAACGCGAGCGCGTCCGCGGCGACGATCAGCAGGCAGTCCTCGCGCGCCGCTCTGTCCTCCAGGCCATCGTGTAAGCGAGCAACCCCACCCGCGCCCTTGTCCGTACTGCTGATGCATCGCATAGTCCTGCAGAAGGTCAAGTCCGCCGTCACCACGGCCATCCAGGGCGACCGCTCGCCGACGCCCTCTCTCAACGGCAGCGCCAACGGCCACGCACACGCAAACGGCAACGGCCGCTCCGCCAGCGCGTCGTACACCGTCTCCAAGGAGATGAAGTACGAGGCCGTCAAGCAGGAGGTCGTGGAGGACAGCGCGTCGCAGACGTCCTTTCAGGTGTCTGGGGTATCGGTGGCGTAAGTGGACGTGTACCGTCTGGGGTCTCTGGACCTGCTGTTGCTGTGACTGCTGCTGTTGCCCTGCGTCTACCGAATGTTGCTGTTGTTGATCGTTCCTTCGCTCGCTCTGGTCCTCGCACGAAGTCCCGTGCAATGTTTACCCTCGTTGTTTGCATCTCTCTAATGCCCGCGTTTCTCGGATACTCTACAGCTCCGTACATAGTGTTCATCATATTGTACTTCAGCAATACCATTTACGTTCTCTGAAACGCGTTCGCATCATCCCTGATCAACCTAAGCTCTCGTAGAATTGCGAAGAAAATTTGCATGTTGCTTTTCATGTGAAGGTCGTTTACAACTACGCTATAGCTAGTGCTACCCACAAGACCCCAAGAGAAACCCATTTGCTACCAGATGAAGTGAAAACTTTGTAATACAGTTCATGACGTAACATTTCTTCGTCTGATCCGTCGCCTTATACACTGACCTCGAATCTACCATGCATGATGACCGCCAGTCACCAACATACTGACACGACTACCATCAGAGTGCGACCGCGCGCAAAATGACCGCAAGACTCACTCGCTGCCCGTGCAGAACGTGCTCGCGTCGCTAGCGAGCCACGTCACGACGCCTCTGAGCTCGTCCGGGCGGCCCAGTCGGTTCAACGGGTTCGAGTCTGCCGCGATCTCGAGCAAGCGTGGGTTAGGATCGAAGTACGCCGCCGTCATGCTGCAGCACATGATGAATCGTTGGACCGGGCCTGGACAAGCACACTCACGTTGTGTAGATGTGGCCGGGGCTGATGGAGTTGACTCTGATGCGCTTCGGCCCGAGCTCGCAGGCCAGACTGCGCGTCATCTGGAGGATCGCCGACTTGGAGGTGTTGTACGAGATCCAGCGGTAGCCCTGGAACCTACATGAGCTGGTATGTTAGGGAGGAGGGAGGCGGTGGACGCACCCTGTTGGCAACACTGCCGCTGAGGCTGGCAATGAGGATGATGCTACCGCCGTTATTGAAGCGGACCATCTGCCGTGCCGCCGCCTGCGCGGTGAAGAGCGAGCCGTTCACGTTTGTTTCGATCACCTGCGCCGTGCCAGTGTATAAGTGTTATTATCATGATTTCGTGGGCGTCGCACAGCATACCCTCTGAAAGTCCTTCGACTTGTACTCCAGACAGTCAGTGTCTGGGTTGAGTATGCCGGCAGCTGTGATACACGCGTCCATGCGCCCCTCCCTGTCACCGATCGTCTGCCCAATCTTCCACATGTGCTCCTGTACAAACCATCAGCACGCTATCCGGCAGTAGTGGTCACGATGGCAGTAGTTGGCCCGTACCTGGTCACGGACGTCGGCGCTGAAATACTCCAGTCTACCTTCCCCCGCCTTGCCCTTCATGCGTGCTAGGTAGTCTTTCACCTTATGCCACTCATCGCCCGGCTCCTTCGGGAGGTCGACGCAATACACTGCGCGTGCGCCCGCCTCGGCGAGCGCCATGGACATCTCGAGGCCCAGTCCGCGGTTGGCGCCGCTAACGAGGGCGACTCTGTCCTTCAGAGAAAACTCATGTTCGAAGATGGTCGGGCTGGGGGCTAGCGGCGTAGCGATGTCAATGAAGGTGTATCATCGAGAGAGACGGACGGACGTACTGGTGTCGGGGGACGCTGCAAGCGCGGCTGCTACACCGACCGGTGCGTAAGGTGGTGGGATACCGGTCTTCTTTTGATTGTCAGCTTTGAGCGGCGAGTCTTCCACTGAGCGGCGACAAGGAGTGGTAGAGAATGGTGCTATGTGTCGGCTTGCAGTCCGCCGAGTAATGACTCGGACCCCGCTGGAAAGCTGTCGCAGTAAGCCTGAGTGCATAGTGGAGGATATCGCGATGCCTTCGGCCAACCATTGAGAGCATTGTTATACGTCCGCTATGCCGTCACGAGGCAAACTCAATGGCAGCATCGCGGTGCTGTAAATATGCAGAACCTGCGGTAGTATTGACAGGAAGTGCGACCCGAAGGCACCAGGCAGCTCTTCAGGCGAGCGGAGAGCCCGAACTGCGAATCCACCAGGGTCTGGTCCCTGTAATCCCAAGGACGTGGGACTAAGATGTGGAAGAGCGCGGTCACGGACTGCAAAGCGTCCTTTTCCGCGTATCAGCACCCAACTCAAGACGTGGTCAGATGACCGCGTGCATGATCGCGGACGCTGTTGTTCATGTCATCCGTGAGTCTTTGTTACGTCGATTGCTCGTCTCATGCAGCGCAAGGCAAGCAATGGGACCGCGATGCGCGGACGACGGGACCGAGAGCGCGCGTGTTCTTCGAGCAAATCAGCTTCGGCGGGCGAGGTCGGATAAAACCGCCCTCGTTCTGAAATTGGCAGCGTACCACATCGCCCCATCCTCTGTATCGTGTTTGTATCTTTCCCGCTACTTGTGAGCCCTGTCAACTTGTTCGTCGAAGTGCACTAGCAGTCATCGTGACCGTAATGGGGCTACTAAGCTGCGTGTCTTCGCATGGATCTGTTGGGGTCACGCTGAGCGCACCGGCGCCACCAGGCCAGCGAATTGAGACCTGCATACACTCTCATCATGAACGAATCGGAGTGGTTGAACCCAATGTTTTGTCTTGCCAGTGATGCCTGCTGGCCGGTTCGGGCCCGATAGTAGTACGCTCTGCCAGCAGACCATTTCAAGGGGGCCGTAGGTGGAGGGAAGCCAATTGACAACGGCCTACTCTCAACGAAGCACCTGATAGTTGGGTGTGTCAATATACATTACCGTTGGAGACATACTTACGATGCTGATGTTGAACGACAGGGCTACCTGATCAAGGCAGGTGGGACGGCAACACCCGAATGAACGCCGCTGTGTGCCGAGTCACGCTGTGGCGTACAGGGGACCGAGTGGCCGCGGACTCGCCTGCTGCCATCGATACAGCACCCTGCCGTATGTTCTGCCTCCAGACTCTGGAAAACAGTATTCTATCCGGCACGCTTGTCAAGAAATGAGGACACGGGGCGCGGGCACCGCGCCGGCTATTTGCGTCGGTGTGACTTGCTGCGGGTGAGCCAGGGCCTGCGCTCGAGCGATGCTTCCGATCTGGATGTGCCATACCGCTCTGCATGTCGGGCCTGTCGACATTCTGTGAATCTTTCCTCGTCCCCTCATAGCCCCTGCTCCCCTCGAGGCCCTCCGCGCTCTCGTCTTCTCTTATCTTGCCCCCATCTGCGTCCGTGTCTTGCTTGTCACATACAGCCTCCTCTGGCAATTGTCACTTTGTGGGTCCACCGTCCACACCGCCCACTCATCGCCCCCTCCCCTCGCCTCAATCAGCTGTTGAACACGCGCCTGCCTGCTCGTGCTCCACGTGTGGTCTTCTACATATAGCACCCACCCTTCAATGCCGCTGAGCGAGAGCTCTTGTGCTTGACCACCGTCAAGCTCAGTTCTCCGTCTGTCACCAACCAAGTGTGCCTCCACAATCACCATGCTAGCAACAGAGAGCGTGGCCGTCTTTTGGGACTATGGTGGGTAGCATGTGGGCGGCTTCGACCGCCGAACGGTCGACGCCACAGTCGATCCACCCTGTGTTCAATGCGTTCTAAACGTCGTTTCATCCAGAGAACTGTGCCGTCCCCACCAATGTATCAGGAAGCATCATAGCGAATAACATCCGTCGCATCGCCCATCAATATGGGAGTGTCAAGACGTTCAAAGCCTACATGGAGTTGCCAGAGCAGTCGTCTCCCAAGAGCTATGCGCTGCGTTCTGAGCTCCAGCTCTGTGGAGTGTCTTTGATTGACTGCCCGCACAATGGCGGCAAAGATGTCGCCGACAAGATGATGATAGGTGTGTCCATTTCGCTCTAACGCCACATACGGCCATGCCCATACCGTTGCAGTCGATATGATGGCCTACGCCATCGATACCCAAGCTCCTGCAACGATTATCCTCATATCCGGCGACAGAGACTTCGTCTACGCCGTCTCCGTACTCTGCCTCCGGCAGTACCGCCTCGTCGTGCTCGCGCCACACGCCGCGCATGCGAGCCTGAAAGCCCAAGCAAGCGTCGTGTACCACTGGCCGGCCGACGTCCTGCCTGAGGAACCGTCTCCAGACAGCACAAAGCCTCGGAGTACGACTATCCCCGACTACTTCCGCACGCGCAGCGATCCCCCGCCCTCGACTGCGGCGCGCCTCGCCCACCCCGTGCCGGCGTCTCCACCCCTCTCGCCCGCAGCACCGAGGCGCCCTATTCCGATGAGCGCGCCCTCAGACTCGGCACTTCTGCGGCCGCCAGAGCCTAATTGGGGTACGAGCAACTCTTCGCCGCCGTTTGGGAGCAATCTCGAGTTACCAGTCGCATCAGGAACGGTACGTCGCCTCTTCCGAGCCCAGTCCATTATGCTCACGACTTGATTGCCGCTTGTTAGCCTGCAAGCGAAACGACGGCAGTCGATCCTGCAGCGGAGGGCCGAGTCTTCCTCACACCCTCGAACGGAGACTCGGACTACTTCAACGACCCGTATCAGCAGCCTAGTCCGAGTCCGTCGCCGAAGCGATCCTCGTGGGCTTCCATCGCGAAGCTCGACAACTCGCAGCTGAACGCGGACGCCCCGACGTTCACGAGCCAGCTCGGGCCCGACACCCCCTACAACCCGTTCGCCTCCTTCCCCAGCTCGTCGACGCCGGCGCCGGGCAAGCGCGCCGTCGCAGCGCACTTCCGGCCGCTCGTGAAGGTGCTGCGGCAGCGGCTGCGCGAGGGCGTGCAGCAGGTCCCGTACTCGGAGCTCGGCACGCTCCTGCGCCAGGAGTGCCCGAACGTCTACGAGCAGGCGGGCGTCACGAAGCTGAAGGAGTATGCGTGCCTCGCGGAGGAGGCGCAGATCGCGCTCCTCACCGAGAACGTGTACGGCCCCGGCGGCGTCGACGGCCAGCGCTGGGTGTCGCTCCACCCGCGCCTTGTCAAGGGCGCGGGCCAGAAGGCCGCGATGAAGATTTTGGATGAGTGGTGAGTGCGGGTTTGTTGCGGTGGGGACGGCGGTGGACTGATCTGCGCTAAGGACCCTGATGACGCGGCAGGGTGTTAGCAAGTAAGGCCCAGCACGGGATGCGGCCTGGATAGGGCAGCAATGCCCTCTCATTATCGACTGGATATGGTTTAGTGTTGCATGCTTGGACTGGATTTGCACCTGCATTGTCAATAGGTAGACTCTGCAATACACTCTCATTTTCGTAGCGATGAATTGAGCGATGATGGCGATGGAAAAAACTGCAACCTCCAATCTAACGAGTGCGCGATGATCATGATAGCGGGAATGTGTGCGACAACAACCGTAGTACAGACCATTATTGATGCTAAAGTGGATGGCGGAATGGCGGAGACCACCACACGACCTACATATTGCCACACGACCATAGACCCCAGGACGACGCCAACGACGATGACTACACTACTTTACCACATTACCCTCGACGATAGATTATGGACCACCATTGGCCTGGGTGCCCTGCCACAGACCGTAGCTCTTCCCGGGTGTCGTCTGCCAGAGCCGAATTGTGCCATCCTCTGCGAGAAGGCAATGTCGTGAGGGACTGGACCAAGCCGTGAAGGTTAGGAAACACATACCACTTCCGCTTGCGAACATCTCGCCGTCAGGACTGTATTCGATGCAATGAACCGGACCATGGTGACCTTTGAGCAAGTCTCGCTCTTCGCCATTCAAATCGTGCACCCTAACCCACTCGTCGCTAGTGCTTCCGGTGACGAACCGATCCTGCAAGATCGGGTGGATCGAAGCGGACGAAGGGGCGTACGGCAGAGTGAGGCTATGAGTCTGGCCTCCATTCAGCAGAGCCGGGATGAAAGAGACCGTCTTGCCCGAGGTGACGACAAGCCGGTTCGTCGGTGCAGAGAGTTCCATGGACGTGATTGGGCTGGGGAACGTGAGACTGGTGGTGAGCTTCCGCGTCCGCAGATCCCACCATCTGCGGAAAAAGAGGCCGGTGAGCGGGATGTCGACAAGCTGCGTCACTTTCAAACAGTGCGGCCATGTGCACTCACTTCACCAAACCATCCTCGCCTGCGGTGACGCCAGTACGGTCGCCGACCCAGACCACGCTCTTGACCGTGCCCTCGTGCGCGGTGGCAGCACCGCCATCCGTGAACACGTCGGGCTCCGCATCGGGGCGGCCGAGATCGAACATGCGCACCTTCTTTTCCTGGCCGCCTGTGAGGAGGTGGGACGCGTTCGGGGAGATGGCGACGGTGCGGACGATGTGATTGTGGGGGAAGGAGTGGAGGGCCTCGCCGGAGTAGGTGTCCCAGATCTTGCTAAATCGCCGCACATTGCGGTTCAGCACCAGTGCGTGCGCGCAGGAGCAGCGGTAGAGTGGACGTACGCCGTGAAATCTGCGCTTCCGGAAGCGGCGCGGGAGGTGTCCGGGGAGAGCTTGCTGCTCCATACTGCGCCTTTGTGGCCGATGAAGGTGCCGATCCAGTCGCCCGTCCACTCGCGCAGCATCGGGTTTCCGTCCTTGCAGCTTGAGATGAGCACATACGTGTTGTCATCCTGGAGGGGCGAGAAGGAGAGATGCGTGACGGGTCGCGTATGGCCGGGGGCCACGAGGGGGACGGCTTTGGGAGGGATAAACGACATTTGTGTTGCGGGGAGGAGCAGGGGAAGGAGGTAGGAAGAAGATCGTACAGGGTGGACGTGAGGATTGTCGTAATACAGGCGCACCGCGCGCTGCTGGGTCGAGGACGAGGAGGCTGGTCGAGTGCGGCTGCTCGCCAACAACGCGCTTCAAAACCAGCCAGTGGCCACTCTGATGCCACGTGCCCGGCGCCACTCTCCCTGGGCGCAACCTCTTCGTCGTCCTCAGTCTCCCCCGCTGCACTGGCTGCGTCTCTCCTTGTCACCCACACCCGCGACGCTCTCGCAGCCAGCAGCCGCAGCCTCTTGCCCTCAGCCGCTCCCGAAATGACCATAGGGGTGGGAGGAACAGCAGCGGGTCAGAGGGAGGTCTTCCTGCCCGCGTATCAGCCACGAGCATAGAGGCCAGTCGCTATAGGTACGTACAGGGCAGCACGCAAGTCGCTCGATATTATCACCGCAGGCCAACTCGGGCGGTCACGCCTGCTTATGCACCCATCCTGGCCCCGAACACGTCGGTGAGAAACGGCATCGATCCATCCTCGCAGGCACGAGAGACGCTTCCTCATCGGGACACGCAGGTTCGTGGCACACTCTTCCGATGGACAGTCCAAGTCACACCCGGGCGGACTCGCGTCGTCGGGACCATATCCAGCTGGTGTGGGAGAATGCTTCCCTGCCGCTGTCATCCAATCGCCCTGCATCACGGCTTCGAGAATCGGGGGAGAGATGCTCGCCGCGGTGGTGGGTGTTTATGTCCGGGTGATGGGTACGAGGGTATGACTGCATGTGCTCTACGCCTTTCCAATCAATGAGACTGGGTTCGGCCACTCATAGGATGATCGTTGGAATGCGTATGCTTCGATCCTGCACGCTCCGAGCGTGTATTGCTCGCGACGCTGTGTCTCAGGTGCGCATCTCCCTATCTGAATGCCGTAGAGCACCGGAACGCTAGCCAGGGTGCCCATATGAGTATCAGAAGCTTGCATGTTCCTAGCCGGTATCTTTTATTTTTGGCGATGGTGGCTACCCCGCAGGCCATTGACCTGTTATCCTCCCTGTGGAATTCGCCCATGGTGCCTGGCCTGCGATGGTGCGATGGATCGTCTCTTGTGGCTGGTATGTCGCAAGAGGCACGGCAGCCGTGGCTGGCCATTGAACCAGGGTGCTGTGGCTGGCGGTGTTGCCTGTTTGAGGACAGTGTCTGGACCGCACTATGGCCGCATTGGCCCATTGGCGGGGTGGCAGCATTGAGTTGCGGCTTCTCCCGACGCGACGCGCTGATGGAGGGCGGTGAACGCGGATGCCGCCTGGGGAACCGCGTTAATGATCCCCCACGTGACCGCGCCTACTCACGCAAGAGCTCGCCATGTCCGCCACGATGGCGTGCTCTCGACCACTCCCCTGCGATGTCACTCCTCTTCAGGAAACCTATGTCGGTCTTCTCAGCAAGACATATCACATCAATTCCGAATTCTCCTCCTCCGACACGAGTTATCCCCTCAGACGTCTTATAGCACCCTCTGCTACCTCCCAAACCCCCCGCCGTACCTCGGACTAGTCCCCACTCGCACTGCTCTCGCTGCCAGGGAGCCTCCTCGCGATCGCTCGCCAGGATTTGTCATAGGTACCTGGCAGAACGGAATTCCTGCGCCAAATTGCGCGCTCCAGTCGCGTCAGCCATTCTTATAACCTAAAGGCGCCGCCGCCCACCGCCCCTCGCTCCCCCGTCTCGCGCCTCTGCTTCTTTGCCATGCTCCCAGAAGCGAAGAACGTAGCCAAAAACGCGGCGAAGCGCGTGGTCGGTCACCCGAACGACCCTGTCCCCGTGGTGACCGTCGACCACTGGGTCCGCCATCTGTCCCCCAACCCGAAACAAGACGTATGTGCACCGCCCTTCGATCACCCTCCGCGAACCTCTGATTGCGTCTTCACAGGCCATCGACTACTTCAGGAGTCTCTTCCCCATTATTGGCTGGATCAGCAGATACAGTATGTCGCCGCACGTCATTCTTCATTCACGCCTTCTTCTCATGTATTCTTGTCCAGATCTCGGATGGCTCACAGGAGATCTCATCGCTGGTCTCACCGTCGGCATTGTCGCAGTTCCCCAGAGCATGTCCTATGCCCAGGTTGGTTCTACGTCATATTCCTCATGCCCAGCGCTGACGCCCCGTCATAGCTCGCGACACTGCCCGCTGAATATGGTCTCTACTCAACGTTCGTCGGCACGCTGATCTACTCGGTAAGTCTACACTCTCCACCAGGCCGGAGACAAGCTATACTTATCCCGCGAACCATGCAGCTCTTCGCAACGTCGAAAGATGTCTCGATCGGTCCGGTCGCCGTCATGTCTCTAACGGTCTCCCAAATCATTGCCTACGTTGACAAGCACCACCCGAACGTGTGGGACGGTCCGCAGATCGCAACCACCGTGGCGTTTATTTGTGGCTTTATCGTGCTCGGTCTCGGTATTCTCCGCCTCGGTTGGATCGTCGAGTTCATCCCGGCACCCGCCGTCAGCGGGTATATGACGGGCTCAGCCATAAACATCGTCGCCGGACAAGTACCTGGTCTGCTGGGCTTGTCAGGGTTTGAGTGAGTCTCCACGCCCGTGAGGCAAGGTCACCACGCTCATAATAATTGTCAGCACCCGTGCGGCCACCTACAAGGTTATCATTCAGTCGCTGAAACATCTCCCGAAGACGAAGCTCGACGCCGCTTTCGGTATCACCGGGCTGGTGTGCTTGTACTTGATTCGCTGGACATCGCTCTACCTCACGAAGCGATACCCACGGCGACGTAAGCATCCCCCTCCCCATTCGGTATGAGTAGGGCTGACCCGGGGTATTAGAGCGACTCTTCTTCTTCATTTCGGTCTTCAGAAACGCGTTTGTCATCATCGTCCTCACGATTGCGTCCTGGCTGTACTGCCGTCACCGGGAGACCCGTGCTGGCAAGTATCCGATCAAAATCCTGGGCACCGTCCCGCGTGGCTTCCAGCATTTGGGCCCGCCGAAGATCGAGAAGGAACTCGTCGTGGCACTGGCTAGCGAGCTTCCCGTCGCTACTATCATCCTGGTGCTTGAACACATCGCTATCTCGAGATGTGAGTATCTACTCGCGCATACAGCACAAAAAATTCTGACAGCCCGTGTCCGCAGCATTCGGTCGGGTCAATGGGTACAAGATCAATCCAAACCAGGAGCTCATCGCCATCGGTGTCACCAACACCATCGGCACGCTGTTCGGCGCGTACCCCGCCACCGGTTCGTTCTCCCGCTCCGCGCTCAACTCCAAGTCGGGCGTGCGCACCCCAGCGTCTGGCATCGTCAAGTCCCTAGTCGTCCTAGTCGCGCTCTACGGTCTCACCCCGGCCTTCTACTGGATCCCAAGCGCCGGTCTATCCGCAGTCATCATCCACGCTGTCGCCGATCTGGTCGCATCGCCGCGCCAGGTGTACCACTACTGGCGTGTCTCGCCGCTCGAGTTCCTCATCTGGGTCGCGGCCGTGCTCGTCACCGTCTTCTCGACGATCGAGGACGGCATCTACACCGCGATCGCGACCTCGATGGCTCTGCTGCTTGTGCGCATCGCGCGCCCGCGCGGGTACTTCATGGGTAAGGTGCAGGTGCGAAGCAGCCAGCGCCCCGATGCGGAGGCGCGCGATGTGTACGTGCCGCTCAACCCGAAGCCGTCGCTGCTCAAGGCAGGCGTCAAGGTCACGCCGCCTGCGCCCGGCGTCGTCGTGTATCGCTTCGAGGAGAGCTTCATCTACCCGAACTCGGCGCTGCTCAACTCGGCGATCGTCGACTATGTCAAGGAAAACATGCGGAGAGGGAGGGACATCAGCGCCATCAAGCTCAGCGACCGGCCGTGGAACGACCCTGGCCCGCGCAACGGTCAGGACGAGAACGCCGAGAACCTCAAGAAGCCCACGCTGCACGCCATCGTGTTCGACTTCTCCGGAGTGTAAGTCGGAACCCATCGTCCTCGTGCTGCCGGACACGCTTGCTCACACGCACCGCACGCGCAGTTCGCAGATAGACACCACCGCCGTGCAGGCGCTGATCGACACGCGAACGGAGGTGGAGCGCTGGGCTGACCGGCCTGTCGAGTTCCACTTCGCGACGATCCTCTCTCCCTGGGTGCGCCGTGCGCTCATCGCGGGAGGCTTCGGCACCGGCGCCCCGCTCACCAACGTCCCCCGCGAGATCGCAGCTGTCGTCCCCTACCGCGGCGGCGTCGAGGCGCCTCCGCGCGTTGACAAGGCGGAGGACGAGGAGTCGAAGATCCCCGATGTCGTCGAGGAGGAACGGCACTTCCAGGAGGAGACGTCGCCACTTGACCTCGAGGAGACGCCGTTTTTCCATTTCGACCTCGTCAGCGCGGTCCGCGCTGCGGAGGCGGGCCTGCAGGCGCAGCCGGCGGAGTCCCGCTCGAGCACGTCGACGCTCTGCACGAAGCAGAAGGTGGAGGAAGAGATCGAGGAGCGCCCTGTATAGTGTGGTCCGCTTCGTGTACGCATGCCTCTTCTGGATATGGCGCGTAATATCATGATCTAGCGACGAGAGGAACGTTGATGTTTATGTACGATTGCTGCTCTGTTGCTGTCGCCAGACCATAGCCTCTAGATGCCATTTGGATGCCACACGCTGGACCTGGAGCTGTACACTATTGTACAAGTACTATGTACCGATAGACTGATGTATACCATAATGAAAGCTAAAAATATCAGTTTCGCCACAATGTCTACACTATCAACGAGTTTGATCCGGGATTCCCTCGGTGAAGACGCGATATGAATGTCAGGCGGGATGAGTTTGATGTAATTTTCAGAATGGACGAGCGAGATCGAAGGTCTTAAATGCAGCAGACCGGTACGCAGCTATGCAAGCCGGGGCAATATACAGCAGTGCTGTTGCGGAGTCACATAATTTTAATCGAGATCGATACTAGGTCATCGGCGACGTGCAGTCGTATCGTTGAACTCACCCATTTGAACGGCTACACACTACATTGGACATCCCTATCCTCGGACACCGGATCGAAGGCACTATACATTTCCATTGCCTCTTGGCTTGGATTTTCTAGCGCGCAAGATATTGAGCTCCCGAGTGTTCCAAGTACGCGTGCGAATTGCAGGTCGGATGATAGGGGTCCAGAGCACGATGCTTCCGAGCCGCCATCATTGTGTGACTTTGTACTCTCTTCACTCAAGTCCAAGAAGAAGCGCGAGAGCAAGACTGCTTGCATCCTGATACGTTGAACCACAGTTAGCTGCAGCACGTGGTGGGATCATGCCCACTGCATTCGGGGACATACGCGTAAAGTATCGGAGATACAAATCCACCATTGTGGGTCTGCGCAGGTTACCATGAGCTCTCTCATAGCGTCACACTGGATGTTGAATGTACTGACCCCTGACAGACTCCCTACGTCTATTATCAACAGGGCAAACATTGCACTGTCATAGTGCTGTCAATCGTTTGGCCACACGAAAGATCCCGAACTTACACGAAATACTGGGTGCCTATGCAAGAGTGATCAACCGATGCGTTCACATCTGACACGCCTTATTACTACTTACCATTCTTGAAGAGAATCGTGGTATACGGCACATTGGTTCGTGTCATGTTGGTCAGCTTTATTTTGTATGCGTGGCGCCAGATAGCTGCCACCATCAAGAGATCGGGGATCACAGACGACACTGGGCTGACGATTGAAACTGTTGTCAGTGTGTAATGCAGTCGGAGAAGCGTTGTCGGCAGTGTAAGCACGGCTTCACGCTAACAGCCTTTTCATGTTACGCACTGATGCTGGGCAACGGACATGTCAATTGTGGTCAGGACGAAGACAACGAGACACAGCAAGACGAACGTTGAAACATGAGCATTGGTATACGAGCCCATGATACACCCAACGGGCTGAGGTGCAGGGACCACATATATCGCAGAGAGTGAGTGCTGGCCAGAAAGTCCTGATGAGCCCTCTAGTCAAAAAGATGACCCGATCTGAAAATCGACGTACGATAATTATTGCGACAGGAACGAAGGAGAATAGGAAGACTATGACTGCGAAGACAAGAGAACGACCGCTGATCGCGTAGACGCGCAGTGCGGTGATGGCTAGAGAGCAGACGTAAGGCACAATCTCTCGCCTAGCAGATGAAACTTACCACCATTGGCAACTCCGAAGGCAGCGAGTGGGCATAGAACTGCCACATATACAATAAATCCTCTGCGTGCAAGGCTTAGTCAATTGCATGAAGTCATGTGACGAGTCATAGAGCACCTCTGGATAGGACGAGCATCAGCACTTTGATGGACCAACCGGAGGAAGAAAGTCTCGTACTCTACAATCGCCGCTCAAGAGGTTCATGAGCACGTTGGCCAGTTGGTACATTGCCATGGAGACTTGGAGCAGTAGGTAGAGGCCTGTTGCTACGGACACATTGTGCCGCTGGCGTATCATGCGCATCTCCCTCGGGAAGACGAGACAAAAATCGTAAAAGAATACAGCTGGGACAGTACGTCAGCACGAGTTCATCGCGATAGTAAGTTTCATCCACTTACCGCATGCAGCGAAGCTCGCGTAGGAGCTGACGAACCTACCTCTCATCCCCCTCAGCAATCACGGAAGCAAGCTGTTCATCTGAAACTGCTTACGCTGTCTTTAGGCCCTGTACGTCTGCTTGAGAAGCTGAAGGCATGTTCACAGGCTGAGGGCTAGTGAGACACCCCTGAGCCTGCCCATCGCCAGAGGAGTGAACTATATGAGGCGGTCGACGTTCGAGTTCAAACCTTCGCCTAACCTACCCCGCAGTGGCGTTGGAGTAACTGCCAGAACTTCTGACATGGAACGCACCCTATTCGGATCATAGTATGGTCGTTGCTGGGCGCGCCGGGCAGTCATAGCAATGCCTTGGACTGCGCGCCGCTCACAACCAGCATCGAATATGATGTAGACCTCGCAGTGAGAAACACTTGTCAGAACTCCGTAGCGGTTGATGATGCCTCCGACTCGGATGGCCCGCGTATGTGCCGCTGCAAAGTATCCGCGTAAGCATGAGGTGTTCTGGTCTTATAGTACCCCCAAAGTGCAGAATCAACCTGAAGCGGCTGCATTCGATTCCAAGGTGCCACAACATACTAAAAAGTGAGGTTGACATGATCTTGGTGAAACGGTGATTTT
Source organism: Fomitopsis palustris (assembly GCA_029783445.1). Taxonomy (NCBI): domain Eukaryota; kingdom Fungi; phylum Basidiomycota; class Agaricomycetes; order Polyporales; family Fomitopsidaceae; genus Fomitopsis; species Fomitopsis palustris. The sequence continues at coordinate 151,636 of JARAOQ010000005.1, forward strand.
GCCTGGCATCATCACCACCGCATGTCTGGGCCGCAGTGTCGTGGGCAAGGACGGCCTCTCGAGCACTCAGTCGTCACCGTCTCATCTCCCAGCTCCGAGCGACTGGCCCGCGGGGGTATGGAGGCTGATCTCCACGAGCGCGCTATTGATAACTGGCCCTGCATCCAACAGTCCGCTGGTTTGCCCCGGGCCCTCGATCGAAATTCGAGATTTCTCACTTCTCTGGCGCACCCGAGACCCTCTCGAAGGCTCGAAAGAGCAGAGGAGTCCCTGGGTCACCATATTCGTTGCGCACGCAGGTCAGCACGCCACTGTCATCATCGAACAAGATGCTCACTCGACACAGCGCATACTTACTCCTGCCTGGCATGAACACCCGAGTGACTGTTTTGACATGATCTGTGATTCCAGCGCCTACCGTTAACCGGCGAAGGGAAAAGCTGAGCCGCACCCATGTTTCCGCAGCAGCTTGCACCCTTGGATATGGGTGTGTAATGAGTACGCAGTGGCCGTCTTGCGAGAACGCAAACGGTTTGTGTGTAGCATGTAGAGAATGCAGAGTGCGAGAGTCGGAGTCGGCAAGTCCTGGGCCGGCATTTGCCTTCCGCGCACGATCCGCGATTGCTCCGTGTTGCACAGTGTCTTCGTTGTCAGCCACTCGCGGTCGACTCTTCGCGCTGGCCGCTTGCTATCGCCTCTGCTCATGAGCTTCCTGAGACTTCCCGCTCGGCTTGCACTATCTGCCTCCTTGCGGAGACCGCTGCATACGTCCGGTATCTGTGCTTCCGGACATAACAAAGTAAGCCCGCTCAAGACAAGAGAATAGATGGCGTTTTGACCCGACGGCATGCGCAGTGGTCAAAAATCAAGGGTGTGAAGGGGGCTATGGATCGCGAGCGGGGGCGACTATTCAGTAGGGCAAACAAGGTACGTATATGCATATTTATCATACCACCAACTGTCATACAGCCACGACATAGGACATAGCTATCGCGGTGCGAAGTACGCCTACTTATCCTCGCTTCTGCCGTTGAACTGTGGTTCCAATTTCTATCACAGCTGGGGGAGGAAGTATTGACCCAGAGATCAATTTAACACTGGCCACTGTTCTCAAGAGGTTGAAGGCACAAGGCGTGCCTAAAGAGAACGTCGAGAACGCACTAAAGCGCGCGGCTGGGGGAAAGGACAAGGGGGATCAACAGCTCGTCTACGAAGCTTTGGCTCCTGGCTCTGTTGGCTTGATTATGTGCGTGTCGCTACGGGTTTTCTTTCCTCACCCCGAATCTGAGTGCCCAGCTAGCGAGTGCCAGACGGACAATGTGAACCGTACCATGAAGGAAGTCAGGGGTGTGCTCACTGACAATGGGTACGCTCTACCGACCTCTTGCTCTTGGGGGTCGCTGAACACAGTGTAGGGCTCGTATGGCACCAGTCAAATTCATGTTCTCTCGACATGGCCTCGTGAAGGTCGCCGTCGAACATGACGATTCATACAGGAGCAAAATAGAACGCCTCCTTGATCGTATGATAGACGCAGGTGCCGCGGATTTCGACGAAACAGTGCCCAAGGAGGGGGACGCGGTGGTTTCCGTGAGTGACTGCTATTTACACGTTGACGTGTGTCTAAGTCGTCTCCAGATCACCTGCGAGGTCGAAGACTTGAGCAAGGTCACCGCGGCTGCGACTGAAGCAGGTCTTTGCAAGGAACTGTTGAGCAGTGACGTAGTCTACACACCTCTCGAGAAGACGGCAGACTTGGACGACGAAACAATCGGAAAAGTGAAGAACATCGTTGAGGAACTCGAAGAGGAATGCGACGATGTGCTCAATGTATGGACTACACTGGGGCGGTAGCTCGTCGTTTGTATACTCACGTCATTCTTTTGGAGACAAGAGCCTTGACATTCGTTTCACAACTTGCTGAGCGCAGTTCGCAGAGTGAAAATTCTCGGATTTCTGAGGACATTGTTAATGACTGTGGAACATATAATACGACATCCGTATTTCCACGACGGTATATACAGTGTTAAGTATAAGTGCTATGGGAACAAACCCTGGAGAGCGGTGCAGTGACAGTACAAAGGGAGCGTTGATACAAGCGGGGTTGTGCGGTACCTACATTACAGCGGGTTCGATTACATCACAGCATTAAAGTGAACATAGGGAAAACACTTGACAAGATTCACATCACACACCAGCCGGGGCACAGCTTCATCCATGCGCCTCCCTGGCTGCCGCCCATGGTTACCAGCCCCTGCTGCTCAGCGGCGGTCGAGAAAGCCTTGAAGTCTGCATATCCAGCCTGTTTATATTCGCCCTTGTGTCGCTGAGATAACAGGACTGCGACGGCCGAGCGCAGGAGCTCCGGCTTCGGCGACTTCGCGTGCAGTTCTCGCATGGCGAGCACGAGGTTCGCAAAGTGAGGCGGGAGCCATGAGAGCGCTGAGACCGCCTCGGGGTTTGGGTTGGGGTAAGCCTTAGGCTCAGTGGATGTAGAAGGTGACAGAGATGTCTCGGCGGGCGGCGTGCGTGCACCCAGTGCTGTAAGCATGCTATGGGATGCCTCCTTATGCGTCGGACTGGAGTGTCCGTGAGCAAGAGAGGCGAAGATGGGAGAAGGCTGTTCAATGGTTTGCTCGCTTGCATCCACAGGAGGTATGTCAGGCTGTGGAAGTGCGCTTCCGTCCGAGTTGACATGTGTATTGCTGAATCGGTAATGCACGGTTGCTGACGGTTGGGATGCGACCATACCAGCAGGGGCGCTAGCAGGACGATGTACGTCGTTTCCGGCCTGCAGGTGCTCTGCTGCTGGTGCCGTCGCACCCTCAGGCAGACTTGATTCAGGTTGAGGTGGTATGCGAACTGTGGACTCGAACAGGGAGAGCTGAGGTAGAGTATCATCACATCGGGAGACTCCCTTCACCACCTGTGGAGAGAGCTCGGCACGAGAGGTGAATTGCTCGGCGACCTCATTGGCTTGTGTATGAGCTGCCCGAAGGGTTGTATCAACCGGGATACATGGCTGAAGAGTGTCGAAGGTGGGCTGGGTGGATGACCGCTCGTCTGTCCTGTTCTCTTCCACAGGAGTAACGGCGATGTAGGGCTACAAAAGGACCACGTCGCAATGTCATCTCACATTCGAAAGTTTGTTTTACGCACCGATGGGGAGTTGTTTGAGGATGAGCGGTTCGTTAGGTTCTTCAGGTGAAGATTCAGGTCAGCGATATCGATTGCGGACTCGTCATGTGGACCAGTAGTGTCGTCCGTGGTGGTCTTCAACGAAAGTTTAGAGGATGCAGTCTCGGATAGAGGGGTGGGGAGACCAAGTTGTAGTACTTGCGGGCGCAGCAGACTGCTCTGCGACCTCGCGGTATCGGGCGTGCGGTCCTCGGCAGGCGTCCACGCTTCCTGCAAAGGAGTGGCCGAGACACGTGGGCTCCTAGAGTTAGACGCACTCTGCAGAGCCTCCACACCGGGCCGTTGTGGGGGCACGCCGAAGGAAAGGCGGCGCTGGGACTTGGCCGTCAATGGGGAGGCTGGGACAATGACTGAGTTTATCGACGATTGAGATCTTCTGTGAACTGAGCGAGAGGGTTCCCCGGGAGTGGGAAGTCCCGAAGGCTTCTCTTTCCCCAGGACGTCGGTGCTCCAGTCGAGGACGGTGGTCGCCTGGGACTTGAGGCTGTTGTGTGTCTGTAGCGGTGCGACAAGGACGACGCGGTACCGTCGAAGGCGGAGCACCGAGACCGCGTAGACAAAGTCTCTATCCCCGGAGATCAGGACGATCGTCGCCGGGGCGGGCGTGTCAAGCGCGTATGTGAGCATGTCAACTGTATCAGGCCGAGCTTAAGCGGGATGTGCTTCGATATGGCAAAAGTAAGAGTGCTCACCAATCATCATCTTATCGGCAACGTCCTTCCTCCCATTGTGTGGACAATCGGTGAGAGAGACACCACATGACTGCAGCTCGGACCGCAGAGTGGTGGACTTCGATGACTGCTCGGAGAGTTCGAGGTAGGCCTTGAACAACGTGACACTGCCATAGGAGTGCGCAATCTCGCGAATATTGTTCACGATGTCGTACCCAGTCATGTTACATGACGGGCTGCAGTTCTCTGCCGTACGTAAGTCCGAGTCGGCAGCCGCGCATGGCAGAGAAGCCGTTGACGACATACCGTAATCCCAGAATATAGCAACATGTTCGTGGTCGGGCATAAAGACGCAGTCAGCAAGAAAGATAAAAGAGCGAGTGGGCACGGAGCGCACTGTTGTGGTTGTGGAACTGGAGGAAGAGGCATGGCCCATGTATGTGCGGCAGTGTATATATGTACCACAGTGAGGCGGGCGTCTATTCTGGCAGCGCGACAGTCGCGCGTCTGATCCTCAAGACCTGCCTAATCGGGAGTGGCGCGTCACGACAGTGGCGGGGATTGCCTGGGCGCTTGCCACGTTCACCCTGCGCGTCGACCTCTCCAGCGATGCGTCTCTGGTGGGCTCTCCTGCCCTTAGCCCCCGCCGTCCTTGCGCAGTCTGCAAATGATACAGAGTCTCTGCTATGGGGCGCATACAGACCCAATCTCTATTTTGGTCTTCGGCCTAGGATACCTCAATCCCTAATGACTGGGCTATTGTGGTTTGGCACTCAAGACTATCAGTCCCTCACTCGTCAGTTCTGCTACTCGTGCATTTGAATGTGCGGCCGAACATCTCTGAATGCTTGCTGTGCTAGGTGCGCGTCATGGCTGTGATCAGGGCGACGGCTTGAGCGGTTACACCTGGACTGAGTACGATGCCCGGGAGGGCGGCGTCCAGGTCATCAAGGATGCTCCCAACAACGTCGTCATCACGACTGAACTCTTGAAGGTTCCGGGTGGAGTGCACGGCGGCAGCTGGGCCGCTCGCATCAAGGGTGAACCTTTAAATCCAGGTCCGTACCTCATTACGTTTGGCCGAACAGCATGAGCAGACAGGAACACAAGCACTGCCTAGCCGGATATCCACCGTCTTCTACGCAGGCCTGGAAGGCCTCGGTGGTATTGAGCTCGACAACGAAGAAAGCGAGAATGTTAGTAAGGCTTCATTGCAGCCGCGGTTACCCCTCATATTGGCTTGTAGGGATTTGATGGGCCGGTCAAGCTCACGGGCAACTCACCTGAGTTGGACGACTTTGCGATCCGCATAGTGGATGGTCAGTGACTATGCTGGGTTGTCTTGCTCGCTTTGACGCTGCGTTATTCGTAGGGCCTAACAACAAGCATGTCGAGAGTGGGCCGTACGCTCATGACCATTCCGACCGTATAGGCAAGACGCACTTCGTTGGCCTTCGTGCCCAACCTGGAACTGTATGGCAAGCAAGAGGTTTGCTACCCGTTCGGCCCGGCCCTATGAAGTCGGCTGACAATTGTTCAGAGTTTATCCTCAAGAATATATTGGACCATGCACGCGATGTTCTTGCGCAGTACGACCCTAGCAAAGGACTACCTGACCCATCTTTCACTCTACAACTCTCGGACGAAGTCTATTCTTCGAGCAACCTTTGGGCCGTGCAAAAACTCTTCGAAGGCCCTTTCCAGTTTGATGTGTACTATGAGAGCGAGAGCGCGAAGCATCCTTTGGATGGTGGGCCGATTAGCATTGATGATGGCTGACACTGAAATCCTCTCCTCAGCGTCCGTACTTGATGAAGGGATTCCAGCACTGCTCGCCAAATACAACAAGCGCTTTGACAGTGCTATCCCCGTTCCTGCCGACTATCCCACCACGGATCTTGAAGGGTTGAAAGCGTTTGCAAAGGCCATCACGTCCAACCTAGTTGGCGGTATTGGCTATTTCTACGGCACTTCAATTGTAAACAAAGGTTTCCGATATGAATGGGACAAGGAAGAAGACGACACCTCAGACAGCAGCTCGGACATCGACGAGGGCGCTCGATTGACTGAGCCCAAGGCTCTTCTGACTGCAACGCCGAGCAGGAGTTTCTTCCCCAGGGGCTTCTACTGGTACGTACCTTACGGACGCGAGGGTGCCAGGACTCACTGCGCATGACAGGGATGAAGGGTTCCACCTACTGCACATCGGAGAATGGGACAACGACCTGAGGTATGCGTTGGGTTTGTTTATAGATGCATACACCGCACTCAGGGTACTAGCCTCGAGATTCTCAAGGATTGGATAAACCTGATTGACGAAGACGGCTGGGTTGCTAGGGAACAAATTCTTGGTGAGGAGGCCCGCAGCAGAGTATGTCACATTCGTCTTCTTCTTTGTTTGAGTATTGCACTGAAACATTCATGCCAGGTCCCGGTTGAGTTCCAAACCCAGGTTCCGACTAACGCTAACCCTCCAACGCTTGCGATGGCTGTAACGGCATTCATTCATCGCTTGAAGACGACGTCTGGTGGTCTCACCGATGCAGACCTCGGCATGGACATGGGTATGGGCACGCAAGTCCCTATCACTGACTCACTGTCTACCCACCCGGGAAGCAAGCTTCTCCAGGACCACACCTTAGCCACGGCCTACCTGAAGTCAATCTACGCGCCGCTTAAACGGCACTACGACTGGTTCAGGCGCACGCAGCGCGGGCAGATCAAGCAGTACGGGCGCAAGGCCCGCTCTCGGACGGAGGCATACCGCTGGCGCGGACGCAGCGAGCAGCACGTCCTTACGAGCGGGATGGACGACTACCCGCGCGGGCCGCCGCACGCGGGCGAGCTGCATCTCGATCTGATCAGCTGGATGGCGTTCTTCTCGCGCACGATGCGCGAGATCGCGGAGTTTGTCGGGGAGGTGGATGATGCCGCTGCGTTTGAGGAGATCGAGAAGGCGACGATCGGGAATATCGATGGTGCGTCGGCGTCGCTGTCTGCAGTTATGCTTGTGCGTGGTTGTTATGAAGGGTGTGCTGATGTGAGACATTCTAGATCTGCACTGGAGTGAAGAGAACCAGATGTACTGCGACGTCGGCGTGGACGACGACGGTGCGTAGCTTGCGCGTGCTCTCCAATTGAGATGCTTGAGTGTCTGACGTGCGTGACGTGTGTTCCAGATGAGTCTGTTCACGTCTGCCACAAAGGCTACCTCTCCATCTTCCCGATGTTGCTCGGCCTCCTGTCGCCTGATTCACCCCACCTCGGTGCGATTCTCGACATGGTGCGCGACCCAGAGCACCTCTGGTCGCCGTACGGCCTGCGGAGCTTGTCGCTCTCTCACCCTGAATTCGGCAAGGGCGAGAACTACTGGAAGGGTCCTATCTGGATTCAGATGAACTACCTCGCATTGCAGTCGTTATACAAGGTAGGCCATGTGTTGCGTATTGGGCGTGGTAGTGAGTAACGGTTCTTTGCACAGCGGTATGCAGCGGAAGAAGGCCCCTACAAGCAGCGCGCACAAGAGATCTATACCGAGTTGCGGAGAAACGTTGTAGATAACGTCTTCAAGGTATGTCAATCGTGTTGAACTTCCTCTGTGCAGGTATTGAAGGTCCGTTCAGGAATACCAGAGAACCGGCTACGTATGGGAACAGTACGATGCCGTCACGGGCGAGGGCAGAAGAAGGTGCGCTCCCTTGTCCTTGTTCCGTCTGTGTGGCGCTTGTATTGACCTGCATTGTTCTAGCCACCCGTTCACCGGCTGGACGTCCCTGGTGGCTCTGAGTAAGGCCTGCCCCCTTTTGCCTTGTTCTTCTTCGCTGACCCTGCACAGTCCTAGCCGAAAAATACTGAGATGCCCATCACGCCTGTGGTGTTCCTGCATCGACCTGCCTGTGATTGCTGCAGCTGTGTATTATGATATCTATCTGACTCGCATGGACAACGAATACCCCAGAAGACGTGTGTGTTGTTCGACTTCGCAGGTCCGGCAAGCGGCTGGCTGTGTATGATGCCCAACACCAAAGGGACGCAGCCGTGTGTGAAGTTGATCGAAGCACAGCAAACGCTAGCTGCAAGAACGGACACGACGGAGTTGATATCCACCAGGGTACTGCGTATGTGCTACACATAAATACGTATCGTGACGACGTGCATATGGACATGAGAGGTATACCTGAATTTCCGAGAAGGAGAGTGAGAACGACGTGAGAGCGATAACGAGAGCTATACAACGAATCGAAAGGATAGCATGGTCATCGAATAGCGGGCGAATGATGTTCAACGAGAGAGTGAAAGACGGGCTCGAGCAGTAATCAAGAATGCAAATGCGAAGTTTGCGAAAGTGGTTGCGCTCCGTACGCGAACGGTGGTATCGTACACAAGTGGTTAATGGTGCGAACGTCATATGTACCGTCGTGTAGACATGAAGCGCGATGTCCGTCAGTAGCGCGTATGGACATAAGCACGCAGTGTCTGGGTCCATCTGAATGTATGGACGTCATAGAGGTTCGTCAGGTCAGTGAAGGGGCGCCAAAGCTACAGCTGCAGATCGAACTCCTCCGGGTCGAAATGGAGCGAATCGAAGTGCAGCGAGTCGAGGCGCATCTCCATGTCCAGCTCGCCCCCGAAGGGGTCGTCCACCACTGTCGGAGTGCGCTCCGCGCTGCGCCGCCGCAGGTCGTCCTCGGAGAGGGAGCCCGCGGAGACGAGGGAGAACGTGGAGGAGAACGTCGACGTCGAGGCGGCGAGGTCCGTCGAGCTGCGCGGCGGCTGTGGCTGTGGCTGTGGCGCGGAGCTCGAGGGGCCCTGCGAGAAGAGCTTCTGCAGGTCGAGCACGGAGATGCGGTTCCGGAACGAGCGCCGCTTCGAGAGGCGCGTCGGCGGGACGGGCGTCGTGGGCGACTCCGCGCGCACCGGCTCGTAGTCCTCTATCGACGGGGACGCGCGTATCCGCTGGGAGTGGGGCTTGGACGGGGCGGAGACCGCGGGCACCGTCTGCATGTGGTAGCGCCTGGGGAGGGGACTGCCAGTGCCTTCCGTGGACGGCCCGAGGGCGTTGGCGTCGGACTCTGCGAGGGCCGGGCGGTGCCCGGGGGAGAAGGTGAAGAGCTGCGTGAACGTGAGCGACTTGCGGCGCGGGATGGTGGGGGTGCTAGGGCGGGCCGGGAGTGTATCGCGCAGGATGTCGCCCTCGGAATGCCGCGCTTTCGGCACGTCGGGGGACGAGCACGTCGGTGTCTCTGAATCGGTCTCCGTTGCTGGAGAGGGTCGGTGGTTCTGGGAGAAGGTGAAGACCTGGGAAAGGGTGAGTGATTTCCGGCGGTTCAGTTTCGGGGGTACAGGCGGGGGGACGTCGTTCTCATGTGTTCTTTGGTCGGGACGTCGGGCAGGCTGGACGTTCTCCTCGGATCCCCACGAGCTCGAGCTATGGGACGCGGAGGGTCGCCGCGGGGCCTTGCCAACATTCTTGATGGACTTGAATGCCTCTGATGCGCGTAACCTGAGCGTCCTGGATTTCTTTATGCCTTGGCTTTGAGCATCCCCCACTTCACCCCGTCCCTCGCTCCTCCGGACCTTGAACACCTCTACAACGTCTTCATCCATGACCCGTCTGCGCGGCCGCTCCCACTTTTCCTCAATCGCATTCTCCCGGATGAGTGCCAGCGAGCCCCTCCGTGGAAGAACGATGGTGTCCTGCGAGTCGTTCTTCAGCGATCGGCGGAATGTGGGTGCGCGATTGTCGATCTGCTGGTAGAGATGGAGGGCGGTTTCCAGGGCATCAATGTCTGGCTTCGTAGATTGTACTTCGTGTGCCGCGTCAGCAGCGTTGAAATAGCAGAATGGCGGGTTCTCGTCTTGCTCCTCTTCAGGTGGTATTACGAATACGTCGGGCACCATGGCCTGGACCAAGGCGGGCTCTTGAGAGGGGGGAGGAGCATCGAGTGGTACAGGAGAAGAGGGACCAGCAGAAGGAAAGGAGAGTGAGGCAGCCATGAGTGCGTTGGCCTACGGTCGCCGAATATATTCGTCGGATTCAAGGCTTGGGGAACAGCAGAGGGACGGGCGCTTGTTGGGATTTGAACCAGGCGCGAACCGCGCGCCACCGTCAGCCGGTGCATCTCGTGATCGCGTTACTCGGCACCAGCGACCGTGTTCTCGCCGCCTGCGCTGTCCTTGCTATGTCGAGATGCTCATACTCAATGATTTCCGAGGCTTTTCGAACATGAATAGCAGCGACACCAGTCGCAACATCCCGTGGTACAGGTGGGAAGCTCGTCGAGGGGGACAGCCACTACGTATGCTCAATGTCGCAACTTTCCGGGCACCATTATCGTGCATTGTAATACATTGATATGCCGAGAGGCGCCCGGGGCATTTCAATGCACGCAAATAAACACGAAATGATCTAAATGTCGTCGGTTTCATTCGAATGAACTGCGCCGCATAATAATGCAGCGTGCCGCATTTCGATGGCGATGCAGACATTACAATGGGCGCAAATACATGCATTACAGCGCTTTCCATATCGCTAGGCCCCTCGGTGGGAAACGCGTTTGGTCGGACCTCGGCACTGAGACTGAAGTAAACACTTAAATACTGAGTAAGAATCGGTGCCGGGGAGATAACATGTCGGCATGGGGTATCTCCCCTCATTCCGCCACCAGCACCTTGTATTACTCAGCGATAAGTGAGGTTAGCTTCGAGGTCCGACGAAACGCGTTTCCCACTGAGGGGCCTAGCGATATGGAAAGCGCTGTAAAATGTACTAAATGTTGATGCAATCAAATGTTGCACGGTGGCATCATAATGCCGGCGGCAACATGAAAAAGACGACTGGGGCAATGTGGCGCCTGGACCGTCCGTAATCAATGCCTATTATTTCTACTACTATGATCATCACTACAACACTACTTATTACTGCTACTATTACTACTACTGTAGATTTTATCAAGTTTCTACTACAACTCACACTTCATGATTACTTTAAATTCTTGAGTGCTACTAACGACCAAGTAATACTACAATGTAATGCCTCCCTCACGCCGCGCCAAGTACCGTGCACCAATCTCTATATTGAGAAGTGCGTGTGTACTGTTGGAACGGTGAGTGTGAGAAGCTTGCTCACACTCCCCGCGCGTCGACCTTTTAGGGTCGGCGCTTACACGCGTGATTACATAATACAAGCGCAATCTATGTAGATAGAGTCCGTTATGTCCGCGACGAGCAATACATGAATCCGTTAAGTGTAACACTCGTTACACTCCCCCCTACTGGACACGACCACGGGTCCACACCAGAGACGGTTGAAGGATGAGACAGGATATTTGGCGCGGCGTTGGCGATGGCGTACCCCAGCGTCTCGAGTACAGACTCGTATGATGGGTTGCTCAGCTGTGGCCCGCCCTCGACCCTCCAGCCGCCGGGTGGGTCTCACCTGGCGATGGTGGTCGGCCATTCGGGGGGTTCTCCCCCGAATGCGCATCATCCGTGTCGACGTCCTCGCGTTCACCGTGTGCGAAGTGGACGCCGACAGGAATGGGTGGCAGCTGATTCCGGTGAACGATATGTTCATCGCGGACATCATTGAGTTCGCGGGGGTATGTACTAAACGGCGGTGTCGCCTCTAGTGCTCGCCCCTCGTACTCGTTGCGACGCCTCTGGGCGAAATCCTCGAGGAATCGGATTTCGTCCCAGTGATATCCCATCCTAGCGAACCAACTGGCAATGTCGAATATGGTGACGTTGTCTGCAGTCCGTGGATAGGACATCGCCTCACGCCCAGCACCGATAGGGTACTGGCCGTGGCGCACAATTCGCTCGTACAGGCCAGTTATAGAGAATAACTGGCTTGCCGCGACACCCCATGCGTGACGTCCTCCGGTGGTGCTTGGCGCCAGCCGTCGGATGAGGTGCAATGCCTCGACGTCGCCGGCGTGGGGTTGTCCGTGCCTATCAACGCGAATGGAGGGGGGTCGCGATCGGGCGTTAGCTCGATACCAATCGACCCATTCCTCGGTTGGCGACGCATTGTTAGGTTGCGGGAGCTTTGCCTTCTTAGCTGGAGGAGCGGTCGTTGATCGACCGTCCGTCTCAGCTCGTCTCTTCAGACTCCCTTCCGCACGGCTCGGCCTGCTCGACGACGTCGCCGTCGTCGTAGCGGGCTCAGTCGTCCTTGGTGTCGATCTCCGACTGGGCCTGCTCGTCTCTGCTTGGTGGCCGTTCCGCGATGGTCCGGCACCCCGAGTCTCCGAAGGGTGAGGTTGTCGCCTCGCGTTGTCATGACTTTCCCTCATTGCGTACTCCAGGTCGCGCGCCTCCATTTCCTCCTCCTGCTCCCGAGGCGGCCTCCAGTTCGACAGCAATGTCCGAATGCCTTCGACGGCGCGTAGGATCGGGTCGTGGTTGGCTTGCGTTATGAGATCCCGCACTCTCGTCACCGCGCCGTTGTCGTTGGATCGGGTGGCCGCCAATAGTTGTCCGGCCTCCCTCCGTCCTCGGGGGATGAAGTTGTGCCATTGTCCCGCGAGCCCTACCACCGAGTTGGTGGGTAGGTCCACGTTGGACGGCCATCCGTCTGGTGGCTGAGGAGCCTCACCAGTAGTACCGAAGGTCCTACTGGTAGGGGCCTCCTGCCGCTCCTTCCCTTTCCCTTTCAGTGCCTTCTTCGTCCTGTTGTTCCTGATCCTGCGAGCTTCCTCTTCCTCGTCGACGTAGTCGTCTGAGTCGGACGCGTCCCAGTCCTCCATGATAGCAGGGAGTTTCGGAATCTTCTTCGCAGAAGATTCCGCCCGCTTTTCAACGGGGCTCTCTGGGGGCGGGTTCTGTCGCGACGATGAGTCCCCGACGTCTTCGGGTGGTCCTCCGTCCTCCGGGTCGTCTCTGGCCTGGGCTCGGGCGTCCCTGGCCTGCGCTCCTGTCTTCCTGAGGTCGTTGGTCGTCGCTGATCGAGCTCCTCTCGGAGCTCGGTGACTTCGCGGGTGAGTTGACGAATGGATTCGTCCCGTCGTCCTACTCGTGCATCCATGACGTGGATTTCGGCTTGCAGATCGTGTATAACGGTCTGCATTTGCCGTACTTGGCTGAGGTGGTCTTCCGTCGCGCGGTTGAACTCATCGCGCGCTCGGAAGGCTGCTCCTTCGAGTTGATCCGCCTGGTCTCGGAGTCTTCTGACCAGGTCCTCCCCCCCTTGAGACCAGCCCTCCGTTATGAGTTGCTGCACGGTGGACATTCGCAGGTGCGTGTTGGCACTCTGCACCGTGGTCTCGAACGCGCCGTCCATTCCGGCAGTGTGGGGCAGGTGTGCGACGTAAGCGTCGCACACCCGGCACGTCCCTGGTGCGTGGACGACCAGAGGAATGATGGGCAGTCGCAGTACCCAGACCGTACCTTCCGTAGGGAAGATAGTGGCGGCCATCGGCGCCGTCCCAAATTGTATCGGTGCGGCCGCGTTGGCCGCTGTCGTGTTCGCGGCTGCGAACTGCGGCGAGCTGCTGTCGAAACTGACCGCCGCGTTCCACTCGATGAGTGGCTGCGCGTTGTTGGGTTGCTGGGCCACCGACAAGGTGGCCCCATGTTCCATCGAGGGCGTGTCCAGCCCCATGGCACCTCCGCTGGGAGGTGCCATTGAGGCCATGTCCGCGTTGCCGAAAGTGAATTGATGGGTGTTGGAGGAGCTGGACATGGTGGAAGTTGTTGTGCGTCGACGGTAGGTGGGCGATGCGAGGTGGAGAGTAAGTTGAGTGGGTGTAAGCGCTTGACGCGCCAACTCATACTTCCAGCGCCCGTCGCCTACCGTGGGAACTTCGTTCTCCGCGCGTCATTCCGCCTCGGCGCCACTGGACTTGGCGCTCTATTCCGTCCAGCTTCACCACTACGCTGAGTAGTGGTGGGGTTCTGCGGATAGCTGTGCATAACGACCACACAGTTGTGGTCGTTATTGTTGCTGTCAATTCTTCCTAGCCAGCGCTCTCCACGTCTTTACGCCGTGGAGAGTTAGGTATTCATCTAGTGCTGACAGTTCCTTGCAGTGTTCGTATGGTTCCCAGGTGCAATCGCCGAGTGTCCAACGAACAAGGAACTCGATGCGTCGCCCGTCCCATCTATGACTGAGTATCTCGTCGACCAGCCATTCTTGCTGGTCGTCGTTCCCAAAGTCATAGTACGACCGCGCTTCCCTTCCAGGAAATAGCGCGTCGTCATTAGGTTCATGCCTTCTGAGTAGTGAAGCATGAAACTTAGGATGTATTCGACGACGACGTAGTTCCTCAGGCAATTCCAACGTATAGTTGGATGTGTCTGGGTGACTGTCGGCCACCTTGTATGGCCCGATGAATTTGGGCATCAGTTTCCTAGCACGACCTTTCGGTAGTGCTAAGTTCTGCGTGCTCAGATACACCATGTCTCCTGGCTGAAACTCCGGCTCTTCTTGCCGTAGTTTGTTCGCCTGAAACGTTTGGCGTATACGGCTCTCGATGATCGCATCGTGGGCCATTTCAAGGTTGTGCCGTGCTCGTTGGGCGAATTCTCGTACTCCAATGTACGAGGATTCTGTCTTCATGCCCTCCATCGTTCGTGGCATGTACCCCTAATTGAGTTCGAACGGCGCAAACCCCGTCGACGCACTGGTCGACGAGTTGATCGCGAACTCCGTGAGTGGTACCTGATCAACCCAATTGAGTTGATCCGGTGACACCGTAGATCTCAGTATCTGAGATACCGACCGGATTGCTCGCTCCGTCATACCATCCGTTTGGGGATGGAATGACGTTGACATCAATAGTTTAGCTCCAAGTAGACGATGAACTTCACGCCAGAATTTTGACGTGAATTTCGAGTCTCGGTCTGATACTATGGACTCCGGTAGTCCATGCAGACGGACTATTTCGCGGATGTATACCTCTGCTAGTTCAGCAGTGGTCGTCGTCGTCTTAATCGGTATTAAATGTACCATTGATGTTAGGCGGCATACGACTACCCACAGGTAGTCGTACCCCTTGACTTGGGGAAACGGTCCAACAAAGTCCATGGATATTGAAATCCACGGTTTGGTTGGGATGGGCAATGAATGCAGCCATCCCGGCTGTAGGTGGTTACGAGGCTTGGCAGTCTGACAAGTTCCGCATGTAACGCAGAACTTGTCGATGTCCTTGCCCAGTCGTGGCCACCAAAACCACCGTCGTACATATTCGGACGTCTTCTGTGGTCCGAAATGTCCTAGCATGGTGTGGGCCTGGTCGATCACCAATTCGGTGAGCGACCACCGCTTCAGTAGTACCCGCGGTATACACAAGACCTCGACGTTTTGTCGGTTCTTGGTGTGTATTAGTCCGTCGCGGACGGCAAACGTTGGGTATTGGCTGGGAGCCTCCAATATCCTGCGGAACGTCGGATCGGCCGTATATCCCGACTTCACAGATTTCATGAAGTCGGGGTGCCGTTGCACTGTCGTTCGCAGTGGGGGTCCCGTCGTGAGCGCGTCAGCGACAGTGATGTCGTCAACGGCAGTCTCGACTATTGTTGCTGGTTTCGCTACCTGATGGGTAGCTAATTCCTGCGCCTCCACCTCCCTTTCGTGTCGTTTTTCCGCGATCGTCTGAGATCGTGTATGAACGGCCCGCAGTTCTACTATACGTGTGTATGGAAGATCCTCGCGATTGGGGTCAAGTCGGGCGTCCGCGTCCACCATATGGTGGGCGGGGACGAATTCATCTGCATTGTCATTCTCGTGATAACGAGATAGACAGTCGGCCACTTTGTTCTTACTCCCTTCGACGTACGATATATCGTAGTCGAATCGAGATAAGTATTCGTACCATCGAATCTGTCGATTCGATGGATGCGGTACTCCTTTGAAGAACGTTAGTGCCTGATGGTCGGTAATCAGATGTATTTTCCGGCCCAGCAGCTTGTCTTCCCATTTCAGCAGTGCCTCCATGATGGCTAGTGCCTCTCGCTCATACGTATGGTATGACCGTTGAGCGCTGGTGAACTTGCGTGAAAGGAAGCCTGCTGGTCGACACGTCTGCCATTCTGGACCCTGTCCATATACTGCGCCTATGCCGTATATGGACGCGTCTGATATAACCCATATGGGCTCATTCAGTGCGGGGTCTATTGGCTTCAGTATGGGGGCTTTACTAGCAAGTGCTTTGATCGATTCAAAGCACTTGTCATGCAGTGCTCGCCATACGAACGGTCTCCCATTGCGGCACATGTCCGCCATTGGGGACGTATAGCCAGTGACCTCGGGCAAGAAGTGCGCGAGGTAATTGACTAGTCCAAGAAACCGTTGTACCTCGTTGAACGACCGAGGTACTCGCCACGTTCGGATTCTTTCCATCTTATCGCGGTCAGCGTGCAGTCCTCGGTCATCAATTAGATGACCCAGGCAGTCCATTGACTTGGAATATAGGTCACATTTCGTTTGACTCAGGAATAGCTTAGCTTTCCTGAGTCGTTCGAATACTATGGCCAAGTGTTGTTCATGCTCCTTGATGGAGTTTGAAAACACGAATATATCGTCGAGATATACATGGACAAATCGTCCTATGCAATCGCGAAAAATAGCCGTCATCAGCGACTGAAAAGTCGCGGGTGCATTGCAGTCTCCTTGCTGCATTACTAGGCTCACAAATGTTCCGTACGGTGTGGAGAACGCGGTCTTCCACACGTCCTCTACTGCTATACGGATCTGTTCGTATGCGTCGGAGAGGTCGATCTTTGATCGATACTTCGCCCGGGCCACATCCATTCGGATCTGGTCCTGGTCTGGGAACGGTGTCACATCCTTGCGCGTGTTGTCATTGCGCTTCCGTGCGTCGACGACGGTGCGTAGCTTGCCCGACTTCTTTGCTATACAAAGAAGTGGGGCAGCTTGGGATGTGTTCACTTGCTGCCACCATCCTGCGGCCGTATACCGCTCGATTTTCTCGAGCAGTTGCGGTTTCATCGCATCTGGGCATTTGGGCAAGTGATACTTGTACTGCGCTTCAGGGTCAATTAGCGGTATGGAGTGGTTGATTTCTCGGAATGGCGGAAGTTCAAGTGGCGGTGGCCGCATGATGTCTTCGCATTCCTTCAACCATTTCTCGCGTAATGCCCTACGTTCTGGCTCGGTGTCCAGAGTTTGACGAATTTCCTCATCTTTGAGGACGTTCATCATCGCTCTTTCGACTTCATCGTTGATACCCATGGGATCTGGCCTTCCCAACCTATCTCGACGAACATTCGTCGATGAGTGTAGTGTTGGGTAGGATTTGATGCCTATCTCTGGTATCCTGGCAGTATGTGTAGTACCAGTGCGAACTGGTACTGCTCTTCTGCCTTTCTCTTCTTTCGTTGGCACCACCGTTGTGTATTTCCGTGGTACCTTCGAACTCTCCGTTACTGAAACGACGTTGCCGTCGTTCCCTCCCCCTCTATCCTTCACTGCCCCTTCATTCCCATCGCGGGATCGGGGTGGTGGCTCCTTCGTTCCTCCCGCGGGGCGACCCTACGGTCGCGTTGTCGAAGCAGTGCGGAGGTGGGTCGTTAATCGCTCATGGCGATTTTGCTTGCGCTGCGCGGCAAGCTCCTCATCCTGGGCTTTCGTGTATGCCGGTACTGGTACTCCATCCACCCAGATTTTATTCTGGGCAAAGTCGAGTATTACATTGTGTTGGCGACAAAATGTAGTGCCGAGGATGAGGTCGTATCGGTCGACATCGATGACGTCAAAGTACTTGACGTCGTCTATGGGACCGATCTTAATCCGCGGTCGCGCACCATAATGTATGGTGGAGCAACTGCCCTTCGTCCCCAGCTGCAGGTTGATTGGCTCGGCCAAATCTACTCTGTTCACTCGAGACAAGTATGCGATTTCTGGCGTGATGGCGTCCGTGGTACATCCTGTGTCAAACAGGGTGTATGCCTTGATGCCATTCACGTCTACCTCTGCGCACAGCGTCCTCATTGCCTCCGACCGTCGTGTCGGTTGGTCTTTGGGATCGTTGGTGCGGCGTACTCGGGAGTCGTAGAGCCATGCCGCCTTCATCGTGCGCGATGGAGGGATGGTTTCTAATGCGTTGAGTCGCGCGATCGTCGCAGTCGCTTCTTTCTGCGACTGGTACGCCGCCTCCTCACGCCTTACGTGCACCGCCGTAGGTTGTCCTATTCGCATCGCTCCAAGTGCGATGGTCATAGTGCCCATACCTACTTCGTGGTCGTCATCCCCGTACTCATCGTCCCCAGGAGATTCCTCTCCTGGGTTGTCATATGCGTACGGGGCGTCGCCGTACTCTGATGTGGGGTACTGCATTTCTGCAGTCTCCTCCATCGCGGTCTCCACCGGTTGAGCTCCTTCCGCAACCATCTCGGGTGCGGAAGTGGTTGCTACCTCGTTCCCCCCACTCGCCATCTCGTCGGCGTCGACGATATGGCCTGCCTGTAGTCGGGGTATGGCCGATGGTGCCTGTCCATAACTTGGGCATACTGGATCCTTCGAAGTGTGCCCCTCATTGCCGCATTTCCAGCATCTCAGTTTGCGACCACCCGTTGAGGTGGTCGCAATCTTCACGCTGTGTGACGCGGCCTTCGGTGCGGTACTCGCTGATGGGTATGCCGTGGTGTTCGACCTTTGAGGGTTGTTATACCCCTGATTTCGTGGTCGAGGATTAGGCTTGCTGGACGACGCAGCGGTCGTCGTTGCAGGTGCCGTGGAAGTGGGGGTCTTGCTTGCCACCGCGCCGTCGTGCGCGGTGGTGTTGTAGTACCCCGAGCTCTTAGATGCCGCAGCCGATCGCAGTGCGAACTCGTACGATTCGGTGGTTCGAATGATATATTCGAACGTTGATCGTTCCGGCGTTATGAAGTACACTTTTCGAAGTGTATCTTCCATGGGAGATGGTAGCGCACTTAGGAACCGCACTTTCCAATCGTAGTCCCCAGGCCGTTCAGCCATGCGATCGGCGTACTTGTGCAGTTTGTCCATCAGGCCAGTTACTCCAGTTTTCTTGTCGTACTTCACAGTACGCCAAGCTTCGCCGGCCTGTATTTCTCCGTCTTGGTGTATGAACCGGTGATGCAGTGCAATAACTGCATCACTGAACGTCCAGTTTTGTTGTTGCCGTTGGAGTGCCTGGACATGTTGGTAGTACCATGTGCTGGCGTCGCCCTTCAGGGCGTCGCCTAGCATGCGTAGTCTATCTCGGTCCAAGCGGTTCCCAGTGACGCGCAACGTGGAGAAATACGTGAGTAGCTTGTACAGCCACTCTTCAAACACGTATAAGTCATCCTCCCCTTCCCAGGAGGATGGCTTTTCCATCTTCGCAATGCGAAGATACGATGGGGTCTCGCCATCGGGCTCCTCGCTCACCATGCGATCGATCATTTCTCGACATCGATCAAGTGATCGTCCCATGGGATTGACCGAGTCCAGTATCCGCGCAGCGGATGCGGATTCATGCTCACTCCTCGTACCGCCTACTGGGCGGTACGAGTGCATGCCGTACGTCTCGTACCCTCGATGCGTTCGCGTCGTGAGCGGACTCCCCGCCACCACTCCCGTGGCGAATGACACACGACTCGTTTCGCGCTGACGAGAGGTGGGTATGGGGTGCGGCCTTTGCTCATCCCTGCCATATCCTTGTCCCGACGCGCTGGATTGCCTCCGCCTTGGTGCGTTGGTTCGGTCGTTTCGGGTAGGTAGGGGTACCTCCTCGCGGAGGTGCCTGTCCGTACCCTGACTCGAGGTCCATTCACGGTGTAGGTGTGGTGGCGGGTCTCTTTTTGGTCTGCGATCTTTGCTGATTCGCGGTCTCAGAGACCTTACACTCTCCTCATCGTATCGTTCCCTTCGAACCACTCGGATTGGTGGTTCTTGAACGATCACAGGCCCTTCGTCCCTCTCACTACCGGCTTGGTAGTGGGGGTCGCTGGGCCGCACCGTTTGGTGGTTGGACGTGGTACTCCATTGTGGAGTACCCCTCCCTTGTGTCGACATTGGTCTTATCGACTCTTCGGGTATACTTCGTATGTCGAAGTCATCCGGTGGGTTGGCCTGATTTCCTGGCCTATATCCTCCCCCCACGTCATAGTGGAGGGTAACTCGTTCGTACCCTGGGCCAGTGGTACGTGGCAGCGACCTCACGATCCTGGTACTCGTTGTGAGTCCCAGTTCGGGGAGTTGCTGCCTGAGTCGCATGGCTGCCAGCTTTCGCTGGTTGTATACAGCCATTGACTCACCAGGTTGCTGCGGCGACATTATGTTGTCGAACGCAGCTTCTATATTGCGGTCCATCGTCACGGGCGTGGCCATCGTGGTGGTGGGCTGCGCGACTGGGTTGGATCGTGCTGGAGTGCGTACCATGTTGTCTGACGACCTCTCCACCCATTCCCGTGTCCGCTGTCCCTCCTCTTCGCGGCCTTTCCCTTTTGTTTGGACCGCCAGCAGCTCAACTTCATCACTGGAGTTGATCTCGCTGTCCTTCGCGGCGGCCATCTCCGCTATCTCGTTTTTCAAGGTCTTTCCAAGGTCTACGATACCCTTGTTGATGACTTTAAGAATCTCTTTTGAAAATTCATCCAGTCGAGTCTCGACATGGGCCATGGCCTGCTCATGTCGAGACTGACGGGATCCTCGTCGGGATCCCTGTGCGCTGGCCCGTCTCGTGGGCCCCGATGGGCCCTCCTCCCCTCCACCCTGTAGAACCGAATACGGTTCTACCGTGGTGCGGGCAGGAGTCAACCGGGGCGCTGTCGCCTCGCCGGCTGCTGGTCCAGTCCGTTCAGACTGCACCCGTCCACGTTCGCCAGTTCCCGGTGTCGCCCGTGAGCTGGCATGTGGTGTCCTGCTTAATGGGGCAGGCCCGGCAGTTTGGGCGGGGAATCCACCAATCATGAGTGGATCCCCTTCGCCCGCCGATGCCCCTCTCGGCGATGGCGTGCTAGGCTCGCGCTGAGTTTCCATGTTACTCGGCTCCGGTCTATTCTGAGCTCTAGCGAATCTACCTCCACGGGAACGTGGTGGTAGTCGTCGACCGTGTTTGTCAAGTTCGGTTTCCGAATTCGACGGAATGGTGATAACGTTGTGATGATGCTGATGATGTGGTTGTTCTCGACCACGCGCACTTCTGATATAGAAGTTCGAGTTATCGAAGGACGGTAAAAAAGTGTAATGCCTCCCTCACGCCGCGCCAAGTACCGTGCACCAATCTCTATATTGAGAAGTGCGTGTGTACTGTTGGAACGGTGAGTGTGAGAAGCTTGCTCACACTCCCCGCGCGTCGACCTTTTAGGGTCGGCGCTTACACGCGTGATTACATAATACAAGCGCAATCTATGTAGATAGAGTCCGTTATGTCCGCGACGAGCAATACATGAATCCGTTAAGTGTAACACTCGTTACATACAAACTACGAAAGGCTTTTGGGCGTCTATCAATGTTTGCGCCAGAAAAGGCTCGAACGCGCGACATAGTGAAGACTTACCGAGGCTTCATAGAAACGAGGAGCATACCACTGCCCTATACTGGCACACATGCACTTAATCTTCGTAGAATATGTCGGGATAGATCTTGACTGGGGGCAATGCACACCGTCCCGACAATCAACATAGTAGCCATCCAGACTAATACTGGTATATACAGAATATCATCTATAGCTAATGCTTGCGCTTGCGACAAGGCGGGGGGACAATGGGCACTTGCGGTGTGTCTCCCGGAACAGGTGCAATGACAGGAGTGAGTACAATCTCCTTACCCTTACCCTTTGTAGCTGACCTGCCCCTCCTCATTGGAGCTTGTGCTTCCACAGCTACCTCCGGAATGTCCTCTTGCATGAAAGGCGGCGGTTGGCAGGCTTTGATAGCCAGCTCCCGGACAGCGGAGGAGAGCCTGTCAACATCAGTGGCTGTACGACGTCCCGACGAAGCAGTACCGGCCGCAATCGCTGGTGACGGCACAGCCACATGCAGGGGCACAGGTGCGATCGCCGACAGATGAGTGACCACAGGCACGCGTTCGGATGCGGGCGTGGGCACGGGTGCGGGCGCTGTCCTGAGGGAAAAGTGTTCCACAAGGGAAACAAGTGCAATAGTTGAATATGAAGAGAGATGCACCCTGAAGATTCACACTTACCACTTTGGGACGCAGAGCGCCTAAGTGCAAACCCTCAAGCGCTTGACACGTAGCAAACGGTTTCTCCAACTGCCATCACACAGCACAATCAAAGTAAGTACTTTGGTACTCAAGACAAGTGATATATCATACTAAACATATCCACTGGGCCACCCTGGGATCATTCCTCCCAGACCAACCCACACTAACCGCTTTGAACAAGATGTCGTCCTACAACGTCAATGATGACGGTCTCGGCTAGTAAGTCCCTTGTCCCAGGACTTTGTATCAAGAAAAATGCTAAAGCCTCACTAGTGTTGTGGACGTCCCACTTGTCCTGGACCCCACAGTCGGCTGGGATGCCGACGTTTTCAACTACTTCGACGACCGCATGCTCCGCCTGGAGCATCGTGCCACGCTTGGGGCCGAATCGGTCCAAATATTTGTAGAGATCACCCAGGAGTTGGAAGAGGAGTTCGAGGCTCATACTGAAGAAGAGTGGCAGATTCTACTAGACATAGATCAACGACTTCGAGTACTAGAGGAATGGGTTGCATCTCTGCGCGCGCAGAGATAGGTGGCGACCAAATATAGAAGTCTTCACCTGCCTTTTAAAGAAAGATACATTACCTCAAGTATAAGAAACATAATAATGTCTAAAGTCACAGGATCAAGGTAAGAAGGGACCAATAAAGAGGTCATTCCCATGACTTCATAATGGAGCTAGCAAACCAAGGATGATATCATTTATGGAGCATGGAGATTGTGAGCTCATAGGTGGAGACAATGGAGAAATGATGTCATTATGAAGCAAGGCTGGAGCAAAGAACCCACAATGACATGAGGAGAGGAGCAAGTGGAGTAGAATAAGCAGTCATAGTCAGCAGATTCTACATGTATATAAGGCTCAGGGAGGCTCTCCCAGAGAGAGAGTGGCCCTCTAGAGTGCCCTCTAGAGTTCCCCTTGCACCCCAGACTCCTGGACCCCCAGAGCTCCTCTGTATCCCAGAAGCCACCCCTGCTCAGATTCACTGAGTATCTATGTCATCTAGTGTCTAGCATCTATTTGTTGGTGTCTAGTCTCAGTCTTAGCATCTAGTTTCTTATTGGGAAGACGTCCCAATAGGTACTATCTCCATCTAGTTTCTTATTGGGAAGACGTCTCAATAGGTACTATCTCCACGTTTTTACAAGTTACAACGCAGGTATAAATTTTGGTCTTGGTCAATATCGTTTCGGACGCCTCCACTCAACATTGGTTTTACTTCAACCTGGTGTTTAACAACTATAAAATCCCTTGTGCACTCAGTTATCCTCATTCAATAGTACCGCCTAGTACTTGATTTCGCCATCCCCAATCGAACGACTGTGATAGCCCGATATAGCCCATATCCGGTGAACCGCAGCAGAAAACATTTCTGACCTGACATCAGTGGAGCCCACCGCGAGGGGTTGGGTATCAATCTAGGCAACTCTACCTGGATAGCACACAACAGTGCAACCATACAAGGATCAAATTTATCATAACACCAAATCAAGCACATATCATAACCAACTGCCACTATGTCAACGTCCCCATCCGCTGATGCAATTTCTAAGACAGGAATTGCAAACCTTCCCATTCCTGGAAGCAAAAGTGCTCCCAAGAAGTTCAAGGGAAAATACTCAGATGTGCGCCCATTCCTTCGCCACTATGAAAGAATATGCACACGTCTCAGTATCACAGATAATAAAGAAAAGATTGAGAATATAACTCAATACTGCAGTAGGCAAGTACGTCTCTTTCTGGAGAGTCTAACCTCCTATGATCAATCCCCAGCTGATTGGGAGGCATTCAAGAAAGATATCATCAAGTTCTTTGACGCAGAACGAGATGATCAAGTATATAAAAAGTCGGACTTGCAAGCATACACTAGGGAGTCAAGGAAAAGGTCAATAGCCAAGAACCTAAGTACTTGGTGCTCATACACAAGAGGTTTTCAGACCATATCAGGATGGCTGAAAAAGAAGAAACACCTCACAGAGGCTGAGGAAGCAATAGAGTTTTGGAAAGGCATCCCCAAGGACTTTCGTAAAGTACTGGAGCCTTGGCTATTGGCCACAGATCCAGATCACGATATGACAATGCCCTTCTCAATTATAGATGTTAGTAAGAAGGCAGAAACTCTATTGCAACGCAATCGGTTTGATAGAGATCGACCTCAATCAGATGACGAAGATGAATCTGGAGATGAGTCAGATACAGAAGATGAAGATTCAGATTCAGATTCAGATGATGAAGAAGATCACAAGAAGGCGCACAAATCAAGGAAAGTCAAAGCCACTAAAAAGAAGAGCAGTAAGAAGACTCTAGAATTTAGTGACAGTGAGTCAGATGAAGAGGACTTCAAGAGCGCAAGGACAAAGAAGCATAGGACACATAAGAAGAGGAGTACAGAAGAGCAGGATTCAGAGGACGATCAGAAAAATGAGGCAAAACGAGTCCAAGCGGCTCAGAAACGAGTAGCACAAGAAGAAAAGAAGAAGATTGGTGAGGTAGAAGACCTCATTCGCCAAATGAACAAGATGTCATTAACAGACCCTGAATATGGAGTACTATATTTCAGGGCCTGTACAATGAATCCTTTTGTATCATCAATAGTAAGGCCACCAGTTGTAGGCAGGCCACCCATAAGTCCTAGGAGCCCAGCAACCCTACAAACAAGTCCTCCCATGAATATACAGGCAGCCAAACCTGCTAGTCAAAGCCCTACAAATGGTGCAACAAGGCCCCCAATGACCTGCTATGGATGTGGGAAGACAGGCCATGGATTGAATGCATGTCCAGAAATAAATTCATTAATGGCCAATGGAACAATTGACAGGGATCAAACAGGAAGAATAGTTATGAAAGATGGTTCTAGGATTTTCAGAAACACAGATGAGCCATTTGTAGTGGCCATCCAAAGGCAAACTGGGGCTACAACCCATTATATCACTGCAGACCCAAAGTTATCATACTATTCCCAAGCCACAATAAAGGAATATGAAGATAGTGAAGACGAGTCAGAAGGATATATCATGAAAGCAGAGAAAGGAAAGAAGGTATCAAGGGAAGCTAGGGAAAAAGTAGTACAGGGACCCATCCTACCCCCTATATATATAAAGGAGAAGACCCAAAAACCAATTAGCAAAGGCTCCAATGATGTAAGTGAAAGGGACCTACCTCCACACTTGAGGAAAGCTCCTCAAAGCTCCACCGCCGGGACACGCACGTCAGCCCGCCTTCGCGGCGAGGAAGGACCGCCCATCCCCGAGCACCACGGAGATCGCGTCGCGCCGCGATCGAGCGAGACGAGCGGAGAACGCGCCGCAGACGCCACTATTCGCAATCGACCGGTCGATGTAACGAAGCCGCAGTTCGCGCCCGATGACGACGATGCGATCATGGAGGATCCGGAGCTGGGAGCCGGATCCAGTGTACCTAGTAACCAAGGAAATCAGCCAACAGTTAGAGAAAATAAGAACATACCGAAATCGGACGCGAAGCGATCACCGCGTCAGAATCAGGTACAAGCTCAGGTCGATGCCTGGCAAGTACTAGCTAAGGTATTAAATACCCCGGTCACTTTACCTATAGGAGAGGTGATTGGGATATCAAAAGACTTGACCACTCACCTGCAGGACGTCTTGAAGTATCGCGCGCCGCCGAAGAACGTAGTCGCAGCCGCGTTTGTTCCGAAAACGAAAGGAGCATTGATTTACTTACGGATGGAGATCGACGATCGCCCGGTAACGGCGATCATCGACACTGGATCGCAACTGAATATTGTAAGTCAGCGGATATGCAAGACACATGTTCGACGACCGATCGACAGCAGTCGCTCGTGTCATATGAATGACGCGAACGGCGGCGCCGGCCTGCTTGTCGGAGTGGTGGAAAACGTACCTTTGCGCTGCGGAGGAGTTCGAACGGTCGCGAACTTGTACGTCGGCGAACGCGTTCCGTTTGATCTTCTTCTTGGACGGCCCTGGCAACGCGGGAACTACGTTAGTATCGACGAACGGAGCGACGGTACGTACCTTCTTTTTAAGAATCAGGACCTAGAAGTCCAGCACGAAATAATGGTCGCCCCCGAGGGGAGCGACTCCCATTGGTCATACAACGCAGCCGCGAACCTAAGTAACGCGGAGGAAGTTAGCAGACAACAAGAAACGGCGAGCATACTCACCTGTACAGTACGCGCAACGAACACGAAGATCGCCGAGGCGCGCAGCGCGAGCACGCCACTCGATCTCCAAGAGCCCCGGCGCAGCGATCGCGGCGCGCGAAGCAGCGAGGATACCAGCCGCCCGGTACCCCGCAATGACGACACAGGAACATACTCACCTGCCAGCCTCGATCGCCCCGCATGGCGATCGAGCGATCGTAATCTCGGGCCACGCCCGCAACAGGCGCCGCTCCCCTCGTCTCCCACTCCCATCTCTCGCGCCCACTCTCGCCCCGCTCGCCGCCCACCGCCTCAGACTCAGCTCACGCCCTCTCGCTTCTGCGCCGCCCACCGCCTCGACTCTGCTCAAGACAAGAAGAAGACTCACCTGGAACACGAAGAGGATCTCGACCCCAACCCTCGAAGCGACACGAAGTCGAGCAACGTTCGCTCGCGAAACAAGAGCAACCGAGGAGAAGAGGTAATGAGGAGAGAACTGGATGAGGAGTGTAGAGGAACGACGAAGGGAGACGAAGGATATACAGGTGAGCACGATCGCACACCCGCGTATACGAGCCAGGCAAATTCAACAGATGCGCGAGACGACGCGGCATCCGTTGTCTCGCAACACGTCTACGGATGCACCGCGCCGCGAATTCAGCAAGATCGATTCTATTGGTATGTAGTTGCCCTCGCATCTCTCTTTCTAACCTCGCTAGACCCTTTGCAACTTGACTTCCTCGCGATCTTGGTGATTCTCGTCTCGTGGACCGCTCTTCTCGTTCCAACACCTCTCGACTACGGCTTGAGCAATCGACCTCTGGACGAACTGACTACCCTTGGTAAGTCCTCGACTTATGATGCACAGCCCGTCCTAGTCAACACGGACCCGTTCATCGACGCTATACAACGACCACCTAACCTCGTGCAAGAACACGTACCACCCGATGTCTTGAAGCATGAAGCTAGCATTCAGACGTTATCTAGCCAGCCATGTCGAAATCGGATCAGACCAACCGTCTTCGCAGGCACGAGCGCAACATTTTCGCATCCACCCACAAGCAACGAAAGCTATCAACAGATCGTGGGTACCCCGAACCGCAACACACGCACCCGTTTTGCGTTCCATGAACCTACAGTACGGCCACGCACCTCGACACCTAACCACGCCGCCAGAGCCCGACGACGTATCGCGCTACCGCCATCGCCATCGCCACCAACTGTTTCGCACCGCACCTCGACACCTCGACACAACATCGGAATCCTACGACGCATCGCGCTACCGCCATCGCCGCTGCCGCCTCTGACGACCCCGCGCCGCTTCCAGGACAGCGTGCGTGGTGGTCTCGTCACCATTCAACCGCCTCCCACTCTCGATACACGTCCGCACGACCCGCGCAGGTGCGCCTTCGCTCCCAAAGGAGCAGCACCTCAACCGATTGCTCCGACTTTGACTCGCCCGCCTTCCGCTCCCGACCTACAAACACTTGCTGTACACGCACGCAACGTCGCCCACGAAGAAGCAACATGCATGACGAACTATACACTTTGACTTGCCCGCTCGCGCTCGCCAACCGCATTGCATCCCCACCGCCCACTCTCAATGACTGCCCGCTCCATCCACACGCATGCCGCCGTGAGTGATTACAGACTACGCACCCATCAACTGACAACCGCACGCTCGCACTGTCCGAACACCTACTCGCCGCTCCTCGTCCGACTCATTGATACCGCCATTTGCTTCGACCCGCCCCACGAATACGCCCTCACCCTCCGTACCCGACAACTCAATGGCGAATTCGCGCCCTCGTAAGATCGCACGCACGCGTTCGCAACATGCGCGTAGAAGATCGACGCCGCAAACTACGGATCGCACCTCGTCACCGGTAATATCGCTCTCGGAATCGCCCCCACCACCTTCATTCGACTCGCAACGCGATCGCCTACGGACGCGTCCGACTATACACTCGTATGCTTTTGTTTTTAATACGTTACGCCCCGTCTCTGCTCGCGAATCGGTCCCCTCGCTCCTCGCTCCTCGTACGCGCGCCTACGCGATCTACGCCGGACGCTCCCGTACTGTACTCTTAATCGCGCGACAACGCGTCGTGTTCGGACTCGTTTACAGACTCTGTACTGCACCTTTTTAATATCTCAGTACTTACTCTCCGACGCTACGACCCGCTTCGACTCTACCGCTTCGACTCGGCCGATTTTGAATAGTAATTACCTTTATGGACTTGTAACAACAAGTAGTGATGAAGAAAGGACCAAGATATAAGTAAGTATCAAGTAAGAATGAAGAACAGTGGACAGCCCTAGCCTCTTTCTAAGATAATGAAGTAACAAGAACCCCTATAGTTCGACATAATATCATATTAATGAAGGATTAAAGTCATCATAACACCTCGCTATTACTCGCTACTATTACCCGCTACAAACGAACGCTTACCCAACTATAAACGATCACTTACGCAACTACAATCCACCGTCTAACCGCACTTTCAACGACTACTTACCTGATCAATACAAGCACAATACAATTACATCGCGCGACTTAGCCACGTCAAACCGAACGCGTACATACATCGCTTGCGCGCGCACCTTCAAATCCGACACTTAGCAATTCAATCGCAATACAACCTTCCCTATACATCCGACGCTCTATCGATTCAATCCACCAGTAACACCCTACTTAACACGCCCTCAAACGACTTCACATACACAAATTGAACTTGACATCCCTAGTGATAAATAAAGCTACCAGCTACATCTTGTTACTACTAGCCCACCATCAATACATCTGTCCCAAGCAACATTTACTACTCTCTATCTCTGTTATCCCTCTGTTTATCATGGCTACTTCTCTCATTGCTGATGTTACTCTGAACCAAATGGACTCCTATAACTATTTCATAACCATTGATGAAGATAATGAACTGCAAGTCTACAAGGACATTAATGGACATTAATGAACAAACTCTTCTAATGAATACTCTGGAACAAGAGGATGAAGAAGAGCTTAGCTGGGATAGTGATGACAGTGATATGGAGGATTGATGAAGACCAGGCATAACAGTGCAACTGGGGACAGTTGCAATTTCTGGTGCCGACCGGGTGTCCTGAGGGAAAAGTGTTCCACAAGGGAAACAAGTGCAATAGTTGAATATGAAGAGAGATGCACCCTGAAGATTCACACTTACCACTTTGGGACGCAGAGCGCCTAAGTGCAAACCCTCAAGCGCTTGACACGTAGCAAACGGTTTCTCCAACTGCCATCACACAGCACAATCAAAGTAAGTACTTTGGTACTCAAGACAAGTGATATATCATACTAAACATATCCACTGGGCCACCCTGGGATCATTCCTCCCAGACCAACCCACACTAACCGCTTTGAACAAGATGTCGTCCTACAACGTCAATGATGACGGTCTCGGCTAGTAAGTCCCTTGTCCCAGGACTTTGTATCAAGAAAAATGCTAAAGCCTCACTAGTGTTGTGGACATCCCACTTGTCCTGGACCCCACAGTCGGCTGGGATGCCGACGTTTTCAACTACTTCGACGACCGCATGCTCCGCCTGGAGCATCGTGCCACGCTTGGGGCCGAATCGGTCCAAATATTTGTAGAGATCACCCAGGAGTTGGAAGAGGAGTTCGAGGCTCATACTGAAGAAGAGTGGCAGATTCTACTAGACATAGATCAACGACTTCGAGTACTAGAGGAATGGGTTGCATCTCTGCGCGCGCAGAGATAGGTGGCGACCAAATATAGAAGTCTTCACCTGCCTTTTAAAGAAAGATACATTACCTCAAGTATAAGAAACATAATAATGTCTAAAGTCACAGGATCAAGGTAAGAAGGGACCAATAAAGAGGTCATTCCCATGACTTCATAATGGAGCTAGCAAACCAAGGATGATATCATTTATGGAGCATGGAGATTGTGAGCTCATAGGTGGAGACAATGGAGAAATGATGTCATTATGAAGCAAGGCTGGAGCAAAGAACCCACAATGACATGAGGAGAGGAGCAAGTGGAGTAGAATAAGCAGTCATAGTCAGCAGATTCTACATGTATATAAGGCTCAGGGAGGCTCTCCCAGAGAGAGAGTGGCCCTCTAGAGTGCCCTCTAGAGTTCCCCTTGCACCCCAGACTCCTGGACCCCCAGAGCTCCTCTGTATCCCAGAAGCCACCCCTGCTCAGATTCACTGAGTATCTATGTCATCTAGTGTCTAGCATCTATTTGTTGGTGTCTAGTCTCAGTCTTAGCATCTAGTTTCTTATTGGGAAGACGTCCCAATAGGTACTATCTCCATCTAGTTTCTTATTGGGAAGACGTCTCAATAGGTACTATCTCCACGTTTTTACAAGTTACAACGCAGGTATAAATTTTGGTCTTGGTCAATATCGTTTCGGACGCCTCCACTCAACATTGGTTTTACTTCAACCTGGTGTTTAACAACTATAAAATCCCTTGTGCACTCAGTTATCCTCATTCAATAGTACCGCCTAGTACTTGATTTCGCCATCCCCAATCGAACGACTGTGATAGCCCGATATAGCCCATATCCGGTGAACCGCAGCAGAAAACATTTCTGACCTGACATCAGTGGAGCCCACCGCGAGGGGTTGGGTATCAATCTAGGCAACTCTACCTGGATAGCACACAACAGTGCAACCATACAAGGATCAAATTTATCATAACACCAAATCAAGCACATATCATAACCAACTGCCACTATGTCAACGTCCCCATCCGCTGATGCAATTTCTAAGACAGGAATTGCAAACCTTCCCATTCCTGGAAGCAAAAGTGCTCCCAAGAAGTTCAAGGGAAAATACTCAGATGTGCGCCCATTCCTTCGCCACTATGAAAGAATATGCACACGTCTCAGTATCACAGATAATAAAGAAAAGATTGAGAATATAACTCAATACTGCAGTAGGCAAGTACGTCTCTTTCTGGAGAGTCTAACCTCCTATGATCAATCCCCAGCTGATTGGGAGGCATTCAAGAAAGATATCATCAAGTTCTTTGACGCAGAACGAGATGATCAAGTATATAAAAAGTCGGACTTGCAAGCATACACTAGGGAGTCAAGGAAAAGGTCAATAGCCAAGAACCTAAGTACTTGGTGCTCATACACAAGAGGTTTTCAGACCATATCAGGATGGCTGAAAAAGAAGAAACACCTCACAGAGGCTGAGGAAGCAATAGAGTTTTGGAAAGGCATCCCCAAGGACTTTCGTAAAGTACTGGAGCCTTGGCTATTGGCCACAGATCCAGATCACGATATGACAATGCCCTTCTCAATTATAGATGTTAGTAAGAAGGCAGAAACTCTATTGCAACGCAATCTGTTTGATAGAGATCGACCTCAATCAGATGACGAAGATGAATCTGGAGATGAGTCAGATACAGAAGATGAAGATTCAGATTCAGATTCAGATGATGAAGAAGATCACAAGAAGGCGCACAAATCAAGGAAAGTCAAAGCCACTAAAAAGAAGAGCAGTAAGAAGACTCTAGAATTTAGTGACAGTGAGTCAGATGAAGAGGACTTCAAGAGCGCAAGGACAAAGAAGCATAGGACACATAAGAAGAGGAGTACAGAAGAGCAGGATTCAGAGGACGATCAGAAAAATGAGGCAAAACGAGTCCAAGCGGCTCAGAAACGAGTAGCACAAGAAGAAAAGAAGAAGATTGGTGAGGTAGAAGACCTCATTCGCCAAATGAACAAGATGTCATTAACAGACCCTGAATATGGAGTACTATATTTCAGGGCCTGTACAATGAATCCTTTTGTATCATCAATAGTAAGGCCACCAGTTGTAGGCAGGCCACCCATAAGTCCTAGGAGCCCAGCAACCCTACAAACAAGTCCTCCCATGAATATACAGGCAGCCAAACCTGCTAGTCAAAGCCCTACAAATGGTGCAACAAGGCCCCCAATGACCTGCTATGGATGTGGGAAGACAGGCCATGGATTGAATGCATGTCCAGAAATAAATTCATTAATGGCCAATGGAACAATTGACAGGGATCAAACAGGAAGAATAGTTATGAAAGATGGTTCTAGGATTTTCAGAAACACAGATGAGCCATTTGTAGTGGCCATCCAAAGGCAAACTGGGGCTACAACCCATTATATCACTGCAGACCCAAAGTTATCATACTATTCCCAAGCCACAATAAAGGAATATGAAGATAGTGAAGACGAGTCAGAAGGATATATCATGAAAGCAGAGAAAGGAAAGAAGGTATCAAGGGAAGCTAGGGAAAAAGTAGTACAGGGACCCATCCTACCCCCTATATATATAAAGGAGAAGACCCAAAAACCAATTAGCAAAGGCTCCAATGATGTAAGTGAAAGGGACCTACCTCCACACTTGAGGAAAGCTCCTCAAAGCTCCACCGCCGGGACACGCACGTCAGCCCGCCTTCGCGGCGAGGAAGGACCGCCCATCCCCGAGCACCACGGAGATCGCGTCGCGCCGCGATCGAGCGAGACGAGCGGAGAACGCGCCGCAGACGCCACTATTCGCAATCGACCGGTCGATGTAACGAAGCCGCAGTTCGCGCCCGATGACGACGATGCGATCATGGAGGATCCGGAGCTGGGAGCCGGATCCAGTGTACCTAGTAACCAAGGAAATCAGCCAACAGTTAGAGAAAATAAGAACATACCGAAATCGGACGCGAAGCGATCACCGCGTCAGAATCAGGTACAAGCTCAGGTCGATGCCTGGCAAGTACTAGCTAAGGTATTAAATACCCCGGTCACTTTACCTATAGGAGAGGTGATTGGGATATCAAAAGACTTGACCACTCACCTGCAGGACGTCTTGAAGTATCGCGCGCCGCCGAAGAACGTAGTCGCAGCCGCGTTTGTTCCGAAAACGAAAGGAGCATTGATTTACTTACGGATGGAGATCGACGATCGCCCGGTAACGGCGATCATCGACACTGGATCGCAACTGAATATTGTAAGTCAGCGGATATGCAAGACACATGTTCGACGACCGATCGACAGCAGTCGCTCGTGTCATATGAATGACGCGAACGGCGGCGCCGGCCTGCTTGTCGGAGTGGTGGAAAACGTACCTTTGCGCTGCGGAGGAGTTCGAACGGTCGCGAACTTGTACGTCGGCGAACGCGTTCCGTTTGATCTTCTTCTTGGACGGCCCTGGCAACGCGGGAACTACGTTAGTATCGACGAACGGAGCGACGGTACGTACCTTCTTTTTAAGAATCAGGACCTAGAAGTCCAGCACGAAATAATGGTCGCCCCCGAGGGGAGCGACTCCCATTGGTCATACAACGCAGCCGCGAACCTAAGTAACGCGGAGGAAGTTAGCAGACAACAAGAAACGGCGAGCATACTCACCTGTACAGTACGCGCAACGAACACGAAGATCGCCGAGGCGCGCAGCGCGAGCACGCCACTCGATCTCCAAGAGCCCCGGCGCAGCGATCGCGGCGCGCGAAGCAGCGAGGATACCAGCCGCCCGGTACCCCGCAATGACGACACAGGAACATACTCACCTGCCAGCCTCGATCGCCCCGCATGGCGATCGAGCGATCGTAATCTCGGGCCACGCCCGCAACAGGCGCCGCTCCCCTCGTCTCCCACTCCCATCTCTCGCGCCCACTCTCGCCCCGCTCGCCGCCCACCGCCTCAGACTCAGCTCACGCCCTCTCGCTTCTGCGCCGCCCACCGCCTCGACTCTGCTCAAGACAAGAAGAAGACTCACCTGGAACACGAAGAGGATCTCGACCCCAACCCTCGAAGCGACACGAAGTCGAGCAACGTTCGCTCGCGAAACAAGAGCAACCGAGGAGAAGAGGTAATGAGGAGAGAACTGGATGAGGAGTGTAGAGGAACGACGAAGGGAGACGAAGGATATACAGGTGAGCACGATCGCACACCCGCGTATACGAGCCAGGCAAATTCAACAGATGCGCGAGACGACGCGGCATCCGTTGTCTCGCAACACGTCTACGGATGCACCGCGCCGCGAATTCAGCAAGATCGATTCTATTGGTATGTAGTTGCCCTCGCATCTCTCTTTCTAACCTCGCTAGACCCTTTGCAACTTGACTTCCTCGCGATCTTGGTGATTCTCGTCTCGTGGACCGCTCTTCTCGTTCCAACACCTCTCGACTACGGCTTGAGCAATCGACCTCTGGACGAACTGACTACCCTTGGTAAGTCCTCGACTTATGATGCACAGCCCGTCCTAGTCAACACGGACCCGTTCATCGACGCTATACAACGACCACCTAACCTCGTGCAAGAACACGTACCACCCGATGTCTTGAAGCATGAAGCTAGCATTCAGACGTTATCTAGCCAGCCATGTCGAAATCGGATCAGACCAACCGTCTTCGCAGGCACGAGCGCAACATTTTCGCATCCACCCACAAGCAACGAAAGCTATCAACAGATCGTGGGTACCCCGAACCGCAACACACGCACCCGTTTTGCGTTCCATGAACCTACAGTACGGCCACGCACCTCGACACCTAACCACGCCGCCAGAGCCCGACGACGTATCGCGCTACCGCCATCGCCATCGCCACCAACTGTTTCGCACCGCACCTCGACACCTCGACACAACATCGGAATCCTACGACGCATCGCGCTACCGCCATCGCCGCTGCCGCCTCTGACGACCCCGCGCCGCTTCCAGGACAGCGTGCGTGGTGGTCTCGTCACCATTCAACCGCCTCCCACTCTCGATACACGTCCGCACGACCCGCGCAGGTGCGCCTTCGCTCCCAAAGGAGCAGCACCTCAACCGATTGCTCCGACTTTGACTCGCCCGCCTTCCGCTCCCGACCTACAAACACTTGCTGTACACGCACGCAACGTCGCCCACGAAGAAGCAACATGCATGACGAACTATACACTTTGACTTGCCCGCTCGCGCTCGCCAACCGCATTGCATCCCCACCGCCCACTCTCAATGACTGCCCGCTCCATCCACACGCATGCCGCCGTGAGTGATTACAGACTACGCACCCATCAACTGACAACCGCACGCTCGCACTGTCCGAACACCTACTCGCCGCTCCTCGTCCGACTCATTGATACCGCCATTTGCTTCGACCCGCCCCACGAATACGCCCTCACCCTCCGTACCCGACAACTCAATGGCGAATTCGCGCCCTCGTAAGATCGCACGCACGCGTTCGCAACATGCGCGTAGAAGATCGACGCCGCAAACTACGGATCGCACCTCGTCACCGGTAATATCGCTCTCGGAATCGCCCCCACCACCTTCATTCGACTCGCAACGCGATCGCCTACGGACGCGTCCGACTATACACTCGTATGCTTTTGTTTTTAATACGTTACGCCCCGTCTCTGCTCGCGAATCGGTCCCCTCGCTCCTCGCTCCTCGTACGCGCGCCTACGCGATCTACGCCGGACGCTCCCGTACTGTACTCTTAATCGCGCGACAACGCGTCGTGTTCGGACTCGTTTACAGACTCTGTACTGCACCTTTTTAATATCTCAGTACTTACTCTCCGACGCTACGACCCGCTTCGACTCTACCGCTTCGACTCGGCCGATTTTGAATAGTAATTACCTTTATGGACTTGTAACAACAAGTAGTGATGAAGAAAGGACCAAGATATAAGTAAGTATCAAGTAAGAATGAAGAACAGTGGACAGCCCTAGCCTCTTTCTAAGATAATGAAGTAACAAGAACCCCTATAGTTCGACATAATATCATATTAATGAAGGATTAAAGTCATCATAACACCTCGCTATTACTCGCTACTATTACCCGCTACAAACGAACGCTTACCCAACTATAAACGATCACTTACGCAACTACAATCCACCGTCTAACCGCACTTTCAACGACTACTTACCTGATCAATACAAGCACAATACAATTACATCGCGCGACTTAGCCACGTCAAACCGAACGCGTACATACATCGCTTGCGCGCGCACCTTCAAATCCGACACTTAGCAATTCAATCGCAATACAACCTTCCCTATACATCCGACGCTCTATCGATTCAATCCACCAGTAACACCCTACTTAACACGCCCTCAAACGACTTCACATACACAAATTGAACTTGACATCCCTAGTGATAAATAAAGCTACCAGCTACATCTTGTTACTACTAGCCCACCATCAATACATCTGTCCCAAGCAACATTTACTACTCTCTATCTCTGTTATCCCTCTGTTTATCATGGCTACTTCTCTCATTGCTGATGTTACTCTGAACCAAATGGACTCCTATAACTATTTCATAACCATTGATGAAGATAATGAACTGCAAGTCTACAAGGACATTAATGGACATTAATGAACAAACTCTTCTAATGAATACTCTGGAACAAGAGGATGAAGAAGAGCTTAGCTGGGATAGTGATGACAGTGATATGGAGGATTGATGAAGACCAGGCATAACAGTGCAACTGGGGACAGTTGCAATTTCTGGTGCCGACCGGGTGTCCTGAGGGAAAAGTGTTCCACAAGGGAAACAAGTGCAATAGTTGAATATGAAGAGAGATGCACCCTGAAGATTCACACTTACCACTTTGGGACGCAGAGCGCCTAAGTGCAAACCCTCAAGCGCTTGACACGTAGCAAACGGTTTCTCCAACTGCCATCACACAGCACAATCAAAGTAAGTACTTTGGTACTCAAGACAAGTGATATATCATACTAAACATATCCACTGGGCCACCCTGGGATCATTCCTCCCAGACCAACCCACACTAACCGCTTTGAACAAGATGTCGTCCTACAACGTCAATGATGACGGTCTCGGCTAGTAAGTCCCTTGTCCCAGGACTTTGTATCAAGAAAAATGCTAAAGCCTCACTAGTGTTGTGGACATCCCACTTGTCCTGGACCCCACAGTCGGCTGGGATGCCGACGTTTTCAACTACTTCGACGACCGCATGCTCCGCCTGGAGCATCGTGCCACGCTTGGGGCCGAATCGGTCCAAATATTTGTAGAGATCACCCAGGAGTTGGAAGAGGAGTTCGAGGCTCATACTGAAGAAGAGTGGCAGATTCTACTAGACATAGATCAACGACTTCGAGTACTAGAGGAATGGGTTGCATCTCTGCGCGCGCAGAGATAGGTGGCGACCAAATATAGAAGTCTTCACCTGCCTTTTAAAGAAAGATACATTACCTCAAGTATAAGAAACATAATAATGTCTAAAGTCACAG
This sequence comes from Fomitopsis palustris, assembly GCA_029783445.1. Lineage (NCBI taxonomy): Eukaryota > Fungi > Basidiomycota > Agaricomycetes > Polyporales > Fomitopsidaceae > Fomitopsis > Fomitopsis palustris. Next base: position 189,011 of record JARAOQ010000005.1, read on the forward strand.
GATCAAGGTAAGAAGGGACCAATAAAGAGGTCATTCCCATGACTTCATAATGGAGCTAGCAAACCAAGGATGATATCATTTATGGAGCATGGAGATTGTGAGCTCATAGGTGGAGACAATGGAGAAATGATGTCATTATGAAGCAAGGCTGGAGCAAAGAACCCACAATGACATGAGGAGAGGAGCAAGTGGAGTAGAATAAGCAGTCATAGTCAGCAGATTCTACATGTATATAAGGCTCAGGGAGGCTCTCCCAGAGAGAGAGTGGCCCTCTAGAGTGCCCTCTAGAGTTCCCCTTGCACCCCAGACTCCTGGACCCCCAGAGCTCCTCTGTATCCCAGAAGCCACCCCTGCTCAGATTCACTGAGTATCTATGTCATCTAGTGTCTAGCATCTATTTGTTGGTGTCTAGTCTCAGTCTTAGCATCTAGTTTCTTATTGGGAAGACGTCCCAATAGGTACTATCTCCATCTAGTTTCTTATTGGGAAGACGTCTCAATAGGTACTATCTCCACGTTTTTACAAGTTACAACGCAGGTATAAATTTTGGTCTTGGTCAATATCGTTTCGGACGCCTCCACTCAACATTGGTTTTACTTCAACCTGGTGTTTAACAACTATAAAATCCCTTGTGCACTCAGTTATCCTCATTCAATAGTACCGCCTAGTACTTGATTTCGCCATCCCCAATCGAACGACTGTGATAGCCCGATATAGCCCATATCCGGTGAACCGCAGCAGAAAACATTTCTGACCTGACAGCGCGGGTGCGGGCGCAGACGCGGATGTGGGCACAGACGTGGATGCGGGTGCAAGCACGGGCGTGGGGGCGTGCATGGGCATGGGCGCAGGCACGGGGGCGTGCGGGGGTATGGGCGCAGGCGCGGGGGCGTGCGGGGGCATGGGTGCAGGCATGGTTGTGGGGATAATCGCATGTGGCGGCTGAGGGACAGGTGGGATCCGTGATGCAGGTGGGATCCAGGATGCAGACGGGGGCACGGATTGCGACGCAGCGGGCATTGGATGTATGAGAGTCGGGGGAAGAACAGCGCGTGATGATGGAGGTGCGGAGCGAAGGGACGTCGATGATGACGCGGCCGGAAACTCAATTGTGAGGTCATCGTACTCGCCACCACGCGACTCGCCGTTGCTCAGCACATCCTCGTATGAGAGGTCCGGTTCGTCGTCGAGGACAAGGCTCGGCTCGTTGATCGCCAAGAGGCGGTCCTCGATTGACAACGACCGGTCGGCCTCCGCGGAGACTGCTGCTGTTGGAATGTGGAAGAGATGCTCTGCGAAATGTAGGTCAAGCTTTTGCTTGCGGGTGTCACTGAGGCTTATGTAGAGACGCTTGATTTCATTGAAGAGAACCGTATAATCAATCCCCGTCTTGTCTCCAGGCTTGTTATGCTGCAACGATGTATCCGGCGAGAGTATGTATATGAGCTCGTACGAGTTAGTGAATGCTGGTGAGATAATGTACAGGAAAACTCACGAATAGGCAGGCAAGAGCGAGGAGACCTGGGGTGAGCTGCCTCACATTCCACTTCTTGCCGACTGGGGCTTGGCCCATTGTTGTGCCAGTAGCCGACAGTCCGAGTGATTGAGGGCCGAACAGCATCAGCGAGAGCATCTGCAAGAGAGTCGCATACAGATCGTACTGTTATATAGACTGCTTACCTTCACGATATGCTTACTCATGAACATGTGCTGCATCATGATCTTGTCTTCGTCTTGCGGAAACAACGTCCTGGCGCACGGACCATATTTCCCATTCTCTTCGCGGACCAGTCATTGGATCTCTGGGTTGCTGGCACAGATAGATGATTCCGAGCGATTGAATAACGCCGCCGGCATGTCAAAGATTTGACCGGCATGAACGATCACAGTGGCGAGGAGGCTAGAGCGTGTGGCCTGAACCTTCTTCTGGAACTGGAAATACATCCTGTCAGTAGGTTGAATGAGATACGATGAGAAGCCTACTGTGTCCACAAAGCCAGATTCGGCACGAGATACGATGGGGTGATACTTGCGGGGTACTAGGTCGTACACCTCTGCTGCCTCAGCGGCGCGCTGTGACTCTTCGCTTGCATAACACGTCGGACTATTAGGGTCAACAAGAGGCTGGGATGGCATACCGAAGGAGGCCGGTGCAGGCCACGGTGCGATGAAGAAGAGAAATCGGCGCGCGATTTCAGCCCATTCCCGATTCCATCCAGAGGCAACCTGACGTGTTGACGATCCCGACTGCGTGCTTTGATGTGTTGCGGCGTTGTTTAAGTGTTCCCGTAGTGCGCAATTCTCTGCAAAGAGTTTTGCTATCAGCTCGCAAAGCGAGCCATTCTCGACCTGATACCGCTGATACGACCTCCGCGTTTTCGGTTGCGGAATCTACTCAACCTACACGGACGATCGCTCGAATCGCAGTCGCGCACCGAAGACAATACCCGCGACTCGCTGGCGGTAGGCGCTACACCCGCGGCGGCGACTACGAACTCTCGCGACAGCGATTGCCGACCGCTGCGGAGAACATCGCGCTCACTCCGATAGAACCGGTAATCGGCACACCCAGTGCCCGACCCGCGACTGCGACCGAACCGACTGTCTTTGCGACTCCGTTCGCGAATCGCGCTCGGCATCCTACATCGCGCCTTACGATATCCCCTGCCGTGACCAGGTGGTGACGGTATGAACCCTCGGGACATCGGGAAGGATCGGATTAGGAGCGGCCAATCAACGAGGGAGTTCGCGGCCTTATCAGGAAGAGCCTCGACTAGCCTGACCGACGTGGTTACCCGAAGATCCGGATCGACGCAGCGCGACGGCGGGAGGCCCACTTTGGGTGACGTCAGGAGTCGACCCGCCGGTTCACCCACTTGTCCCGATTCGCTGAAGACCATACGGTTGTGGCTCGCGGGCCTCTGGAACGGTCGGATAATGCAGGGAGAGACCGGGAGGAAAAGGGTTTCATTCAGGTGTCAGTCGGATTGGCTCGGAACGTAGCAGTAGGGCTTTTGTATATAAACCGCTCGTTACGGTGCAGAGAATCAAGCACTCGTCACCCTCCAGAGTTAGCGTCTGACTTGCGATTGCGATTACCTGCGTCACCTGCGACTGCGTACTGCGTATTGCGAACTGCGACTGCGATCTGCGACTTCGATCTGCGACTTCGACTGGCGACTGCGCCGCGGCCGAGCCTTTGACTCCCCTCTCTTGCGTCCTCTGAGGTTCACGGAGCTGTGACCTCGTACGTACTGTTCCATCTTTCTCCCCTCGGTTGCGGGTCGCGCCCTTCGTCACTACCCCTCGCCGTTAAGTCGCAACTTTATCGCGCGATACGCGACTAGCCGCGATTTGCCCCATCGTCCCCTGCCTTCCTTATCCGACTCTCTCCCCTCTCCGCGCCGCGAAGGGAAATCGATCCCGGCTCGCCCCTCCACCCCAGTCGCCAGCCTCGTCCCCTCGGCCCTCGGCTGTCCGTTCGGGTCTTGTAGGAGGCCTAGGTGCATCATTTTGGAGCCCACCGCGAGGGGGCTTAAGGTTTCGAATCCGCCTTCAACGCGCCTCAACACCACTTCATTTATCCATCGACTTTTCCCTCCACCATTGCCCCTACGACTCTCGCGAACGAGCTAATCGCAGCGCGTGTTACCCGACTAATCGCGCTCTCGACTTCTACGCCCGACATAGAGCGATACAACTCCGCCATCGACTACGTACTACGCACCCTCGACCGCGGCGTTCAGTCGCTCGAACAAAATCCTCAAACCGACTTTTGGTTACAAGAAGACCAATTCGCGGACGACCCCGTACTCTCGAGATCGCCTTTAACCCCCGCGCGCAATCCCCTTTCGCCCTCGTATCCACTTTCCCCACTTACTCCCCTATTCCCCAACTCTTTCATGGCCGACGCTACTCCTGAGCCCGCACCACAGCGCCCTGCAGCGAACATGCCTGCGATGCCAGCCCGAGGCCATGCGACCGCGCCCGACTTCGACCCCACCCAGCCTCGGACGCTGCGACGTTTCTTCCAAGACATCGAGACCCTCTTCGAGCGCTGCGGGGTAGTCGAAGACCAGTCGCGCAAGCAATGGGTCGTTCGATACATGCCCATCGACGTCGCGGACCTCTGCGAAACTCTCACCACGTTCTCCCCAGGCAAGTCGTACGAAGACTTTCGCACCGAGATCAAGTCACTGTACCCTGGAGCCGAAGACGAGCGCAAGTATACGATCGCAGACGTCAAGAGTTTAGTCGCGCGTCGCGCTGCGAGCCCCATCCGCAACATCACTGAGCTATCAAGTTACTACCGCGAATTCTTCACGATGACGACGTATCTCATCAAGCAGAGGCGGCTCGCGGAGTCCGAACAGTCGCGCCTCTTCGTCGAAGGGATCACCCAGCCGTTGTGGGACCAGGTCCAGTTGCGACTCCAGATCAAGCTAATCGACCACTATCCCGACGACCCTTACCCGATGAACGACGTATACGAGGCCGCCAAGTTCGTTCTGCATGGCACGCTCACCTCTGCGACTGCACAAGCCGCGCAACAACCCGCCGACGCGACTAACATCAAGATGGAGGATTTCGCGCCCCTACTCAAGCTACTCGCACAAGCGGTGAATCGCGAAACCCAGTCGCGCGGATCGACGAGCAGCGCAGGCCCATCCAGCGGTGCAGCCTCCGATATGCGCAATGACGGAACTTGCCACTACTGCGGCAACGCGAACGATCGCATGTCGATCTGTGTGCACGTCGAAGAGGACATCAAGAACGGCCTGATCATGCGCAACGCCGAGAAGAAGATCGTCCTGCCCAACGGCGCATTCGTCCCGCGAAGCCTGCCAGGCCTAACGATGCGCGATCGCGTCTACGAATGGCACCGTCGCAACAAGGCGAACAACTCGACTACGGGTCAAGCTAGCGGCATGCTACTCGAAGTCGCGACAAACGCAGAAGAGCCCCCAAGCGATCCAGTCGTCGAGGCGAACTTCAACGCGCGAATCGAGCAGCTCGAGCGAGAGTTAATGGAGCTGCGACGAAAGCGTGTATTCGACGGCGTTGAGATCCCGGTACGGCGTTCGCGACCTCAAGGCGGCGACTCGAACAGAACGCAACCCACTGCTACGGCGCCCCCGGCATCTCAAGAAAACACTCCTGCGACTCGCGACAAGGACGACGCGAATGCGACCCCGCGCAACGATGGACCGGAGCATCCATACGCGAAAGCCAAGGACGCGATTCAACCGCCTCCCCAGCCCAGTCGCGTACCTCCTCCACCTCCTGTTCCTGCGAAAGACGGCAACAAAGAAGTCGCATACCGCAACCAGGTCCCGATCTACCAGCCCAAGCTAGCGGAGGAAGTCTTCGCGCGATCCATGAGGACCCCGACCGTTACGCTTACCCCCGAGGAGCTGCTTTCCATTTCGCCCGAGGTTCGCAACAAGTTCCGCGAAGCAATTACACCCAAGCGCGTTCCAGGCGGCGAGACGCGTACCGTAGCACTCAACGCGACTAGCGTACCCGAGGAGCGAACGTGCACCGGAGAACCCCTCGAGCCTGGAGGAGTCGTCGTCCCCGATCCGTACTCAGTATACCTCAACAATTTCGATCGCGACGGACCAAGGCCAGCTCCAGTAGTCGCGCGCGAATCGCACTCCTTACGATCAATCGTCGGTCTCGTCAACAACCAGGAATACGTCGAGGCGATTGTCGACCCTGGCTGCCAGATCATAGCAATGTCGCGCGCAGTCTGCCATTCTCTCGGACTAGCCTACGACCCTACGGTGCGACTCGACATGCAATCGGCGAACGGCGAGCTCGATAAATCGGAAGGACTCCTGCGCAACGTACCTTTCCGTGTAGGCAACATCCAGCTCTACCTCCAGATCCATGTCATTCGCGACGCTGCCTACGACATCCTCCTTGGTCGACCTTTCGACGTTCTGACGCGTAGCGTCGTGAAGAACTACGCGAACGAAGACCAAACGATTACGATCGCATGTCCCAACTCTGGCGAAATCGCGACCATACCCACCATACCTCGCGGATCCTGGCGCGCGCGATCGCAGCAAAACCCACACGCCCCGACCGAGGGTTTTTGACTTTCGAGGATTTGGTCGCAGACCAAGGAGAGGTCGCCCTGGTCATCACTGAAGATAATGAAAAACCCTACGTCTCGGCTTACACAACGCGTTCCGATCCTCAAGTCTCTATCGTTTCCACTTATCTTTCGGCCTGCGATTCAGTCTCAGCTTTTCTCTCGTCTCTTTACTCTCGCGACTCGACTTCAACTAGCGTAACTAGCGAATCAACACGTCTCGAAAAATCTGCTTTCCCTTTGGCGACTGCGACCACTGCGACCGCGACTACGACCGCGCCCCGATACCACCCGTCTACACCGAGTCGCGCACCCGCGATTCTATCCTACATCGACCGCCTCCACCTCCTTCAACGCGACAAAATCCCCTATGCGACCTACGCTGCGACCAAGAAAAGGTACAAGCCCGTCGCACTCAAGACGCGCCCAGTGCTAGGCACAGTACCGGAGCGATTTCGCATCGTGCGCAATATCACCGGCGACCCTCTCGCGTCCATGCCAACGCTTCCGACGAACCCCGGCGATTACGTCCCTACCGGTCGCTATACGCAAGAACGTAAGGAGGCCTTCGACAAAGCGCACGGAGGCGACTTTCTGTGGCCTGAAGAGCGCAAACTTCTCCACCAATTTATGTGTCTCCAGAACGAAGCCTTCGCATGGTGCGACGAGGAGCGCGGTTGTTTCAAGTCCGAGTTTTTCCCTCCGATCGAATTCCCAGTCGTTCCTCACACTCCTTGGGTGCAGAAGAACATCCCCATCCCCCCAGGTCTCTACAACGAGGTTTGCGCGATCATCAAGCGCAAGATCGCGGCAGGCGTATACGAGCCCTCGAACTCCTCCTATCGGTCGCGATGGTTCTGCGTAGTCAAGAAGGACGGCAAGTCGCTGCGACTCGTTCACAGTCTCGAGCCACTCAACAAAGTCACGATTCAACACTCCGGCGTCCCTCCGACCCCCGACTACCTCGCTGAGCAATTCGCGGGTCGACCCTGCGGCGGAATGTTCGACCTCTACGTTGGCTACGACGAGCGACTCATCGCCGAGTTGTCGCGCGACTTGACGACTTTCCAAACCCCTTTTGGAGCCCTGCGACTACGCACTTTGCCTATGGGTTGGTGCAACGCGGTACCCATCTTCCATGACGACGTCACCTACATCCTCCAACCCGAGATTCCCGACCTCACTGTGCCGTACATCGACGATTGCCCAGGCAAAGGACCAGAGAGCGACTATCGCGATCGCAACGGCAAGTACGAGACCATACCGCAGAACCCCGGTATTCGGCGATTCGTTTGGGAGCACTTCAACAACATGAATCGCATAGTCCAGCGCATCAAGTACGCCGGCGGGACCTTCTCTGGAACCAAGTCGATTATCTGCGCTCGCGAAATCATGGTTGTCGGACACCGCTGCACGCCTGAAGGACGTTTACCGGACGAATCGCGAGTCGCGGTTATCAAGAATTGGGGACCGTGCAAGGACCTCTCCGAAGTTCGTGCCTTCCTAGGAACCGTTGGAGTCGCAAGGATCTTCATTCGCAATTTCGCTCATCGCGCGCACCCCTTGGTACAGCTCACGCACAAAGGCGTACCTTTCGAGTTCGGCGAAGCACAGATCAAGGCTCAAGAGGATCTCAAACAAGCGTTGCTCGAATCGCCAGCGTTGCGACCGCTCGACTACAACTCTCCCGCTCCAGTTATCCTCGCAGTTGACACCTCGTACATCGCAGTCGGATACCATCTTTGCCAGTGCGACGAAGAGGACGAGCGGCGACGTTACTACAGTCGATTCGGCTCCATCACGCTGAACGAACGCGAATCGCGATTCTCCCAGCCCAAGCTCGAGATCTACGGCCTCTACCGCGCATTACGAGCTCTCAAAATCTACCTCATTGGCGTCCGGCGATTGTGTGTCGAAGTCGACGCGCGATACATCAAGGGCATGCTCCAGAACCCCGACTTAGCACCAAGCGCGAGCATCAATCGCTGGATTGTCACCATCCTCACCTACCACTTCGAGCTTATCCACGTCCCTGGTTCATCGCACGCACCCGACGGTTTATCGCGACGCTATCCCCAGCCTGGCGACGCATCGCAAGAGGACGACGACTTCGAGGACTGGATCGACAAGTTGCACGGATTCCTCCACCAGATTCTCCCCATTCGCACTGCGTCGGCAAGATCGCGTTCCCCTGTCCAACTTCTCGCCCTTGCGACTGGGGACAGTCGAGATTTTAGTGAGGGGGAGGAGCCAGCTGCTGCCAACACCGACGCGATTGAACACGAATCGCAAGAATCGCAAACCGAGGCGAACAAAGTCGAGCTACCGATGTCCGATGTCGCGCGCAAAGCTGAAGAACGTCTGCACGAAGTCGCAAGCTGGCTACGCACCCTCGTCCGTCCCACAGGTCTCACCGACGCCGCGTACACCGCCTTCATCAAGTACTGCACGCAGTTCTTCGTCGACGGCGACCGACTTTGGAAGAAGGACCCTCGAGGAGCACACAAGCTAGTCGTTTTCGCGCCCAAGCGATTAGCGATTCTCCGACAAGCTCACGACGACGTTGGCCACCGAGGGCGATTCGCGACTCAGCAGCTAATCGCAGAGCGATTCTGGTGGCCTTTCCTGCGCGAAGACGTAGCGTGGTATGTCCGAACCTGTCACTTGTGTCAGGTCAGGCAAACGCGTCAAGTTCTCATTCCACCCAAAGTCGCGACTCCGGCGCCCTTATTCACCAAAGTCTACATCGACAGCATGTACCTACCGGTGTCGGGCGGGTACAAGCTCATCGTTCAAGCCCGCTGCTCGGTCAGTCACTTTCCAGAATGGCGAATGCTGCGACGCGAAACGGACAAGACGATCGGCGACTGGATCTATCAAGACTTGCTCTGTCGATGGGGCGCTTTGGCCGAAATCGTTACCGACAACGGTGCCCCGTTCGTCAAAGCGCTGCGACATCTCGAGAAGAAGTATAAGGTCCATCATATCAGGATTAGTGGCTACAACTCGCGCGCGAACGGCATCGTCGAACGACCTCACTTCGACGTGCGACAGGCGTTGTTCAAGGCAGCTGACGGCGACGAAACCCGTTGGTCGCAAGTCGCGCACTCGGTCTTTTGGTCGGAACGCGTTACCATCCGCAAGCGCATGGGCTGTTCGCCATATTTCGCAGTAACAGGATGCCACCCAGTACTCCCCTTCGATATCGCGGAAGCAACGTACTTACAGCCAGCGCCAGCGTCCATCCTCTCCACTACCGATCTCATCGCGCGCAGAGCCATCGCACTTCAGCGACGTCAAGAGCAGCTATCCCATCTCCACGAGCAGGTCTACCAAGCACGAGTCCAAGCGGCAAGAAAGTTCGAACGCGACCACGCCGCGACTATTCGCGATTTCGACTTCAAGCCAGGCGACTTGGTCCTCATGCGACACACGCAAATCGAGAAGTCCCTCAATCGGAAGATGCGCCCTCGATACACCGGCCCACTCATCGTCATCGCAAGAAACCGAGGAGGAGCCTACGTCATCTGCGAACTCGACGGGACGGTGTTCCATCGACCTATCGCCGCGTTTAGACTCCTGCCGTACCTCGCTCGCAAGAATATCCCCTTACCCGACAACTTCGCCGACATCTCTCAAGCGCGACTAGAAGAACTAGTGTCGTCGGACGACGACGGCTCAGAAGATATCGACACCGAAGTCATTGGCGAACCCGACATCGACGACGACACAGCGGACTTACCTCAAGAATAGTCGCGCGATTCATACCACTTTCCTTCGATTATGTCTCTGTTCTTACTTGTACAACTTTAGCTTACTTTCTTTTGTTTCTATACTAGATCTTTGAAGTCGCGATACCGGCGAGTCGAACGAATCGCGGGCGATTGCGCAAGCCTTCAACAAGGTTTTGGCTGTGATGATCTACTGAGCCTTACCTCGTTTTTCCTCCTTTTCGGACGCCTACTTCACCCAGATCCTCACTCACTCACTCTATTTCGCGGTTCAAGCTACAATACAGGCCGCCTGTCTACGCTACGTACCAGGGTCCAAGTCCTCGGCCGACCAGCCCACCCCCAGGATTCCCCGCTCCAGCTCCTGGTTTGCCTCGATCGCCTCATTGATGACGCGGATACGGAGCCGCATCAGCTCGCGCTCCTGTCGAAGGGCCCGTATGTACAGGCGGTCCTCCTCCGAGAGGTGAGGCCGTTGGAGCAAGTCGTCCTCGAGCCCTAGTGTACTCGCGCGCGGGCGTGGCGAAGCCTCGACGCGAAGAGGGAGTCGCGCGACTCGAGTAGGCACCGGCGACGACAATGCCGTGCTCGTACCCCGCAAGAAGAGAGCCGGCTCCCCGAACCGATTGAGGGGGACCTCCGAGACTAGCCAGGTCTAGTCAGCGTGCGCGAACTCAAGTAGTGCGCGTAAGACTTACCAGGCTGTGTCTCATCGAGCACCGCCGCGTCGAGAGCAGCGCTCGGTCGCGTTTGCGGCGCAACGACTTCTTGACCACTCTCTCGAGCAGCCCCCTCCGCGACTCTATTCGCGACGCGCGGCACCGGCCTCACGACCTCCTTCCCCTTTGCTGGCAGCGAGGCGTCCCGTTCGGCTGAGGCGCGCGACGGCGTAGTCGCAGGCAGCTCGTCCTCCTCGTCAGTCGTGGCCTCTTCGCTGAGCGTGCAACCCTTGCGACTATGAGCGCACTTGTCGCATTTGGCGAAGCCCACTCGGAAGTGGCAGTCTTTGGCCTGGATGCCGAGTCTGCGACATCGCCGGCACTGAAGCACGGACAGAGTCAGCAACAGGGCGAGAAGAAGGCACAAGAACTACTCACCACGGAGTCGAGGTTGCGCTCACGCGGCACGGATCCATCCTTGTTTACTTGGGGGGGAATATCGGTGTCCCCGCGGCGCCTTCGCCTTTTGACCGGTGCACTGGCCCTCGACTCGCGCGCCGCCCCACTCCCCTTTGCTCTCGCACCACTCGAGGTAGTACGCGCCTTCTTGCGACTAGGGGGTTGCGACTCCTCCTCGTCGGTACTCTCGTTGTCGTCGTCCTCTTCTTCAGGGGCGTCCGTTGTTGCCTCAGGAAGGGGCGGCCGCACGGTAAGGGTCACGCGTGGCAGCCGGTGCGACTGGGTAGTGAGCCGGCCACGCGATGTTGTTCGCAACCCGGCTTCGCTGTCGTCCAAGCGGCGCGACAACGCGGCCAGTCCGCCCGATCGTGTACGTTTGCGCGACTCGCGCGCCAGGCGGTCGAGTGTTCGCAGGAAGACGGGGCCGTAGCCCGGGATCGAGTGGGGGACGGAGAAGTCGAAATGGTCGCCCACCTCCTGGATGGCGCGCTCGACCTGCGCCTCGAGTAGTTCAGGATCGAAATCCTCGGCCGCCGCTATTTGCTGCTGGGGGGTTAGCGTACTAGTCGCGACTGCACCAACGCCACGTACTGCCGTGCGACAAAACACCGCCACCCATTGCTCGTAGTCTTCAGGCTCGGCAGGCGGGGCAGGGACGCACATCCACAGTTCGTCGAAGAATTCCGGCACGGATGCCGCGCGCACGCGCTGTGCTTTCTTGCCGGTAGAGGCACCAGCGTTCGAGGAGGAGGCAGCGGCGGTGTTGCGGGACATGGCGAGCGATGAAGACAGAGCAGGAGTCAACGAGAGGGAGTCGCGAGACACCGCGCTTATCGATAATAACGAAGTCGCGGCTGCTAGGCGCTGGCGAACCACGGACACGTTGTCGCCCACGAGGCGTGCCGTCCAGAAGCCAGAAGCAAGGACAGCCTACGCGCCTGCCTGGGAAGTCAGGATCTCAGTGAGGGGGAGATGATACGACCTCCGCGTTTTCGGTTGCGGAATCTACTCAACCTACACGGACGATCGCTCGAATCGCAGTCGCGCACCGAAGACAATACCCGCGACTCGCTGGCGGTAGGCGCTACACCCGCGGCGGCGACTACGAACTCTCGCGACAGCGATTGCCGACCGCTGCGGAGAACATCGCGCTCACTCCGATAGAACCGGTAATCGGCACACCCAGTGCCCGACCCGCGACTGCGACCGAACCGACTGTCTTTGCGACTCCGTTCGCGAATCGCGCTCGGCATCCTACATCGCGCCTTACGATATCCCCTGCCGTGACCAGGTGGTGACGGTATGAACCCTCGGGACATCGGGAAGGATCGGATTAGGAGCGGCCAATCAACGAGGGAGTTCGCGGCCTTATCAGGAAGAGCCTCGACTAGCCTGACCGACGTGGTTACCCGAAGATCCGGATCGACGCAGCGCGACGGCGGGAGGCCCACTTTGGGTGACGTCAGGAGTCGACCCGCCGGTTCACCCACTTGTCCCGATTCGCTGAAGACCATACGGTTGTGGCTCGCGGGCCTCTGGAACGGTCGGATAATGCAGGGAGAGACCGGGAGGAAAAGGGTTTCATTCAGGTGTCAGTCGGATTGGCTCGGAACGTAGCAGTAGGGCTTTTGTATATAAACCGCTCGTTACGGTGCAGAGAATCAAGCACTCGTCACCCTCCAGAGTTAGCGTCTGACTTGCGATTGCGATTACCTGCGTCACCTGCGACTGCGTACTGCGTATTGCGAACTGCGACTGCGATCTGCGACTTCGATCTGCGACTTCGACTGGCGACTGCGCCGCGGCCGAGCCTTTGACTCCCCTCTCTTGCGTCCTCTGAGGTTCACGGAGCTGTGACCTCGTACGTACTGTTCCATCTTTCTCCCCTCGGTTGCGGGTCGCGCCCTTCGTCACTACCCCCTCGCCGTTAAGTCGCAACTTTATCGCGCGATACGCGACTAGCCGCGATTTGCCCCATCGTCCCCTGCCTTCCTTATCCGACTCTCTCCCCTCTCCGCGCCGCGAAGGGAAATCGATCCCGGCTCGCCCCTCCACCCCAGTCGCCAGCCTCGTCCCCTCGGCCCTCGGCTGTCCGTTCGGGTCTTGTAGGAGGCCTAGGTGCATCACCGCATCATTGCCTATGGGGAGCATTTGAGTCAATATGCGAAGGAGTCGACCACACAACAGTCACTCACTATCTGGAATTGTTTTGCGGAGGAGCCTGGCGGCAGGACCCTGATATTCGACTCCTCCGGAGGGACGAGTGAGCTAACAGGGATGGCAGAAGCATGAGCGATGACCTCGAGACCTTCATCGGCGGTGCTACCGCCAATGCTCGCCATGTCGTCAAGAACGTCAGTGAAGTCTTCGCTCGCAGCATGGGCCAGGTCCTCCTGGGGCGACAGTGCCATGGACTGTCCCGTCGAACTCACCGCGCCTTTTGAGAGAAACTGCTGCAGCCGTATGGGAACATCCGCTGTTTGACTCCGACCGCGGCGCAGTAATGTGGAATGAAGGTCAGTGCACCGGCCATTGCGGCAAGTTCAGCACAATGCACGACACACCTTTCATTACGTTTGCGCGGGGCTTCTCAGCTTCCATTCCAGCACCCCTGTTGCGTTCGCGCGAAGGGACACCATCTGGATGTATGGTATCAGATAGCACACAGTCGCTGTAGTCCGAGTTGTCGGGACGCAGGACGAACACTCTGCGCAACTGGATTGGACATGTCATGTTAGCTGCGCCGACTGAGGATGTGCGCTTTTGCGGCGATGAAGGACAGTGAGTGAGACGGCCAATGTTCCAGTGAGGCTGAACAATGGGATCAGAGTGCGCCAATGTAGTAGGAGAGGGGAGGACGTATGTAGGGTATGGCCTCCATTCAACGAGGCACTGCCGAAGGCACGCTTTCTGTGTTGATTCCAATGTTCGAAGTCTAGAAGCATTGGGTCAGGTTCTATCTCCCCATCCACCAGATAATCCAAAGGGTCCAGGACGTACCATGCCGACGACACATGTCCCGGCATGTCATGGCAGACAGCCTTGGATGCTTGCGCCGCACACAGCGGCGAACCGCGTCCATCGCCTTCTTGATGTGCGTGGTCATCCAGCTCGATTGCATGCACATGACTCACCAGTTGACGGTTGGGCGTACCGCGCTGCAAGAGACAAGACGGGGCTCGGGCAAGAGGTAGGGAGAATGGGGCCGCCGGAGAAGCCACATGAATTGCGTACGAAGCCTGTCAGTAGTTTCGCGTGTGAGCGTATGCCGTTGAACGCTGATGCGACCGCTCGAGACGGAAAGCCTAACCCTCTAAACGAACGAGAGGCCAAGGCCGAGCTGTGGGGGCGAGGCCTTCCGGTGCAGCGAGGAACTGCGCTCGAGAATGATGATGTGGGTGGTGGTAGTGGTGGTCTAGGAAGAGAGGGCAGAGTTCGGGCAAGACTCAACTCGACAGAGGGTTTTGGGGGAAAACTGAGCTCGTGGACCGCTTCGAACTACGATGTGCCTTTCGAACCGCTTCGAACAATCTTCGAACTAGCTGGCGCTGGACCCGAACTTGCCTGACCGAACTGACGAACGACGCGCTCCGAAACGAGAGAGAAGGAAAAAATGAGATCTAAACGGTACTGAGAGCTTGCCCTCCTTTTGGCAGAGGGTTTGTTTATATACAGGTGGCTTTCGCCGAAAACTATGCAGTACCAACCGTCGCTCAGCCACTCCGAACCCACCACGCGGCGTCCAATCACCTCGAAGGACAACTCCTCAACTCGAACCGTTCGACACCTACCCGTCATGGATGCGCCAGTCGAAGAAGCACTTCCGCGTGCCGACGCACACATCGCCCGGTACCATCGTCTTCTTGCCCTCGTGCAGGCCGAACGGTTCTTCGAACCGGCGGGTGCTAGCGTCGAGGCCAAAGAGTGGTTGGCCTGGGCCCATTTCGTACGCTGGGTGCTGGTAGGTATGACACAGCCCAGAAGCTCGATTGTGCTCACGCTCCTGCCAGCGTTCCCTCTTCGAATCGTTCTCGAACGCCGTTGCTGTTCGCCCCGGTTCGCTGCGTTCGCCGTACACGTACCCCGCCGTCGTAGCCACCATGAACCGTATCGATCGCGTTTTCGAAGAGGGAAACGTTCCGCCCGGACGAGGCGTTCCCTACGCTCCTCTTGCCTGGGATCCACTGTTCGTTCCACAGCCGATCGAGCTCGCCGCCGCCCTGTTATCATTCCCAGGCCCGCCCGAATTCGCTGCCGAACCGATCTACCTCGAAGACTGCCGCGAATTGCCCCGTACGTTCAACGAACTTCGTACGGCTTTCGGTGCGCTTCGAGAGGAGGTTCGGTCGGAGTCGCGAGAGATTTTGCAATGCCTTCACTCCTTGCAGTACAGTATTGACCATCTTGTCGTGGTGGCTGCTGGGGCGCAAGGTATCGACCTGGCGGGGCTTATACGCGATGATACTGCTCGAGGACGTGCTGAGAGGGGAGGACCGGTGCTGGGAGGCAATCGCCGCAGCCCTCGTCCACGGTTTGGTCGGGGAAACGGTCGCTAGTGTCGCAATACTGTAGTCCTCACTTCGAAATAACGATTTGTGATTCGATACTTCAAAGGGATTTCGAGTTGATCTTGCAACTTATGTCTCCGTTCGATGCTTTAGAAGCCTCGCTCAACACTCTTAGAGTGGCTAGTATTCGCGTTTTTCGGGGCACAGCTCCGCTAGGGGCGTATCAATGCACCTGATACGCATGGTGCTTCCCTATACAATACTCCCAGTTGTCTCCGGTCTGGAATTCCGCGTCTCCCAGATGGTGTGCTTGAGGGTGTAACGAAGACGGTTCGGGGGAACGAGGCGAACACGATGCACGAGGGGCCGAGTCAGATGGCGCATGCATAGGGCGATGGGGTGAATGTGGTGGGACTGTCGAGCGGGAGTTGAGCGGACGAAGTCAAGCCGAACTACGCAACGAGGAAAGTGTGAGGCGGAAAGCAGCAGGTGCCCGTACGATCGACTCGGATCCTCTGTGCGATCGTACGATTGGGATCTTGGGGAACGATCACCCGCCTCCCCGCCCTTGTGCCTGCACTCCAACGACAATGGTGACCCCAGCATGAACATCCCATATATGCTCCGGTACGTGCTCGCTCGCTGGATTCGTTAGTTGACGACTAGCTGAAGATTCATGGACAGGTTTGTGTGTCGATGGCATCCGGCACCATCGCTTGCTCAAGGGGTGCGCGTTCTCAGCGTGTGCGCCACGGCCCCATCATCCTCGCTCCTACCACTACCCAGCCTCGCGGCTTCAGATTTACCTAAAACAATCAATAACGTGAATGCACAGTGAGTAAATCTGCCTTGCTGCACGACATGTGTTGACGCGTATCTATTGCCTCGCAGGGCAATACGAGACATATTCAATGGCTGCTTGCGACACGATGTCAAGCGGGCTGTGGCCAGTGGCTTCGTACGACTTGTGATGCCTTCCACTTTGACAACAGGACTCGACAGTGCAAGTAGGGCGCGCGTGACCGACGCGCACGCGATCAAGGTATTTATGACGCTTGTTTCCTTTGCTGACTTAGTACATTGCCTCCCTGTACGTTGCGTCCTCGCCTGCTTCTCGCTGTGCATATCCTTCAGCCCTCTACGCAATCTGCCTCCATTCGATCCTCCCTCTCTTGTTTCTCAGCTCTCCTTTGCTGCGGCGATGCAAACTGCGCCTAATGAACGCGATGTGGTCCACGCCCAAAGCTTCGACCACAACCCTACTCTCCTCGATCACGGCGCCTTTCCCGGCATGGGATACATATACTATCCGCGGTCTACAATGAGTGGACACACGTGTCGTAAGTTTATATTCTTAATTGTTTTCTTCTCATACTGATCTTCACTGAAACGACAGGCCCACGCCCTAGCGCCTCGCCCCAAGCTCCGTTCGTGTTGTCATATTTTTCTAGCAACAGTCCGATTGAATGCGCATACACTCTGAGGCCGGCGGCCATGGTGGCTCCGCCGGTCCTGTCTTTCTCCCCAACCAACTCCTGCATGGCACCCGACTCCTGCCTCGATGCGGACAACTTGCCGGACAACAACGGGTTGGCGTGTAGCTGCCACGGGAGCATTTCTGGGGCAGATAGTCCTCGTTCCGCTTCTGCTGATCCTCCCGCATCCTCTGTCGGCCCTCCTGTCACCTCCAGTGGTCCCCGTGTCTCCTTCGCTAGCCCCCTTGTCTCCCATGCCAGCTCCAGCCTCTCTGCTCGTTCCTCCCGGTCCTCTGCCTCTCCCACTACACCTTGCTTGCGCCGCTGCGCACCGACTCCCACTCCTCCGGCATTGCGTCCCTCTGGGCCCCGGAAGAGGGCCGTCTCTGAGATTTATGATCAAGACGAGGACACGCCGAGCGGCCGTTCAGACGCGTGGCCCCGCACCAACAAATCCACCGCCACTGCAGCCTCAGCGAATCGCCTTCGCGTGGAGGCAGAGCAGCGGAGGCGCGATGACCTACGCGGGGTGTTCTTGCGTCTCGTTGATGCTCTTCCCCGTGGACCGGCAAAGTGGAAGACAAGCAAGATATCTGTGCTCACCCGCGGTGAGTACAATGACACCTACGCCATCTATTACGGGATTCTAACACGGTTAGCAGCAACCACCCACATTCGCTACCTGGACCTGACGCATCAGCAGCTGCAGGAAAAGCTGCAAGCTGCTGAGACAGAGAAGGCTCGCATCCAAAAGATCAGCAATGTGCTCATGCACAATGCTGCTGAGCGAAGCGACACCGCCGTCACAGTGGACGACGTCGCCGCTGCTGATGCGCCCGCCGCTGCTGATGCCCCTGTCGCCGCTGATGCTGCCGCTGCTGCTGATGCTGCCACCGCCACTGATGCCGCCGCCACCGCCACTGCTGCCACCGTTGCCACTTCTGCCGCCACTGCCGCCGCCGCTGCATTCGTTGACACTGCATTCGTTGACACTGCGTTCGTTGACGCTGCGTTCGACAGTATTGTTGACTCCGCTATGGACGTCAACGTAGTCGAGGACCCCGCTCTTGCCATTGTAAGTTCTACTGCAGCCTCCATTGCAAGCGCAGCATCCGTCGCGGCCCCTGTGGTCCCTGATGTTGTCACGTCTGATGCTGCCGTCGCTGTTGCTGCACCCCGGCCAGTCACTCCTATTTTCTATGGTCTCCTCGCAGGCAATGACTCGTCATTCATCATTTCTGATCCCATGTCTTTTGAAACTGTGATGTTGCCATATTACTACTGAGACAGGCAGGGGCTTCATTATTGTTTTGTGTAAGGCTAGGTATTGCTAGTGTGTTGTACTCAATGCCAATGTGTTCTTTGTTGTCAACTGCTATGTCATAGTGTGCTTTTGCTGTCTCAATAGACTCATGAGTGTCTCTGTATTGACTGCAATACTGGCTGACTGGTATGTGTTGGTGTTAATGTGGTTGCTTTGAGTCACTATTGTAGCTTGTGTGTGATGTAGTCAGTATATTGAAGCCCATCATTACTGTTCTATGTTACTCTTGTACATGTTATCAGATGTCAAAGCGAGTACTACGTAGAGAGTTGAGCCTACAGAACATGTCAGGATCAGTGTCCACTGCAAAGAATTCCCCAGCATGTTCTCTGTCAGTAGTGACCAATGCACCTCTTATGATATCTCTGCCAGAGAATAACTCTGCTGGCATAAGGCCAGGACAGAGCCTGTAAAATCCCAAATCCTTGTCCTTGTCCTGTACAATAACCTCCCCATCAAGTGGCTTGACCATAATGATAGGATAGCAAACTTCCTCTAGCATGATAGAGAACATGAAAAGAAGCTTGGCAAATATTTCACCATCCTGTGTGGCAAGTATGGCATGGTCATATCTTGGTTGACCATAAAATAGTGGGTTGCATCTGAGGTAGTCTGTGGCTTGTTGCCAAGTTTCTAATGATTGATAGTTCACTTTGAGGAACCTATACTCCACAATCTGATATTATTCATTTAGTACTATGGCCATTCCATGCAATAGCTATATGATGAGAGCTGACCTGGTCCTTTGGGGTGATCTTGATTTTCTCACCATTTGATGCTGTGATACCAACCTCCTCAAAGTAGTTGTTGAGGAGAACATGTAGGTTCTCACAGATGGGATTGGACACCCCTAGGTTCTCAATACTGACAAACCCTTGAGGTGCTCCTAGGACAAGATGGTCTCCAATTATCAGAGGTTTCTCATAGATCCTCCTTGATCGGCCTTTGTGGTGTACTTGAACTTTTGCATCATCCTCTTCATCATCATCATCCTCCTCATCCTCTTCAAGGTTGTTGTACTCATCATAGTCATCAATATTGGCCCTGATGATGTCAATGACTGCCTTGTCATGTTCCTTGGTGAGGATCTACACAGTTACTAAGCATTGTCATCAACTAAACTTGACCAATTGAACTGTTACCTGTGGTGCTACATTCCTCTTGTTGGTACATCTCAAGTATGTCTTTTTGTAAGACCCATGCATCTTCTCATATGGCTTAGTGTTGAAATTGGCTGTGATGCCCTTAGCCTCAATATCATCAGGCCCATGCTGATGGCTGTGGACTTTTGGAAAGTTCCAGTTCTTTGTCCCCCCACTATTCTCCTGGTAGCACTACAAACCAAAAATAAGATACAGAAAATGATATGGGTGGAGCAGATAATCTTACTAACCTGCAGGGCCTTAGAAAATTCAATCAGTTTCTCCCTGATGAGGGCAATGGTGTCATCTGTCTGGATCCTGAAGGAATACAGCATGTCCAGCTGCAGATACTTGTGGAGGAGACAAAGTAGAAGGTATCCTTGGGTGCCTTTCTCAGTGGCAAGGACAGAATGAGTGATGTAAGGAGCAATCTATGACATTTCAGTTAGCTGCTCCCATGTACCATAGTAGCTGCTTAATATTCCTCATACCTTTGAGAGGTCCTCAAATTTGGACCCATCATTGAAGGCAATGGCAACTACTTGTTTGAAGTGGGTAAGTCCTCTCCATCTTGGGAGTTCATTGGCCCTGCCAAACAATCAGTGCTTGGTGGGTTGTGATCTCAGAGGTTCTACTCACTGCTTGTCAACCTCACTGAAATCTTCACGACTAAGAGCTTTGATTAGGCTAACAAGCTCTTCCCAGATATGATCTCCAAAGAGTCCCAGGCCAAATGCATGTAGCCTGTCCCAAGAGACAGCTTTGTAAGGATCACTGTTTTTGATCCTGAAGAATATATTCTGCAATAATATGAGTTACATATCTAGATACAAAAAAATCCTTACAGCCAGGTTGCGAAGGCCATATTTCTTGAGAAGGGCTTCACCATCAGTCTTGTTCCTTTGGTTAGCCATCTTCAGTATCTCCATAGTACTCTCTTGTGTTCTTGAGAGTGCCTTCTCTTCCAGTTTGGTGAGATCCTTAGATGAGACCAAGCATACAGGGCAGTTGTGGATACTCTGGTGGCCACCTCTGATCAATGTCATAACACATCTGTTAATTGTTAGCGCTAACACAGTCAATGAAAATAATCAAACTGACTGTTCTTCATAGTCAGCAACCAACATGGCAATGTAGGGGAAGAAGGTCTTCATCCCAATCCCAGGAATATTGCACTGGACCCCAACATGGGACATAGGCTCTACCTTCCTGCAGAGCTCATAAAATGCAGTGTGCCAGACAACTCTCTTGATCACCACATAATCTTTCTTCCCTTCTTCAGAGGTACTTTCCTCAACCTGAAAGTTATAATTGTATCATTGCTAAGATGACATTACACTGATTGCTTACCAGTGGAAGCCAACCAACTAGTGCTCCACCACCTATGCCTGTTCCATTTCGTATCTCAATTGGGAGTTGGGCACATTGAACAAGGACAGGATATCCTTTCTCTGTCCCAAAAGAAGAGAGTTTTGTCTTGTCAGCATATATGATAAAACCAAATGGTGTTCCACCATCTGGTAAAGATGACTATGATATTTACTGAAGTTCAGAATATGACCTTCCCATTGCCATAAAATGACAAACTCACCTGAATCTGCCACATTGTGTTTGCAGTCCATGGTTCATGCCTGAATCTAACCTACTTTAGGCCATTCCACTTGAACAGTCGGATACTGTCAAAGCTCCAGTGGGGTGTAAGACGCTTGTCAAGCAGAAGATCCATAGCCCAGTCCCAGAGGTCACGTCCCCAAACAGAGTATTTGCGGTGTTCTTCCTGATAGGGGACCTCTAGCTCTGTCTCTGTGAACTGGAAGCAATATAGTACTCAGTCAATATCACATATTCAAGAGTAGAGACATACTGGAGTTAGAATGGTTGATGCAGATTGTCTGATCTTGGCAAGCTCAGCATTGGATGTGATTGTAAGCTTATCCTGCCTGGTAGCAGCAATATTCAGGAGCATGATCAACTTCTCAACATGCTCTGCATTTAGGTATGCTGTCATAGCAAACTCAGAGAACTCAAAATCCAGTCTGGTTGCATAGGGTCTCCAGGGTGCTTCTGGAGGTTCTGAGAGCACCCTCTGCTGTATCTCAGTGGCATTATAGTCTTGCAATGTTTGAATCAAAGGTGGTTTGCCAGTGCTTGGGTGGTAAACAGTCTTGATATCATCCAGATTATGCCCTAGATAATGACAATATTGATATATAAATTCAGTGCATTGTGATATCTCACAGCCTACTGGGGATTGGTTGTTCATCATCTTGTTCTATATTCTCAGGTCCAGATTCATAGTGGATGTCATCATTGTACTCTGGTATAGTCAGATCAATGAATCACAGAAGTTCCGAAATATGTAGAATACCTGCCTTGAAGATCCTCAGGACTAGGTGAGACCCTGCCTCTCATTCCAGAAGCAGATGATACTGCCAAAATATCACTCAATTTGTGGGATCTATACATGTGCCCCAGACCACCTACCAGTCTGGGATGTCATACCTAATGATAACTGTAGCCTTTCAAAGTCCTCAACTTGAGCTATGGATTAATGGTCATTAACTGTCCAATTATACAACCATCTGTGAAGTCCATACCCTGTGCTTGTGCTTGCTCAAGTTGTTCTCGGAGTTGCAGATCCTCCAGAGCTTGAGTATGCTTCCTCCGGCATGCCTCAACATGTTTGTGGTAGCCGCGTTTTTTGTATGGTTTTTGGCAGTATGGGCACCATTCTGAGTTGGGATCAATGGTGCCAGCACGAGATGAAGCAGACGACATGACGGTGCACACAGCGGCAGCGACACAGAGGCGGGAGGGCAGAGAGGCGTAGAATCGCGCAGTACAAGTTACCAGTTATCGATCGTCAGATCGCGATGCATTCGGATGTCTCCGCGGAGCATCCGGATGAACTGCGGCGAATGCAAATGCACCGGGCTCAAATCGCAATGCGGCATCTCGATCGCGATGCATTGTGATGAACCGGCACGTCCCGAGATACATTAAGATGATATGCCGGCCGAACCAATGATCACACAGCCATTCCGATGGACCTCGGCGCGAAGGACTGCAAAATTATGCATTCCGATCGATCTCCCTTACATTAAAATACGCATGGAAATGCCCAGGCATTATGATGCGTCCCGGAAAGTTGCGACAAAAGTCTCCTCCAAGAAGGATACTGCACTAGCCTAGCTCTTTGCGACCCTCTGGTGCGTCGTTGATGCAGCCCTCTCGTCCAAAAAATACTCAATATAACAACAGCTGATAGAATATGACTGTTGTCTGTCGATCTCATGAAGAGCTTTGCGTTGCGGCCCGCCGACGGCGGCATTCCTGGCATGTCCACGGTGCTCTGGTACAGTAAGTACTATCCTCACGGCCCCGTATACAAAAAGTAGCGTCGCGGTGAGAGATCCTCCAAAGCATATCAGTGCTGCAAGGGCTCCGCGTGAAACTAGCGCCGTGCGTGGTCGGCGACTGTGGATCGCCGCGATTCAATCCGCAAAACCATTGATGTTCCAATCAAACTCACCGGCCAGTGATTTTGCTGCCGTGCTCGGAGAAGCATGCGATTGAGCCTGCCGGAGAGTGCTAGGTCCACAAATATAAGTGGTACGCGGGCATGATCGTTCCCCATTTCCGAAACGTGGCTGGAAGCAGTGATGTCCGCAGAAGTGGATGCAGTCCTTGAACTAGGGTGAGCTAGGTGACCATGCTTGTACTGATGTCGGACTGACGAATTTCGCTGCTGCCAATAGATTTGTCAGCAACTGCAGCGTCTTTGCCGGATTCGGTGAGTTCTAACCCCTCTCGCGGTATGTATCGATTCGCTGAAGTCGATCCCTCAGTCCTCTACTATTATGATCGTGTTCTCACATTCTCCAGAGAGGCAGACCTCATATGGTGCCGCCGAAACATGTCAGTGGCGACAGTGATGTATCTGCTACTGCACATATCGGTAGCAGTGTACCATTGTGCCCTGGTGGCCTCTACTTCGTCCACAAGCTGTGAGGTAAAGCATTGTTCTGGAGACTGGGAACATGCGTGCTGACCCTACTGTCTTATCAGAGGTACGAAGCCACTCGATGTGTGGGCAGCACTCTGACCTTGGCGCAATTTAGCGGTTATGTCTTGGACATGATACAGATTTCTGCCGCCGCCTTGTTCCACGTTGCCAACGGAGGTCGGTGCAATTACGCAGACCTATCTCATCTGCTGACAGCTCATGCACCGTCAGGCTTCACCGCATTGCGTGCATACGCTCTCAGTGGACGCTCTGTGCTACTCGCATGCGCGATCATGTTGTTCTCATTCGCCCCAGTTGCAGTGGACATTGTAAGTAACGCTGCCTCGATGAGAAATCGCTCGCTTAACCGTACATAGAACACTGCAAGGGCAACATATACCGTAGCTGTACCTCCACCCATCGGGTGCTTGGTTACGGTGCACGGGAACACTAAAGCCTTTTAGTGCGTTCTCTTTCCGGACTCGTCTCTAGCTAACGTGAATGACATGCATATACTAGTGCATGTGAGTCAACCCATCTCACACTCGACTTCGAGCGAGTCCGAATGTCCGTACCCAGTATCTATCATGCAACAAGCGTCCGTCGTGGTCCCTGAGCTGCTACTCGTGTCTGCAATTTGGCGTCATGTGTACACGCTCAAGTTCGCGCATGAAGCTCGCGTGGACATGCCACTAACTACGGTAATCCTCAGAGACGGTCAGCACACCACTGTTCATTAGGCATACATAATGCCCTGCTCAGACGCCTCTTATTTGACAGGTACTATCTATTTTGTGTGAGCTGGAACCGTCGTCATTGCGTCGGAAGCACCACTAAATGCTTTCAGCGCCATCCTTGTCGTCCTGATTCTTAATATTGTCCTCAGCATAACCGAAGCGGTGGGTGCCTTTCATTTTGAATCATACCTCCTCATGCTCATACACTGCTGTAGGACTCTTTCGGCGGCTCACTGTCACCAATCATCTACTCGTGCGTCTCTACCTTTGGGAGCTGACTGCTACCTGCAGCTCACCACGCCATACAGGCTCCAAGTCAACCTGATCTCGCGCTTTTTCCTCAATCTGAACGAAGCGAACTCCGCCGGACTCGCCGCTCCATCCAGTCCCTCGCAGCTATCCGACCTCCACTTCACGCGCGTTATAGGGAGTCTCGGCGGCTCGCTGGCGTATGGGGCGCACAGCACTCTGACGTCGGACGATACGACGAGCACGGAGGGCGACATGTACACGGATGAAGGACTCGGAGAAGAGCGAGGTACTATGCGTGTGGAATCGCAGGCCGACCTCGAGTTGATGACGTAGGTGCTATGACACCTGTGCGAGATTTGCCTTCAGAGCGGGGGAACTGTCGCTGGCAGTTTCTACAGTGGTGTGGCTAATCTACGGCGTGGGATCCATCCGTGATCCGCAGTGTGTACAAACTCGGTGTTCCAGTGAGTCCGAAACCTGGTATCTCAAGGGCGCGTCAATCTGTCATTGTCCCCTGTCCGGGCTGTCTCCCGACCTGCGCATGCGACCAGTGGGTTGGCACGGTCGTTAGAGTGTAGATTCTGAATACAATCACTTTGCATGACAGTGTGCAGGCGCATCTTCTCAGCACCGCGTCTCGCACGGGATTCGATCTTGCATTCAGCGCATGATAGTCCGCCGAAGTGTCGGTGCAGGTAAACTTCGGCCTTCGCTGATCTGCATTGCTTACAGCTAGGAGCTAGTATAAGGAGCGCGCAAGACCCGAGTGTATATATGTGAGGTATCGTCACTCTTTGCCATTGTGAAACATGTCCACCAGCACCCTGAGGGAGGTAGATGCGATTCTCCAGATTGGGTGAGTGCCAACATAATGCATTCTTGTCTTCCATGCACTCGTTCACACATCATCAGTTTCGCCAGCAACTGCCTCATTTTCTCAGGCTTTGGTCAGTGTTCCTACGGAACGCGTCCGGGACACTGGATGGTGCTGAACCGTGTCCAATGTCTAGCTATCTACTATTATGATCGCATCCTGACCTTCTCAAGGGAGGTGAACTTCATATGGCGGCGGCGCGCTTTATCATGGGCAACTGGATTGTACATGATATTGCATGTCTCACTCGCCTTGTTCTACTGCTTTGTGATTCCAGCTACTCTTGTCACAAACTGCAAGGCGAGTCATGCTTCTGCCGACGCATCGTGACTCCAAGTTCGCGTTCTGAACATTGACACGATTTATCAGAGGCAGGTGACTATCATTAGCCTGCCAGTGCTCATCGCGACTCATTGACTCGCCCATGGGCTCAAACCCACGTAGCGGCTATGTTCTCGTGATCATACAAGAGTCTTTCAAAGCGTTATTTCACATCGCCAATGGGGGTGAGCAAATCTTTGATCGGAAGTGACTGGTATCGCTCGAGGTTGAATGGGTCACACCCTGGACATTGACGACTGCCCGGGCATTCAGTATTTATCGCCCTGCGCGCCTACGCTATAACCGACCACTCTTCCATACTTGCAGCTGTCATAATCCTCTTCGCGTTGATACCTGTAGGCACGACCATTGTGAGTTACCATTCGTCTGAAGCGTGTGGTCCATCTCTGATATTTGGCCCTCCCCCAGAATATCCTCCGCTCAACGGTTGCGCTAGCTGTACCGCAGCCTATTGGTTGTGCCATCACCGTACAGGGCGATCCGAATGTCTTCAGGTACGCTTCAACATGGGAATACTGGTGTATCGCGGACAACCCTGATGAGCACACCATCCCTAGAACATGCAAGTTGTGGTTTGCTGGACTTCTCGAAGAGGGGCTTATGCTCGCCATTGCCCGCATTTGATATTGTAGTATCGGCTGTCCAGCAAGTGTCTGCTATCATCCCTGTGTTACTCCTCACCATGGCTGTCTGGTATCGCGTCCTCAAAATGAAGCTCGCAGATGGCGCAAAATTCGGCATGCCGCTCACCACTGTTCTCCTGAGAGATGGTGAATCGATATTCTCGGTCAATGGCCACGCCTCAGCCACTGACGAAACCGTTCCAGGAACGACATACTTTGTGTAAGTTAAGCACCATCGCTTAGCTGAAAACGGGAAGAGAATTGACACTGCCAAGGGTGCTTCTACTCATCCTGGTCATCAGCACCGTCCTGAGCATCGTAGAGGTGGTATGTCTGCATGGACATTGCTCCCTTAAAACCCCGACTGACCGTGGACGAAAAGGATACCTGGGGAGGGTCACTCTCTCCCATCATCTACTCGTACGTAGCTCACCGCAAATAGAATCAGCACTGACCCATTGTTAAGCCTCCAAGCAAACCTTCTATCGCATTTCTTCCTGGGATTGAACGAGGCCAGCGCCTGTCGACTGGACGCACCCTCGACCCCGTCACAGATGGCCGATCTAAGGTTCACCCGTGTGCTGGGTCCTCTTGTAGGCTCGTTGGTGTACAGCACGGAAGAGAACATACGTCTGGAGAATGAAGGGGGCGAAGCCCACACGTGCGAGGGAGTAGAGGGCGAGGTCGAACTGTGCGAGGTGTGTAACACCGCCTAATCACCATACACTGTCTCGCGCCCATGAGTGGAGAATGGCACGGCCGAGTCATCAGACTGTCAGTAGCATAGCGTGAGATGCATCTATAATAAGCGATACAAAGCAAGGTGCAGTGCGTCTATCGTCGCATCCAGGTTCGATTGGTCATTCAAGTCCATGGGTATGTCTCCCAAGTCGTCAATCCATCCATCCATTCATCCAAGGGGCCCTGGCTATTTACGCTTTTGAGTGAGCAACGACCGCCTTCTCGCCGATGTTCTTCACGATATCCTCCGGTAAGACATCCTTGATAGCATACCGCGAGCGGCTGCGTATCGCGGGTCCGTACGCCTAATGACGACTCCCGATGAGTCCCATTCGACATCAAAGCGGCACAAACAGAACACCTACCCAGAACAACCACGGCAGTGGCATACACAGTGCCGTGAGGATCGCAAACACCGTTCCCGCCCAATGGTCCCCGAGCCTCTTATACATAATCGGGATGACGAGCGGGAAGAAGCACGCGCAGATCGAGCGCATGACGACGGTCGCGGCGAGCGCGCTCGCCGCGTAGATCTGGTACGCATCCATCATGTACTGCGTCGCGCCCTGCATCACGAGCGCAACGCCGCACCCGAACGGCGCCCCCGCCGTGACCGGCAGGAGCCAGTGGTGCTTTGGCGTGCACGTCCTGTGGAGGCACGGGGTCAGTTCTGCGGCGCTAGGAGAGCGGGCGCGGAGTGGCACGAACCAGGCGAACCAGAAGAGCCCGACGGGCAGGCATACAGCGCCGAACATGGGAGAGTACAGTCGCCTGCGAATCATGAGAACTCTTCTATAGCTTCTGGAAGTCAGCGGGTAGGCTTACGCTTCGGGAGGTGCGCGGCCAGTCGGGCTCCTCCGCATGGCCGCCCAGTATATCCGGTTCTGTAGGGGCGCAAGGCACATTCCGAACGTTGTCCCGACGCCGACGCCGATGAACGCGAGGCCGGCCAGGCCGGGTGACCAATGGCGCTGCTGCTGGAACACGATCGGGTACGCCGCAAAGAACGCGTACAAGATGGCGTACGCGATGGCGACGTAAATCGAGAAGAGGAAGACGATCGGCTCTGTCAAGAGGAACACTGTGGCGGGTGAGTTGGATCAGTGGATGTGGTGGACGGGCACGGTGTGTGACATACGGAAGGGTCGTGCGAGGTTCGTGCGCCAGTACTTGCCACGGTCGCGCGGGCGGGTGATGTCGAAGCGGGAGACATAGACGACCTTGCCGCTGCTTGCCCGACGCAGCTTCCGCGCTCGCCATCTCAGCAGTACAGGTGCGTACTGCGTGCAGTCGATAATGAATGTGAGACACCCTCTGTAGGACGCCAGTCATGGTACGCACTGTCTCGGGAAGGACGAAGACGAAGCCGAGGAGCGCTACCGCCGCTACGATGAACATGATCCAGAAGTTGAAGCGCCATCCTAGATGCGACATCGAGACCCAGCCACCGATAATCGGTCCGACGACTGCATCACAGATGATTGACCCGTGTCAGGACAGAGAGGCTCTTGAGGTCTCCGTACTCACCTGGGCCGAGAAATGGTGCACTGGCATATAGCGAAGATGCAACGCCGCGGTCCTTCGGGTGCCACATGTCAGCAAGTGCTGCACCAGAGTTTGTGAATGCTGAGAAGCTGGTATGAGTCCGTGGCAAGATTGAGATACGTCCTCGGTGTTCGAGTGGTACTTACGCGATACGCCAAACATCCCAGCAAGTGTCCTAGTGGCTAGGAGTGTTGCGACATTTTTGCAGAGGGCACCTCCGAGGTGCAGCAGCGTAAAAGCGGCGTACGAGCCAACGAAGACGATGCGCTGGACTTATCACATGAGGACGAGCATCCGATAGTGAGCGGCGTGCACCTTACGCGGCCATACATCTAGAACGCAACATATGAACAAATAGTCATGTGCGTGTGCTGAGTGAGAGACTTGCCTCGCTCAGTGGAGCCCAGAGCAATGGCCTGTATCAATAGCATGAGTGCTTGGCATTGAGTTGGACCACTGGTAGGCTCACCCAACCATGAAGCCTAGAACAAAGAGGGAAATGCCAAGAAGTGCTACTTCCTCACTTATATGTAGGTCGACGGCTGATCTATGCAGGCCAGCGCTATATGAACTACTACAGAAGGACGACACCCAGGCCGCGAAGGCGAGCTATTGCACGCAATTGGTGAGTGAGCATTGGCCATAGTGACTGCGCTTTCGAACCTGGAATGTGTACACCCATCTTCTAGTCTTTGACCAATTGTATGGGTTTTCGGGGTCGTCTGGGTGCCAGTCAACTACGTACGGGTCCTCGGCAGTGCCGCTGCCGGAGTAGCGCGTCTCTGTGGGTCCACATTGGACCTCGACGTCTTTCACATCCTCCTTGTCATCCTTGGGGGACTCGGGACGCGAAGCGGGGCTGGCAACCTCCTCGTTGATGAGCGCAGACCGTATCGACGGTGGCATGGTGAGCGGCGTGGACGCCGAAGGCTCTACGGACAGGAGCCGTGTAGCAGCGAGTGCTAGTTTATATGAAGGCGTTCGGCATTGGGCACGGCAGGGAGAGAGAGAAGAGGGCGGCAGGGCGACGGCACATCCGGCAGACGCAGACTGTGGGTCGATGGAGATGAGCGAGTAGCGACGATGCCGAACAACTGGTCCCGGAGTAGCCGGTCTACCGATCATTTTGATCGAGCAGCCACCTCCCATCCCCGGGCCACTCGCCGAGCCACTGGCAGACGTCTCTCGTCTACGCACTCCTCTCTTCGTTATGTCGCAGTGCTCACGACCCGAGACTGATGTAAATGAGTACGGCATAAACCTCACTTTCTGCAGCTGCCGCACCGCCGCCGTCAAATCTCCTGAGGCCCGGACCTCTTCCACGTGATATGCCGTCGGCATAATCAAGCTTTCGTCGTTCCATGTGCGGTCGCCTCGTTCATCGCGCGAGCCGCGCGCCGCAGCGTTGCGATCTACGCCTTTAATCGAACAGCGGTGACTGTGCTTACTGCCAGTGCTCGAGCAACTCTCCAGGCTCCAGACTCATCCAAAATCCAAAAGTCTCAGTCAAATACCGTAGCCTAGCTTTCGTCAAGGTCACACTAGAAGTGCTCGACGATATGACGGCTCTCCCGATCCTCCACTTCAACGATGTCTATCGCGTGCAGCCTTTCAAGCTCCACCCAAAGTCCCCGGAAACGATAGACGTCACTCAATGGGCAGCCATGCTCGACGATCTGCGCGACCAATGGCCCGAACGTCCTGACGGCAACCGCGACGGACTCGTCCTCTTCTCGGGCGACGTCTTCTCGCCCTCGGTGGAGAGTTCGGTCACGCGAGGGAGTCATATGGTCAGCGAAACATTCGACGCTCTTTCCTCGGTCGCCACGGAACAAGGCAACAGTCGCGATGCTCACGTCAACTTCACAGGTCCCCGTTCTGAACGCAATTGCACCCGATGTGTCTATGACAGGTTCGATGCCGCGAGATTGCCTGTCAATAACTCCTTCTCATTGACCCTCCCAAGGGAATCATGACTTTGACTTCGGTGAGTGGTCAAGCGGCATACGGCTAGTCAGCCTCTGATATCTCCATGCGGAAAGGTTATCCACATCTGACCGAACTAATCAAGGATACGAACTTCGTCCGTGGGCTTCTCCCCGAGCGCGCGCTGGATCATTGTACTTACAGCGAGGTGTAGCCGTGGGTACTGAGCAACGTTATCGACAATACCACAGGGCGCACCCCAGAGCATGTACAAGAGTATCACGTCATAGAGCGCGCCGGCGTGCGTATTGGCGTAATAGGGCTCATTGAAAAGTATGACATCCACATACCCCCATCAGCTTCTATGTATTGAACCCGCTTCTTATCCACACAGAGAATGGATTGGTACCATATCATCATGGCCGCCTAACTTCGAGTACAGGGACATGGCACAAATCGGCATTGCCCTATCAAAACGACTCCGAGATCCCAATGGAGAGCACAAGTGCGACCTCATTATCGCCTTAACTCACGCAAGGTTCGTCATTCGTAGACACATTTCCAGACCTCTGCTGACGCTGAGGCAGAGTACCGAACGTATGTCCTACGCCCTGTGGTTCTCAGAGCACTCAGCAGATCTACAACCAATTCCCATGTAGGACATCGAGCTCGCGAAGGCCCTGGCCGCATCTTCCCCCGCCGCGCAGGAGGTCCACCCAATCGACAACGAGCACGGCGTCGACATCATCCTCGGCGGACACGACCACCTGTACTATGTCGCGCGGGGCGCGACCTCGTGGGAGGGCTACGACCTGACGCACCCCGTGCTCGGCGCAGAACGCGACGAGGGCGACATCCTCATCGTCAAAAGCGGCACCGACTTCCGCGACCTGAGCGAGTTCACGCTCACGCTCGAGGACACCATACCGGGCAGCATCCGGCGGAAGGTGATCAAGGAGATCCGCGGTATGTACACACGCGCGAGGGAACGAGCTCAGGAAGAGGAGCTGACGGCTCGGACGCACAGGCGCGCGCCACTCGACGCAGCCGAACTCGAAGAAGAACGCGCGCATCGCGAAGCTGCTCGAGTCGATCCTCTCGTCCGTCTCGGACGCGCTCAAAGCACCTGTCTGCAAGACCGAGGTAGAGCTCGACCTACGCTCCCAGCTCATACGCGTGCAAGAGGTGGGTCTGCAGCCCGCCCGAGGCGCCTCTCTTCCCGCACGCCTTCCTTGGTACACCGCTGATTGATCGTGGCTTCTGTGCAGTCTGCGGCGGCGAACTGGTTCGCGGACGTCCTCCGGCATTGCTACGACGAGGCACCCGAGATGGCCGGGGGCTCGGACGGGGTGTTCATCTGCGCCGGCACGCTGCGCGGAGACTCGGTGTATGGACCAGGTATGTGCGCGCTATCACCGTTGTGAGATATTATGGTTTATGTTTGCTCAGGACTCGTGACGCTGGGCGACATCCTCGAGATCCTTCCCTTCGAGGATCCCATCGTCGCGCTCGAGCTCGACGGCGAGGCGATCTGGGACGCACTTGAGCAGTCGCTCTCGACTTGGCCTGCCCAAGAGGGGTGAGTCTCTCCAAGAGAGTCCTCGCATTGTGCGCATACCCATAACAACACCACAGCCGCTTCCCGACGATCTCGGGCTTCCGCGTCTCCTGGGACTCGCGCCGCCCGCCGGGACAACGTGTCTTGGGAGTCTGGCTCCTGCAGGAACCAAGCGGGAGCGTGAACACGAGCGCGTCGCCGACGCCGATGCACTCCGCCAACGTTTCCACGACGAGCCTCCCAAGCGGTGCCGCGTCTCCCGCACCCGTGCTCGTAGACGCGGAGCCGATCGAGCGCACGAAGGGCGGGCGCAAGTACCGTATGATCACGCGAGAGTACATGGCGCAGGGCTTTGACGGTTTTCTCGCACTAAAGGGACAGAAGTACCTTGTGGACGACGAGGGCGGGCAGCTCATGAGTCAGCTCGTGCGCAAGTACTTGCTAGGTAGGTACCCTTCCACGTATTGCATGCTGCACAATTAAATTGCCTCCCTGCAGGGTGTCGCTACGTTAACCGCATGTCGCGCATGTCCGATATCTCCGCCATCGAGTGCCTCGACCCGCAGACCCACAGTGTGATCTCGAAGGAGAAAGCCCGCCGGGAGGACTACGACCGGCGTCACCATGCGCATCATGTCCACCCAAACCAAGCACGCGACCACTCCCGCTCGCGCTCGAAAACGCCGCATCACCTCAGCGTCGACACACCGTCCAGCTCGCGCGAACGCTCGCCGAGCCCGAGCGTCGTGTACCGGTGGAAGCATGCCGCGCGTCGTGCGCTCCGCTGGTCGCGCGCACACTACCGCGACAACATCCATATCACCGGCCGCGAGCACATGAGCCCCGTTGACCACTTTGACGGGAGCAGTCTCAGGAAACAGCAGGCAAAGGCGATGGAGGATGCCAAAAGGGAGGCACAGGAGAAGGAGAAGGAGGATGCTAAGAGGAAGGAGAAGGAGGACGAAGAGGACCTCGCGGTTATCCACCCCATTGTGGATGGGAGGCTGAAGGACGAAGGAAGGAACTGATGTAGAATGGATGTACATGTACATTGGCGTGTACAGTGTAGCGGTCACGGTCTTGTGCTTGACAAGAGGCGTGACTTGCACGGTGAACGTCACGTATTTCGAGGGCACATCGAAGCCACCTATAGTACTGCATGGCGTCGCAGAACGTAACGGGAATATATAACGATAATTTTCGCTCATTTTCGCGAAGCACAACATGCGATATTGGCCTCCCCTAATATCACTCCAACTGGCCCACGCATGTACTACGTCGGACAGGCACACTTCCGGACACTGCTTACATAATCGCTCGGTAGCCACAGAATGTCGTTTGTGCTTTTCGCCGATGTGATTGGTTCCAGAAACGAGCTCTAGTCCGCACCTACGGTACGTGCTGATGTGCATACGTCTTTGGGATCATGTACTTGCAGCTCCTAGCTACGCCTCACCGCTCATACCTTGACTCCCCTCTTCTCCAGGATCTTCCGAATCCACTTCGAATCTGCCTCGAACTCTACTGTCTGCCTCCACTCCTCTTCGGAAAAGTCCTCGTCTCTGACCGTCGCACACCCGAAATCAATGACTACCGCTCGCTGTGGACGCTCCGGGGGTGAGAAAAGTATATTCCCTTCGTTCAGGTCGGTATGGCAGACACCCAGAGCCGCAAAGCTATCGATAGCGGCGACCAGTGACGCGCAGATAGTGGGGTCGAGCAGCTTGATATCAACATCACGGAGGGTTATACCTTGGACGTATTCGAAGACGAGGGCTGGGGGCTGGATTGCGCGTTCAGAGGAAGGAACGTCCCACTGCCCCACTCCGAGGAGACGAGGGATGGATGTTCCTTGGAGCTCCTGCAAATGTTCGTACGCCGCTCTTTCCACGTCGAAACACTCCATCGTCAGGGCGTAGAATTTCTGTTCCCATTGCGCAGCGCGGAGGGCTAGCCCCTCGGCGTCGCTGGGGTCAGGCTCGTCTTCATAGAGCACTGTATCGTCCCATTCGAAACCCTCGCGAGTGCGATCCTGCGCTGCCTTCTGTTCAGCGGCAAGGCTCCATGGATGTTTCTCCTTGGTCGCTGTGCGATCGTTCAATATGCGAGGATCGAATATCTTCACGATCACCGAGGATGTACCGTCCTCAGCCATGCCTCCCGCTGTGATAGGCCGAGCCAAGACTACGGCACTTTTGGTGAATGGGAGGAAGGATTTCTCGATGTGATAGCGAACGGGCTTCTCATCGAATATTAGCGACAGCTGGGTGCCCGGCATGAAGGGCTCAGACGCGGACGCAGCATCGGTCCCTTGGGAGTATTCATCGTGGGTCTATGCCGGAGATGAGACTGTGAGTTCAGCATGCAGATACGAGCCCGTGTCGTCTTTGCACACCTGCATTGTATGGTCGTTCAATGGCAGAGGGTCTGAACTGTCTGAGAGGAAATGAACTAGACTTGCCGTAGGTCGTAGAGCGCCGCACGGAGGGGGTGCGACCCCGTTGAGCAGCTGCAAGCTTTGACTTTGCTCCTAGGGGCTATTCGTGGGAGCATGTTTCACTTCAGCGCATCACATTGCTGCTGGATGTTCGAGCCCAAGGCTACTAGGTCGGCGCCAGCACTCTCCGTGACATCTCTACTTAGTGTATCGCTCAGTTGCCAACAGACTACTGCGAACAGGCGCTATAAGCGCTCGAAAGAATGGGTCCATATGTGCTACATATAATGGCAATCGCGGGTGCGTGGCATATATGAACAATGCGTGGCATGAATACCAACTTCGCATACATGGTTAGCAGTGTCATATCCGACGACTTGCAGTGAGGTCGTGCAAGGTTTATACGCGCCAGTGCCAGCGCATCTCCCATGTCACTGTCAACTTGGCCGCCAGTGGCTGCGCCCAACAGTATCAGCAATCATCACGCTATCAAGTTCGAGAAGTATCGAAGGATAAGAATGACAGGCCGGAAGCATTCCTTCGTGTTTCGGGCGAACCACAGCTAATTGAGACCACTGTTTCAAGGAGAAGAATTCCCGCTAACAGAATGTGCGCTATGCACCCCCTGACCATAAGTGGTATATCTTTATAGATGAGTGGTCTATTTTTCATCGTGTCGTTAACGAAACGAGTCGAAATATCAAACACACGGCCTGTCAGTGCTATCAGCGTTCCGCGAGTACCCCGTCAACCCACGGGACCAGCTTGTCTAACAAAGTTTGGTGCTTACGCTGAATGCATTGCTCTCAACGATCCGGCGCCATGCACCTACCCGGGAAGCATATAAAGACCAAGCTACTTGCCAGTCCATTCGTCGCTCGCTCGTCCTATCGTTTACTCTCTTTCAAGAGCAAGCCCTAACGCACAGACACTGGTTGGTGAGCATATATTGTACCGTATCGTTAATGTTGCTCGCACTCGCTGACAATACATCATTCTTGTAGTCTTGCTGTTAATCTTATAACTTTGCTACGCCGTCCGCACGCCTACGTCTTTGCACCCGCCCTACCCACTTTGACTGATCATGCGCACTTTCACGATCATTCCCCTTGTTGTCGCCGTGCTGCTCGCTGCTCCGATATCAGGGCGCCCGACAGTGCAGTCCGTACACCCTACCTACCGCTATCAGCATTGAACGCTGATTGAAAGTTCCCTTGTTATAGGTATACGTCCGATGTTGATACCTATGATCGCCCTCTGCCAGTATCGTCCAACCGTGTACAAACCCGGCCACGCGTACGGAAGGATTATGACGCCCATGGAGGTATGTTGTGATCGTCATTTCATACGACTTTTCCATCCCACTCACATCGTCAAGCCGTGGACCGAACTACCCATGCTCTGCACCGTATGCAACACTACGAAGCTCGCGAGCTTGCTAGACTCGTAGTCAGGGCAATGGAAGAGAGTGAGGAGCTGTACGCCCGGAAGTTTGAGGAGCTTGAGAGGCGCAGTATGTCGGTAAGCATTATGTGTTCGTTGCCAAGAGCTGTTTCTGATGTTGTATGCTATCAGTCGGCGACGAAGAAGAAGATCACAGGGGTGCTAGATACCCTGGAGGAGCGCAAGCCGGCGTTCACTTGGGACGTGAACTGGACGAAGGCACATGATGCTAATACTTCCCAGCTCGAAGGATACAAGCCCGCCAGCAGAAAGGATTCAGCGGCGCCGCACCACTACCACGTTGCGTTGTTCGAAACGAGTGGAAAGAAGATCAAGGGCAACCCAGTTATTCAAGCCAGTTTTGCTGGGGAACCGACGTCCATGGCGGATATAGTTGCTGCTCTCAAGCAGGCCCTTGCTGCGGCGTAATCGGTGTGGTATTCCCTTGTATTCGGCCCGCCTGATAGCTGCTGTATCCTAGCCAGTTTACGCTGAGTAGCTGGCGATGATTCGTATGCGTAGCCGAGCAAATTCAGTATTCAGTGCGGCAGACAAATGGGGCAACGTAAGCTAGTGAGCCATCGGCACAGTGTTACAGGCACGATCGAAGTGTTCAGGCCTTCTGTGACCTGGCACCATCTCAGGCTGGGGACGCAATAGACAACTCCAGTACCAATGTACCATCATGCTACGGTGATCATGTGCCGACCCCGACCAGTGCATGTGAAGTAACCCTCCGTGAGCTGCACGGAGCGACTGCAGCTACATTCGTAAACTACTATGGAGTCAGCCTACATCTCAAGAGGCGGCTGTCAGGCCCTAGTACTAGCATCAGGAAAAACCCGCCACCGCGATAATTGTGTGATATCTGAATTCAGTACTTACATTAAAATATACTTATTACATGTGATTATCAGAGAAGTGGAATAAGACACGGCCTGATATATGCTCGATTAGACGCTTGTAGGCCCACTGGCAGATTGCACTTTGCCGTCATCTGCCATCTAGCCTACCAGCTTCATACACGCCTCTCATCTTGCTACCAGAAGAATACACATATCCCGGGGAGCCCAGAAAGTCAAGACTTGCTTGCCCTAAACCTGCCAGCACAGAAGCTTCCTCCTACGTTGTCATCTTAAGGTATCTCAGCCGTGGTCTCCATTGGCCGCCTTCCCTCAGCAACCCATCACTGAAGCAAATCCTCTCGTCAGAAATGCATCAACCCTATTGAATGTTATTGAAATGAGTACATGCTACTTTGTCTGCTCATTGCGAGCCCGCGACGAAGCAAGGCCGCCCCAGCCCTCTCTACATGCAGTTGCCTACACGGATGTGGGTGCCGCGAGCGATGTTTGTTTGGACATCGCCTTACGACTCCCCCATCCGTTCGACAGTCCTGCATTGATCAGATCCAGCACACAAATCCTAGCATTGTGTGTTACACGACAACTCGCACTAACACTCCAACGTGCTACCAAGCACGTCCTACTGACCCAAATGTCAGTCCAATCAACCGAGTCGAAGACTCACTCGGTGCCGAGAGATTCCACAAAGGAACTCTGTCCTTTGATGAGAGCAAGGCAAGAGACAGCTGTTACGAACAGTCACGGGTGCGTGACCTGGATCTGTTTATTTTCCCTTTATTTCCCCTTAGCTACCCCTACTTCCTTCACGTGACTCCGGTCCGGCCGTGCCCCTTCACGGTCCGACCTTGTACCATATGATTAGGGATCGGAGAGCCACCTCTCCTCAAGGACGCTGTTCATTGGTTACCCAGTATTTCCCTCACCTCGTTTCCCCTCACATGCCTACCCCTATGACCCCCTAGCTACCCTCTGACTGTGCGGTTTCTCCCTCCGTTGATGCAATCGCCGCGATTCTAGCCCCCAAAATCGCGAATACGACTCGCCTCGATTCGAACACGCATTGCAGCAACCCTTCCTCGTGTCCTCTATCTCCTAGACCTCCCTGGGACTCAGCCACACGTTCAACCCCGTGCTTTCAAGGCGACTCAGCGACTGCGATTGGACGCGACCCCGAATCCCGACTGATCGGCGATTCTACTCCGATTCCCGAAGAGGCCAGATTCGCCACTTTGCAAAGTCATGCGACTCAGCGACTCAACACACGACTCTACTCTCGCTCGCACGACTGATTCGAACTCCAAGTCAGCAGCCTGCAACTGCCCGATCGACTCAGCACCCCCAAGGCGTACCCACATGGCGACTCAGAGGTACCCTCTCGGTCATCGGCGAGACCCGGAGTAGTCGCAGCCAATCAACGCTCGAGATCGCAACCTCCCCATCGGGACTAGACACACCCGACCACCGCGACTTCCCGAAGATCCGGATCGACGCAGTGCGACGTCGGGATGTCCCCTTTGGGTTGACGTCAGAAGTCGACTCGCCGACGCGACCTCAAATCCCGATTCGTCGCAAACCATATGACGGTGGCTCTCCAGTATGGGTGAGTTCGGCGGAGGCAGGAACTTGTCGGAAAGTCAAGTAGGTTGTCTCGGATGTGTTCGGAATCGCTCGGACCGTAGTTGTAGACCTCTGTATATAAACCCCTCCGCACTTCGACGAAATTCAAGCATTCGTTACCCTCCAGAGTTAGTGTCTGACTTGCGACTGCGTCTACCTGCGTCACCTGCGACTGCGTACTGCGAACTGCGTACTGCGACTTGCGAACTGCGACTTGCGAACTGCGACTGCGACTTGCGATTGCGCCTCGGCCGAGCCCTTGACTCTCCTCTCTTGCGTCCTCTGAGGTTCACGGAGCTGTGACCTCGTACGTACTATTCTATCTTTCTCCCCTTGGATCCGAGTCGCGCCCTTAGTCACCACCCCTCACCACTGAGTCGCGACGTTATCGCGCGATACGCGACTACCCGCGATTTGCCCCATCGTCCCCTGCCTTCCTTATCCGACTCTCTTCCCTCTCCGCGCCGCGAAGGGAAATCGATCCCGGCTCGCCCCTTCACCCCAGTCGCCAGCCTCGTCCCCTCGGCCCTCGGCTGTCCGTTCAGGTCTTGTAGGAGGCTTAGGTGCATCACCGTTTCTCCTATTCGTTGTACACTAAACCCCTCACCGGAGCGGTACTCTCCTGGACCATAGGAGATGCCCACTTCCCTCATGTATATAAGCTGTGGTAGTTGGGCGGTCGAACCCTAAGTTCGACCTGGTTTAATCCATACTCAACCTTCGCTGCATACCCTGCTGTGAAGCCTCTGAGTTGGCCGACACCTAGGCTTATGCTCACCGTACTCCACTTGACGCTAGCTTCAAGGGTTTGCTAGCTGTCTCTTGTATCGCTCTCATCGAAGGACAGAGTTCCTTTGTGGAATCTCTTGGCACCGAGTAAGTCTTCACCTCGGTTGGTTGGACTGACATTTGGGTCAGTAGGACATGCTTGGTAGCACGGGGGAGTGTTAGCGCGAGTCGTTGCGTAACAACAGCTAGCCTATCCTTGAAGCTAGCGTCAAGCGGAGTGAAGGTGTAAGCCTAGGTGTCGGCCAACTCAGAGGCTTCACAGCAGGGAATGCAGTGAAGGTTGAGTATGGATTAAACCAGGTCGAACTTAGGGTTCGACCGCCCAACTACCGCAGCTTATATACATGAGGGAAGCGGGTGTCTCCTGTGGTCCAGGAGAGTACCGCTTTGGTGAGGGGTTTAGTGTACAACGAATAGGAGAAATAGAAGGAGAAACCGCACAGTCAGAGGGTAGCTAGGGAGTCATAGGGGTAGGCATGTGAGGGGAAATGAGGTGAGGGAAATACTGGGTAACCAATGAACAGTGTCCTTGAGGAGAGGCGGCTCTCCGATCCCTAATCATATGGTACAAGGTCGGACCGTGAAGGGGCACGGCTGGACCGGAGTCACGTGAAGGAAATAGGGGTAGCTAAGGGAAAGTAAAAGGAAAATAAACAGGCCCAGGTCACGCACCCGTGACTACTTGTAACATTGTGCATACAATGCGATGTTAGAGCCGGGGAGTAAGCACAGGTGCTTGCGGGTTCAATGTGGGTCTCATGCAGGTCGGAGCACTCCTACGGAAGATTCGAAGGTCCGTATTTTGCCTATATACATTTGCTAGGACTGAACCGGGTGTGACAGCATCAACCGGCGCATGTTGCAACACGTACTGTCCTGGTAGCCTCGGTGCGACCGATGAGCGATGTTCGCCGGCGTTAAGTCCCGGTGCACTACGTAATGTGTAGTAAGGTACGTCGTCCATATCGTACAACCTCTTATACCCATCTAAGACTTTTTCGCAGACCTATCCATGTCGTGCTTCATTAGCCCGGTCTGCACTGAGATCATATTCCGACACCTGGCAGTCAGTTGTGCATAGTACTCGGGTTTCAATGTGGGGTGATGTCGCTGCTCATTGCTTGATCAATACTTCCCTACTATACCTATTTCATCATCATGTACAATGCAGTGACTGTGAATGATTATGATGAGGAAGAATGAAATGAATGCATTGAGTGCTAGCAGCAGGCTGTGATCTGGCCATTCGATTGACAGCTTACACAGATACACAAGCTGCTGATACATTATATTCATGTCATAGTCAGCTTGTAAGTCGCTGTTCACAAGCTTACGGAAATCGCTAGCGCTTTAAGCGATTACAGACATTATATTACCTTCATATCATATAAGCGCATATAAGCTGCTTACATTGACATACCGACTCGGTGGGATTTTCGTGATGTAGGAGCGCGCCCATGTTTCAGTCACCCGGGCCAACCGGGCCTCGACTCACTGCCGCATCACACGTACTAGGTAGGCGCTGGCATATGCACTTGGGCTGGCCATCCACCATACATACATCCTTGTGTAATGGCCCCATCATCCGAGGAGTTCCGAGTCATCGCCTCTCCTAGCCAACAAGAGCCTTCAGCTTCGGAGCCATGATGACCTCAGCCCACAAGTCTGAGCCTTCACAAGACCACATATTGAGGGACTAGCATATATGTGCCGGTGCGTGGCGTGGTACAACTGCACTGCACAATCATGCATAACTTGGAGCCTCCTTACGCAGGTGAAAGTGTCACGGCAGTACCAATCGAAATTATTGCCCAAGCGTTGCATGTCAGTGCCATTGACGCATTCTCCGTCTCAATCCGGGACGCCTGGCAGCCCTCGGAAACATATCTGAGTCGCAACTTTGGTCATCCACTGTTCGCACCAATAGCCTGAGGCATAGGAGGACCTCACTGGCATACCCGCAGACGTGCTCCGTGTCTCGGAAGCCAGCCGCGCTGGCCCTTTCTACTGCCGTTTCCAGTGAAAACGCGCTGATAGGATGTGCGCCCAAGCTGCGCCCTTGCTTACTACAAGTGATGCACCGCGGTCAATGAGTGAACGGCTTCCAGTCAAGATGCCAGTACGCTGATAGCGTCGCGACGTGGCTCAGTAGACACACAGCTTGTGGGTATTGTCAGCGATCTGTGAGCATTTCGATTTCCCACTGAGGTGCTTATGCTGACTCTTCATGCAGAACGAGCTGGTACTATGAGACCGCCCGGCGTGTATTTAAGACATGTTGCTCGCAAGTCTGTTCGTCGCTCGCTCGTCCTTTCACTCTATCTTCTTCTTCAAGAGCAAGCCTCAGCAAACAGGCACTGGTTGGTGAGTATCGATCACACAGTGTCGCCTTTGCTGCTTGCAGCTGCTAATAGCTCGTTGTTTCAGCCTTGCTATAAACCCTTTAACGATTCAACCCGCTATCTATCTTTCTAAACCCTTCCTTCTCTGACCAGTCATGCGCGCATTCTCTGTTGTTTGCCTTGCTGTAGCTGCACTACTCGCCCTGCCTACCTCTGCACGCCCATTTCCTTCTCTGTCCCCGTTCGTACAGCCTGACTTGTACTATCGGCACGGACGGCTTATTGACAGTGTCCTTGACACAGGGATGCATCCGGCTTTGCCCTTGATAACCGCCCTCTTGAAGTACTGCCCAACCACATCCAAGCTGTCCCGCATATCCAAGAACACGACGCCCATAGAGGTATGTCGCCTTCGCACCATGCACGCTACTAGTACGCTCATATTGTCAAGCTCTGGGCCGAACTGCTCATGCTCCCCTTCGTATGCAACACCACGAAGCTCGCGAGCTTGCTAGGCTCGTAGTGCGTGCATTGAAGGAAGGCGAGGGACTGGTTACCCGGAAGTTCGAGGAGCTTGAAAAGCGTCACATGTCGGTCAGTGGGCACTCATCGTTGTCAACAGCTCCTACCTGAAGGAAGAAAATATCATTAGAAATCCACAAAGAGGAAGATTGAAGAGGTGCTGGACAAGCTGGAGGGCCGCTCCGTCTCTTTCTTCTGGGAAGCGAATTGGAAGGGTGGACATAACTCTAACACTTCGC
Source organism: Fomitopsis palustris (assembly GCA_029783445.1). Taxonomy (NCBI): domain Eukaryota; kingdom Fungi; phylum Basidiomycota; class Agaricomycetes; order Polyporales; family Fomitopsidaceae; genus Fomitopsis; species Fomitopsis palustris. The sequence goes on from JARAOQ010000005.1 coordinate 231,268, forward strand.
AGCTCGACGGATACAAACCCGGAAGCCGCATGGACTCCACCAGCCCGCCCCAGTACCACGTCGGGTTGTTTGAAACGAGCGGCAAACAGATCAAAGGTTCACCAATCATCCAAGCTAGTTTCGACGAGGAACCAACGTCCATGGAAGAGATACTTCCTGCGCTCAGGAAGGCCCTCTCTGAGGCCTAACTGATTGGTTGGTTTACACACGATGTAATGGCATGGCTGAACGACTGTCAAGTACTTGTGTGCTCTATATCGCCGGATTGATCGTGTTTGTGGCATACATAGAGCAAATCACCGTAGCGACTTATCCCACAACGACATGCACGTCAGGGCCGTCTTGCAGCGCATTCCGTATGGGGAGTGAGAACGTAACACAAACGAGTCCTTCAGCAATGAAAGGTTTGGATAGACGTTCATCAGTCTCTCACGGTTACGCACCCAGAGACCGGCGCCCTCTGTAGCTCGACACAAGGTTTGGTGTTCAACGAAGCAAGGTGGCTGTTAACGACTATGCTTCGTCGGAGATGGGAGGAATTTCAGGAACACGGGCCACAGGCGCAGGGTCGCCCGAGATAGTCCGTGCGTGATGTACAAGCAGACCGATAGCAGAGCCGATACCGGCACCCCCCAGAATTACTGCAAGAGAAATGAGCGTTTTCCACTGGAGAGTAAGAGGAACGTACAGTTGACCGTATTAGCTCTCTTCCATATCACAGCAGGTGTCAGAACGGCGAAGAGGATGCCACCTATGGTGGAATGGTCGTCCGCTCGGATGGACGATGTCTGTCAAGCCGTACCTCCGCATCAAGCAAGGTGTAGAGGTATGTCCAGAGTCACTCACGTCATAAGCAGCCTTTATCCTCCGTACACGGACTTTGTCAGGATTGGAGTACGCTGTCCGCGCGTACTCGAAAGCACCTCCTCCGGCCATACCTGGAAGGATTTCAAAGCCCATTAGGACCATTGTCCCTGGTAGCGGAAGAACAGCTGACTCACCCGCAGCACCTCCTATCCATGTTGCTCGAAGCAGACGGTTGACCGAGAACTGAGCCTTGCCATATCTCGAGAGCGCAAAGGCAGCGTAGAGCGGTGGGGTCAGGAGTGACATGAGCTGGTAACCCTTGGTCATCCCTCGTCGAACGAGGAATTCGACGTCGGCGGCATGAGCCTGCGGTGTAGCAGCGACCGCGAAATTGTCGGACATGGCGGAGGTCGTGGGTTGGAGGGAGGGACAAGTGCGAGACCGCGGGAGAAGGAGCGTTGAGGCACCGCGGCATAACGTCACGCTCAGCCACGGACGCGACGCGCTCACGTGCGGTGTATAGAATAGCCGGACAATATCTTACACTCCATAATCCCAGAATTGAGTGTCTCCCAACTGGCCTCTCTCACCTGCAGTTATAATCAAAATTCCAAGTCACTTCAGCCACCTGTCAAGTTCTTCATACAATATGCTCCTGGCTGGGGCACTAGAGAAGCCTATTACAATCGCCTGCGACAATAAAGTACACACAACATATCTATGTCTACCCGGGAAGCAGTATACACGAGGCTGTGAGGGGAAAATCTAGCTTGTTAATACTGAGAGGGTGGATACGACCCGATCAGCAGAGTCGAAAAATAGTGTGATAAAGTATGAAACCCCAAAAGATCATATCACTGTAGCAAAACCCGTCAGCCTCGTTCGTGGTCAAGGGAATCTAGAACTTACGAAGTCCCAAAGGGTACCAAAGCAAGGTATGCCTTCCTCCTTACATGCCTACGAGAAGAATTGAGACAATGTAGGAAATAGAACAACCGTGACCACTCGCCTGCATCATCTCTGAGTTCCCAGTGTAGTTAGAGGTGATGAAAACGACTAGAACCATGCAGTAAGCTACTGGTACTTCGACCGGAAAGGATGAACACACCTTCTGCGTTGAAAGACCTGTAGGTATCTATGAGCAACTTCCGCGTGTCAGGACGTCCGCCACGCTTCTTGCTGTCCCAGAGAATGTAACGCTCAGGTTCGATGTTGTCCTTGATCAAGCCGCTGATGGTCGGACCAAAGGTTTTCTCCTGATCTGATCCTATGAAACAAACATGTCAGACGCTTGGCACGGCAGAACGTTTCCAGTAGCTACCTATCCAGATGAGGAACCTGCATATCTGTGAGCAAGGGCGCGGTGGGCGGCATCAAACTACAGACTTACCAGTGCGGTGACTGTATACACGTTGACAATGCAGCTCCGATACCCGTTCCTGTGCAGATACGGATTCCACGCTTGTAGAGTTTTGACGTGTTCGAGACACCAGCGAACTGGGGTTATGTTCAGGTCATGCACACGACGCAGCCGTGCTGAACCGTACCTTGAGTTCACGGGTCCAAATGTACTTAGGCGGATTGTTGACGAGGCTGCGCGTGAAGTCGCCTACAGGTGCCCAGTGAGCAGGTCTCTCGTTGAGACACTGACCGTGTGTACAAACCTTGAACGCCGCAGACGAGATAGTGATACTTCGCATGGGTCCCCTCCCTAACACTGCCGTGAGTATAGAGAGCATCATACTGCATGGGCGGGGCATACGAAATGATGCCAAAAGCGTGGTACTCCTTGACAGCACTCCTGCTGATCCGCGCCAACAGGCCTTGCTGCATTCCTCGCTCGAAGCGCAAGACAGCGACCTTGTTGGACGGCTGTAGGCATAAGGCATCAGCAAGGCACAGCGTCGCCGGTGGACATTCTGGACGTACAAGTTCGATCTCGACGGGAACCCGTCGCGTGCATATCCACGGGAGGGCAATCCAGAATGTCATAAACATGACATACCAGAAGTCCTGCTGCTTGACGATGTGCTCGCCGCTGAGATTCCATTGCCTCGTCGTGGTATTCCACAGATCGCTGAGCAAGACAAATATCCCTGGGTATAGAGGATGAGTTCACTGACGGCGGCCATCACGCCGACGTGATCGAGGACGTACAGGTGAGAACCAGGGACGACCATCCCATGAAACGATGCCAGCGCTCGAAGACACTGTTGGCACGTCAAATCTGGCACATGTCAGTGCAGCAGAAGCGGGCTACGCACTTGTGGTGGGTATTGCGCACCCATGGAAACGCGGCGACAGCGGTGATGACCATCGTGACGCACACCAGTACGCCGAATGCCAGCACGACGACGTGCTCGTCTCGGTGAGCCTGAAATACATCGACAGTTCTCAATATCAACCAGATGATGCCGGAGATGGCGCAGCCGGAGTGAATGCCACCCAGATGCTAGATTGATACAGTTTACTCGTCGGTATATGACGTAGGAGAGTGTGTCCCGTACCTGGAGGATGGACGTGCACATCAGTCGGAAGCGCAGCGGTGTCCACTGAAACGCAGGTCATGAGCGGTCCATGGCATTGTGTCGGGGTAGAAATCAGGAACCCACCTTGGCGAAGCAAGTATTCACGAAAAGATACAAGCAGCGACCAAAGATCTCGTTTCTTACGAGGACCGCAACGTTGAAGTTGCCAACGGCCATGGCGCCACCGTACTTCCTGGCATAGTGCCAGTGACCGGAAGCCGCAAATCCGAGCATTATGATGTTGGTAATGAAAACCATGGTGAAGAGTTTGCTAATGAACAGCAGAGGTGTTAGAGTATGACCGCGGAGAAACCAATGCATGCCTACCGATATGTATTGAACCATAGTTGCCACAAAATCCACTTCGATACCTTACGCTGTACCGGTTTACTGGCTGTCTGTGCAGGCTTTGATGACGGCTTTTGATCCTTGTCGCCTTGGGGGAGGACAGGGAGAATCTCAGTTGTTGTCAAGTCACCCTTCTCGTTAGTGAAGGCGACGGTGATTTCCTCGGGATAGACGGAAGCAACTCCCTTCTCCGCGTCATCGGGAGAAGAGACATTGATGGTAGAAGCGGAAGACATGACCAAGGGAAGAATAGAAAAGATAAGGAGAAAGAGGAGGGCAGAAGGAAGGAGAGCCTTGGATGTGCCTCTGGGGAGCGGAGAAGTTCTCCGAATGTCCTTTATATCTGGACATTGGAGCTCTTGTGGTCTCTCCGGATTCGTGTCGGCGGATGCGCAAGGAACACAACTGTGGCGCGCATCAGTCTGGCCCGAGTGACGAAAGAGGTAGTGGTACTCCGTGTACAGCCTGGACGACACATGGAGCTGCCACCACGCTGCCGAGACCCAAAGACGAAAATTGCTGCTGTAGCTTGATGGTCGTCTTGCTCCAGCATCCGAGTCTCAATGTGACAGTGCTGTGCATAGATAGGCCTCGGGCCTGATTGGTTCTTGCATGCAGTTGTCACAGAACCCCAGCGACATTCGGGACATCCTCAACGCGTGCCCGCGTCCCGAGCGGGGCACAGGAGGTATTCTCAAAGTTCCCGATCCGGACACAATATTTTCCTAAAAACCCGGAGAGTGGACTTGCCGCGCATCCTGCGATATGGAAGTCTAACAACAAGGCTCAGCGGCTCTCTTGCACACTCATATCCGAGGAGATTACATGAGCATCACTCACTGGTTCTTACTATGTTGGCGGGGAAGGTGCGTGCAGCAGCCACAATGACGCACACGCAGCGGCCCATCTGCCATGAAGAAACAAACCCTCGTTGCAGGATGTTGCGAAATGCGACGCTAACTCCGATCCGTCCCGCAGCGGCCTGCGACCGCGCGGGGGAGGGCACCCATAGTAGACACGGTCTGGCATGGCGGTTCTCATGGCATCTAGTATGGTATGGTAGTAAGCTCATCGAATGCGGCCTGCTCTCACGAACGGCATTGTGGTACGGCGCGCTGGGAATGAGTGTGGCTCGGAGTCTCGCCCATGTCTTTTCGCTGTCCTGCTGTCCCCGTAATGATAGCTGAGCGCAACGTGGATGTCAACGCGATAGGCAGATTGCAAGAACAGTCGGGAAATACCTAGGGGGCCGTTTCCACAACTGTCCAGCAGGGCTGTGAATGGGGAGGAGGGACGCTCCGTCCTGAGAACCAATGGCGTTCCGATCAAACACAGGGTGCTCGGGGCTATTATGGTATCCTCTGGGAGGAAGGTGCATAGACCTGTAAAGTCAACCTTCGACAAGTTAGTGCAAACACTCCGAGAAGCTGTGAACTTCACCCCGTGACTGCCGGCGCGCAGCCCTCGGGGGAGCCAGCGTCAACGAGTAACGGCGTCGATCTTGGTGAAAGCGCTGCTATATGGATCACATCTCTCGTTCCAGTATATCCCACCATACCCTGTCATTGATATGAAGAATATGAAGAAATGAATCGGCTATAAAGCGAAGCTTCTGCGCCTCTAACCGGCCATCATCCATGTCAGTCACTTGTCAGTACACGGGAAAGCTCGCAATTGGGGGTGATTCGGATGGCGCGCTGCATACTCGCGGAGCGCCAAACAGGACTGACAGCCTTGCAATGTTCAGAAGACACCATGAACAGATGCGGACAGGCCGGAGTGTACCGTGTCGCTGTGTGTGGCGCCTCCCCTCACTAGAGGCTAGACCCGCGGCAGATCCCCTTTGCCACAGAGTGTCCACGGGCCAGAAGAGTAATGCGGCTGCCCTGGCACTACGCGTGAGCTTGACGGAGATAGAACTTGTATCAGACGCACCATTTTCACGAGAGCCATGGCGCAGACGAGCATTCGGATTACGATGTCAAGCCAACGTCCACCATGGACCTTCTCCATCGGGAAGAAAGCTCATCCACTTTCAGCACCAGGCCGGCTGCGGCCCTCCTGAGCCTAATCTCCTGCTCTCCACCTTCCCCGAGAACGCGCACCCCTTGATCCAGTCGTGAGAAGACCTCCTTCGCCCACTCTCCCGCACCGAACAATAGCGCAGTGTGGTCCAGCCCGAGTGATCGACCACTGTCCAGATCCATGCATCCGTCCAGGACGATCAGGGCCAGCTCGAGGGCGGCGCTCAGGACAGCTGCCTCTTTACCTCTACCCTTCCGCCCCTCGCCCTCGTTCTTCTGCCCTTCAGGACCGCCCTCGTCTTCGTCCTCATTCTCCATGGCAGAGACAGGGCGCGTCCCGAGCGTAACTGCCAGCTCGAGCGCATCGGGTGCGATGACTGCCAACCACTCCGGGGCGTTCCTCGCGGCGTGCACGAGTACTGTCAAGGTGCTCAACAGCCGTGCGAGCACCATAGCATTGAGAACGAGGCCGGTGCCAGCCCCGCGGTAGCGATGGGGCGCCGGCCGCTGCATCGTGCGTTCTTCGCGCGTCTGCTCGTCGCGCAAGAACAACCAAAACCGATTAATGAGCGGACAAATGAAATATTCCGCAGCCACGTCTGTGAAGGTCGTGCTCGCAGGATGGCTCTCCTTGCCAGGCAGGCGTTGAATTGATGGAGCACCCGAAGGCACTTCCGTCACCTTTGCAGGCCGCCGTATCCGCAGATGCCGCTCCCGGACGATCCCAGGAACCTTGTCGGTGGTGGCCTCTTTGCCGCTGTCTATGGCCTTGCGACTGATATCGTCTACAAGCAGCTGTACCGCGTCGCTTGAATTACGCTGATCTGACGTTGTGAGATACTTCTTGTGCAATGCAGGTGGAAGTTGCTTGGTGGGAAACGCCACCCGTGCGTGATTGACGGTACTGGGCAGTGACGGCAGAGGCAGCGAGGCAAGCTCCGCTGCGCCCACAGCGAGGGCATTAAGAATCACGAAGCGTTGATTGGTCGAATACTGATTACGGAAGAATTGCTCGACCAAAGCTCTACACCGAGTGAAATTGGTGAATAGCACGAACAACAGGCGTGTCACGACTTACGGTGCTACCTTGCGAGGGCAACACGCCACCAGGGCATTCATCGCAGCTTGGCGTTTCTCATCGAATCCTTCGAGATCGTAGTTGTCTTTGAGCGCAAGGAATCCGTACGTGAGGTTAACGGCGTTTTCATCTAGAGACAGCGTCAGGAACCAGCAGGTATCCCCTCCGCGATGCACAACTGACCGAGTTCCGTTCCAAACGCTCTCTTGCGGCGAATCAACTCCTCCGCCACACTCAGAGCAACCTCGATCTTTCGCGCCTCCACGTCCTCCTGCTCCGAGCGCAACCCAGACGAACTGCGCACCATCTCACCGAGCTGCGCGAGATATACAGGCCTCGGAATCTTCTTTCTTCCGACATTCAGCGATGGGTCCTTCTCAATCTCAGCCAGCTCTGACGGCGTGGGTGACGCAGAGCGCGAGGACGGCGTTGGAGACGCGTAGCCCGTGAGAGAGTCGTCCGAGTCGTAGCCGACGTCCTGGATGACGACTTTGCCTGATATGGCCGACACTGCGGGCTCTTCGGCATTCTTCTGAATGGGGGTGGGTACGCTGTCACCTTCGTCATCAGATTCGGGCACATAGTCCACGTCGGCGTCGCGTGCCTTGATGAGAGCTCGAATTTGTCGACACCATCCCCGGCCGTCTTGCTCGCCGGTCCAGTCGTTGAAGTCGAGCTTCTTGCCCGCGCCGCGCGCTACCTCCTCTGCGACGAGCATGCCGCAGCGCCGCACAGTTGGGTCGAGGTGCGAGATGTAGTGGGACACGCCGGAAATGAAGGGCGCGTGGAACGCAAGCTTCGTGAACGGAGCTGGGTTACCGACGTCGGTCCGGAAAGAAGTGAGGATCAATAGGAACAATGTGGTAGTGTCTTACGTAGCGGAGCTGAGTATTATCGGGGTGTGTGAGAAGTAGACGAGGGTACGTACATCGGTGACGGGACAGCAACGAGTGCTTGATGTGATCGACATCTGTCCACACATCTAACACCTTCCACAGCATGACGTCGAGGGCTGCAATCTGAGGTTAGGTAGATGGCAGCAACGAGGGAAAATAGATACAATACCTTCCGCATCTACGCGATCCTTTTGGGCACCGCAGAACCAGCAGGCGAAGATACGAGCATGTCCCTCATTCCATTCTTTACTCAGTACGATTGCATTTACGGCATCCAGGATCTCTGGCTTGTCTTTTGTAGGTCGCCCTACTAGCTCCCTCAGCAACATTGCCTCGCGCCGCACCTTCGCTCGAGTACGGGGATCCACGTCTAGACGACCAGGTGGGTCCGGGAGTGATGTGAAGAGTGCTGTCAAGATGGAGTGTAGTGTGAGCGACGAAGAGAGCGATGCCAGGAGGTTTTGCCAGTAGGTTGCGTATTGATTGTTCCCTTCTGAGAGTCGGTCACGAATCGTGGGGAGAGTAGCCTCGAAGAATGATGGCTGTGAGAAGGCAGCGTTTGCAGTAGTGAAGACGCCAATGTTGACCAGCTTGGTGAGTAGATACGCTATGTGTGCTACATCGCCTACGTACGCGTGTCAGCGCTTGTGAGCGAAGTGCAGAACGAATGCCCTTACCCATAGAGGAGTCACTGGATAGAGTGAATATGAGCCGCTCGACGCGGAGGCTCAGATTGTTGAAGTAAGCAGCGGGCTGCAGGTCGGAGGGTATGCGGCCGCTTGGACCCATTGCGTTGGCAGCCTTTGCAGGCAACGCAGCGACGTTACGTACGCAATCCTCCCAAGCAAGCTCATTGAGATTTCCTTTGCTCCCGACGACGATCGGGTACAGTACGTCGATTGGGTAGGCTCTACAAAGTTTGACAAGAAGACGCACAGCGCTTTCATGGAGTGTCGAGGAAAGGATGGTGGAGTATGCAAGGATGGCTAGTTGCCCGGCTGCACGGGACGCGAAGGATATTGAGTCTGGACAGAAGTACTGTTCTACAAGGTCGTAGTAGCCCTCGTCGAGCAGAGTAGGTTCCCAGGCAGGTATAACATGTTCAATTAGGGCGCGCTGTATGGGTGGTACGTGTCGCTCGATGTTGAAACTATCCCCCGAGAGGGATTCGGTATCGTACTTCCTGAAACGCGGAGGCAAGAGTCCGATGCAATTGAGCGGAGCCACAAGCAAGTGGAGGAGGGTATCGATGTCAGGTATGGGAGACTGGAGACGAGATATCACATCCTTTATTTGAGTGACCTTCGCTTCAGAGGATTCAGAGGCCATACGGCGCAACGACGAGATGGCGGCGAAGAGGAAGGAGCAGCCTGTCGCGCCGGGCCGGGTGGCCGGGACGCGTCAACACATGTGCACGTGATGGCGAGGATGTGGGGATGGGAAGGCCGAGGCAAGCCCGAGCCGGTCCTCGGACTGTCGGAGGCCATCGACGCGAGAATTCCACGCAAGGACCCGCCAGTCTGACGGAATGGTCGACTCAACTGCGGTACTTCTACGAACTCCTTCGTTTGCTCCCTCTTCTCCTCATTCGCGGCCTCCGTTGGTGTCTTGCCGATTGGTCTCGAGATAGGCAGTACATAAGAGGACCGCACTACGTCACCGTGTTGTACACTCATCATGGCTATCTCTTGGTTCTCAGCTACCAGTCGGTCCGCTGCAGGTCACTCCGTTCACTGCAGCGTAAAGCCGCGCTCGCCTCACTTCATATCTAGCCAGCATGGTGCTACAGGTCCGCGAGCCTTCGCGGGGAGGTCGATGTCTTCCAGAGCGCATGCACCCAAGAACGCGTCGGGCCCCAGCAGGTCGCGCATGCTCGAAGGTGTCCTCGTAGGCGCCGGTCTGACACTGGCTCTGTCCTACTGTTCGCAACAGAAGAGTATCAAATTGGACGGTGTTAGTGTTGGGCACGGAAGTGACGACGCACACGCGCGTCCGGCGAAGACAACCACGCATGACGAGCTCCCGGAGCCTCCTGAAGCGCACAAATACGCATCGAAGGAGGAGATCCAGCAAGCCATTGAGGACCTGCGTCAGGCTCTCCCAGAGGAGGGCCTGGTCTTGACAGACCCAGATTCTCTCCAAAACTATGGGCATTCAGACAATTCATATCACCCAACGTCACCGCACTCCGTCGTCGTCCGCCCTCGCAGCACGGAGGACGTAGTGCACATTGTCAACATAGCACGGAAATACCGGATCCCCATTGTGCCCTATAGCGGTGCCACCAGCTTGGAGGGTCACTTCTCCGGGGTGCGGAGCATCGTTACCTACCTGCGGTACCGGCGTACTGACTGGCAGTGTCAATCAGTATCCCACGGGAGACATATGTATTGACTTGTCTGGGATGGACAAGATTCTAGAGATACATGGTTAGCCTAGCTACTTGCTGCATGTCAGCACGGCATGCTGAATTGACCGATCAACAGAGGACGACGGCGATGTCGTGGTACAGGCTGGCGTACCATGGGAGGATCTAAACCAGACCCTGAAAGACAAGGGGATCCCGCTGTTCTTCCCAGTATGTCTATTGGCATAAGCTCGCATTCCATATACGCTAACATGGTATAGCTTGATCCTGGACCCGGAGCCGTGAGCACTTGACTGTTCTACGAACATTCGTACCCGCCTCTGATGTTCCGTCTGAAACCTAGACCATCGGTGGAATGATTGGCACAGGCTGCTCTGGAAGTAAGCACTTCCCTCAATGTCCTCGTTGTCACCCTCTAACTCGTTGACAGCGAACGCCGTTCGCTACGGTACCGCCAAGAGCGAATGGTTCCTGAACGTTGTACGTTCTCGGTTTTCCGCTCTACAATTTACGTGTGCTAAGGTATTGCGTCTGACCAGACCGTCGTACTTCCTAATGGCAAGGTCATCAAGACGCGTCGGAGAGCACGCAAGTCTTCCGCTGGCTTTGATCTCACCAAGCTATTCATCGGCGCTGAGGGCACGCTGGGCATCGTCACGGAGGGTTTGCAACATTTCACCGCAACCTGTACATCACAGACTCACTCCCACTCTAGCGACACTCCGCTTGGCACCGGTCGTGCCTACCAAAGTTGCGATGGCACAGTTCCCAGACGTCGAGCACGCGGTAAGCGCCGTCCAGGAGATCCTCAACAGTCCGAATGGGCCGCACCTACGTAGGTAACCGCTCGCAAGCCTGGGTATCCCAGTGGCTGATCTTGGCATCGCGCAGAATGTATCGAACTGCTCGACGACAAGAGTGAGTTTCTCCACTGCACGAATTGCTCATCCGACAGCACTGACCCAAACCAGTGATGGCCGCGATCAACAGCGCGGGCGAGGTCTCGCGCCCGCTGCCCATCAGCGACACGCTCTTCTTCAAGATCCAGGGCTCCGCGGACGCGATCGACACGACGGCGAAGGCGGTGCGCGAGACGACAGCGCGGCACGGGAGCACGCGCTTCGAGTTTGCGAAGACGGACCAGGAGGCGGCGGAGCTCTGGGAGAGCCGCAAGTACGCGCTGATCAGCACGATTGGGAGCGTCCCTGGTGCGAGGTGCTGGACGACAGACGTCTGGTGCGTAAGATCCTATTGAGGGAGGGCGGGTAGGCGCTGATAGGAATTGAATGCGCTAGCGTGCCGCCGTCGAAGCTGCCGCAATTGGTGTATGAGACGAAGAAAGACCTTGCGGAGAACAAGCTGCAGTCGACCATCGTCGGCCATGTTGGGGACGGTCAGTCAGAGTGAGTAGGGGCTTTGTGACGTTTTACTGACGTGGATGCAGGGAACTTCCATGCGCTGATCTTGTTCAAGGACGACAAGGAGTTGCACACTGTGAGCGACGCTGTGCACCGGCTCGTGCGACGTGCGATCCGTATGGACGGTACATGTGCGTGTCTCTGAGCATCCGCGCGTGAAGTGCCTATTCTGACTGGTGGGCAGGTACCGGCGAGCATGGGGTCGGTGTCGGGAAGAAAGAGTACCTGGTCGAAGAGCTCGGCGCCGATACCGTCGAGCTCATGAAGACGATCAAAAGGGCGATCGACCCGCTCAATATCATGAACCCGAGCAAGGTGGGTGCGCTCTTCGTGTACGAAGCTGTGGAGACTAACACAGGCTCGTACAGCTCTATCCCGACACTACCGAGAGTAGCTCTGATAGTCATTAAATGAATGTAATTCTACGTTCACTAAATACGATGTGCTAGACTATCGATGCAGCGGTGCAGTGTGCTGCATGCCATACTTACAACAGTATCGCGAAGTTGTTCCTCTTTCCTTTCCTCAGCTCCATTTTCTTGTTGTATGCACTGGTGCTATTGGGGTCAGGTGGTTCAGCGGTTTTGCGCATGAGCCAGTAGGCCATCTTGCCGCCTTCTTTCCAACGGGTCTTGATGATAGCCAAGCCGATGGCTCGGACAAGTCCGTCAAGGTGTTCGGGGGTGAGGTAGCGCGAGTTCATGATACATGGTAGGGGAAGCTGCATAGCATCAGTTGTTAGCCAGCGAGGGTCGAAGAGATGACCGTGCTTACTGCAAGGAAGAGGAGGCCCTCATGCCGGAGCATCGAGTGAGCTAAACGAAGCATTCGCCCTGTGCACGTCTCGTAAGCCCGCCTGCTGATACACAGAGGCGGTGTTCACACTACCTCTATCCCTCGCCTCGGGTACGAAATTGACGACAAGGCTAAGACTGACGACATCCCACTTCTCGCGGTTTCCCTCCTCGTCCATGAGCAGGAAGTCCTGTTCCCTGATGGAAGGGTGCCGCGAACGCAAGTCAATCGGCGTGTTGTCGATCCAGCTCGAGCACGACGCGTAGTTATCCGGAAGTAGTGCCCCCACCTCCAGAAGTCTATGGCAAACGGTGACGGGGTGGGATTGCTGCAGACAGACCAAGCACAGGCGTGTACGTACTGTAACCGCTTCCTCGTTTCCTTCGCCGAACGATGCACACCGAGCTCCTTGAGCCATTCTATCAGCACCCTCTCGCTACCCCCTCCCCTGTCACTTCCCTGTCCGATGCTCGACATCCGTTGGTATGCACCCAGCCCGCCCAGCTCCTCGATCTCTCGCTCTACTTGCTTCAGTGTCGTGTTAGGGTCCAAACCATCGATCGCTTCGCCCCGACTTATGGCCTTCTCTAACTGTGCTTTTCGCTTGATGAGGACATGGAATCGACGGATGACCGTACGTGTCGTGGCAGGTCTGCTGGACGAGGCGGTCGGGGTGGTCGCGAGTGGTTGTCTATGGTCAACGACTGTGACGGGGAGTTTTCGCTTCTTGTGAACTTTAGGCATGAATGTGCATTCCGCTAACCCAATAGTTCCGGATGCTGGTTAGCTTCCACAGCCACGAACAGGATGTGCAAACCAGGTATGTATAGGGACCAGACGAGAGGTAGACTCCCTTCAACCGACGCCGGTCAAGCGCTCATACTACTGCCATTGCGAAACCTTGGAGCGAGTATCGGGTTAGGAGTACACCACCGTATCCCGTCTTGGCAGACTGTCGAGCGAGATCAACCTTAAGAAACTCTACGCAAGGATGTTCCGCAAACTCTTTCAAGCGTGTTACCATGTGAGCTGCGGCGTACATTCAACCGCATAAGTTTGTATAGTTCACACTTTCGGCGCGTCTTAGCTTCCCCGCTTGCCCATGCGGACGAAGCAGGTACTAGACTCCACGACCACGATGAGGTGCGCGCCCGGACGGTCTCCCTCTGGGGCCCGCCCTCCGTGGAGGACTATCTAGCCTATCCTACGCTACCTACTGCGGGTCTGGCAAGACCGCTTGACACCGACGACGCCCCGCCACACCGGTATTTCTCTAGGCGATGCTGCAGCTCGAAAGCTAGACCAGCCCAGGGAGGCGTGCAGGATACAAGGATTGGGTGACCAAGACAATGCGCGACGCCCCGCCACACCGGTATTTCTCTAGGCGATGGCATGTCCGAGAGGGGGGCAATTCGTAGACATGCCGGTCGCGACACCCGACATGCCTACGAGCTGCCCATTTGTGTCCGTCCCGCAACGCAACGACACACGACGCCCCGCCACACCGGTATTTCTCTAGGCGATGGTGCTCCCCGGCCTGGCCACTCAGAGTAACGACACGTACACCGGTCATGGCTATGGTGGGGACCCTTCACCACGCTCAGCCGACTGTGGGCATATCAGTGCAGAGGTGAGCGCTACCTGGACGGTCTCGCAAGGAGGGGTCGACCTGTAGAACTGTTGGATGCGAGGAGGCTGTCAGCGGTGACGAAGGAGGCGATGAGACGGGCGACTCACAGGCCATGGACCAGCCCCCACTGCCCGCGAATACATGGAAAAGCAGCCATAGGAGCGGAGCGATACACAAGAACTGAAGCGGGGGACAATGATACGGGCATCACAGACAAGCAGCGGAAGGGAGGGCAGAGCAGGCACGGGGCAAAGACGGGACAGAGACCTAGAAAAGAGAGAGCGGAGAGTCCTGGACGGAGTTTGTCAGCGACAAGGACGAGAAGGCAAGAGAGAAGAGAGCAAACGAGCGGCACGAGGCAAGAGAGAGAAGACGACTAGAGACCAAGCCAGGAGCCGAAGCGGAGAAGATGGGAGGAGGAGGAGAAGGACGGATGACGGTTTGCGCGATTCAGGCCCGTTATTTATACGGCGGGCGGGTGAGGCTGTCGGCGGCTGGGCGGCGAGCTCGATGGCAGCCTCAATTCGAAGGGTGTTAGCCTCGCTGTCTGTCGCGCCGGCACGCATTCGCGATCGGACGGCGGCTGGTTGCGCTAGGGCCCCAAGACGCTGGAGGAAAGACGGATACGAATCGAGCTTGAGCTTTGAGCCCACTCGGATGAGGATTGTTCTTCCCCGTATGCTGCATCGTATATTAGATACCGGTCGCCTTCGTTGCAGAGTGTACAACTGTCGTTTAGGAGCAAAGGTTCTTCACTCGTCGTCTCCCCTCTCGTCTCTATCGGATTACTTTCGCCTTTCTGTTGTCGTAAATGAGAAATATCGCACAAACCCGAGCGGAGGTTAAGCTTTAATGAATCGCATACCAGTGGACAATACACACACGCGGTCACGTGGACGCGCACTGGCCGTTGAGATTGATGGCGTCGGGGCGTGTTCTGTGCTCATACTTCCCACTAGTGCTCCTGTCGCATTCTCTCAGGACGCTTACGTATACGATGTCCATAAGCATTCAAGATACAATGTGAGCATCTCGTCCCCGTCTGTTGTTGCGTGACTCTGAGTGCTTGCAGAAAAGCCATCAAGGAGATGATCCCCATCATCGACCCCGAAGAAGACTACCTCACTATCGCTGCGGCGGAGGAGCAGATGTCTATTACTGAGGAGGCGCGGCGGAAGGAGATAGGAGAGGCTCAATCTCGCGTACGCTGTCAGTCGTCTCTTCGCTACCTCCCAAACACATCTGACTGAGGCTAGCTTGCATCCAGCGCTCGCCCGGGTCCTGGAAGCAGCGCGCGTATCCTCAACGAGACCATCGACTATCCCCTCCGCAGAACAGCATGCTGCGCTAATGAACGAGTTGGACGAGACCCGCTTGTCGTTGATCAAGGCTATCAACGACGCGGAGGGCGCACTCGCCGGGAAGGAGGCCGAGTTGGCGCGCATACAGGAGGAACTCAAGAATCTCAAGGAGTCGGACCCGTCTGCAGAGCATAATCTTGACGCAACTGCGTATGTGGCCTCGTCTCCGTCTCCTTTGTCTACTTGGACTGAATGATATGTGTTAGCTTGCGTCTGGCTATGTACAAAGGACTCGGCTTCGAGCCTATCCTCGGGAAGGACGGCCGCATCGAGAAGATGCTTGTCCGTGCGTAGATGTAGCATTTATGTCGTCTCACTCCGCACTGACATCCTGTCCGTTCCAGGCTCAATGTCCGGGGATGTACACTGCGTCAGATTTGACGGGTCAAAGTCCGACAAAGAGTATGCCGACTTGCTCTGGAAACTCGCCTCATCATGACGGCAGGCCGAGATGCTGCCCGAGCATTTGTTGTATCATGGGTCTGAGTTTCAGGCAGGATTGTTGTAATGATGTATCGATATCGTTATTCGCTGTAGACTATAGGGTATTGTGACCTCCCAGCCATACAGGCGATGTCCAACCAATTTTGAAAGATAACGGCCTTGAATATACAGAAGTGCTAAATAAATACCAGGCACAGCACGCAAAGCAGGCAATCCACATCCTCACCCTAGGCTATGCCATACGCAGCCTGTACCACAGCCAGCCTCAGGTCGCGCACGCACCAGGGAGACACACTCAACTGACCTTGACATCAGGCTTGACGACCCACACCTTCTGCGTCTTGCACTTCTCGCCGACCTCCTTGATCTTCGCCTCGATCGCATTCTTCTTCACGCGGTGCGCGCGCACGTCCTGGTACACCGTCTCGACGATGAACGCGAGGTTGCTTGTCGCGAGCGTGGTGATCTTCGAGAGTAACACCGGGAGGAGCGCCTCGGGGTACGCTGTCTTCGGCGTCGGCACGGGCTTCTTGGGGCCGGCTGGAGCGGCGGGCGTGGACGAGGCGTCAGGGGGCGTGCTGGCTGGTTGCGCGGAGGCGCCACCCAGTCGAGACGGGAGAGCGGGAACGGCAAAGTCAGCTCGGTCCTTTGGCGCTGTCGAGTTGCCTGACACATCGACAGGTGCTGAAACGAACGTGAAGGGGTCGATGGGATATGGGGTATCTGAAGACGAGTCCGCGTCAACCACCAGATGTGAGCTAATCGAAGCACGACGAATTCACTCACCGTTGAATAGCTCAACCCGGTATGCCTCAAAGGGCTCATAGCTGCACAAGCCAACCGTTGACTCCCAACACGGCCCCTTGGTGAACGGCACCAGGGGGACGACAACCTTGCGTTTCTTGCCCTGCTTCCCCGCCTCCGGCACCGCCGCCTTCCGCTTCGCAGGGACGTACGGCACGTCGACGAGCATGAGATCCGGACTCTCCTCGCGATCCTCCACAGGCGTGCCGGGGTCCTCGAGCTCATCGTCGTCTACAAGCCACCCGTCCATATCCGAGTCGTCCTCCGCCTCGCCCGCCTCGTCCTCGTCCGCGTCCTCGACGACGTCGTCGCCCCCGCTCTCCTCCTCGCCCTCCCACTCCTCTGCGCTGTCGTACGTGTAGTCCAGCGCGAGCACGTCCCGCGCGAACGGCGCGCGCGGCCCCACCGCGCGCGAGCTCCGCGTCCACGTCCCGAAGTACCCCGGCCGCGCGTCCTCCGTGAAGATGAGCACCTTCGCTGGAATCGCCCGCCGGTCGCGCAGCACCGCGAGCAGAGCCCGCACCTTGTCGTCGTCGCCCGTCACTTCCGCCTCGGTGAGCTCGCCCATGAGGGCCTTGACGGAGTAGGGACAGTATGTTTTGAGATGGGAGCGGGGGTGTTGCCGGCGGGGTATAGGATTCAGGGAGACGCGGGGTTGGGACAGAATGCGTTGCAAGCGTTCTGGAAGGGGTGGATTGTCGGCGAGGTGATTGATGTAAGTACAGTGAGAGGACACGTACCACTTGCATCCAGTTGACCGAGGTCCGGGTCCGGTGGAGGCGAGGGTTCAGGTGTTGCTGCCTCTTCATCGTCATCTAGTACAATGACATCACCCTCCATCCGTGTTGTTCTGCTTGAACAACGTCGTCTTCGCGCCTGTGTGAACCAGTTGATGGGGGCCAACTCTGCATCCTTCTTCAGGACGAATGGTTTGAAGGTCTTCGCAAAGTCTGACGGGCTTGCTGAAGGGCCCGCAAGCTCGATACTGTCCACTTTTGCAGATGTAGCTGATTCTGTCCGTTTCGGTGGAACTGCCTTTGGTTTCCCGAAGAAGTTGGCCATGATAGATCTCGATTTATTCTGCGCCTCCTGTTCCTTCTTTTCCTTCTCTGCTTTTGCTGCCTTCTTCTCCAGCCTTTCCTTCTCCTAGACAATGCTGAGCTATGATACTGTTGGCCTACACTATGATAGTCACCTTTGCCACCTTCTCAGGATCCACTGGCTTCTTTGGTCTCCCTGAGCCTTTGGGAGTACTTGTTTTGTCCTTCACATGCAGCACATGAATTGCGAGGTGCAGTAAAGCAAGTCATCATACTCACACCGTCAGTATCCTGTAACGTCGGCTGCTCTTTAGCATCGACATCGTCTGGCTTTGCAGTGTCTCCTGTGCTTTGCACGCTTGGCTTCGTCTTCAACGGTGTCCTCGTTGCGGTTTTGGTACCAAGCAAGCTATTGCGTGCATCCTCTGGCAGTGCATCAAAAAGCTCTTGGGCATCTCGCTTGGCCTGGTGTCTGTCAGTTCTCACTGCCATGTGCAGGTCGTTGTACGTGCCTGCCGTCGTTCTGCCAGTCGGGTCTCGAGCTTCTCCTTGGCTGCCTTCGGGAGCCAGTCCACATGGTCCTCCTTCACCTCCCATCTCCATGCGTGGAGAGCGGCGGGTACTTTGCTAGCACTACCAATACTCTCGAGGCCGTAGTTGCATCTTGTCGCCACAGCCTTGATAGCTTGTTCGATGGCATCAAGAGGAAGGATGGATGAAGCGTCTACTAGCACTCCGTCGTTGTCGTGTGATGGTACTAGCTCATTTTGTACCGATTTTGCTAGTGCATGTAGTGTCTTGTCGCTGTGAAGCATGAGCAAATATAGGCACATTGAGAACGAACCAGGGGCACCTCTCTTGGACGAGCTTTGCGACGAGGGGTAGGTGCTCATCGGGTATTGAAGTCAAAGGTTGCTCATTCAGTTGGCTCCTTGCTTCGATGAACTGGCGAAATTTGACAATCTCTATTCCACGGAGAGAAGGGGTGTCAAGGCCGTGGACACTAGGATTTGACCAATCGAACCTTGCATTGTCTCCGACATCTTCTCCAGAGACATGGGTTTCTGCTTGAGCATAATTTTTCCATTTCTAAAGTCGACTAATAGTGGCCTGTCGGGTTTCTCTGCATAGGAGATCAGAACACGTTGGGCAGCCTGGCGCGTGAGTGCTCACCATTCGTGCCAGTAAGATCCACCACTGCTGTGAGAGCGTCAGTCGCAATTTTAATCCAGAGTGTAATGTAGCACAGCACTTGGTGAGGTGTCGGACGCCGACATTTCGCGGTGAGGCCGTGTGTGGTGGAGGGAGCGCAGAGGTCGCGGAGCCGCACGCGTCGACCTTGGCAGGCGCGTCGGGTCACGGTAGTGACACAGGCGTGACGCATCGCGTTTGACGCGTCGGCCACAGCGCGCCGTGTCCCCTGCCACCGTTCTTCCCTCCCCCGCCATGTCCTTCTTCAAACCCCAACAAAGAGTTGCACCGAAACAACAAGCTGCAGAGCCGCAACACCAGCCATGGGTGGAAAAATAGTCCGTCTCCTCAACTCCGAGTTGACCGTCGCGCTGACCGTACACATAGCCGTCCAAAGACAATCGACGACGTATCTGCACAAGAGCACACCGTCGCTGTGCTCAGGAAAACATTAACTTCTTCAAACGTACGTAGCTCTAGGTACTGAGGAAAGCTCGTGGTAACCAGTATACTCTCCAGCTACCTCACATGCTCTTCTATGGACCACCGGGCACTGGCAAAACGTCAACCATTCTTGCATTGGCAAGACAGCTATTTGGGTAAGCGGCAGGGCTTGTATACTGTTGACAGCCTTCGAAACCTCTTGTAGCCCAGATAACTTCCGTTCACGAGTCCTTGAACTGAATGCGTCTGACGAGCGTGGTATCACCATCGTCCGCGAAAAGATCAAGAACTTTGCACGACAAACTCCCCGTGCACAAACTGTTGCTTCCGACGGGATGACATACCCCTGCCCACCATACAAAATCATCATCCTCGACGAGGCAGACTCCATGACACAGGACGCGCAGGCAGCGTTGAGGCGTATCATGGAGACCTACGCCCGCATCACTCGATTCTGCCTAGTCTGCAACTACGTGACTCGGTGAGTCCTTCGGACGCGCATATGACCATATCTCCTGAAGCTGAATGCTAGGATAATCGAGCCCCTTGCGTCCCGCTGTTCCAAGTTCCGTTTCAAACCCCTCGACCCGACCTCCACATCCTCCCGGCTCGCCGCAATCGCATCAGCAGAGAACGTCCCCGTATCCGACGCAGTAGTCTCCGCCCTCATCAGCACCTCCCATGGCGACCTCCGCCGCGCCATCACATACCTGCAGTCCGCGTCTCGCCTCTCCATGTCTACCAACCCGCCCACGGACATTACCCCAAGCGACATCGAGGAGATTGCGGGTGTCGTACAGACGTCTGTCATCAACGACTTCGCGGTCACGCTCGGCGTCGAGCTCGTCTCTGTTGACGCGATGGAGGTGGACAGCAGTGCGACAAGAGCGAAGAACTTCGACGCGATCAGGAAGACGGTTAAGGGCATAATACGACAAGGTTACTCGGCCTCGCAAGTCCTGTCTCAAGTAAGTCTCCTCGCGCCGTCTGTTCCGAGCTATCTCAACGTGTGTAGCTGCATGATCTTGTCATAGAACACCCTACACTATCAGCACGACAGAAGTCAAAGTGTGCACTGGCCTTTGCTGAAGCAGACAAGGCACTCTGCGACGGTGCAGACGAGGAGCTGTGGATTCTCGAAGTTGCTTTGCGCGTGCATAAAGCACTGTCAACATGACACTGCCCCTGCTGTTGTTTCCTCTACGTCTGTAGCCTTAGTATGTTGTGATATCCGTCCACCATTGCAGTGCATGTTATCTATCATCTTCACTGTTCCGCTGTTCTTCACACTCGCACTTCCACACGCAATTATGAGACAAGAAGGGAATGCATCTCGCAGGAGCCGGTCCTATTATGGATACAACAAGGTACGATGCAAGGACGAGACAGCTTCGTTTTGTATGCCACAGATGCACGACATTCAAGCAGGTAGGGCGTGAGAGACATGAGACAGACAGCTATGATAACGACACCAGCACAACCTATACGCAGGAGCCACCGCACATCCTCCTCCACCTTACCGGATACCGGCCGTGGCTTTTTGGAGCGCACGCTTGATGCCCAGCTGCGCCTTCCGGAGCTCGTCCGCCGTCGAATCCTCGATCTCGAGCTTCTCCATCGCACGCGCGAGCTCCGCCTCGACCTGCGCCTTCGCGCCGCGCTTGAGCTTCATGCCGATCTCAGGCGAGGTGATTGTGTTCTCGACCTGGTGGATGTAGCTCTCGAGGTCGGACTTGGCCTCGTGCCGCGCCGAGAAGTCCTTGTCCGCCTGCTTGAACTGCTCTGCGTCCTTCACCATCTGCTCGATCTCAGCAGACGAGAGACGGCCGACCGAGTTTGTGATGCTGATCTGCGCCTTGCGGCCGGACGCACGGTCCTGAGCAGTGACCTTGAGCAGACCGTTCGCGTCGACCTCGAAGGTGGTGACGAGCTCGGCCTGGCCACGGGGCATAGGCGGAATGCCGGTAAGCTCGAACTCGCCGAGCAGACGGTTGTCGCGGCACTGGGTGCGCTCACCCTCGTAGACGGGGAAGGTGACGGTGGTCTGGTTGTCCTCGACCGTCGTGAACGTCCTCGACTTGTTGGTGGGAATAGGGGTGTTACGGGGCACAACGACACCGAAGATGTCACCCTGCATGGCCACACCGAGTGACAGAGGAGCAACATCGAGGAGGACAAGGTCAGCGGTCTTGTCTGAGGTCTGACCAGTAAGGACGGCAGCCTGGACAGCGGCACCGTAGGCAACAGCCTCATCGGGGTTAATCGACTTGTTCAGTTGACGGCCGCCGAAGTACTCGGAGACGAGCGACTGAATCTTGGGGATACGAGTCGAACCACCGACAAGGACGATGTCATCCACCTTCTCGCGGGGCATCTTCGCATCCTTGAGCACCCGCTCGACGGGGTCAAGAGTCGACTTGAAGAGCGCGGCGTTGATCTCCTCAAAACGTGCACGGGTGATGTTCGCCGAGAAGTCCTCACCCTGGTAGAGAGAGTCGACCTCAACGGTGGTCTGGGTGACGCTGGAAAGGGTGCGCTTGGCACGCTCGCAAGCACTGCGCAACCGCCGGAGAGCACGGGCATCGTCGGAAATGTCGTGCTTAGTCTTGCGCTGGAACTCCTTCTTGAAGTGCTCGAGCAAGTTGTTGTCGAAGTCCTCACCACCAAGATGGGTGTCGCCAGCGGTAGCCTTGACAGCGAAGACACCACCGACAATGTTGAGAAGAGAGACATCGAAGGTTCCTCCGCCAAGATCGAAGATGAGAACGTTCTTCTCGCCAGTCGAGGTGCGATCGAGACCGTAAGCGATGGCCGCAGCCGTGGGCTCGTTGATGATACGGAGAACGTCGAGACCAGCGATAGTACCAGCATCCTTGGTAGCCAAACGCTGGGAATCGTTGAAGTAGGCAGGCACACTGCAAACTCCGTGTTATATGAGACTGGAGACATCAATTTTCATGACTTACGTGACGACTGCCTTCTTGACGGTCTTGCCGAGTTTGGCCTCAGAGATCTCCTTCATCTTGGTCAAAACCATAGACGAGATCTCCTGAGGGCTGAAAGTCTTCTCCTCGCCAAGGTACTCGACCTTGATCAGAGGAGAGCCATCCTTCTCTACGACCTCAAAAGGCCAGTGGGTCATATCCTTCTTCACGTCGGGGTCGCTAAACCACGCGTCAGTTGGAAAGCAGGAAGTATCAGTGTGCACTACTAACTCATATCTCCTGCCGATGAGACGCTTGGCGTCGAAGATGGTGTTCTTCGGGTTCATGGCGGCCTGGTTTTTTGCGGCATCGCCGATCAGACGCTCCTCGGAGGAGAAAGCGACGTAGGACGGAGTCGTGCGGTTGCCCTCTGTTCAGGACGTGAATTCGCGTCTCGCGTGCACGTAGACTAGTACGTACGATCGTTGGCAATGATTTCGACACGGTCGTTTTGCCAAACACCGACACAGCTGCATGACAAGTTACACTGCGTGCACGTTCTCTCCGGGAGTAGTACTCACGAGTAGGTGGTTCCGAGGTCGATGCCGACAGCACCGTCAAAGACGTCCTCCGATGCCATTTTTGGTGTGAAAGGGAGAGAGAGCGAAAGGACAGGGAAGGGTACGAGGCGAGAGAAGGAGGCGGTGAAGATGCGAGCGAGCAGCAGGCAGGAGGAAAAAAATCGATGCCGCTGAGGTAAGCGGGCCAGGCGCGCATCCTCGCGTCGCCATTCGTCGCGAGCGCGTCCGACTCCTGCGCTGGCTCACGCTCGGACTTGGTGGCGGCCAGCTGCAACCTCTGTCCGCCTATGTCTCTCTCTCGGGCCCGCGCAGGCCTTGTGGCCTCTGCAAAATGCTGCAGGACGAAGTCCTCCGCACGCGCGGCCGGCCTGCTCAATTTCAGGCGTTGCATGTCTGCACCTTCAGCCACGGGGCAACCACCTCTTGAAACCCCGGAGGACTGGACAGAGTTCCAGCTAAGGAACGCTCAGTACGAGTCGTTAAGTGAGTGACTGGTCGTGCCATCTAGTATGTCTCTCTGAACACTCTCAGTTTCGTTCTACTCGGACTATGGCTCAACTCAAAAGCGCGAGAACACATTTCAGCCTCACCATCCCCTCCACCGGCCAACTCCGCCACAAGGCCTCACTGTCTCTCATCTCCTGGCCGCCGGCGCACATATGGGCCATCACCAGTCACTCATGAACCCTCACTTCCTGCCATACGCATATGGTGTTCGTACTGGCATCACCGTCATTGATCTCGACCATACAGTGCCCTTGCTCCGGCGTGCCGCGCAGGTCGTACGAGCTGTGACGATGAGGGGCGGGTCAGTCGTCTTTGTGGGGACAAGGGCGGACCTCCGACCGGTTGTGCGCAAGGCTGCAGAGCGTGTGGGCGATAGGGCTTTCCACCTCGGAGAGAAGTGGCTTCCGGGGACGTTGACCAACATGCTGAACATGTTTGACGTCAAGACAGTCAGGGATGAGCAAGTGGTGCCCGACCTCGTCATCTTCCTCAACCCCATCCCTAACTTGCATGCGATACGAGAATGTGCACTCTTACATGTCCCGACCATCGCCCTCGTGGACTCAAATGTCGACCCTCGGATCGTTATGTACCCCATTCCGGCTAATGACGAGAGCACTCGGACAGCGGAACTCGTGGCGGGAATCCTCAGCATTGCAGGGCGTGAGGGCGTGGCGATTCGTCACGAACAACTGGAGAAGATGGTGAAGCGTGCGAAGAGGTTACAGAGAGGGCGCGAGGCTGTCGTAGATCGTAGCATTATATAGGGTACATAATCTATATTCACCATACATAGTCGTCTGAGTCACTGGGTTTACGCTGGGGTGCCAGCACCAGATGCCTGGATATCGTGCCAGTATTCTTGCGAGAAGTGTGAGCATCGCTGTGGGTTGAACGAAACTACGGCACGTACGTTCGGCTCTCTCTAACGCTCTAACGTTGCCCTTCAGCTTGTTGATCGTCTCCATGTATTCGTCCTCTTCCACGCTGTCGTAGACGATACCACCACCAGCTTGCAGGTAAGCGATGCCGTCCTTGAACACCATAGTTCGTATCGCGATGCAAGTGTCCATCTCATCATCGGCGAAGTCAAATCGCCCAACGGCTCCCGCATAAACTCCACGTCGCTCCCTTTCCAATTCGTAGATGAGTTCAATAGCCTTGATCTTGGGAGCACCCGACACCGTGCCCGCAGGGAATATGGAGCGGAAGGCGTCGAATCTACGAACTTGCAGTTAACCTCATGCACCACGGCGTTCGTATGATATTACCGCACCGTGTTTTCCCTTCCCGAAGCAGGCCAGTGACCTGGGAAGTAAGGTGTGTGACATGGCTGAACTTTTCAAGCCGCATGAGATGGTCGACTTTCACGGTCTTCGGTTGGCAAACACGGTTGACGTCGTTGCGTGCAAGATCCACAAGCATGACGTGCTCTGCCCTGTCCTTCTCTGAGTTAAGGAGCTGCTGGCCAAGCATTTCATCCTCTACAAGGACGTCAGCGATGGCATCGAGTGGGAGACACCTGCTGACCTTCTATGGTGAGACCCCTCCGAACGGTTCCCGCGATGGCGTGGTTGTACACTTTGTTTTTCTCCACCTTGCAAAGTGTTTCCGGACTGGCTCCCACCAGCTGCAGCTCGCCACAATCCACATAGAACATATACGGGCTCGGATTCACCCGGCGGAGATGCCGGTACGCGTTGAAGGGATGCAAAGTAGTTGGCCTCGCCAGCCGTTGTGAAGGTACGGCTTGGATGATATCCCCGGCGACGATGTGCTCCTTGAGTTTCGTGACGAAGCCCTCGTAGCCTTCTTTCCCTACGTTCGAGACGGCTTTGTTTCCTAGGACTATCGGGGGCTGCGGCACCTCCGGGATTGTCGCGCTCAGAACCATCTTGGCTAGTCGACGCGCTTTGGCAACCGCTGTCTGGTAGACGAAGGACAGGTTCATGGTCCCCATGGACCCTGGTGTGAAGACGTGGGAAACTACCTTCACGCTCTGGTAGAGGTGGTCGTAGATGAGCAATGTGTCCACGAGCATAAAGATGGCCTCCGGGATGCCGAGATTGTCGTTCAGCTCACGCTTCGTCTTTGGCTCGAAGTGCTGGATGCAGTCGTATGCCACATAGCCGATTGCGCCCCCGGTGAATGTGGGTACTTCTGGGAGCTTCACATAGCGGTAGACGTTCAGCTCTTTCTGCAATGCCGCCATTGGGTCACCTGTGATCTCTTCATTTGGACCAGTCCTGATGACCTTGAATGGGTCTCCAAGAATACTTCAGTGCCAGTAACACTCTGAGCTGTGTCTACTTACCTGCACCAATAAAGCTGTATCGCGCGATTTGCCCTCCAGCCGCGACAGATTCCAAGAGGAAGCTATACTTGGCATCCTTCGCTATCCTCAAATAGGCTACGCATGGTGTTATGAGATCGCCAGGTAGTTCGACATAGACCGGTACGCAGTTCCCCCGCTTCTCCTTGAGGATGATCTGCTCAACGGTGGCTAAGGGTGGGTATGCGGGCAATTTCTTCACAAATTTGCTCAGCGGTTGGCACTGTCCGGACAGCACGCGCAGATCGCGCTTACCTGCGGGTCTATGGGCATGTCGAGGACGTAGAAGTTGAGTTCTGAGGGGTCGCTGGTGTGGGACCCAGCCTCGGAATGGATGACTGCATCTTTATGCGATCTCACTACTGTGATCGAGCTCAGATCTCGAGTCACAGACGCGATCATTCTCAGCCACATCCATTTCACGCTCTTCCTCCTCCAGCCATCTCAGCCACCTCCAAGCTGTCCGCGCAACCTGCCTCTCTCTGCTCATTCACCGGCTGTCTTTGTGCTTTCCTCAGAAACAAAGGCAACAACTTTGCACCAGGGTCGTTGCAGCACAGGAGCGGCACGTTTACGTGAGCCTGAGAGCCTTCCTTGCGAGCAGAGTTGCCTGCACGGCTGCCGAGTCTCATACATTGCCAACACAGCCAATCACGACGTCCATTGACGGGGTATCCTCGTCTCGAAGACGGGCAATACTGCCATGATTACACCGCGTTTCTCCTGCAGTCAGACCGAAACTGAGGTCGCTGTGAAGATGTACTGCCCTTCTGTTCGGGTATGTCCAAGTTACTGCGCCAAAGGCCCTGCTTGACTTCCCTCGAAACACAAAGTAGGCGTCAGACGTCGAAATCAACATCGACGAGACGCTGTTTAGCGTACATGTTAACCCATACTTCCTGCGCCTCAATTTTTCTCATGCGTTGAAAGGCGATGAGGACGCCTCGGCATCGTACGACGCGAGCTCGGGATACCTCACAGTAACACTTTCCAAGGAAACTCCGGGTCAGGAATTTAACGATTTGGATCTGCTCGCGAAGCTGCTCGCCCCGCGCCCATCAGAGCAGCAGCAGCCAGTAATAGAGGTTCTATCCTCCGAGAATGCAGACGAGGCGGTCGACGCAGACGAGGAACTGGCTCAACAAACCGGGCGACTAACCTTGGAGCACGAAGAGATCCTGCGCGGTGGGACACCTCATGACTGTGACGCCGATTGCAAGTGATGCTGATACATGAGTAGCTGCTGAGAACGACTGGCAACTACCACAAGAAGTCCCCGAGCTCCTTCCTCAGCTCAAGACACAACCTGAGTATCGATATGGTTTCCTTGACGCACACACAGGATACTTCAGACACGTCGAACACACTGAGAACGAAATCAACGAACTCGGCGCTGACGCTGAAACGTGTCCGCCTCATGAACGCCGCGAAAAGCGTCTGAAGCATGAGGATGAGAAGTGGGACGAGGAATACTATATGCGAGTGAGCTATTCTTGCGTGACCGAGCCGCATGGCTGACCGAGCTGTCTCTGAGCAGAGCAGATTACGTCGACGACGAGTACATCCAAGAGCTTCTGCACTGGCGTCATCCACATGCGGCGCCCTCGGAAGACTTCCATTATACCGAAGAAGAGAATGCAACCATGCTCCGTCTTCCTCGGAAGGAATGTGAGTGGACAGCGGAACATTTTGACGAGCTCACCTCCGACTAACGCTGTCATTCGGCAGACCTCGCAACTGCGCAGCAGACGCACGACCTATACTTGACTCTGCTCACGCTCTTGTTCTCCTACGCATATGAATGCCGGACAACCCAGCACGACCCGACACCCGAGAGCGCTTGGACACTAGGTGTCCTCACCCCCGCCTTCACTGCGCTTGACCCAGCGCCCTACTCCGCCGACCTGCCTCCTCCTGATCTGTCCACATTCTCCCCCAGCGAACTCGCTGCAGCGTTTTCATCATCGTACCGGCGTGCGCTAGCCTTCCCCCTCTATCGGTCATGGGCTCTGGCAGAGGAATGCCGTGCTGACGTCGCGGCGCTCCTCGGAAATGGCAAGCGTGTTATCGCCCGATGTCTGCTCGAGATGAAGCATATCCTTGACCACCATGAAGTTTATTACGTATACAGCAAGGTGTGGATAGACGACTTCTGCGTATGGACGCTAGCCTATGCGAGGTAAGCTACCCCCACGTGCGTTAGTCTGTCAGTGCGCTTACTCGAAGGCCAGCGACGAGACGTTGCGGACCTTAGCAGCCTCCGTGAAGGCGCTCAAAATGGAGAAGCGGATGGTCGGCTGGGACCTGGACGAGCTGGAAGCCTCGGCTCGCGAAACGTTGGAACGGGAGCCCGACAGTGACGACGAGTCGGAGGACGAGATTGAGCGGATGCTTCCGGCGCCGCTGTAGCCATCACGAGAGCACAATACAAACAATGTGTGCCCACATGTCCCCTCCGATGCCCTTCCGCAAGCATGTTTGCCAATGCACTTGAGGTCCGATCCACGGTCTTGTCCGCGAGCATGGGAACGAGAAGCGGACTGTAGGTGTTTGGTAGGCGTAGTTTCTCCTTTGGTGTTAATTTCCTTGTCTGGGTGTACTGTTTACCCTCGACGCTACGAGCTCTCCCGGACAGCTTCGACAGATACACTTGAAACCCGTTGAGATGTAGCAGAAGAGAATGATGCTCATCCGTGCTGGCCCGAGGATGTGACTGTCTATCTCGCAGTACCAGATGTCACTGACCGCATGTCAGTGTCAATTGTTTAACGGGCTGATCATCATGTCGATGTAATCGACACGTGGAATGTGAGGAGCCTTGTGCCAAATTCAGAGGGGAAGCACGCCGTCCAAAAGGGTAGGTGCTGCGAGTGTTTTAGTCGGTGACCACGCGAAAATCCTTTCCTTACCGTTAAGCAGAGCGTCTTGTCGAGCAGCGCAGAGCACATGCGAGAACCCCAACTTATCATCAGCTGTCTTGACCCAGACCAACGCCAAGTATCCACTATGTCAGTGCCAGAACTCAATGGCCTCTGGCAGATGGATCCCCTTCAATAGAGTATACAACGCGTCAGGGTGATGATGCCCTGTGATGGCCCGGTGTTTTGCCCCATAATCGGCGTGGCATTGTACGTGTGGCAGGTCAACCTGGCATCTCCCTGCCACCATGAAGACGTATTGACAGCATACCAGACTACGACTGGCCATGGGTCACGGAGGCGATGGCGAAGTGGAGACCCTCAGACCCTTGGCAATTTGAATGCGTCCATTTCATCCAGTGCGTGGAAATACGTATTGCAGACACGTCGGCCGTTCGTCAGAGCCGCTGGCACAGTAGATAGAACGCACCAGTAGCATTCATAGGAGTGCGAGAAGGGGCTCACCGTGAGAGTCATTGGTCATTTGTGCGGGCCGCCTCGGACAGACGGACGAGTGGGCCGCCAACGTTGCGCAGATTAGAATCTCTCTCTCGGGACCGAGGGCTGATGGGCGCCCAGATACTTATCCCCAGCGTTCACCTCAACGGTCCGGGGCAGCGGAGAGTTGGTGCTCTTTGACCCGAATTCATGCGCGCACGCACATCGCGGACATCGACACCTTGTGCATAACAATACGGAGCATCGGCATGGGGCATACGGTGCAGCTCCGCGGCGCCTGCAGGGCTCATCATACACGCTATCCGGAAGGTGCACCGTATGATGGTAGAAGAGCGCCACTGGGAACCACCGAGTAAGTGGGTGGGAAACGTTCGGGATCCGGCGAAAGGGCTGAGACGATACCCAAGAAGGCGTTGTCGCGGTGCACGCTGCAGTGGAAGGAGGTCTGAAGGCGAGGTAGAAGCTTGGAAGTGGAGCCACCAGGAGGCGCTATGGCTCGGGATGGCCCCGCATGACCGTCTTTCTCCCCATCGATGTCCTCGGAACTAAAGGCAAAAAGGTTCAATGACAGGGCAGAAGGTGGCATATGCATAGCAGAAACTATCACCTCGCACACGGTCTTGTTGAGTGATGGTCCGACTGTCACCGTATGGCCCAACAAACCGCCAGTATCGGGGTTACACCGGGTAGAATGCGGCCGTCACGCACTCATCCAATGAGTACACCTTCCTTGTCTGGGCATTTCCGCGAACAAGGCTTATCGAATTCTGATCTCCAAGCCCAGCATCTTGACGGACAGACAGACAAATCCGACTTCCCACCCAGCGAACCCTGCCGCGTGGATTATATGACCTTCGCGCGGCGGGAGTTGTTTACAATAGACACTGTTATGCTCAGAGATTGGTCAGCGATTACGATCTGTGCGAATGCCGGCACACCTCGAAGCAGTGGAGTGTCGTATTTTGGTCAACCTGAGTACTTCCTCTGTCATCCGGCGCCGACCTTATTTTCGGTGTGCGGACATCTCGGGGAGCGCACAGCGTCGACGCACACAGCCGTGCTGTTCGTAGTGCATCGAAGAGCGGGAAGCAACCACAAAGCTCTCTTCCCTGCGGGGCGTGGCCGAAAACGTGGTCAAGCAGTTTTGACCGTGTCCAGCCAAGGTAAGGGTATTGTTGGGTACTAGTATACTCTCCCCATGCATCGGGGCCCGCTGAATCCAACTGGTCGGTAGTAGTGCGAGCCTCGCCTCACTGAGCAATCTACTAGCCAGGTACATCTCTCGACGATTTATCTCAGCCTTTGAGGTGCGAGGTGATCATATTGCCTCTTGAGTGGCGCACAGTTTGATGTACTATTGTACAGCGGGGAATCAGATCGGCCTCCTAGCTGGCATAGCGAAGTACTTACCCTGACACAGGACGGCGCCACGTAGCCGGCTCCGGAACGTCACTGGTCGTGGCCAGAGTCCGAGTCTCGGACAGGTGTAGGGTGCCTTCTCCACATCGACGTCTGACGAAAAGGGTTCGTGTCCCAACGTTCGGAGCCAAGACGCTCATCACCCTCCACATCGCGAGCGAACGATGGTCGGGTGCAATAGTGGTCTACTTACCCAACCTCGCGTCGTCTACCCACCCATGGTCACGGCGGGCGGCCTGAGGCTAATTGCAAGAAGATACTCACAGGCTCCAACGCGGGGTTCAGACCAAACCGCGCGATATGATGGAGAACTCTGATGCTCAGCGAGTCGGCGGTTCAACGATGCGGCTAAGTATGTACGTTGAGATACGATGTGTGGGTGGACTGGAGACGGGCGCACCGGTCGTCCGTCTGCATCTTCCTCGGGAGCGTCTGCGAAAACGATTATGCGTACTGCTGACGCACCAAATGGAAGAAGCCATACGACAACACCGGATCCCCAGTCGCGTTGTGAAGAGTGAGTGTGACACGGGCCCATCTCCGCTAGCCAGACCTTTCATACACCGAAGTGCTTTCGCTCTGCCACACCCGGTCGACGATCGCACAAGCTGGTGTCAGGATGGTGACGCTCACCGAGGAATTGCAATCGCTCGCGGGATGCAGGCGAATAACGCTGCGTTGGTGACGCTGAACGGCGTGCGGTTGCGAAGGCAGTGGCGCCTCTTCCTGGGGCTTAGCAGGCCTCGATGCACGAGAAGCACTGATCCCGAACTCGCCATCGACTGGCATAGCGACTCGTCCACGTTCGCAACTTCGGGTTCGTTGATGCGGCGTCCGTACAATTAATCGATGGTGCGTTACGGCTACGGGAGAAGATACAGAAGGCGTGACAGAAGCAGTGCCATGGAGCACATTAGCCGAGGTGTACAGAACTCGTACAGGAATGAGGATATCGTGAGGTATGCGTATGCGTGAAAACTTGCGTGTCCGTTCGTGTTTGTTTGGTGGTTGGTCGTGAAGACATCATGAACTACGAGTCAGAAGCATGAGGTGATGCGGTCTACGTAGTAGGGCAGGTTAATAACATAGAGCAAATACCACAGCAGTACAAGGGCAACAAATACAGTGAATCCAGAAAGCGGCTAATAGGCGAATGAGGATACGGCGGACACGACTGGTCCGGGACAACTTCCATGGTCGCTTGCTTGACACATCTGACTTGAGTAGGCTTGCTCAGAAGTCCAGGGTCGGATGTCGAGACTGGGGAGACGTGTCGACACGGGGTGCCGAGGAGCTGCGGGCGAGGTCACAGGGCCAAGAGTGGTTGCGCTGTGCTGTGCTGGAGAGATGGACCACACTATACGGCCCGCAGGGCGCGAATGCGTGCAGGAGACGATCACGAACCAAGCTAACATCCGCTGCCTAGCCCCGTTGAACGATCTCCTTCTTCCTCCCGAAGCCCCAGAAGTTGAGCATCGAGCTATTCCGCCGCGACTTGGCCTCGATGCGCGCGAGCTCCTCTTCCCAGGCGCGGACATGCTCGGGCTGCGGTGGCGTATTCCGTTCCTTCGTCCGTGCCGTGCGTTGCTCCTTCTCTGGAAGCACCAACACGCTCTCGCCCAGGCCTGTCTCCGGCTTCACGGAGATGTAGCCCCGCGACGACTTCCGCTCGTGTCCGTGCGAGCGCGCAGCGCGATTTTCTGTACTCGCCGTGGACTCTGCATGGGCGGCGGAAGGCGCATCCCTGACACCAAACATGTCGAAGTTTGACTTATCCCGCGGGCCAGCGGATGTATGCGGCCGTTTCGTCCCCCGCGACGCGCTCTTCTCTTTGCTAGTGCGGTGCCGCTCGTGGTCTCGAGGATCCGGAACCGCCCCAGGATACGTCTTCGAGTGTCCCTGCATGGCAAGCTCCGCCTGTATCCGCTCTTCATCGGGTTCGTGTCTCGACCGCCACGGACTCTTGCTCTTGCTCCGCCCGCCACTCGCCTCTGCGTACTTGGCCAACGCTAAACGGCGCTCAGTCTCGCTCGTGGCGGTAATGGCAATCTCGCGGGGCTCGAGTTCGAGAGTGTCGGAGCCCGAGGGACCAACGACGCGAATCGACGCGCGTAGAAAGAAGCGGACTGACGCACGAGAAGTGTGCATTGTTTCCCCGAGCGCCCATCGGCTATGGGGACGCGATGCCGGCCACTGCAACGTTGCGGTCTTTTGAAAAGTGCCCAATCGATCTCGTGCGAAGTCAGAATACTCGGTAGAGAGAACGATCGACGTGATCGTCCGCGCGGAGGCATCGCCAGTGTTGGGAGTAGAGTTCGATGATGACGGCGTGAGAGAGGCGGGAGACGTTGGAGAGAGGAGAGGACGGCCAGACGTCGACTCAAGAGTCAGTTGGCTCGATGATGCTAAGCCATGTGCCGAACCTCCTGGGTCATGTGGGGCGGGGGAGAGGTTGGACGTACTCGAACTGGGTGTGGGAACGTCATCTCCGTGTTGGTAAGGGTCCAATGTCGGGGTAGACGGAGGCGAAGATGTGGCAGGTGAACGGAGGAGGTCAATCCGACGTTCTACCGCCACTGTCGCGCTGCGGACCGAGACCGCAGGGTCGAGTGGCTGGACGGTAACGGACGCGAAGATGATGTCGCTCGGTCCGACGGGGTGGTCAGGCGTGGAGACGTTGTAGCGCACGACGGGCGCTCGGGGTTTGCTCGTTTGAAGGTAGGGAGATGTTGAAGACACGGGAGGGTTGGAAAGCGGGTACGAGGAGATATCGTACCGTATGAGTGGAAGGTCGAAGTAACGAAGCAGTCGATGTCCGACGCCGGTGATGGGGATGTGGTCAATGGCTGTGACGTTAGTTAGAACGCGACATCACAGACGAAGATGATATTGACAGGGATGTGTGATGTTATGTTGTCTGGGATGATAGATGGGCGGCAACACTCACTTGCCTCGACGCGCCAGAAGGTGCGGTAGACCTGGAAGTTGGCTGTGCTGAGCCCTGCCGCGTTCTTGGGAAGGGTGAGCTTGAAGGGCAGCTCAATATCTCCAACGTCCGCCCAGTCGACCGAAGACGGCTTGGACCACAGGACAGTAGTGTAGTCGACGAGGAGGGTGGTGTGTATGGTGCCGCGTGATCGACTGAGGCGCGATTCATAGCAGCGAACGGAGATGGAGATAGACTTGGCGGGAAGAGGTCTTCGGTCTTCGTCTAGCTTTGTGCGCACGACTGGAGCGCAAGTCTGTCAAGAGTGAGCGGGAGGAGTACGACAGGACGCACCGCCTTCAACACGGACGGGGGTGAGACCGAGATAGCCAGAGTAGGGGAAGTAGCGGGAGGAACATGGGGCGCCCTTGGCTGTGGCGATGGAGAGAACGACCATGGGGGGAGGGAGGAAGACGAGTGTGGGACGGGGAGCATTTGTATTCTGCGGCTAAGAAGGCTGATTGCTTGTTTTGCGAGTTGATTGCGGCCATGTTGGTGTAGGCGCCGCTTCCACAGATGAGCGATTCGCTGCGAAGCCTGTCAGACTCGCCAGCCACCCGCCGTGACCCGCCTGTCACACCGTCACACCCCCATCGAGATCCCCCGCACCACGTGGCACACCGCCGTCCCAACCGGCCGCCAGCGCTCTCCGGCCCCGCAACCTCGCCCAAGCCTGCGCTGGCTGAGGCTTGCTGCTGCTGCTCTGCAACCGCGGAGACCCCTCTTGTCTCTGCCCACCATGCCGTCCCTCTACGTGCCCATTCTCGTTGCTGGCATGCTCATCACGGTCCGCCATCTGTGTCTCGCTCGTCCCCGTCTTCACTGACGCAACCCACAGGGCTCCAGCAACTCGCTTTGGAGCAAGTGGCAGGTACGCCCCTAGCTCGCATATGCACGAGCCACTCCTGACTGGTCCCCAGGATATGCAATGTGTCGAGAACTGCGATGACCCCAACCCTTCACGTCATGTCCTCTACGAGCAGCCAGTCTGGCAGACCCTCCAGATGTTCCGTGCGTCGATCATTACTTTGTCTCGCTGGTGCCCTCACGCCTGACTGTCACCTCTCGCGCCGCAGTCGGAGAAATGCTCTGTAAGTGCAACTCTTCATCCTTGCTCTTTCTCTTCTGGCCTCCGCATCCGTACACTGCCTCCCACGCAACTCCGTAACCCACATCGACTAACCCGTTTCTCACCAGGCTTTCTGCCTGTATTGTACTCGTGGCTCGCGTCCCGGCGCTCCCAACCCCCCGTCCAACTTCCCACTGAAGACGAAGAAGAGCCAGCCGCCGGTACCAAGGCCCAGATCGCGGTCGAGCACCTTCATGGCTGGAAAGTCCTCTTCTTGTGGTTCCCTGCAGCGTGCGACCTTACCGGCACCACGGTAAGCTAGCCCTCACATTAGCATGCATCCACTCACCATGTACACCTCGGTTCACTGTCGGTCTTTGTCCTTTCATCACTGTCGCCCGACGTGCCCGAACGCCCATCGCCTTGTCTTCGATGGACCCTGCATATCCAGCTGATGAACGTTGGTTTGCTATACACTCCGGTCTCGATCTATCAGATGACCCGTGGCGCGCTCGTCTTGTTTGTCGGAGTGCTCTCCGTGATCTTCCTGCGGCGCAGGCTGTGGCTTTACCAGTTGAGCATCTGTTTCTCATCACACTTCCTTCTCGGCGTCTGGCCGCCACGCACAACTCTCGCATTTGTCTGACCAGTTGTGGCTCTCGATGTAAATGCAGGTGGATCTCTCTCCTCACCGTGATGATAGGAATATCCCTGGTGGGCTACAGTGGATCACTCATCAAGGATGCCGTCAAGGAGGACGCGGGGTTGATTGGCCTGCTGCGCTCGAGTACGCATTTTATGGATGAATCACCGCCACCTGAACCCTCCAAGGAGCCCGAGGTCACGAAAGTCCTAGTCGGTCCGTATTCCACTATCCGAAGCATGATTACTGCCACCTTGGCGTTTACTGACCTCTCTCCACGCGGCCCAGGTGTCTTCTTCATCCTATTTGCGCAGGTCTTGTACGTGGTTTCCGCCTATACGCATCTTCCTTCGCTCATTTCTCGCTCGGCGCGGCGCCCCTCTGCAGCACGGCGACCCAGTTCGTCATCGAGGGTACGTACTCTGCCGAATGTTGCTGTGGCCGTACAAGGCAGTCCGAATGAAGGTGCTGACTAATTCTCCGCCGCTCCGGACATGGTGCTGCTTCTGCTTCCTGCCAATGCTCTGCGCCATCGCCTCGTCCTCTTCGTCCGCATACATCATTTTTCCGAACATGTAGAGAAGATCATGGCCCGCTATTCGGTCGCGCCGCTGGTCGCAGTCGGCTGGGAGGGCCTCTTTGGCGCGCTGACTATCGTCCTCGCCATGCCGCTGCTCGCACATTACTCGCAGGTGTCACCCTTTTTCGACCTGCCCCGTGGCTGGCACCAGATGATCGATACGCCCACCGTCCTCTGGAGCGGAGTCGCCATCGCGATCTCGATCTCGCTCTTCAACTTCTTTGGGTTGAGCGTCACGCGCCATGTGAGCGCGACGGTAAGGAGTCTCACCGATACGTGCAGGACACTGAGCATTTGGATCGTGAGCTTGGGGCTTGGCTGGGAGCGCCTCATGTGGCCGATCTCTGTGCTCCAGGTCGTCGGTTTTGGTCTCTTGGTGTGAGTATACTTTGAGTCACCTGCGTCAGCTTTCTCCCATACTGACTGGGCGCGTGTCTAGATACGGAACGGTGCGCTACCTTTGTTGCCTCTGAGGCTAGTCTGCTTACTGATCTGTTCCGTAGTTCATGTTCAACAGTCTCGTCAAGCTTCCCTCATTCCTGCGCCCGGCAATAGAGACAGCACCCGTCCCATCATCGCTTATCGACGATGCAGAGGAGAACCGTGGTCTACTCTCGGAACACATACTCGACGAGACCGCCGCGCTCCCCGCCGACCTTGGTCAGAGCGGCTTCGACGCGCTTCCTCCACACGAGCACCCCGTATCTGCGGAACCCGAACCCACTCGTCGGTAGGCCATAACCGCTTTCCCGCCTGCTTGGTGCCGGAATGTCTGCAACGTGCTTGTTCTCATGTCGCTTCTACGTGCTCTCTCCTGCTTTTGTCGTCTGTGTCTCCCGGTTTGGTGTACATGTGGACTATATTCGTCTCTCGGAACTGCTGCTTCGCCGTGCGCTGCTTGGAAGCCCGGAACGTGGTCTGCGCGAGTGAATTTGCGTGATTATGCACAGGTGAGTGGCAGTGGCTCTCTTCTTCGCGCCCGCAGGACGCTTCACGCGCGCGATCCCCAATGCAACGCGTCTGGGTGGTTATCGCGTGTGGAGGCTGAGAATGGACTAGCGTGCTCGAGGAAACTCAGATCCACCGCTCGTGCGGTGCGAAGTCAAAATCAAGCCGTCTAGCGTTGTTGAGTGATCGAGATCCGACTCGACGTCCCCCATACATTTTCTCGGCACCAGACCTCCAGTCGGCTTGCAGTCAGGGTATGGAGTTTCTTGCTCGATCGATGCTGTAACAAGTTTCAGCCTGATCTAGAAAATGCAAAGTTTCCGTGAACACGGCTTGAATTCAATCCTGTGGTGACGCTGTCACGCTCCTCATGTATGTAGAGAAAAATACCGATCGGTGCGTGCATCATTCCGCCGAGGACTCACGGGGAGGCATCGAGCCTAGAACGCACGCGTTGCCATCCCCTCAGGCCTTAGCCGATGCTACCACAGCCTACCAGAACGAGCCCACTGACTTGTGTTTGCACCATGCCAGCGATTGCCTCCGCGTCCACCGCGTCCTTGCTGCGCTCCTGGTAGCTTGCTGTGGCTGCGGATAGGCTTCCTTTGCGCAACGCAGCAGGTTGGGTTGCAGAGAAGCGGAATCGGTTGTCTTCGGTGAGTCCTCTGACGGAACGTGTTGTCAGCGTAGAGGCTTCTGCCAGTGCGTATATGCGATGGAATTACATACAACTTACGGCCGCTGCAGACCAGACACCCTGGACGTGCAGCTTCGTTGTGCTGAGATATGCGCATGAGCTCATTCCCGTTGACGTGCCCTCCATGCGTCACGGTTCTCTGTTGATGTGGCTTCCACGCAGGCGATTCGCGCTGCTGCCCGTCTGGCTTTGTACGGTTCCGTGCATGTAGGGGCATGCAAGAGCTCCGACCCGCTCGCAAAACGCCGAGGTACGTCACACTTTAATAGCTCAACGATTGCAGGGTCTTTCTGGAGCTCGTTTCTTCGCTTCACATGCACACAGAAATGAGGCAGCGTGGAGGAAATGGGATACTGAGCTGCAAGTCGTGCATGCGGTGAGCTGCCCACATCGCACGAGAGAAAGGGCAAGAGGGAGCGGGACAATTGTCGGCGGATTGCCGCGCGGACGGATCGGCAGTCACATCTCTCTGGCTCTGATGCGCCGTCCTCGGTGCGCCGATCCTCGATTTGGCAATTCTCATCAGAACACCAGCGCTTGACGCTATGCAATCGCGGGTATGCTGAGATCGAGCCTTGACCTTCAATACATACTTAGAGGATTCATGCAAGGTAACGCAGCCTCGCATGTGATCATTTTCGGCCAAGTGGTGGTCCTAACAAAGCTTGCACCAGCCATGATTCACAGGCTCTTGCGGTCTCCATGGAACGCCTCAATCATGACGGCAGTAGGTCCCTTCCGCTCTGTGATCTTGCATTGTGCACATTATTGGCGCAGCCAATAAAAATGGAGGGCAAGGTATTGCATATCTCGTGCTACAGCTAGTTAGTTCAGGGATGCCGAGAACGAAAGCGCTTTTCGAAAGAAAATATGTCTCATTGCGCACGGCAGCCGACGTTGGCCCGGAAACGGGTGATGCACCAGAGGCAAGACTTCGACGCTCACTGATCCACACTACACAGCACCAGGACCCACTTCTTCCACCTCGCTGTGCTGAGGAGTCCGTGGTCACGTTCATTGCTGCATACACGCAACTGCACCCGCTACAATATTGACAATAATCACCCCGGAGCGTACGAGTGTCACCTGGAAATGGCCCAAAATTAAATGCGCCGTCACCGTAGACCTTCCCCCATCTCATCTTGCCGTAAAAGAAGGAAATGATCTTGCGCCTTCGTGGGCGTCCTGATGCATGGTCTCAATCTGATCCATTCAGCTGGGCTGCTGCATGGTTACCGAATTCTACCCGTGATCGTATTCAGCACGAGGGCGCATTCATGATTTCATCCCACTCGGTTCCGGTGGCCGGAGGACAACAAGCTCGTTAAGGGTTGCGGCCTAGCGCCATCGTCAAGTAAGAATGTTGATGCAAGGAGAGGCGACTTGCAGGTCGCGGCCACACATCCACACCGTATCTTGGCGACCAAGTAGACCATATACGCTGGTTGGGAAGAACGACTCCACAATGAACTTCCATTACTCCGGGTGAGTAGACGAGCTGCACAAGGAATCATGGAAGTCCGAAACCCTGAGCCTCTCGCCATTTACGATAATTACCGGGGTACTCTCACTCTTGAGTACTGTGGGACTGGCCATTCTGTGCAATATCCCCCACGCTATTGGACATGAGAAGATGACGATGTGCATGCTTCTATTTTTGCGAATATGAATACAACCTGCAGAGTACGTCCATGAACTCTACTATGTATTAGTCCACCTTTATCTTCGCCTGGGGCTCAATTATAGTGGTCTGATGGACATGAGGCGTTAGGGGGGGGACGCGCAGAAAAGCTCAGGATACGCACCGTGATAAACTTTAGTACCTCGTCAATGAGGATGACGGGCGCGCTGATGTACAATACCGCCTGCCACTCGGTCCAATTGAGCGGGGTAATCGCGAACAGGGTCTGTCAACGTCATCGACGGTCAGCGCTACTACACCCGGAGTACTGCAGGGCTGTGGGGACGCACCGTGAAGAAGGGGATGTACAGAATTGCGACGTGCAGGAGCATGCTGAGCGTGATCGCGCCGACAAGGAAGGGGTTCTTCCAGAGCGGCAACCGGAGCAAGCTCTCGTTTTCGGACAGCGAGTTCATGGCGTTAAACATCTCGATCGTGACCAGAATTGACAAGCTCATCGTCGTTGCGCGGTGGGCCATCTCGTTCGTGAACATCTCGCAGCCGACTTCTGGGAACAGCGCAGAGCACTGGTGGAAGTGCGTCTGGTGCGGAACGTATCAGCATCCGGCCGTGATGTTCGATGATGCGGAACCGCGTACCAGTTGCCAGAAGGAAATCTGGGGACCGCCTACGTAGTACATAAACCACCAGGCGTAGCCGGCGACAGTTGCGACGCCGACGTAGATTCCGATGATCATGTACCGAGTGAACAACCATGGACCGATGAGGCGCTCACGACTGTCCCGTGGAGGGACCCGCATAATGCTGTGGTCCGGAGGGTTGAAGCCAAGAGCCGTAGCGGGAAGACTATCAGTAACGAGGTTCACCCAGAGCAACTGCACCGGGATGAGCGCCTCGGGCATACCCAGAAGCACCGTCAGGAAGATGCTGACGACCTCGCCGATGTTGGACGAAACTGTACACGTTAGCCTGGTCCACGATGGAGCTTGGGCGTGAACTTACTGAGGTACCGAATGAACTGCTTGGTGTTGTTGTAGATCAGCCGACCTTCCTCGACGGCAAGCTCAATCGTGGCGAAGTTGGAGTCAGCAAGCACCATGTCTGCAGCGAGCTTCGCGACATCGGTTCCACTACCCATCGCAACACCGATATCGGCCTTCTTCAGCGCTGGGGCATCATTGACGCCATCTCCGGTCTGCGACACTCATCAGCGGCTGACCACTTTATCTCAATAAGACAGGACGCACCATAGCCACAACGAGTCCTTGGCTCTGCAAGAGGTCAACCAGCTGGCTCTTGTGTCTGGGGTCCGTGCGGCAGAACAGGCCCGCACGCATCACCGCCGCCAGCTTCTCCTGCTCACTGAGCTCGTCGAACTCTCTTCCCGTATAGCTCTTGCCTGTGAGGTCCTCGTCCGGCCCAAAGATGCCCACCTGCCTGCAGATCGTCTCCGCAGTGCCCTTGTTGTCACCCGTGATGCAGATCACGCGGATGCCCGCCGCCTTGCAGTTCGCGACGGCCGCAGGCACCTCGGGGCGCGGCGGGTCGAGCATGCCGACAAGCGCAACGAACACGAGGTCCTTCTCGAAGTCGCCGGTGTTGTCCACGCGGTAGCGCGCGGGGTCGAGGGGGAGGTTCGCGGCGTACGCGAGCGCGAGCGTGCGGAGGCCTTGCTGTCCGTATGCGAGCGTCTGCTTGTGGATCGCGGTGCGGAGGGCGGGCGTGAGCGGGACGACGTCCCCGCCGATGAGCGCAGCGACGGAGCGGTCGAGGATGGACTCGGGCGCACCCTTCGCGTAGAGGATGCCCTGTCCCTCTTTGCGCGCGAGCACGGACATCATCTTGCGGTCTCGCGAGAACTCGAATGTCATGACCTTGGGGATGACCTGCTCGTAGAAGTCGCTGACTGCGCTTGCACGGTGGATCGGGTCCATAGTCGAGAGGGACTTCGTCAGTTCGCCGTCAGGGCAGGGCAGCTTCTCCACGAGAACCTTCAACGCGGCTTCGGTCGGTTCACCTACGTTGGTATACGTGCCCTTGTCCTACGCGGGGATGAACGACTGGGCAATGTGGTGGAAATGGAGAGTACTCACTGGATGGTAGACCACCTTGGAGTCGTTGCACAAAGCACTGATCTCGGCCAGAAGCTGAATTGGCAGCGAACGAAGTTCAGCAGAGGCTTCCTTGCCATCAGCAGATCTAACCGACCCATGGGGCGCAAAGGTGGTTCCTTCCACGCTATACTCCCTGAGGCTACCAGAGTTATTGCCGGCAATGAAGAACTACGGAGAAGGGATGTGAGCGCATGTATGCCTGGCAGGAGGTGGTACATACCTTGGACACGCTCATCTGGTTCGTGGTCAACGTCCCCGTCTTGTCAGAGCATATGACGTTCGTGCAGCCAAGCGTCTCGACGCTGGGGAGGTTGCGCACAATCGCATTCTTCTGCGCCATTTTCTTCGTGCCCAATGCAAGACATGCCGTGATCACAGCTGCCAGACCCTCCGGGATTGCGGCTACGGCCAGTGCGACGGCGATCTTGAAGTAGTAGACGGCGCCTTTGAGCGCGGAGCCATGCGACGGGTCCCA
Organism: Fomitopsis palustris; assembly: GCA_029783445.1. NCBI lineage: Eukaryota > Fungi > Basidiomycota > Agaricomycetes > Polyporales > Fomitopsidaceae > Fomitopsis > Fomitopsis palustris. The sequence goes on from JARAOQ010000005.1 coordinate 272,738, forward strand.
GAAGTGCCGGAAGTTCACTATCCAGACGAGCACGCAGATGACGGAAATGACTTTCGCGAGCATGTCGCCAAAGTCATCGAGCTTGCGCTTCAAGGGGGTCTTCTCGCTGATTTGCGACGTGATGGACTTGTGAATGTCACCGATGGCCGTCTTCTGACCCGTGAAAACGACGACAGCTAGTGCCTTGCCGCTCACGATGCTTGTGCCCTGCAAAACGGATGAGAAAACTGCGTGTGCAGAGGGCGATAGAACGTACGGCAAAGAGCATGTTTGTCATGTCTTGCTTCACAGCTCTTGGATCGGTAACGACGTCTACTGTTTTGTTGATACTGACACTCTCGCCTGTCAGGATGGCTTGGTCAACGCGGAGGCTGGTAGATGATATTGACAGCAAGCGACAGTCTGCGGGGACTTTGTCGCCCACGGCGACCGAGATGATGTCTCCGGGTACCAGTTCCGATGCATGAATGCGGGTGAGCTTGCCATTGCGGAAGACCTTGGCCTCGTCTGGAGAATACTCTTTCAAAGCCTATGGAATGGGGTCAGACGCCCGACTGAATTAACCACTGCTGGAGCACGCACCTCGATCGCCTTCTCTGCGTTGGTCTCCTGTATTACGCCCACAGTTGCGTTGGCGATTAGAATGAGAAGAATGACCACGGGTTCTACGAACGCGCTCCACCAGCTGGAGCCGTCTGACTCCTCGAAGAGTGCCAGCACGAACGAGATGACGGCGGAGGCGAGAAGGATGAGAACAAGCTGGTCTTGGAACTGCTCCAGAATGAGCTCCCATAGCGGCGTTGGTGGCTCTTCGGGCAGTTCTGATAGGGGCTCGACGTGAGTATCAGGGCAGAAGGAAGCGCAGGAGGGAAACGTACCATTCTTGCCGTAGAGCTGGGCGTGCTTCGCGGCGAGGTCGGTGGAGAGGCCGCGAGCAGGGTCTACGGAGTAGTACTGCAGGATCTCATCAGGTGATTTTGTCCAAGGTTCCTCCATGGGCTCGGTCGTGCAGCCGGACGGGCGGCGTAGGGACTTCTAGATGGCGTGCTTGGGGGACAAGCGGGCGCGACACACTCTTCCAGACAGCCAGAACACACAGACAGAACTCGATTGACGCTCCCAGACACGCGTGCGACCCACCGACTGACGTGGCACTCCCCCGCCACACCGGACGCCCACGTCGACGTCCCCAGATCCATCCGCCGCAATGCACATAGTATTCACCTCTGCAGGCGGTGCTATCCACGCCGTGGGCAAGCGCAGAAGTCCAGCAGGACCACGCTGTTCGCCCCATAAGGTGGCTGGCGACCGGCGTCGTGGCGAAGCCTTTCAATCCTGACGCCCACCGGCCCAGAACCATCGCATTCGAAGCTGCTGGCCGTAGAAGCAAAGTAGAATCGAAATTCATGTGATGCACATCAGATAGAATGACATGTTCATCGTACACACATAAAGGGCACCAACTGCGTCATATATACGACTGAGAGGACTGCCATGCCAGACACTTCCCAGTGTACCCAACATCAGCCTCGGTAACACGCAGTGACGGTGGTACCACGATCAACGACCGCAGGGCTCTTCGATTCCAAGTGGCAGGACGATATGGCAGTCTTGCAGCACCGAGCAAAGGCCCACGAGATAGGACTAGTCGAGCATCTACACGAAATCCGCTTCCTCTGCTTATTCGATGCAGCAACCGCAAACAGAGGGAGCGAAGGCTCTGCGGTCCCGTATATTGCAGAGCCACTACAAAACCGATCAGTCAAATAACACGTAGACACCATACTGAACAGCACTAGGTACCTTCGTCTTTCCTCCGGCGCAACCAGCCGCCGCCCGATCGCGAAGTCCATGCCGCGACACACCGGACAGCGAGGCTAACACCGTTCGAATTGAGGCTGCCATACCATTGAGCTCACCGTCCAGCCGCCGACAGCCTCACCCGTCCGCCGTATAAATAACGGGTCTGAACAGCACAAACCGCCATCCCTCCTTTCCCTCCTTCTCCCATCTTCTCCCTTCTCCGCTTCGGCCCCTTGGCTTGGTCTCTAGTCGTCTTCTCTCTCTTGCCTCGTGCCGCTCGTTTGCTCTCTTCTCTCTCTTGCATTCTCGTCCCTGTCACTGACCAACTCCATCCAGGACTCTCTGCTCGCTCTCTTTTCTAGGTCCTACCCCGTCCCTGCTCTGCCCTCCATTCCGCTGTTTGTCTGTGATGCCCGTATGATTGTCCTTCGCTCCAGTTCTCGTGTATCGCTCCGCTCCTATGGCTGCTTTTCCATGTATACGCGGGCAGTGGGGGCTGGTCCATGGCCTGTGAGTCGCCCGTCTCATCGCCTCCTTCGACATTGCTGACAGCCTCCTCGCATCCAACAGTTCTACAGGTCGACCCCTCCTTGCGAGACCGTCCAGGTAGCGCTCACCTCTGCACTGATATGCCCACAGTCGGCTGAGCGTGGTGAAGGGTCCCCACCATAGCCATGACCGGTGTACGTGTCGTTACTCTGAGTGGCCAGGCCAGGGAGCACCATCGCCTAGAGAAATACCGGTGTGGCGGGGCGTCGTGTGTCGTTGCGTTGCGGGACGGACACAAATGGGCAGCTCGTAGGCATGTCGGGTGTCGCGACCGGCATGTCTACGAATTGCCCCCCTCTCGGACATGCCATCGCCTAGAGAAATACCGGTGTGGCGGGGCGTCGCGCATTGTCTTGGTCACCCAATCCTTGTATCCTGCACGCCTCCCTGGGCTGGTCTAGCTTTCGAGCTGCAGCATCGCCTAGAGAAATACCGGTGTGCCGGGGCGTCGTCGGTGTCAAGCGGTCTTGCCAGACCCGCAGTAGGTAGCGTAGGATAGGCTAGATAGTCCTCCACGGAGGGCGGTCCCCAGAGGGAGACTGTCCGGGCGCGCACCTCATCGTGGTCGTGGAGTCTAGTACCTGCGTCGTCCGCATGGGCAAGTGGGGAAGCTAAGACGCGCCAAAGCAGCACACCTTACCATACCATCATATCCCTGCATTACCTTCCACTACATATAGCCGAGTAGTGTATATGGCTGGCGAATGAATGGGTAGTGTATGGTTCCACAACCCGCATCTACCTTCACGAAGAGTCAGTAGCGGCGAAAAAAGGCAGTGTGCTCACTCCATCACTTTTCCTGTACATGAAATCCGCTTACAAGTCTGTCGTGATTGAGTGGCATGATGGGCAAAATACTCTTTGGGGCGTGCACCCATGTATGGGGCAGCCACCAGTCGCGCACGCTTCATACACCTGATGAAGCGTAGCAATGTACCGGCACAAAGTGTAGCGGCTAGGATGGCAGCATATTCAGAAACACAGGCTGGAATAGTAGGACGAGGGCGCGCGATTCAAGTTCGAAACGAGGGGCGAGGCGATGTAGTGGTTGGGTGCAACGACTGCCCGGCGTATCAACGAGTTGAAAGTCCGCCGGTCTTCTCACCGCCCCGCTCCAGCTGCCTCGCGCCTCTCTACACGAGCCCTTGCCCTCCTCGCTGACCTCCACCTCCTGCCGCCCCCACCTCTTCGCATTCTTGTTACATAACTTGCGCTGCAATGGCTGAAGGAAGCAACTTCGACTACCTCTTCAAGGTGCGTGCTGCTGCGCGGTCGCGCGCCAGCGCAGGTGGTTGATATCCTGCACCCCTCATAGGTCGTCCTCATTGGAGATTCGGGTGTCGGGAAGTCGTGCGTATTACTCTTGAGCGATCTCGTGGGTGATTTGAACTGACACTTGCACTTGCGTGCGTTGGCCCATAAAGCAACCGTATGTTGAACATGAACCGTCTCGCTGCGGATGGTCGCTGACCCTGTACCCCCTTCAGTGCTCTCGCGATTCACACGTAATGAGTTCAACCTGGAGACGAAATCGACGATTGGTGTAGAATTCGCCACGCGCTCAATCACTGTAGATGGCAAGACACTGAAGGCACAGATCTGGGACACTGGTAAGTTCACCCCCGCTGCCGGAGTGACGGTCGGACACCATCTCGGGGACGAGACGGCGGCCCTCCGGATCTCGCGCCGCGCAGAACAATACACTCATGCACTATCCCGCAGCTGGTCAGGAACGGTATCGTGCCATCACCGCCGCCTACTACCGTGGTGCGGTTGGTGCGCTCCTTGTCTACGACATCTCCAAGCACCAGACCTATGTCAATGTCACACGGTGGTTGAAGGAGCTGCGTGACCACGCAGACTCGAACATTGTCATCATGTTGGTCGGCAACAAGAGCGATTTGAAGCATCTGCGGGCGGTCCCGACAGACGAGGCGAAGGCCTTTGCGAGTACGTGGCACTCCTTCGCTGCGTGGTGTCGATAAGCTCACCGTCCCTTCCAGCTGAGAACAACTTGTCCTTCATGGAGACGTCGGCGCTGGACGCCTCGAACGTCGAGTCTGCATTCCAGACGATCCTTACGGGTATGTAGCCAGACCTTGTCTTTTGCAGCAGGGGCGACTCACCGGTCTCGCAGACATCTACCGCATTGTGTCGAGCAAGTCACTGGAGCAGTCTGCTGACCCTATCAAGCCATCAGCAGGCGACTCGATCACGGTCGCCCCGAGTGTAGACACGAACGCGAACCAGAGCAACAAGTGTTGTTAGATGGGAGGCGTTCTGGACATTCGTGGTTGCTGTGGATGGATATCGACATTGGGCCCTTGTGCATAGTTATACTCCGCCTTCTTGTAATCTCATATTTTGATACGCCTCTTACACCAACGCCGCGACTGCAGTCTATGTGTTCGCTAGCAGCATCTTGAAAATGACGCCAGAGCTATAGACAGATGTCTGGGCTACGTTCACAACACACAGTAAGAAGTGTCGAAACGAAGCAAAAAGAAAGGGTTTGTGAGGGGCACGGCCCATCCGCGCGAACAGACGACACGCCCTTGTCTCCTAAGACTAACTCGGCCCGTCCTGCAGGTTGCGGAATTGCTTCCCTGGCCAGTCAAGGACAGTTTACGCCGAGCCGTACCTCCGCTTCCGCGGTGGACAGCCAAAGCATACCAAGTTTTCCGGAGGGGACGGCCTTGAACCAGCGCACAGACGAGTGAATCCGTTGATTGGTTAGACCACCTCACATTCCCGGCTTAGGGCCGTTACAGCCACTACACCATTGTACCATGGGCAATAGACAATGCTATGAAGGTATACCAAGCTCTGCGATAAACGTCCGTTAGAGTGTAGCGTATGTACGGCCCGTGGTCTCCTGTGACGGTGGCCTGCATGCGGGGAGCCGCCGCCGCATGCGTGTATATGAAGCCCTGAGGCGAAGATGCCCACCGCTGACGGCCTTTCCACCCTCGCACATCCCTGGGCTCACCCACTCACGACCATCCTACGTGTATCCACGACGCGTTTCTCGCAGTCATGCTCGATCTTCTCCTTGCCCCCATCGTCGAGATATACCGTCTAGCTCTCCGGCCGGTAGCGCCATTTACGTGGTTCGGACTGCCGTTCTCGACCCTTGATGTTGCCGCAGCCCTCCGTACTTGTATCGCTTTGCGGCAGATTAGGGAGCAACTGCACAAGGAGTATGCTGCGAAGAAGGCGGCGGTGAAGGATGTGTCGATCCCAGAGGTGCAGGAACGATCTTTCGTGCGGGACCTCACGGCCGTGCTCTTGGTCGTGTTTGGTGGAGAGGCGTTGAGCGGTCAGTAGAACATGTACCTTTCCCGATAGGCATTTGTTCATGAAGTCCATATGTTCAGCCCCCGCGTTGGGCATCCCTGCATCATTCATGGTTTCCGGTGCTGGTATTGGCCTGTGGGCGGGTGTAGAGGCACTCATTGAGAAGTTGCCTGCCGTCTATGCGCCTTCCTTCCAGACAGAGCTGCCAGTGTCATTGCTAGACGGCTTCACGCGTGCATTCCTGTTGTGCAGCCTCATCCCGCCCATGGTAGTAGGACATCCGATGGAGGCGGTAGCAACCTCGCCGTGGTCTTTACTCGTGACGTCTCTGGTATGTTTACCCCCTGCATGCCGTTGGAGTATGTATAACTCACGGGCATACTTGTCTAGGTCACCGCGAACGGAGGGTTCTTCCTCGTTAACTCAATGTCCTTCCTGCAGCCATACGCGCTCACGCTCACGACGCCTGCCGAGATGCTCCCATGGGGCTGGACGACCACCGATCTCTGGGCCGCGCCGTTCATAACCGGCTTGTACGCCCTCCTCACGCATGCTCAACCATTCTGGGCGGACGCACACGCGGTTGCTCTCGGTTGGTTGGGTACCTCTGCATCTGAGATCGCAAAAGTACAACCTGTGGACGCGGAGTATGCACGCGCGCTGTGCGCCTTGGTGTTGATGGGGTTGTTCTCCAAGCGCACGGTGCAGTCCTTCAACAAACCAAAGGCAAAGCGTGTCGAGGGACCCAAGACGAAGGTGCAGTGATGGGGGAAGTAGACATACATAACGGAAGGACGAGACAAGGCTCTGTAGACTTCAAGCCCTACGGTGGCTCGTGCATTGACAAGGCATAGACATATTGGCATAACATTGCGTGCATAGTACATATTGACTGGAACTTCGTCCTGCACCTGGATGTGGATCGCTGACGTGCTAGTATCTTCACTTAGAGTCCATCGTGCTGTTCGCCCTGGACTTGATTTCTTCTGCGTGTATCTTCGACCAATTGGGGCTCTTCTTCGAAGCAGCCTTGACGGATCTCGGCGTAGAAGCATCTCGGTTCAACAGACCCTCATAGAATTGCCGGCTAAATCCCGCGAACTCCAGGAGCAGCAGCCTCATCTTGTACTTGCCTGTGCAAAACATCTTGTCGAGATCTTCGTCGGAGAGCCTGTCGCCGTCGGGATCACCTTCCATGGCTCGCGCATAATTCGTCGCAAGTCGGCGATGCTACACGCCCATAAGTGATGTGAAGTTGTAAAAGCCTTGCACTGATACTCACATCCGCGGGCAACATCTGGTACTCCTCGTAGCTCAGCGATCTCTTCGGGTGATGTACGTTATACCGGCCCAAGTAACGAGCGGTCTCGCGTTCCGTCGCCTCGTGGGCCACGCCACGGATTGCGACGTGAAAGAACTCCATTCCCACTAGCTTGCGGAAAGCTTTAGAGGGTGTAAGGAAGGCAAGGTGTCGCCCTGGCTTCATGGAGGCGGCACCTGTCACATTGTGATGCGACAGCATGACAAGAGGTACCATTGGGTTCTTCACAGGGGACGAGGTCTTTTTCTAAAAGCAGACCGCGTTGATGAGTCGCATGCCGGGCCACAGAAGAAAAGAACCCATACCGCCACCAATCGCACTATTTCGCACCTGTCCTGAATATCGCGGTGGTCAGACAGTCCTCGTTGTTTGGCATAATCCGCCATAGACTTGACGGAAACCGTCTGTGAGATGAGGCATTGTTCCTGCTCGAACTGCTTGAGATGCTCGGTCTCGACCCACTCTTGGAGCCATGGAGGCAAGGGGGGCGATCCACAATAAGGTTTCTTCGGTGAAGTTGGGGGCAAGGTGAGCGTTACTTGGGAGCGTTTCTTCGGTGATGCAAAAGGCATGACGTCGAGGACTTGCGATGGTATAGGTTCTGTTGCAAACAAGCTGCATTGCGTACCGTTTTTATAGGGATACAGGCGGAGGTATGGGCTTTCACGCTTTGCCCCGCCACCTGTGGCTGCCAGAGTGTGGCCACTGTGGCGAACAAAGCGTCCGCCACCGGTATCCATGCACGAATCGCGGGTGAATACATCAAAGCAAAGCTTGACTCACCGTTGTGGCGAGGTCGATGTTCAGGTGACGCGGTCCTTCGCCGTGACGACGCAGATGTAGAAGCCGTGACCACGCACAATGCCATTGCAGAGTATACCGTTGTACATGAGATCTGGGGCCAAGATATGCGGGCCACGGCAATGAAGGTATTTGGGTGCCAGGACGTCACGCAAAGATCGGAACGGCTCCTGTAGCGCGGAAGACATTTCCCGGATGCCAGTGGTCGATTGGGATTCGATGACGACGAACTGCGACTCGAACACGGTCAGACTACTGTTTGAGAGCCACGGGGGTAAATACCCTTGAGTATCGCGCCTTAAACGGTTCTCCGCAATAGAGGCGGGGCGGTGCTGGGAAGTATAAGTATGGGCATAGGTCAACATCGCCTACGAGGATGGGGATGAAAAGGCGCGAGCGGCGCGCCGACCGCCTCAGACGAGTCGGCGCTCGTAGCCACACCCTCACTCTTTCCGGTGAGCTCGTGGTGGCGCAGTCACCATACGCGTCCTACATAGGATGTCATTCTAACTCGAACACATCACTCTCGATTTCTGCGGCTGGGTCATCGCGGGTACATTCGGTTGAACAACAGTCCTTCCTGCACCGCTGCCAGGAAGAGAAGAATGTGGCACGCAACGGCCTACTGGGGTGTCATCTCGCTGCTCACTGTCGCACTGCCTGCGCATGCAATATGGCCTTTTACCCCGAAACGTTTCGCCGGGAACGCATTCTTAGGAGCGGGATCTATGGGCGTGGAAGACAATGTGGACATAATAGCTTTCGGAGACTTCAATGGAGATCAGTTGTGAGGATACTCTGCAATGTTGCGGGACGTCACCCTAACCGAGTTTCAACAGTCTAGATCTGTTAGGCCTGGAATCCGACCGACAAACGCTGTCTGTGTACTTGTGGGACCACGGTGAGCACTACGTAGCGACTATTGTAGACACAGTCCAACTTCTGGTCAGAGGATTACACATTCAGGAAGTCAGCTGTATTCCGGCATCCTCAGAAAGTATATAATGTTATCCCGGGCGATTTCACACAAGATGGTAGACTCGACCTTCTCGTCTTAAGTCAAGCGGCCTCCTCCAGTCAGCTTGCAATACAACTATATCGAGCACAGTCGTCCGGAGGATTCGGTATGACACCCAGAGTCAATAGAAGCACACTATTCAACTTCGTAACACAGAGCTACACCCTACCGCTGGTTCTCCATCCGTGATGGCCCAACCCATTCCAATAGACATGAATGGCGACTTGAAGATTGACCTCTTCGGCAATGCACCTGGATCCGTCTCGCAGTTCAAGGTCTGGGACAATGCATGGAATTCATCACAGAGGAACAGTCCCATTTTTGACCTGTGTGTCATGACATCTCTTCACTGTCTTATAGCCATACTCACACTTCTTCCCTTCGATGTGATAGTGTTGATCCTACCTTTGATGGAGACCATTGCACAATCTCAAATCCGCATAGCAATGCCGCCGTAGACCTAAATGGCGACTGCTTAGCTGGTGAGATCTAATTCTCGTTTCTTGACCACTAATATTCACTCAGAAGAGCAGACGTCTTCGTCGTGTGCGACAATCGATGGTCTGCCTCCAAGTACTACCAGATCTGGGTGAACAACAAGGATGAGGGCTTCAGTTTGGCACGGCAAGGTAACCTTCCAAGGGGTACACAGTCTATCTCATTCGCGGACGTCGGTGAGTACCCCGCCTTCGCTCCCCTCTGGCCCACTGAATGCGTGCCTCCGGTAGATCGTGACGGGACGATAGATATGGTCTTTGCAACGTGCTCATCTGTCTCGAGCTCTGGCATCGGTTCTAACTGCAACATAAACATCGCCTTCAACAAGCAGCTGCCCCTGTGCGCTTCAACGACCGACTCCGGCCTCCGCAATGGCAAGCGCGTCTGCAGACCTCCGGAGCAACTCTGTACGGCCGACCCGAACTTCAACTTCGACTTCACCGAAAGCAATGACAATGACGTGGGTTCCCCGTTGCTAATCACTCTACAGAGAACTAAGTCGAATATACTAGGCGTTCTTGACTATCCCCGTCGCGGACATCTTCCCTGGCAATGCACCATCTCTCCTCGTCCTCGACACCTCGCAGAGTCCGGCCGTCCCCGTTCCCCTTAAGCTTGGCGATGCCAACCAGGACGGCTTCCCTGACATCCTCGCTATTGTCACGACAGGGACTGGTTCCTCTGCGGCTAGGATACCTCAGCTGGCTTTATCCGAGCCCTGCGGTGCCGGGGTTGCTGGCTGCGGGCGGACTGGGAAGGGCCGGAGAGGCTACAGTCCGGTCAAGAAGGGCATCGACCCGCTGAAAGGCATCCGTGATGCTCGGTCGGTCGCCTTCTTTGACATGGATGAAGATGTAGGTCAGATGTGCGACGTGAGAGGGCGGAAGCTGATGTAAATCCGTGTAGGGGAGTCTTGATATCATGGTACAACGGACAGGCTCCCAGGGCGAAGGGCATATTCTCTTTGTGCAAAACAACTTCTACTATGATGCGTTCTTCCTGAAGGCTATCGGTGTGTTGACCCTATCATGACCGTGGAATGATCACTCACTACTGCCACCTCAGTTCTCAATGGAGCTTGTGGCAGTTCCGTCTGCAGAGATGCAAACACTTCCGCGAAGTACCATGTACGTGACTTCAGAGCTACTTTGTCGACGTGGTCTTAACGACTGCACAGCCTTATGGGGTGAGCTATTCCGGCGCCACGTACAAGTACACTGTCCTCGATACGTCAGGACGACGATCGGCTGCAGCAGGTGCGAATCTCTGCAGTGCCTTCGCATAAACAACTCCTGATTTGTCTTGTAGTGGGCCAGCTCCCGCAAACCGCATATCACGCTCTGTTGACGCCCTACTCGTACTTTGGACTCGGCCGCACGAACAACTACATCGAAAATCTCTTCGTAGGCTCCACTAAGCACTCGTCGCAACACTTCATCAATATGGAGGGCGTGATACCCAACTCAAAGGTTGTAATCATTCCCCCTCTGAGGGACGACGAGGCGTGGAAGAGAGAGTTGTACTTGCGTCCCGGGGAATGGATACCCTGGGTAACGCTGACCGTGATCGCCACGCTGGGCATCCTCGCCGCGATTGTGATTGTACTGCATCTGAATGAGAAGGTACGCCGACTCCGCGGTAGACAGTGGCACTTGGCTGACATGTGCGTTGTAGAGGGAAGACGAGCTGGAGAGGAGGCGGGCATCACACCATATCAACTTCGACGCACTGTAATGTACTTGTATATATTCCTTCCTAGTGATGTCAATGATTGCTACACGTTCATGATGCGAACTAAGTCTACCTTACTGCTGAGCAAGATCAATACAATCAATAAATGCCGCCTCTGGTCGAACACCCGCTACCCAACCCATTCCCACTCTGCATGCTTGCCATCACCCCCCAAACACACAACGCTTCCGTCCGCCTCCAGCTTGCGTAGGTGCAAGTCCGCATTACTCGCGGCACTCCCCCACAACTCGCGCGGATACTCGGCGTAGATCTTGGACACGAGCGTCCACGTCGTCCATGCTTGCCCGACCGGCGGTGGCATCTTCAGCTTCTCGATGATCTGCTCTTCGCGGGCGACGCGATGCTGCAAGTACATCTTCACTTGCTTCAGACCGTCCTCCACGGGATGTCCATGTCCTGGGTAGACGATGCCGTACTTTGCCCCGTCCTCGCTGAAATTGACGAGGCTCTGAAGGGTGCGCATGTACGGGCCGAGATCCTCGAAGACGGCGCTGCCATGACCGAGGACAGTATCGGCTGTGAACAGGGCGCGATCGACGGGGTAGTAGAGAGCAATCGAATCCGTCGTGTGTCCCGGCGCGTGCAATATTTGCAAGACGGCGTTCGTGGTATCGGGTGAGGAAGTGGTGACAGGGAACGTTTGGTTGTGACTGAGTTCGTGGAGGATGTCCCCAGAAGGACCCGGTGCGTATGTACCGGGCATGGCCTTCAGCATGTCAAGCATGGTCTGTAGCTTTGCATACGGCGTATGGAGGGGGAACTTGTGTATACGCGGTGGCTCAAATGGTGGACCGTCAGGAGTGCGTTTGTCTTCCCAGAGCTGATGCAACAGATGCACTACCGCAGGCGCCCCAAGAACATGATCGTGGTGCTTGTGTGTCAGGATGATGTCTGAGATGTATGGCTTGTCAGGATGAATCGATGACGTTGGGTCCAGCAGCGCCTCTTTCAGGTATATGGTATACATCTCTCGCCCCTCGCCAGTATCTATCAGGATGTATGGGTTGTGCTCGCCCACGAGATAGGTATTCGTTCCTACGCCGCATCGAATGAGCACAGAGATTGGAAATGTCCAATGCAATAGGCTGCGGCACCTTGCAGTGTATAGGTCCCCGGATTCTGCGAGAAAGTATGTGAGCAGCTGTAGCACCCTGGGGACGAGATATCACACCTGACCCATAACCCTCACTAACGACTTGCTCAGCTGGGACCACTGGTGAATGTAGTGATATACGAGGGGATGCGTTCTAAACGTACCCTCTGTACGGGTGGGATCTCCTTGTGTGCCAGTCCGGGTGGTATAAGCGGCATATTTGCACTGTGTAAGTAGGTAACGAGCAACTCAGGAGGCACCGCTTTCGCGACAAATGACGAGACGAGCGCCTGGTTCCCAGAGGGTAGTACCTGTCCTGTTCGACTCCGTGAGACGACACAGGCGGAGAGCACCAGCGCCACAAATAAAGAATGTGGAACATCTCGATGGCCGTAATTCCAAATTTGCTGCAAACGAGGAGGACTCAGAAGAGCTCCCAAGCCGTTTAGCCTGAGAGTCCCAGCGCCGACGCGTTTATGGGGAACGATGTATGTTACCTAATATGGGATGCAACAAATAACACCAAACACATGGGCGTCCTGTAGCACACTGCTTGACCCAAGACCGTCAGTGACGGCGAGACACTCACCTCTAGCTATGGCTACCGCGGCGACCCTTACACCTACAAATGTCTCGGATGGTCCTTACCAAAAGCGCAAGAGGTATGTCCATGTTCCCGTAGTTCAACCAAGGGACTGAGATTGAGAATGTGATGCAGGTCGCGCTCCCCAGAGAACTCGGAGCAGCCGCCTTCCAGTCGGCGCAGGTCAGCATCCCCTCCTGGCTCGGGTCGCCTGGTTGAGCTTCCGAGGGTGAGCGATGTTGACCCCGCACGACGCGCAGAACGAGAGCGGCAGCTCGCCGCGCGTCTGGCTGCCATCGAGCTGGAGAAGATGGAGAAGGAGAAGAACAAGGACGCTGTCGAGAAGAAAGACAACTTCGACGCAAAAGCCGAGTTTGCAAAACTTACGAGCACAAAGTCTGGTGGTGTGTACATGCCCCCCGCGCGGCTGCGGGCTATGCAGGAGGCGGCGTCGAAAGACAAGACGAGCGCAGAGTATCAACGTCTCTCGTGGGATGCGCTGCGCAAGTCCATCACCGGTATTGTCAACCGAGTCAACGTGGCGAACATCAAAAACATTGTTCCGGAGCTCTTCCAGGAGAACCTTATCCGTGGCCGAGGCTTGTTCGCGAGGAGTGTCATGAAGGCCCAGGCATCCAGTTTGCCCTTCACTCCAGTGTTCGCGGCACTCGTTGCTATCATCAACACGAAGCTGCCTCAAGTCGGAGAGCTGCTACTGACGCGGTTGATCAGTCAGTTCCGGCGAGCATTCAAACGTAACGACAAGGTAAGCACTCTCATTCATGGCCTCCCGAGCTACGTTGACGAACAAGCTCAGATCGTCTGTCACTCCACGACAACCTTCATCGCGCACTTGGTGAACCAGGGTGTCGCTCATGAAATCATCGCTCTACAAATTCTAGTTCTTCTCCTTGAGCGCCCTACCGACGACTCCATCGAAATTGCTGTAGGTTTCATGCGTGAAGTGGGCGCCTTCCTTGCCGAGAACTCGCCCAAAGCCAACGCAACCGTCTTCGAGCGCTTCCGCGCGGTGCTCAACGAGGGCACCATCAGCCACCGTGTACAATATATGATCGAAGTCCTCATGCAAGTGCGCAAAGACAAGTACAAAGACAATCCGATTATCCCGGAGGGCTTGGACCTGGTGGAAGAGGACGATCAAATCACGCATCAAATCCAGCTGGAGGAAGAGCTGCAGGTACAAGAAGGACTCAGTACGTTGTTTTGCTTACAGTACTGCATTGCTTCATACTGACGCGGGTTCTTAGACATCTTCAAATTCGACCCCAATTACATTGAGAACGAGGAGAGATATAAGTCCATCAAGGCTGAGATCCTTGGTGAGGGGTCGGATGAAGAGGAGAGTGGTTCAGAAGAATCGACTGATGATGACGAAGAGGATGAAGAGGGTAGGCGCCGTTCTCTCCATTCAAGTGGCCTTGCATTGACTTGCTATTGCAGTTGTCGAAGAGAAGGCAGGAATCGAGGATCGCACAGAGACGAACCTCATCAATCTTCGTCGAGTAATCTACTTGACCATCATGAATGCCTTGAATTATGAAGAAGCTGTGCATAAGCTGCTCAAGGTGCAAATCAAGGAAGGGCAGGAGGTATGGTACCCTTGCATAGTGGGATAAAATGGTCTGACGTCGGCGGCTCTAGATTGAATTGTGCAATATGATTATCGAGTGTTGCTCGCAAGAGCGGTCCTACTCGACCTTCTACGGCCTCATCGGCGAGCGGTTCTGCAAGCTCAACCGCGTCTGGAACGAGTGCTTTGAACAGGCATTCGGCAACTACTACACTACCATCCATCGTTATGAGACAAACCGGCTGCGGAACATCGCGCGCTTCTTCGGGCACCTCGTCGCCACCGACTCCGTCTCGTGGGCGGTCCTCGAGTGCATCAAGCTTACGGAAGACGACACAACGTCAAGTAGCCGTATCTTCATCAAGATCATGATGCAGGAGGTCACGGAGTCGATGGGTCTCAAGACAGTTGTCGAGCGGTTCAAGGATGAGGAGGTCAGGATGGCGTGCAGGGGCATGTTCCCGATGGACAACCCGAAGGACACCCGCTTCGCTATTAACTACTTCACGAGTATCGGATTGGGCGCAGTCACTGAGGAGATGCGTGAGCACCTGAAGGTATGTCAACTCTTGTGAGTCCCGAGAACTGGTCTGACTCGCTGTGTGCAGAATGCCCCCAGGATCATCATGGAGCAGCGTCGCGCAATGCTCGAGGCAGAATCGTCGTCCTCTGACTCGGACTCAGATTCGGATTCAGATGACGATAGCTCGTCGGACTCGGACTCTGACGACAGCTCCGATGCGGCCTCGGACTCAGAGGACTCCAGGCGGTCCAAGCCCAGGCGTCGTTCATACACCCCGCCACGTCGTGACCGAGGGCGGGACGACTCGCGGACGCCTCCCCGCCGGCGGCCATCCCCCTCACCTCCACCACGTCGTCGCGACGACAGGCGGCCGTCTCCATCGCCACCTCGGTACCGCAACGGTGACAGAGATGCGCGAATGGCCGGTGGTGATCGAGACCGAGACCGGTACAGGTCGCGATACGACTCCCCTCCCCATCGTCGTGCAGCGTCGCCCCCGGACTCGCGTTCCCCGCCTCCGCGAGGCAGGTACGACAGCCCGAGGCGGCGCTCGCGTTCGCGCAGTCTGCCCAGACGGGATCGTGATTACGATAGGCGTCGCGATGACTCGCGGGACAGGGATGATCCTAGGGACCGCCGGAGGTCTGCTTCTCGAGACCGGTATCGGCGGGATTCGAGGCGGTAGTGCGGACGCGGAGGATGTATGATACGATCTCAGACTGCACTTGTGAGTTTATGGTATGCCATTGCATGTGGAATGCGTTTGTACTGTGTGTGCTTTGCTAGCGCTGCTGTAGTGTCAATGGATTTACCCAACATGCTTTTAGTGCAGCGTACGGCGTTTTAGCCAATATTAGGCGGGTGTGCCCTGAGCGCTGCAGTGCGAGTGGAACCACGAGCTGACCTGATTGGGGCTCGCGTGCGTGTGGCCAATGGGAGACGGAGCCACGCCACAGACGCGTCTCGACACGCGTTACGTCAGCGAGGCGCGTTGGACGCGCACGCGGTCGTCATGGGGCCGCCGTGACTGAATAAACAGGTCCAACACAAACACCCTATTTCACACCTCCTTAAAGAGCCACATATCCTCCGTTTATCTTCCCACATTTTCCTCCCCTCTTTCTGTCCATCCCTGTGTATCTCTACTCATGCCAGGTCCGTTCCCCTCTCCTCTGCTACCGTGCTACGCGTCCTAACGCCGGATGGGTGCCGCAGGAACGAAGCGCGCAGCCGAGGAGGAGCACTCCGGGCCCACCACCCGCTCCGCCAAGGTCCCCAAGACCGAGGGTACGAGCCCTGCGAAGGGCCGCGGTCGGGGCGGCAAGAAAGGCCCCAAGGTGCGTTGGCCAATTTGGCAACGTACGAGCCAACCGTGAACATGATGTATTCCCAGACGACGATGGCTGCATCCCAGTTCAAGAATCGTGCGATGCCGCTGCACGTCAACATCACGCACACGCCGCCGGCGCTGCCTGACGCTGCCGGTGAAGACAAAGAGGCCGTGTCCGTCGCGTCCCAGGATCCAGGGTTCATTGGCACGACCACGCTCGTGCCTTCGACATTCGCGACGGGTAGCTATGGCTGGAAGGGCTCCAAGCGAGTCACCATTGAGCTCCAGAACGCCGACGGAGCAGAAGGCGAGAAGGAGAAAGTGCACGTCATGATAACGTGAGCCTTCATAAGCTTTGCTCCGGGTGTCTAGGGTGCTAACGCCGGGCTGGTGATAGGATCAACGCGACGGTCATGGGCAGCAAGGGTGCGAAGGAAGAAGGTGAAGAAGAAGCGAAGGAGGGCGAGGAGCACGCCGAAGAGCATGCGGAGGAACAGGCCGAGGAGGCTGCCAATGGAAAGGAGGAAAACGGCGCCGAGCCCAAAGAAGGCGACATCACTGAGGCTTTGCCGGAGGCCGAGGCAGCAGCAGCGGAAGCATGAGCAACGCAATTTGCTACTTGGATGACCCGTGATGAAGATGCACGATCTCTGTCAATATGTCCCTTGTTTATCGTTTATTGTAAGGCTTGCCTGGTAGTTGACAGCAGGGTCGTCCACGCCCTGTCAAATAGTCAAAGCGAGTCGTGGTGCTGCACGTATGGCCGAGGAATGCAGAGGCGGAACACTAGTGTACATGATGAATTTGACTCCGCAGATGCCCTGCGTCACTGCTGTCAGTCAGTGCCCTCGAGATGTTGCGGGGAGCGGACTCACCTCATGCACCCTCTACCTTCAATTCCTCAATCACCTTGGTCAATGCTTCCCTTCTCATGGGTATCCACAGAGCTTCCCCTCCTCCTGTCCCACCGGCGCCGACAGGAACCACGGTCGACACGACCAATCCATGGTCCCTGAATTCACCGAGCAGCGCCCTCAACGCCGTATCACTGGTCGCGATGAATTCCTCCCTCGCAGCACCGAACAGCCGTTCATAGTCATATGCCGCGTCTTGTCCCGCGATCCCCGCATCACCTTGAGGTCCACCCGGAGCGGGAGTGCCTGCGCCCGGTGCCATAAGCTCTAGCTGCTTGCTGCCCAGGAGCACGAACAGCCGCCGCGCCTTCTGCGTGACACTCGCCAATACATGTCGCGCCGCCGTCTCACTCACTATCCGTGGGCCACCCGACGTGCCGCCAGTGGCGAGGTTGGCGCGCCGCCGGCTGGTGGAGGCGCC
This sequence comes from Fomitopsis palustris, assembly GCA_029783445.1. Lineage (NCBI taxonomy): Eukaryota > Fungi > Basidiomycota > Agaricomycetes > Polyporales > Fomitopsidaceae > Fomitopsis > Fomitopsis palustris. The sequence continues at coordinate 290,232 of JARAOQ010000005.1, forward strand.
CGAGATGGAGGATGGGTCTGCGGAGGCGAGCTCGGCGTCGTATGGCGCGAGCGTGGTGAGGTCATGCCAGAGCCATGCGTACCCACGCCGGGGTACATTGTATGACGAGGTGTAAGTGTGCTGCGGTGGGTCGTCCTCGACGGTGCGCGCCTTGCCCTTGCCTTTCTTTTTGGTTGTGGGTGCTTCTGAGGGGGCCGGTGAGGTGGAAGCCGCCTTACGAGTGAATATCTCTGACAAAGACCAGCGGCCCATAGCTTGAATGTTGTCAATGGAGGCCACGACGTGTATGCGCGGTGCTGTCGCCAGTCGCGAGATCACAGCCTGCGCTTTCGACCCGCGTATTCCGGGTCCGTCGATGTTGTGTATGACTAGATATAGCTTCTCGTCACCCCCAGCCTCGTCGTCTGCCCCAGAAAAGAAATCATATATGCGCTGGACTTGCGCGTCCACATTCGTCCCGGCCGCCACCTGCTGAGCGTCCATTGCCTCTTGCAAGGCAGGTATGGCCTCGATGGAGTTAAGCAGATCCTTCAGCGCAAAACTCGGCAGGTACCCATTTGCAATGACGACATGCCCACCACGCTCGCTCCCCCCGGGTCCCCTTCTCCGCCTCGTGAGCGTCCGTGCAAACGCGTTCAGCACCGCGCGCTTGCTCCCGAACCCGTAGAACAGCAGGCTGAACCCCTCGCGCAGCTCGTCCGCCCACTGCGTAAAAAACGCGGCGCGCACGCGCTCGTTCGTCCACAGCCGCGTGCTCTCGAGGACGTGCGGCGAGCGGAGGGCCCGCGAGCCCGCGAGGGCGCGCGCGTAGGCAGGCGCGTCGAGCGCAGGGACGAGCTGGCTGAAGACCGCGGCGGAGGTGGGTGCGGGGCGCGCGTGCAGCGCGAAGTACGCGTCGAAGGTCGTTTGGGCGATCACGCCCAGCCCGCCGAGCGGCGCGTCGTCGTTGTCGTCGTCGCGGTCGTCGAGGTAGGCGTCGAGCCGTGAGGAGGCGCGGGAAGGCGAGGACTGTGCCTCGGATTGTGTCTCGAGGTCGTCGTCGGATTCGAACTCGCCCTCGACGTCCGTTGTCCCTGGGGTGGATGCTCCTAGGGACGAGAAGCTCATGGATCTTCGCATGATGTGAGGTTGTGGTAGGCGGATGAGATCCGCAGGCGCGTGCGGCAAGGTGTTCTGTATTGAGTCGTTACGTACAGCTGAGAGACCAGGAATGGCCGTTAACGCGTTGTATGCGGAGACCCCGGCGCACGCGTAGACAGCAAATGGCCACAGAATGCAAGGTGGGCATGGCAGATGGTGGCCACATTGCAAGTCTTTCAGCCACAGCGGCGCCAGGTGACTCTACCATACGCATACACCCACATCCTCACTCAAAAACAATTCCTTTTATCGATAGATTGCATCCGTTGTTTCAAATACACACTGGTCCAGAGACAATCAGTCTCAGTGACATGAGTAGGAGGTACCATAACCGTTCACATGTACTATACAGCGGTCGTATCAGCAGTCGGTGCCACAACATCTCAGCAATCCCAAGTATTGCCAAACCGGTCCTTTTGAATGCGAAAAGAGCATAAGTAAAGCGTATATACACTATGTACTCCGGTTGCATCTCGCGCGCGCTGCTACAATGATAGGATAGGAAGATAACCTGTACGAGAAGGCAGGAAGAGATAGAGGGGATCATGACCAGAATGTGTGAGAGAGAGCCTGTACCAATATACCACCAGGATGCCCGACGCCGCCGCCACGCGTGTCCGAGCTAACGATCCAAGTCCACCGTCGCCAATCTCCGTCCTTCTGGCCGTAGTTGAAGTGCGCCCACGTCAACAGTGCCGACCTCAGTGCACCATAGCGAGTATCCGCTCGTAGTCCTTCCGGACCGCCCAGAACGTCTCGTCCAGCTTCTGCTGCCGCTCCTTCTTGTCCATCTGCGCGAGCACCTCCTGCACACACCCCATCAGCACCCCGCCCTCACAACAGAAGGGGGCGAGAAACGAGGATGCACTCACGTAGTTGAACCGGAACAGCCGCTCCTTCACCCAGATGCGGTACGCCTTCTCCAGCCGCTTGTCGCACCCCTCCACGATGATGAAGCGCAGCATGAGCATCTCCACGAGCCTGTAGAACTGCCTGCTCGCCATCTTCAGCTCGACCCGCCGCCGCTCGAGCCACGCGCGGTCCGCAGGCGGCCCGAGCTTCCCCCTCGGCCCCGACCGCACCACCGCGGCCCCATTCCCGTTCGCGGCCGCGTTCAGGCCCTCTTGCACCGCGAGAAGCTGCGCCTCCGGCGGCGGCGTCGGTGGGCCGCCCCCGTTGAAGTAGCCGTTCGCGTACGACTCCGCGAGCCGGTCCATGGGCGTGTGCCCGTTGTCGCTCCGCCCGTTCGCGTAGGGGTGGTACCGGTGGCCCTTCGACTTGGGTGGCGTGGTCGGTGCCTTGGGCGGGGGCAGCAGGTCAGCCTCCCAACCCTCGCCTAGTGCCTCACGCATGAAGTCGGCGTTGGCGAGGAGCATCTTGAGGTCATTGCGGTCACGCAGATCCTCGAACGCTTCGACAGGGTCCTCCACGGTGAGCTCTGCTATATCGGGCGAGTCGAGCACGTAGCGATAGATTGCAGAGTACAGTGCGGAGCCATGCCCTTCCTGCTGGTAGGGCGGAACGATGAGGAACTGGCTGAGCCGGAGCCGCACCTTCTCCGGGAAGCAGTAGAACGGGTAGAGGGTTGAGTAACCGACGAAGTGGTACGTCGAAATGGACGGGTCGTCTAGCCGCTTGCGCTTCTCGTAGCTATCAGGTGCAGCGTCAGTAAGGGGGCTCTGAGGGTCAGAAGAAACGAGGCTGCGTTTGCGCGGGATCTTCGAGCCCATAGACGGCAAGATGAGTTTAGCTGCGCGTTCAGCCAATCCACGAAAGACCGCGGCCCTTCTGCTTAGCAAGGTCCCCCGTGGATTGAATGAACCCTCTTCCCAAATCGACTGACCGTGATGCTTCACGGAGATGGGTAAGATATTGCTGCGACCTTGGACCCTACGGGATGGCGGTGGCGCTGTGCTCGCCCCGGCAAGGCTAGAGCAAGGCCAGAGGTCGACAGATGCAGCGCGGGAAGGCCTGAAGAAGTCCAGGCCTTCCTCGGAGATAGTGTCAGCCGGGATGGTAGGGTGCACTGCGCTATTCAGATGGCACCACGCAACTTCGCAGGGTCATGGTGCGACTGATGGATGGACAAGAGGGTTGTGGGGATGAGGACGGACTCACAGGATGACAAACTGCCAGACGTCCTCCTCCTCTTTGATATAGGAACCGCCTTCAATGTAGAGTAAGATGAAGAGCTGCATGCGGCGATGGAGCTCTTTAAACCCTGGCGTGTCCCAGGTGCACTGGGGGATTGCGCTATGAGTTGATAGACATTGATTGATGCATGGGAGAACGAGACGGACATGGTAAACCTCGAAGTCAATGGTATCGACCTCTCCCTCGACTACCTTTTCCTTTCCCTTGCTGCTCGAAGGTCTAGTCGGCCGTGAGTATGTGTGTATGCAAGTCCCCGGCGGTCTAAATGAGATGGCGTCTTCCTCGACGCGCTTGAGGAACTCTGCCTCGTCGGTGTAGTATCCTGCGGGACGCGTAAGACGTAACAGGGCCCCGGAGGCATATGAGACGCACCCGGTGGGATAAAGTTGGCGATGGTTGCTTCAATGTCGTCAACGGCGGATGTTGCGGGGAGCTTGGCTGTGTATTGAACGCCCAAATATTGGGCTAATGAGCCGGAAGCAAATTTGAGCTGCGTGGCGAGTCAATGAGACGAGGAGGTGAGATTGACGCGTCAACACACGTCTATGCGGAGGTCGCGGTAACCATATATTTTCTCGTCTTCGCCAAATAAAGGATATGTGAAGCTTGGGTTGAAGCCCTCGTAGTGCTCGCGCTGATCGAGCGTGGCCTGGTCTGCAGTGGCGCGTACTGGAGGGAAGGTTAGGCGCGTCGTGTCGCGGCGGGGGAAGGAACGTACCGAGGGAGAGATGGAGGGCCTCGTTCGCGTCGGCTGCCCAGAGGCGGGCGTCGGTGGCTGCCATGGTGGAAGTTGGGTAAGAGGAGAGGAAGGCGGCCAGAACGGAAGGAGACCAACGAGGGGCCATCTTGCGCGCGCGCTCTCACCGGGCTGGATCTGGCGTGCCGATCCGATTCTCTACCGCGCCCGGCCGAGTCTCCGCCCAGACCCCACACGTCATCCCAGACTCCCGGGCACTGGCTGCCCGTTATGGCGGGGACACGCCCTCTGCGCACGCTGTTCCTGCGGGGTCGATCGCGCGATTCCCCGCCCTGGCCCAGACCCCGCTTCCCTCCCCGCCCCCGCCCGCCCCCCCCGGCAGCCACCGTGCACGAGCACGCCTCTCGCGTTCGCCTGGCGCACTCGCAGCGCAGCGGCAGAGTGTCTGCCCACCCCCCATCAGCCATCAAGAAGAGAACGCGGCCAGACTCCACCAGCGCCGTCTTCGGTTCGCAGCCAAGGACCGAGGCCCCAGCGCCCGTCGCCGCTCGGCACCACCACGTCCAAGCCTCCCATCCTGATCCATCCCATTTGGCTGTCCGAGCTTGTTCCCTCCCAACCCCCTCCCCGACTCATTCTCGGACCATTGCCATCTCTCCTGACCTCCAAATGCTCCCGCGTCCTTTCCTATCATGGCCTCCATGCCTCCATGCCTCGCAACCGCAGACACATGCCATCCCGCCCTGGGCCTAGCGTACGAACATGGTGCTACCAGATAGCAGCCATCCACTGCGCGGCTCGTTCCCGACCGAGCACCAAAACACGCTAGAATGCTCCCTTCCTCTTCCGTCCTCCACTGCTCACGCGGCAGACCGCACCGTCCTCGCGGGAACGACCCTCCATGCCAGCGCCGCGGCCTCTGCAGGGCCCTTCGGTGAGTGGCTTTACCAGCTCCACAGCTCGCACGACGTTCTTACCACCCGTAACGCCGTTTGTCATTCCTCCCGCTTCTCGCGTCCAGGCCCCGTCCAAGATTATGTACAACCGAGGTACGCAACGGAGATGTTTACTCAACACCAGTCCGGTGTTCATCTCGGCGTCACCGTCCGTCCCCACATGCTCTCGGAGCATATACCCACCGTTTCGCATGTGAATGTGAATAGCTCGCGCAAACGCATATCGCACTCGGACTGGACGGGGCTGGTCGAGCCAACCAAGTAGAGTAAGTATTCCCCCCGACGTATGTACTGACGTTATCTCCGTCGTCGCGACATCGCCCTCAATCCAACCTTATCCCTGTACCTCGCAACGCCGTGGGAGGCACGTCCGCAAAAAGCTGCGCCGCACACGTACAGAATGTGTGACATCCACCCCTGCCGCGACACGGAAGACATCAACTCAGTACGCCCCGTCCGCGCGTGGTCCGCAGAGCACACAACCCAGGCCCACGAAAATCCAATTCACCACCCGCACGCATGCCAATGCGAACACAGCCAGACACAATCGGCGCGTAAGAGAAGCCAGTCCCGCGCCCGCGAACGCAGCCTCGAGACCCTCGCCCAGCCCCGCGTCTTCCTCTCCGAGACGCGCTGTCTCGGGGGCTATCTCCGCGTCCTTCTCTTCTGCGGCCAGCTCGTGCTTGCTCGAGACCCCCCTTCGTGCGCTTCGCCATACAGACTCGCGCACCTCGACCCCGGATCGTCTCCATAAGCCCCGCGCCAGCGCGCCTTCGCAGTGCACGCCTTCGCAGTGCGCACCTTCGCTCGCCAGCTGTGTGGTAGGTTGGGCGCGCGAGTGATTGTGTTGCGGTGGCAAACCGTGTACGACAAGCCACGTTCACCGACGTTGATGCTCTATGACTGACTGACTACGTTATTGTGCCGGCCCTGAGCGACTTGCTCTCGCATCGTTCCTTCTTTCAACCCCTCGTTCCCCACAGTCTAGCGCTTGGGTGAAGCTGCACGCCATGTTTGTCGTCGCCCTCGTTTCTATTGTCAAGGGTCGTAGGGAATATAGCATCATAGGCTCAGCATCCCTCACGGAAAGTATGTAAGAGCAAGCCGATAGCGGAATGAATGCAGTCTGTAGCGGCGAGCATACGAAGCCATTATCAATCCTCTTCGCGCCGTAACAGCTCCCCCAGCTTGTCGATCCTGGGAGTGAACCTCGCCGCGAACGGCAGCGGGAACACGTTCGCCCCATCCGTGAGCGCATCCGGGTCGATCGGGCGCGCAGGGTCCTCCGCAATGCTGAACGCCCACAGCATGAGCGCGGTGTTGATGAAGAGCGAGCTGGCACGGAACGCGATACGGTGAGCAACGTCGAACGCCGCTGGAGCTCGGGGGATGGGCGTGTCACGCACTTGTCCGCGAGGTGCTCGCCGACGCACACCCTGCGCCCGAAGCCGAACCGGAAGAAGCGCATGTCCGTGCGGAGCTCGCCGTGTGCGTCGAGCCACCGCTGCGGGTTGAACCGCTCGGGCTCTGGGTAGACGTCCGGGTCGCGCGCGATGGCCCTGGCGTCGCCGTCAGTGTAACACTCACGCTCGTGTGTCTCTGGAGCATGCCGGGGCGTACAGGTGCAGTCCGAAGATCTCAGTGCCCGCGGGGATCACGTAGTCTTTCTGCAGCGGCGGTGAGACATGGTGGGCGGTGGAGGGGGAGGCCCACACATACCCATACGATGTCCTTCGTCGCCCGATGTGCGAAGCCTGTCGGACCGGGGCTAGTAGTTGGCACTCCTCTAGGCATTCGAAGACGAGCACTGACTGACCTGCGGGGATCTGCGGGCGCCACCGTGCTGCTTCAAGGAAGAACGCGGTCACCTCTGGAAGGGACTCTTCGTCGTCGAAGGTCGGTACTGTTGAGGAGAACAGCCAATCAATATGAGCATTGGATGGGGGCGAGGCGCGGACCTCTTTCGCGCCCGACAACCTTGTCGAGTTGTGCCTGCACGCGGGCTTGCGCTTCTGGGTGGAGGGCTGCTGCCATGGTCACGATGCTGAGCGCGGACGCCGTCTACACATCGCCAGTGTGAGCCCCTGGTCGAAGAAACGCACGAAGCGGGCCGCGCACGGTGTCAGAGCCGGCCCCGAACATGGCACCTGCGAGATACGCGATCTCGTCGTCCGTGAGCCGGAGGCTCTCGCGCTCCTTGAGCAAGTACGCGACGAACGAGTCGGCGGCCTCTCCTCTGTCCTGGATCAGAGAACTTAGTTATCAGCACGACCGCGTGGCCAGGGAGTCGTCCGTACGATTTTCCTCTTCACGTCCGCGATGAGCCCATGGAAGAACACCAGCTCCTCCTCGTGGCACCTGTGCAGGTGGCGGAGGTAGCCGGGGACGTGCTTGAGGAAGGGGTATGTGTCGACGAGGTACGCGCCCGGCCGGAGGGCGGCGCTGAACTGTCTCGCGACGCAGATAATGCCCTTCACCTCGGGGTCGGAGTACGAGGTTGGGGTCGTCTTGCCGTAGGTCATGCTGATGACGACGCTCGCGGCATATCTAAACAATTCATTGTGGAAGTGATCCGAAGGAGGCAGGAGGCTACGCACCGCCTGGCGTGGTCGAGATGGTTTTCCGGCTGGGTGAGACAGTCCCAGACGTAGTTTCGCGCGTTCTTGGTCTGCATCGGCTTGTACCTCGCGGCGACGTTCCGCTGGAGGAAGGCATGGAGAGCCCTGCGTCAGGGACGTCAATATCAAGACGGTCGTCTGCTAGTCGTCGGCGTACTTTCTGTACCGCTTGATCCTGTCTCCGGCAGGGGTCAATACCACCCGCAAGCCACCGGATAGGATCTCGAACGCCGCGACTTGCTGCGGACGATCCATCGTCTCGCCCGAGTGCTTGATCAGAATGTCCACAGCAGCCTGTACAGCGGATGTGTCAGTGCAAGTCCTGGTCATTGTAGCTGCGTGCATGACACCCACCTGATACCGGCCAACGAGACAGACGATGCGCTTGCCATAACGCAACGACACCACAGGTCCGTACTGGTCTATGAGATCAGCGTAGTGGCGGTAGGCACTATGCCAGTGAGACTGTGAGTATCGTGCGCCTCTTCTCGAGGGCAGAGCACTTACTACGACGGAGGAAGCTGATTCCCGAGCAGCCAATGCCCAGGTGGACCTGGCGGTAACAGCTGCCGTTTCTGTTGAAACGGGACAATCACGTATTGGTAGACAAGCGCAGACACTATGGCCGCGACAACAAGAAGACCTGCGAGCATGATGAGCCCTTATAGCGAGTGCACCGTTGGCGGAAAAGTCGTGGCAACAAGTCGCAGAACGGCGACAGTCTTCTGCCTCTGTTTATATCACGGCAAGGAACCATGTGAACGCCGCGCAGCCTCCCGGCAGAGACCTGACTTCTAGATCGTAGAAAGTAGGTCATGCATGCACGGGGCCAGTAGAAGGGTTGAAACAGGGTCACGGGAGATTGTACTTTTGCGTTCGCAATCCGGTGTATACAGCACATGAGGCCTGAGGGCAAGGAGGATCGCAAGGACGGTGCGAGCTACACTCATGTGTCTCGGAGCGTTCTGGGAGAGCATCAACATACGGGATGAGCTACGCTAGTCCCGGCGAGACTAACCTTTAACGTTCGTTCGCTGCGATACTTAGTGAGAAGACGTGTTTCTGCAAATGTTCGATCGTGCGGCTTGCTTGACGCTATTGAACTCGCAACAGGGAGTGGACCGAGCGCTCAGATTAGAGTAAACACTAGTATATGCGTCGAAGGAAAGTGTTTGGAGCGTGTATCCCCTGACCGCAACGCATCACTCAAATTTGAGGGCTTACTACGGAACACTGCCAAACGTGGTGGGAGCAAGCTGCCTCATCTATGAGATGTTAGAGGTCTTGCGGCAGATCAAGAGAGAACCGGGCCTGATAGCCTCGGGCTTTCCCAAGTCACCGTTGGACCTGACCAAGCATTCATATGTGTGCAGCGCACTTGCAATAGCAGAAATTCGACTTGTTTGTGAGCGTTGCGGATGGGATCTGGAAAGGTACAACAAACATGAAATCCGAAAGTATCGGCGAGATCGGGATGACGCCATTGGCTGAGCACGACCACGTGAAGGCGCTTGTATGAAGCGGCAGAAAGCGCGCGTCGGGGGCCAGCCAGTTGAGTGAGCAGAGCCCGAACACTGACCGCCGTGGAGAGCTGCCTGACACCAGGCGTACGCGTAGGTCGTGCAGTAGATAGCAAAGCATTACAGAGCAGCAGACGAGCAGCGCTCGCGTCATATGACATTCTCTGGCCCTTTCGCCTCGCTGACATGTCCTGCGCGTCGCCCGCATTATAAAGCTCTTACCTGCCATCCCGCCGCACTCCTCTCATCCGTATCGATCCCCCCACGAACACCGACCATATCCGCCTTATCTCCATCACGCATTGTCTCGTCGCGCGCGCTCAGGACATACTCGTCGACGCGTGCAACCATTACAACATCTCACGCACTCACCGCATTCCGAAGGTTATCTAACGTACGCAATTCATTCAACGCGACCGTGCACGCTCATCTGACCCTCGCCTCCCTCCATAGCTCTCCCGGACCATCACCACATCGACCGCCCCAAACATGCCCCCCGTAACCAAACCAGGACGCGACCAGTACGACATCGTCTGGATCGGTGGAGGCAGCGGAGGTGTAGCAGGATCCGTAAGCAGCAATACTCGCTTATTGATCACTCAGCGTGCTCATTTGGCGTGGTCATGATAGCGCCGTGCAGCCTCTTATGGTGCCAAGGTCGCCCTCATCGAGGCGACAGAGACCTTGGGTGGAACTTGCGTCAATGTCGGATGTGTGCCCAAGAAGGTGCGCATCAATCGCTTTAGAACACATAGGTTCGATCGCTCAGGCGCTTAACACAGATAATGTGGCATGCAGCGGACATCGCTGAAAAGATCCGTCACGCCGCCAACTACCAGTTCAAGGGAACTGGCGTCGGTTCGCCCGAGTTCGATTGGAAGGCATTCAAGCCTCAACGAGACGCATACATCCGCCGTTTAAACGGTATATACGACAACAATGTCGCCAAGGAGGGCGTCGAGTTGCATCATGGGCACGCCGTCGTAACATCTCCCAACACCGTCGAGGTCAAGCGCCCCGATGGGTCCTCCTACACACTCAACACCGACAAGATCGTGGTGGCGACCGGTGGGCGACCGACCATCCCCTCAGAAGACGAGATCCCCGGCGCAAGTTTGGGCATCAACTCGGACGGCTTCTTCGACCTCGAGGAGCAGCCCAAGCGCGTCGCGGTCGTCGGCGCGGGCTACATCGCAGTCGAGCTGGCGGGCGTCTTCCACACGCTCGGCAGCGAGGTGCATATGTTCATCCGCGGCGAGACCGTCTTGCGCACGTTCGACCCGTCGCTCGGCGAGACGCTCACGAACTGGATGGAGCACACCGGAATCAACTTCCACAAGGGCTCCAAAGTGACGAAGGTCGAGGGCCAGAAGGGCCAGGCGCTTACCGTGTATTCGGACAAGGGCGAGAAGGTCGAGGTGGACTGCCTGCTTTGGGCGATCGGCCGTCACTCCAACACGGAGGGGCTGGGGTTGGAGAAGATCGGCGTTGACCTGGACGAGAAGGGTAACGTGCTCGTGAACGAGTATCAGGAGACGAAGGTCCCGGGCATCTACGCGTTGGGTGACGTCTGCGGAAAGGCTCTGTTGACACCCGTAGCGATCGCGGCCGGACGGCGGCTGAGCAACAGATTATACGGCGGGGAGCAATACAAGGACGACCATGTCGACTACAACAACATTCCGACTGTAGTTTTCTCGTGCGTCTCATGCCATGCCCTCTTCCCGCGATACTGACGCGCATATAGCCACCCAACGATCGGTACCGTCGGACTGACTGAGCCCGAGGCGCGCAAAAAGTATGGCTCAGAGAATATCAAGATATGTGAGTGCCGGTGCTAATCTCTGAACACACCGCACTGATCCATATGCAGACAAGTCGAGCTTCCGCGCGCTCTACTTCTCCATGATTGATGAGGCCCACAAGGAGCCGTCGCTGTACAAGCTTATCGTGACAGGCCCCGAGGAGAAAGTCGTTGGTATCCACATCATCGGGCTGGGCAGCGACGAGGTGATGCAGGGCTTCGGCGTCGCGGTGAAGATGGGCGCGAGGAAGAAGGACCTGGACGATACCGTCGCCATCCACCCGACGTCCGCTGAGGGTGAGTGCATACTACTTGTTGTAGTTTGCGTGCCTTGGCCACTGACGTCTCTGCGGCAATGCAGAGTTGGTGACGCTCCGGTAGGGTGTCATTCGTCAAGGAGAAAGGGAGCGATGAAGTGTTAGCGTATCAGTAAGACCGAAAGAATGAAGCAGTATTGGTGACAATGAATGGAATTTTTCAAAGGCCCGAAGACGGAGAGCTGCGTCGCTCGTTGGCTATGACATCACACGCCATATAGCTGTTGGTGGCTTGCAGCGGCGCGACAGTTGTTCTCCATCGGAAGCGCCCGACTGTTTCACTTGCAGTGATGACAGCTTAACCGTGTGGTTTAATTGACATTGCGCCGAATCGTCGGCACTCATGAGTCCTCGAGCACAGGTAGGTAAATCCAGCCTAGTCCTTCAGCCTCCTGAGCATATTGATGATATTGCGGTGCTGGAAGGGTGGCGCTTGGCGACCAATATTCGGAATGTAGCGTCATGCCAGAAGGCCGTCTGTGTGAGGCCGAACGTGACGTGCCTTCAACACTATCTGCCGGCTTGGCCACCTTCTGTACATCGTCAGCGACTGATACGCGGCCAAGCCCTTCAAAGCGAGCTTATATACATGCTACCTTCTGCTCACCTCGTTAAACTTCGCGGTCATGTCGGGCGACCCGGATACACTTGCGGTCGTTGTTCAAGCACTCGAAACCGGGTACGTCTCCCAGCCGGTTTATCTAGTGACTAGTCACCTAAAGCCATGCAGGTTCACGTCGCAGTGCTGTTTGGCGGCAGCATGTTGTGAGTCTATTGCATGTCTTCGCATGCGATGCATCCCGACTGATTTCCTCGATAGGTGTCTATGCTTATGACCGATGTCTCACCTTTTCAAGGGAGCTGGACGTCATGCTACGTCGTCGAACGATGTCTGTCGCGACTGGCCTATACATGCTCATGCACGTGTCCATGACGGCATACCTATGCTCGTTCATGAGCATATCACTTATCCCGGAATGTAGAGTGAGTACATGCGCCCACCCAGTAAACGAGAGAAGATCTGACGCTTCCTGCAGAGGTAACGAACTAGCCTTGCTACCACCAGGCGCTCTGCTGATATAGCCTACATGCAAGTGCCTACATCGCGTATGTGGCCGAAGGGTGCGCTAGTCTGCTGTTCCACGCTGCTTCTGGTGGTGAGCGGTTCGGTATGCTATTGGAAACAACTCGTATAACATGCTGTCTGTAGGTTTCACTGCATTGCGTGCTTATGCTATTGGGGGCCGCTCGTTGACTCTTGCACTCATCATTTGCGTGTTCTCGGCATTCCCCGTGGCGATGGTCCTCGTGCGTCTGTTTGTCGTTTGACACTACGCAGACGTTGTGACTGAACGGCCGCTAGTACGAGCTTCCTTTGGTTTACACTGTGAACGTTCCTCAGCCTATCGGTTGCGTCATTTCTGCCAACGAGAGTCCAAAGATTGAACGGTGCGCTTTGTTGCTGGTAGTTCTAACGCGATCGGCTCATGTCATGTTTCCTTTTCTTCAGTATCTGTGCGGGTTCACTCTGCTTAGATTGCCAGAGCGGCCTATCTGACGCCCATCTGCCCAGTTATCATCGTCATGCAGGTTTCTCTCATAATTCCTGACTTCCTACTTGTGGTCGTGACTTGGCGCCATACATACGGGACAGCTAAGCTCGCGAAGAGTGTAAGGATGGACAGATCACTTGGGTTCATTCTGCTACGAGATGGTCAGTGAGCTGCTATTCTTTGTTCGCTCTCATCTGACGCTCCATGCCGATCAGGGACTGTCTACTTCGTGTGAGCATACCTGTCCGTCTCTTTAATTACCCTCCACTAAGGAGGCTGGTTTCAGTGCGATCCTCATCCTTCTTATCCTCAACACCGTATTGAACCTGACGACCGTACGTCATGAAACTTCAGGTGGCGCATATGAGTGAAATGCTGACGCTGCCTGACCACTGGCAGACATACTTCGGCGGGTATCTCGTACCCCTCATATACTCGTGCGACTCCTTCCACGTGTCAAACATACGCTGAGGCGTTGACAACGCAACCGATAGGCTTCAAGTCGTGTTGCTTGCTCACTTTTACCTGGACCTGAACGAAGCCAATGCTCCCAAACATGATGAACTTCGAGGCGAAAGCGAGATGTCGGATATCCGGTTCTCACGTGTGGTGGGAAGTCTTGCGGGGTCTTTTGCATACGCAGGGGACCCTGCATTCGGGGGAGCAGCGCACATGGAGGATGACACCGACGTAGCGGATGACCTCCGAGTCCAGGAAGGGTATCGTCAATCGTTCGGGGCGTCCATGGATGTGACGACCCCATCTCCCTCGTCCGAGGCCGGAATGACAGACTTATGTGAACCATGAGACATGGTTGTCACCCGCATCCGACCGAAGTTTCCAGCAGGTGAGTCTTTACGACCTCTCCCAATTACTGTGCTGTGTTGATGGACATGAAGGCGCTTGTGTAGTTAGCAGCACTCTGGTAAGCCGGTGGATGCATTAGCTCTAGTGCTGCACGAGGACCATACTTCGGTCGAGGGCGACTTGGCCCGGGAGGGCGACAACTGCGGCCAACTGACTCGGTGCCCTGACATCGGGTACTAGATAAGCTAGCTCCTATGTTGATCTGGGCGTATTCCGCGTAACTGAACGCCTGGCGCAAACATCTTGGCTGTCTGGCTCCAAGGTCTGGTGCTGTTCTCTAGCAAAATCACGCGCATTACATGAGACGAGACCTGCGCAGTATGATTTGGTAGACGCCAGGAGTGACTGTGAGCCGTGTGCCGCGTGATAAATTTATCCAGATTCGAAGGAATGCACATTAGTTTGAGACGGTAAGTGAGTTCTATCTTTCCAGTCACATTGTCTGACCCAGCCGGCGTGTGCAGAGCTCGAGCAATAAGGCGCGCGTGTATACAAGGGATGGAGCCTACGGTGATCGGCGTCACCGGCATCTGCTTGCATGATCATTACCTTGCATTACCTTGCAACTGCAAGGTTTCTCCAGGTCGGAAATTGTGGGAACTGTGGACTGTATAGGCCTCGCAACTCTACTAGCTTTGCATGTAGTGCACTACGTTTGTGGTGAGTGGTACTACTACTTGTCATGGGTTAGTTTGCGTACTTCGGTGGGCCGGACGACCTCCGTCAAGGCAAGGGACTGACCAAGGACTCCCGGGCCCAGGACTCGTGAATCGTCTACTTATCCAGCCTATCTCCGCGATCGACATGTGTGCTACCGAAGAAACGCGCGGAGGACTAGCACAAAACTAGTATTTATTACCGCTTATCAGACCCACTCCTACGCGTACGCGATGTCGTCCTTGGAGCTCAGTCTCGTTCTGTCGATTCGATGGCGTGAGCGCCATGCACGCAGTGATTCTGCCAGGTGCGAAGGACGATGACTAGAGCTTGCAGTGCCAGATGCTGCTGGCCCAAGTGCGTTGTATTGGGTGCGGCAAGCGCCCGACGAGCATCGCGTGAGCCGTATTACTTGGCAAATTGCGTTCATGAGCTCGCTACTGACGCTGATGGCGGAGGCCCGATCTGCTCGAGAACACTTTCGAGAATCAACAGCAGCCAACAGCGGGTCGATATGATTTGATCGCGACTGGCTCTGTCGGGCAGAAAGACAGCTTGCCCCTGATCAAGAGGCCCGCCCCGCCCCGGTATGCCATAAGTAGCCTTCCCGTCCCGTCGCATCATGCAGGCCCCCCTTTCATCTGCCTACGACTCGCTCTCTGCCCTACCAAGTGCCCCACTTGCGCGATGCGCGTACACGCGTGCGCAATAGAATCGTATACGCACTAATTAGATATCATGTCAGGGTCAACTCTCCAGGCAGAGATCGAGGCTCTCGAAACTACGTATGTTTCAGAACGTGAATACCCCTGAAGTGTAGCTGACACCAAACCATAGGTTTGTTGCGAATGCTTGCATGGCAGCGGCCTGCAGTGAGTGTCCGCCTCAAATACCTGGGCTTACCTGACGGGGACCCTGAACTGTCCATAGCATTATACATATATGAGCGATGTCTGATCCTGGACCAGGAAGTGATGCTCATGTGGCGGCGCCAATTGTCTCTCGCCTCCGCCATATACCTTCTCATGCATGTGTCCATGTTCACCGTCCTCTGGAGCTCCGTAGCAACAGCCGCTGTGACCGGGTGTGAAGTGAGTTTGCCATGCCAGATATATCAATATCCGAACTGACGTTCTTCAGCCGTAAGTCAGCGTGTCGGTACGTTTAGAAGTGATATGAATGAATGGGCCCTATGTAGAGGTTTTGTTGTTGCTATGACCCAAGTTGCCTCCAAGATTGCATTCCGCTGGACGATAGGAGGCATGTTTCTTCAAATGTCGTAAAGTTATACCATCTCACGTGGTAGCTAGCCATCTCTGCCCTGCGTGTCTACGCCATCAATGGTCGTTCACTCATGACGCCCCTCATCATCATACTACTCTTTCTAATGTACACGTCGTATGATTTGGTGAGCGTGCCCTCGCGCATGGCTGGCGTTCGCTGATCGTACATCCTCACTAGTATAAAATACCATACTTCTACAAGGAACCGGCGCCACCGCCTGTTGGCTGCTTCATTCTGACAAGCATGCGCCTGGACATACAGCAGTACGTCGCACCTCCTTACTTGCTACTCCGTACTCATCGATGGCATCGTCGCAGTGGACGTAAGCAAAACCCACTCATCTGTGGCAGGATCTCTGAGGAGTGACCTTTAACAGTCAAGATTGCGGGGCTAATATGTGCTGCTGTCGCGGAGGTCTTGGTTTTGGCAGCTACCTGGCGCGCGACCTACAGAGCGAGGAAGGCCTCGGACAGCTCAAGCTTTCAGACATCCGTCAGCGGGATGTTACTTCGAGATGGTGAGCGATGCATACACCATGTGCGCAGCAGACCTGACGAATGTACTGGCAGGCACAGCCTCTTTCGCGTAGGCAGTTGACTACGTCTCAACCGCATGTTTGGTTAGCTGACTTGTGAACGTACAGTGTTATTCTAATCCTCTTCATCCTCAACGCTGTTTTAGAGCTCACGGAGGTGAGCATCACCTACCTTCGGTCCACAGTGAACAGATTTGACTCAAGCTCGTAGCCGGACGTTTCCATTACCACGTTGACTTACGTGTAAGCACCCCAAGAAGTATTGATTTATTGCACTTAATATGTTTCAGGCTTCAAACCGTCTGCATCTCGCATCTATACGTCAATCTCCGACACGCTGCATCCGCCTCGAGCACCCAATTCACGACACCGTCGAATATACTCAATGTCTCTTTCTCGCGCTTCGTAGGCACCCTGGAAGGCTCCATCCACTTCTCCTCTGATAGCCAGGTGGACGACGGCGCAGGGACCAACTATTACACTCGCGATAAGCCCATACGGTCTGACGAGGCCATTGCAATGACGGACCTAGCGCACCATGGGTTTTCCGATTCCACCTCAAGACTAGCGCTCAAGCACCAAAGTTTGGAGTTCCATGCTGCAGATCCATGACAACCGGGGGCCTCCTACTCTAGGAATGTTGTTTTGTAGGTTGTATACTTGCGTCTCATCAGAGAGGCCCCAGGTTAGAACATGACGATTCTACAACCAGTCAACTATGTGCACCTATCATGACGGAACTTGGGAATTGAGTATGTTCCTCGGGTCCCGGTATCGTGACTATTGACTCGCGGTCCACGCGGTTCGTGCTCCTTGCGCTAACGTCATTGCATCGTAGTCTTCTTGGTGCGCGCGGCTCGCGCAGTCATCTAAGCTACTAGGCCAGTAGCGACTAGTACACGAGCAAGAACATCCGAGCCGGTGCCAATGGGGAGCTACCGTGGGCACAACCGCCACGATTCTGTCAACCTTTCCACACGACCTTGTCGACAAATGTCGAATGTTTTCTGTTTGACATTGCCGACACATTGAGCAACTGAACCTTCCCTCTAGGCGCTCAACTAGCTTCAGTGCCAGCCGACTGGAAGGGGCAACAAAGTCAGAGGGGACTTGTATTTCCTACCCTTATATCGTGACGAAGAGTCCGGAACGAATTTTTGCCGTGGTAGTCGCGGCTCTTTCAATAATCTTGAAAGCGTTGTCTCAGTCGTGCTACGACTCCGTCAACAGTGCCGGTGAGGATTACTCCCCATACTTTTTGCTACCAAGAGTCACTCTAGCACTTGAGTGGGTGCTTCCCGGTTGATAGGTGAGCACTCTCTCATCGTACTATGTTCAGACAACATCAGCTCATGTTACATCCCAAATAAGGAATGACGCATTGCCGTGAGGTCAGAATAAATGCTGTTCTTATCTTGTCGTTCATCCCACCGCCAGTGGGCACAGGCTCATGGCCACGCTCAAGCTGTCAGTAAGTGGACTGTATAAGTGGCCCTGGTGTCAGCTCTGATCTCGGAAGGTACCCTATTGGGCCCTGGCGAAACTCACTCAACGGTCAGCTGTCCATCTTCGGGTCTAGGACGGCGCTGGAATGGCAGGTTATGGCGGAAAGGCTGCAGAAGAAGGTCTCAAAGATGTCGATGTGTGGTGTGTGCAGCATAGCGATGCCGGCATTCTACGGCATTTTATAGTGCCACTGACGTCTCTCCATACGCCCAGGACCGCCAACCAGACGCTGTACCATTTGTCTCACACTGAGCATGCCGTATTGATTCGCAGCCATTGGGTAGCTGCTCTTGGACGGCGCGGGCCAGGACACAATTTGGAATGTCTCATGACAGCATCCCGGTAGCCACCGTGTCACCGCAAGGCACTGGTGGTGCAAAGCCACACTGAAGGCGTAGCGGGTAGCACAGCTTGAAGGGAATGCGAGATACTTCTACGCCGTAGGACATGAACACTTCTGCGTAAACATACTGCCGTCGATGAACCCGGTCGAACGAGACTTTCGCAATGCTGTGGATATGGGGTAAGCATGTTTGTTGGCATGATCTAGTATGCGTCGGCGACTAACTCGCTATTCCATAGTTTCTACTCAAATTGCGCAGCCATCTCTGCTTGTGGTGAGTCCATGTACGGCAACGAAGGGCCGCGCGGCGATTGATGAGTTTTGCTGGACTATTCGCCCATCATCAGCCCTTTTCACCTACGATCGAATACTCACCATCGAGCAGGAGGTAGCAATCGGTAGCCGTCGACGCATCTCAGTAGCTTCAGCTTTATGCTGGCTGATGCAACTCGCCATTTTCATCTATTTGTGGATGTATATGTCCATGATCATGACTGCAAGCTGTGAGGTACACATGCTCGTTTGCATCCCTATGCAGATGACGAATTCGCTAACAAGGCGTCGCTCGCGTAGAGGTTAGCCAAGTGTTCTGTAACCCGAATTGCAGGGCACAGACTCACCGCAAATTGGGTCACCACACAGGGGATACATGCTTGATGTGACATTGAACATTGCCGCGGCTACATTCCATGCATGCGTCGGAGGTGAGACCTCGCGGTACTCG
Source organism: Fomitopsis palustris (assembly GCA_029783445.1). NCBI lineage: Eukaryota > Fungi > Basidiomycota > Agaricomycetes > Polyporales > Fomitopsidaceae > Fomitopsis > Fomitopsis palustris. Next base: position 308,907 of record JARAOQ010000005.1, read on the forward strand.
GGTTGCTGTTCAACCAAGTGACAAGAGTCTCGTCCGACAGCTATCTCAGCGATGCGTGCATATGGCATCAATGGCCAGTCGATCAAGATTCCTGCATTTATCATGTGCCTTTCTCTCGTTGCAAGTGGGATAGATGTTGTGCGTATCCATGGTGGCGTTTCGCGGGTCTCCAACGCTCATATCCTAACGTCAGTACAAGAGCTTCACTTTGCTGACGATGCCTTTACCGCTGCCGGTTGGTTGTGCGCTCCTATGGGCGAGTTACAGTAATGCCATACAGAAGTGAGTCCCCCGGATGGTACTCAATGGACTGCTGAAAGCCTTACTTGTTTCAGCTTAGGTAAGTTCATCATCTGCAAGTCTGCTTCATTGCCTGCAGACACCGACGATGCCTCTTCTATTGCACTGTAAGTGTGGGTGTGCGGGCAAATCTGCGGAACAGTTGCCGAGGTGCTCGTGCTAGCGGCGACCTGGCACACAGCATATGGTATGAAACGCATGGCCTACCATCAGGATATGCCTTTGAGCATCTCAACCATCTTACTGAGGGACGGTGAGTCGCTGCCTCCGCTGAAACTATGCCGAGTGGACCCCAGTTTTGCCCACAGGGACGGTCTACTTTAGGTGAACTGTCACCCTGTTTTCTACCGCTAATCAGGCATTGAAGAACGTGACTGTACGGCAGTCTCATCATTATAGTGCTCATCTTGAATGGTGTGCTCAACCACGCGAAGGTGAGAAGGATAATCGTGCTGTGCTGTAAACTCATGAATTGTATGACAATCTTCAGAGCAACAGTTTCACAACACCCATCACATACGCGTACAAACCCTTGTCCCCCTGCGCAAAGATGTCGCCACGCTGATACTGGTCCGACTAGGCTGCAATCCACCCTCATATCGCGTTTCTTCCTCAACCTCCGTCAGGCTGTCCTCATGCCTGGCATGGTTGCATCAAGCCCATCTCAGATCTCCGGGATTCAGTTCTCGCGGGTGTTGGGCAACCTTGGCGGCTCTCTTGCTTTGAGTACCGACGAGGATAGTGGTAGAGTTGGCGATAATCTTGACGAGGATGAGAAGAATGGGGTTGAGATGCACGAGATACGAGAAGACTCGTGTCTTCCTTAGTAAACGTTCGCTATACACGCCAATAGGCGATAGACTGTAGATGAGTTTGAAGCGCCATACAGGTGCACTAATGGTTATGCGGGAAGTGGGGAACGAAGAGCACATGCAAGAAGAGATACACATAGCCACCTTGTCGGCAGATACATAGAACGAGCCGAACAATCAAAACCAGCAACTACTGCGCCTTGTGTATACAGTCATAGCGGGGCGTCGAAGTCGAACTTGTTGAACCTAGCTTCGGGGAAGTAGCGCGCTCTGACCTGTCTGCCCCCGAAGTATCGACCATCCAGTTCCCTCACTGTCTTCCATGCCCCTGCAGGGCCCGCAAACAGCACGAAGATTCGCACCGCCTCGCTGGGATCATCCGGAGCAGGATAGACAGGGTGAACGATGACCCGTTCAACTGTGCCGTTTTTCGAGCATTCACCGCCTGCGCAGACGGAGTCATTAGCCTCGTCCTGCATTGCGTGAGGCGGTAATACTGACCTATATCATCTCGGAGGTCCTCATCTTCTACATCTTCAGGGCCAACCATATTGGTGAGCACGACGACGCGACTGGGATCTCCGAAGCGTTCCCGATCTTCCCGGGTCTTCGCGTCTTCATTAAGATTGACAATCTTCCCCATCTTCGACCCAGGGCCGAGGCTCTTGCCATTGTCTTTCCCCTTACCCTTGCCAGCCGCCACTTGCTCAACAGTGAGCGCGTGTACAATGCCACTGCCATCCGCGCCGAGGCCTTGGCCTTCCTTGTGCCCCCATTTGGCCATCAGTCGAGCGGCAAAGCCTTGCGGATCGGGTCTACAAAATCCCATGAGAACCAACGTAGTAGAATACATGACCTATTACCGACTTCTTGTAGGGTGTAGTCTCAGGCTTGGGGGATGCAGACGACGGTTCTGGCGAACCAGCAGGAGGCGCCAACGCTCGTAGCTTGGCCGCAATCGCGGCTGCTGCCTCTCGACTGCTGCGCACCTTCTCTTCAGATAGGCCACCAGGAGCCGGGGCAGGCGGAGGGGGTACAGACGCGGGAGGGGCGAACGGGTTGTACGCAAGTGATGGTGCCTCAGGCTCTAGTTGTGGAGGACCCTGCCGTATGCCCTTGGAGGCCATTGCCGCGCGCCGAAGGAAGGCCTCCTCCCCCGTCTGTGGGATTGAAGAGGCGGGGAGTGTTTGCGGGTCACTCGAAGGTATACTGAGCCCCGGAATATTGTCATCGTCCTCTGCCACAGTGGGAGCCGAAGAAAACTGAGAAGGTGGCACTACAGGTGGGGAAGACACTGGAGGCGGTGTATTCGAGGCTGATGGAGTAAACGTGGGGGGTGGGGGAGCATATGTGGGAGCTGGCGAAGCGAAGGCCGGGGTTGGAGGGGTGAACGCAGGTGCAGCCGGTGCGGCGGGACGCAGCCCCATAGACATAGCGAGGCGTCGCTGATAGGCTTCGTCCCCAGTGAGATTAACGTCGACTGGCGCAGGCGCAGCTGCAGGCACAGGTGGGGGGACACCACTGCCCAGACCGCGTGGTCGATCATAATCATCGTCGGGCTCTTCGAAGCGTCCTACGCAAGGAACAAGACATCATGATGAACGTTTTTGGAGCGGTTACATGCAGACTCACCCGCTTTACGGGGTCGCTCATCTTCGGAGCCGCTCCCATAGCTATCGGTGTAACTGCTGCTTCGACGCGTTCGTTTGCGCTCCTCCGCACGGCGACGTTCCGCGATCATCCGCTCGCGTCTCTCCTCCTGTTCCCGCCTCTTGTAGTTCTTGTATTCATTGTAGTCGTTGGGACGCATAGGATCGTAAGCTTCAGTCGGGTCCCAGACTGCGATAACGGGGGCATTCTTATTCTATCATAGGTTTGTGATATGACTATAGACCTCGTTGATCATGGAAGCCTACATACCTTCCGTCCCTTCTTCTTTCCACCGCCACCGCGGCGTTCGCCACGCTGAGCTTTGAAGCCATTCACGTCTTCATCGAGGACCATGGACGGTGGCTTGACCTTCTTTCCCCATCCTTGGGTCTGTGGTTGATTGGCCTGCGGCGGCTCTTCCTTCTTGGCTGATTCCACCAGGGCAGGCGGGGCGAAGATGACCGCAGTGCTTGATATCACTGCCGACGAGGACACAGACGCGGCTGATGCTTGGGCTTGGGCGATAGCGGCGCCGACCGGAAGGCGAGCCACGGCCGGCTTCGGTTTCTGGGGCGGGTTCCGTCGAACGGGCGCAAAGGCAAGACTTGCGGACCATCCTGAGCGTGGCGTGGTATGTCCGGTGCGTCATGGGACATTGAAGAATAGCATGGACGACGGTTTCGTGAATAAACGAGTTCTATAACGCCAAGGCTGTATAGAGGGAGAGATACCGGCTGTGGCTTTCACCGAGGCATTGCCTTCGGTAGCAGCATTCGCGTTCGAGGTCGCTTCGGACGCAACTGGCGTAGGTTGCGCCTGGTTGCTTGATGGTGCGGTAGATGGTACGGTAGCTTGATCGTTTGCTTGTGCAGTACTGGTATTCGGGGTATCTTGTGATGAGCTGGTACTGGCGAATGCTTTCGAGGAGGAGAACTGAATGCCCCCGTAAAGTCCGCCTGCTCTGCTCGACATTGCGGTGGAGTGGGAGTAAGAGCGAAGAAGCGTGCGAACTACAGCCACACTCACTACAGAACCACTATTCTACCCCCAGTATTATTACCTCAATTTGCAAGGTATAAGTGACTTACTGATCTTCCCTTGTTACTTACGTCCCATAAATATACCGGTCGATGATATAGTTGGGCGCATACTTCCAAAATGCTAGTGTGGTGCCACGCACGAATAACGAATAAACACTGCATACATACGATGCCGACATAACGTCAAAGATGAGCAACAGCAACACAGCGATACGAGAGTAATCAGCGTAAATATATCGTTCATGTAGATGATTATGTCCTAGTGTCCAAGCAGGCGTGTCCTACGCATCGACTGTTACGGCTGCGTCTCCGCCTGCATTGCTGTTCTTCCAAGAGACGAAGTCGTCCAACATAGTCGGCCAAGCCTAAAGCATTCGGTGAGCTGTGAGGGCACTGCGTAACAAGTGAGCGTCACGCACACCATCTGGGTCGTAGTTTGATAGGTCGGGTTGCACAGCACGGCAAAATTCTAGTGTCTTGCATGAACGGGTTGCTTCAGCTTTGACCAGGTGCGAGTATTGGCATGCGTCGGACATACCATAGTCCATAGATCCTTGTTGACACCCTTATATGTGCTCTTCTCCTGTGGTAAGTGACATGAGAACGCACGGATATTGGCACGAATGTTCAGACGTACAGCGATAAATTGGAGAATGTCGGACATCAAGGGATACTTGGGGACTAGTAGGACAGACCAGAAAGCACTTGCGGTCTACACAGTCCACGAACGTATGTGAGCAATGTCGCTTACATGCCCGGTTCGCGACCAACCTCCATGTCTATGTTCCGTGCTTGTCTGGTGGATACCAGTCAGCTCTTATATGGATCCAGGCTAGCTGTGCTCGCTCACGGTGGTTTGGCAAGCGCGAAACAGAAGGCATAAAGCTCGTTGAAAGCTTTGGTTGGATCCGATGCGTATCTATAATACCGGGAACGGTCGTAGGGGTCGGGAGACACAGAGCTTGTCAGCTTCTTCCCTGAAGCCGGAATCGCAGGCCTCAATGCCGTTCTGTTGAGCAAAAGCAGATCCTCCAGGTCATGGAGAGCAATTGCCAGTGTCTTCGCATTAGATATGCTGCATATCGACGTGAGAACGACGTCTGACGGCCTAGTCCAAGCAGGGTTTCACGTACCGCAAGTCTGCGGTTGCTTTTGCCCATTCTTGTTTGCTGATCTTGGCCATTTCACTGGCACCCATTTGCCACGCCAGAATCAGAGGCAAGGCGCCTTCTAATGATACCTCCGCGTCCGAGCACAGCCGCTCGAAGCCTTCTGGCCCTATGACTGTCGGGTCATCCGGGTCGGCATACACATCGAAGAGTGACGTAGAGGCCGCAGGAGTATATGGGGCAGGTTCGGATAGTTTCGGTGCCTTGGCTTGCGTTTGTCCGGGAGCTGTCGTAGTCTCTTGCGCGCTATAGACATCTTCATGAGGACAGCAGCACAGAAGGTATAAGATGCGCATGAACAGCCCAAGCTGCACGTGACGGCAAGCAAGACCTCAAGCCAACCAACTGCACTAACGATGAACAGATTTGCAACCAGGGGAATGTTGAAGGTCGCTACGAACGTGCACCGTCGCTTGCCTCGCCGTCCGCACACGACCGAAGAAAGACAGGAGGCTGGAAGCAGTACTCACCTGTCGTCGGCCCGTGGCTAGGATACACGTAATTAGCCATATATAGCTTGCAAGGGAGATCGGCATCACCTCGACAGCGCTGGTGATAAGAAGTTGGGTTAGGGTTCATGCCGTACGACCTCGACACTAAGGTTCAGACGAACTCACTCCTTCTTTGCTCTCCCTTTTGATTGAGTACGCAATGCCGTCGCCTTTGCCGTAGGCTTCTTTGCTCGTTTGGCTTGAGGGGCGGACTAACGAACGAGGGATGAATGGTGAAACTGTCCACACGGCCAAAGTACCCAGCTACTGGACTTGCCTCGGCGAACTCCCCTGCAGATGCTTCCTCCGTCTCCGCTGTTGCGGCCCTACTCTTGGCTACTCGGGTAGAAGAACGAGTGGTCCGTGTAGAGGTGTTGCTTGCCTCCGGTGCGGCATCGTCTGCTCGTTTTCGCTGGAGTGGCGGGGAGTCAGTTTGCATGGTACGTGTAGCATGCCATGAATGAGTCTTGCGCCGACCTTGGGTGGCATTGCCTCGAATGGGATAAGTTTGAGACGGTATGTTGTGTCGAGGGCACGCCGGAGAGTGTCAGGAACGAGAAAGAGGCGCTCGCGACGCGGCTGCAAGCGAAAACGCGTCTCATGTGCAGCACGTGCAGCGTGGCTCCGCGACGCGGTCATAACGTGTCCCGCTCACTCTCCTCCATTCATCATACACATATCTGTACATTTCTTCTGAAATTATTCGGGAATGTGTATCCTCTTCTTCCCGCAGCTGTTCGCCTTCTGACGAGCTCCAGCACATCGTTGCCACGACACATTCCGCCTCGTGCATAGTCGCACTCGACAAGACCGGTACACGGTGCACGATGCCCTGGGCAGCACGGTATTCAGATAGTCTCCTGTTTATGGCACGCCATGGCCTCTTGTCATTGTGACTGACAGCATCTCCGAGCCGGCTTGGGCGCAATTCATGTTAGAATGCGCCCACCTAATATGCACTAGGGACTCTGGGTGACCGAAAATTTGGGGACAGTACAATTCTCATCCTGTGCCGAATGCCAATATGCAAGCAGAGCAGGCTTCCAAGACAGTCGAATACTGCCGTCACCTTGGGCAACGATGTATAAGGCCGATCTGGTTGGGGCCTGCTTTCTGTCCCAAATGGTGTGTTATGATCACACCGCAGAGCAAACGTGAACATCATTTTTGTGCATGAAGAATGATAGCATGTGTCGGCAGACCCACGAATGTCAATGTGCAAAGCGGCGTGCTGGGAACAACAACCGGCCTCTCTTTGTCCGACGAATATGGACACTAGCTTCAGGCATGGCTCCATAACAGTCCGGTCACCGGTCGTTGCCAGTGTCACGGCCCGGTGGGCTGCGCCATGCGCATGTTCCCTCAGAAGAGTCGGAACCCAAAGACTGCCCGCTGTGGTCTTGTCTTCCATGTTTCGGGTATGAAGCAAGAGGATGAGTGGGAACGGGCGTTTCATGCCTGGTGTGTTGCATGTTCGGGTGTGGATTTGAATCGATAGAATACGTCTCGGGAACAGCTGACATCAGTCTGCGAGGGCCACGGAAGGCGGGAGGACCACCTTCCAGTCCACAGGTCGGTCACAGAATGCATGTTCTCCGCGTCCGGTCAGACTCCGCGAGCGGTGAGCGGAGGCTTTGGGGCGCCCCTATTGTCGAGATGTTTGCCTCGAGTTTGCCTTGTTCTCAGGCAATTGTTTAACAACAAGCAGAACAGCCCAATCAGAACGGGACCGGAGAAGAAGTACCACATGGCAGGGTGCAGCCGAGCAACCGTAGCACAAGCACTGCCTAATCCGGCACAAAGCGTTTTACTGAACGCCGCCACCTGGGATGTATATAGCCAGCCCTCGCGCTCCGCGCTCCATGTAACAGCTCGTGTGCCGCTCTCCTAGACTATCTTCGACTTCTTCCGTCCGCCGTTCTGGACTTTCCATTGCGCCCATAATGCCTGGTTTTCATTCCTCAAATGTGAGTGCTGCACCACCTGAAGCTCCGCAGTCAAAATCGAGCTAAATTGCAGTATTGTGTCCAGGAGTCGCGATCACATTGCGGCACAGAATGCCTGCTCGAGCAGCCCACAGGCTCATACCGTGTCCGATATCGTGGTGCCGGCGACCACTCTGCATGGGACTTCGCACTGGAGACAGAGCACCGCCCGGTTGATGTCTCCCTCGTTCTCCCTCACTACCGTGCCCGCAATCAACCGCGCGACCACCGCTTGTCGATGTTCATCGGCAGCGACAGAGCAGAAACAATCAAGGTCAAAATCGTACGTGCTGTCCCTCGATCATCGCGATGAGCCGAGACTCATCGCCATCTCTACCACAGTGCCGGAACTTCCTCCCGACCGGTCCTACCAAGTTTCAACTACAGGTCCACTCGGCGTCAAATGCGGATGTGACCGTCTGGCTGCCGTCAGACTTCCGCGGCCGCATCCACCGCTCAGCCCACTGTAAACGCGTATCCTTCTCCGCCGGTTTCACGAACCGCATCATGCAGAATGTGTGCATGACCCAATCCCGTCGCCCATCGCTGGTCACCGCGATGGAGAAGCAGATTCCGCAGTACTCTGACATCTACATCGCCGACGACGCCGGCGTGTACTCCGAGAAGGAGCACTGGAACGCGGGCTACATCAGCAGCGGCATCGAAGAGGACGAGGTCATGGTACACACCGCTGGCCACGTCACCTTCCGCATGTGGGATGTCCACCGCGGCGAACCTGAAGCACGCTGCAAAGAAGCATGCAAACGTGTTCTTGGTCTAGGGTGGTGCGCGAAGCGCACGCCAGAAGTCTCTATTGACTGGGACTTCCTCCTCGACGATTGATCCCTGTGTCCTACCGCGTCCCTTCGCGCCTCCCCCCACCCATCACCGTTCCTCCTAACCACACCTTCTCGTTTTTCTTCGTGCTCTCGCGCATACCTGCCCTACAAGACAATACTTTGTATCGAAGCCATCTACATCTATCCCACCACCCTGTAGCCATATATGACCCTTCATTTTCCTCACTTCACCTGTAGCATCAGTCTTACCACAGTCATGCAGCATTGGATTTGCACTATACTAGACCCAGATACCTCCCACATGGATAGGATATGCAATGTTATGTGAATGCTCCGTTATTGCTATATGTGACGTTCTATGGCTACATCATGGGTGTCTCGGGAGAAGGTTTGAACAAACTGAGACGGGCTACTCGCGGGAAGAGGAATGCGAACAGCCAGCGATAATTGAATCAATCATGCGTCCACAGCATCCGCGCTCCGCCCGACGGTAGAGAGGCACTGCTCCAAAACTTCGAGCAAAGCCGGGTTCTCGAGCGCTGCTGCGACGCGCTCCTTATCGTTCAGCTGCTTGTTCACTGACGCCGTGTCACTGTGTCAAAAGTAGCAGGTACTGCGAGAGTAACGATTACTCACAAGCGTGTTCACTCTGGTGAGAGCCGGGTTTCACGCGGATGTCTACTTTGTAACGGGTAGGGAGGCTCCGGAGCAAGCGTACTCGGATAGAGAGACCTACGGGTGTTTCGGCATACGTAGCATCACACGACATAGCAATGCGTACCGATAAATGTACTCATCCCACAGTGCGGTACCGTCGGCGTAAACTCCACCGTCAGCCTGTCCGGATTCCGCTCGTCGAAAGTAATCTGCGGTGCCGAGACGACCGCGAGCTGCTCAAGAGTCATGTTCCGATGCTCAGGATCCGAAATAGAACGTATGAGCTCTAATGTGTATAAGTACACGGACGTTCAGGTAAGAGACAGGACGTACCGAATATCTCGTCCTGGTCGATGGCCTCGATTTCATTGGAGTCGTCCGCCTCCTCGTCTCGGTTATCACCGTCGTCCAGCCATAGCGCGTTCAGTCGCGCACCAGGTGGCAGAGAACGTGAAGACTTCGTAGTCGCAAAGACAATAGGATTTGGGTTGAAGACCTCGCCGGACATAGTTGTTGTGAAAGCCTGAAAGGTGGAACTCCACTGCGACTCTCCCATGCGGCCGAGCCCGTGATGTGTCATGTCAGGTCTTCGTACAATCTCGATCTCGATCTCGCGCTAAACGCACCTCTCCTGAATAACCGGGTCAAGCGCGCAAGAGCATGCATGCCATAATAGAAGCCCTGTTTCTCAGGACGAAAAGCACATCAAAAAGGACAGAGAACTTGCACGAGCCGATAGAGAGCAATTATCGTTATGGAATAAACGACAACACATTACACGATGAGCACCACAAGCAAGGCACTTTGGGTGAGTAGTATAATACCCAGCGCATGTTTCATCGACAAAGCACTCGACTTTTGGTCCGTGGATCCCGTCGCGGAAGGCGAGCTACTGGGAGCAACCGTTGCATTGGCAGTCACAGCCCCATCACACGTTGTGATGTTCAACTCAAGCAGCTGGTTTCCCGCCGTCACAAAGTAGTAGTCACCTACAAAAAACCCATCAGAACATGGCGACGTCCTAAATCGGTGGTTGATACGAACCGTACACAATACCGGTCAGGTTGTTCTGTTGCGGATTGTTCACTGTTCCATTGGCGAGCAGGCTTTGCCACGACGGTCGCCAGGCGAGCGCGGTGTTGTTTCGAAGGACCTGTGGTTGCGACTTGTTAGTGAAAATCAGCGGACAAGAAGGTGCTGTGAACCTGTATCGCCGACTCAACGTAATAGCTATATCCAGTGGTGTTGGACGGAGAGAGGGACGCCTCCTGCTGGGCGAGTAATAGCAGACCGTTCGCAGCAATCATGGCCGCTGAAGAATCCGCAGGCCTTGGAGGAACAGTTGGAGCATTGAAGTCCCTGCCTCGGATGTCACATCATTGGCTTCCGAAGTGCAAGTGTCTTTTGACTCACCAAGGCACAATCCCGTCCTCAGGGATGTTATCGAGAAAATAAGATGCCATACGCCGAGAGGTTTCCAAAAAGTCCGAAATTCTCGTATGATGGTACACTAACGGCAGACATGAGACGCAACAATAGGGACGTTGAAGTTGCACGTACTGTTCGCGAAGCCATAGATACCCCATGCTTGACCACGGCTCCAAGTACTGCGCAGCAGAATGAGTGTCTGCATCATGTGGTCATGAAACAACAAGGATCACCTCGAGTTCGAATATCCTTGTGCGGTGAAACGGGCAATAACTTCACCGGTCGTCGCATCATACTCAACGACGTGGTATGAAGAACCTGGTGCATGAAGTGAGTCGACTTAAAGGCCCTTGGGACACATATCCAGTACCGTCTGGGCGGACGTGGTTCTGCATCGTCTTATTGGCGTGCGAGATTGCCATATCTACTAGCGTGTTGTTGTTGGTGAGATTTGCAGCAACGAAGAACAGCTTTGCGCTATGTCAGGTGTGAAGACGTGGTAGCAAGGGCTACTCCAGACCTCGAGATTCATCATATTATCGATGATCACCTTGGGGGATAATGTCAGATACATCCTGCTGCATGAAGTCGAGTTGGCATACTTCGAAATCGTTCGGGTTCGCGGTATCCCAACTACGAGTGCATCCAACGATCGAGCTGAAACGGCTTGCCAAGTCCACGGCGAACTGTTCGACAGCTGCAACTGCAGTCTTATTTTCCGGGTCCCTGTATATACCGTAAATATGACAGCAAGCCGTTTCCAACAATCATACAAGGCTCACACAGAGAGTTCGTCGAAAAACGGGTAGCTAACAAACCCAACATCGTGCTGCAATGTGTTGTTCGTCTCGAGGGGGACTTCCGCCGTGCTCCATTGACGGCCTAACGCCAGCCATTCCGAGGCATTATCTGCGCCCCAGTTGCACAACTCCGCGCGTTTGTTCAGAGCATACAACGTAGCGGGGAAGAAACCCGTCGTCCAGGTGTCGGGGCTGAAGTACAGCCATGTGCCTTCAGTGCGGTCTGTATACTGAGGATACTGCATAGGGCTTGGGGGCGACAATGCTGTGCTCCGGACCTTCTCAACCACCAAAGGCGAGTAAAGCTCCTCCGGTGGACTGGAAAATGAGGTAGCAGCAACCGCCACTCCAGACAAGGCAAGACATAGAACCGTAAGGACAGTCATCCTCACAACAAAGAGCGACAGCGCGGGTTGACCACCAGCGGATGAGAGTTATGATACACCGTGTGTTGTCGGGCCGCAAGTCATTCACGTTGGTCCCAGGCCCTCGACCCGCGTGATCAACTTGGTGCGTCAAACGTACAGTGAACGAGTCTCCGTTTTGTCCACGTAGTGAGTAGGCTGCCCAAGTATCTTCGGCGAACCCTTCAGAGTAGAGACAATCTTTAGGGCTTCTCCCAGCACAGCGACCCAGCTCAAAACCCATACGCATCTGAACAGCCCCGAGTCGCCGAGTCGCCGGGCTGCTAATGCCGGCGTCATATGTGCGCGTCGGACAGAACGATCATAGAGCTACTCCGTGGCCGTTGTGAGGCAGGGATTTGGCAGAAAGCAAGCAGTTCAGACCGTTGTACATGGCAGACAATGGCTCGAGACAAGGTCAAAGGCATACTGAGGATAAGATCAGAGTTGAAGGACTTGGCTCAGGCTGCGCTGCGCGCTGAGTCGCGACGCGCGTCCGGCGGAGTTTCACTAGGCCACACGCATCCTGCGCGGTACAGCCAGCTACGCTTTGCACGCAGCCTTCTTCTATTCTCTCCTTCTCTCTCTCTCCTTTCACCTCTCCTCGCTCGACTGCATCATGGGTACCCAAACTATTGGCTCAGAAATTGTCAGCGTTGTCAACAAACTGCAAGATGTCTTCTCTGCTGTCGGTTCTTCGGCGTCCCAGATAGACCTCCCGCAGATATGTGTGCTCGGAAGTCAGAGTAGCGGCAAGAGTAGTGTGCTTGAGGTGCTTTCAGACTCTGTCATCTTCTTGCAGCCCGACTGATCCACTGTAGAATCTGGTTGGGAGAGACTTCTTGCCACGAGGGACGGGTATCGTGACGCGACGACCGTTGGTGAGTATATTGTCTCTTTCGTAGAGGCTACACCCTGACTTCCAATAGGTCCTCCAACTCATCAATAGACCAGCTGGTGGTCATACAAATGGAACGCGTCAGTGTTGGACCTCCTCCGTGGTCGTGCATGTAGCTAACCTCACACTGACGTAGCCAAAATGCCCACCGACGACCCCAACGCGAACCCTGACGAGTGGGGAGAATTCCTGCATTTACCTGGAGAGAAATTCTATGACTTCAACAAGATCCGGGCAGAGATTGTTCGTGATACGGAAGCAAAGACTGGCAAGAACGCTGGTATCTCACCGCTCCCTATTAACCTGCGGATATATTCGCCCAATGTCCTCACCCTCACGCTTGTCGATCTTCCTGGATTGACAAAGGTGCCTGTGGGCGACCAACCGCGAGATATCGAGAAGCAGATTCGAGACATGCTGCTGAAGTACATCTCGAAGCCTGCATGTATCATCCTCGCGGTCACCGCCGCTAATACGGACTTGGCAAACTCGGACGGTCTCAAGCTTGCGCGGGAGGTCGATCCAGAGGGGCAGCGAACCATTGGTGTCTTGACGAAGGTCGACCTCATGTGAGTAATATGTCATCGTCTCCTGCGCCGCGATGTTGAAAGGTGATGACAGGGATGCCGGAACGGACGTCGTGGACATCTTGGCTGGTCGGATTATCCCACTTCGTCTAGGCTACGTTCCCGTCGTGAACCGTGGTCAGCGCGATATCGACAACAACAAGTCCATTGCTGCGGCTCTGGAGTACGAAAAACAGTTCTTCGAGAACCATCCCTCGTACAAGAGCAAGGCGCAGTACTGCGGCACACCGTTCTTAGCGCGGAAGCTCAACGTTGTACGTTTTCGGCGTAGGGCTTGTGTGTAGATTGTACGTTGACGTCATACCATAGATCCTCATGGCACATATTCGTGCGACGCTTCCAGACATCAAGGCGCGGATCTCACAGCAGCTACAGAAATATAATGCTGAATTGCAATCCTTGGGTGGTGTTGTCGGCGACAATTCCGCGAATGTTGTGTTGTCAGTTATCACAGACTTCTGCTCCGAGTTCCGGACGGTGATCGACGGTAACACAAACGACATATCGTTGAACGAGCTTACGGGGGGCGCTCGCATCAGCTTCGTCTACCACGAGCTATTCAACAATGGCATCAAAACCATCGACCCCTTCGACCAGATCAAGGACGGCGACATCAGAACCATTCTGTACATATCTTCTGTGCGTACAGAGTGCATTATGCTAGAGGCTTGCTTATGTTCGTCTACAGGGTCTTACACCTGCTGTCTTCGTTGGTACACAAGCCTTTGAGGTTATTGTCAAGCAGCAGATCAAGCGTCTAGAGGACCCGAGTCTGAGGTGCTGCCAGCTTGTCTATGACGAGTTGATACGTATTCTGGGTCAGGTACTGAACAAGATCGTATGTATTACACCATGTCACTGCCTCTCCCGTACTAACTAGTACGTCACAGCAAGCATTCCGGAGATTCCCTGCGCTGCGAGAACGTTTCAACTCCGTTGTTGTCAACTTCTTCAAGAGCGCCATGAACCCGACCACCAAGCTCGTATCTGATCTAGTGGCGTAAGTTGGTGTACGCGACAACGAAAATACCATTGGTACTGACCTTCGACGCAGCATGCAGGCATGTTATGTCAACACGACGCACCCTGACTTCCTGAACGGCCACAAGGCGATGGCAATAGTGCAAGAGCGAATGAACGCCAACAAGCCGCAGCCGACTGTCGACCCGAAGACTAAGCTCGCTCCGGGCCAGGTCAACAACAACAAGGATCTCGATGTCGAGATTAGGCAGCAGGAAAACAGCTTCTTTGGCTCGTTCTTCTCCGCTAAGAACCAACCGAAAAAGAAAGGTGTCGCTGCAATGGACGCGGTGAGTGCACCTTTGCGTGATTTCGTCAGTGACCCAGATTGATGGCTTTCTCAGCCGCCTGCTATTATTCGCCCGCAGGCACAGCTGAACGAGCGGGAGACAATGGAGACAGAAGTCATCAGTGAGTACCTGTCGAGTCCATCTATATGTGAGGCTGAGCTGTGCTCTTGCAGAGCTTCTCATCCATTCCTACTTTAACATCGTGAAGCGAGAGATCATTGACATGGTCCCGAAGGCCATCACACTCACACTTGTCAGTCACTCGAAGGAGAACCTCCAGCGTGAGCTACTCCAGGAACTGTATAAGCCCGAGGTGCTGGACGACCTACTCAAGGAGTCAGAGTACGTCGTCAATCGCAGGAAGGAGTGCATCTCGATGGTACAGGCACTGAACAAAGCTGAGGAGTACGTACCTTGCCTGTTCCTATGCGATGACTGTACCTGACAGTTGCTTCACAGGATCGTGGCTGGTGTCTGATCTCCTTGAGAGTGCTGCGTTGTGCTGAGCCTCGCGGTCGTCCTGTCGAACAGTTGTCGTCGCATTTGCGTACTATAGTAATACCCGGTGTACATGGATGCTCGTGCCGTAGATATTTCCTTCGCCTCTGGGCCAGGATTGCTGTACATTCTTTCGTTGCGTTTTGGTCTATCCAGTCTTCATATCGATTCTGCGTCACAGCCCTGAGGCGAAGCACGATGACGGCACTTCCAATGCGAGAACGCAACAACAGTGTATTATAGCAACAAACAAGTCTTGACGTACAACACTCCAATTCCTTCTTCTACCATGCACACAACAATAGCGTTAGATGTCCAATACCCTGCCTCACCCTGACTATCAACTATGCGCCGTAGTTAAGACGGAAGATGTCGTTGAAACTGCATGGCTGTGAACATCGGCGAGAGGTCAACATGGTGCCGCGGAACTTACACATAGAAGCTCCCGCCCTCAGGCACGAGCTGGAAAACTTGGCTGAACTGCAGAGGGTGCTGATTGTCGTCTACCTGTACACAGAGTCTATCGTGAGCGGGACGGGAGCAGAGGGGGAGCTTCGTAACGCACAAGCAGCAAACCGGTCACGCTGACAATCATGTTCGACATCGTCGGGTCGGAGGGCTGAGCATCCAACGTCGTGACCTTATGCTGGACCTTCTCGAAGGGTAGAGTCTGGTTGTCGTGTGCACGTAGGCCATGAGTGCACACGAACGACGCATACAATAACCAAGCTTGCACACCGTTAGCTTCTCAGAGATGTTGGCCGCTCCTAGGATCTGAGTCCCCTCCCACGTCAACATCGAGTTCTGACGCTGTTTCGAGGTTGAAGAGACGTTAGTAAGGACCACTTGTTCGCAAAGATCGCGTCAATCAACGCGGAGGCGGTTGACGCACGTAGAGGCCCTGCAGACCGGCACGGTTGGTATCAAAGGTGGTGTAGTAGAAATCGGTGAATTGTTTGGCGACGGTGTTGATATCGGCCATGGCTGAGGACTATGCTACAATCTGAGGGGGAAGAAGGAAGACGGAGGTAGAGGAAGATGAGATGCGAGATGCAGAGGACGTGAGGAGACAAAGATCGTGAAAAGATCGGCACGCGAACGGAGCACACGTCGCGTCCCACGAGGGCGCGTTGACATTCTCCCACAATCAGTGCGAACAGTAACTGAGATCAGTAAATTGCTATCCAAGCATCAGAGGGTGAGAAACGGAGGTAACTGTCCCTGGGTATAGATTGCGATTGCACGTTCTGGCGACGATCGAGCGAGCTTGGTTGTCGGCAGCGTTCAGTTGCAGCCAAGGCATGTCCACGCCAGCGACCACCCCTCTTCCCGCCATGATCCCCGCAGACTCGATGTCCACCCGTCCAGGCATGCGCCGCAAGTCGTCGGCGCAGAATCTCCTTTCCTCTTTCAAGTCTCGGGATCAAGCTTCTAGCCAAATGGGCAGCGTCTCTTCGGCGACAGGCTCGCAGTTCGCGTCAGTCTCCACTCCCACTGCGCCCAACATGCCGCTGCCCCGCGACTGGGACGTGCAGTCCGGCACATCCGACCCCTCCTCCGGAACCTCTAATGGCTCGCTTGCGCAGGGCACGTCGGTTGAGATGTTGAGGGAGCTGGTGAAGAAGCGGATCATTACGCTGACCTACCTGCGGAATGTCCACGAAGGGTGCGCTGTCCTTGGTGATTCATTCAGGCGCAGAGATGCTCAGGCACTTTCAGGAGATCACACTGGTTTCACACCATTGTTATAACCAAGGCCGACCTCGAGCGGATATTCTCAAACTCTACCATGAAGAACCGGTATGCATTGTGTAGCGCATCTATATGCAACAGACTAACTACAACAATGTTGCATAGGACGTATCGATTTGCAATGCTTGGGATGGCTCTTGCTCATCTATTCGACGTGAAGGATCCAGCAGATCTCCTGCGTGGGTTCTCTAACGTCCTCAACGAGTTTGAAGGGCTGAAGGATATAACAAAAGAGAAGGATGAGAACGATCGACCACGTATGGTGCGTCTTCACGGACATCGTTTGGTGCCCTTCACCTGACATTTCCCTGAACTAGCGTTTGTTCAGAACAACAAGGATGAACAAAAGACAAATCGGAGCTACCGACTACGCGATTTCATACGCGGACGCAGCCGATGCTCCATACCTCACCATGCCTCATGTCGTACGTGCTATCGCGCATTGTCCTTTCATCTCGTGACCAATCTCTACACGCGTCTTCAGCCCTTTCCGCTCGACTACCATCAAACCTTGCTATCATTGCTTGACGTCCTCTCAGAGGTGTATAACAAGATCTCGAAGATCTTGGGCCCCTCTCCGTTTCCGAATTCTGGTCACCATATGATGGGTCCTTTGGGTTTGTTGTCGCCTCATCCCGGGGTCTCGTATCTTTTCGCAGGCGCAGACGCCGCACCAACACATGAGGGAGAGGCGAGCCTGTGGGGTATAGCTCATGCCTCGGGGTCAGGTACCCCTGCTGCGCTCGGTGGTAATGGAGGGAACGTGCTCTACGGAGGTGCTCTGGGAAGCCCACCGCCCAGCTGGAGCTCAAGTCTTGGTGACACTGTCAAGCAGATTGACAACAAGCTGAAGGTAGATCTACGTGCTTTCTGGTCTTGTCTTCCTCTGACCAAGCAAGCAGAAAATTATCGCTACGCTGCTGAAGGAGCTTGACGACTTTGCTCGAGCTAACATCAAGGATGAGCTGGCGTCTCTCGACCCGCTGCTGCGTAACGTTGCAGTGCGAGAGGAGCCTCGTGACTACGATTACGACTGAGCCACTGCATGGAATGGGATTCTGTGCGAGGACAGTAGGACATTGTGTCTGATATCTTTATGCCTGTATCTATATTGTGTGTACTATAGTAGCCTTAATACTTGTAATGCATACGGCAGCGCTACCAGTCGGAGATCTTGTAGCAGCAACACATTTAAACCCTCTATTGTTGACGGAGCATGCTGTACTGAGACGGCGTAACAGACAACGACGTTGCAACCAACCGTACTGACCACGTTCTACATGTATGTAAATAAGAAGTGCAGCTTGTCGCAGGGAGCGCGTAATCGCCCGTAACGTGCGGCGTTCATCAGCGGGGGAAATTTGCTCGAAGTCACGAATCCTAAAATTTAAACATGACTCGATAGTCGGGTAAAAAATCATAGTCTTCGCCGGCCCTAAGTGAGTGGCAGAAATGTGTCTGGCGGTAGCACGCAGCGCGGTTGGTCACAGACATCGAGAGTGATGTGGCGAAGGTGGTAGAACGACGTCGAGGACGGGTCGAACAGCGAGGAGCGATCTATCAGGCAGTGGCACGGGCGCCAAACCTGTCAAAGATAGGCCGTAAATGGGCGCAAGCTGCTTATCAATCAGGAGAAGCTGGGTCGGAGTTTCAAATCTCCTCAGTATATAAGGCCGGGCTCTTGCACCTCAACCTTCCCTCCCGCCCAATCCCGTGCTACCGAGAATATTCCCACGCTTCTACTCTTGCGCCTTCAGCAATTCACTTTGTTGAACCCATCCACTCGGTCTCCGTGCACGCCTCTCTGCATCATACATCATGTCCAACTTTGCTGCTTTGCCGTCACGCCAAGTGACCTTTTCACGGCCGGCGAATGTTGCACAGCAGCCGTACCAACAAATTCAGCAGCAGCAAGCTGCTAACTCTGGCCTCGCGCTACCATACTCGAATGCATACCTGCCGGGTCCCTCTAGCCAGAACAACCTCGCACTACCAGTGCCCGGTGTGACACCATACCAAACGCAACAGCAGGCGCAGCAGCAGCCATCGTCTCTGTATCCTCAGACCCAGACGCAGGCGTCGTCCCAGACTCAGTCGACCTCCTCATCGCAGACTGCGGTCGCGAGCCAGCCTGCTCCCCTCGCTGGCCCTTCTACCCCTGGCCCTAGCGCTGTTCCTGCCACCCCTGCTCCGCTCACTCTCGAGCAGCAACATATAACCGCGGTTGAAGGCATCGTCCCGACGCTCCAGAACATCGTCGCTACGGTCAACCTCGACTGCAGGTTGGACTTGAAGACTATCGCGTTGCACGCGCGCAATGCAGAGTACAACCCTAAGGTTTGTAGCATGTCTTCTGATTGTGTGTGAATGTCTGACTTCTATCCGCATTCCACTATATAGCGTTTCGCCGCGGTCATCATGCGTATTCGTGACCCGAAGACGACCGCCCTCATCTTCGCCTCTGGCAAGATGGTTGTCACCGGTGCGAAGAGCGAGGACGACTCGCGGCTTGCGTCGCGCAAGTATGCGCGGATCGTTCAGAAGCTTGGCTTCGACGCCAAGTTCTCTGAATTCAAGATCCAGAACATTGTCGGTAGCTGCGACGTGAAGTTCCCCATTCGTCTGGAGGGTCTCGCGTACAGCCACGGGCAGTTCAGCAGTTATGAACCCGAGGTGAGTGGCGTTGCCTTCGTTGGTTTTAACCGACTAATTGACGCACTTTCCTCAGCTCTTCCCCGGTCTCATTTACCGCATGATCAAACCGAAGGTCGTCTTGCTTATCTTCGTCTCGGGCAAGATTGTCCTTACTGGTGCAAAGGTAATTGTTGCTCGCTGATGGACATGACGCCACTGTGCATAGAGCCATTGCTGACCGTATCTCCTTCGTCGACCTACTCAGGTCCGAGAAGAGATTTACACCGCATTCAACACGATCTATACTGTGTTGTGCGAGTTCCGGAAACCATAAGCGTTTCCGCGCGCCGTCTCCTTTGTCCCATCGCGTTCGCTCCAATCGCACTGTCCGCCACGATTGGAGGTTGGTGTGGGTGACATTGCTGTGTTGGTGGGCGGACGGATAGACACCGACAAAATTATGGACCTTCCGTATGAAGCTGATCTTCCCCTCCCACTCCCTTGCATGCCATAGTATAAACCCCATAGTAGGTAGTCACATATGTTTATTTCGTGTCGTAGGGTTCTGTAGCATCTGTATCAAATACATAACAAGCATTTTATCCGGGTTCCTTGTTCAGTATTTGTCCCTTCCGGCGCGATCGAATAATGCCGCACTGATCGAGGGAAGATCTAATGAGATTGAGTTATCAGGTCGCCCGAGTCATGGCATCATCCCTCGAACGTCCTCCCGTCCTCGCCGTGCTCTACCCTTCGTCTTCCTCCTGAATCATCTTCTCGCTACGGGCGCCGGTGGAGATTACAGTTCAACATGACTACAGGTCCTCCTCTCGCAGTGCCTGACGAATTATCGGGGGAAGCACCTGCTACAGCCGCTGATGTGACGTCCTCACTAGCGAAGGCTTCCCTAGACGAGTACGTCTGCAATAGGGTGTGTTGGGTGTGATTCTGAGAAGCTATAGCAAACCGGCCGCTTCAGGTCCATTACCCCAAGTATCTACAACATCGCATGGGGTACCACTGACCGACGTTTATGCTACTGCGATAAAACCTGCCCAGGAACACGCACATGGACAGGTCGTGACACCCTGGGACGTAGAGGGTGCTGTCACAGACGACGGAAAACAGCTTGCGATTGACTACGACAAGCTCGTCGACCAATTCGGTACACGGAGAGTGGATGCGGCGGTGCTCGAGAGGTTCGAGAGGTTGACGGGGCAGCGTCCGCACATCTTCCTTAGAAGAGGAATGTTCTTCTCCCATCGGTGCGTATATATTGAATCCAGTGGCTCAATGTACTGAA
This sequence comes from Fomitopsis palustris, assembly GCA_029783445.1. NCBI lineage: Eukaryota > Fungi > Basidiomycota > Agaricomycetes > Polyporales > Fomitopsidaceae > Fomitopsis > Fomitopsis palustris. Next base: position 329,425 of record JARAOQ010000005.1, read on the forward strand.
TAGTGCGCTCAGCGACTTCGACAAGATATTGGATCGCTATGAACAGGGCAAGCCGTGGTTCCTGTACACTGGGCGAGGGCCGAGCAGCGATAGCATGCACCTAGGACATATGGTTCCCTTTGTATTCACAAAGTGCGTGCCCGACGAGCTCGCGTACCGGCTATGTCCTGAGGATATCCGAGATGGTTGCAGGACGTCTTCGATGTGCCATTGGTCGTGCAGCTTACTGGTGCGTTCAGTGATCTTCAGCCTCAGATTCTCACCTACGAGATCCACAGATGACGAGAAGTTTCTGTTCAAACACGAGCTCAAACCTGAGCAGACATATGAGTTCGCGAGGCGGAATGCCCGCGATATCATAGCTGTCGGCTTTGACGTAAAGAAGACCTTCATCTTCAGCGATTACGACTACGTCGGCGGTGCTTTCTATAGGAACGTCTCCAAAATCTCTCGTCAGATTACGATCAATCAAGCGAAAGCCACGTTTGGCTTCAACGACTCGTGCGTACTCATGGCTTCTTGTCTGCGTCCGCAAATTAGGAAAGTGAGACGACATCCGCTAGCGACAACATCGGCAAAATCCACTTCGCCTCCATTCAAGCCGCACCTTCCTTCTCCAACTCTTTCCCGCACATCTTCGGCACCACCTCAAACATCCCGTGCCTCATCCCTTGCGCGATCGACCAGGACCCATACTTCCGCCTCACCCGCGACGTCGCCGTGAAGCTCAAGTATCCCAAGCCTGCACTTCTCCACTCCAAGTTCTTCCCTGCTCTCCAGGGCCCGCAGACGAAGATGAGCGCCTCGGACGTCAACTCCAGCATTTTCATGAGCGACACGCCTGCGCAGATCAAGAACAAGATCAATCGCCATGGTTTCTCGGGCGGTCAGGAGACGGAAGAGGAACATAGACGGCTGGGTGGGAACCCGGACGTGGATGTGGCATATCAGTACCTTGGATTCTTCTTGGAGGACGACGAGGAATGGGTGAAGCTGGGCGAGGTACAATCCTAAAGCTCACGGTACTGCAACGAGGTTGACCTCTCATCGCAGGAGTACCGTGCCGGTCGTCTATTGACTGGCCAACTCAAAGCAAAGTGTATACAGCTCTTGCAGGAGTTTGTTAAGGGATTCCAAGAGGTCAGGTGTTTTTGCTCTACAACCGATATCTTTACTGATACGATTGCCCTCTGTCTCTCTGCAGCGGAGAGCAAAGGTCTCTGATGCTGATATTAACGCTTTCATGGATGCCTCTCGGAAAATCGAGCCTTCGTACGGCAAAAGCAAGGTCGCACCCGCTTCGTGAGCACTATTGGTGGTCCAGAGACTTGTAGGAGCACGGAAGAAGATCAACGATATTGTGTTGTACATTTAGATGCGAATGGAGTCGAAAGCATGTCACTCAGACCCTGCAGCCGGAAAACCAAGGATCACACATTTCGTTACCGGCGCTGCTTCCTTGAGCACGCGTGTTGTTACAGGGACAGGGGCTGTTGTGCCAGCCAACGCTTCACCATTTCCAGTGACTCTTTCGGTTTGTCGTACGGTGCCTGCGTAAAGCATGGTTCAGCATCAGTCTTTGCCGGACTGGATCTACATAGACGTACCATATGCCCTGCCCCATGAAGGGTCGCAAATGTGAGAGGGCCACCGGTCCTCGTCCTCCCTGCGACTATATCGTCTACAAACCACTCAGTCAACGGTTGCTTGACGAGCTGCTTCTGTCCACTCCACTCCATCCGGAGTGTCATGCGCTCCTGGCCGATCTAGATATATCCCGTAAGCTTCGCTCGCTCGTTCGCTCGACTTATACAGCCAGACGATGCACACCCAGTTGCACAAGAGGTCATTGACGCCGACATATACGAGGGTGCGCACCCCGCGCTCTAGCAGTGCCGCGACATAGTCGTAAGCTGGGAATATCCTGTCGCCGTTGGCCCACAGCGTGGCGAGGAAGTCTTCATTGATGTTCGAGAAATTGGCAGGGGCGGCGGGGTCTACTCCAAGCTGAGCACGAATATCGGGCCTGCTGAGGTATGCTGCGATCTCCCTGCGGAAAAGTGAGTCCCTATGATATGCTCGTACAGAACAAGAGGGCGCGCACTTGGTAACCGGATAGCAGAGCGTGTCATTCCATTCGCCGCCACTGGTGATGAAAGTCGTCGTACCAGTGAATGGTGCCCATGGCACGGGATGCTCACCACCTCATCGTTAAGTCATATGGATTGACACCTATGGGTTCTCAGTACTGAGGTGGTAGAAATCCTGAGCTGGAGTACAGACCCCAAGGGTACGTAGCGAGCAACTCCTGCTCGCAGAACCTATCTGCTGCCTTACAATCGAGACTTTCGTAGCGATCATAACACGCATCCTTGAGCCACTTCTCGCATCGGGCGTGCTGAGAAGCGGGGCGCACGATGATAGTGTTCTATGGATCGGACAGCATGCTATAGGACTGACCGATTGCTTCAACTGCATGCATGAGCTGAGGGGTCCATGCTCAGCCCCGTTGTACAAGAAAACAGGTCCAGCAATGCGCCGCACCGAATGCTCTGTATTGGTGGTACTGTCTTCGATGTGCAGCGCATGTCGTAATACGCTGAGTAGAGCGAGTAGCTGTCCGTCAGTCCATTTCCTTGGTGCCGGGTTTAGCGAAACATATCAAAGCCTGGGAAAGAGATGCATAGATGCACACCAAGCATGATGGAACTAATGTTGACTGGGTGTAGGCCGGCATTCCTCAGGCGAGCGTTTTGATCGAAGATCTCCGAGGCGAAGACGGGGATGAATCGGCCCTTTTCAATTCGGATGTGATTGAACATGGAACCACAGGAGGCATCGTGGGACAGATTTACAGCATAGGACTCGCCTGCCATGTGTAGCGGCCTGCCGCTATACTCGCTGAAATGCTCGAAGAATATGGCGAAGAACGCGGCCACATCCTTTGCTGCTTCGAAGGTCGTACTCTGTAGGAGAGATGCTAGTATGGAACATTGAGTTGAGGCAAGAGGCTACTACTGACCACCGTCTCTCCATACTCAGCGTAAGAGTATCCGACACCAATCGGCTGGTCTATGAAGATCATGTTCGCGTTGCTGTTCCACGAGTAAGGATTGTATGTTGTCCTGGCGGAATCTGCGACGAGGCAAGGACCTGACGAAAGCACTCCCAGTATAGCATACCAGGACCCATTCAGTGCCTCACATACCGAGCTCCATGAACAATCCTGTCGATGCAGAGCCTCCATTCATCCAGGATATGAAATCATCCTTCTCTGGATCCCCCCTACTCTTGAAGAAGTAGAAGAACAGATGCCGAGCATCGATATCGATATATCCTGTATATGCTCTTCTCGATGAACACTGTCAGCATGAGGGTAAGCCACCCTGTGCACTGCGTACCCCACGGTGCCATCGCAGAAGTCGGATCGCTTGATACGGATGCTGTGGCGAGGAAATGCTGGATGCGACAACACCTGGTAATTCATCCGGACAACACCCGGGGTGGCAGTACCACTCTCGGGGTAGGATGCTGACCCAGTAAGTTCATGTCTGTCCGTGTCTAGATGAGGGGATGTAGTTGTCGAGGTGCATGTCTCAAGCACGTTGCTATGCAGCGTATGGATGCCGCTCATCCCATAAGATGACACTGCTTCTTCCCTATAATGCCGCATTGCTCCGCGACTTCCGGCCGCTGCAAAATGGAGAAAGGTCAGGAGCAATAGTCGCATCGTACCTCTGGCGATGAGGGGCACCGTGGGGGTATGATGACAGGCACAGGGTGGGCCGTATCCTCTGATATGGCGCGCACCTGCATATTCCCATGCTGGAATAGTTCCTTTGATACGTCGACGAACAGGCGCTGCCTATCGTTCTGAGTTGTATGTACAGCAGAAAGGAAACGATCACGTGGCCAAGTTGCAGTACTAGTACATATCGACAATTATCTACATCGGGGGTTATTTATGGCCTTGTAATTTCTAGCAACTCTGTATCATCGGGTTCGGCCTCGGAGACACCGAGAGTGCTGTCTGTTTCCGTACCTGCGCTGGGGACATATGCTTCGAAGACGATGGTGCCGCCCAAAGAGCCTACAACACTTGCGAGATACCCGCCCTCTATATGGTAAGATCTCAGTGTGCTGTCTGGAACAATCGCGGCACGACGGAGGCCAAGGTACAACCGTGATATACAGAGTGCCTGCAGCCTGTATATCCAGTGGATGTGTTAGCAGAGGTGCATAGTGACAATGCAGCGGGATTGGATGACTCGGATGACGTACACGTAAGTCAAGTCAGTGAGCGAGATATCGGTCTGAAACCAATAATTAATTCAGAGCAAGCTCCACAGCGTCCAGTCTTACATTGATGAGCTCAAGGACGGTGTCGAGAACAAGGAGGCCGACAATGATTCTACAGAATCAGTGTATCAGATATATAGACAATCGACAACCTGTAGGTATCTCACATGAAGTATGTCGTCCCTAGTCCTTAGGTTTGGTCATCTTGTCGCTGACAATTCAATAACATACTCACCATCACGAAGTAGCATCTTTGTTAATGGAGTGTTCATGATGCTTGAACTATTTCGGATCACCTGTCTCGTACTATACGTGGTCCGCCAGGTAGTGACCAAGACTAGCACCTCTGCAATGATTGCACATATCAGGCCGGCATCCTTTACTGAAGGCTGCGTCAGTACGTGGTCTATATGACAATAGGAGATATGAATCCAACGAGCAACCATCGTACTTACATCCGCTACGCCAAGCACTGTGTAAGCATACCGGGTATGGGCTCATTTGCAGCGATACTTACCGCTGGACGTCCGTATGCATACTTGAAAGAATTAGGCAGCCGACCGGCAGAGGCTCTGAAACCTTGTATAGGCTGCATGCAAAGTACTGTGGGCGACACGGCACAATTCAGCAGGTATCCCGATTGGTGATAGTGGGCGCTCACAAAGTCATATGAGGTAAACACCAGAAAGAGGAGGAGGATGGTGATGGGCATCGCTAATACCCGACCGCTGATGGCGTATACACGCAACGCTGAGATCACTGTGGAAGCACACTCATGAGCTCTAACATATCTGAAGTGCAATCACACCGTCACCTCCTATTGTCCAACGGAAGAGGATAGAACAGGCTGTCTCTACGAGAGCAAGAACGAAGCCACTGCCACAGCGCACACTATCAGCCTCCATCGCAGGGCGGAATCGAATGTTATACCTCTGTCATAGCATTATGAAGACCTCGCTCGAGATCCCATTTGCAGAGCGACTCACCTCGCAGCCCGTAACAACCAAGAGCGCTACGGATGTGCTGAGGGAAGTGATTGTCGAAACATGCATGATAATGTAGACGAGGGTCGGAATGGACAATTTGCGCTTCCATATGAGCTCGACCTCTTGGTCGAACACTAGACATCTCTCATATAAATACACGGCTGCAGGCGAGGTCAAATGTTTCCTATGTCGTTCGATCCCTTCAATGCTGAACTCACTGGTTGTCACCGCCAAAAGGCAGTTCGCTACGAAACTACGTGTGCATTAGTTGCTTGGAGAAGCATGCATCTCAGAACCTGAACATACCTGGCCGCTAATGCTGCTGCAGCTTCCTGCTCGGACGACATATACCACTGGAAGATGTACGGGAGAGCTTAGGCCGGCTACAGTTTCGTGTCTCCGCGTGGCATGCACCACGCAACGATGGATGAGAAAGTGGTCGAATGCTGAGCTAGTTACAAGAAACCGAGAGGTTAAGCGGGGTGCCTAGTGCAAAGGTCTGCAGGATCGCAAGACATGTCAGAGCTGAGTTCGATGCACAACCGAGGGCTTATGGGCGTCGTCATGGCCATGTAATTATAATGAGTGACGGCGGTGAATGAATAAGACCGAAGGATGCCGATACTTGCCGCGAATAGCATAGTTCCGAGGACTTTCCAGCAGCGCAGCAAGGCGTGCGCTACGCTGTGAGGTCGCATCGGAGCGCTCAATGAATTCGGGGCATCAACATCCTCAGATGTCCAGCTTCAGGCTCAGACACTGCGATCCAGCTCCTGTGCATACGTCAGTTAATATCATGGACAGAGATATCCCCGAGCACTGACGTACATTTGCGGCGACCACGACTGGTAACCGCGGCCAGGTAGTGCTTTCGATGCAAGGATCGTCCAAGCTGCGCACACATAGAAGTTGATCGACCAAGATCGACTAAATGGCCCGCCTCTAGTCAGGCTCGGGGACAGACCTTTTCACGCTCCTCAATTATCCCACTCGTACTCGTCAGCACGAAAGACCCGAGCATCGTCGAAGCCGTCTAGAAGGGTCTCTGGCGAGGTGCAATACGATCTCCCCAGTCCTTGACATTGCACATTCGAGGTGCCGTGGTGATTGTTGTGGGAGAGAGCCTTTTCACCTTGAGGGCATGCGTACCAGATGCATACCCACGCACTATCTGGTGTCGAAACACGCTAGAGTGCAGCGTGTAAGTATGATAGTAGCTCCTGTGGCATCATGAGATGCACGAGGATATTGTTGTACTGTCTGCACATCAGGCGAAGGACAACAATACACTGCCCCGCTCTGTACACCGATGAGCCTCCGGTCAAAGCGGCTGTTGGGCGATCCAACGATTGACTAGCTCGAGCGTCTGCTTGGGCATGTCGTGCGGAGCCTGAGAATCACGGGGTGCATGTCAGTTTGTCAACAACACCAAGCGTACCAGTTGCCTACCATGTGCCCGGCCCCGAAAATTGTGGCGAACGTCAGTGGACCAGCACTCCGCGTCAATCCAGCTGCGGTGCCGTCGACCTCCCATTCTCGCAAGGGTTCAGCAGCATACTCTGACTGCCCCGTCCACTGAATGTTGAGTGTCATGCGTTCATTTCCGACCTACAAATACCGTCACCATTCCATAGCCCGATACTACAAGGCAAGCACATACCCAGTTGCAGAGGAGATCGTATACTCCGACATAGACGAGGACGCGGACACCCCGCTCAAGGAGGCCCTCGAGGTAATACTGAGTGGGAAACATAGAGTCGAGGCGCGCATTGAACCGGGTGTTCAGTTGCCAGTCAACGCCCGTCCAATTCTGCGGGGTGGAATCAGTGCCGAGCAAAGCGCGCGTCTCGGGGTTGTTCAGGTAAGCCTCTATGTCTCTGTAGCACCACACGTAAGTCACAAGGGGCTGCACGGAACGATCGAACTCACTTGCTGATGGGATAGCAGAGCGTATCCATGAGGTCACCCTCACTGCATCGGTAGTCAGAGTCTCATCATGCCTACATCCTTACAAGTTTCGCTCACCACTTGCGACTCAAATCGTATGGATTGAGATCTGGTTGGACAATGAGAATCATGGACATGCTTTGGTGTGATGGACCGACCCGCAGGGATTGCCGCGAGCTCAGTTTGACAGAAGAGATCTGCCGACTCGCAGCCCATGAAATCGAACTGGTCGAAGCAGGCCTCCTTGGTCATCTTGATGCAACGGGGAATCTATCAGCGACCGGGTGAGAATCTGAGCACTCAGATGTTGCCAGATAAGCGTACCGCCTGTTTCATTCGCACACAAGTACTTCATGAGTGTCAGCTAGGCTTTGGCGACACAACGCAAAGGGCCTACCTGATAGATTCTACTGGAGGAAGGGAGGCTCCGGTGCATTTCATGTCATAATATGATGGTAGCATGTCGAGCCAGTTAGTGAGGCCATTTCCTGTGCTGGCATCAGATGCAGTGCCTATGGCGAGGGTGGAGACAAGTCAGACCGATCATGACGGAGGCAAGATTCACTGGCGGAATTCCAAGGTCAACCAGTCTAGCATTTTGATCAAGCACGGTAGCAGCAAAGTGCGGCAAGTAGCGGCCCTGTGTCATCATGTCAACGTGCAAGCTCAGCATAACATCATCTCGGAATACAACCTACCCCATACGATTCGCCCGCCATGTGGAAGGGCTTACCAGTGAACTTCTTGAAATGTTCAAAGAAGATAGCCGCAAATGCCGCTATGTCCACTGCTGCTTCCTCGGTAGAGCTCTAGAGCGATATGAGTGACGGGGCTGTGCTGCAAGCTGTTGTTGTTCAACTCACGACGAGCTCTCCGTAGTCAGCATATGAGAAGCCGACCCCAACGGGCTGCTCTACGAAGAAAATGTTCGCCTTGTCGTTCCAACCGTATGGATTGTACTCCGTGGTGGTAGAGTTCACGACATTGCATGGACCTAGGCATCTACGTTAGCCTAGGCGTCGATGGATGGACGCGTGTTCGTCATGATGGTGCGCACCAAGTTCCATAAGGAGACCTAGCGACGATGACCCTCCTGGACCGCCATTTGTCCAGAAAATCACGTCGTCTTCATCTGGATTGTTGCGGCTCTCGAAGAAGTAGAAAAAGAGATGCCGAGCTTCGATGTCAATGTAACCCGTGTATGCGCTGCCGAGGTCAGGTTGGTCGGTCCAATTGTATGCAAAACAGTCCGTGCCAATAGTACATACGCAACTGTGCCGTCGCAGAAGTCCGACCTCTTGATGCGCACGCTGTGCTTGGGAAACGCTGGATTCCTAAGAACAGTGAATACGTTGTTAGAAAGCAGTTTCAAGTCATCTGGGGCTTTGAGTAGCTGAGGACTCTGCCCGTGTGCGCCGTCATTCAATGCGGCTTTCGCCGCAGTGCTAAGCACAGCGAACGCCACGAGACAGCGCTGGGCTGTACTTAGGATACGCATGAGAGATGAAGGTTGTGGACAAGACGTCGACTCGGAGACAAATGCAGAAATTGATAGCAGCACATCCCATGAGGGTAATGATGGCCGTCAGCGGTAGGCCGCAGCGTCTATAAGCCGTTAAGTGCAGTAGCTCGTCGGGCCGGGCCGAAAGACCCTACTAGGTCGTCGTCACTGCCAGTGATCGCACCTCTAGTGCAAGTCCTTCATTCAACTCTCCACGGTACATACTATCAGCTATGAGTCACTGGGTCCACACGAGCACTACGACACTCATGGGTGGAAGATCCACTAAGTCTCGTCAGACGCTACCTGCGAAATGATCTCTGCCACGCGATCGAACCATCCGGTGATAAGGGCATCACTCGTACGCCCTACATTCCACTTGAACTGAAGGTTCAATCTCTCGTCGAACGTGTACATTAAGAAGCCGGCCACAGAGGGGTGGATCTTCCCGCCCGAAACATGATCCATGATTCGGACCTCGGCCTCGCTCGTTGTCCCATTCCGAGTCATCGCGCCGTTTGTTATCGGGTGCTCGACCGGATACCTGGTGGGCAGGACGCTCTTGAGATTACCCATGCTACTCATGTACGGGACGAAAGGCTTGCCCGCCATCTGCGCCATGTAGTTCTCCGCCGCGATAGCGCCGTAGAAGTCGCAGAAGTGCCAGAAGTATGGAGACTTGACGAATGCATCGCTCTGCTCCTTGAACTGTCGGGCGGCGGCCCAGATCGTCTGGTTTGTAACGGACTCCACTGTATCTGCGCGAGGGACGGCGATGACAACAGGGTAGACGACGATACGGACGGCCGTCTCTACTTCACCAAGAACTGTGAGCCTTGGTATCTTTGCATTCACATCGTATGCTGAGGAGAATTCGAAGTAGTACTTGTCTTCGTCGCCAGACCTGCCCATGCCGGCTGGCCCTGGACGCTGCACGCATGCGAATGCGCTGGCGACATTGGCTAGGTGTGTGATCGTAACACCGTGGCTTTTGCAGGTCTGGAGGATACGCTTGGTGTCCCCCAGAGACCAAGTCTTTCGTATGAAACGATCTGGGGCGTTGGGATCCGACATGTCTCCATCCGGAACAAGACCCGAAAGAGGCTGGAAAGACTCATCAGAGTGTTATGTATGGAACACTGCACATTTGCCCTGACCTTGCTTCTGAACCTGAGCAGCTCGTCGAACGCTGCCCTGGCCTTTGCAATCTCCCCAAGGTCAAGTACCCCCGTGTCCGGAAGCAGACCCTCCCATGGCGGTGGGAGATCAACTGTTGGCGTTGCCCCCGCAAAATGTGCTGCGAGCTCCCTTTTCGCTCGCCCAGGGGTCGTAAGCAACTCGAGCATGCATCGAACAAGATTCAAACGGCGTCTGCCGTCTGTGATGAAATGGGGCGTCATGAATCCGAGTATATATCTCCCAGAGCGCGAGTCGATGTCGCGAGCCCAGTACAGTGAGCATGCCCCGTTGCGCAGGTCGAGCGCGTCCTCTGGCGCCGCCGTAAACCAGCGGCAGCGCAGAGCCTCCGTTGCCGCGTCATGGTCATGGAATGTACTGAACTCGATCTGCGCTTGGGCCTCACGCAGGGCATGCGCCTCCGTCATCGGGAAATGGACCACGAACTCGGGGGGCTTCTCGGTGCTATAAGTGACTTTCGATGCGAGGAGCGGGTGGCGTAGGCGAAGCGCTGCGCACGCCTGGACGACGTCTTCGTCTGCGATGGTATGACTGCCCGAGCAGGCGAGGGGGACAATGGAGAACGAGTCGAAGTAACCACGCATCCCGCGGATGAGCGCGTAGCCTATCTCGTTCTGCCCGAGCGGACGGCGGTATGTTGTCGTCGATTCGCGTAGGTGTGCATATGGCGGCTTTCCGCCGGTGGAGAACAAGGATCCGGCGATGTCTTCTACAGACTCAAGAGTAGTCATAGCAAGATGTTCGCGTAGATGTCCGAGCCGATGATTATGGTGCTGATTCACGAAAGTCTACCTTTTATCAACCTCGCCGGACTGCAGTCCTCCTGGTCACCGGATTGCGCAGTGGCCTCCACGCCATCGCTGAAGCTTCGAATTCACTGTAACTGACGTAGGGGGCGCCTGCATGGTATGGTGATATCCAGTTGCCATTTAGACTATGTGAGTGTTCACTGCATGAGGTTGTGCTTCACCGTGTCATCTAGCCTGGAATTGAAGCAATTGAGGCTAACCAGTGGTCCATGCGTTTGTGTCTCGGAGAAAGGCTAGTGCGGCTCACCTAGAGCATATGGCCGCGTCGCCCCTGCTACTATTGCCCCGTTCCAAAGCCGATCTCGCTGCTGAGATCCCAGTAGCTGTACAACCCATCAATCTGCATGGCATCTATTAGCCACTGTCAATTACTAGAACAGAATATCGGTGCTACTCTTTAGCAATACACAAAGCGGGCATGAGTTTGCATTCACTGGCTGATCCTTGCATATTGTCCTTTCCAAAGTATATGACGACTATGCGTTCTGCCTGCATCTGAATTCTGGAGCGTAGAAGGGGGTGGAGAGATAGAGACGCGTGCGTTACGTCCTCGTCAAGGAGCGAAGCTTGAGCCTAAGCTTATCAGAGGGCCTTTATGAGCTTAACTCTAGGGTGCATATAGCACAAAAAGGGGCATGCGTCGCAAGGGACTCCGACTTCATGTCCATCCAGAGTAGAAAAAAAGGTCACATCAGGGTCCGACCGTGGCTCGTGGTCTCAGGCTCACTGGTATCGAGACACGGACTCATGGATCAAGAGCAGTCATAAAGAAGAGCAGCAGTCTGGATATCAGCACATGTCGACAACATGAACGGAAGTGGCCATTTGATGCAGCCTTGGACGCAGCTCGACTCGCCACGACTTCGGGCAAGCGCCGCTGTGGCATAGTACTTACCGTGACGCGGCACTTACTCAATTATACTCTAGCTCCCGCCAATGTAGCTGTTGCACACTTTGTATTGAACAGTGACCCTACAGATCTGGTATCGGACAGGCAGGCGAGAAAATATCATTGACCAGGCATCTAAGCCTCGTCAGCGGCTACCTTCGAGATGATCTCCACTACACGATCAAACCAGCCAGTTATGAGAGCATCGCTCGTCCGCCCCGCGTTCCACTTGAACTGCAGATTCAGCCTCTCATCGAAGGTGTACATCAAGAAGTTGGCGACCGACGGGTCGATCTTTCCTGCTGAGATCTGGTCCAAAATTCGGATCTTTGAGTCAGAGTGATTCGTCGTGCCATTTCCCGCGCCGTTCGTCTTCGCATGCTGCACGGGATACTCGATGGGAAGAATGCTCTTGATGTTGCCCATGCTGCTCATGTACGGCATGAACGGCTTGCCCGCCATCTGCGCCATGTAGTTCTCCGCTGCGATAGCACCGTAGAAGCCGCAGAAATGCCAGAAGTAGGGCGAGTTGACGAATGCATCATTCTGATCTTTGAACTGCCGCGCTGCAGTCCAGACCGTCTGGTAGGTCACAGACTCCGTTGTGTCCGCGCGAGGGACAGCGATGATGATGGGGTAAATGACGATGCGAACAGCCGTCTCTATCTCGCCGAGGCTCGTGAGCTTGGGTACCTTCGCGTTCACGTCGAACGCCGATGAGAACTCGAAGTAGTGCATGTCCTTGTCGCTCGACCCCCCGGTTTTACCAGTGGGCCCCGGGCGCTGCACACACGCAAATGCACTAGCGACATTAGCTAGGTGAGTGATTGTAACGCCATGGGCTTTGCATGCGCGTAGGATGCGTGTGGTTTCTTCCGGAGACCAGGTTTTGCGGGTAAAGCGAGGCTGGAGGTTGCTTGTCACAATGACACCATCAGGAACAAGGCCAGATACAGGCTAGTAGATGTACTCAGTCAATGTGTGGACCAGGAGACAACCGGCCGAGCTCACCTTGTTTCTGTATTTGACGAGCTCGTCGAACGCCGCCTTTGCCTTCCCGATCTCACTGAGGTTCGGCGGGCCCATTTCAGGGAGCAGGCCCTCCAGCGACGGAGGGAGGTCCACAATCGGCGTCTCTCCCGCGAAATGCGCTGCGAGCTCCCTCTTCGCTCGCCCAGGAGTCGTGAGCAGCTCAAGCATGCAGCGGACGAGGTTCAGGCGGCGCTTGCCGTCCGTGATGAAATGAGGCGTCATGAATCCGAGTATGTACGTCCCAGAGCGCGGGTCGACGTCACGACCCCAGTAGAGCGAGCACGTCCCGTTGCGCAGGTCGAGCGCGTCCTCAGGCGTTGCCGACAGCCAGCGGTCGCGCAGAGCCTCCGTGGCTGCGTCTTGGTCATGGAATACATGGAATTCGATCTGCGCTCGTGCCTCGCGTAGCGCGTGCGCTGCCGTCATGGGGGCGTGGACAACGATCTCGGGGGGCTTCTCGGTGCTATACGCGACCTTCGAGGCGAGGAGCGGGTGGCGGAGGCGGAGGGCCGCGCACGCATCGACGACTTCGTCGTCCGCGATGGTGAGGCCGCCCGAGCACGCGAGTGGGACTATGGTGAACGAGTCGGCGTAGCCGCGAGGCCCGCGGACGAGCACGTAGCCCATCTCGTTGCGCCCGAGCGGCCGGCTGTACGTCGTTGTAGACTCGCGCAGACACGCGTAGGGGGGCTTCCCGTCGGTAGGGAATAAGGCCGCGCCGACGTTTTCCGGTGACTCGTGGATGGACATGGAGAACGGTGGGACCTGTTTGTGAGGTGTTTCAACTCAGTGCGGTCAAAGTGTGTGCCTTATATATCGCGCTGCCAGTGAATCGATGTACGGATCCCAGGACGCCAGCCGAATCGTAGTGGCATCCAAGTTTTACTATACCTGAGATTTGACGCGCTTCTCATGATACGCGGTTGCCCGGATCCAGATCGCGAGGTGTTTGCCGGCACTTCAGTAGCAAATTTGCGTCCACAAATGGACGTCGTACGAGCCGACGAGCTGTGCCAGATAAATCAGTCGTCGCGACCCCATCCATAGCACTGTAATCGCTGAAGGACAGCACTTGGCTCTTCGGGATCGGATCAACAGAGTGCAAAGGGTACTCACGAGATGCCTCTTTAGCTTTGCTCCAGGGCAATTGACGTAGTTCTATGACCAGGCCGAAGCCTTAAGGCCCATGGCCGTGTTTGAACGCGCGTACGCCGGACGGTTGGTCGCGATTCACTCAACTTCGTTATGCATACCCCTGCTACGACGTCTGCATAGGCAATATCAGTGCCTAACTTCAGTAACACGCGAATCGGAATTATAGGCTCTCTACGCGCACCTCGGCAAGCGTCCGCATCGCGTCATGTATGTCCTATACGAGAAAGGGCAGACACACACACTAGTCGCATAAGCTATGTGTGCTTCTGCATTAGTAGAGTCAGAAGAGTGGAGAATCGCATACGCCACATCATCTTGTTCGATAGAATGGACGAGCGTAAGCTTAACCCTATCAAAGCTACCCTGCGCACCAATCCCACGCATACGTCAAACCACACCAGCACAAGGCATTGCCATTTGCTGCGACACGTATATGGTGCCACGCCGCTACCAGCAGGACAACAGTTCAGACACCGAGCCGATTAGCTTACAGTGCCTCCCCGGATAGCCATCGCTTCGTCAGTTCGAGCGACTCGGCAGGCTTGTCGTAAGGTACCTGGCGCGGAAAAGGCAGTCAGACAACCTCGTCCGGTGTCCGGCGATCGCCCTCCGGGACGCACCATGTGTCCTGCACCATAGATCGTCGCAAACGTCAGCTTCCCAGCGCTCCGGGTCAACCCTGCACCGTGGCCATCAACCGTCCACTCCTTCAGTGGTTCCTCGACGAACGCGTTCTGCCCGGTCCATTCGAGGTCCAGCAGCATGCGATCGTTCCCGACCTGGAGTAACCATTGGTTCATCTTCACGAGCACTGAAAGATGAGGGAGCGTACCCAATTGCAGATCCAGTCGTTCGCACCGACGTAGATGAGTGCTCTGACGCCGCGCTCGAGCAGTGCGGCGATGTAGAACTGCGTTGGGAACATGTCGTCGTCCGACGCCGCGAACGCCGCGCCGACCTCGTTGCTGCAGCTGCTGAAGTTTGCGGTCAGGGACGGGTCCACTCCGATCTGCTCGCGCACGTCGGGGCGGTCGAGGTACGCCCCAATGGCCCTGTAGAACGGTGAGATGCATGCTCATCCGAGTAGAAGAGGGATGACAGACTTGGTGACAGGGTAGCAGAGTGTCTCTTCAATGGGACCGTCACTGCAATGCGAGTGAGCCATGCACGGCGCGTAGCACTACGATCTGCCCACCAAGGTTTGCTGATATCATACGGGTTGTATCCTGCGATAACAAGGTTAGCCACGGTACGTACAGCACATGCCGAGACTCCTACCAGTCGCAAAGAAAGGATCGTTGATCTCGACAGAGCAGAAGAGGTTTGCCGCCTCGCAACTCATTGAGTCGAACTTGTCAACACACGATTTCTGCAAAGAATCTTTGCACCTCGGTAGCTAGGGATCGGAGTCAGTGTCGTGCCAGAGCGATTTTTGAGGGCGGATGCAACGTACTGCTTGCTTCATACGAACACATGAACTGTGGCGCAGACATTAGCACAGGCAAGAGTGCCGGTACTAAGGACAGTATGCCTACCTGATGTCCATGATCGGGGCAACGGATGCAGGACTGCAGGTCATATCATAGTAGGATGGTATCATCGTTGCAAAATCCGTACATCCATTGCCTATGGTGTAGTTGGGTGCATCAGAAGAATTGAAGTGCACTTTCAAACCTCCAAGCACATACCAATCATGATAGAGGAAAGGTTGACTGGCGTCAGACCTGCCTCGACGAGTTTCGCGTTCTGGTCGTAGACTTCTGCCGCGAAGACGGGAATGTAACGTCCCTGAGAGAATATTTCAGTCAGACCTCCTTCGAGACTCCTCATGCCTCGTGCGTACACCGTATGACTCTCCGGCCATATGGAAGCCGCGTCCCTTGAACTGGCTGAAGTGCTCGAAGAAAATGGCGACGAAGGCAGCGATATCCTTGGCAGCGTCCGGCGTGTTTCCCTGCGATACTACTTTGAATGCACCGATGCTAAGCCCATGCCAACCCACTTACAACAGTCTCCCCATACTCTGCGTAGGAGAAGCCAACGCCGATGGGTTGGTCTATGAAGAAAATGTTGGCCTTCTCGTTCCAGGAGTATGGGTTGAATGTAGAGTTGTCAGGGTGTGTGACCCTGCAAGGCCCTATAGGTCGGATGTGATGAGTCGTCTGGACCATGAGTAGCTCGCCATATCGATACGTACCAAGCTCCATGAAGAGACCGAGAGATGATGAACATCCTGGGCCTCCGTTCGTCCAGAAAATGACGTCGTCCTTGGCTGGGTCGTTTCTGCTCTCAAAGAAGTAAAAGAAGAGATGCCTGGCTTGGATGTCAATGTATCCCGTGTATGCCCTGCAGGTAGGCATGTCTCAGTATGCAGGGTCTCAACTCGAGGGTTCATCATTACGCACCCGACGGTACCATCGCAGAAGTCGGACTTCTTGATACGAACATTATAGTTAGGGAATAGCGGATGACTGAGCGTCGTATACACATCCGTCGATAACGCGGACAAGTCGCCTAGTGGTGTGAACAGGCCAGCATCGTACTGGTCAGCAGCGAAGCCGACACTTTGTTGTGCGGCGAACGTGTGCTGAGCCGCATTCGCAGCGAGGACGGCGGCAGAGAAACTGAACAGGCGTGGCCAAAACATGGCGGCGAATGTGACGGCAGTCCTGGACTCGCTCGGACGCGACCCTTATGAGTGACTGTGCGGGTGCTAGAGACGCCGGTCGTTCTCAGGGGCGCGTGCCGCGACACGGGCGCGTATGATAACAGCGACGCGTCGCGGTCACATGGCATTGGCACTCCCTTATGTGAACAGTGAGTCGTTCGAATCCAACTCAGTATCCATTAATGCCATCCGCGACGACTCTTATACAAGATGAATTCGCGCATATTACTTCGGAGATACTCGTTCAGCCATTCAGGTACGAGTCTCAATCTTCGTTATTACCCCAATTAGTCCTAATTACAGCCTGACTTCGATCCATTATATACGAAGATAGTCCCTTGAATCCGCATGATAACCTAATAAAGCCCGAGGAAACAGACCCACGCATCCCAACTTCTCAGCCCTCTATCCCACCTCCTTCAGCGACCTCTTCGTCATGTTCCGATACCCGCACTGCAAGCGGGTCCGTGACTTTGTCTCGCCGTTTCTTCTCCATGATGATGAATGTGATCACCACCATGTCGATGTCAAGCGTCGTCGGCTGGATCTGCAGATACCACTTCCTCTGGTGTCTGAAGAAGCCTTCCTCAACCATGTCCTCTGTGAAACGAGCGATTTCGTTGCGAGTCTCCGCACATGCAAGCTACCGTCGTGGTCAGCCACCAGTGATAGGTAAGGGTTACTAGACAAACGACCGCATACCACAGAGCCGATCCCTTTCACCACTTTCCACTTGTACACCTTATCATCGTTTCCGAGGAAGTACCGCTTACTGTGGCAGAAGTCTCGAAGACTACCAATGGGTGTGAACGAAAGCACAGCCACACAACAGCAAGAATACTCACAGGCCGAATCTATCTGAAGGTGCTTTGTATAGGAACTCTTCCACAGGGAGCTCCTGGATCGTACCATCAAACGTGTTGCTCCGGACGACCGGCGCTTTACACCAGCCCTTCCACTCGATCTCCGCTACGATGCTCTCGCCCACCGTCGGTGCAGGCCGGGTAATCGTCGAGACCGCCGCGCCCGAGAGAAAGGATGTGCGTATCGTGCGGACCTGGTAGTGCGCCACGCCGTTTGAGGACACGAGCGTCGTCCGCTCCGGATCGTTGTGTACCAGGTACAAATTCATTGGCTGTCAACGCGCAGACACGAGGAAGGGCGCGCTCGCCAGTCTTGGCAGCAGTCGTCCAGGAAGGAAGGGTGGATAGGGACGGGGCAAAGGGAGCATGTCTGGGCTAGCCTCTTGCCCTGGGACGCCGTTGCAAACCATACGGCCCAGAACACGTTAGATCGATCGGTTGTAAATTCGTCTGCAGTGTATCTGTGCCCCAGAGTTGTACCAATCGCTCAGTCATAGGAGTGCACACAATACTAGGTGTAGCAACGAGGATCAAACGTCAGAAAGACAACGCTCGAAACGAGAGATATCATGACGATACTCGACTCATCGGGACATAGACAACGAACAGGCTGGGTGATATTGCAATGCTTGTATTGGCCACCCGTCAACGTCGTCGATATGATAGCAGGACATTATCGGACGTCAACCAACTGCATGCAGAATCTAGCAACCAAGAACTATCAGCCCAACTGCAATCCAGAGTAGCAGAACACACGACGTACACTGCTATGTATACACAACATATTATGTCACAACTATGCTACACAGCGCGCTCTATATATCCAAAGCAAGGGGGCAAAGCAAGAACCAGACACGACGGGCCTAGAAGATCAAGACGGGCTACCCTGGCTGATCTCCCCCGACGACCTGCGCCGCGCACCCCTCGGACGGGGGCTGATATTAAACAGCCCGACGGTGTTACCAAATCCAGCGAGACAACACGTCGGGGTGGCCACGAGCGGCGCGACGCGGGTGAAGTGCAGTCTCGGAACGAACACCCGCTTGGGTGACACCGGTAGGTCCTGACTCTGCCTCCCGCTACCCCGCGCGCTACCCGACCGCGGCCTGTCCGACACCTCGGGCACCCGCCGGAGCGCGTTCAGCGGCGACACATGCAGACGCGCCTCCTCAGGGTCGTACGTCCACAGCTCCCAGCGCTCGAGCGTCGAGCTGCTCAGGCCCTGCGCTGACTCGCCCTTGGTGCCGGCCTTCACCTCAGGGCGCCGGGTGGAGAGGGCCGTGCGCGGCTTGCGGCGCACGCCGACCACTTTGTCGCCTGCGACGTCCCAGCTCCCGCGCTCGAACATGGTATCTGCGACGCGCACCACGACGAGGCTCTGCCAGACAGACGTCGGCGGGTTGGACGAGAGGAAGCCGGCTGCTGGGGTGACGTCGACCGGGCCGAGGGGATGTGGCTCGGACTCGTCGTAGTCGGAGTGCACGAAGAATGTATCGTGGCTGCGACGCGATCCTTCCTTCTCTGAGGCTCTGCGCGAGTGAACGCCGTGCGCTGAGACCGGGAACATGGACGCGCTAAGAGCTGAAGTGGACGAAGATGCGGACGGCACCCGCGAATGTGAGCCCCGTGGTGTGGTCGTTCCATTGGATGACGCAAGGGAAGCAGAGCTCCCACTCCGCGAACGACGCCCGAGCAAGCTCGTGCGCAGTGCCGGCTGCGGCTGGTTCCCGGGACATGAGCATCTGCGCGTAGGCAGATAGAGGTAAGCCCGGTAGAAGAGTATGACCTGGCCGACAGAGAACGTGATCAGGAAGTTCTCGCAGGGCAGTTCCCCGCATGTCGGACAGGTGGTCAAATTGACGGCGTTGATTCGCAGTTGGTTGATATCGCCAAACGGCTCCTCCATGATGAAGAGGCACTCGCGCGAGCCAGCGTCCCAGAGCGACAGGACACCCGCTTGCGTAGCCGCAGCGATGATGACGTGACGCTGGCCGTCCAGGTCTACAGCACAAACGTCCACTTTGTGGACCAGGTCCTGCGGATTGCCTGCGGCGATCCAGCACTCACGGGCCACCAATTGGTCGTTCCTATCGAGGTCGCAGAGCTCGAACGTCCCGTCGTCGAAGGTGAAGCCAACGAGAAGACGGTCATCACCGTGCACAGGGAATAGCGCAGACTTGATGATAGTGGCCGAGCGCGAGGGCGCGACGTAGCGCGCGCGGGGTGTCGCAGCGATGTCCCACTTGATGACTGAGCCGTTCTCGTAAGCGCTGTACAGGCAGACGACCGGTTGACCCAGCGTCGTTTCGGGACCAGGTGGTGTAGGAGTGAGCGGCCGTGCAGGCGACGGCGGGCGAGACTGGAAGTATCCAAAATGAAGGTACGCAACAGCCGTGGTTGTTGTAGGGTCAGGAGTGAGTTGAGTGATGTATCTCGCTTGGTCCCTCTCGATCGACCAGACGCCAATGATCCCAGAGGCGGAACCCACAGCACACAGTGTGCCAGCCTCATTAATGGCGACGGCAGTGATTGTTGTCGTCTGCAACGGGCCACTGATGCTCCCGAGGATGATCGGAGAGGTGTGGACTACGATGTTCGTGCGCGAGAGGCTCCTCCAGATCACCACCTCGTTCTGCAGTCCGAGCATGACGACCACTTTCCCGTTCTTGCTCGCTGCGAGCATATCGACATCCGTAGGGAACGCACGCGGAAGTGTCGCAAACGAGATCTGACCCTCGACCGAGGCCTCTTCTGAGCTAGACTCATCCGCTTCGGGGCGCTGGCGCTGGGCCTCCAGAAGCTCCGCGTTCTTGAGGAGGTACAATAGAAGCCCGTAGAGGAGTACGGTCGTGGCCGTGATAGGCACGACCATGATCTTGACGAGCCACCAAACATCGCGCACTGTACGCGCCCACATGCGCGAAATCCTGCTCATGCGGGGGCGCGGCGCCTTCTCGCCGTCTCCTGGAGCGCGAACGTCGGCAGGCTTGTCCTCTTCTGGTGCAAGCACAAGGATGGCAGGTGACTCTATGCGAACATGCACCACGGTGTCGTCAATCGGGTTCAATGTTTGCCAAATGCGGTATGCGGGGGACACCCTGTCTGTGGCAGTCATCTTTGGGTCTTGACGTAGCGAAGCCCGAGAGAGAGAAGCGGAGGGTTTGGTCTGTGCAATAGATGGTGTAGTTGCAAAGTATAGTGTGGCTGCAATAGCAAGTAGCTGGAGTACACAGTCAGAACCGAGGCTGAAACACTGTATTACTGCAGAAGCTTACCAGGAACAGGCTGACGTTCTTGCCAGGCCGGCCACGGATGGAGTTCTTCGCAGCGAGCCACGCCTGATGCCAGGTCTTGGGGGAGGCAACGTAGGAGAAGTCGACTTCCCTTTATCACCTGGGGAAAGGTTTATGTCTTGCCGCAGTAGCTCGTCCAGCTGCAACATGTGTCAGTCTCCTGCCGGTCACATCCGGAGGTGCGGACGGACCTCGAGGCGCTGGATGTCAATTGACAGGACCGTTACGAAGAAGGTATGCACGAGGAACCAGTGGGCGACCAACACCACGATGGAGAACGCGCAGAACTGGCGAATGGCACCACTTGAGAAGAACGCGATGACGCCGAGCACCGCATTGTACGACACGACTTTGAGCGTGTTGGAGGTGCCTGCCTGACTCAGCCCTTGAGCGATTCGTTCTTTCACCGGTATTGTAACGGGTGTCCGTAACACTGCATCGACCTGCAACAATATGTGGTAAGCCGCACGGGCGTACAATAGAGACAACGTACGATGTGGAACATGTTTTCCACTCCAATAAACATGACAATGATAGGCAGCAGCTCCCTATGACGCGAGGTCAGAGCAATGGTAACACAGGACAAGTACGTACATACCAAGGAACCATGGTCATCCTGAACCCAACCAGAGCACATACACTCAAGCTAGTAATAGTACTGACGATGAGCTCCACGAGACCTGTGACCGCAAGACCAAAGGGTGAATGCACGGTCTTCATGTTGCGCATTGACCTCATGCAGTACACCACGAAAAGCAGATATGCCGTATAGCAGAAGGACGAGAGAATGGACATCCGACTCTTCGTCGTAAGACTCCGGTCGTACTACACGATATTCTCAGCGAACCACGACCCTTGTTCCACTGAACCTACTCACCTCCAATGCAATGAGCTTGGGCGGCTGAGCTTGAACGACAAGGTCTCCAGTGTGGCCTCCAGCTTCCCTCAGGACGCGTAGCCATTGAACGTGCCCAGTGTTCCCAAGGCAGTCGCGGTCCGGGAAGAAATACGTCAGTGCAAGGAACATGGCACTATCGACATTGGACGAGCTCGGGTCATGCCCACGACCAGCCAGGACCATTTCTGGTGTGATCGGGATTCCAGAAACAGTGACGTTGCGAGATAGATTGATAGTGTCCAGTACATTAGTATCCGCAGCCACAGCGGTTGCGTCGTGACCCCAGTAAGCAAGAGGGCTGAGGAAGAGACATGACCCCGTTGATGACTTTAGGCAAGGAATGTGGCGTTGAGCTAGAGTCTTCGATATCCTCTGTTCAAGCGCTAGGGTCGATAATAGCGTGTCGTGGTCCAGGGCGTCCAAGCCGTAGTCTTGAGAGACGCTGCCAATCAAGAGTTGCTCGGAGCGCAGCGTGCTTTGCATGCCGCATTGTGCACGCGCAACAGAATCATCGTGCACACGGAGATTAGGTTGTCCTTCCCATATGTATCGCAGGTCGTGTTGAGCGAAGTAGCTTGAGATGTCATCCGGAGTGAGGAAAGAGTCGAGCACGCGCAGGGTGAAACCAGCAAAGAAATGGGTTTCCGGAGACGTGTAGACCGCGATAGCTGGAAAGAGGAGCGAGGTAATGACGATTGAGGAGACCAGGATCAGTCGTATTTGGTGGGTCGCGCAGTGGCTATGCAGTGGCTTCTGTGAGGCATTTGTGGACCCAAACTGGTGGTCACTCACATTCCAAAGCGATGGAAGAACCTCGTGCCGTACGCTCGCGTCCGCTGCAGCAGCGCAGGGGAAGGAAGGGAGTACATGGCCCTGGCGATAACGCACAGCCGCGATAGTCGTAGCTCCTGTGGTGCTGGACTTTCCGCGTCTCTTCCTGCGTCAATGGCTCTGGTGAGTGACCCGGGCGGGCGCAGCGCCGGGGTTATCCTGTCTGTACCAATGTAAGACTCACCCGAAAACAGGCGACTCGCCTCAAGACCCGCACAATAGTCACTCCGCCCTCGGTGAGGTTCCCTGGGATAGTTGTGGGTGTTGGTAGGTGTAAGCCTTGCCTAATCCGAACTAGCTTAGCGCTGGACACCGGCGAACCCCGCCGCAGGCACTGTCGTCTGGAGTGCATTGTGCGCCAGCCCCGTCGTCGTCGGTCGTCGTCGCAGAGGAAGCGCATACACACAGTGATGAAGAGGGCTGTCTGCGCTATGCGCGGCGGCTTCTGAGGGCAGCTAGGCGAGGAATATATGGATCGTACGGTTTGGTGAATCCCGCCTCTATTCGCGCGTCGCGCGACGCGTGCCACGTGGACCCAATCTCACGACGCGGTCGCCGGAACGCGGGACTGCTGACCGACCCGCGCCCGACGCCGTCATACCGTCCCGCTCTCTCAGCCTCCCCCAATGGCCTCGCTGCAGTCTCTTCGTCTGCTCTCGCAGGCGTCGCGCTCAAGCCGAAGATGTGCGTCTGCTCATGCACTGCGCCATGGTCTGGAGCTCACCCACAGGACAGGGCTGCAGACGTCCGCCACACGTCTGGCCATTACAAACTTCCAGATGCCTGCCATGTCGCCCACCATGACAGAGGGAAACATTGCTTCGTGGAAGAAGAAGGAAGGCGAGGCTTTTGCCGCCGGTGATGTACTGCTCGAGATTGTAAGTGTCATGCCCAGGTTGTGCCAGGACAAGAGTCTCAGAGGGCCTGCGGCAACTGTGTAGGAGACAGACAAGGCGACAATAGACGTCGAAGCGCAGGATGATGGTATCATGGGGAAAATTCTCGTACGTCTCGAACCGTCCTGTGGTGTACCCTCGAACCTACGATACTCTGACTAGGCTCCGGATGGCACGAAAGGCATCCCGGTAGGGAAAACCATCGCACTCCTCGCGGAACAGGGCGACGACATCTCCAACCTTGAGCCTCCGAAGGAGGACACACCACCTCCGCCGAAGCCGGAAGCTTCCTCCTCAGCCTCCTCTCCCCCCAAGTCGGTTCCGGACAAGCAGGAGGCACAGCCCTCTTCTCCGCCCACCACCCACTCTGGCGTGCACCCCGTAAGCTCTCACCCGCTCTTCCCCTCCGTCCTTCGCCTGCTGCAGGAGAACGGCATCGAGGACGCGGACAAGATCAAGGGGACCGGAGTGCGCGGCATGCTCACGAAGGGCGACGTCCTCGCATACCTCGGCAAAGCGAGCAGTCCCATGGGCACGTACAAGGAGACGCCGTCAGACGTGGTCACCAAGTCCGGCGGCGACCAGACGAAGCCCCCCAAGAAGGAAGCACCACAGTCTCTGGACGGACCCGCTCTTCGTCAGCTGATCGTGAAGAACATGCTGGAGGCGTCGAAAAAGGCCCAGACGCCACCAGGTGAGCAGCTTCTGCAGATTTGTCCACCGAGTGCGAGCTGACTTCTGTGTCTCAATAGCGGGGCCACCTGCGGACTTCGATTCTATCATCGCAGACTACCTCCCTCCTTCGAAGGCCGCTGGGCCCAGTTCAGCAGCGGCAAGCCCTGCGAAGCCGTCGAAACCGGCGGCTGGTTATCTGGATGGCTTGTTCTAGGTTACACGTACAACTGTCGTTGCTATTCTTAATGCTACATAGATGCCCCTTGTTCAGTGCGAAGCGATAGGGTATTCGCCTACGGGGAGGGGTATGAGCCACTCGCAACAAACCTTGTGGGTAGCGCAGCACGGTGTCTGATATTCATGGGTCTTCGTCAATGGGGAGACACTGTCTTCGGGTCAGTCCGAGTGGTACCTGCTAGTGACTAGCGTTGGCGCTAGACAAACACTCACTCGGAACTCAATGAAGCCATCGGTGTTCCCCCCTTGTCGTGGGCGCGCAGTCGGCATGATCAGTTGCAGACTGAGCATACCTTCCTCGTTGATACGCAAGGATGTCTTCGTTGATTGCTGCAGGGCTTTCGAAGCGTGCGCGACATACTTGAACCGATAGCTGTGTGTGCGTCATGACAGGGTACCGGTGAGCTTGCGGAGTTACTCACCTGAACCGAACCTGCTGTTCGCATTCACAGGTCTCGAGGACCTCTTTGTCGCTAGGATAGTCCATCTAGGCGGCATTCAGTCCACGAGTACCACCGGGAGATGGGGCCTCGGTACCTCGGTGCTTCCGAAGTTTCCGGCTGTCTGTATGCGGAGTCTAGGTGGATCCGTCGACCGTGCTGACCTGCCTGGGGGTGGAGGTGGGTTCCCAATGATAGTGAGCTTGTCGCAGTTCGAGTCGATTTCGGAGAGCGCGTCTCGCAGCCATGAAGACTGTCCGAAGTCAGGGTCGCCGGCCCCTACGATCTCAACAGCGCTCTCACCTTCAGGATGATCTTGAGGACACTACGAAGTCGTTACAACACGATACCTCACGGAAGGAGCATTGGAGGGGGGGGGTCACTCACGTCGGTGCTTCAAGAAAGTCTAGCTCTAACATTGGTTCGGCTTCAAACGTCGTAATCTCGCACGTCGCGGTGGGGCCATTCGCCTCTTCTGCCCTGTAGGCCCGTTAGCACGGGCAGGCGACGAATGCAAAGATGCATACATGAGTAGTGTTAATGGATGACCTGGCCCGACATATGACAACCGCAGCCCTGTCCCCTTATCCCCGCCAAAATACTGGTCTATCCGGCCGTTGGCGGGCGCTCTGTCTTGTCTTGCGTTCGCTCTGTCAGCGGGGCCTTGATTGTCCTCTTCGTCAGAGTGCCCTGTATGCCACACCCTATGCTTTGCGTTCGAGGAGGAAGATCCTGCGGCATTTCCGAAGAGGCTCATGCACTCGATGAGGGTGACCAACGGTACTTCGAAGGCAGTGGGCTCGCCCTCCTCTTGTGGTTGTGATTGCTGAGAGGGCTGTTCCTGCGAGGCAGGTGCTGCTTCTGGGTTGTAAAGATATTCATCAAATATACTTTTGAACACGAATGCGGTGGCTGCAGAGGATCAAGTGAGAAGTGGTGTGCTGAGTTCGGTAGTCGAGCTACCTAAGAGTGTACGAGCTTCTTCGACAGACACCGAGAGGCCACCTGATGTTGCGCGAATGGTTGCTCGCTGTAGAGCATTCATATTTCAGATACCTATATGCGTCCTCCACACGCGGATGAGCCCCTCACATTGTTGCCGAACTGAACGCCTCGCAAAAGCCCCATAACATACTTCACATCGTGAACGGAGGCTGCGAGGACCTAGTGGCGGACTCGTTTGAGCGGCAATAACAAAATCCATTGATTCGCTTGCCTTGTCTACTTCGCCGTCGTCGGACATGCTTGCGGGAGTCGTGAGCGTGGTGGAGGGACGCGACAGAGGATCGCGTTTCGGGAGCGCGTGACCGCGAACGGTAGAAACACGCGTCGCGTAGCTAACGTAATGCGCTCCCCGATGGGCTACAGCCGCCCCACTGGTTGTCACACCGCCAGTGTCCACCGCCACCCCTTGCGGACTCGCTCACCGTCTCGTGTCGTCTCCGCCCTCTGGCAGACACTACGGCATGCGGCAGCTCACTATCGTCAACCAAACGTCCGACATCATCGTCTGGGATAGTGAGAACAAAGGCCGGAGCGAGTCAAGGATCTTGCTGCCTTCGCTCTCGTGCAACACCACCATCTCAGCGCTGCACTCAGACATCACACTCTCGAGCTTGTCTAACCGCGGCGAGGCTGAGAAGGACTGGACTGCACACCCAAATGCGTACAAATTTAGACTGCCCTTGTCGTTGGGTGCGATGTGGAAGGTAGTGAACGCGCCAGAGGGTTGCCCCTGGCGCATATACCGAGGCAAGGTGCATAAACACAGTCTGAGGCGATGGTACAACGCTGACTTCCCCACAGCAATCTAGGAAACACCACTTGCTGTTGATTCTGCCTCGTCGGGATCTTGCCTCTTTCCTCTCAGACTTCCCGGATTCGTTGCCTTTGTCTTCAATGCTATTACCTGGTACGCCTAGTTCTCACATTATCACTCTAACTGGGTAGCTGATCTTTGTCTGTGCTATGTGACGGACAGGAACACACGATACGTGAGTGCACGCGATCCCTCTGCTGAACACGGGCAGACTCAGACATCTGATATAGTATGGCGTTCTACGGCTGGCCCATCTCGCAATGTCAATCGCTCGCCACTCCACTTGCCGTGCAACTACAGTCTGGTATCCGTGTGCTCGACATCCGCCTGGCCGTGGTCAAGAACCGTCTGATTGCCTATCATGGCCTCTACCCGCAGCGCGAGCCCTTCCAAAGCATACTCTCCACTATACACGACTTCCTCAAAGCACCGAAGACGTGTCGTGAGACCATAGTGATGTCTATCAAGCAGGAGGACTTCGCAACTACCTCCTCTGTCGTGTTCTCGCAGCTCGTGCACGATGAGATCGCAAATGGGCCTGGTGGCTGGGATATGTGGTTCCTCGATAATCGGATCCCTACACTAGGCGAGGCGCGCGGCAAGGTGGTCATGCTAAGTCGGTTCGGTGGCGACGGCGCCGGGTGGGACCGCGGACTCGAGGGGATGGGCATACACCCCACGGCATGGCCTGACAGTGCGAAGAACGGCTTCACATGGCAATGCAAGAACACCCTCGTGCGAACACAAGACTGGTGAGTGTGCCCGAGTAGGGTCACCGTAGGCGAACAGAAGCCTGATCGTGCCCCCCAGGTACAACATCCCGTCCTTCTTGTCGATTCCGGAGAAAACCGAACTCGCCACCCAGATCCTCCTCCCACCGGAGAACGACCCTGGTTTCCCGACGCTGTCCATCTCGTTCTTCTCGGCAGCGAGCATCCCGCTCGCTTTCCCGCCCACGATCGCGCGAGGGTTCGGATGGCCCAAGCTCGGGCTCGGTGTCGAGGGCGTGAACGGCCGTTTGGGCTCGTGGCTTATTGACCAGCTGAGCAGCGGGAGCGCGGGCCACCAGGGCAATGCACGCATGTCGCAGGTCGGCGAGAAGGGCAGCAGGGTGCGCATACGCGGATGGGCGCTTCTTGATTTCTACCGCGACCCCGAGGACAACGCCATTGTGCCGCTCCTTGTGGAGTGCAACTATAGAGGTAGGAGGAGCGGTGAGGAAGGCTGGCAGTAACGTCGCGAGTATGAGCAGTGGTGGTTTATTGTTTAGAGCTTACCTTACTACCGTGTGCCCGTGCATCGCGCGAACTCATTACTTTATGCTTACCTTGGAGGACACTCAGGAATACTTGGCAGTACGTCACCGTACTATTGGAATCTATACACACGCTCTCTAGACTACTTAATCCTAATTCATCCTCTGATGGCAGGTCTATCGACATGCCCCAATGCGCGTTAAACAGCGTCTAGTGTGTCTCCAATCTTTTCTCCATCGACGGTCTGCGTCTTGGACCAGTCATAGAAGTGGGTTCGCGGCGGGAACGTCCAATTGTCTAGCACATTCAGGGCAGCTTTTCCCCAATCGAATGTCTCTTGCTCCGCGGCGTCGGCAGGCCCGTCTACGAAACGCACCAGGTTGGCGTTGGTGGATGTGATGAACCCGGCGTCTACGCCGTTGCGTATGAGCTCGCGCAGCGGGTTGTAAAACCCCTGGGCGTTGATCACGACGATCGCTATATGAGCGGTGTTCAGTCAGATGGCTGGAACATCACTCGGAGGCGGTGGCTCTGTACACACGCTTTTCATGAATGCCAAGCTGAGACCAACATATGACTTCGAACAGCTGTCGTGCATGAAGTGTGAGTATGAGATCCGAGCGGGCTGAGTACCAACTAGCCTCTTCAAAGGTGCCAAAGCCTCCGGGGAGGGCGATGAAACTGTCTGATCGTTTCGCCATCTCTGTCTTCCGCTCGTGCATGGTGTTGACCACCACCTGATGGGAGATGAGTACACTGGCGATGAGGCCGCTTGTCTCAATATATGACACACCGTATTGACCTACATGAACGGGTCATAAGCCACTAGAAGCCCTCCATCAATAGACCCGTCATATCCAGGAAACGCACCCGCTCCCGCCCCTTCTCGTTGAGTAGCACTGCGGGCCCTCTTTTCCCCTTCGTCTGGTCCACCTCACCCCCAGCAGCAACCATTGCATACGGGACGACGCCCGTCACCTCGCCACCTGCGTCCAGCACCGCGCCGGACACTGCTCCCATGATCCCACCAGAGCCCCCGCCATAGATCAGCGTCCGCTTTGTTTCCGCCAGAGCCTTACCCACCGCTGAAGGGCGATTGATTGGGTTATTGCTACTTGAAGCGCGGGGCGATGTATGACGTAACACTCACACTGGGCCGCCCGGACATATACTGGGTGGTTTCCGACCGACGAGGCACAGTACACGGTTACTGCCTTGCCTGCTGCCATGGCTTATCTAGGTACCGGTTGCTGGATTCAATTGTCTCCTGGGGATTGTGCTTTGCTGCAACCGGAAGTCGAGTGATGATCCGGCGCAGAGATGAGTCGCCCGCTGCGGGGCCGATTGCTCGGGGTGGTCAGATGCATGCATTGGACATCTACAGGACTGCCTATCTGGGAAGCATCGCAGCCAATGGTGCCACGCGCTAGATTGCGCTGCCTCGAGCCGCACACGAGGGACGACGTCAGAACGTACGCAGCGCACTCCCCTGCTCCCTGCCCCTTCTGCGTGACACAAACTGTCTATTAGCGTAAATACCGCGGGCGGAGTGCTGCGGCACCCCCCTTGATGTCTGCCAGCCTCAACGCCGTGTAGCCAGCGCTCGACCGCTGTGGTACGCGTTGGTACTCGCAGCCTGCGCTCATTGCTAGCACGCCAAGCCGCCGCCGCTTTGTTTCAGTAGGGACTCAACGCTCAATCATACCCCCGATTCCTTCACCTCACGTTCGACGAAGCGCCCATATACAATCGAGTCTAAGTCTTCGGGCCTTCGACTTGATCGATAAGTGCTGGTAAACGGGCGAGATGGGAATATCGATCCACATGCAGGGTGGCAAGAACACTCGCAATACAATCCTGCTCTCGTTCGCAGGCCTTGGCGACCGGTGGCCTTGAGGCGCGAGCGCTGTGCGCCGTGCTAGAGGCCAGGCGAACCATACCAAACTGTGCACGTACCTTGACGCCTCGTAACGGTGCTGGTAGGTATGTCGTACAGTATGGGGTGGTCTTGCAGTCGATTGTCAAGATTTACGTTTAAACGACACTTGTTATCGAGGATCGGGCTGCATCTGAATGACATCGGCGCACGACGCACGTATGGCATGCGGGAGATCCGGGTCCACGGCGATTGCACCACGATCCCGTCGAGGTACCACGCGGAAATGGCTCTTGGAGAAGCCCAACGAGTAATATGAAGCAGAGGGGAATGTCCGGGGGACGCGAGCTGCATTGATTGACGTGGGCAAGGGCAGAGCGCCAGCGGGCGCTGGGTAGCTGAAAGGCCTCTCGTCGGAGCTGAATGGAAGTCAGGCGGATATCGGGCTGCTGTGATCGACAAAGCATCGTCTTCGCTCTTCTACAGGGCGGTAGGCACGATCGAGGACACGAGGTGGTCGGGTGACCAGATCCGAAGACGACGTTCTTGCGAAGGCATTGTCTGCCTTGTAGTGGCAAGTAGAGGACACGGCACTACTTGCCCTGGTGGTGCTCGGCCGTCAAGGGTTGTTGGGTGAGTCGTGATGCGCTCGCCGTCATGGGCGCAAACGTCGCGTGCACCGACAGAGGTGCTAGCCTGAGAGAAGCGTACATCGCCGCTGGCCAAGTCTG
Organism: Fomitopsis palustris; assembly: GCA_029783445.1. Lineage (NCBI taxonomy): Eukaryota > Fungi > Basidiomycota > Agaricomycetes > Polyporales > Fomitopsidaceae > Fomitopsis > Fomitopsis palustris. Next base: position 359,723 of record JARAOQ010000005.1, read on the forward strand.
CCTTAACGACACATAGAAGGGGGGCTCAATTGAGTCTCAGCGTTAACACTCACATAGACGCGGTCACGCGACTCTTGCTCGACATCCACGCTCGTCCCCCCATCGAGCGAGAAGCCCGATTCTCTTGTAATGCGTGCAACCTCAGTAGCTGGCGGCGCCATTCCGGTGGTGGTGAGAAAGTCCACGTCGTCAACCTACTAATATGAATGACCAGCGCTGTGGGAATGAGAAATGCAATGTGAAGGAGTTGGTTACTTCGGACCGTACCCTGACACGTTCACGTGAGACGAGCTACTCTTTGACACGCTCGAAAGGGACCCTCGTCGCTGGCAGTAGGCACCGGAGGAACCTACGACGGCGAGTACTTCAAAGAGGATGCTAGGGTGTCATGCGAGTGATCCCGGAGACATGCAATTGGCGATAGCCCAAGGCTATCGCGCCGGCGACTCCGGGATGCCGTGTGGACCGTAGCAGATAGAAGCCCAAGAAGGGAAGGTCAGAGTTGTTACTCGTAGTGCAAAGTAGCACTGCAATCGTAACTTACAGGGTATGTGTGCAGGTTCCTTCCGAGGCCCCAACGAACGTGTCCGGGCATTCAGCGAGCAATGCACCTGGCCTTGGCGGCCCCCCTCCCGAGTGACTTCCCCCGCGGCCTCGAGTCGCGAAGTTTCATTTCATGAAGCTTGCGTGCTTGAAGCTGCATGCTCCGAACGTGCCTTTGCGTCAGAGAGAAGCCAGGTGCGCGCGCAGATGCTTCATCCCAAGAGATGCAGCCCGCGCCATTGGGTTGGTGGTCGCGTATTAAAGACGAGGACATCACGGCGGGCGGGTCTTCAGCCTGAGCACAGATGTATCATGAGGCGCTATACTTGAAATCAGCAATGCAAATATCAGCGAGTGCAGAGCTTGCGTATCTCTTCCAAGCGTCTTGCAATCTGAGGCTGGGAGAGGGTGCTATCAGCCTGAGACCGATAAGAGTGAGAACGAGCCTTAGGGACTGAAGCTCATATGCGACGAAGGGTCATCTTCTCGAGCCCCTGAATGTGTACGCCTGTAGGTCCACACTTGGTGCCAGGAAAGTCGCGCACGTTCGCCCTCTCGTCTATGCATACTCTTCTCGGTGCCAATGGCTCATTTTGGGGTCTAGTATAGGCATCGCACGCGCGGAATCGAACTGACACGCGAGGGCCGGTCAGGTTGGAGGGGTTAGCGGCACCAGAACAGCACGTTCGTGAGCCACACCGACTTCGCCGCCAATTTGCAACGTTACGTTGACATGATGGCTAGCGTGGTGTCGTACGGTGAGCGGAGGAGGACTGGGGTGTTAATTACACCTTCGGACACCGTCTCGGTGTAACGGCGAATGGCGCAGAAGAATTGGGAGGCACTCAGCCTCTGGTTGACTCTTAGATCACCTGACTGCAGCAATGAGAGGCATGACACGCTGTTACTCATAGATCTGACCATATCGCAGTGTCTATCTCCCTGAATATGTGCAGATGTGGGTCCCTTCGCGAGACCCTGTACGCGCGCACGTTTGCCTGTCCTCTCGCATGGAACAGTGAAGCCCTAGAAACCGGAGATGATACATTGCGAACGCGCTGTGAAATATTGCTTGCCGATAAGTGTGGCCAGACCGGACAATGGCTTCGACGCGAAACCTCAAACAATTCTGCAGAGGTCGAGCCCAGCGTCTCGTTGCCTCGAGGCTGCCCTGGACAACTCGTCCGCGCTGATACGGCAGCACGTTGGTCGACATGCAGGGCGACGCTCCCACTCGCAGGGCCTCTAGCGAGAGCGCGGACGCCGATGTGACGTTTGTAGAGGTGCAGCCGTGTCTTTCGGGTGCCCTGGCCTTGAGAATGCGCAGAACACACATCCCGGGGAGTGCCCCAGCTCAGCCAGGCTGTAGACCTGTATTCCGGCTCCGGGACGTGTCGCCACCTCGGTGGGAGTGGTTCTCGGACGGAAGGTGCTGCCTGGAACGCGGTGCGTCAGCTCTTCTTACATCGGAAGCGTGGGCCCGGTACACAGAAGGCCACTTACCCACGTCCGCAGGGAAGCGGGCTGTCCAGCTCAGTGCTAGACGGGGCTACATCGCCCAAGCCGGCGAATTGTGCGATCGCAAGGCGACGCGGTCAGGACGGACATCACGTCCGTGAGTGTCCGTCGCATGGCCACCGCAACGCCCAAGGGGCGGGTGTGTGCAACGCACGTGCCTAGACTCGGTGCGCACCCGGACGATTCCCAGGCGCAGAGTGTGCGAGCCTGATGTCACCGCAAAGGTTCCCTTCTCCCGGGCCACAGCACGATTCCATGCAGGCGTCGACGCGCCGCATCCGGTAGGCACGACGTTCGAAGTCTACTAGCAGCGGGCTAACGGAGCACGAAAGCCCGCAGCATGTGCGATGCGTCTGCGAGGTGCGGGGGCGATAGCGGTGGGTTATCGAGTGCGTGCAGCAGGGCTCTACGGGGTCCGAGTGATCGTCGCGCATCCGTAAAAGTCGGTCGTTTCTCAGAAAGGCAGCGAAAGAGGGTGCGGAAGAAGAGGACGATCCTGACCTCGAACGTTGCCTAGAGCTCTGTATAGAATGCCGTATTCCCCTCGGAGGCTCGGGGACCGAAGGGAAGGTGATTCCGTGCACGTACGTCTCTCGTTACGGGTACGCCGTAAGCTTGGCAGACGCGTCGACTTTCCCAGCGGCGAGCCCTGTGCGTGGCGTCATAGACAGCAAGGAGACTCCTCGGAAGAATGCGAGTGAAGCAGGTCCAGTGCAAGGCTGCCTGGAGATTCGGAGACCGAATATCCCGGACTGCGTCTTGCGCGCGCACGGTGGCAGGAGTCGGGCACGCTCCATCACCCGCCCTGTCGTAGATTCGTCTGTGAATGACGAAAACAAGCAACCATTACATACCCAGAATCGTAAGGGCGACCACCGATGAATGCGCTCATGTCGCCCACCAAACAGCAGGCGCGTCTATACATTCATCCCGATCCCGATCATCCATAATCATGGAAGCATCATCCTGGGCGCAATCTCCCTGGCGCACATGCCTCCGACCACCACCCACCCACAAGTCCACCAGCCTCTTGGTCAGTGGGCGGTGGCCAGCGCGAGTACTGGGCGCAGCTGCGCAAGGACGTTAGCATCCCTGCTTATCTGCACGACGCGATCCACCCCGCCTCGTGGAAACCCTACAGCGTCCGTACGCGCCAGCGAGTACCAAGCCGCGCTATGCGACAGCCCAAGCCACACCCAAGCATTATCGACATAATGCGAGGGCGCTGCGGGCGGACACGGGTGTCGCTTCGGCGCGTCCGTTACGAGACCCAAGCCCGCGAACGCGTCGCTGCCTGTCGTATGCGAGGATAGAGTGCGCGACGCTGTGAGGCAAAGGTGCTGCGAATTGAAGGGCGTCGATGCCGACGTTTTGCGGGGGACACACGGATCAAGGTGGTCAGAGCCTATGGGACGCGTGTACATTGAACGTGCAGCGGGCAGCCCAATTGGCACGTTGCGTCTGCTCAGGTACGATTGGTCGCGCGCTCTGTCATATCCCGCTGCTCGGTGTCGCTCGTTGATGCTGAAACAGTGTTGAGATACGTCCGAGGTCGTTCGTCGCCAGCCAAAACTCGAACGGGCGCTGTCTCTGCACAACAACTCTCCTCTCTTTTCGGACTGCACGCGAATCACCAGCCGGAAGCGAGGGCACAGGCATGGCGTACAATGCGTCAGTAGGCGAAAGAACTCGCCGGATGGGTGGAGGGTTCGATGGTGGCGGATACATCGACCCACTGGCATCACCATATGCGGGGTCTGCCGAACACTGTCGAGATACCGTCGTTAGGCCCAACAAAAAATCTCACTGACACATATGTAGCTCACGTATCACCTTTGCTAGCACCGCACATCACCGCAATCAACTGCCAATTCGCCTGCCAACAAACGACATACAGTCCGAGGGGGACGAGTGGGCCCCGGGAGCTGCCGCGAGCCTAGCGCGACTCGCCCGCGCGCACTCGATCAGCAGCGAGCGAATCGGTCAGCAAGAGACGAGTGAGTCAGGTTCGAGATCCGCAGAGCCAAGCCGCTGCAGCGTCCACAGGGGGCCACAGCAGGGGCCCACACCTTTGTGCGCCGCAGGAGCGACACAGGCTTCCGCTCCGCCGTACCAATACGGAGCGAGAGGAGATAGTCTTGGGGGCCCCTGTGGCACCCCACGGGGCTGGCGGTGGTACGGTACTCCGCCTGTTCGCAGTACGCCGTACGCCATCGTGCCCAGCGATCAGAGCATTCGATGATATCAGCGGAGGCGCGGAAGCAAAGCATGACTCGGCCGATGGTCGAGGAGGGGGATCGTGTGCCATCTACAGCCACTAAAGATGAAGTAGGAAGGTTCCTCGTTATCGGGCCAGTGGGATCCTCCCAGGGGACAATGCTGGACGCTCGGTGGCGAGCGCGAGGGTGCGGAAGAGACGGGGCCTGGACTGCCAAGGACTGAGAGGACGTACCCTGAATATGTAGATGTTGCGGCGCGAACGGGACGCTCACATAAACCGCGATACAGATAAATGCAATCTATAAACGTCGGCTCGCTCTGAGGTCGAGTACTCGACACCTGTCTGCCGCGCCCACCGCGAAGGCCCGCAGAGCTACTCATTGCGGCGTCGGCTAGGCGGATTGACGAATGAGAAGCGCATACATACGTCAAGCGTCACGTAGCTGGCCGGTACATGCAGACCCCTGCGGGCCCGGGTGCGGCTTCGCGTTCGCGCGAGCTTGGGAACGGCGGACGTGGAGATCTAGAGCCCGATCACGCCGTCATGAATTCGAAAAGGAACGGGCGGAAACGAGCTGCAGGGCACGGTATGACCTCAAGGTCACGGACGAGACTGGGGTGGTGCAATGAAGAAGCGCAGTACGCAGAGGGGCAACACAGCCTACGAGCACAGGATGAGACTTCTGGAACCTGCCGGAGTGCTGCGTATTAAGTTGGTGCAGTTATTAGAATGGCCTGGAGAAACAAAACGAAGAGAAGCCAAAAGGATGCACTTCGGAGGTGACGCGCATCGCGTGAAATAGGCAGATGTTGTGTCGACGGGAGAGTGAGCGTAGAGTACTACAAGCTACGAGCCACGTTTGTGAACGACGACGCGCGTCGTCCGGAGCGCCAGCCAAGAGCGCAGCAGAGGACGAATTGCGAGGCTGTTGCCCGGGAAAGGAGGGGCTCCTGTTGCAGCACTAGTCAGCGATGGCGGGTGTTGTAGCCAAATGATGATAGATGAAAGGAGGTTTGTTGGTGGACGGATCCCACGACGAGCCTGAGACGGGACATCACTGCAGACAGAGCACGGGTCGAGAGCACGGGTGGAACATGGGTGCTTGGCTTGGTGGAGGAAGAGGACACAGAGAGGGCGGGGTCTGGCGGGGACGAGGAAGGTTGAGGAGGAGCTGGGCGGGGATGTTGTCAGCTGCTCGCAGTTCGCGTCGCGGAGCTGGCACGTGTTAAGGCGCGGGAGGGACCCCGGAGACTGCGATCGAGAGGAGTGAGGGCGGCTGATGGCCGGAAAAGGCAGGAGGGGACGTGTAGGGAGGGTCCTGGAGCGAGATACGCGACGGTCTCCTGGCTGAGCCCAAGCTGGCCTGCGTCCATTTCCCTTTTCACCCGCCACTCCCTCCTTCTCCCTGCTCCCCTTCTCCACTTCGCCTCTTCTCCCCCTTCGCTATACATAGCCCCCTTTCCTTCCCTCTTCTACCCACTCCTCCGTCGTCCACCTACCCATGGCCGCTGTACTTTCGCCATCCCACTACGGTCCTGGCCACGGCATCCTCATCAACCGTTCGCCCTCCGTTTCACCTTACCACCATCCGTCCGGTCTTCCTCCCCCTCTCGTGCCCTCCTTCCCCTCATCGTCCACCTCCTCGGCCTCTGACCTCGCAACCGATTCCGACTACTATTCATCAAGTAGTGCAGCGTACTCAAGCCGCCCGGGGCGACTGCCCCACAATGCCCACACTCACGAGTCCAAACCACGCTCTGGCTCAGCACCCAATTCGCGTCGCATCCGCTTCGCACCTCTCCCCGATCCCCGTCGCTTCGTCGACGACGATGAGCAGCCCGACATGCCCTCCGTCTTCCTTGACGACTCCGACGAGCAGCTGCCAAGCCGGAATCTCGACGCGTCGTCGTCCGGCAGGCCCGCCGCGCTTAGTCTCAAGGACCAAGACGCCAAGCTCAAATCACCTCCCGTCGGCTCCCTCCTCTTCAGTCCCGCCGAATCTACCGTATCGGGCTCGACGCCGACGCTGGCCAGCACAGCCACCGTCACTCCCAATTCTGCAGCATTCCCCCCCACAACGCCATCGCAGCTCGGCGGCGAGTGGGTCATCCCTCGCTCGCCTCACCCAACCGGCGTCGACCTTCCTGATGACATACCTAGGAGATCCGACAGCACGAAGGGGAAGTGGTCGAAGAAGTTGCTCCGGCCGCTTCTCGGGCCTTTGGCGTCACCGAAGGGCAGGTCGACAGACGATCTGGGTAACCTCCGCACACATGGATCGACTACAAGTTTTGCAAGCTTCAGCACCATGATACCTCTTTCGCGCCAGAGCACAGCGGGTTCCACTGCAGATAGTTGCTACTCGGGCATCTCCTCTCCTAAACCCTTGGACAAGAAGTCCAAGAAGAAGCACGATAAGAGCGCGGAGACCGGGCGCGAGTTTGGTATGCCCCTCTACCGCTGGTCTAGTGAAGGCGAGCAGTCCAACAAGAAAGGTCGGGCTCGCCCCCGGTCGAGAAGCGCGAACGGCACAAGACTGCTCAACGGGCGCGTATATGGCGCCAAGAGAAATGCCAACCCCTTTGCCAACGTTAGGTGCGTACACGCACACAGTGTATTGTGTCTCATGCCAGATCGTCTGACCCCTTACCGCCAGGTCCGAGGAGCCTGAGTTCGTAGAGTGGGGTTACGGCGGGATGGGCAGCGTACAATCTGGCGGTGTCGGTGCCAGTATGTGGTCCAAAGTCCAGTCGGGTGGTGTCAGCATTGGCGCACATGAGCAGCCATCCAGTGCTTCTCGTCCTAGTTCTGCTCGCGACGATGACGACGATGGCAGCGGGATGGCATGGGTCAAGAAACGCCGCCAGCGCAAGGAGCAAGAACAGATGAAGACCGAGAGCACGGACAAGCAGACGAGTACGCCAGCGGACGTGGAGGAATCCCCCCCGGCAGCTGAGCCTCATGCGAGTGGTTCCGACCCTGACCCTCCGGTTGCGAGAGAGGACGCCGCTGAGGATCGGACGCTGTCCGCGTCGCCGAGCCAGATGAACGTGCCTCTGCCTGAAGTTGCAGGTACCCCCACGAAGGAACAGCATCATCTGCAGGCTGTGAAGCTGCCGCCCGTCCACCATCATCACCATCGTGGGCATTCGCACAGCACTCTGGAGAGGCAGCTTAGCTCCATCAGAGAGAACGAGCGCAGAGACAGCGCCGACACGCTGCGCGTCATGCGATCACCGTCGTCGCAAGAGCCAGAGAAGCCCGCGGTGGAAGTTGTCTCCCCGTCTGAAGATGCTAGGCCGCGCACGGAGAGTGTAACCAGCGAGTCTAGTTCCAGCTCCAGCTCGGGTCACGACGACGCGGATGCAGAAGCTGACGAGGAAGACCTTGAGAGCCCGCGAGACGGCGAGGATGAAGATGATGAGGACATCGACAACGAGCTCGAGGTGCGATATCTTCCCCATGTATGCGACTCGTCTGGCGCGTGTGTGTGGGTTACTTTCGGCCGCCGCCCGACGATCGTTTGCTCTTCCCTTGTTTAGGCGGCATGTATGCTGACTATGTCCCTGCTTCACAGGAGCGTGCTCGTGCAACCGCCCTCAGCGCTGGAGTTGAGAAGATCAGCCGGCACAAGGAAACAGTGCCGGAGGCTGGTCCTGAATAAGCGCCGGATCGCCGTGTACCATAGCTCGCTCGAGTGTCCGTCCTGCGGATCGTCGTGTTGAGCCGTCAAAAGCGAAGAACGCCGGGCTTGTCGGAGCTGCGTGGCGCGGTGAGGTGAGGTGGGGGAGCGCATCGTTAGGATGTGTCTCGCGTCGTTCGTGCTTTATAGCGGACGACCCTCTAGCACGGAGCCCCATCTGTCGGCGACTGAAGTCGCTCGTACTTCGCCTTGCTGCCCGCCCTTCGTCGTATATCCGCCGTATCGCCGCACCACATTCTTTTTGCATATAGTCTCTCTCCGACTTCGACATCTGGGCCTCAGTGTATCATCCGTGACCGGACGTTGACTGCCTGGCACCCCCATGCTCTGCCGCCGTCGACATCCGTCTGTCGTATAATCTTGGGTTTCTAGGCTTACTCTGCTCCTCTTATCCATTCCACCAATCTTCATTCGCACCATCCATCCACCCGCTGTCCATATCGCTCGTCTCGACACAGTCTTCCGTCTCCCCAATCTCGTCGTCGCACTCAACGTACTTGTACCAGTTAATCGTCGCTTGCATTCCGCGCGTCGGATCGGCAGCGTGCCCTGCCTGCCGTGCTGCTGCGGTTGTACTCATCCTACCCCAATCCCTGCTCCGCCCGTCATGGTCTCTCGTCGACCACTGCATATATCGTAGCCTCTGTTTCTTTGGGTCCCTCGCCGGCATGTGGTCGGTTTGCTCGCCCAGAGCCGGTGATATACGGTCTATGCCCTATGCCCATATGCTCTTCATTCGTCACACAATGCCCCGTGCGCATGAGTGCGCTCGATCACAACAACATTCGGTGTTCAGGATTTGGTTCCTCCACACTGCTCGCCAATGCCTCACCCTCACCTGGACAAGCAGGTCGCACCTGCGCTCTTTTGCCCGAACCCTGTCCATCACCCGCACTTACCTTTATCACAGCTATTTATTCTTTCTGTCCGCATCGCCATCCCGTCCCGTCCCATCCCCGCCATCCGCCTCTGGATCATTGTGACTGCGTTCTGTTCTGCTCCTCGTACCATACTCGATCGGATTTTCCCGCTTTAGACTCCCCCCTGTCCATAATGTGCGACTGCAGTTCGTTTCTGGATTTTCGTACTCGTCTCGCTGGTAGCGTCGTCGGCAGTTGCGTTTGTGTACATACATACATGCTTTGGAATCCCATCGTGCGGCGAGTGTCGTCGTATCGGTTAGCCTTACTTGCCTACCGCGTTCGCCTCGTCTTCATCTTGCCCTGGTGCGATGGGCATGTGCGAGGCTTCACAATCTGTCTGAAGTCCACAATAACATCGATGTACACGCCCCTCTAAGCACACTCGACAGCTCGCAAGTCTACAATTTGACTTTGTGTATGACGCTCCGTGTGATCCCATCCTCCCTCACCCACTCCCTAACAAGCTTGTACCCACCCCTGCGAGGCAACCACTGCCAGTAAACATACCAATATCCAATGCCCACCAGCGATATCGATACAGCTGCCAGCACATGCAACTAATGCCTACTATCAGTGACCACTCATCAGAGCCAAGGCAAAGATGGGCTACATACCCAGTACGGCAGGTTCTCATACACCTTGAAGCCGGGCGCGGGCGGGACCAGCGGCGCGAGCACGAGGAAGACGTTCGAGAGGAAGAAGGCAGCCACGACTGGCGTCCACGCGCGGAAGGGCGGTGCCCACCGCGCGTGCAGCGTCGGACTCAGTTTGAAGCGTAGTGGTGTGTGCAGGTAGAGCAGGCCGAGGGAGACGAGCATGTTGATGAGCGAGATCGGGTAGGTGATCACTGCGCGGGCGTGGAGGGTGGTCAGAGGGCTATGGACAGAAGGGGAAGACGGGGAGGGGACGTACTGTTGATCATGAAGAGGTATGCATCGCCTGGCGGGACGGTAAGCACTAGCGAGGACGTCACGAACCATTGTTCAAACAGGCCCGCAAGCGGCGCGCCAAAGGGCTTGTTGCTCGCGAAGAACTTAGAGAAGGGTATGATACCCTCCTGACCGAGCGCTTGCACCACTGAATGAGTTGAAGTGAGTTTCAGAGATGTTTGCGAACCATACAACACGACACGTACCACGCCCGTGGGTATATTGCACCGACATGATGTTCGCGCATGTTGAAACAGCCACCAGCCCAGCGACGATCTATGCAATGGTCAAACGGCCGTCGGACTACGGATGCGGATTGACTTGCCCGCTCCGCGCCAAGACCCCAAAGCTTGCCAAAGAACAGGGCAGCTACGATCCGCCCACTTCCCAGTATCTCGTCCTTGGGCACGACAGCAAAGTACGCGATATTGGCTAGCATGTACGCGATCGCAACGGAGAGAACTGCTAGCGGCGCCGCGAGCTTGATTGTCCGCACGGGATCGCGAATCTCAGAGAGTGCATAGTTCGCGTTGGAATACCCGACAAAGGCCCTGTTGGGGTTGTGAGAAGTCATGAAGCTTAGACAGATATGTTGACGAACCAGACCACTGTGAAGAGGCCGGTGACGAAGGCGCTCACTCCGCCCTTGAGACTGCCCTCCCACATATGCGACCATTCATAGTTCCGCGGGGGCTGCGGAAAGCACTGTGAGTATATATGGCCTGTGGCAGAACCTGTGGACGCACCTCCTCGAGCTTGAACCCCGGAAGCCTAGCGAGCGCAGCCAGTCCACTCAAGGCGATCGCGCAAAGGGCGATCAGTTTCAGTACACCCAAGGAGTTCTGGAGGCGGACGCCCCACGCGGGACGTGTGCCGTGAATGATCATCGCAAAGGTGACGCATGATACCCCGGCCAGTCGTGTCGCGATCGGTGGCGGTGTTCTCGTAGGGTCAACAGCATGCAGGACATCTGTAGATGGACTCATGAGGATGCATGACAAATAATATAAAAGGGCAAGGAGATAGCTCACATTCCCCGAAAACGCTGACGTTCGCTGCGGACCAACCCTGTGCTGGGTTTTGAGGATGTAGTGAAATAATTCAAGGGTTGCAAGCTTACGATGAGAAGCATGTACGCGGCATAGCTACAGGCCATGAGGAATTTTGGGCGCTGGTATATATATTCTAGGTAGTTCTTCTCGCCGCCATTCCGCGGTAGGGCCTGTCGTCCCTGTTTTCAGTGCTCCTAGTACAGCATCAGAAGGGGCGATGACGTACTGTTCCCAGCTCTATGTACACAGCTGTACCGCAGGCAGCGATGGTCGCACCCAGCAGCCACATCACGAAGGAGAGTCCGACGCTTCCGGATGCGCGGAGGATGACGCTAGGCGTCGCAAAGATACTGCATGGTGAATCAGTGTGTCTAGTCACCTCTATCGGAAAGTGAAGAAACCTTGTTCCAATGATGCGATTGAATATTAGGAAAACTGTGCTTGTCAACCCTGGGTGCAGCATGTCATGCAATGTCTTTCAAGTTCTGCAAAGCAGTCAACATACCGAGATGTCGCTTTGCTCCTTCATCGTGTACTGGGCGCACGTCGTCGTCTTCCACTACTTGGATCGAAGCAACTTAAATTCGAGTAAATCCATTTATGACAAGTGAACGTACGATTCTCTTCATCCGGCAAGCCGACCTCTTCTAGGTTCCTGAGGTCGCGGAAGACGGGTAACTTAGCCTGACTTCCCTCGGTCGAGTTGTCCCCCAACAATGGCTCGGTTTCTCTGCTGTGAGAGGCCATGGTTGTCTATCTTGTCTGTTACCCTTTCAGCACTCAGCTATGCGTCCTTTCGCGAGGCTTCATGAATCCGGAGATAAACGTAGAAGTTTAAAGTTAGCCTCGTTCACGACCCGTAAACCTCGGGGGCCAGGTCTGCCCAATGAGACTTAGGGTATTGGGTATGTGAGAGAAAGGGAACGGTATGTAAGTGAGGATGTACGCGCGTGCGGACATGTCGCAGGGAGATAAGGGCCGCCGTAGCCTGCGCCAGTCAGCAAGGACACGGGCGACCAAGTTGTGCACCCACGATCGCGCAAGCGCCCATGCAACGATCGAACCGTAAGCGCTTCGCTCTGGATTAGGCAAGTCGTGTCGAACACACCATCGCGTTGTCACATCTCGTTATCCACGGAAAAGGCCACAGCGTACTTGTGCTCGAGCGATGGGTGCCGGAGGAGAGGAGACGGAGATTACCCCACAGGGCCGCGTCGTGCGTCGGCGAGTCGTCGGTTTCCTCGCACAGCAGTGGCGGAAGAAGATCGACCGGCCAATGAGAGTACGTTACGTAAGTACCGCCGGCTCGCTGACGCACGCGTAGAGCGGCGCCGGCACACCACCGCCCCGTCTCGGGGCCCATATAGGACTCGGCCTCCGTCGTACTGCCTCTTACTCAACGACCACCACTATCTCTGCATCCTGACGCTTGCTCTCTAGCAGCCATCACGATGCAGCTGGCTTCGTCCGGGGCTCGAGCCCTCAAACCTACGGGTGGAGGTACACTCCTCCACAGCAACCAAGCACGGTCGATCCACATCCCGTCCATCCCTCGCCCCAATGTTAGCCAGCCGACGTCTACTGCTCAGGCTGTCTTCAAACAGACTCGCAATTTCTTCTCTCGCTTCGTAACACACTTGACTACCCCTGGCGTTTCTCGTTTGCCTGGTAGCGTACCCGCGACGGGACGCTCTCTGTTCCATGGCCCATCGCAGACGCGTAGTATCCAGCAGGGTCTCTCTTCCTCTGCACGCTTCACGCTTTCACGGCCTTTGCAAGCTCCCCGCCTACCAAAGCCTCCAGCCGTCCCGCGGGCTGTCAACCAAGTAGGCCTTGGGTTAGCCCGCAATTTCTCCACAGGCCGCCCGGTCTTCCAGAGCCTCGCCGAGAACGTCCCCGTGACCGGGCGCGCACTCTGGGAGGCTGACTGGGACACACGGATGCGCAAAGAGCAGGAGAAGATGCGCATGCGCAAGGCATCGAAGGGCAAGGCGGCGAAGAAGTCCGTGGAGATGCAGCGTCCCCGCGAAACGAAGGCGAAGAAGGTGCTGACCTCCGCCGAGAAGCGCGAGGCCGACCTTGAGCACTATTTCCCGGTGGTTCCTCTCGAGAATCCGGACGTCACTACTCATCTGCTCATCCCCCTCGCACCCTCCGTTGCATCTTCGAGCTCTTTCCGTCAGCCGCTCTCCGAATCGCCTGCCAACCACCCATTACTCCCCCTGAATATCCTTGCGAGTGTTCATGGGGCCCACAACACACACTCGTTGCGCGTGTCCTCGCTATTCGCGCGACTCGACGGCTCTCACGTATTTGAGGACCCACACGTGAAGTGCCAAGCGCACGGCGACCCGACCGGGCTCGCGACGTTGCTCGAGGTGACTTTCGAAGGTTGGGACGAGAAACGCGTGCGCAGTGTGCTCGGGGAGGCTGGCCAGGGTTGGTGCACTCTGGAGGAGGTATGGAAGGGACGCGAGGCAGAGGAACGCCAGGCGATGGACGACGCACTCGAGACAATGTCCGCCTCCGAGTCGGAGGTCGAGTACATACGCCCGGACTGGCGTATTGGTGTCGAGATCGACCCCGCGCACTCCATGGTCCTCCCGACGCTCGACTTCTCTGCGTCCTTCCCCGTCGCGCTGGCTTCACCGGCTAGCATGTCCCCACCCGCGCTCTCGCGCCAGCCATCGGACCTGTCGATGACAGAAGGGCTCGATAACCTCGCCTTTCATAATGCATGGGCTTTGATGCATGCGGATGACGCACGCTTGGACGGCGACAGGTTCTCGGACATCGTATCTGAGTCTAGTTGGGTGGAGACGATGTACCATCCTGATCTCCCGGCCGTCCACTCGCATGCCCCTCCATCGGAACGCAGCTGGTTCGGGTTCAGCTCAGAGTTCATGGGCAGAATGGCTGACCGAGAACAGCCGAGGGAAAGCCCGTCCTAGTATGCCTTATTCGTCGTGCTCCTGTGTATTGTACTCTCTTTCCTCTGCCTGGCAAGCTCGCATCTCTCCTTGTATCAGTCTCACTCGATTATGCCATCAATACGAATGTGAACAACTGCGCATTTGCACCACATACTGGCCGTTCGACCAACGCGCGAGATGGAATAGTATGCGTTGGCGTGTAGTATTTTATCGATACGAAGAACATGAAAGGCACAGTGAGTTGTGACCCTAATCTCGCGAACTGCACACGGCAGTTCGTTCTACTCACGCCCTCGAGGCGGCGGGAACGAACCATTGCAACACTGGGTGATGCATTGCGCATGCCGCACTATACATCGCTCGAGATATAGAAAAGGATGCATTATGGAAACACATAGCTACAACAGTCGACCTCAGTCTGACGCAACACACCCCATGCAATACTGCACGTCTAGTAGACACGCTTGAAAGGCGGTACGTGCTTGCACTCGTTCTCGTCAAGCGTCTTGTCGATGACCCCGCGGTACTTGATGTCGACGTTAGGCTTCGTCGGGTCGTGCAACCAGGTAAGCGTGTGTTTCATCCAGTTGTCGTCGTCACGCTGTTGAAAGACGGGTAAGCGATCAGGCGGGGACTATAAGACGATTGCGCATGATTACCTCGGGGTAGTCCTCGCGTGCGTGAGCACCACGGGATTCCTTGCGAGCAGCAGCAGCGGTGATAGTCTGGACGGCACATTGGAGAAGATTGCGGAGCTCGAGGGTCTCAATGAGGTCCCTATATGCGTCATGTATTCATCAGTACATTGCCTTAGGTAGGTTATCAAGAGTATAGTACTCACGAGTTCCAGATCATGCTCCGATCCTTGATGCCAACCTGCTCGTAGCTCTCGTAGATCTTGCGGATCTTCTGCACACCCTCGTCGAGTGTCGATTGGGTACTGAACAAGAAGTCAGCTTCGCGCTGAACCTACCAGAACGGACATGCGTACCGGAAAACAGCAGCATCAGCCTGCATGGCCTTCTGCATATTGAGACGGATGTTAGCCGTGGGCAGGGGACCATCAGCCTTCCTGATCTTGTCGAGGAACTCGATGCTGTGAAGACCGGCCTCCTGAGGAATCTCCTTGTGAGGCTTGCCAGGGGTGAGCGTCTCCTTGATGTGGTGCGCGCATGCGCGGCCGAAGACGACGATATCGAGCAGAGAGTTGGCTCCAAGACGGTTGGCGCCATGGACGGAGACACAGGCAGCCTCACCGGCGGCGTAAAGACCAGGAACAACCTTATCCTTGCCGTTCTATAGGAAGGGGATTGTGAGGGTTATTCTCACAGTCCACCGCAGGCACACACCTCATCGACGGTCAAAACCTCACCAGTGTACTTCGTCGGAATACCACCCACTGATGAAGTGCATGTCAGTGACTGTGAGTGAGAGTGCTTCGAAGCTAAGCTCACTGTTATAGTGGACGGTGGGCAATACCGGGATGGGCTCCTTTGTGACATCGACACCGGAGAAGATAGCAGCAGTCTCAGAAATACCGGGGAGACGCTCGTGGAGAACCTCGGCGGGGAGATGGCTGAGCTGCAAGTAGATGTGGTCCTTCTCCGGACCGACACCACGACCCTCGCGAATCTCAATGGTCATGGAACGCGATACGACGTCGCGGGAAGCGAGATCCTTCGCCGTGGGCGCGTAACGCTCCATGAACCGTTCACCCTCTGAATTCAGGAGGTATCCACCCTCACCACGAGAACCTACGGGACGTCAATAATCGCACGTTGACGTACATATAGCTGCACATACCCTCAGTGATGAGACAGCCGGCACCGTAGATACCGGTTGGGTGGAACTGCACGAACTCCAGATCCTGTAGGGGCAGACCTGCACGGGCGACCATAGCGTTGCCATCACCGGAGCAGGTGTGCGCACTCGTGCAACTGAAGTATGCACGCCCGTAACCACCAGTCGCGAGTACGGTCTTGTGTGCCCTGAAGCGGTGAAGCGTGCCGTCCTCCATGTTCAGGGCGATGACACCGACACACTCGCCATCCTGCATGATCAGGTCGAGGGCGAAGTACTCAATGAAGAAGTTCGTGTTGTGACGTAGGGACTGGCCGTAGAGTGTGTGGAGAAGGGCATGTCCGGTACGGTCGGCGGCAGCGGCGCAGCGGTATGCCTGACCTCCCTTGCCAAACTTCAGTGACTGCCCACCGAATGCACGTTGGTAGATCTTGCCCTCCTTCGTCCGAGAGAAGGGCACACCGAAGTGCTCAAGCTGGTAGATGGTTTAGCCGGAACTCAACATGCAAGGAGGATAGATGCGTCGCACCTCAATGACGGTGCGAGGGGCCTCCCTGCACATGTAGTGGATGGCGTCTTGGTCGCCCAGCCAGTCGGAACCTTTTACCTACGTATCAAGCATTATGAACCGCTCGAGAGAGCCTAGACGTCACAGAAGCTTACTGTATCGTACATATGCCATCGCCAATCGTCCTCAGTCATGTTCTATACAGGAAGATATAAGTTGCAGCGCAAAACAGAATACAACATCACTTACACCGAGTGCGGCATTGATACCACCCTTGATTCATATGCCATGAATTACTGGTATAGGTCGAAGATGAAGACGATCATACCTGGGCAGCGACAGTGTGACTTCTTGTAGGGAAGAGCTTGGTAATGCAGGCAGTGTTGAATCCCGCTTCTGCGAGACCGAATGCGGCACGTAAGCCAGCACCGCCAGCACCTCTGCAGATCCGTGCGTCAGTGCTCAGAATCGAGGTCGTACTTCACTACGGGGCTCTACTCACACGACGATGGCATCATATTCATGTTCAATGAGAGGATAGTTCCCTGATGCCCACGACTATTCCCAATCAGTCAGCACCGTCAACCAGTAGGGTTTTTCTAGTGCGTCATACCGGGACTTCCTGGGCCTTTACAGGGTTGGTCGCGACGACTCTGTGGGCGACAGCCGAGCTGTGGAAGGCCTTCTTACTTGCACGGAGTGCCCTAGGCAGTGATGTCCTCAACATGGTGGAAGTCGCAGACCAGCCCGACGACGTTGGTGAGAGCGATGAAGAGGGGGAAGACTGGCTTTACGCGGATCCCAGGCCTGCCTCGGTCAGTGACGACCGAAATTCCGTCGCCCTCCGAACGCGCCTGTCCCGTGATTTCCCCGCATTCCTCGCCCGAAAGCGCCGGTCTCGTCGGCCAATCGCACGTTCTCAATTATCACCGCCCTCGTGAGCGGAGCAAGAAAACCTGAATATGTGCTACAGTACGCTAGATGCAACACAAACACTACGTTCAGACACCTTGGTACAGTGTACTACCGCAGGGCACCTAGAGGATCTTGTTGGACGCCTCCGCGCGGAGCTTGATCGCGCGAAGTAGGTTGGGATGTCTCGACCACTGATGCGGACAGCGGCGGAAAAGCGGGTGTTGTAGGAGGAGTCCACTGTGCCGTCGAGGTAGGCGGGGGGACCCGGGGAAGGGAGGTAATAGGAGAGCTGCTGCTCGAGAAGTCTGAACGCGTATAGTTCCACGGGGCAATGGGCTTCTGAGACGCTGGCGTGACGGGCAGTCGTGGAGATGGTAGAGAAGATGGATGAGAGGAAGCAATTGTACCAAATTTCGGAGGGGAGCGAGCCATGGGCAATGGGGCAGGACTGATTGCAGATGAACTTCTGCTCGTTGCCATGCTCTGCGGCCGAGTAGGAGACGGTAGAGCAGCAACTGGCTGAGGCGGCTTCGGGGCAGATTGCTCAATCTCTCTTTGCCGCTGGGCGTCACTCTCTCTATCCAGTCGCTTCTTGGCCTCCCTCCGCTTGCGTTCCTCTTCTCCAATCAAACGCTCCTCGCGGAGGTCCGTCACGTTGCCTTTGAGCGCGTCGCGGACATAGGCGAGACACTCCAGTGCTTCCTGCTTCCGCTTCCGGACAGACACCTTATCGCAACCGGCGCTTTCGTCAAGAAGCAGTGTGTCGACAATCCACTCGACTGATTCCCCTAGCCGTCTTTGAACTTTTCGTAGCTCAGTGAGATCGCGCTCTACCTCGAACCGAGAGCTGGGTTCCCAAGAGTGCCGTTCTGCAGAGGTTCTTTCGTCCATGAGAGGATACGCGGCATACGCAGACTGTGGTGACAGAGGCAGCTTCCCAATCGAATTTGCTATGTCAGGAAGATTGCGCTGTGAGGGTCGCGTCAGTGGATGACAAGCAAATGTTCACTACACACATACCTTCAGTTCTGATACAGCATTCATTACCGTCTTGTTGATACCAAGACTCTCACCACGCTCCAGAAGACCACGAGCAAGCATCTCTGGAAGTGCCATAGGGTTTGACTGTTGACGCAGATGACCAAGCCTAGCATTTGCACCTCGCTGCGTCCCTGCACTGTTCCCCGCGGAAAAAGACTGCCCACGCCCGCCAACCTTGGAGCGTCGGCGCGCCGGAGGCGGTGGTGGTTCCGGGACCTCCACAGGTATCCCGAGCAGGTTACGATTTTCATGGATGATAGAGACACCTGAAGCTGGGTTTGGGGCCATCTGGAGAGTGAGAGCTTGGCGCAGTAAGAGCGTCGCATGGTGTACGGTTGGTAATTCTGCCGTGGAATCGTCTGGTACGGAAGGGTATCGCAGGAGGTATGTTAGTTGCCCGCTGTAGTCGGACGGAATTACTAGGGCGGGCAACTCCGATGTGAGTATATAATCATACATACGCAGGAAAGCGCTCACGTTTGTTCCGTATGCGGATGAGCATCGCGACGCATATCCATTGCGCAAGGTCAAAGGAGGGATCACAGGCAAACAACCCATCCCAGAGGATCATTGAGTCGTGCATATCGAACTCGCGGGTGAACAGAAGACGGAGCCATCGTCTGCGTGAACATAAATGTCAGACAACACCGAAGCACACTGTCGTCGATCACGTACATGCCGTATATCTGCGGCTCGATACCCGCATTCTGCATGCTCTTCCAAAGCTCCGGGTCCACCGACTTGAGGTACGTCGATTGAACACGGTTGCATGCTTCAACAATTGGTGCGACATACGGCTTCATCGAGGAGCTGCTCGGGCTGGCGTTAAGCTGAACATGGGAAGCAAGCGGCGATTTGTCTCTACTTTTCCCTTCTTGCCATTCGTACCAACGACCGACACCCTTCATCACGGCGGAAAACAGCGCCCATGCGTCAGCGGCGATCCAGGCTCTAGAGCAAAAGTCCTTGACAGTTGTATCGTCCACGGCGGGATCTCTCTCGTCGATGGAATCGTAGTCCGCCGCGTAAAATAGAGGTGCAAGGAGCTCGTGCATTCCCTGGCGATAACCGATGTCAGGATGTATACTCGCATGAATGAAGAGGATGTTTGTGAGTTGGGCTTGGATGTCGGGGTCTCGGAAATATCCGATATCAGGGAACCTGAACAAGGTCAGGCCAGTTTGCAGGCCAGTGAGCTGATGACATACGTGCGCTCGACATCCTTCAATATTTCCTTCCTCAGTTCCATCGACGCAAACCACTCGGTCCATGGGTTCTGAGCAGCAGTTAGTATGGGTTGTACTCTATGACAGCCGTCACATACCTGATCATCCAAACTCAGTGGGTTGTTCTTCGACAGGTCCAAGCGACTCTGAGCCACCCTTGAAGGTGGCTCATTTGTTCCAGGTATGATCAAACCTTCCTCGTAGCTGCCATCGGGTGCACGCATCTTCTCCAGCAGCAATGTGGTGTAATCATGTCGCGCTGTCCGCAAAGCGTGGAGTGGTGACACCGAGACGACATCTGCCTTCGTTTGCAGCGGTTCCGACTGAACAAGGAACAGCTGCGTGTGATGTTGCCATCAGAACGGTCGGGCTAAAGCATGGATAGGCATGCGCATCGTACCTTCCACGCCAGACTCCTACCTGCAACGCCCGGTGCGTTGTCAGCAGCCTGAAACAGGCGACCGCCTAGTGCTGCATCCTTAATTTTCGACAGGCTGAGTGAGGTATTGAATAGGCGGTCGTATGCATCCCTAGTGCAGCAAGAAGTTATGGGATTGAACCCGCGAGGCAAGGTTCGATCGTGAGACGGACTTGATCTCTGTCACCTCCGGTCTAGTGCGCCCTTCGCTCATGAAGTATATAGCGTGCAATGCAGTGCGTATAGGATGTCTACGCGTAGGCCCGGGATCAGCTGGGAGTAGGAAGGACGCGTAGTCAGTTCGGAGGGAAGGACTGTGGTTGCTTGGACACTCGACGGAGCAGGCGGAGTACTACCTCGGACATAGTTCGGTGATACGTTCCGGGCGGGTGCAGATCTCGATGTCCAGCAAGCGTGTAACTGTAGCAAGTATACGGTACTGCACCGCATGGCAGGTGCTTACGTCGTCGTAGGGAAGTCATAGCGGAGCATCACTGAATTGCTACATGGCAAGGCGACAAACAGATGATTCTAGAACCACATTGATACCGAAAAACTTGTGGATTCGCTACGCATAGCGTGCCACCAGCCCGGCGGGAAGAAGAGCAAATCCCCTGGCTCGAGTGTCACGCACATTGCACGCGGAACCGCTTCCTCCCAGAACATCGGCATATCACTCTGCTTCTCGCGGTCTCCGAACACGTCCACTCTCGACGTATTGCTCATGCAAGGATTGGTGGCGTTTGCTGCAGGGTTGTGCTTGTGGTCATTGGATGCGTCATCCGGTGGAGGATACGGGTACATCGCTGGCGTTGCTTCAGGTTGTGCCAACCAGACAGTTTTGCGACCAACCACTTGGGCTACGGAGCGATGAGTATATCTGATGATTCTCCTGAGCAACGAGCGTACCGTAGAAGTTGAAGAATGGATCCTGGGATAAGTACGACTAAGCAGAAGGGTATGATATGAAAGACCCACTACTTACAGTGTGTGCGGGAGATGTCATATGGGGTGGACCTAGCCACACATTGAGAACAAGTTGATCCTCATTGGCGGGTGGGCGGTAGTCCGGAAAATCCTTCGGCGGCTGTAACGAAGCGTAGGCGTAGTCGGGGATTATTATGTCGTCACGAAGCTTCGGGAACTGCAGGAATAAGTTGTGCTGAGCAAGATAGAGTTTCTGTTTATCCGGTGTGTGTGGTTTGTGGGGATCAAGTGCGTCCAACAGTTCATCCCACAGCACCATCCTCTGCGTCCAGTCGTCATTTCGATAGTCATCACCAATCTCCACGGGAACAACTCTTCCTGGACCAGCTACGGACCGCAAGTACGCGAACGACTTCCATGGATGTTCGTTCAAGGCAGGCCAGTCGTTCAAGTATCCCGGGATTACAAAGGGTTGTCGTGAGTGTTGCCGTACAAAGGTTGAGAGAGATAGCGGACCAGCCAAGCGAGGAACCCGATGATGAGCTGACTCCAGGGAGCTAGGCAGAGCGACGGATGTGACCTCGACGGTGTCGCAAAAGTTCTCTTCAAGTGAGGACCCCGGATGGCGCATCGCGTGCTGTTGCACTGCATGAATGGCATCGCAAACAATATCCAATCGCTCTTCTCCCGGTGCACCAGCAATGATGATAGCATGATCCAACCTAGAGATGCACGACGAAGCTAGAGGTCCGCCTTGGGCAGACCCTAGCGAGACAATATCTCCCAGAGAGCGGAGTATAGACGCATCCGTGTAGAGCTCTCTCCAAAGCAGGGAGTTTGATCGCGGCAATGAACGCATCTCTTCGTACGCCCGTCGGATGACCGTGTCGAGTTGGCCTGCGGTCTGTTCGTCCCAACCTCCACGATCCAACGTATCAACAGCGGCTCTAATCACGCCTGCCTCTGGGAGGCCTGGGCAAACAATACGGTAATTAGCTTTCGAGGTCGAAGACGTCAATGTATATGCTCACCTACATAATGAACGGGAACGCGGGCAAAGTCGCGCAGCCGGAATAGAAGCCCGCGGACAAAACCTAGTCCACACGAATCCGACTTGATCACGATGCGGTCCATGAGTGCACTTATCTCTGTCAACTGTGTAGGGGATGCTAAGTGAGGATGTTGGTACGGGCGAAGGTCATTTGGGCATACAGCGATGGGCAGTGAGTGGCATGGAATCCACTCAGGCGCGCAAGCCAGCGGAGAGTGACATCCTAAATGAGCGAACAACGGCCGAGATCCAGATCACGATGTGGGCAGATCTCACGTCAAACCAACTGATCGAAGCACACTCATCCTTGGCGCCGGTATCGTGCCCGGCGGTGCGCGCGCAACGCCCGCCAGAGGCTGCTACAGTCGTCAGGAGTTCCCCAGGATGCGGGCTGTATATATGTGTCTTTTCCATGGCCAGTGCTATGGCTCGAGAAATGGCCTCTTGAAGCAAAGTGAAGCAGTGTGTCACGTGTGACGCGCCAAAACGCAGATGACCGAAGTGATGGTCACGCGTGACGGCGGCAAATTTCGTCACAAGGACAGGGTGTTAAAAGGTGCAGGTCGCTGCAGCGAGGGGGCGTGAGAAAACCCCGTTTACTGCCTTCGATCTCCTAGCGCGGCGTCTCCGGTCCGACGCCGCCCGACTCCGCCATGGCCTCCAGGTCAGCACCGCTGCTCGTATTTGGCAACCGTAGTCGTACTCATTGTCTCCTCCAGATTGGACCGGCTCCTTCTCCTCCTTGATACGGGGTCTTCTAGTTCAGTCAGAAATACAGCAGCCAAACAGCTAGCTCAACTCGCCGCCAAGAGCGTGATCGGCGATGTCTCAATCGTAGAAGACGAAGTTAAGACAAGTCGTCAGCATGCTTACCTCGCAGACCAGTCTGCGTGGGTAGAGCTCATGTCCGTCGTAGCTCGAGTATGTCAATCTCATCTTCGCACATCCTTTCTGTCATTGACAGGGAAACACGCAGATATTACCATGTCTGCATTCAAGATCATATGAGACGCGATCTGCCGCCTCAACAGCCCTCTCTCAAATATTCTCCCTTGTCCCGCTTTGGCAGCCTGGCCCAGATGTCGACAACAGCCAAGACGTATCATCGCTCCCGGCTCCGGAATTTCCATCCTTCTCCGTTCGCGAGCTCATGGAGAAAGGCACACTTCTTCTCGCTTCTTCTGGCAAAGAGTTTGTGAAACCCACCGGCATCTTGGCCAGTTCATCCGAGGTCAAGAAAGCACGTAAAGAGGCTATGGGCCGCTTAGGCCTGGATTTTCTGGATGGCTTTGGCGACGACGACATGGACATCGAGAAGGAGCTTGCCGCCGAAGAGCTCGAGCCGGATGTTGAGATGGAGGACACTCTGCCCAAGAGAGAAGAGGAACTACCGAGCATCTCACCTGTCGACGTTGCCTCGAATCCAATCATCAAGAAAGAGCTAACACCACCCACACGATCTGCCACAAATACACCAGCTCCTGCCGCCCAGGACATCCCTATGGCAGACGACTCCACGCTTTCGGCACGAGAGCGCAATCGGCTGAAGCGGAAGCGGAAGCCTGGTAACAATGCATTTGTTGCCGCGCCAGCTCCTCCAGCTCAAGGGGCAGGGTCGAAGTATAGCGCTGCACCAGCAGGCCAATCCAAGTATGTACGATCTATCAGTTGAGGAAGCTCTCGCTCACGTCGATGACCACTGTAGAGCCCGCCTCATTGCAGCTGACGACCAGTCGGCTCCCGCCAACAAGGGCACTGGCGAAAAGCCTGCTCGAGACTCGACCTCACAAGACCGCGAGAAAGTGGTCATCGATCCCTCCAAAGGCGGTGCCGTTTCGCCCAAGGCACAGAAACAGTCAAAGGCCTTGGAAGTACCGCAAGGCCGTTGGGTATGGGATGGCCTGGCCAAGATTCTCGAGGTTGACCTCTTCAGCCCTGCTTGGGAGGTGAGACATGGAGCCGCCATGGCTTTGAGAGAGCTGTTGAAGCTACAAGGAAAGTACGGTGGGATGCAAGGTAGAGCAATCGATTCTGTCACATGCGTGGGCTGACGTTTCGTGTCTTTACAGTCGGTCAGAGCTGGGAGGATAACCTCGTCGCACACGAGAAGTGGTGCAACGACCTCGCTGTGAAGTTCCTATGCATTTTTGTGCTTGATAGGTTCGGTGACTTCGTGTCAGATCAGGTACGTATGAAGCCGCATTTCGTCTCAAATGTGTACTCATTGAGTCATGACAATAAGGTTGTTGCACCTGTTCGAGAGATGGTTTCGCAAACTCTCGCATCCCTGCTCCTCCACATGCCGCGGAGATCCGTCCTCCATGTTCATGCCATCCTCCTCCAGATGATCCGCCAGGATTTTACGCTGTCTGTGAAGCCCACTCCAAACAAGAGCCGAGTTCCTGACAAGAACACCGACAAAGGACATGTATGGGAAGTTCGACACGCCGGCTTACTAGGCATCAAGTACGAGGTAGCCGTCCGCAGTGACCTCGTGAGTGCCGCGAAGCCCGAAGACGGTCAGGAGAGCAGTGGTCAGGATGGGAGAGAAGTACTGAGGGACGTGGTGGATGCCGCCGTGTTAGGGTGAGCATGCTACATCGACCTTCTCCTTGCGCAGTGCTGACAATTGTATAGGCTGGGTGACCGTGACGATGACGTCCGCTCGGTCGCAGCGTCCTGCTTGTCGCCCGTCGCAGCCTATCTCGTGGAGCGATTGCCCGAAGAATTGCCGCGAGTACTCGCGGTGCTCTGGAGCTGCCTCAGCGATATGAAGGATGACCTGAGTTCGAGCGTTGGCGCAGTGATGGATCTACTTGGTGAGGCTCTCATTTGCATCGCCTTGTGATGCATGCTGACTCCGGGATCAGGGAAGCTCGTGCGGTATGATGAGGTCATCGAGATCATAGCTGACCAGAACAGATCGTGCGTCCTTCTAAGTCGGTTTGCCCTATACAAGCTGACCAGGACCCAGACATCCGATTTCGTCGCTCGCGCCCACCCTGTTCCCGTTCTTCCGCCATACCATCGCCAATGTTCGGCTCGCTGTAGTCAACACGCTCCAAACCTTCATGACAGTCACGTCCCTGTCAAAGGATTGGATGACTCTCCCCTACCTTCGTCTGCTCTACCAGAATCTTATCGTTGAGGAGCGCGGCGACATCCGCGATGCTACCTTGTCCGCTTGGAGGCTTGTCCTTTCCATCATTGGCTCGGTAAACGGCTGGCTGGAGTCGCTGGTTACGCAGCAGGTCCTGCTCGAATGGTATGCTGTCTTGATGACACCTCTCGGGCTGCCCCTTGACGCGTCGGCTTTCTATGATGCTACCGCTGCGATGGAGCAGGACGGCGTCGCCGAACGCCACAACGTCGACAAGAACATGCTCGCTCAGGATCTCGCGCTAATTCCTGTCGAAACTGTACTCAAAGCTCGAGTTGCAGCGGCGTCAGCGTTGGCGTATATTATTGCCTTCTGGCCCAACAGCGTGAGCAATCTCGTTCATCAGAGGAAAGCTCGTTGCTCACTTGATAGCACAGCCGCAGGGACCGTCGCTCGACGATACTTTCCGTCCTATTCTCGTTCACTACCTCGAGTCGACCAGTATGCTTCAGAAGTTCCTGGCAGCGATCATCTCCGAGGAATGGGCCAAAGACTACGATGCCAAAATGGGCCCTTCTGCACCTCTCCTTATTGACAAGTCGACTCTTGCAGCCGAGGTCAGCACGAAGACGCTGGCATGGCTGCAAGCAGAGCCCCCCGCGGCCTATCACGAAATGGCCGTTACCCTCGCCCGTATCCATGGTGAATGCTATAACCTCCTACAGTCGTTCGCATACGATTGCAAACTGCCTCCATCGGCCATACCGTCCCTTGGCACGGAGGTCGACATCACAGGAACGAAGCCGGACTGTTTCACCATTCATACTGCTCAGGATGCGGTCGGCCAAATGTTCGACAAGCTCAAGACTAGCCTTGGTCGGACCAAGAAGCGGGAGCTAGCCATCATAAAGGAGAAGCGTGCGAAGGTTGTTGCAAACATCGAGCGGTATATCGAAGTCAAGGCACAGTATGACGTTCGTGTGTCTGCTGCGTTCGCGGCAGCCTTCGTGGCGTTTAGGGGTACCCCCGACAAAGTCAGTCCCATCGTCAAAGGTATCATGAACAGCATTAAGGTATGATCACATTTGTGATTCGTAATGCTCCTTTGTTAATCCAAAACAACAGACCGAGGACAATCTGGATCTTCAGAATCGATCAGCAGTGGCGGTGGCGGCCTTCGTTGAGTTCTGCGTCTCCAGAGAACTAGCTCAGCCACCGGACAAGATCGTGAAGAACCTCTGCACATTCCTCTGTCAGGATACCGACCAAACACCGACCTTCGCATATGCCAAGAAGACCCTTGCAGGCATTCTGTCCTTCCCTAAATCGGCTGCTCACCATAGCGCGAAGGACGAGAAGCCTCCGTCCAGTCCGGAGGATGCAGCGAAGGCGCACCTGTCGCGTAGAGGCGCTCAACTTGCTTTCGTTGAGCTCTCCAAGAGGTTCGGGGCACGACTGTTGGAAGCTGTTCCCAAGATGTGGCAATCCATGGCCGGGGGCCTAGTGAGTGCGTGCTCGACCGGTCAGTGTAGATCTCCCTCGTCATCGTATCCTCCATTGACAATCAGTTCAGACGAAGTCGAGAAGATAGACAAGCAGATCGAGAAGCAGTTCGGGCAAGATGTTATCGACTCGTTCAGTGTATTGGAGGCCATAGTGCCTACGTTCCACGAATCCCTGTGGCCTAAGTTCAAGGAGATCTTCCCGATGATCATCTTGGCTCTTCGCAGCCGCTTCGCGATCATTCGACAAGCCGCTGCCAAATGCTTCGCCACCATGTGTGACACGATGACCGTGGATGCCATGCGTTCTGTCATTGAGGACGTCATTCCCTTCCTCGGCGATGACCTCAATTTGTCCAACAGGCAGGGGGCAACCGAGCTGATTTATCGTACGTGCATTCGCGTCAATCCGTTAGGTGGTGATGTTTACCCCTTCGATAGACATCGTGCAGAGGTTGGACATGAAGGCGCTGCCCTATGTCATCTTCATGGTCGTCCCTGTCTTGGGTAGGATGAGCGATCCAGACGACGATATCCGTGCAACTGCCACCAATACGTTTGCGTCGCTGGTAAAGATGGTACCGCTTGAGGTACGTGTCACTGCGTTGCCGAGAAATATACATACTCACATGTTCTACAGGCTGGTCTACCAGATCCTCCCGGGTTTCCCCAAGAGTTATTGCAACGCCGCGACGAGGAACGCAAGTTCCTGATGCAACTGCTGGATGGTAGTAAAGTGCAGCAATACGACATCCCGGTGAAGATCAAGGCTGAGCTCCGGAAGTATCAGCAAGAGGGCGTTAACTGGCTTGCCTTCCTTGCGAAGTATCAGCTTCACGGCATTCTGTGCGACGGTCAGTCTGGTGCTATTGACTGAGGTCTGTTCGCAACTCACCGACTTAATAGACATGGGTCTTGGCAAGACCCTGCAGTCGATCTGCATACTCGCCAGTAAACACTTCGAACGAGCCAAGAAGCACGAAGAGACGAAATCCCCTGACTCTGTTCACCTTCCGTCTCTGATTGTTTGTCCACCTACGCTCACGGGTCACTGGTACTACGAGATCCTCAAATACACTGACAACCTCAAGCCTGTCATGTACACCGGGAATTCGCGGGAGCGGAGCAAGCTCTTGTCGAAGTTGAAGAAGTACGACGTTGTCATTACCTCGTATGAGGTCGTTCGCAACGACATCTCCAGTCTCGAGGATATGCACTGGCACTATTGCATATTGGACGAGGGCCATATCATCAAGAATGCGAAGACTAAGCTAACGAAGGCTGTCAAATGCATCCGCGCACACCATCGCCTCATACTGTCAGGTACACCGATTCAGAACAACGTCCTTGAACTCTGGAGCTTGTTCGACTTCTTGATGCCCGGATTCCTGGGTAGTGAGACATCCTTCAACGAGCGTTTCAGCAAGCCGATTCTGTCGAATAGAGACGGCAAATCCAAGAATGGTGA
The DNA here is from genome assembly GCA_029783445.1 of Fomitopsis palustris. Taxonomy (NCBI): domain Eukaryota; kingdom Fungi; phylum Basidiomycota; class Agaricomycetes; order Polyporales; family Fomitopsidaceae; genus Fomitopsis; species Fomitopsis palustris. The sequence continues at coordinate 387,501 of JARAOQ010000005.1, forward strand.
AGCAGGTATGTGTGTTCATGGTTATGCGCGCCGCCGCTGTTTAATCGCCCCTTCAGCCGCGCTTGCATTGGAAGCCCTGCACAAGCAGGTCTTGCCATTCCTCCTGCGACGACTGAAGGAGGACGTCTTGCACGATCTCCCGCCGAAGATCATCCAGGATTACTATTGCGAGCTTTCAGAACTGCAGAAGTACCTCTACGACGATTTTTCAAAGTCTAGGGCGGGTGCGGCCGCTGAAGACGTCGTGCGTTCTGACAAGAGCCAGGGTAGCGATCAACAGCACGTCTTCCAGTCTTTGCAGTACTTGCGCAAATTATGCAACCACCCAGCGCTTGTTCTGAAGGACAAGCAGGCCATCATCGATGCCTTGAAGAACGCTGGGCAGAAGACGGACAGTCCAGAACTCAGCGATATACACTGTGCGCCGAAGCTTCTAGCATTGAAGTCAGTTTCTACACGTCCCTGTGCGCTGGTTCGGCTGATTTAGGACAATCACAGGCAACTACTCGTCGATTGTGGTATCGGTATCGCTAGCTCAGGCGTATCCGGGGAGATTGCCAAGTCAGAACTCGCAGACGCAGACCCTGCAGCATCAGGAGCGTTTTCGCAGCACCGCGTCCTGATCTTCTGTCAAATGAAGCAGATGCTGGACATCATCGAGAGGGACCTGTTCAAACCGCATATGCCATCCATTACGTACATGCGTCTGGATGGCAGTACCGATGCCAATAAGCGCCACGCGATTGTTCAGACATTCAACTCAGATCCCAGCATTGACTGTCTTCTCCTCACGACGCATGTTGGCGGTCTCGGTCTGACATTGACGGGCGCCGATACAGTCATCTTCGTGGAACACGACTGGAACCCGATGAAGGACCTTCAGGCCATGGATCGTGCTCATCGTATCGGTCAGAAGAAGGTTGTGAACGTCTACCGGTTGATCACCAAGGGCACTCTGGAGGAGAAGATCATGGGGTACGTCTCTATGTTTGTCGTGTTGTGGTGGCCGCTAACTCACGTCCTCAAAGCCTGCAACGCTTCAAGCTCAATATCGCAAACTCAGTTGTCACTCAACAAAACTCTGGACTAGCGTCCATGGATACGGGTCTCGTCCTGGACCTCTTTAGGCGAACTACAGAGGACGAGGACCCGGCGTCCGCTCTGAAGAAAGAGAAGGAGCCGAATGCACTCCCCGGGCAGCGGAATGTATTGAAGGGGCTGGAGGATCTGCCCCCGGAGGAGGAATACGAGGGCTTAGACCTGTCGAGCTTCATGGGGTCGCTCAAGCAACAATGACCGATATTTTATTCGTCAATACTTGGACCATGTCACGCTGCACTAGAATGCCGATAGAGGTGTAAGTCAACTGTATTCACTGTATTCATAGGATACCACCGTCCGTTCCCCTATAGCTACGATGCCTGTATAATGCGTGTCTCGATACTCCATGCATGTGAATAATCCACTGTAGCTAGTTCGCACATCACCACCATCATCATCATAATGCACACAACTCCACTCTAGTGTCCGATACTTATTCATGTCCAGGGGGCAAATCAGTGCGCGAAGCGTTCGGAACGGACATGAGAACCTCGGAGAGGGGCCGTTCAAGATACGAGTGATCGAGTGTGATCGAGTCGACAACCATGTACTTTGACGATAAGTGTGCAGGCCGACACCGGGGCCGTTGCTTATCTCCTCTCGCCGACCTGACAAGCCATTCTATCGCTGCTATCGCTCGAGACCATACCCCAGACATGCAGTGCATCGTCAGCAGCTGCAATATAGCTTATCTACACGCACTGCATAAATGAGCAAGCACCGAGGGTGCTTCACACTGACCCAGTCGGCCCCCTTCGCCTGGAACCATTCTCGCCAGTGACGATGGCCATGAATCTCGCCACAGCCGTAGCCCTTGCGCTTACACTCGCGGGTTCGCAGGTCTTCGGGCAACAGCAGGTCCTCGCCTCGTCGCATCGGGCCCACGTGAATGAGCCTGTGAACATTACAGAGCTCTTCTCCGTGGAGAGGCTGAACCAGGCGACATGGACGAGGGAAGCGTGGAATGGCCTTACAACTTTTGCACGCTCGGCACCCCTGAGATGTTTCGGCGCTGACGAAGACAGTCCGTACGATGTTGCTGTCATCGGTATGTTTGTACGATCGCATAGTTTGGCCGACAGCTCACGGAGTTAATGTAGGTGCACCCTTTGACACTACAACCAGTTTCCGTCCGGGGTGAGTGCTATACATGACTCCGGAGAACTAGAAACCAACCTAGAATAGTGCACGGTTTGGCCCCAACGGCATTCGCCAGGGCGCACGTCGTTTGGGCATTGAGCGTATCAATGTGCCCATGAAGCTTCGAGTCTCCGACTACCTAGATGTCGTTGACTGTGGTGACGTTCGTAAGTCTAGGTTGAAGCCGGTATCCTAGTCCACTACTGAATGTGATCCCACAGCCATGGTTACGACCGACAACAAGGTGGCCTTGCGCCAGCTCGAGGCCGCGAATAAACTGATCCTCTCGAAGAGCGGCCTCCGCTCCTTCGAAGGCAGCAGTCTGGCGAAGGATGGAAAGTTCCACCCTCGCGTCCTCACACTCGGCGGAGACCACACGATCACCCTCCCGTTGCTCCGCGGCGTCGCGGAGATCTATGGCCCTGTCAGGTAGCATTGTTTACGACACCCAACTCAGAACGACTCGCTGACGCACATCGCTCCCAGTGTCATCCACTTTGACAGCCACATTGGTACGTTGCGCCTTCGACGGCCTCGATGCACGCTTCTCATACCGCTCTATAGACACTTGGAAGCCCAGGGCATGGGTCAGTTGCATCATTCTATGGAATGGCGCAAGCAACTGAAGCACGGTTGTTAGGGTGGAAGTCCGTGGCTCCCGGGTGAAGAGATTCCCGTCTCGCACGGCAGCTACTTCTGGTATGCCCACAACGAGGGTCTTCTTGCACCTAACAACTCAAACATCGTGAGCACCTGAGCCCACCCACGCGGAAGTGCCTACTTACTCGGCGTCATAGCACGTCGGCATTCGTGGTGCTTTGAGCAGTTGGGAAGACTACGAAAACGACTACGAGGTTGGCTTCGTCATCTCGCATGCGGACGATCTCGAGGAGATCGGCTGGCGGGGTGTAGTGAAGAAGATAAGGGACACTGTGGGTGACAACCCAGTGTACAGTGAGTTCCCGAGTGCAGTCGAGGTCGACAGTCTAATCTGAGAGTCCTCTAGTCACCCTGGACATTGATGCGATAGACCCTGGAATGGCTCCTGCGTACGTCTTGTCATCATCGTGCTTGAGTGGTGTACTGACGGTGCGTCGCTCATAGGACCGGAACGTAAGTGCATTTAAGACGTGCTACCAAACACATCCTGATGAATAAACAATCAAGCCCCGAGATCGGAGGCATCACAACACGAGTACGCCTTTGGCTTTGAATGTGCACTTGGTGAACTGAAGGGTGATGATAATTCAACCTTGCAGGAGATCAAGAAGATTATGCAAGGCCTTGCTGGCTTGAAGATTGTCGGGGCAGATATTGTTGAGGTTGCGCCAGGCTACGACACACAAGGTCAGCGGTCTCCGGTCTGACAATGTACCCTAGCTTACCGAATGCTGCAGACGAGATCACGCAGATCGCAGCAGCGAATATCGGATATGATATCCTTGCTCTGATGGCCAAGACGCCCCTTACAGCGTAAATGCAGACCCGAGAAGCTGATTGCTGGTTGGGGTGAGACCTTGGACGTCTGTCGTGAGTCACTCGGTTCTAAATGAAAATATATGCAGATCGTGTACGTGGCGACACTCCATACATCCGAAACCAAGCTTGCGGGACTCTTTTCGTGACTCAACACTAGACTGTATGCATATGGACGTGTGACAAACGGAAGGTCGTAATGTGTCTTAGGGGACCTGTTGAAATTATCGGTATGAGGCACCTCAGACTGGGTTCGGATGTCATCGCGTCTTGCTGCCGTCTGCAGCTAACTCAGGGTGCCTTCAAACTAGTACGGTAAGCGCAGACGTGAGAGTATGCAATGTTCCATCTCACGGGGCGGAAGGCCGGATAGCCGCAAGTTTGTGTGTGTCCGTGATGTTCGACATGCTCGGTCATGCAAGGAGGGATGGGGAAAACAGCTCGGAGATGTGGATCGGAACGACATCGACAGCGATAACTCGAGGGCTCGTGACTAAGCCAACTGTCTGAAAGGTTCAGCCCCCGAGCATATAAGCAAGAGCAGCCTACACTGACCTCGCCGCATAAGTACTCACTGGAACAAGTTGATAATGGCCCCGCCCTGCATTGAAATTGCTACCGCGCCAGGCACCGAGGCTTTCCTCGCCAATCCCAAGGATCGAAGCCTTGTTGAGCCAGCCTTCACACTCCTGAAGGGTACTAAAGGCCTCATCAAGTATGTCCATCGGAACGGAGATGCGAGTGTGGTGCTGATAGTGGAGCGATGGCGACCAGGATTTACTATGGACAGCAAACGGAGGATCCGAAGCAAGTCTACGTCTATAACGGTGAGGAGCTGGAGCCTATTCTGAGTGGGGAATCAAGGTGATAATTGGCCACCAGTCTGGGAGGATCTGCAAGATCACAAGAATCTGCAGGCCGATGCGGAGCAGTATCCAGTTCTGGGGAAGCACTGCGCACGATTTGCAGCCGCAGCAACCGACATAATGCACATCCAGCCTCTTGCCGAACCTTACAAGGCCTTGGAGGCCCCGGCGACCGAGCTCGCATACATGACGACTAAACCTGGTGTGGCGAAGGAAGTACTGGCTACCAAGATGGGCGAGCTGGCGAAGGCAGTAAACGCCCTTCCGGAGAGCTGGGGCGCGATCTCCGCCGTGTACGGTCCAACGGTCGAGAAGGATGATACGCTGGGACTGATCATTGGCTGGACTTCTGTCGACGTGAGTCCTTCCATCCGCCAGCGTAGGAATTGCTTGGATGAGCATTGAACGTTCGTCGCAGGCTCATTGGAACGCGGTAAAGTCTGTCCCAGAGCTCATCCAGCAACTGAAGGATATCCGCGAAATTGCCAACATCACCCTTACGCACCAAATATTGGCGCCGTTCTGAAGGGATTCCGTTGGACGAGGAATGAGTCATCCACAAGCAGATTCTGAGTGTGTAGGATAGCTCCGTAGTGCAGCAGAGATGTGAAAGTCTATACAGAGAGCAAAGTAACATGCTACGCCCGACCCATATCATATGTAAGTACGATGACCATGAAATGAGATGGAGATCGACGCGAGATGATCACGATCATGCGAGATCCGCAATTGTCTCTCCTCCCCCTGCGCGCTCGTCGGCCCAACTACATTGTCTCTACCTCCGTTCATGAGACCTGCTTCACTTCCACCTTGACACAGCGATGGCGACCAAATATCGCCAGATCGCCCCAATAACATATCAGCGCGATATCTTCCCGACACCATTCACAGCTCTAGCGTTCGACCCATCTTCCGACACGCTATGGACTGGTTCAAATTCAGGGAGCGTCGTGGCGTACTATACCCCGCAAGGGATGCGAGGTGTTACCTTCCCGGTCGGCGGCGGCCTCGCAGTTAAGAAGATCGTCACAAGCGACTCTAACATCCGGGCCTTCGGTGTGGCTAGCCTAGGCGTCGCAGCATGGGGCAAGGGTGGGGTAAATAAGTGGAATCAACGGTACGCCCGCCAGTTGTATCTCATAGGCATGGCAGGAGACGATGCTACCCATATAGGTTTGGCGAACCTGTAACAGCCATGTCGAACAATACCACCAGCATGTTTGCTCTCGCTACCGGGCATCCAGAGTTGATGATCCTCAACTCACATACCGGTTCTGTGGTGCAGCGGTCGCCAGTGTCATCTGTGATGACGCACCTGCTGTATCCTAGTACTCATCTCGTTTCAGCATCCTCGGACGGTTACCTGAGATTACACGACCCTCGGCATGCGAGATGGCAGGACGGTGAGAGCATTGCTCGTGCCCATGTTGGCGGCGTGCAAGGGCTGGAGAGTAGCGGCAGCTACATATATTCTATCGGTCTCGGAACAAGGTACTGGAGGCAATACATTGATGTACTAAAGCTCATTCCGATCGTCAGACAAGGACGGCCATATCCCGATCCACTTGTGAAGGTGTATGATATCCGAGCCCTTAAGCCACTACCGCCCCTGCCGTTTGCGAGCGGTCCAGCGTTCATCAACATCATACCAAAACGCCCTTCTACGCTTGCTATCACGTCGCACCAAGGGCTGGTCAATATCGTTGATGCGTCCAATCCCACGGTGAACGAGTTCTATCAGGTAATTACCGACACGGATACTGTGATATGCGACGCATTCAACCAGTTGCATTTAGCTTGATGTGCCCGCCTATATTACCGCCACCGCGGTTTCGCCCACTGGGGCATACTTGGCCTTTGGTGATAATGAAGGTGTCATTCATCTTATGTCGGCCGCCGAGGAAGGAGCCAGCATCCCCTTCAATGGTTTTGAAGGGAGACCCATAGAATGGGCAGATACGCCAGAGCCCTTACCTGAAATTGAGTGGAGGGATACAACGTACGTGGAGCTGTTACCCGGTAGTCATATGATGGCGAGTGATTCAAGACTGCAGCCCACTGAACATCATTGGCATGCCATACTATAACGAGCAACTGCTCTCTTCATGGACACCAGACTTCATCTCGAATGGGTTACATTATCCGCCAGCCCCAAAGATCCCACAAGTTATACTGAACACCATGAAGACGAACGACAATGTTGCCTACGCGGCGTTACCGAAGGAACTACGTGGTCGTCGCAACGTCGCCGTCACCGCCCCGCGAAGACCTGGTGGTCGGTTCAGGAGTGGCAAGGGCAGGCAAGAGGTATGAGACATAGCTGTGTTGCCGTTGACAATATCTGAAGATGATATCAGTCTGAGCTTGACACACCAACATACGAGTACGATCCTGATGTCATACCCAAGCCGTATCGCAAGGTCGAGATTGAGTATTCGAAGTTTGGCGTAGAGGACTTCGACTTCGCGTAAGCTCCTTTTGTCCTATCACAGGTGGTTCTAATGCTCTACTCTAGGTACTACAATCACACAGACTACAGCGGCTTAGAAACGCACATATCTAATTCATACACAAATCCCATGGTTCAACTAATGCATTACACACTCCCAATCCGACGACTCGCGAAGTCGCATATAACCACAGACTGCCCACGAGAGCACTGCCTCCTCTGCGAACTTGGTTTTGTCGTGCGTATGCTTGAAGATGCAAGGGGGACGAACTGCCAGGCCAGCAACTTCTGCAAGACTGTCGGGGTATTGGCCCAGAGTGAGACCCATCACCTTGTTCACACTCGAGGTCTAATATGCGCTCTCAGTGAACAACGCGATAGAACTGATAGATTTCGGACGAGAAACTGCCGAGCTGAGCTACGCACATATGATACAGTCGTTCCACCGCTTCCTAGTTGATCACCTCAGCTCCGAGGGCAATACTTTCCCTCACAATCCTGTCCTGGTCCCGATGCCATCCATGTCGCCCACGGTCATGTCGCCGGCGCCGGCGCCGATCACACAGCTCCTGGGCATCGACGCGAAGAACGTCATCACTTGTTTGAGCTGCAAGGCTGTCCGGGAAAAGGAGAACATGACGCATGTGATCGACATGATATACCCTCGGAAGGTACGTCGCCTTCTGTTTGCTCGCTTTTTTCTTATTGATGGGAGTAAAGCCACTCTCGAATGAACCTATCGTAGAAACAGACTTTGCTTCGCTGCTGCGAAACTCCTTGCTTCGGCCCACAACGCACAAGGCTACTTGCCAGACATGCAAACACTTCGCGACATTCGAGTCCAAGCGCTCAATCCGATCGCGGGACCTGCCTCCTCTCCTCGCTGTGAATGCAGCATGTCATTCAGAGGAGACTCACAAGTTCTGGAGGGATAACCGTGGCCAGACGTTCCTGAAGCCGGCCGTCGACCTGCATGGTCAGTTGGAAGGTGTCGAAGACCCAGAGGGCGTAACGTACGAGCTACGAGTGAGTGTTCGGATTGTCCGTCGCAGCCATTTACTGACGCTATACTAGGCTATGGTCGTGCAGGTGGTAGCAAAGGATCATAACTCACATTTGGTCGCACTTGTGAAAGGTAATGATACCATTCCATGCACCTTGCCCCAGGACTGACGCCAGTTACAGTGCCAGAGAGTGAGCGGTCATTCGATCAGGACCACGACCATGCGTGGTACTTGTTCAACGACTTCGTCGTGCGTGGTATTTCGGAAGAGGAGGCGTTGAGCATTCCCTCTAACTGGAAGGTGTGTGGCACTGCAATGACCACAGCCATGGCACGTCTGATATATGGTCATAGGTCCCATGCGTGCTCTACTTCGAGCGTACAGACCTCGTACAGAGGCTCGACTTCAGTGGGCTGCCAATGACGATTGACCAGTCGATACTGTGCCGCGACACCAACATCGCAATGTCCGTCACCTCTGATTCCCCATCGACAGATGCTCATATGCTTCACAGAACCCGGGACAAGAAGTTCATCAAGCACAAACCTCTACGCCCGGACGAGCTGCCGAAACCTGGCACGCTGGTGGCCATCGATGCCGAGTTCGTCTCTATGCAACAGGAAGAGACAGAGTTCCGATCGGATGGCACCAAGAAGGTGCTCCGACCCGCTCGTCTCAGTCTTGCCCGTGTATCCGTTCTGCGTGGCGAAGGGCCGAGTGAGGGAGTGCCCTTCATAGATGATCATATTCATACCAGTGAAGTGATTGTCGACTACCTGACAGAGTTCTCTGGCATACGATGTGAGTCAGTTCGGAGTATGGCCTCGCACCAACTGACACCGTTCCCAGTCGGGGACCTCGACCCGCATATCACTCGGTATACCCTGACGCCCTTGAAGCTCGTCTACAAAAAGCTTCGCCTCTTGGTGGACCTCGGTTGTATATTTATTGGGCATGGGTTGTCAAAAGACTTCCGTATTATCAGTGCGTTTCTCTGCTCGCACCCGTGCCCTGTATTCCTGACTAGTATATCGGTTTAATTAGACATATTTGTCCCTCCCGAACAGGTCATTGATACAGTAGACTTGTACTTCCTGCCGAACCGACAACGGCGGCTTTCCCTCCGCTTCCTGGCCTGGTTCGTGCTCGGCGAGAACATCCAGACGGACACACACGACTCGATCGAGGACGCGCTCTCAGCCCTACGCCTCTACAAAGCCTACCAGGCCTCTGAGTCCGCGGGGACGTTCGACGAGAAACTAGACGAGCTCTATAGAGAGGGCAAGAAATACGTACGTCCACCACCAACCTCCCCCATCTAGCGGGTATCTCCCGCTGACACTTGCCCGCGCAGAACTGGAGACCGCCAGCCCCGCCCACGCCGGTGGCCTCCGCCACGCCTGCGATGACAGGCAACGTCACCGCGCAGATGGCGCACATGACGATGAGCGCACCACCGATGTTGCCCATGATGAACACGCACGGGGGCGCGATGCCAGGCTTCTTGCCCGGCTTCCCGGGGCCGCACGCAATGGGTATGTTCCACACCGCGCCGCCGCACGCTGGCGCCCCGCAAGGATTCCCTCCGCGTTCCTGGAGCAGGCACAGGACACAATAGATCAGGATTCGTATCCGGCTGTGGGTGAGGTGTAGGGTGTAGTATCAAGGGTCCGAGGTGAGGGAACCACAACGCATGTATCGTTATTTCGTGTCGCCGCTGTTTCGTCTAGCTTGCTTTCCTTGCTGTGTATTGAGACTCGCACCCCCAACTGCAATAAATAGCTAGTACGCATCGCTCATGACCATGCACGCAGACTCAGCTGAGGAGTCAGTGTGGTATGACACCGTTTACTCAGTTCGCTCCAGCTTCATACTAGTGAACAGCCAGTGTTATGATACTGCGCGGGTAGTCGACACATGGGAAACCAGAAGGAAGAGGACGACGCAAAGGGAAAGGGAAGATCGCTACATGGTCATGATCATTACTACGACGACAGCGAAGACAGCAGGAGTAAGGACTTCTGTCCGTGGAGGTATAGCGTACGTACGATTCGGGAGGGAGCCAAAATGGAAAACTGCGTAGCATGCATGTGGGCACCCGACCACGGGAGACGGAGACTACGAGACTAGATGAGCACTAAGACTACAGGGGCGCGGAGGAGGCGGGGCCGAAACTGATGTCAGGGACCAGGACCGAGAGGTGGTGAGGCAGACATGATGCGATGCCAGAGAAGACAGCGACGATGCGGAGGAGAACAGTGTAGAGAAGGAAACAGGAAGAAAGTCGCGCAAAGACCGCATACACACAACCGACAAAATACCAAATAAATGAGAGCGCGGGCTCGACCGACGACGGTGGGTGGACGGGCTGCGAGTCTATGTCACCTCGAGCACAGAGATCTCGAGCACGCGGAAGAGCTCTGTGTCCTTACTGTGCTCCGTCCAGCCGACCTGCGTGCGCCAATTCGCCGCGTTCGCCTCCTTCTCGCCCGCGCCCGAGAACATGGGCATCTCCTCGTCCGACACGCCGCGGAACATCAGGAACAATCGCGTGAAGATGCAGTTCTCTGCCGTCACCGAGATGTCAACCGCGGCCGCGATCTTCGCGGGGGTCAGGAACCGGTAGGCGAGGTTCCGGTGTTGGCTGAACGCGTTCATGTTGTTTCTAGAAGGCGCGTGAGTGACGTCAGCGGGGATAGGGAGGGAGGGAAGGAGCGAGAGAGCGTACTGGATGAAGTCTGTGCAGGCGCGCAGAGACAGTCCCAGCGACGACATGACCCCGAACAAGTGCGATATGAAGTCGCGGAAGCCCATGGCATAGCTGTTTCTGGGAGAGATAAATTCGTTTGGATCCACCATGGCAGGATCTGGTCTACATCGGGCGGTGTCAGTTGGAGGCGAATGCTGCCGTACCGACGAGAAGCACTCACATGGCTTCGTAATAGAGTGACGTTACGGTCGTTGCAGTCTCGAAGTGCTCCATCGCACCGCCAGGGTGCACGCGAACGAAGTACTTGTACTTACTCTCGTCTACCGGCTCAGCCGGCGGCCAGGAGACGCCCAGCTTCCAAAGGGGCGACAACGAGAGCATGACGTCGACATACTGCTGCGACGGGGCGAGCAGACTGAGGTGACACTTGGCCGTCGAGGGCTTCGCGACCGCAGCGAGCTTGTTGATCACGCGTGCGTCGACGATGAGGTCGGTGGAGACGTTCTCCGTGTTCGTGATGCGCGTCCCCGAGAACTCCATCTTGTGGGTGTCGCCGGAGTGGACGATGTCGAGCTTGCCCCAGAAGGAGCCGTCGACAGTCGTGCCGTCCTCCATGCGCGCCATGTCCAGCTCGTCTGATGACACCGTTGTGTCCAGCGCAACTTGCTGACCCGGAGTTAGTTCCAGACTGAAGGTCGCCGGCATCTCAAGAACGGGCGGTGGTCTGACTGGGGCGTCAGTGATGCGCGTCACGGAGGCGACGCATGTGCACGTACGGCGGTGGTCTGTTGAGCGACAGATGCCATGAGCAATGGGCGCTTGGCGAAGAGCGAGGACGACTCACGGAGGTTCCTCCTCAGGCGGGGGTGGAGCGTCGCCGACGATCTCTACCCGTAGACCCTGCACCCCCATCGTGGCGATTTGATAGGAGTCCTCTCCTGTCAACTGTAATGCATGGACGCTCAGTGGGCATGGTCGTGAGTGACGCCACACGGCACTACTCACGTAGATGTATGGTCCTGCGACCAGTCGCTACGCATATAGTCAGCAATCAGCAGCATGTCAGTGTGTACGGTTGCGTGCGTACTGAGGCATGGAGGGAAGCAAACTCGGTCGGCACTCGGAGACTGTACATGGCATCTGGAGGGGGTTTGATCCAGTCTCGAGCCACGGCATCGAGTTCCTGCACGAGTGGTCAACTGGAGGGCACGGTATACGCGAGTGGCTGGTGCTCGTACCTCAAACGTCGGCGGCAGCTGGTGTGAAGACTCAATGCCACATCTAAACGAGACATCTAAGCGAGACTGACCATCCGAATTGTCTCCATGTCGCCAAAGGCGAGAGTGAGGAGGCGCTGCCTTGCCAGAGCCATCTCGGGTTGTCTCTGCGGCAGCTGCTGCTCCTTGTTCTTGGGAGTCTTGAACCGGCCCCAGAAACCTTGAGAGGGTAGGCTGGCGTTTGAAACCCTGCAATGGAGTCAGGGTTGAAGACAATGGTGAGGCAGGGAGGCGGGTACGCACGCAGGCGAGAGAATCATGGCGGTTACCTAAGTGAAGAGGAAGGGGAGGGAAGGAGGAACGTGAGCGGGAGATGAAGAGAGATTAGAGGAGGCAGAGGGCGAACCGCAATCTAATAGGACTGAAAAGGCGTAAGTGGGTCGGAAACACGAGGCGGACAGACACGAGGCAGGCGAGGAAAGATGTTGGGAGCCGCCCACGCTGTCCCCGCTGGGCTTGATCCCGCTGGATAACACAGATTGCTGTGCGATGCTGGTCGATCCACGCGTCTGCTCGTCGTGCCCTGCGCCCTGCTCGCCGTCCGAGTCAGTGTGTCCAGCGGTGCAGCGTTGGCTCCCAGCAGCCCTGCGCCCGCCAGTCGCCAGTCGCCCGACGGCGTGCCCGTAGACGCGTGCAGAGCGCCCGCCAGCGGTCCGGGCCCGGCGCCATCACGTGGAGACGTCGGTGACATCACCGGAGACCGAGTCCGGAGACCAGCACGCCCAACACGCCCGACGCCTGCCGCCGCTGCCCTTCTCGTCTCTCGCCCTCTCAAAATGCTTCGCACTGCCCTCCACCGCGCAACACTGCGGCCAGCACCGAGCAGCACCCGCAGCTTCGTCTCGACCGTCCTCCTGACCAAGGCATGGGAATCCGAGACCGTCACTGAACTCAAGAAGGAGGCGAGGAGGCGCGGCCTCTCCCAGTATGTCCACAACCCCAATCTTGCTCCACTGCGCCTAGCTAAGGCCTAGTCCAGGACGGGAAACAAGGCCACCCTCGTTACCCGCCTCAGGCAGGACGACGAGCGCAAATCTGTCACCCCCGCACCCGCGGTCTCCGCCAGTGTTCCTCAGCAGGTCCGCCATGCACACACGACGGAGGTACCAGGCATTCCGTCTACATCGGAGCCTCCCCCACTCTCAAAGGAATTCCCGAAGGAGTTCCTGAGAGTGACGCTCCCAGACCTCTCGCAGCCAGAGCCCGAACCGCCTATTCAGATTGTGCGTCTTCCCATGTCCTTTTTCGAAGGCAAACTCAGTCAGTTGCATTCCCAGCCTTTGCTCCCCGACCGCTGGGGCGCATCCGTATCGAGGGCTCAGCCGTCGGAATCCTCTCAGGCGGATGCCCACGCGCCCAAAATGGTTGCCGTGGCAGGCTCCACAACTCACTACGGCGGCGGCCCGACATACAGCCTATCCAACTCTGACGAAGCCTTTGAAGACGAGTCGGAGCCCGTGCCGACGGGGAAACAAAGCGTCTGGCGAGACCTCGCAGACGACATGGGCCTCCCCAGGACATTCAAGCTGAAGAAGGTTGCCGACCAAGCGTTCGACGTGGCGCCGACGACGGAGACGTCCGGGGAGAAGTCGTACTCGCGGACCCTTGACTCTGATGAGGTTCGCGGTATTTGGCTGCTCTTTGGATTGCTGGCTGGCTCTTGGCTCGCCGCCGGTGCCCTTCAACCTTCCTCTGCCTACGCGCAAAAGGCTGAAGAGGTGGTAGACGAAGCGGTGGAGAAGGTGAAGGGCGAGCACTAGTGTCGCATCGTGACCTCCATGTATCCGCGTAGACACAAGTATCCGACTAGCACAGCACTATAGTCAATGCATACTCTCACTTTATTTTTCCACATCATCTCAGCCCGACTTCAATTAGACTTTGAATGAATTTGACGGTGCACATCATCACATGACCATGCCCTGGTCGATCCTCTCTCGGACGACCATGCTCGCACACCCGCTCCGCCCCCAAGTCCGGCACCTGCACGCCTCGCTCGTGCGGAGGCACCTCGTCGGGCCCTCCGACCCCATCTCGAACCTCCGGCCCGTCATCTACGACGATGCCGTCCCCGAACACCGCACGGACGTCACGCACCCGTACTCGCTGAGGGAGTTCGGCGGCGACACGCGCGAGTACCAGTGGAAGATGCAGCGGCAGCAGCTCGATGCCTACAACCACGCCTTCTGGACGGACGTAAGCACTCCGCTTTTTCCTCCTCCCCTCTGCCGAGCCGCGCTCAACTTGCGCAGTGCAACTTGCGGTTCAACGCAGCGAAGCAGGCCGTGCTCGACAGCCTCCCCGAGTCGTGCCCCGCCGAGGACCGCGAGAGCGCGCTGTCGGCTTTCTATCGACGGTGGGCGGACCAGGAGGCGGAGCGGCAGCGGGCGTACAGCGCGGAGTGGCGGCGGCGCAACTGGTCGAGCATCTCCCTCGGCGCACGCCTCGCCTACGAGAAGCTCGCCGCGCGAGTAGCACACCCGTTCGGCGGCGGAAAGGAGAGGGAGGAGTAGCGTACACCCGGTCATACGTGTAGGCGTATGTGTATGTGGTACAGACAGTCTGTTTTCGTTTTTGCATTCGGGACACTACATACAACAACACCATGCATCGATTCCCGGGTTAGGCTAGTGGTATCGTCTACACCGCGCCTACATCCTCCGCAACCAGTTCGCGCAGGCTCTGGTACATATCGTCCAGTTGGAGCTCCGCGAGATACTCGCTCTCTTTTCTACAGTCCATATACACCGCGTCGACATCGTCAGGGGACATGCCCGGCCAGCGCAACGCCAGCTCGTCCGGTTGCGGCACATCCTGCGCCTCCGCAGGCGTGGAGATGAACCCAGCCGGTGGGTGAGGTGTGAGTAAGGTTGACTGGAGCGCGACGTAGAGTGCGGTGCTCCGGAAGCGGGCGTTGAGCTCGGCGTCGGTCATGTTGATCGTTTGGCGTATATTGTCCCAGCTGTAAAAGGATTGAGAACTGCGACTTATAGGGGGGCAGATTCGGTCGACTCACTTGTCGTGGATATATATCCGTCTCCACACGGTTCGGAACGCAGTGAGCTTCCTTGCGTCGGGGATGTTCTACAGGGCATAGTCAGTGGATATCACTGAAGTGAACACGGTCCAGGACTCACTTGCGCACGAGCCAGGATTTGCAAAGCGGCCGCATAATCCTCCGGACTCGACCTGTTGTCCTTCAAGCTGAGTATATCGGCCATGTCCTCCGGGGACAGTGCCTTGCCCTGCAGCAATTGGCGAACCAGTTGACGGAAGACCTGGTCCACTTTCAGTACTATTATAGAAAGGCTCTCATTTGAAACATACGTTTTGCAGTGCAGCACGATCCAGTAGCCTCGACACCTTCGCCTGCGTGATGGTCTCGATCTGCGTCTCTAAAGGTTGCTTTCCGCGCAGAGACGCGAGCGCGGTCTTGAAGTTTCCTAAGAGGGTCTCGTGCACGCTCACAAAGTCCAGGCCGTCATGGAAAGCTGAGCTACCGTTGAGTTCAGCACTGACCTCGTGAGCGAGAGACATACCATCTAGAACCTCCTGGTTGACGATGCCATTCTCTTCGTGTAATTGGGCCAGCTGCGAGAGCTTTCCAATGCTGAGCACCAGCTTGGAAAGGTGCCACCATCAGAACAAGACTCCCGATTCTCATGATGAGCACCTACATGCTTGACCTCGAGCTCACCCGCGTGTGCTGCAACGTGGAGCAAAGCATCTGACGCCATGCCATATCGCGCCCGCCCAAGGTCGTTGATCCAGGATATGTCTGGTTGCGGGTTCTCGGCAAAGAAGTCGTCGAGGTACTGATCATGCTCCTGTGCAAACAACGTCCGTAACTCGCCTGCACGGACAGGTGCGTAAGCATCGCCCTGATAATGGAACTTAATGGCATCTGTCGCACCGTGTTCTATATACCATTGATAGAGCTCCGTGGTGAAGTCTTGCCTGAACTTGTCAACATACGACTGGATGCGGGCCGCGTTCGGGTTGTCCTGTGGGGGATACACCGTGTCCTTGTTGCACAGTGACGCGAGGCTGCGGAAGTCGCGGTACTTCTCTGCCAATTGGAACGCCTCGCTTGCAAATCCGTTCCGACCTATAATCACACCGTGCCGTGAGCGCACACCGCCGGGGTGCTTCAGGAGTATCCCTTACGTAGCGTCTCGAGTATGCTGGGGCGCAATTGCCGGAACTTATCCTCGACGTCTTGCTGGCGCTGATCTGCCTCCGAGACTACATCATGCGCGAGGGGACTGCGGGGCCGTTAGCGTAATTGACAAGCCCCGAGGGATCAACACTACCTCTTAAGCCAATCCAAGTGCTCCTGTATACAAGTGAACAGCAACGCAGCAAGCTCCGGGAGCTGCGCCTTGGGCTTGCTCCGCGACTCCGCCTCGTCCGGGTCTGCCGTGGCACTCTCGACCAGCTTCTCGGTCGTGCCAAACAGCTCCGCCACGATGTTGCACGTCGTGAGCTGGCTCGTCCAGGGGTCGATCAGGGGATACTCGAGCCCGTAGACACCCTTATTTAGGTCGCGATGATCCAGAGCTGACTGGAGGATCGTCTGTACTTGGGATCAGCGCCAGAATAGTAGTATGGCCGTTGGACGTAATGCTCACCAGAACAATCTCATTGGCTTGCCAGATCTCTTCAGCCAGGCTACGTGAATGCTCATGTGACGCCTGACGGATGACCTCCACGACGTGAGGCAGGAGACCGCCCAGATCGTGCACCTTGAGTCTGAAGAAGGCTCTGACGAAGTCCTCGTGGAAGCCCTCGCCAACAGAGTTCAGGTAGGCATAGATAGCATCGTAGAGAACGGAGCGTTGATTGTCCGACCTACAAGAGTGATCAGCATGGCCCATGCTCGTTGGATACATTACTTACCCCATCAAATCGCTGAGGCGAGACCAAAGCTGGCGCGCGGCGTAAAGCTTCTCGTCGTTGGTAGCCAGCTTCTGCCGACTGCGCTGAGACATCTACAAGCATGATTAACAGGTTAGACAATAGAATGTCGCGAGTCGTATCCATTACTTTTGTCAAGACACCATTTTCGTTGATGAAGCGAATGAGGAATTGTAGCCGTTCCTTGCGGTGGATCATTTGTGCCTGCATGTCATGGTGCGCCCGCACAATCTCAGAGTCTGCCCCGCGTATGCTCCATTTAATATACTAGGAGCTCGGAGAAAACAATGACCCGTACCAGATTCCAGTACTGCTTGACTCAGTTGCTCGGCCCCAGACATCAGGGCATCTGCGTCGATCTCAGGGGGGAAACTGAAGTGCAAAGGGTTCTGTCGACAATGATTGAGCGTCGTATCGTGTATATAGCGCGACTCATGAGATTACCTCTGGATGGGATCCATATAGTATTGCCTGTGCCATCGTCGACTTGATCAAGTCAGCGCGGCCAGTCCTATAGATGCGCCGTTGAGCACCGAGCGAGCGCTGGGCTTGTCAAACTTACTGGGGGTTGAATTGCGCAACGCGGTCCAAGTTGATGAAGGCCTTCATGAGAGTCGCCGCGGTCAAGACTAGTATCTCGCTTTCTCCATTGATGACACCGACACCTAAGGTGCGGTCCGTAGCTGACTTCAACATCAGTCTATCCATATATTCCGCGTCTACGGGACGAGATTAGTTTAGCATCATACTCGAAGTACGTATGAGCCATACCTATTGCGCAGATGGTCACAGCATCGCCGAACTGAATAGCGAATACCTCGCCGTTCAAAATGCGCTGCAGTCGGGGGTGCATGGGGGCGCCTGACGTGGAGATCTGTAAGGCCACTTCGTTCAGCCATGATGGTGGGTACATATATGGGGCAATACCTACGCTCTGATATGGCACAGCTCGTACGGTCTTGACCTCGAAGCCCTCCGCTGCCTTCGCAAGCCGCACAATGGCGTATATCCGGCGAGGATTATTACCTACATCCATCGCAGTGACATCCTCTTCACCCGCGTATGATATTAATACAATCAGATTCCCATTTCTGGGGGCAGATTAGCATGCGGCAAATTTTGGGTTGAAAGTGTAACTGACCCGTCCAACTTCAGGTCCAGCAGCTCTAGGTTCAGCTCCGCATCATCGGCAGGAGCGGTGGGGAAAGCCTCCCGGACAGCAGCACAAGTGATACCAGAAACATCGTCCTCGGAGAGCAATTCCTCCCAACCCTCGAAAGACGAGTTCCATCTTTGTATTCTCCAGTCAACAATTGCCAATATATCCTGAGTCATGCCATCGGCAGCGATTTGGCCTAGAGCAACGCTGTTCACATAGCCCGACTGAGGCAAAAGTTTGGGCGTTGCCCAAAGACCAGGCAGAATCCGTGCAAGGGAGAGGCCTGACTGGTGTCGGCCGAACCGGTGGAATGTCAAGTTGTGGCCTCCGCCACTGGCAGTCAGAGTGAGACGCCAGAGTCTACCAAAGGAAGTTGAGGCAATATAGGTGCGTGACTAATTTAATTCGTCAGGAGTTGTGTCCAGTGAGGATGGGTTCGGGACGTACGTCGCTACGTGTCAGAGTTGTCATCGTTTCTCCCTCCTCTAGATCAAGCACAAAATGCGCAAAATTGTCCCCGCCAGCTAGGCCCATACCCAGACCATCCCAGAAGCGTATCTGGCCGTGAGGCGATATGATGATGAGACCAGGCTCTCTGGTCGGCCCATGAGGCACGAGAGCATGGAAGGGAGTATCCATCGGGTCGCTGGTGCCATCTAATGGACACAAGAAGATGTAGCAAGTTGGTGTGCCTGTCAGAGCCTTTAGATTTTCGTCAGTAGGGTGAGAACAGTTGATCAGGTGGATGCGAGGACACGCTACCTGTGCATACTTCCACACGAAGCATGTCTGTTGAGAGGAGACAACGGCATAGCCAGTCTCTGTATCCACAGTGCCAGTATAGGCATCGCGGAAGAAATCTGAGAGAAGAAAGAATATGTGTCAGGCAGCACGACCCGTCAACATGTTCTCAGCTCACCAGCAGATTTCAGCACCTGTTTCACTTCCACTGGCAGATGCGAGTAGAAGGTGGCGGTCAGCTCCGGTGACTTTGCGAAGATGGTTTCAGGCTTCAGCCCACGAATTTCATTGTCGTCCTCGTCTATGTCCATTCCAGACCTCTCCGACTCGTCATCCCTGACGGAGGACAGACGGTCATGGTGACGAGCGACGTGAGGGGTGGCCAGACGAGAAGGCCCTGGGGTCTGGCTGGCCCGCCTGCGCCGCACCGGAGGAGACTGGCGAGTAGGGGTATGTCGTGCTACGGTTCTCCGGGGAGCAGGGGAAGCTGCGAAGCTGGCCATGGTGTGCAGCGGCCGGAGGGATGGTCGCGTCGACAGAGAAGGGTGAAGCCACCGAGCGCGTCGCGCACGCGTCGAACAAGGGTGCTGCTTCCCGTCACGCGCTTGCATCAGACGCCTATACTGACTTCACCGCACACGCTCACCACCATGCTCGGCGTCGAAGGCTACGGTAGCGACAGCGACAGCGATCATGAGCCCCAAACTACCCAAACACGACCACAGCATCCCATAGCGACATCGCTGCCTCCGCCTGCCAAGAAGTCCTCACTATCCCTTCCACCTCCTGCAAATGGCTCTGGTGCCTCATCGAGCTCAAAGCCTACAGGCGGGCTGTCCTTGCCTCCTCCAAAAACCAAGAAGCCCAAGAAAATAGCCATAGGTCTTCCTGAGCTTCCCCGAGAGGCTGATGGATCCGAAGACGATGAACCGCCTGCGAAGAAGCCCCGCATAGAACCCGGGGCACGCTCGTCGGGTTTGCTCTCAATGCTGCCCGCTCCGAAGAACAAGGTGCCGGTTGCGCCTGCTCCGGAGCGAGTGCTCGGTGCAGGTCGTGGTGCCGGACTTGTGTTTCATACAGGGACTACACGGTCTGCGAAGACGGCTACTGTAGAAGATGTCCCGGAGGATGAAAACCAGGAAGCATCTGATGAACTGGATGACCCATCCCGGTCTTCAGCACCGCCCAAGTCATCTTCTCTACCCTTCCTTCCTCCCTCACTTGCGAAAGGAAAGGCCAATATCTCTGTAGAGGACAGAGCCGACAAACCAAGAGCGGTCCGTTCTGCATCTGCAATCGACTTCTTTTCCCTGAGTATGTACTGCGATCGCTGTACTTGAAGCTGTATAACCGAGCTTGCAATAGGTTCAGCCAGCACGTCCTCGCCACTCACAACCTCGACCACCGTCACATCAGCGCCTCCAGTAGGGTCCTCCACGCCGAAATTACCCCTTATCCCTGGTGTATCCTCCGCCCCCAAAGTCGAAGACTTCGTTCCTCCCGAACCTACTCCCCAAGATCCATATCCGGGCTATTACATGACTCTAACCGGCGCATGGGCAGCCTACGATCCCGAATATTACAAGAAGTTCTACGACAAGTGGAAGAAGGAGTACGACGACCACGTCCGCGCCCTGGAGAAGGGTGCTGGGAAGGGTTTCGAAGACCTCGAGACGGAGGGTGCCCAGGAGGTGAATGCCCTATCGGAGATGGAGAGGGCAAAGAAGGAAATACAGGAGAGGGAAGAGCGGAAGGCTTTGACGACTGGTGGTGCAGAGGTGCCCGCGGCTCCCAAGATGAACATCAAAGTGAGTTCATCTCCGTATTCTAACTAACATTGAGACCATGCTCATGCCGCACAGGGTGCCGCTCTTGGTGGGAGAGCCCGAACACGGCACCAGTTGTCAACATTATTGTCCGAAGCATATCAGAACCGGGAAGCCCTCGAGGAAAGGATTGCTCAAGGACGTCGGAACAGGAAGGAAGCGGGAAACAAATACGGTGAGCTACGTTGCCACAGCAGCAAATGGTTTCCTCTGACGGAGGTCAACCACCAGGCTTCTAAGCACATTGCTCGCTATGTTCGTGTCGCCATTTCCTCACGTACACGTTGCTCTCGTGATTTCGACATCATGCGCCTAGGATTGTATCGTAGTGTAGAAATACAGACATAAGATCAACAGACAAAACGGTATATGATATGATACACTCTACTTTTGGGACGAAGAGTATTCTGCGAAGTGAGGGTAAATACACGCCGAGAATGACACGGGACAACTTACTTGTCACAGACTTGGTGCCCTCAGAGATTGCGTGCTTTGCGAGCTCACCGGGGAGGATGAGGCGGACAGCTGTCTGAATCTCTCGCGAGGAGATGGTTGACTTCTTCGAGTAGGATGCAAGCTCTGAGCGAATCATCAGTGTGAGCCACGTGGAGGCAGTAGAAATACTCACTCGATGCCTCAGTCGCAATACGTTCGAAGATGTCGTTAACGAAAGAGTTGAGAATGGCCATGGCCTTGTTGGAGATACCCGTGTCAGGATGAACTTGCTTCAACACTGCAACGCGTCAAACACGCATCAACCATCCACCCCTCAACACCGACACGCGATTGACGCACCCTTGTAGATGTATGAGCTGTAGGTCTCCTTGCGAGTCTTGCGGCGCTTCTTCTTGTCCGCGTCGCCACCCGATGACGCCTTGGGCGCGGTCTTCTTTGCAGCCTTCGATTCAATTTTAGCTGGTGCCTTGGAGGCGGTGGTAGATGCAGGGGCCTTTGAAGCGGTGGAAGCGGGCTGAAAACACGTTGAGTCACGTAAGGTCAAGCTGGGATCGGAGCCAGCGCACCTTGGGGGCCATTGCAACTTTCTATGATCCGAATATCAGTATCACATACGTATGAGCAGTACAAAAGACATACAAAAGGTCAATGAGAGGTAAGAGGCGGACGAGAGGTTGTGGTGGAAGGAGGCAAGGATGGTTGAGATGCGGAAGGGGCGCGTCGAGCGGTTTTAAACTCAGGTGCACGCGCATCACGTGGGAGACAGCTTCGCGTTAAACAAGCCACACACGCGTCAGCACGTGGTCGTGTCTTGTTTGTCTTGTCCAACGCGACCCGTTGCTGCCTCACAGACGGTCGTTTTCAAAGTCTTCTGCTGGCTTTGTGCACGGCGTCGTTCGTGACAAAGCTGAAGGGCTTGGTTGAGCCTCCTACTAATACACGATACTTCTGCAGCGATGGCCTACAAGCTTCATGACCTACACGTTGATCTGACCAACCATCACCGCCGCCTTCGTCTCGACGTCCTCTGCCCACACCCAAACTGTGCCCTTGCCATCAAACTTCCCACACACTGCAACAGGACGACTGACCAGGAGTGGATTTATTGCACGGTAGGCAAAACCCTTGATTGAGCTGGAAGGTGAGTGGGCGGAGAATCCCTCGAGTAACATGAGCGCAGTCAATGGCCCGTGCACTAGTCGCTCTTGCATGAATGGGTCAGTATTTTACGAGGTTCAGAATGTACTGAACACACCAGAGTAACCCTCGGCCCTGGCATACTCACGATCCAGGTGGATAGCATGGGCGTTGAAGGTGAGAGCAGAGAATCGGAACAATGTAGTCGGACTAGGAGTGTACTCGAGTTGGTAGTCGGGTTTCGACGGTATGCCGTCAACTACCATGCCATCACAACGCACAGCATTAACGAGGAGTGAAATTGGATGTAGCAGGGTATCACACACCGTTGCGGACCACTCTCTTATTACCCGGGTCAGCAAGGAAGACGTGTGAGCGTTCCTCCACAATCGCCGGTTGGTGACTGTGCTCCTTCTGGTATTGGATCTTCTGCTTAACGAATACCATTGGCGTGCCTCTCTCATGGCCTTTCACTTCCACGGAGTCTATCGTGCCTGACGCGATCACCTTGTCGCCTATGCGCAGCCCGGGTTCGTGCCACACCATCTGCCCGCCTGCCCACATACGCCGTGTCCATGGCTGTGGTGGACAGAACTCGGGGTCCGTGCCGTCCGCGCGCAAAGAGCGCTCTGGGTTCCGCGGATGGAAGAAGACTAGGTGATGGCCGTAGCCCAATGGCTCGCCCTCGGCGCATAGGAGGCCAGACGACGTCGGTCCGGTGGCGGAGTGGCGGGTGGGCAGAGTGACGTAGAGATCAGACAAATGTTCTGCTCGCAAGGTGTCTGTCGAGGAGAATTTGCGCTTCCTTGCCGACTCTATCCAGTCATCGAGGACGACAAGATGTTCGTCGGTGACTGCTCGCGATGAATGGCGGCGGCAGGCGTATGTCGCCGGCAGGCGCGAGGATGGGCGATTGCCGATGCGTTGGGCCGCCCAGTGCAGGCTACCATCATACCGGCGAATACACATTGCTTGATTGGCTATTACACGCGTCAACCTAAACACATCTAGAAAGATATCGAAGAAAGGCTACCCAACTCGGTGATTCGTCCCAAAAGCTATGTATCGAGTCCTATGAGGTCAACACGGCGATAAATGGCTACAGGACTGCGAGGCCACCTGCGTCCAGATCGGGAGAATATATTGACGTTGAGGCCCAGCACTCCAGACAAGGCAGGAGGTAAGTATGATGCAGACAATGTCCTCAGCGGGGAAGCTACCGCGAGGCAGCTTCCCACGCACCGCGCTCGGCCGACCCAGAGCCTCGTGTTGCCGGCGTGCTGGCTACGCGACGCCCAGATAGCGTTAACGAACTTTCCATGTAGGGCGTGCGCGCCACGCAGTTGGCCACCACGAGCTCAGTCATCCTCTGCCGATTGGTCGCTGAATTGCATAGTGTTGCTCTAGTTCGGCCGCGTTCCGCTCCATGATGGGTCCCAAGGATCCTATCTGGGCTATGGAGTCAAGACGGGGTGGTGACGCATTATGAATCCTCAGCGGGTGCATATTTGCTCTGCGCGTCCACGTCTATCACAGGAGGGAACGCCGATGGGACTATTATGGGCTCGGCTGAGTGCCACGGTGAGTCAACGTGTTTTTGCGCGTGTGCTATGACTCTCCAAGCGGCAACCGCTGTGTGCGCCGTGCATAGCTCGCGGACAATTGACAATTGTTGACCAGATGGACGACGGGGGCACCGTAGAGGGCGCATCTGCGTAGGGATCTGGCGCTGCTTGCCGGCGGAGACGCGTGACATCAGAGTGTGACGGCGCGTGTGTATGCGATCGGGGTGGGCCCAGTATGGACGCGCCGCTTTCTCCAGTTTCGCCAGAATTCCAATTTTTTCGCTTCGCAACCGCCTGCGCCGCGCCGTGGTATAACTCGCGTCCGCAAGACGACCGCATCCCAACGCTCCCCGCGCTGTTCTCCCCCGCAATCAAACCCCGGTAGCTGCTCGACTGACAGCTGCAGCAACCCGTCGCCCTTGTGTCCGGTCCTCTGCTCGCATCTTCGTCACATCTGACGGCGGGTGTTCTATTCACACGGCTAATTGCGGTGTCTGTCGCCGCCCGACCGGTGCGCGGCTATCTCGGCCCCTCTTTAGGGTCGCTGCCTCCTCCGTCTACCCGCCGCATCTCCTTCCCCATTGTTCCCTCTCCCGGACTCCAGCCCTCCCTGGTCAATGTCAATTCTCTCCCTCTAATTTGGTCGCTATATAAATCCAACGATCTCTCCATCTGTATCCCTAGCCCCCACTGCCTCGCAGCCTGTAGAACACGTCGTCGCAGCCATCCTAGCCATGGCAGCCCCCATCGCTTCGCCTCAACCGCGTCCCGCCCTCAACCCGCGTCTGCTCTCGTCGCGTCGACCCGCAATTCCATCCGGCCATCCGCACGATAGCCAAGTAAGTGCACTAGTGGCATCGCGTGTCGTCAGGTTTTGGTCTTACCTCGCGTTTTCAAGCGCGTCCTCCCTCAGAGACGGCTCTTCAGTCCTCCCCGGCTCTCAACCCCCGTTGATCTCTTCGATCCCCGTGCCAACAGGTCTCAGGTACTATCTAGCTCTATTCGGCGCGTCTCGTCTTCTGACACAGTGCTAGCCTACGAGGTCCGCTACTCTGTGTAGCCCGATCAACAAGAGACGACGGAACATCACCTTCAACGCCGTCCGCTCCCCTCGCCGCCGCCACTGCATTCGCGCGGAATGTCCCATGTCCCCTCTGCCGGATCCAGCTTTCTTCGACAGCATTCCGTGGATTTCCCAGCTCGAGCAGACGCCTGACAACGTCCTGCCCATGGACATCGCCGACCTCTCCGTGCCCGGGGATGACTGTATGCGCGTCGAACCGCCTTGTACCGGCCCTATGCGCACACGCAAGACTTCGCTCCGGTCGAATCCGCTCGCACACTCCCCTAACCGGGGCATCGAATACTTCCCGCCTGACCTGCACGAATTGCCAGTGTATGCGCTGCTCCCGCCTGATCGTGTACCATTAACCCCTCGAACCCCGGTTAGGGAGGCCTTCATACCCTCCGAGGTCCAATTCTGCGGTCTTCGGCCCGTGCTGAATGACCTGGGAGACGACTAGACCCGACCCTCTTCCCCGCAAAGGTCCGGACGATTCGATTAAATCTCGCGACAGCTTCTCGGGTTCATCTACTCATGCACGCCACCATATTCTTATTCTGGCTCTCCTGCACGCCGTTATCTCCTCGTCTCGCCAACTACTGCAATCCGCCGCCGACGAGATGACTTACGACCCTATCTCCTGCGAATTCGCACACACCTGCCCGACATACGCCTACAAGCCGTTGATCTAATCCCTTGGCTATCTTGTTCGCCCCTAGCCACGGCCTCGCCTATTCCACCTATCTGTGCTGCCTCGTTAGGAGCCACGGCACTTGATTTATTCGTTTTGCTTTCGTCTTCACCTACCAAGAATCCGCCGTCGATATCCTCTGTCGGATTGACGCCGACGCCGGTCTTGTGGTATCCTCTCCCGGTTCTTGGATGTCTCCCTGTTGTCTTCGTCTTTTGCTACTCCACTCACCGTGATATCGATGTAGTATCACTACTTGTCCTGTTCATGCTGTCCAATAGGTATTGTTATTATTCCGCTACGGTCTCGCCGTTCTCGCTAGCCACCGCTCACGCTGCTTCGTGTTCGTCGCTGTACAGATACTGCTTATTACGCTTACTGATTTGCTCACCTGCGATGTTTCACGATGGACGCGCTCTCGGATACGTACTCTCTACGCTTAGCTCTGCTCTATAGTTACCGTGTCCGGCCCAGCTCCGGATGTACTTGTACGACCTCTGTATGCATATCACGAATCATGTTGTGCTCCATCCGTACTGTTTCTGCGCAGTCCTGAACAAATATCCTGAATGAACATGACGGACGCTGTGATACAAAGAATTGAGGTACACGCACAGCGCCGCGCCATACTAGCGGGCGCAGCTCCGCCACCTGCAGCACATACTCGCGCCCTCTTGCGATTGACGAGTCACAAAAGTCGGTCAACTCTGCCCTCGTTCAGCATATCGCAACAGCATTGCACTTGTCGTACTAGATTTTTTTGTTACTCTGAACAGTTCTCACTAACGGGCTGGAACCGTCCGTGGAGTCTGAGAACCCTTCATTACACAAAGGTGCGTTCCCTTGACACTCTTCTCCCTCCCTCCCACCAACAGTCGCATCGTAGGTCATCATGAGCACAGAGCACGACCGAGTCGCCAACTTTGGCGCAGGCCCTTCTGCCCTGCCCGTATCGGTGTTGGAGGAGGCGTCGAAGGGGTTGCTCAACTTCCAAGGGACTGGCATCGGGATCGCCGAGCTCTCGCACCGCTCGAAGGAGTTCCAGGCTTTCGTGACGAACATGGAGTCTCTCATCCGCACCCAGCTCGACGTGCCCTCGACGCACCGCATCCTCTTTACGCAGGGCGGCGGCTCGATGCAGTTTTCTGCTGTCGTCCTCAACATGCTCGCGCGCTACCGCCTGCTGCACCCCGATCGCACTCCTGAGGAGACCGTCCTTGACTACGTCGTCACTGGTTCATGGAGCAAGAAGGCCGCAGAGGAGGCGCGACGCCTCGGCGGAGCAAGTGTGCACGTCGTCGTTGACTCGCGCGAGTTCTCGGACAGCGGCAAGACCTTTGACAGTATCCCGCCGCACGATGCGTTCAAGTTTTCGGAGGACCCCGCGCTGATCTACTACTGCGAGAATGAGACAGTGGACGGCGTGGAATTCTCGCACGAGGATGCGTCGCCAGCGTCGTTTCCCTTCCACCTCCTGCCCAACAAGGGCGGACTCGTTCCTCTCGTTGCGGACTATTCTTCGTCTTTCATGTGCCGACCTATCCCGCACCTCGCTGATCATGCTATCATCTACGCCGGTGCTCAGAAAAACATTGGTCCTGCCGGCCTCACCATCCTCATCGTCCGCCAGGATTGCATCGTGGACGTCGATGCAGCTGCCAAGCTAGGTGCTACGCCCGTCCCAATCATGATGTCGTACAAGTGCCTCGCGGACTCGAACAGCCTCTACAACACACCCGCTGTGTTGCCGATGTACGTGTCGGGCCTTGTGCTCGAGCGGATGCAACGGCATGGCGGCTTGAAGCACTACGAGGAGACGAATAAGCGGAAAGCAGAGAAAGTATACGCGGTTCTCCGCGAAGGCGAGGAGAAGGGAGTCTTCAAGCGCAAGGTCAAGGAAGGCTCGGGCAGTTGGATGAACGTCGTCTTTGAAGTTGTTGGCTCGGACGCAGAGAAAGAATTCTTGGAGGGTGCAGAGAAGGCAGGCCTCAAGGGCTTGAAAGGCCACAGGTACGTGAATGTGCCTTACATTCCTTACGTCCACTGATCCGCATTAACGCAGATCTGTCGGAGGTTCGTCGAGGCGTAAACCATGAACTGCAGACATACTGACATCTTCATGCAGGGATCCGCGTGTCGCTGTACAACGCTGTCACCGAGCCGGACGTCGATCGATTCGTCGACTATGCACAGCAATTTATCGCGTCTCATACTGCGTAGATGATACATGCACACTGCCGTTCAACCGACAATAATGTATCGTAAGTATCACGTTTCGATCGTCCGCTGTGACATCCTCATCCGCATACCCACCCACAGCTTAGACATTTGTATAACTATGCACACATCAGATTCATCAGGTAGTGATCGACCTACATGTTTGTGACCCAATTGAACCGCATTGCAAGCGTGGATCCCTTTGACGGCAGTAACACCACCCGCAGACGCTGTGACTAGAGGACAGGGATCCTAGGCTGAAACAGGTGAAATAACGATGCATTGGGATTCGCCAGTCGATTCACTAAACGCGAGCTGACCATAACAAGCCCTATCCGGAGGCTATCTCATGAATCGTCCGTGTGCTGTTGGTCAATTTCGGTATGTTTCACAATCTCGAAGGTAGTAGTAGTAGTAGTAGACATGAATGCCGTTATACCGTTGAAAATGGATCCCGCTTAAGCATGTTGTCCACTATCCCCAAACAATGGAGGTGGAAGTGTCTCTCACTGAGAAACATATCCAACGTGTTTGGGCGAAGGGATTGCTTCTGACCAGGCAAATTATATGAGCTTGTTGTGCATTGATAGAGACACGTGCCCCGTGGCTTAGTTGGCTATAGCGTCCGACTGTTAGCTTGCCTACGCAATCGGAAGGTCGAGAGTTCGAGCCTCTCCGGGGCAGTTTCTTTTTTCTCCGTGCATGAAACATGTCCAAATGTCCTTGTGAGCACAGGTCGGCAAAGAGGAGAGTAGCGACGTTACTTTGTCATGCACCATGTAGTGTGACATGTCCGCAGACAAACTAGGCACGACACAAATTCACCGCCAGCCGGTCTGACCGGGGTACACCGCAATGCTCTTGGGAGGGCGGGGGAGTGGGGAGTGACATATAACCAGCCTGAGTGACAAGTAGCAAGACCCGTTCAGGACAACAACTATGTCCAGAGCTGAGAGTCATTGATGTGGTGTGTGGTGAGAGTGTTTGCAGTCAGTGACTATAGTTCAGTTGTTGGGTATTTGCTACATTACATGACTCTCTAAGCCTGAGGTTGTTGAGGGTATGATAGGCATTCTAGCAACCTAGTCCATGAGTGCCTTGTACTGTTCTAGGTCTGCTAGTGCTGCTCCTCACTTGGCTTGGATGTACCACACACTATTCCAAAACCAGTGACAATAGTCCCAAAATTCACTTCCATCTGCTCAGATTGCTGTATCCTACCATTATGATATACTAGCTGAGTTACAGCATTCTGCCTGCGCTTAGTGCAAAGGGTAATCTCTATCCTTTGTTTCTATTGACTTTTAGTATGTCAGTGCCGAATAAGGGGTAGTATTTGTTCCGACGCCACTAGATGCCTGGATCGCAATGCTGAGTGTGTCAGTGCATCTACACGTACCGTCATCGGTACACAATCGTAGGAACTTTGGTATCGGTGGTCAAAAAATCGTCACCTGAGCGATTCGAACACTCGCGGGCAAAGCCCAACCGCTGTCAGCTGTAATAGCAGGCGATCCCGTTAACCACTCCGGCAAAGTGACCTATAAAGTGAGCAAAAAACGGTACACATGACAGGACGCCTTTTGCTCCATGTTGACGTCATACACTCTCTGAACTGTTAACACAGTCATACAGATGTGCATCATAATCTGACTAGTGCCCTACGTGTATCCCCGATGGAGGCCTGGTAGGTGTCCACCGGCTCTCAGGCTCATTACTCATACGCGAGCAACAACTTGAGGAACAATAGCGCAGTGCCTCCCTCCAGTGTCAAGCATGGAGTACAGAAAGTACAAAAGGGAGGTAATCACATCGCGCAGAGGTCTGTCAAACCGGTCCCATCCTTGTCACGCATACATCTCGTCCCATCCTTCGTCGTTGGTTGCTGACGGTGCTATGGCGGCATGTACCTCGGCCTCAGCAGGCTGCGAAGCTGGAGTTGCTTGAGGCGCGGAGGCGGATGGAGCGTCGGTCTTCCCCGACTCTGCGGCCTCCATTTCCCTGACGACGTCCCACATATCGTCGTCGTCGTCAGGCAGAGAGTTCTGCATAATGGCGTACTTTGCAGGCGCAGGGCCAGAGTCTCGAGGGACAATGTCATCGAACGCCTCCCACATTTCGTCATCTTCGTCCTGAGCCGCTGCGGGCCGGGCTTCGCTGGTCTCCGGTGCCCGACCCTCCGCAGCCTGTCGCTCCTCCGCCTCACGTATCATTGTGTCAAGGTCAAAGTCGTCGAATCCATCAGAGGATGGTGGTTCGGATGAAGGAGGATGAGACGGTACGCGTGAAGGCGGACTCTCGGCATCCGGGACGTCAACGACGCCGCCTTCACCCTCCTTGGAGGTTTCAACCGTTGACTTAGGGTCACCTTCCTCATCATCATCATCAGCGCTGTCTTCCGAGCCGAGGTCAATGCTACGTCCGCTTTTGACGCCTCTGTACTCGTCGCGCCAGACAGTGAGCGCAACCTGGCAGCGTACGTGAGTGTATGCACATGGTGCGAGTTGCAGCACGCACATGCATGCGCTTGGAGTGACAGAGCTTCTCCACCCGCTTGACAGTTTCCCTGAATGGTGCTTTCGGGTACATCTTGTGCGTCCAGTATTGGTATACTTGGAGTAGCCGGTTCAGGTCTGTCGCCTACCAGCTGTGTTATCATACGCTGCAAGGCCTAGGAAAGAGAGATAAGACACCTCGTGGCCCTTTCCTTTGGGTTTAAACGTCTTCGCTTGTTTGAGCAGAGCAGGAAACCCGTCGGGTCCCAGCAGCCTCGCTTCGTCGAGCTTGGGCAGAGGCTTCCGCTTTTGCTTCTCCTTTCCAGTGCTTTTGCCTTTGGCATCTCCTCCATCACCCGCATCTTCGCCGCCTACGTCGAGATCAAGTGCAGAAGTCTTCTTGTATATCTGCGCGTTCTTCGCATCCGCTTGCCTTCGTAGCGCGTCGAGGTCGAGGGCAGGGGGCAGGTCGCCGTCAGACGCATCCGGTTCGGCTTCCAGATTGTCGAACATGGCATCGATCTCCGACTTTTGTGCCGGGAACGGGGCCGTCTTGCGCACAGGCCTCGCGCTGCCCTCGCCCTCAGAGTCAGAGTCGAGGAAGAGCGTTGAGCGCGGCCGCTTAGACCCGCGACGCGGAGAGTCATTGGTGGTGAGGTCAATGGGGGAAGATGCACGGCGAGGAACCTCCTCTGCGGGGGCGTCCCAGATATCATCGAGTCCGAGGGAGGTCATGATGGTCGTGGTGGAGATGGAGGCGAGAGCCGTGAGCGCGTTCAAGTCGCTGGCTCGACGCGTGGGGTAACGCGCCGGAGACGCGCCTGTCACGTTTGATGGTCACAGATCCTTTCAAGATCTCTGGAACATCGCTCGGTGGCGCCCGCCGGCCGCTGAGAGTCGCTCTCTGCCTCAAGCAACCAGCTGCGATTGAATTGTACGCATTAACAAACTGAGCCTCCATTCAAGACATGCCAGACGATATAACCACATCAGAGCCGGACATCCAGGCTGGAATCGACTACTGGGCGACTCAGCCGGCGAACTACGACGGCGTCCTAGGTGAGCAACCTCGATCGCACCTCCCTTCTCCGGCTGCAATGTAACATAAGTATTCAGGTGGATTTGGCACTGGCGTGAGTTTTTGCATCTACGATCAGAGAAATCCGGCGGCACTGACAATGCCATCTGCAGTCTCTACCGCGAGTCGACGCTCTGACGTCCCGACAGTTCGTACTGTATCTCATGCCTGAGCTCAGCACCGTTCCATCAGCCATCCGACCGCTCGACGCGCCAGAGATTCCACACAGAACGCGTGCCCTGGATGTCGGTGCCGGCGTGGGACGCGTCACGGCAGACGTACTACTCCACCTCGTCTCGGACGTCGTCTTGGTCGAACCTGTCCAGAATCTCGTCAAGGAGGCCCTTTCTCGGGGACGCACAAGCGAAAGCACAACCATCAAAGCCGGCACGGAGTTCAAACCATGGAAAGGAATTGCGTCGAAGACGAAAAGCGTCACCTTCATCCAAGATACCCTACAAGGCATTGATCCATCCCGACCGTCCAAGTCCGCCACCATCTTGGATCGCGTTGGATACGTGCCGCCCCAGGAAGACCTCGACGAACCTTTCGACATCATCTGGTGCCAGTGGTGTCTCGGGTCTCTCAGCGACGCGGACCTTGCGTCCTTCTTGCGGAGAAGTCAGGGCAGCCTGCGGGATCCGGAGCGAAGTTTGATCATTGTGAAAGAGAATTGCTGCCACGACGATGACGGACAGCCGACGAGTGTCTTTGATGATACAGACTCTAGCATAACCAGGTGGGTTGTCTCACCTATGAGGAGGACTTGTAACTCATGGTAACCTACAAGGTCGGACCTCGCTTGGAAGAAGGCCTTCGCTGAAGCAGGCCTTACCATCGTACATCAACAACTACAGCGAGGGTTTCCTGAAGGCCTGTATGCTGTAAACATGTAAGACAAGATCACACTCTCACTTCACCTTCGCTCATGTTGATCGACAGGTATGCTCTGAGGTAAGAAACGAGGGGGTTTCACCATAGGAAAGCAGACGTGTAGATCTAAGCAGCAAGTAGATATTGACAGTCACGCTAGCAATACAATGATCGTAGCAGCGGGCTAGGGTAACGAGTCGACAACGGGTTGGTAGAGTAAAGCCATCAAAGGAACCAAATAAGCACGAAATGATGTAGTAGACACAGCAAACGCCAGTAGCAGAGAACGAGAGAACGTATCCAAGCGTGAGGGACAGCCCAGATACACATCAGTGCTTCAGCTTCATCTTTTCTGTTGAAGGCTCCATGTTCTCCTTCCTAGCCATGACGGCCTCACTCAAACTCGTTCGCCGCTTTTGTTCCCGAGTCTCCGTGCGCTCCTTCACGTGGGGAAAGTTAGCACGGATGACATCCTCAAGCTGGGGCCAGATCTCGTCCGATGTTGAGCCGGACAGCGTCACCATTTTCACCCGGTAGAGCGGTGGTTGCGAGCGGTAGTATTCGAGGAGAGGAGAGGTTGATTCGTAGAATTTCTCTAGCCGGCGAGCGAAAACCGCCTATAGGTAGGATGAGCACCATACAAAATGCAATGAAGTGAGGAACTACGTACAGGGTTGTCATCTGGTCGCTTGGTGAGAGGTTCACCAGTCACGTCATCGAGCCCCGGAACCTTAGGTGGGTTGTACGACAGGTTGTAGACTCGGCCGGATGGTAGATGAACCCAGCGGTCGGATATTCGGCTTAGGATGACCTCGTCGGCAACATCCAGGTTCACGATCAGGCTGAGAGGCGTGCCTTGTCGTCTACATGCAATATGGAAGTGAACCTGCTATCCTCTTCGGATGCAGACAAGATGGATCGAACCTTAGGTGGTCGTCAAGCAGTTTCCCCTGTCCAACTGTGCGTGGAAAGCCGTCAAGCAACCAGTGCTATGATGACCAGTCAATGAGGAATGTCGTGTCGCAAGATCACAGAGAAGACATACCTTATTATGCAGTAGATCTAGCTTGCTCGAAACCACCTTTAGCATGATATCATCCGGTAGCAGTCCACCGGATGCGACGATCTCCTCCGCCATTAACCCAACCTCCGTCCTTCAAGGAGATCACTAAACAGAGTCTTATTTGCAAACGGCACTGGACTGCTTACCGGTCAGCAATTTGCTGTCGCAGAAGGTCCCCGGTCGACAGAGATAGGACGTCATACTTCTTCGTCAACCGAGCGGAGAGCGTTCCCTTGCCCGCGCCGGGCTTGCCAAACATGAGCATCCGTAGTACCTTGCGCTCGCCATGGTCGGCCTCCGGCTTCAGCACGCTCGCAGCGACGTTGTTGAGAGAGAAAGCAATGGCCTTTGAGGCAACAGCGGATGATCGGAAGGCCCGGCGGTGTGCGCACACAATCTTCGGCCGAAGGGAGGCGCTGAGAAGGCCCGACAGAGACATGCGGTCACGATTGGACGGGGCGGAGCGTATAAAGGAACCACGGAGACGTGGGTGGTCGGGTCTTTCTGTCCAAGTACTGCGACGGACCCGAGCGCGTCGACCTGGGTTATGTGCGCGGCGGATGCAGGCCCAGAGTCGTTCGAGAATCGATTGCGCAAGTGCGGGAATATCACGGGCGTCAACGGGCGCGCTGCTGGAACGGTGGTGCAAGTCTGTCCTCACCTGCTCGTCTGCCGGGGCCGCTGCGCTGCGCGCTGGAGAAGGAGGAGGGGCACGTAGAGGGGAGAGTTGGGCAGACGACCTGGTGCGGGCTCCCCAACGACTTGTATGTGCCCCGCCTTCCCCCGCGCCGCGCTTCCGAGCGCGATCACGCGGTGGCTGCGTCCTGGCCTTCGCCGCCCAGCTTCGTCACATCCGCCCGCTAGGGCCCCCCGCTCTGCCCCGCTCCTGGTCTGCTGCTGTGCTCCATGCCCGTTCTGGTACGTTCTCAATTCAAATCGCGCGGGCGAGGGCGTTCGGGGACCGCTCCCATCATGCTGACACCTCTCTACGCCATACGGAATCGGAACAACTCGGGTGCGGGAGTCTATACGCTCGGGAAGTAGTACAAAGTACTCTACGTACCGCCTTCGGTGTTTCTGCATGTGAATCGAAGTTTGACACGAGGAAGGAGGCTACGCATTCGTTGGGACATGCACGTCATTGTGCGCTTGTCCTTTCTGAGACCATCCAATGAGTTCTCTCATCCCTGCAACATCCAACACACCCTGCACGTCTGCTCGCCGAGTATCTGCCGCGATAGCGATGGCCTCAGCGACATGGTCAACGTGGATCGGCGGGATCGTCAGAGCATTTGCTACCGACTCGAGCGGAGAAGACGACACCGGCGTTTGTGGGGCAGGAGGAAACAATGCAGATCCCAGAGTCCGCAGCATGGCCGAGGGTGTAGGCAGACCTGGCGGCACCTTGCGGTGGACCGTCGCCGATAAGTCGAGCAAGGCGGCGATTGGCGACGTTAACGGGCGGAAGTGGGGGTGGTAGATGAGACCTAGATTAACGAACACTTCGTCAGTCGGACCGGAGAGATCTGCCACGCACACGTACTGGGGCGTATGTACACTGCTCGATAGCCAGGATTGCCAGCTACCTTCTCACCAATGTACCGCTCGGCTTCACGCTTCGTTTCGATGTATCGTGCAGGGATGATTGGCCGGAAGATATCCTCGGCAGAAACATATACGAAGGGTCTCGGTCCATCGACAGCGACGGAGGGTGCGGAGGAAACAAACGCCTCGCATACGCGCATAGCTGAGTAGCTGGTAAGTCAAACGCAGGGTGCATGAAGCACGCACACACCTGCATCGCGATTCAACGTCTCATAGCTGCTAGGCTTACCCTCTCCGCTAGCAAGGGGATTATTTGAGGGTCCACCGCCAAACACATTAGACGCAAGAATGCTCGCGAGAGCTGGGATGTTCCCCTCGCCCAGAGCTTTCTTATATCGCGTATCCTCTAGCAGTGTTCCGAGAGTGTGCACGACCGCCGTGACGCCGGGCAACAAATGCGAGTACGTTTCCGGCTTCAGTGCATCCGCGGCTTGCCAGTCTACCTGATGGCATAGTTGGATGAGAGGACGAACATGCAGGGGAAAGGAGGTGACAACACTTTAGATACCCAAGCGGGATGATGTCCCTTCGGAGTTTGAAATGGTCGTCCTGAAGAACTGTGTCGTGTTACAAGAGACAAGTTCACGCGGCGCATTCTGTAAGCGTACCTTATGCTGGTGACCTGCATCCCTCGTGCGAGAGCAGCCTTGCAAACGGCCGAGCCTTAATAGGGTTTGTTGGGTAAGTCTTCACGTATACCCTACGAAAATACTGACCGACGAAGCCATTTCCGCCGACTACAAGGATTCGAGGGAGCGCAGCCTGCATTGACCGAGCCAGCAGTGTCACTCGAGCAGACTATACGAGTGCTGAGAACGTCGGGTCTTGGTGTTCACGGTGGTTGAGATGTGTCTGACGACGACAATGTGCGGAAACAGGGGAGAGTCCGCATCCGACGATTGACGTGTGTGGGCGCCTCCAGATCGGGGCGGCCATGGTGCCACTCAGATTCACATCTCGTTCAATACGCGGCGCTCTCCACTGCTCGTCGTCCGCGACGAGTGCACACATGTACTATGACCCGTTGTTGCAGAGCGAAAAGACCACGAATAATATTACAAGTGTTATCACTCGCGCGCAATGCTGCCTGATTCGTGGATGCGGATCCGCGAAAGACGCGACGCGCAACGCGTCGCGGGCACGCGAGGGGAGCACGTGTTAAGCGCTAGAGCCCCAGTAGCCCGCCCAAGGGTCCTCCGCTGCGATGCTCTCAGCTACCGCCTTCGCCCTCGACGGTGTGCCGGGTGCTCCACGCTGACTCTGTTCACTGCTTTGTGCATCCTATGCCTACCATTGCGATACAACTTGACGACTGATACGACTATCTATACCTTGGCGCACGATGTCCTGGTGGTCCTCTTGGTTGCCCTCCTTACCCACGATTGACCTCTCATTGCCCTCTGGTATTCAACGACGCTTCATTTCCTTCGCGCTGAAGCGATCCCTTGGCCATTTTCTCAAACCCGGACAACTTGACTTCCAGCAGGTGGACTCCCAGATCGGCTCGGGCTATGTGCAGATACGAGACCTTGAGCTGAATAATGACGTGCGTTGCCACTTCTCTGCTCATGATCGCACGCAATGACACTAGTGCAGGCTATAAACTCACTCATATCAGGGCTACCCCTGCAGCTGCATGATGGTTCGATCGGCAAGGTCACCGCGCGTATCCCATGGCCTAACCCGTTAACCTCTACGATCGGCCTCTCGGTCGAGTCCCCACACTTGACGTTCTACCTCGCACCACAGGCAGCCGATGTCAACGCATCTACTGTTGATCTCGCAGAGTCTGTAGCTTCGGTCGCGGAATCCTTCATCCATGAAGAGCTCAACCCCGCAGACGAAGCCGAGCTCCGTGAATCCATCCACTCCGGAGGGCGCGGCCCATTCCGCGACGGGGAGGATATGCTGCCTGGCGGGCTTGACCCCTTCATGTCCGACGAAGAGCTCTCCCAGAGCGAGATGGAGCCTCCTGGTGTGTCCATATTCGCCACACTCATTGAGCGGCTGCTGGCGCGCTTCGCTTTCGACGCGGACGACGTCAAGGTCACAATCGTGAATCCGCAACAAGCCAGCTTCACCTTGTCTATCGCGCAGGTGCGCTATGGAACCGAGGCAAATACGTCGACGGATGTCGGTTCGAGCAGCAGAGAGGCACAGGGGAGCATACGTGCAGTGACCGTGAACGGGGTTACTGTAACGACCCGATGCTTGCGCCCAACGAGCCCGGCTATGACTCCCACACGGCAGCACAGTGCCCCTCTGACACGTACACCGTCTGTGGCTTCTATCGCGTCGCCTCCAAGCCCCCCAACACCTCCCTCGCCGCAGTCCGATTCTTCAGACATGGACGAGGATACGCAAATGATGATGTCTCAGTCAATAGCTGTCCTCCCGCCGCGACCAGTCTCGCCCGCCACCTCTGTGGCGAGCAGTATGTACCAGAGTGCGGTGTCGACCTCCCCTGTGACCAGCAGTCTCCGTGGCTCGTCGAGCCCCCAGACAGAGTCTCCGCCAACTGTAGAGCTCCCTCCTGACAGTACAACGTTGCACCGCGAAGCCCCAGTGCAAGTGGCACCTCCACCACATATCCCAAGCATCCCCGAAGTAGACGACGAGGTCATTGTCTCCTTCGGGGCTGATCCGGTCTCTATGCGTCTCTTCACGCCTGCCCCTGTGTCCACGCCTGCCCCTGCCCCTGCACCTGGGCGTCCCTCGAGTTCACGACCTTCCGAAGGGTCAAAG
The DNA here is from genome assembly GCA_029783445.1 of Fomitopsis palustris. Classification (NCBI taxonomy): domain Eukaryota; kingdom Fungi; phylum Basidiomycota; class Agaricomycetes; order Polyporales; family Fomitopsidaceae; genus Fomitopsis; species Fomitopsis palustris. The sequence continues at coordinate 425,155 of JARAOQ010000005.1, forward strand.
GCAAGCCACCGGCGAACGAGCAGCGCCCGGGTCGCGGACGACAAGCTTAGGGTGAATGTGGACGTTGGGCTTGTCGCGCTTGCTCTCAATGCACGACACGTGCGGTCCATTCTGGATATCGCAGACGTATGGGCTCTGCACTCACCGCCTCCTGTGCGACCGGCTTCCTCTGACTCGGCGACTACAGCTGGGCCGTCTGCGCTCCCCGCCTTGGATGTGCAGTTCCGCTTGCGCGGGATCGTGTTGCTACTACTCCCATCAACAAGTACTCCGTCCCTAGAGAATGTGCATAATGTGTCTGATTTCTTCGCGCGCCCGCTTGTACCACCCAAGCTGCCACATGGATACGTCCGCGCGCACCTCGAGGAGCTAGCCATCACAGCAACTGTTCCACCCGTCCCCGTCGAGCGCACTGAATCGGCGCGGGTGCAGGGCCGCAAGCGGACAACGAAGGCGCGCGGCGAGTCGAACGTCAACCTATCAGTGAACTTCACGCTCACGGAGTTGTCTGTCTTCTCCTTCCTTCTTCAACCAAACCACGACTCCCCAAGCTCACCAGCCGAGCTATACGCCTACCCTATCCTGATCACCGACCCGAACCTACGTTCCCAGTACCCTCGCGACCACTCAAACACGCCCTCGCCTGACGTACACAACACGTTAATGCCCACGTTCGAGGTCATAGACTGGACAGACCCCACCCGGCGTAGCACGTCCGCGAAGCTGTCTATCTGGCGTAGCAGGGCCGTACAGCACCCGCCGCCCCGGCAAGACAGCGCGGGCCCGCGGAGCCCGCCCCGCGCTCAGCCTGGCATGCCCTCGTCAGTGAGCCCCCCTACGCCGAGGGCGATGCCGCGCTTCTTGTCGACTTCGCCCGGTCAAGTGGGTATAGGGCGGCCGTCCCTCGGCTCGGGTGGTGTGCCGCTGCGCCCTCCGGGCCCTGCAGTCGTTGCAAAGTTTAGAAGCCACTCGGCACGCGGGGAGGAGGGCCAGGAGGTTGAGGTCTCCTTCGAGCCTCTACATGTGTTCTTGGATCTCGGGCTGTTACTCGGCCGTGGGCCGGGTCGCGAGGAGAGCGCGACGATGGCGTTCCTCAGGGAAGTTGCGACGCCGTCGAAGTCTGTGTTTGCTCAGACTCGCGGTTCGTCGGTCCCTTCAGATAGTGCAGATTCGGATATGGAAGATGATGCAGACACGCCTCCTGCAACGCCACGTGCTGGCATGGAATTTGGAATGCGCTCGCCGGAACAACAACAGGAGGAGAGGCGAAGGCTCGAGCAGCTAGTTCTTGATGACCTAGATTTGGGGTATGATTATAGGCAGAAGCCCAAGAGCGAAGATCCTGCTGCCGAGCGCGTGAAGGACTGGCGGAAGGTACGCATCCTTCACGTCGAAATTTGAAGGACATTATACTCACCATTCGTCAGCCACGGCCACGCCGCCATCACGGCCGGGGGCCCACTGTCTCGGTCAAATTCCCCGTCATACGAGTTCAAGTACGCGATACCCCTCCCTCAAGCACACCCCGGTCGGGCGCTTTAATATTCGACTTGCACGATCTACAAGTGTCACCGGGTAAGCCCGCGCAGGCTTCCACAGCCCGATTTGCTCCTGCGGACGACCCATACTTCGCCGCCGGCGAGCATATCAAGGAGAGCGACAATACCCTGCTACACGCGCAGTGGCAGCGTGTCGTTGTCGCATATGCCCCTGTTGCCTCCAGCAAAGCGGTTGCGATAGTCTCTCTGGGACCAGCACGCCGGAACGAGAGCGTGGTTGACAACACTAGGTTTGGCAGCGCGTCTCCGGACACATCCGTCGTAGAGACCGTCCTGCGCCCTTCGCTGCAGATCAGACGCAGCAGTGTCACAGCAACGCTGGAGCCTGCCGCGACAGTCAACTCACTAGTCGTCGCCACCGACATACCGTCAGTCCATGTCGAATTATCGAAGCCCACCTTGGATGGCCTGCAGTTCTGGGCAGATGACCTGACGCGCTTGCTGGATAATGCCTTCGGGGATCCTGCGCCGTTGGACACGGATACGGAGCGTGCGGATAGTAGGGACTCTAGTTTGATTGGGAGTCGATACTTCGCGAAGTCGAGGAGTGCGAGCAGTCAGGCTGAGAGCGGGAGCTTTGCCAGTAGACCGCCGGAGCCTACCACTGAGACTGCTTTCAAGATTTCGATTGGGGAAGGTGAGGAGGTTGACCTCTTCTTCGGCCGGAGATGACTGAATCCATTAGAACCTTAGGTACGGTTAGGTTGTTTGTTCCTCGATCTGACGAGAGCGTACGGCCTTTCGATTTGTCGGTGAATGATGTTGACGTGCTGGTCGAGCTCAAACCCGAGGGAAAGGTCAGGAATGAGCATTCGTGACACATTTCATCATCTGAGCACTCACGCACAGGATGAAACGGTTCTGACTGTCGGTATCCGGGACATCTCGATTAATGAAACTACCAAGACGGGCTCCACGGCCTCGATTGTTGCGTTGACTCAGCCGTTCAGTCTGGTAAGTGAGACCACTCGCAAAGCGAATTGCTGTCCTGATGGCTCATACTGTAGATATCTGCACAGCAATCTGCCCTGAAAGTCCGCTTCATTTCGCTCGTGGTGCCTGGAACCACGGCGAAGGAGTCAAGGGTCAAGCTCACTCTCCGTGGTATCACACTCACCGTGCATCCGGACTTCGCATGGGCAACAGACTTAGCGACGTTTGCGAAAGCTCCACCAGGGGTACGAGGACATATCATGACACTGGATGACATCGCATTGTATAACATGACCCCCTCAGGCCTTTGATTCGGTTGTTCCGAGCGAGCGTACAAGACTGTCAATCAAGGTCGTCGATACGTCGTTGCAAGCTCTGTGCCCGGTCTACACAGGCGCACTAGTACCATACATCGGGGAGCTCGACTTCTCTACAGTTATCGAAGGGACTTCGTCTGAATTCACGTTCCTCTTGGACGTCCCCCTGCTATCTCTACTACTCGTAGACGACATACATGCAGTGACGCAACAGCTCGACGGTGCGAAAACTGGCCACACGGCATCAAGATCGCCTGGTCTTGAGTACTGGAAGGTTCGTCCTATGGTCGTGAAGAACCTCCCGAGGCTGATGGACGATTGCAGAGAGCAGGCTTCGCCTTGCTCGCTGAATTGGCTAATTTCAAGCTCAAGTTCTCCCGTTTGTCCGATGCAAACTGGCCCGAAACTAGGGTACGTATCTTACGTTCGCCCGTGTCGGTTTAGTCACTGCTTCTCAGGTATCTGTCTCGCAAGGAGCTCTTAAACTCCATCTATGTGCAGATACATTGTCTGCGCTGACTTCCTTCATCAGCGACTTCACCTCAATGTTCGCCTCTCCACCAGACGTGCAGTAAGTCAACTTGGTCTGATGGTTACTGCCAAACTCATGACTACCGTAAGGTTGCCTCCAAAGAAGCGCAGTGAACCCACTCGGCTCTCAGACGCTGCAGACCCTTCCCGCGGACTCTTATGTACGTGCTTCCTCGCTTGATAGATGCCATCCCTTACTCTCTACTCCTTTGTTAGCTTCCCTTGACGAGCATGCCTTCCGACAATTGCCTGAAGTCGGGTCAGCCCCAGACATGATCTACGATGACCTGCCGACTAATCCAGACTACCTCGACGAGTCGTTCGGTGCTGCAGCAGGCCTCAGAGAGCTCGATGATGATGAGTTCAATGAGTCGGACGTGAGCTCCCCGACGGCTGCTAGCGACGACAACGATGATAAGGGAAACACTTCTACTTATGGTGGAGAGACGATCAGAATGCTGCGCCCCGAAGGTCTACAAATCATTGAACACTACTTTGACACTATGACTCCGGACTCTATTGACGGGGACAACAGGTGAGCGCAAGCCGTTGACATCGAAAACCTCTGCTGATTAGCTGCCGCATTAAGCTATGGCGAGACAACTCTCCGTGTTCGGCTTCATAACTGTGATGCCACGCTCTTCCTGTATGACGGCTACGACTGGGTTCGGACGCGCAGGATCATCGAAGAAGAGCAAAAGGAGATGCGTAAGAAGCTCGCCAAAATAAGACAGCTTGTTGCGAGTGGACAGACACCAGACCCAAGCGTCGAAGAGACCAATACCCTCCTTTTCAACTCTGTCTATATCGGGCTGGAGCACAATGTGGACGAGCTTGAGCCCGGTGCCCTCATTGCCGCCATTGACGAGGAGCTCAACGAAGAGCTGGAGACCGCCAGTCAGAGCTCCTGGCAGTCATTGAAGCCGCAGACCGTCCAAAACTCTCCTGGCAGAGGGACTGTTGGACAAGGCCGTACTCGTCGCAAACGAATGACCAGATCGAAGGGACCCAGCATCGAGTTCCGATTCGTCGGCCTCACCGCTGAGGTCGATAGATACATACCTGCAGCGGACCTCGTCTCACGGACGTTGGTAACCATAGAGGATGCGGAGATCCTTGATCACATCAAGACTTCAACCTGGAAGAAGTTCCTGACATCTTTACGCTCCGATTCTCGAGGGAACATACGCGAAACCGGATCCAATATGGTCCGTGTTGAGTTACGAACGCTGCATCCAGTTCCAGACCATCCGTCTGTCGAAGCCAGACTTCGCGTAAGATCCACCGCAGAGTACTTGTATTACCATGTCTCATATCTCCATCCCCTAGGCCAAGATTCTACCCCTTAGACTTCATGTCGACCAAGACGCACTAGACTTCCTCAAGAAGTTCTTCAGCTTCAAGGATCCCGAGAGCGCTCCTGCTCAGCCTGCGGACCCAGAGGATCAGATATACTTCCGTGCGTGATGTTCGTGATCTTGATCTCTAGCCTTAACTCATCGACCTCACGGGTCAGAACAAGCGGAGGTGTTTCCAGTGGATATCAAACTCGACTACAAACCACGGCGCGTTGATTACAGAGCGCTGCGCGATGGACGTACCATTGAGCTCATGAACTTCTTCCACTTCGACGGCGCCGAGATGACTCTGCGACATATCACTCTCACTGGGGCAAGCACAATACTCTTACTCTATATCACATTGGGCTCACGAAATCAAACAGATTGCTGGGTGGCCAAGATTATTCGACCTCCTGAATGACCTATGGACGCCCGACGTAAAGGCCACCCAACTAGTAGATGTCATCTCAGGCGTCTCACCCATCCGCTCTGTAGTCAATGTTGGCTCAGGCGTCGCGGACCTCGTACTGCTCCCCATCGCCCAGTATAAGAAGGACGGCCGTGTTGTCAGAGGTCTGCAGAAAGGCACGACTGCATTTGTGAAGTCTACAGCGATGGAGGCGATCAAGCTCGGCGCACGGCTAGCCACCGGGACGCAAGTTATACTTGAACAGGCGGAGAACGTCGTCGGTGGTCAGTTCAAAGATCCCATCACAGCAGAGACAGTTCCCGGTTCACCGTTCTTGGACGAGTTGGGTGGGCAGTTGGGAGATGAGGAGGAAGCGAGCGACCTCATCAGCCGTTATGCTGAACAGCCTATGAACGTTCAAGAAGGCGTGCAGTCGGCATACAGAAGTCTGCGAAGAAATCTGAACTCCGCAGCGCAAACGATCCTTGCTGTGCCTATGGAGGTATATGAGAGATCTGGCAACGAGGTGCGCATTGACATGCTTGTCTTAGCGGGGATCTGACAGTACCTGTAGGGCCCTGTGCGTGCGGTTGTACGAGCTGTACCCATTGCGGTGCTAAAACCGATGATCGGGGCGAGCGAGGCCGTTAGCAAGACCCTGTTGGGCCTCCACAATCAGTTGGATCCTAACGCACGACACGAGAATGAGGCGAAGTATAAGCAACGGTGAAGGTAGACCATCATGTGCGGACTGACAAGCATCCGGAGAACACTTGTACCAATACATATTACAACAGCCATAGCATGTATCACTGTATCATATACATCATGCATACCATGTAGAAGACTTGCGGAGCGTAAAGTGCGACGGAAAGCAGGGCGGTCACATGAAGCGGCGACAAGCACAGTAGACGGACAAAGGCGATTTTAACGAAACTCAGTCGATTTCCATGTCCATAGAACGGCCTTCTCCAGGGATCAAGGCACTGCGGGACTTGGCAGACACTTTGATCTTTTCGCGGAGCTTCTCCTTCTCCGGGGACTCGACGGAGACAGGCTCTACAAGTTTGACAGAAGCCTTCTTCGCAGCCTCTAGCTTCTTCTTTCTGTGTGTGCGCAGCTTCTCCTTGCTCGCAAGCATCCTGCAGGAGAAGATAAGTTGTCTGGAGCATACGGGAGCAAGCATGACGCACCGGTTTTTCCAGAAGGCGTGCTCTCTCCGTTGCTTGATCTCCGCAACCCGCTTCATTGCCTTGACCGTGGTCGCAACCAGCTCGCGGTCGTAACGTACAGGTACGTTTCTGCGCTTTTCAAACTCGATCGTCGAGTCCTGGTAGTGGTTAGCTTAGATGGGGTGAGCACCAGACGAGTAGTAGAATTTCGTACGATAGTCATCTCCTTCCCGGCGGCCTTACGGAACGCCTTAGTCCATCTTACTTTCCTCGGGTTGCGCTTCATTCTGCATACATCGTCAGTTTGGCGGCAGCACAATGGGGTAGTAAGACCGACTTGAAGTTCTTGTGACATCTGACAGTGATTCATTCAGCGGAGTCAAGCATCAGTGGAAACATTGGTGCTCACTTTGAGGTACAGAACCGAAAGACTTTCGCATCATTTCTGACAAAGGCACTACCTGAGATACGTCAGAGTCAGCAGCGAGTAAAACAACAAGTCGGCGCACCATGGCCGGGGTAGACGCTCTTCGAGCAGAAGTAACACTTCTCGATACGCATACCGACAAGATTATGGCAAGGAGCAGGTTATGGGCGCCTGACAGCGACTAGGAATTTGTGCGCTGAGCGCTTGACACACGCTTGCGATCAGTGATCGTCACAGACGCCGGTATATATACAGTCGGCATGATGGCCCAACCCTTTGTCTCTTACCCATAAACCTTCTCTGGAGAGCGCCGCTCGGACAACAACGATTGATGCAGAACACTGAAGCTCCTGCAGACATAGTGTCTGTGCGGCAGCATTGGCGTGGATATAGTAGTGTGAAGCACTTGGTCGTCTTGTACGCGCTGTGGCACCCTCGGCTGCGTGGCGTCGCATTAACCTCATGATTTCAACCCTCGTAGCGGAGCATCTTATTGCGACGTAGGATATACGTCTCGCTCGCCGCATCCAAGGCTGGAGCAACCACTAGGCGTAGAGTTCCCTGGTAACACCTGGGCTGAACCAGGTAAGCCGAACTGGGTGGGGTATCTTGCCACTCAGTATGCGCCGAGTCCTATGCTCGTCTATGATTATGCCATGGGTGGGGATCGCGTCGATGGCGTTCGCAGGCAGATCGAGAAGGATTTTCTGCCCCACTTGGCCCAGAAACCTCGCTGGGCTCCATGGACCGGAGCAGATACATTGTTCGGTATGTCGACGTTCCGTGGTCTCGGTATAGGCAACGCTAGAACGAGTTGAACCTAGTGACATGGGTCGGTATCAACGACTGTGGGTAAGCCGTTCGCTCAAACTGCTTTCAGCAAGCTCTCAGGCGTCACTTGATACTCTGTCACTAAGTTACGAGAAAGCTGAGGCTATCCCCGGACTCGTCACTCAGCTTTTCGAGCTTCATGACAAATTGTACGAACATGGTGCCCGTAACTTTATGTTTGTCGACCTTCCTCCTGTCGAGAGGTCCCCTAGTGGTAGGTTCATTCTCTATATGGGTGATATGTCAGTTTACATGACTCCATGCTTCTTGCAGGGCCCAGCCCAGAAGATGCACAACGCTTATTCGCTGACCACCCTCCATCAACCACGATGTGGAATGTTGCTCTCAGGGCTGAAGCAGAAAGGTTTGCGGCTTCACACGCAGAAGCATCAGTGTTCATATACTCGTCCTGGGCAACATTCACGAAGGTGCTGGACGATCCCACCGCGTTCGGATTTTCTCAGCAGGACGTGAGGAAGGCAGCTGGTTCGATCTGGGTCGACCGCCTGCATCCGACCAGTAAGATGCACGACCTCGTTGCTCAGGATATGGCGAAGCTTTTGAGTAGCATTGATCCGTTTCGATGAGTCGCGATGGACTTTGCCCTACAGTAGAACATGTAGCTGTACCGATTGATCACCGAGGGTTATCAGTATCAGGGGTCTGCGAGCTTATGTCCTGTACGAGCGACATCCAAGCATTCTTGTTCCAATCCTTTAACCCATACCACCTCGATCCCAGCGTCCGCCAGCTTCCTTGCGCCTTCACAGTGCACGAAGTCATCCGGCTCCCCAACCCCGATTATGCATTTGCGTATCTTGGCCTCTATGAGGGCGTCCGCGCAAGGTGCTAGTCCGGATGTGCGCACGGAGCATGGTTCCATAGTGGTATATACGTCCGCGCGCGTCAGGACGTTGTCGATCGTTGGCACATCCGGGACGCCAGGCAAGAGCTCTTTGAGCTCCTCCGCGGAGAGACGGCGCGCTTTGGCGAGCGCGTTTGCCTCTGCGTGGGTGTTACCCGGCAGTTCTCGAGAGTAACCCCGCGCGATAATGACAGGTTCATTCGAGTCTACGAGAGAGGTGGTGAGCACGCAACCCACACAGAAGGCTGTCGGGGTTGGTTCGCATTTTCGTGCTTCATCTAGGGCAACGCGCAAGAAGTGCAAATGCATGCCATCCGTAGATAGCGAAGACATGGCAGAGCGACTGGGAGATACGGAGAAGGTGGTGCGCGTCTCGTCTACTCAGCTACTTCCATGGACCAAAGCGCGATATTCCGAAGATAGCATACTCAGTCCAGTGAACCATCTTTATATAGCATAGTAGAATAGCTTACAGTCTTGGCAGACAGGTATTGTCGCTATTTATGTCACGTGTAAGCGATGCCTGCTCGAACGCGTCGATCGAGATTCCTCAGCGCGCTCAATTCGACCACCAACGCCAGGCCTCTTGTTGTCTGGGCTCCAGTCTTCAAGCATCTGCCTCAATGGCCTCACCTGTGGCCGATCCTGCTGCTGCCCTTCCGGTTGAGGAGGATGACCCCATGCAGGGATCCGGAGACGAAAATGACGGAGACGCCGCCGCCGAGCCCAGCGGCAATGTCTCTGACGATAGCTCAGAAGAACCAGAAGAAGATGAAGAGGAGGAGAGGCGCATTCGAGAGGGATTCATTGTAGATGAAGATGAAGATGAGGAAGAGGAGGACGAAGAGGAAGAGAGGAGAAGGAGGCGAAAGAGGCGAAAGAAGCACCATCGTCGCCGTGCGTGTAGTTCATGCCCATTTCCGCTATTCGCAGCTAATATCACGCTGCTGCTCTAGATCGCGAGGAGGAGGAGGTTCTTGAGGAGGATGACTTGGAGTTGCTGGAGGAAAATACCGGGGCATCCTTTTCTCGCAATCGCCTGACCCGCCTACGACGTGCGCGCGATTCGGAGTCGCCTCCGGCACCGTCGTCGTCCAAACGGAAGGCGGTCGTGGAGTCATCCGATGATGACCTCGACAATGATGATCTAGAACTCCCTGCCGTTCAGGATATCCAGAATATCTGGGACGATGAACGTAATGCAGGCGGGAGAGACGATGACGACGACATGGACGATGACATGGACAACTTCATAGAGTATGAAGACGAAGATGAAGAAGCGGGGGGAGCTATGGATGAGGAGGCTCGGGAAGAGCGGCGGAGAGAACGGCGACGCCAAGAGAAAGCTCGGAGGAGAGCATTGGGTCGTGCCGCAGAACTGGGGGGCATAGATGCTAAGTGCGTATTCATGATAATATGCTCTGCGAATGGGACTGACGCGTACGTGAAGCACGTGGGATGAGTTACAGGAGGTATTCGGCGACGGCCATGACTATGATTGGGCTCTTGCTGAAGACGAGGAGGTTGCTTATGAAGAGGAACAGAAGCCGGAAATGAAATACCAGGACGTACGTTGTTCAGCGTCCCATTCTTCCCCCATTCTTATATGCTACTCTAGGTGTTTGAGCCGTCAGAGATCCGTGCACGCATGTTGACGGAGGATGACGATCTCATACGTCAGGCAGACGTTCCCGAACGAATGCAGCTGGCCACTTCCGCACTCTCATTGTCTTCGACGATGACTCTCAACAAGCCATTATCCGAGAACGACCTGGATGACGCGGCCTCGTGGGTCATTACACGACTCGGTCCTCGCAAAGAGCGCGACTTCTTCCGTGGAGACGGCCAGTTCCATCGCTTCCTGCCAGACCTCGTTCAGGCCATTACATGCGCCCTCCGTTTCTTATTTGTCCAGCAATATGAAGTCCCGTATGTGTGGACGCACAAGCGGGACTACATCTCCTACTTCAATCCTGCAGAGCTCAACGCGCAGGTCGAGCTTCTCAGCCTAGAGGAGCTTTGGCGGGTTTACACCATTGGACAAAAGTACTGTTCGTTGCTGGAGCGGCGCCATGCCATGGACGCCCTGTATGCCCGGCTAGGAGCTACGGATGAATACTTTGAGAACGAGATTCGAAAGCGGATCGAAGCCGTGGAGATGGTCGCGGATGCAACAGAGTGGCTGAGTATGAAGTATAGGGATAACAAGAAGAACGCTTTCGAGCTTCACTTCCATGACGACGAAGAGCAGATCGAGACAAAGAAGCACAAGGCTCCCAGCCGTATATCGCCCTATGAGCTGGCGAAGAAGAGCATCGTATCCAAGCTGGCGGAGGCAAGCTTCACAGTGCTAGCAGACTACGTATATCGCTTACATTTCCGCGCAGGGTTACGGTATTCAGTCACACCAAGTGGTCCTGAACTTCATCTCCAACGCTCATACTCACTTTGTGGAGGACCAAGAGCTCAATCCGCACACCTTTGCAGAGCAGTTCGCAGATCCTGATGCTGGACGAGCCCAATCGGCCGAAGATCTGTTGAGTCGTGCACGAATGATCATAGCAACAGAGCTTGGCAAGGACCCGCTTCTCAGACAGAAGATACGCGAAACATTCAAGAACGATGCTGTGGTCTCTGTCCTGCCTACCGAGCGTGGGGTGGCGAAGATTGACGAGTTCCATCCCTTCTTCGTAGGTAACGCCACAATGTCTCATGATTGTACTCACCAGTTGTACAGAACTTCAAGTATCTGCTCAACAAGCCTGCGTCCCAATTATTGAATACAGCGCAGTTCCTGCATATACTACAAGCGGAGTCGCAGCACCTCGTCACAGTTACGATCAGTTTACCGGCTGACGCGAAGGCTGCCTTCGAACGTGGCCTAAACGACGCTTTCGCTTCGGATAGCTTTAGCGATAACGCTCGTGCGTGGAACGAGGAACGTTCACGGGTTGTTCAGGAAGCCTTAGAACAACATCTCATACCTATTGGCATCAAGTGGACTCGCGAGTGGATCCGAGAGGAAGCGGAAGACTACCTAGCAGACCAATGTTCCCAAATTCTTCGTGATGTAAGTCGAGAAGTACATCCCCTACGCCTTCACTGACAGTACGGCACAGAGGATTGATGTCGCGCCTTACGCCACCGAAGACATGTCACCGGGTGACACACCCTCCGTACTCGCGATGTCATGGGGCAAGGGCGAGCCGCACAAGGATCTTATTACCCTCGTCTTCATGGACGAGGCTGGTCGGCTCCGTGAACATACGCGGCTAGATAACCTCGTCGACCAAGAATCCCGAGACGAGTTCGTCGATATCCTGAAGAGGCGTCGACCACATGTGATCGTTATCGGGGGGTTCAGTATAGCAACCGCGAAGCTCGCTCAAAGAGTGAAGGAGATCGTCAGCAAGCCTAATGGCGAGACGGGCGACATGAACCAGGACGAGTCGCTCAACATCGAGGTTATATACGTTCTAGACGAGGTTGCCCGCATGTACCAGAACAGCAAGCGGGCTGAAGAGGAGTTCAGTGCACTGACGCCTCTGGCAAGGTATTGTGTTGGCCTGGCACGCTATGCCCAAAGCCCCGTCAATGAGTACGCCGCGCTCGGTGGTGACATCAAGGCAATCATGTTCGACGAGAACAACCAGAACTTGGTGCGTAAATATTTGTCCCATACGGCGTCCATGTCTGACGGCGAAGTAGATCCCAACTGAGAAGCTTCTGTCAGCGCTTGAAAGGGTTCTTGTCGACGTGACCAACAAGGTTGGAGTAGACGTCAATCGTGCAGTCACCGATGCGTACTACCAATTCCTCCTGCCGTTCGTTTGTGGTTTGGGGCCTCGAAAGGCACAGCAACTGGTGAAGAGGATTGCGTCCTTAGTACGTCTGCGGCGTTTTTCCTCGGGGGCATCGGTTCTGAATGATTGTGCATAGGGCGGTAACGTAGTCAATCGCGAGCAATTCGTGAAGAATGGCCTGTTGACCATGAAGATCTTCCTGAACGCTGCCGGATTCCTCCGCATCGTACAAGACGCGGAGCTCAAGGCATCTCGGGGCCGTCGCAACGAGGAGGCTGACGTCGCCGACCCACTCGATAATACGCGCATACACCCAGAGGATTACGAGCTCGCGAGGAAGATGGCTACAGATGCCTTGGAATTGGACGAGGAAGATGTACACGACGAACACCCGTCGCACGTGGTGTCTCTCATCATGGAAGACCCAGATGCTGACAAGAAGCTCGACGAGCTGAACCTGGACGACTTCGCCGTCAACATGTACGAGACGAACCAAGACAAGAAGCGGCACATCCTCAACGTCATCCGCGCGGAGCTCGTACGACCATTTGGAGAGCAGCGCGACAAATTCGTTCGGCCGAACCCGATAGAGGTGGTCATGATGCTCACTGGAGAAACCGAGCGTACCCTTCGCGTCGGGCTGATCGTGTCCGTGCTCGTCGTGCGCGTCAAGCCGAACTTCGTTGCCGTCCGCCTCGATTCAGGCATTGACGGTATGATCACGTCGCAGTTCATCGCCGACGAGAGCGTTCCGGACGCAACCACCGTGCTGAAGAAGGGCCAGACGATCCAGGGTGTGATTATCGACGTCAAACTTAACCTCGCGACGGACTCGTTCTGGGTCGAACTGTCTTCGCGTCCGAATGACCTCAGGCAAGGTGACAGCCAGTACCGCCGGGTGAGACACGACGAGCACTGGAATCACCCACAGTACGAGAGGGACCTTGAGCTGCAGGCGCGCAAGAAGCGTGCGGAGGTGGACAGGACACGCAGGGTCATCAAGCATCCAAACTTCCACAATTTCAATGCACAACAGGCAGAGCAATACCTCGACGGGCAGCAGCGAGGTGACGTGGTCATCCGGCCGTCTTCGAAGGGTATCGACCACCTGGCTGTAACGTGGAAGGTGGACGAGAAATTGTTCCAGCACATCGGTATGTCCCGTCCGGTGATTTTCTTCATAGCCGAATGCTCATGGACCAATTTAGATGTTGTTGAGCCGAATGCCGATCCCACTGGCCAAACTGTCGGCACAAAGCTGATCGTGGACGCCGACCACCAGTACTCCGATCTGGACGAGTTGATTGTCAACCATGTTCAAGCTATGGCCCGCAAGGTTGAGGAACTGATGGCGCACGAGAAGTTCAAGCATGGCTCAGAGGATGATCTTCGTATGTGTGCCACCTCTTTGGATGTAGCACGTCACTGATCGTCATGTCAGACATATTCCTCAAGAACTACGTCGCTGCGAACCCGGCGAAGAGCGCGTATGGCTTCACCCTCAATCGAAAACGCCCTGGGCATTTCAATCTGTGCTTCTTGGCAAACAAAAACTCCACCGTCCAAACATGGGTACGCCCACTTACTTCTGCATGTATCGCTTCTGCTCATGATACCATAGCCTGTCAGAGTCACGCCTGAAGCCTACTACCTCTTCGACACACCCGCTACTGGAGTCTCGGAACTCTGTGATGCATTCAAGATTCGACACATCCATGAGTCTGGTCGTTCTGGTGGTGGATTGGGTGGCGGTAAGACCCCGTACGGGGCAGGCGGCCGCACACCTGCTCGGACGCCTGCAGCAGGGCATGCAACGCCCGGACACATGTCTGTACGCCAGATTGGCCGGACGCCGAATCCATATGGACCTGGAGGACCGGTTCCGGGTGCATCGAACCTTGGTGCATCGACACCGGCATATGGTGTACCTCCGCGTACTCCATACGGAGGTGGCTACCAAACACCCAACCCTGGTCCAGCCGGCGTACATCCAGCCCGTGCTGCTTTGATCCAACAAGGGGATTCCGGCGGTGGAAGCGGCTGGGGTCAGGGAGCATGGTGATGATAGTCGAGGAATATTCTTGTGCTGGTTGCTCTGTATCGATGACACGTCCCTTGCATCATCGTTTGTTTACATCACACTTTGTATCCTATTGCATGGTTATTTACTTGTGTTGCGCTTCACGCCCTTGTCTGCCTGCGGTGCTGTGAACAACCGGAGCTTCGTATCTTAACTTCAATCCCTGTGACGTCACGGTCATGCTTGAGCGCAGTATGCCCCCTGCCGCTGCGGGGGACTGCCTCGGCTTACAGCGACGTGTTCATCATGCACGGGCGCTGCTGCAGCAACCTACGTCTGCGTATCCCCAGCTTTTGCGGCCATCTTGTCTCATTTTACTGCTATGAACAGCATTGAACTGGAAGACCTCTCAAAGCGCAACGCTACAGCGGATACTGAGAGAAAACCTGACGGGTTACAAGAACTAAGTGCACTGCGAGATGCAGAATCCGTAGCCTATTGGGCATATACGGCGGCGGGAGTGTGAGTGAATCAGTTGCGAAGACGATTGCACGCTCACGGCAGTAATCATACGCAGGTTGGCATTGGCAGCAACCCCACTTATGTCATTTCCCCGGTTCCTGCTTTTCCTCGCAAGCACCGGTGAATCCGAGCGGCGCACTGCACTCACACCCCTCGAGTCGTTCCTCTGTCTTCAGACAGGGGTCCTGCTCGTAGCAGTGGCCATTGCCCTCGTTCTCAATGTACGTTCTTCTCTATTCGACAAAGTACGGCACGACTTGAATATATATTACTGTAGGTTCCTTCAGGTGGAGACCTGCCGAGCTACTCTGTAGGCAGCGATATTGGCCATCCACTCCTAGCACCACTGTCCACAGCTTGTGGCGTCATCTCCATCATTGCCTACAACACTAAGTCTGTCGGTTCATTGGGCTTGTTGGTGTCCATAGGCACAGCGGTTGTCAGCTTGTGGGGAATCTGGGTGGTGAATAATTCCGCTGCCGGTTTCTATGTATATCTGTATCATGCTTATACCGGTGTTCATACTAGATGGTGTTCAGGGGCACGTCCAGATACTCTAGGAAGACGGGCGCAGACAAACACACTTCGCGATTCCTGTTTGGGAACAGGGCCGCCGCCTCCTCGCAGAAGAGGGAATGGAAGAAGCAACAAAGCTCTAAATTTCGGTGATCAGTGTGGTAACCGTGTTCCCTAGATCTCACGCATTGCTGTCTGTATGAATAAGATATTTGTATCCCTACTACAACCACGAAACTGAGGCCAACACGGATGTCTTCCAACCACTCAGCTTCCTCGGGGACTCGTGTCCGATGTCTGGCTACAATTCGCATGTCGAATAGAGAACACCAATGCCCAGGTGCCTATCCATTCTAGCCTAGGGTATGCTTTGTGGAGCTCGATGGGCAGGAACGCTCGTCAAGAACTCTGCCACATCGCGAGCGACAATGTCGTGCATCTTACTCGTGGGATGCAAGTAGTCCACCCACATTTGACTGGCGGCGGACACAGTGTCCTTCTTGGTAAACCCATAGGCATTAGGGTTGTCCATCACGCGCGAGAACGTTGCCCACGACGAGAAGAGGAGCACAGTCGCCTCCTTGTGCTTCGAGGCGAAGGCCTCCGCCTTCTCGCGAAGCTGTTTGTTCCATAGCTCTAGACGAGCGGAGCGGCTCTCTCCAGCAACCCTGACAGGTACGTGCTGCCCTGCGGGTATCCTCAGTTGCATGCCAGAGACTGATGTGGAAGGTACGCACCTGAAGGAGACCGGTGGACGGGAGGTACATCGATGAATAGAAAGTTACGCGCACCATCCTCAAACTGGTCTTCCTGTAACTCGAACAAAGTCTCGAGATACTGTGGAACTGTCTCCTCCGTCGCATATCTAAGACGCCCTCAGTGAGTAGCCAGGCATGATGAGAACCGCAATTGCCACTGACGCGCAATCGTTGATGCCCACCCAGGTAACTGTTCCCGAGTCGATCAGTGCTCACTGGCAGTTATTGGCTGGAGTGACGAGCCTCACCAAAAAGCGTATCGGTTGCATCCCATGGACACCACTCTGGCTTCTTCGCGAGATGCAGCATGAAACCACGTTCGATCTGACTGCGTACGCCGAAGACTGTGTCCCCGCCTCTGGCAAAATTGTACACCAATAATGGTGCAAGTGGATAGTTCGTGACAAGATGCCCAACCCAGTTGGGCTGGCCGTCCTCAGCCCATGTGAGGCCGGGAAATTCAATGCCGAGGGGATCGCCTTCAGTTGGGGGAGGGTGCTCAGTCGGGCTGTAGCCAACAGCAGAATATGAATCTCCACTGCGTCGCGTATGAAAGACGGAATGATGAGAAGTGACACAGTACTGGGCCGAGGGTGCTCCCTTACAAAATAATGAGGCGTCGGAGGCCCGCAAATCCAGGCCAAGAGTCGCTGGTCTGTATGGTGACGGACATTACTTCTGGAAGTGGAGGCACACTCGCTTGCGTAGTATTGCGTAGTCTCAAAGACCTCTGCAGTAAGAGTATCGTTCGCTGTATTGACGGGAAGGGGAGTCGCATTCAAGGGGGGCCTGAGATGCGTACAGATCCGCGCCACGAGTGGTGGCTAGGAGTGAGGGTTCCATTAGCTTGGCTATAGTAGCTTCGGTGTAGTGGGTGGGTACATACTGGTCAAATCCAACTGTGCTGTTGATCGATAGTCAACTCTAGTCACACCGACCACGAACATATAGCGGCGCCTGTGGGTACTGTGTACGTGATTGTATCAGATCTTGAATGCGATTCGGTCCGCACTCCCTACGCACATGCCAGAAACGACTAGCATACTATGTTGCTACAATTGTACTACCATCGCTCACGGCAGTACGTCGTCCTCTCGAGTTGAGAATATGTATGTGTATCACATAAGTTATCCGATACTGGCTTAGTGCCTCACATGATGCATCTTGGACATACCGCTAAATATGTAGCGTGATATACGGACACACAATGCTAAGTTCATGCTACGCGCGAGCGGGGTCGCGACGGTGATTGCTGCCTGATGGCTTTCTCTACCGACGCACTGTCCGTTACAAATCCATAAGACTATAAACGAGAAGACGAGAAGTATCATTGACACAACGTCACAGCGGAGGCCGGGAAGCACGCACCCTGGACGTGTTGTATATTACGTTTTCTAGACCTCCTGGAGGGGAAGTGGTAGCGATGCAGTCTTGAAGCGCAATGCAGTCATAGCCGCGAAAGTAGGCATCCACGAGGGTGCCCAGTACACACTGCGACAAACGTCAAACTACACTGTCGTTCCAGAAAATGAACATGGAAGACGCACCTGATCTGCGTTTACGCCGGCGAAGAGAAGGGTTGTGATGCCGTGTTCCTGTAAGTAGAGATCCAGTGCTGTCTGGTAGCCCCAGATGCCGCTCATCCTGCCAAACATGCGTGAGCATGGCTGCGCACGAGATAGTTTGTCGGCTGACCTGTTCTTATGAATCCAAACATCTGTCCCTTGCTTCTTTCCCTCGTGATAGAGCTGGTGCAGGGGACCGTATAGATCGGCGTTGTACTCTCCTCGCATGAGGAGCCTGCCGAAAGGCTCTGGGAGCTCCGAACCAAAGCCTCCTCGGCCATCCTTCATGAAACTCCGCACGAGAGACGGCGGTATCGTAGTAAGCTCGTGTTCGGTAAGCCCCCAGTTACTAAGTCAGAAGCGTCAGTAGCATGCGAGTGTTGATTACCAGCAACGCGCACTTACACCCAAAGAATCTTGATGCCTTGGGTTCGCAAGGCTGTCACAACGTTCATGACGGGTATGACGCATTGCAGCCCAGTCGGATGATCTCGTAGGTCAGGGTGTAGGAAAAAGCTGCGAACATTTGAAGCCCTTCTAATAACGGACAGATAGGCCAATATGCGTACTTCTGCATGTCTATGATCACCATCGCGCTCCTGGCTTTGGCCATCCTCACTACCCGGTCTCCGTCTACTGGAATCTCGAGCTGGGTACTCCCTCGCAGAGGAGGTTCTATATGATGTATCCCGTTTGTTGTCAATGTCTCGTTATTATCTTTTGGAGCAATGTGCGTCTCGCGGGTGAGATCGATGAGTCCCGACGGGTACTCTACCCAGAATGAGGCGGCATTGCCATATTCGATAGGTTCAGCGACGTGCGGCCGGGGGAAAGGCATGTTGAATGGATGCGACCACTGAGTGGTAATCCAGTAGAGCTGATAGATGGCAAACAGGAGGATGGGCGGGGAGCCTGATCCGCAAGACCCTCTCACACTGGCATGATAAGGCAAAGGAGCTCGCGGTCACGTAGATGCCATCGAGCGAACGGGTTGGCCATTCGGAGTAGCAATGCACCTTCATCGAATAGCGTTGCTACACTGTGCTGTTTCGTCATGGTTGTGCCTGAGGGCCAGCGTGAGCGGTCCCGGAATGGCGGTGAAATGGACGCATGCGGGTTAGCCTGGACAAGACTAGCACGAGACCTCCCAAGCCCCGAGCTGCGAGGAACCGTCGAGAAGCCAATGCGATGGCGGAAACGTAGCAAAAAGGGCGCACGTTGTTGTAGCAGGGATTCGCAAGGAGGACGGAGACCTGTTCTGGGTCACACTGGTGGCAAAGCTGAGACAGGCCTCAAGTATTCGAGGCGCGTGCAATCTATCTCGGAGCATGTGCGGGCTACAGCCCCGAGACGAATGTCACCCAGTTGCCCAACAACGCACAGCTGCATATGGTGTCGAGTTTGAGTTGCTCCCGTGTACGTCGGTTGGGGAAGCGGTGCATTTGGAGAGGAGGGACGAGAGGCGGAGGAGTAGACGTGGCCGTGGGCGCTGTTGACGACCAAATCGGGAACGGTGCCTGCGCAGCGACACAGTGCCACCGCCGTTCTCCTTCCACACCCCGACGCACGCGTTGACCGCTGCGAAGACCCTTATCCTCAACTTTCACGATTCGAAATGAGTGCGTGCTCTCCGCTGAGTGTCTCATCTCTGCCCTTACTCGAGGCGCAGGTACATATACAGAAAACCCCTTCGCATCCACGCACTCGCTCGATGCCAACCCATTCGATGACCCTACGCCCGCGCGTACATCGCCCGCCCCGAGCTACCCCAGTCCAAACCATGCTGCCCGTCTAGAGGAACTCAACCAAAGGGAACGTGACCTCGAACGCAGGGAGGCTGAGCTGAACCAGAAAGCGGACCACATCAGGCGGTTCGGGAGGAATAATTGGCCACCATGTATGTCCCTCAACCCCTTCCAGACACCGGCCATTGACTCACACTACTCAGTCTATCCTATCATATTCCACTCAATAAAGGACGAGATCCCGGAACACCACAGACCGTTAATTACTAGGCTGTATCAGCTGTGGTTCGTCCTCTTTGGGACTCTCATCGTCAATTTCATTGCGTGCATCTTCATCCTCACATCCGGATCACCCAATGGTGGAAGCGACCTAGGGTCAAGTATAGGGCACGTCTCTCTGTCGGGTACTTGTCTGTATAATGCCTTATAACGCTGTCGATCTAGGTACTTGTTCGTCATAACGCCTCTCTCCTTCCTTCTGTGGTATAGGTATGTCTGCCAAGCTTGTTTATGCGTGTTCTAATATCTCTTGTTAGGCCTATCTACAATGGCTACATGAAGGTACGGACCTCCGCTGTGTGCCATATGTGCTGCTTGCTTATGTCGATGTCTAGGAGCAAGCATTGTATTATTGTGAGTAGAATGTTATTGAGATACAATGTGGCTGATGGCGTGTCTAGACATGTACTTCGTGTTTTGTGGCTTCCACCTTGTGTTCTCCATATACATGTGAGTCACACGCTCGCAAATTGTCAAATGTCTGCTCATCGTCTACTCGCTCTTTAGGATCATCGGGATCCCGGGGTACGCTACATGTAACGCTACCGGCACTGCGTCACACTGACGGCGAAGACAGCACTGGATCCGCTGGATTGATTCAGACTATCCAGATGTACACAAGGCCTGCGTTTGTCGCAGCTGCCTTAGGCACTGTTGCTACAGTAGGATGGGTCATTCAAGGTGTGGGCAATGCCCTCTATTACAGACAGGTAAAACCCGTAGTGGACAATAGCGCACCCTGTCATTGCTCATTGCTCGCCAGATTTGGGCACACCACAAGAGCGAGGGTCACTCAGTCGAAAAGGTGTGTCTGTTGCCCGCATCATCGTCAGAGCCGGTACTGACCATCTTGCTCTCAGGCGAAGACCGAGCTGGCCACTCATGGCGCGAAGGCTTACTTCACGAGGGGTTAAGACAAATATAGGCGTTTGCGATTCGCCAGTGCCGGGATGCGTCGGACCCCCTATGTACTTCTTTGCTAAATTATGACAATGAATTGCACTCTTCTTTCCAATCATTTACGTGCGATTGGTCACGACAAAGCATGTAGTTGAGGGGTAGGGCCACAGCGTGCGTCGGTTATGGCCCTCGTGTTCCTGCCGTGGTCGAAGTAGCACCCGTGGGAAGATCGTGATGCCCCGAAACGATGGTGGCTGATCAAAAGGCTCTATCCATCGGAGTTTGAACGCTGACATATATAGTCTGTGATGCGGTGGCCCGCTTTCTTCAAGCCATCATCCAAGGTCAGTGTCCGTCCGCCGTCGCCCTTGTCCCTGCTCACATCCCCTCGCAGGTGTAAAGCTAAACCAAAAAAACTTTCTATAAAAACTTTGAAAAATCCATTGCCTTGTCGCCTCCTGTGTGCGTTCTCTCGTTTGGCGTGCTCGATTTTCACCACGGTCTGACGATCTTCAACCGCAGTCGCAGAAAAGTCCACAAAGCAGTAACGACCCCACTATAACCCCAGAAAATCACAATGTCTGCAACTGCTGTTGTCGCCCCACAAGAGGTCCCTCAGGGCCATGTCCCCGAGGCCGCTCCCCCTCCCGCCCCCGTTCCCGCATACAACCCCCCTCCCCCGCAGATGCCCTCCCCGTCTGCTTCTCTTTACGTTGGTGAGCTGGACCCAACTGTCACGGAGGCCATGCTGTTCGAGATCTTCAATATGATTGGCCCGGTCGCGAGGTATGCCTCGAATGTGTCCCTCGCATTGTTACGAATAGCTGATATGACGTGTTCGTAGCATCCGTGTCTGCCGCGATGCAGTGACCCGTCGTTCGCTCGGTTATGCATACGTCAACTATCTCAACGCTGCCGATGGAGAGCGTGCCCTCGAGCAGCTGAACTACTCTCTGATCAAGGGTCGTGCCTGGTATGTTGTGGGCTGTGCCTGGACGTAAAGGTTGAGGCTCATGGCTGTACTCGTGAACTAGCCGTATTATGTGGTCTCAGCGTGACCCCGCCCTCCGCAAGACCGGTCAGGGCAACATCTTCATCAAGAACCTGGATGAGCAGATCGACAACAAGGTGCGCATACACTGAGTTGATTCTCTATTTACTGTTCTTACGTGTCTTTAGGCTCTCCACGATACCTTCGCTGCCTTTGGCAACGTACTGTCCTGCAAGGTTGCTACGGATGAGCACGGCCGTTCCAAGGGCTACGGTTTCGTTCACTACGAGACCGCCGAGGCTGCTGAGACCGCTATCAAGGCGGTCAATGGTATGCTTCTGAACGACAAGAAGGTCTATGTCGGCCACCACATCTCCAAGAAGGAACGTCAGTCCAAGATGGAGGAGATGAAGGCCCAGTTCACCAACGTCTATGTCAAGAACCTCGACCCCGAGGTGACTGACGACGAGTTCCGTGACCTCTTCGGTCAATTTGGCAAGGTTACTTCTGCCGTCATCCAGAAGGACGACGAGGGCAAGAGCCGCGGCTTCGGCTTCGTGAACTATGAGACCCATGAAGAGGCCCAGAAGGCTGTCGATACCCTCCATGACAGCGAGTACAAGGGCAGGAAGCTCTTTGTCACTCGCGCGCAAAAGAAGGCTGAGCGCGAGGAAGAGCTTAGAAAGTCTTACGAGCAGGCGAAGATGGAGAAGATGAGCAAGTACCAGGGCGTCAACCTTTATATCAAAAACTTGGAAGACGACATTGACGATGAACGTCTCCGTGCCGAGTTCGAACCCTTCGGCACCATCACCAGTGCGAAGGTTATGCGTGACGAGAAGGGCACCTCCAAGGGCTTTGGATTTGTCTGCTTCTCGTCTCCCGATGAGGCCACGAAGGCTGTCGCAGAGATGAACAACAAGATGATCGGCTCGAAGCCCCTCTACGTCTCGCTTGCTCAGCGCCGAGAGGTGCGCAGGCAACAGCTCGAGAGCCAGATCGCGCAGCGCAACCAGATTCGGATGCAGCAGGCTGCGGCCAGCGGTATGGGCGGTTTCATGAATGGCCCCATGTACTATCCCCCTGGCCCCGGCTTCCCTCCTCAGGGCGGTCGCGGCATGATGGGCTATGGCCAGCCTGGCATGATGCCTCCGCGCCCCCGTTACGCTCCCAACGGCCAAGTTCCTGGTATGCCCATGCCCCCCTATGGTCAGGGTCCTCCTGGTCCCTACCCCGGCATGCCTGGTGGTTACCCTCGCGGCGCGCCGCGTCCAGGTCCCCCTGGCGGTCGTGCGCCTCCCCCTGCCGATCCTAGTGCGCCTCAGCCGCCCAATGGCGCTGTGCCGCGCCCCACTGGCCAACCCCCCGCGGCACCGGCTGCTCGTCCTCCTGCAAGTGTCGCTCCCGCCGCCGCCGCTGTTCGTCCTCAGGGCAACAGGCCCCCAACTCAGCCCCGCAATGGCGCCCCTGCGGGCCAGACGCCTGCGGGCGAGGCTCCTACGCTCACTGCTGCTGCGCTCGCGGCTGTCACTCCCATGGAGGCTAAGCAGATGCTTGGAGAGCATATCTACATGAAGATTGTGACGTGCGTGTCTATTTCTTCACCCTTGGTATGACTAGATTCTGAATGGGTTTCTCCTGCAGGTCGCAGCCTGAGCTGGCCGGTAAGATCACTGGTATGCTCTTGGAGATGGACAACAACGAGCTCCTGCACTTGCTCGAGAACAGCGAGGCGATGAACGCCAAGGTGCAGGAGGCCCTGGCTGTTCTTCAGGAGTTCTCCGCCAAGGAGGGCGATGCCGCGAAGTAGGCGTTGTTGTAGGTTCGGGGCGTCTGCTGCTGTGCGGTGGGTTGTTACTCGTCAAGCTGTTGTTGTCATTGTACGTGTTGCGTCGTTGCTGCTTTGGTCGAGTCGTCGTTCCATTCCTCCCTGCTCTGTGCTCCCGTATTTTTAGCTAGCGGGGTCCGTGGTGGTCGTTCCTTTGTGTGTACTGTATATGAGGAACAGGAGAGTCGACTTGCTGCACATATACTTGGTGTGCAAACTCGTGATGCTGGTTCAGGTACGTAGCAATGTTCCATGGCGCACTTTGCGCAACTCGAACGGTGGCGTCACAGAAGGCGTGATGCCCGAAAGAATAATGCTTATACTACAGTGCCTGGTATGCCAACATGCTTCATACAGTCCATACATGGTGTGTATTGGTCTACCGAGGAGCACCGCCACCCATGCCCATCATCTTGAACATATCGGACATGTTTGGCATACCGCCTCCCAGACCTCCCAAACCTCCGAGACCACCAAGACCACCCATCTGCGACATCATTCCTGTGCAAATGCGCGATGAGCACTCAACGAGGATGCATATCGGTGAAAAGAAAGCGCACTTTGCATTTCCTCCATGTCGAACTGATCACCTCCTTGGCCCTGCATCATAGCCTTCATCATCTCCTGCATACCCCCACCACTGCGCATCTGCCGCTGGAGCTGCTGGAGCATGCCCGGGGGCATCGCACGCTGCATCGCCTGTATCTGTGCAGGCGTCGGCATGCCGTTCGCCCCGCGCCCGCGTCCGCCCGCCGCAGCCTGCATCTTCTGAGCGGCCTGGAGCCAGCCGTTCTTACCGCCAGCTTGTTTGGCCATATTCGCCATCATGCGGTACTGGCAGAGGAGCTCTTCGACCTCACGCACGGACGTACCGCTGCCACGCGCGACGCGGGTGACGCGCCAGGTGAGGCCGACGGGCTTGCCGTCTTTGCCAAGTTCGAGGAAGGGCGTCCCGTCCGAGTCCAGCTCGCGCGAGGTCATGCTGTCGGTGATGAAGATCATGCGCTTCATACGTTGGGCGCCCTCCTCGTCGGAGCCTTGCAGCATATCCTGTGGGAGGCCGGGTATCATGGAAGCAATCTTGGAGATGGGGCCCCTGGCGAAGGGTCAGCGACGCGCGTCAGCCAGGATAAAGAGTCGTACATGTTCATGACGTTCTGGATCTGCTCGCGCCAATCACGAATACTCAGTTTGCCTTCCTCGAGCTTCTTGGCCATCTCTTTCTGCTTGTCTGGATTCTGTGTCGCAATGTCCTGCATATGTTCCATGAGGCCCTGGACATCGCCCAGCCCAAGCAGCTTGGATATGAATGGCTGAGGCGCGAACTTGTCGAGGTCGTGTAAGTGTTCGCCAACGCCGAGGAAGATGATTGGCGTCTTGGTAGCGGCAACACTGCAAGATGAAGTCAGACATATGGCGTATCACAGATCATCTATGTCACCCACGCAGAGATAGCTCCGCCACCCTTTGCATGACCGTCCATTTTCGTGACAATGATTGCACCGAAGTCTGCGCTCTCCTTGAAGGCACGGGCCTGCGCCTCGGCGGCCTGACCTGGTCATGAGTGAGTCACGCCTACCAGCCACCCGACAGTATAGAGCTCACCAATACTCGCATCCAAGACGAGTACTGTCATGTTGGGCTTAACAGCCTCGCCGATCTGTATCATCTCCTCGAAGAGCTCGCTCTCCTGCTTATGCCGCCCGGACGTATCGACGATGATGACTTCGAATCGCTCCTTCTTGAACTTGGCGACACCTTGGGCGGCGATGGAGACAGGGTCCGTCTCGGTGTACGAACCGAAGTACGCAACCTTGGCCTTGGTGGCGGACTGCCGCGTTTGGTCGAAGGCACCGGCACGGAACGTATCCGCGCACACGATACAAGATTTAAAGCCACGCTTTTGGTAATACACAGCGAGCTTTGTGCAAGTCGTTGTTTTCCCATTTCCCTGCAGGACGGATGCGTTAAGGACTCAATAATTGGGAACCGATAATGCACGCACTTGTAGACCAACGGCCATAATGACATTTGGTTGGCCTTTCTTGGGTTTGTAAGGCTCGACTCCAGGGTCGACTAGTTGTACAAGCTCATCAAAGATCGCCTTGGAAAGTACAATCAGTCATGGACAGACGGGCAAGACATAGCGGTGTACATACCTTCTGCACGACGGTCTTCCTGTTCGTTTCCTTTCCCTTGTCCGCACCTCCCTCTAATGACGCTTTCACCTTCGCCTTGACTTTCTGTCGCAGAGAAGCGACCAGTTTGACGTTCACATCCGACTCGAGAAGCGCCGCGCAGACCTCCTTGAGCAGAGCATCTAGGACCTATGCTCGGGTCAGAATTCCGCGTACCATAGGGCAGTATTTCATGCATACCTTCTCGTCGACGACAGGAGCCCTATTGAGGGACGAGAGGGCGGCATTGAGTTTCCTGCCCAAGTCAGCGAGGACCATCGTGGTTTGGAGCAAGCGGTCCTGGGTCTGAGCGCCGGGAACTACGGAGCGCCCATTTCTCGATCACAAGGCATATGCAGTCGAACGCGATCGAGCATCCATGGCCACCCACCACCCTCACCCTCCGCACGCGCTATGGCTTACAGCGGCTCTGAAGATGAGGGAATTGGACTCGAGGACGCCGACTTTGATCACACATCTGATGGGGACGACGACATAGACGACGACATCCTCGACGCCCTCGAGGGCGACCTTGCTCGTGAGGCGGCCGCTGAAGAGGCCACAGAAGCGGATGAGGTGCGTTTTCACATTGGGTGGCCCCCCGCATTGTGTGTGGTATCTCACAATACTCTCAGGACTCCCCTTCTGATGACTCTAGCGATGATGACGACGATGCGGATGAGGATGTTCAGCCGCGCAAGATGGTCCAGGAGGTCCTGCACCCACCCGTTCCCGCCGAGCCACCCCCAGGACTCGCACATGTCGCTGCGAACCAGGCAGCGTCTACTGTGGTGTCTCCAGTAGAACCACACTCGGCTCCGCAAGGTGAGACCGTATGAATCCAGCTCGGCGAAAAGGTACTGTAGCTGAGACATAGTAGTACCCAGCCCGGAACCAATCACCCGCCCTCCATCCCCAGCTACCTTACGTCGAGCCGCAATCACTGCCACAAATTCGCATCCACGCTCCTACACTGTTGAGGCCATTTGCGCGATACCGCATCCCGTTCCGACACATTCACTTGCTGCGTCCGCATGTATGACCCATCTGCTCACTGGCTCGGATGATGGCTACGTGCGTGACTACGACATCTTCTCCGCTGTTAATGGCAAGATCTTCTTGACCGCCCCGCAACGCCACCACTGCGGTGTGATGGAAGGCCTCATGAAGGCAGGGCAAATCCGTTGCTGGTGGGAGAACCCAGCGCCTGTAGATGGCCCTGTGCCCCCTGAAGAACCAATGCTATGTCCAGTGTATAGTCTTGCTATGCACTCTGATGCGTTATGGGCGCTGGCAGGTTCTGACGTGAGTGATCAGTCATTCCATGAGACGGAAACAAGCTAACGTGAGCTGTAAAGCGGGGACACATCAATCTGTGCACGGTTCGTCATGATCCAGGTCGACTTATGTATGTGATGCGCGGTCACAATGGTCGCCCCGTCTCCGGAATTTCGCTCCAACATGATGAAATGGGCTTCTTCAGCGCGGGATGGGATGGTTCGGCCCTGGTACGTTGTGTAAACGTCTCGGTCGTATACTTGGGCTCACGAACTTAGCAATGGGACCTCAATACGGGCCAATGCGTCCGTAACTTTACAGCCCATGGCGCTCAGCTCACAGCAATAGCAGTACGGCCCGTGGTTCGCCAGTATGACGGTCACCACTGGAGTTCGCCATCCGTACGACCACGGCCATTGCCCGCTGAGACTACCCAGCCTGCTCAGCCCCCTGCCGCACCCAACGCACCCTTCAAGTTCGAGGAAGACACCAAGTCTGAGGCTTCGTACGACCCGCTCTTCGACGAGCCAGACGCAGATGGCGAGCCCGACGAACCACCTCAGAAGCCAGCTCAACCACCCGCCCCACGACTAGCATTCCCAGGCGCACACGCACAGGAGACAGGACGCAGTGCACCCGCGCCGCGGAACGCCCCTCCTGTGCTGGACTCGGCGATGTACGGCGCGTTTTCGCCGGACGTGCTGATGACCGCCAGCATCGACGGGCAGGTCATCCTGTGGGACACACGCGTGAACGCACCCGGATACGGTGTCGGTCGGTTATGGATGAGTGAGCGGACCCCGCCTTGGTGTGTGAGCGCGTGCTGGAGCGCGGACGGCGCACAGATCTATGCGGGGCGTAGGAACGGAACCGTTGATGTGTGGGACGTGCGCCAGACGGGCCGACCGGGGACGCCTAGGATACTGAAAACATTGCGGAATCCAGTGAGCTCGGGCGTGGTGTCTTGTGTGGTCGCTTTCCCGGATGGACGCCATCTTGCATGGTACGCGTCAATTGATCTCTGGTGGTTACGACGGACTGACGTTTGTGGACGAGTAGTGCGTCCAATGATAACATCCGTTTGTGGAACGTCGCAGAGGCAGGCGAGCCCGATGCTTCAGGGAAGATGAAGAGTGGGGTGCAGTTCAAGATTATACCTGGCCATCATGGTGGTTTCATTTCACAGATGCGTATGTACAGGTTTCTCATTTTTAGCCTGCATATACTCAGAGTGTCACTGCAGTGGTTGATCCGGCGGCACGCTTCCTAGTCAGTGCGAGTAGTAATCGGGGCTGGCATGGTGAATCTACTCGGACTGTATTCGTACACGAAATCAAACATCTTCGTTAATTGTGCTTCTGGACACCAATGCGGTTAGGATCATTCCAGTGTATGAAGTGTACAGTAATATGTCCTGTAATGAGGATGTTAAACAATGAGGAGCCCGGTCATGTTGCTAATCCATAGGCACATAGTACTGCCCTTGAGGCAGTGTGAACTTTTCAGTCAGGATATAATGATTCACATCTTGGGGACACCTAATGTACCCTCCGTCGAGGAGAAAATCTAAGGCATCACTAGGAAGACTGGGTCATTACTCCGTCAGGACACATAGAGTCAGCGTTTCATGCAAACCTGATTTCCATTGGGCTCCGCGCGTGATGTCCAACGGCTTGAGCGATAACCATAACAGACACACCACCACTGGTGGGCGTGCTGTTGAGTATGGCTTGAATGATCCCTCGTTGCAGGGTATCCAGGTGAGATAACGGGTCACTGGCTAGACGGGATTGCCTGTGTGGACGATCCCAACCCTCATCAAGGCTCAACGAAGAAAGGTCTTGAGTAGTAGTGTCTTCCTCCGTGATCAGCGCATTACTTTGAACTTGCCTGTATGTCCCTCTGACTCTTGTTGGTGGCTGCAGAGTGTGTTGTGTGAGACACCAGTTCATGATATGTGAGTTGAATATCTCACTAGTGCCCCCGTTCTTTGAACCATGGTCACAGCACAGCATTCGAGGAAGTGGAAGTAAGGCTCATGTGGGTCCGAACACTCCCGCATGAAGTTGGCCTTGATCGATTTGGGCCCCGAGCTGAACTGATCAATGGTGCCGATGACTCGCACGTAACGGTGCACGAAACCTCTCCCAGTTCGGTTGGAGTTGTCGATGAAAGGATGTCTGTGGAAGTCCGAAAGCAATTCGCTTGCGGATATGCGCCCTGATCCATCTTCTAGCTGATGACGTATGTGGGATGGGTTTGCATCAGAGGAACTTGAGATGAGGTGTGCTACGATCGTGATCTACCATGTCCGTCAATCTATCCCGCACTAGTCTTTGGCATACCCGGGCCATACCCACATTTTCTAGCGAAATCTCATTGTCGAGGAAGAAGGGCGCTGTTGAATGGGCTCGTTCGGTGGTTAAGATCTGACGGATCATCAAAGGGCGGAGAGCCATGTGGTAGTCGAGAGTATGGCTACGCTAAATAGGTGTGACACCAGAGGTCAGAGAATTCTTCCACGTTGTATACAGGGATATAGTAGTGAGTTACCTCTCGCGTTGTCGGAGGACCTCCAGGATTCTCCGAGTTTCTCGTGGCTGCAAAGCTCTGCGGGAAGCTTAGCACTAGCTTCGGGAAGCTGAATGACACACCTTTTGCTACTGCGCAAGATATACAGTTATTGTGCAGTCAGTGGTGGTATGCTGCCAGGGAGAGGGAGGAGGTGGAAGAATCGGGGGGAAAGAAGCAGGAACAGGACAATGTCGTGATCTGATTATTCTTATCGTGATCGAGTCCTAAGGCTCGGTATTTCCGACCAGGACAACTCAGGAAGGCAATGGAAGGTAATATGCATATTATTCAACGGTCTGGACAGCTATGCCGTGAACATCATGCTCAAGTCCATCAGCCATTTCAGGCGCTGGCTGACCCTGAACGCGGCATGCCGGGCTGCAGTTCGTGCCGCATGCTCTCTTTGTATGAATCGTCTGGGTAGAGCTTCAAGGCGACGGTCAGCAATAGATGACGTTGCACAGATCTGCAGCCTACCTTTCCGGGATTAAAGAGGTTGTACGGATCGATTGTATGCTTGATCGTCTTCATCAGGTTGACGGTGCCTTCTCCTAGTTCGTCTATCAGATACTCCCGCTTGCCTAGGCCGACACCGTGCTCTCCAGTACCTTGCGTTGAGGGATCCCGTGAATAGGCAGTGTTCCGTGTGAAGACACCTACTCACATGTTCCATCCAGAGCAATGGCACGTTCTACCATTCGGTGAACGAGGTGCTTGCATTTCTCTAGCTCCTCATCGTTTGTGAAGAGTAAGAGAGCATGGAAGTTGCCTGCAGAGCCGTGTCTATAACGATGTACTCATATAGGACCATCCGCAAACTATACTCACCGTCCCCGACATGACCTACGATTGTAGACACTATACCTGACTGTTTGATATCCTCCTTGGTCTCGTAAACAAGGTCAGGGAGCCGAGACACTGGAACACTATCCGGATCGGTGTTCAGTACCCCAGGGACATGAACGGGATCGTGCGGCAAAACCTCACCAAACGTCTGTGCTCCAACCTCGAGCACCCGGGACCAGCGCAAGTCCCGAATATAGCGCGTTCTTCCTATCCATCCATAAATCCGCAGCCTCCTTGTCATCTCGTGCCACCGTAAACCCAAAACCTCCGTGTCTCTTAGTGATTTCCCGTACGATGTCCATCGACTCCTTGATAGAGCGCTCCGTGGGTCCCTGGAACTTGAAGTAAAGGCTGTCCTTCTCCGGATACTTCCGTAGAGACATGCCATACAGGTTCGTAGATCGCATGAAGTCGTCGTCGCACAACTCAACACATTCTGAGACGAATACAAATAGCGTGAGAGCCGGACGATGGGTGTCAGCGGGAACTAAACTCACGAATGCCAACGCCTCTGTTCACGACCTCACGCACCGCCTCCGTTGCTTTGCGAACATCAGGGAAATGAACGACGGCTACCGATGTCGGGAGTAAAGGAGCCAATCGAATAGTCACTAGAATGCTGCGTCAATCCACTGTGAGCAACGACTGTGACAGACGAAAGCTCGCCTTCGGTAACGATACCCAGGGTCCCTTCAGCGCCGATAAATAGTTTCGTCGTGTCAAATCCCGCCGACGACTTGCGCGAGCGCCGCCGCGTCTTGATGACCTCGCCGTTTGGCAGCACAACCGTCTACTCAATGCCTTTTCGAGATCAGATACGGCGAACATTGAGTTTGGCTACGTACGGCATTCAGGAACCACTCGCTCTTGGCGGTACCGTATCGGACAGCATTGGCTGAGTTCATCAATGTCAGGAATGGTCCTGACATGGGAACTCGTACTCACTGCCCGAACAGCCGGTGCTAAGCATACCGCCTATTGTCGCACCAGGCGCAGGGTCCAGCTGGGAAGTGAGCAGCTTGAGCACAGCTTCCGGCGTCCGCACTCATATAACTTACTGGGAAGAATAGGGGGATACCTTGGGAATGATGAGTTCGTAGAACATACTGCAGTGCCAGTGAAGGTACCTTTCTTCTTCAGCATGTCGTTGATGACCATCCAATGAGCGCCTGGTTGGCAGACAATGTCTGAGTCGGCCTCTGACGCGTCACAGCATCAGTGCGGACAAGAGCGAGCATTCCTAGTTGGCACTACCGTGTATCTCGAGAATCTTGTCCATTCCGGATACATCAACACATATAGCGCCAACCTCAGGCTGCAAGGAGAAGCAATCAATGTTCAGGGTTATTCCCAAGAAACGAACATTGTAACATACTGATCTGTAGTTGCCTTCGAGACTGGTTGCACCCGAGTACGGCACAACGGGCATTTTATACTTATTCGCAATCTTCACGACCTTCACGACATCTTCCGTTGACTTGGGGAACACCACTACGCTCGGAGAGGATCCTGGTAATGTCAACTCATAAGGTCTGGAGCGATGGGATATGCATGAGCCACGTACCAGGGTGATAGTCATTCTCGGAGTATCCGTGTGTGTGCAGGTCATCTGGATCCGTCGACACTGCATCCTTGTTGGCGAAGGAGTCCCGCAGCTCCTGGATAGCTCGCTGGAAATCCTCCGGCGACCCATACTTGTCGTTCAACTTAATAGTAGAGGGCACCGCCGGTTCGTTCCCTCTGCTCAGGCCCAGAGTCACAGCAGTACCCCCAACAAAGCCGGAGACGGCAGCGAGGAGGATGAAGCGAGTCGCAGCGTAGGTGCGCGCATTGGTAGGTGGGCTCTGCCCTGTGGAGGGTTGGTCACTGTACCGACGTCTTGTAACTCTCACAGCGACGCTCTCTGACTGCCGGGCATGTCGCTGTGCAGTCCAGCGCTGCCGCGCTATCGCGCGTATGAGGCACGACATAGAGTCCACCGGACGTCTCGGTGGTCGCGCACGGCAGGTTCAAGAGCGAAGCCCAGAAGCAGGGGTGGGAGAGATAGCGGTATGCCGACTATATGTCTACATATATACTGAGAACTTACTGCTCGATGTCCGGTGACCCATTGGGTGTGAGTTGCATCATTGTCGAAGCGAGCATCCCCCAGTGGATCCTCACGTTGGGCAGATTCTCCGGAAGTCAAAGCGACATCGCCCAATCCACTCTAGGTGCATTTTACGAGCGCAGAAGTGCCATAATAACGTGGCGACCTGCGAGGACTCTGTCGTCTGGGAGCGGATGAGAGGCCGCGAGAGGATGAATGCGTGAGAGTGCGCGCGAGTTTCGCAAGAAGCACCGGCCCGCACGCCATCACTGGCAGCTTGCCGTCGCACCGGTTCCGGCCAATTATCCACTCCAAAGCCAAAATGAAGCGGGGGCGCCATCATCGAGTTGGAAACAACTGTATATTTGCGTACCATGCGGTCTACCCCGTCTCCCAGCGTTCGGGCATCAGGCCTCAGGAGTGGACCTCCGTAGGACTTAGCATGCAGACGAGACTCAACAGTCGCGAAACAGGCGACGGCTCATGGTTGACACCCCTATATAGCACGTGTAGTACAGTCTCATCATCTACTCGCAAAGCTATCGGAAAGCAATAATGGTACAGGTAGAGCATACAATGATCGCGCACCGAGGACATGAACTACATATTTTGAAGAGGTGCGCATTGTCCCAGGGCACCCCACGTACACATACGTATGCACTGCCTATGTCGAGAGGGCAAAATGTGAGTCGTCAATCGTAGTGTAGACGTGGCCCTCGTCCATCAGACGGTCCAGTGCCTCGCTGCAAACGAGGTTCAGCGTTCGCCCAACCGGGGACAGGATCCAGGAAACGTACCTGATCGCGTGTGCCTCTCCGCCAATGTGGCGAGCGATCGCACCGACGTGTATACCTTCGTTTTGTTGTGACTGGTTCATCATGAACTCCACGATCCGACGCTGTATCGCAGGCAGATGCGCGTATGGTTCCATCCGGCTCGCGCTTGACGTAGGAGGCTCGTAGGCATTCGCTGAACCGTTCATCACTGCGCTTCGGGAGCTGGCCTCACTGGGCCGTAGAGGCTACGCGATAAGTCAGTACAGCATCGAATGAGGGGCAGGGAGGGGAACACACCGGCCCCTTCTGGAAAATCAGCTCGACAGTGAAGGCCTCCATGAAGTGGAAGCTGACTTCGTTATAGTCCTTAATGAGACGGAGGTGGGTCGCATTGATGTATCGCTTGTTTCCGAACGACTTCAGACTCCCCATCGCGCGTATGTAGACGTTCTCGCTGTGCAGTTCAATTCCAGTCGTGAAGTAACCCACGAAGCAGTGTATGACATACGTTATTCCGCCCCATCGTTCTGCATCATCTTCGGCACCTGCATCAACCCAGTGCCTCACCTCCATCCGCCCTGTCCCGTCGTCGAGCCAATACACACAGTTTGTTGTTTGGCTGTGGATAGAGACGACCTGTCCTACGACTGTAATCTGAAAGAGCTCATCAGTCACAATAGGACTACAAAGTTGAAGCTTCAACATACCTGGCCGACCTCGGCATCGTCGATAGTCCACTCTGCGTCCGAATGGGCCTGGGTCGCATTGAGAAGCTGCCTAATTGTGACTGGCCGTAGTGACTGCTGAGCTGCTGCACGCTAAGTCAAAGATCAGAGATGCACCATGTTTCGGCGTGCCACAGAATACTTACGCGCAGTTGTCCACCAGGACTCCCATTTGCGCTCCCGAATGGCGAGCCACCTGCCAGGTACCCGCCACCAGTATTTCCGTAGTAAGGATTTTCGTTGTCTGTTGTACAGATTGAGTATGTGGCGCACGTTCACAGTCATGATCGCCTACATTGGCTCATGCTGCGATATCTGTATGTGAGAAGTGGGAAAGCGGTGGATGGTGGTGGGCTCAAAACGCGACGCGACGCACGGACGCGTCCACCCCGAAACGCGCTGTCACAGTCACAAGGGCGTCGCGGTCACATGACGACCTTGGACACGACTCACCCCCGCGCGCGTGCAGGCGGCGAGCAACATGTGTCATGTTCGCCGATACTTATCTTGTAACCGCACTCGGCACATCCATCAGGTGAAATGGTGTGAGCAAGGATATCTATGAGTGGTGGTGTCATATGCGTGTGATACATGATGTGCCCAGATGTGTAAGACCCAGTGGAACAGATACAGCACGTAGACGTATATATCACGCATGGTTTTTGCACACTTTGATGACACCCTTCCCAACGCCGTCCAGGACCTGTTTTCGTGACTCGGTGACTTTCTTCGAGATGTTCGACACAAAGTCATGGTCCAGCAGCTGCGTTGCAAAGTCAGGAGATGGTATGGAAAAAGAAGGGCGTCGAGATGCTCACCCCTGTGGGCCCCCATACAGGCTTGCACGACTCAACGAACGCCTTGCGACTGTCGATGGTGGCACCCTCTTCTGCAAGCTTGACGAGCGCTGCTGACATTTCTTCGAGTACCGCCACCGCCTTCGCGCGGATGTCCTTGAAGGTCTGCACCATCTGCAAGTGGTGTCAGAGAATCGGATACGAGGCTGATCAGCTTGCACGACATACAGCACCGAGCCTGTACTGCTTGATGACGGCTGCAGGCTTGAATCGTTGCGTCTCGACTGCGAGGACAAGGAAGCCCTGCACAACAGTGCGATAAGCATCCCTCTGGACGACGGAGGGTCAAATCGCTTACCTCTTGTGTAAGGGTGACGAGCTGCAGTAGCTCAGGCGGTAGCCGACCAGCCTCAAGAGCCTCCTTGAAACGTGCGTTCATGTCTGCGCCGCCAATCAGCCGGTGCACGAGAAGGGCCCGAGGAGCTTACTGCATACCGTCAAAGAACTTGTTGATGATCTCCGGAGTGTCGGCGAGAGTAGGTGGTTCTTCAGCCTTCTTGGCATGGCCATTCGTCGCGGTGCCGTTCTTCGGCGGCTCATAACCCTTGAGCGGGAAGCCAGTCTTGAGCTCGGTCTGCTTCGCCGCCTCCGCGAGAACTGCTGCAGGCGGCGGCCGGATATAGTCGTGGAAGGGGGCGAGCCAGTCTGAGAGCGCAGTTGCGTACTCGAGGAACGCCCGCTCCTCCGCGGTCAGCTGCAAAAGCGCCATCGTAAGTCCTGAGCAAGGGATCCCTGGGCGCTACACGAACATACCTCCTCGAGCTCTTCTGGCCTCTGGACGGCTAGCCGCTCCTTGAGGGGCAACTTCGTGTCCGGGTCAACACTGGGCTTCGGCCGGTCACCAATGAGAAGCTTGTCTTCGACGGTGTCGTCAAGGTCGCTTGCAGACTGGAAGATTTTGATGTAGATCTTCAAATAGGTGGCAAGCCAGCCCAGCTACACAACACCTTCAGTAAACCCTCATCGCACTGTCACAGATTGAACAACGCACCCCGGGCTGCTTGTCAAACAGGATGGTCTGCTCGTTGAACGACGGCCCGCAGCGCGGCTGGTAGTTCGGGATGACGTCAAAGTCGCGATTGTCGTGGTGGACTAGATCCACTGCGATGCGGTCAACCTAACGCGGGAAGACGCGGGGACGGACGTACATCGGTCGAAGATGAACTTGAGCTCGATCAGCTCCATATCGACGAGGTCCGAGTTGAGCGGCTCGTGCGTGATTCGCATCCGGACGTGCTCGATCTTGGTCAGGTCGCGCTGGAGCGAGTTGTCGAGGCGCTCCTCGAAGAGGATGAACTCTGGTAGCTGCGAGGCCTCAACATGATAGAGGACGGACTAGATGGACGGCATGGCGTACCTGAGAGTACTTCTCGTTGGCGAACGCCCTGACGGTGTATTCCGCGGTCTGAGGGGGAAGCGTCAGCGAATCTCCGTTGAACGGTTTAGAGAAAGCCATGTACCTCCTGCGAGTTGCTGATGTAGATCTGGCTCGACTCCAGAGCTTCCGACGTGTACGTCAGGTCGCCGACGGACGACAGCGAGAACAGCGTCGCGCGCGTCATAATGAGGTGCGCGAGGGTGTCGTTCTGGATCTGCTTCACATTGATCGCCCGGTAGTGCTCCAGGGCCAGGGAAGGTGCGCCTGCAATGTCATCCGCGCATCAATTCGCCGCCGCTCGACATACATGCGCTCGGACATACCCAGCAGGCGATATATGCGGATGAGAAGGAGACGGATCTTGTAGGACTGTTTACTCCGCGACGACGCGTACTCCAACGCTGCTACAGCATTGTACAGGTACGCCGTATCCCCGCCCGCCCGCCATGCGCCGACAAACGCTTGTCCTGACAGCAGAGCGAGGTCATCTGCAGGTTGGAGCTCGGTGTCTGGGAGGTCCTTCCCGAGTTTCAATGCATCGAAGTATACCTGGAGGTATTGCACAGCGCGCGATGCTTCGAGTTCCGCGGTAATCTGTGAAGCGGGCAGGTTATACCTCAGTAGCTTTTGTGCGTTGAGGTACCGGTTAAGATCGGGTACAGATGTCTACTCGTGCGATGTCAGCGTACTGAAACCTCAAGGTCCGTTATATTACGCACAAATGAGGAGGACTGAGACTCGAGGAATTGTGTCCATTCAGCGAAAGGGCCATCCTCGAGCTGCACGTGCGGCTGCAAGTCCTCAAAGCATACAAGCTTGTCGCCGAAGGTGGTAAAGTACTCCTTCAGCAGATCAAGCAAGCGATTTGAAGACACGCCGTGTGCAGTAGCGCGCTTCTCTAGCTCTAGTTGTGCAAGGAGCCCTGACCTGTCTGTCCGTCCGTCGCTTTCCGCTACTTGCTCGAACACTTTCCTTGCCTCATCTATCCGTGTTGAGATGTCTCCCTGCGGATCGGCGAAAGTGGCGTCAAGAAGCGCCAAGAACTCTAACCAGTTCCTGTTTCTGTTGAGAAGAGGTGTCAGCTAGCGAAACGCAACGGCACTGGATCCACACACTTTGCCTCCAGAATGTGCGCCTTTGCTCGCTCGCCTTCCTCCTTGACGAGCCCTTTCCGCCGCCAGATGTCTCGCCGAAGTTCGTCGCATGTAAGACTGGCGGCGCAGATGGCCTTGCCAATGTCGTCGTTCAATAATTCGTACGCCTCATCGTACAACTCTAGGTCTCGCAGAATCAAGAGATGCAGATAGAAGCGGTCGGCATTGTAGAATGAGGGGGTCGTGGAGGAGCTAATGAGACGGTGGGCAAGTTTAAGGAGGACGGGGCGGATGCCCGGAGGTGTTGTTGGGTCGCTGGCCTATGCAATATTGGAACTTTCACGCAGTGGGGATATAGGTAAACTGACGCACCTGAAGCACGGCGCTCATGACACTCCAGTAGAGATAGTGGTCATCACGGAACTGTTTGTGCAGTTTTGTGGCAATCTTGCACAGGTGTAAGCTTACATTCGTAGTGTCCACTTCCGTGATGCAGGTGTGTACAGACCTGCTGGGCAGACTTCCAGTTGCCTATACGGACGTTGGCCATGAAGGCTTGCGAACCCAACTCCTCGTTGCCAGGCTGCTGCTTGTATGCGTCCTCGTACATGGCAACCATGTCCGTATCTGGAGCGACATGTATGCGTGAAAATCTGCCAGGGGATGCGCGATATGCATCACTCACGCCGTCCGAGCCCTCTGAGTACGTGCATCATGGCGCCAAGCGTTGACTCGTCCGTGGGTTTCGAGGCAAGGACCTCGTCACACACCACAAGGGACTCTTCGACCTTCTGCGAGCGTACGAGGGCCAGGGCTTTAAGGGCCTGTAGTCACATGTATGTTAATCCCCGCAGGTGCTCACAATGCGGGCGAAGCGAAGAGAAGGTACCTTGACTAGGTCATTCTTGGGATGCTTCTTGAGAAGCTTGTTGCACGCCAGTATGGCGGACTTGTTGGAGCCCGTGTCAAGTGCCTCTGTGCGCAGCAAACAGGGAGAGCCTCAGTACAAGTGCCCCGCGCCCTGGGAGGGTGCGAATGAACGGACCATAGATGGGGCGTATTTGACGATCGAGCGCAGCAGAAGACATCCCGGCGAGACACTAGCGAGGCCCTTGGAGACAGCGGCGAGGACAGGAAGACTGGCGGCGAGGAGAGGAGGCCGCGTTGTAGAAATTTTGGTGAACGAGTTGAGCAGCCACCGGACTCGCGGAGAGAACGAGCTGGCAAGCGGTCACGTTTCCGCGCGCCCGTCCCACTCCGACATTCCCCCCACACTCGCCCGGCTCCCCCGTCGCCCGTATCCCGACCGTTTAGCCTCCTCTCGGCACACAGCGCTCCTCGGCTTTCCCTCCCAACTACCACTCAATATGGCGCCCCTGCTCTCCCGGTATGTCCCTGCCTCACACCACAAGTACTCTTCTCACGATGCTCCCAGTGCACTTGACCCAGTTCTCGGTGTTTTCACCGGCGTGTTCGCCTACTACCTGTGGGAAACCAATCCTCGGATAGCCATGCCTGACGATCAACGCCTGACCGCCCTCGTGCAGTGGAAGAGGGACAAGTGGAGGCAGGAACGCGAACAGAAGCTCATGGCAGGCGATAGTGACCGGGACTTGGATGCTATTCGCGCAGTGGTGGAGAAGGAAGCGGGAGGTGCTTCGCAATGAGGTACATCCAATCTTTCTCGTGCGGCTGCTGTGTGTCTAAGTTCTACCTAGCAAGCTCCTAGGGCTGACATGGGGCTCGACTGGGCACTCATTTCCGCTGGACGAGCTCGCGAACCATGCCCATGACACCATAGAATACCTTCCTCTCATGGTCTGTAAGACCCAGGCCCTCCGCCTCCGATTTGCGCAACGCCAACCCCACCACTATAGGTCGCCGTTCGGCCTCCAGGAACTCCTGGACCTCTTCTGTCCATATCACCGTCGCGACCTGAGACGCGTACAGAGAGTGCAGCGTGTGCATGTGATCGGTGGGAGCGCTCCCGAGGAGCGGTGTGAGCTGGATCGCAGGAGATGGTGGGGGTAAAGGGATGACGTTGGGTTCGGCCGGGTCCGGTGGTGGTGGAGGGTCAAGAGCAGTTGTGGCAGGGATACTGGCTTGTATCTTTGGATGCCAGATCAGTTGACGCTACGAGTGGCTTGCTTTTGAGCTCACCAAGGTGCCGACTTTACCAAGTTGAGTAATGAGGACCACGATGCGGTCGGCAAATGCCTGCAGGAGTACTTCAGTGTGAACACCATCGAGCTCGCGAGCAATGTTCGCGGAAGGTAGCATTGCCAATGGGGGGTGTCTCTCGGATAGTAAGCGGAAGTGCCGACGACGTGAGCTGTCGAGGTCGAGGTCGGTGCGGCCGAGTGGACGTTAAGCAGCTTGAGCTTGACCGCGCACGCGTACAACGAGAACTGGCGCCCAGTATGATCGAGATCTCGATCCCTTGTTCAGAGTCCTCCGTGGCACCGGGCCGGCCACCATGGTGGTTGAGCCTTCTGCTGCATACCCCCGCGACGCATTTGAGGGAGTCCTTCCGCGCATCCCTTGAAGAGTTGATAAGATAAACCACCAGCTCATTAGGGATGCAAGAGCAAGCAAAACCGGCGTTGTCGTCAAAGGGAAAGGCAAGAGAGGACGTTCACTGGCAGCTCGGATGGTGGGACTTTGCCCATGCACTCGAGGGTACTCGAAGGTCTGTTATGTGCACTTCTTCGTTCAATGTAGTGTTAACCACATATGACTACAATAAGACCCCTGGTCTGGTCCAAAGAATCGGTGATATATACCTCGCATCCCTCGGAGCCGCTGGTCCTCGCGCGCCACTTTCCATCCTCCAGACAATTCGTCCTTCCATCCGCACCCAAGATTCTATCCTCCCCAGGAAGCTATGAGCCTCCGACTGTGCTCTCCGTATCGGACGACGATAACGACCAGATGCTCTTCGCTTACTTTCCAGGCCGTGGTGGGGACGGTGCTGGATGCATATGGCAGCGAGGCAAACAGCTGAATAACTGGCATGTCCGGGAATGCTGGGACATTGAACAGGGGGCCGGGGTCGTAACCGCAGAATGGACGAATGCACATAGAGAGGTGCACCCATCAGTTTATGACTGGCGTATCATGCTTGCTGACAGTCCAGGTAGTGGACAGTGACTGAGAGCGGCTCGTCTGCACGTCTACCTCCTCGTGGTCCTTCGAGCCCACTTCTGACCGCCATGGTTCTCATGGTGACGGAGGACCATTGCATATCTGTAGGCTTCCTACTCCCCCAGGCACACCCCATGAAGATCGCGAAGGCGTCCCTACTCCAAACATCCCCTCTAGCGGATGCTCACCCTAAGGATACCTTGCCAGCGACTGTGGGCCCTCGAGTATGCGTGGCTGCGTCCATCTACATGGGCTACAATGGTATGTCCTTTGCTTCGCGTTGCTGTTCTGGGTAAAGAATCCCTCGGTAGATCCTACACTGCTTGTTGCAATGCGCTCGAAGGTTCTCCCTCCGCAGCGGGTTGATGAATCGACTTATACGCCTATGAACCTCGACATGCCTCTTGATATCAACAGCGCAGGGCCCTCTTATGAGGTTCCTCTGACTCCCGAGTGGGACCTGTGGGGGGAGGACTCAGTGATCAATGTCTGCGAAGTCAGGATCAAAATGCTCATGAAAGGTGCGCTCGCTTTCAATTACTACTCCACAATGTCTCGAACGGTATTCCAGGCGCTTTCACTCGCCCTCTCCAACCCATACCCTGTCTCAACCAACACCTGACGGACCTCAAATTCATCGCTGTGCCTCCAAGCCCCACTAAACCATCGCACCCGCCTTACCTTGCCGCATCCTTTCTCAACTTTGGTGACTGTATGCGGGCCCTCTCTACCTTACTCTATATACTGAACTGACTATGCCCCATGGAGGTAGATACTGCAGCACCCAAATCCGAACTCCTCCTGTTCTCGTTCAGTAAACGAGAAACCCCGGCCCCGAGCCCTCTTATCTCTGACTTGGTCTGTTGGCGCTCTCGTCGGTGGTTACTATGACTGAACTTATTATAGGCATCTCATCTCGAAGCGCAGCACTCGTATGAAGACAGAGTTCTCAATTTCGTGCTCCCATCCCCAGCACGGGACTCCCTCCTCGTCGGACTCATGCACCTCAGCGGATCAGTACCCCATGTGAAGAGGAAGACAAAAGGAGGAACGATTGGGACGATGCATATACTGAAATTGTGAGCGGGCATCGCCAGTGCATCACTCGCAGCTGTGAGACTGACTGTTTGTGCCAGGCCTGATCTATCAGCGGACGATGGATGGGACGTAGCTCCCATTATGTCGGACATGAGCAGGGCATGTCGGGCTGGTGAGTACATTGAATGCATCACAACAGGGTTCACACTAATTTCCCCTACTCACAGTCCCCGCGAATGTCGCGTATTCCCCAAATCGCGCGCTCCTCTGCAGCATCGCCGCGTCCACCTTCGCTGACTCCCACGTCTCCATCCACGCACTTCCCCGCCTGCAGCGCGACGCTGGCCGCCCCTTCACGAGCACGCTTGTCATCGACCTCCCCAGCCTCTTCATCATAGCCATTCGCTCGAGGAGCAGCCCCGCGGACGTCATCCATCCTCTCGTCTCGCCCGCGGTCTCCGTACAGACTGCCGTCAATATCCTCTCAGAAGTGCTCTTGTACTTCAATGAGGAGGAGCCGAAACTTCGGGAGATGTGGACGGCGGAGGTCCTGCGTCTCGCCAGCGAGATCTATCGGTAGGTATCCATCCCGACAGGTATGTGAGTAGTGCTGAAGCGACAGTGTGGTAGGACCAAAGCGCGCCGTGCCGAAGGCGACCAGCAGGCGGCTCTTCTTTCCAGGTGGCGGACTGTACACGATATATGCTCCTTGTCTGCATGCCTCAGTGCTTTCTCCATGTGCTACGATGATCAACTGACAGATCTCGGTGCGTACTTGGCTACGGTTTGTCGCGAGAGTGATCGCTGACGTGGAGTTGCCAGGGGATATCTGGCACCTCCTATGCTTCTCCACTTGGTTCATCGAGTTTTTGGAGGGCGTCCTTCGCGAGGCTATTCTCGTTGGCGGTGAGAGCGCCGCGTCCGCGAACGGTACGGTACCTGTCGTTTGGTAGTAGTGCGCTGACTGACCGAAGGTACGCATAGGGACTGAGACAAGCTCCTCTCTGAGCGCAGCGATCTTCGTCCACCTGGTGCACCCTTACAGCTTAGGGAGGATAAGGTCGATCCTGGGATACATCAAGCGTTTCCGTGATCACATCGCATCCCTCACACCCACGGGAGAGAATGCGCAGATCGCGAAAGACGTGTTGATGGACGTTGTTGATTGCTCAGGCATCGAGCTTGATCGCTTGAACACGGTACTCGGCGAGATTTACCAGGCCTCCCAGGGCTCAAACGGTCTGTGCCTCTGTTGTGTTGACCTCCGCATTGCTGACCCGTCTGCAGAGAACGACCTCCAGCAGACATTGCTCGGTGGCATGCCTTACGCATCCATTATACCATCTGTCCGCGGAGCAGCGGAAAAAATTGCGAGCAGTGACGGGGTCAACAGAGCGCGGCTGTTCATCAAACCGGGCGACCTCGTCGATGGAGTCGCGCGGCTCGCGCTCGTGGACCAGCACCTCAAAGATAAGCAAAGAGACGTCGTTTCTAAAGGGCTGCTCCTTCACCCGTCCCTGAGCTCACTCTGTGTATGTTGCGAGGGAGGGTCCGAGATCAATCTCGGTGACCTTGCGACACGTACCGGGTCAAAAAAGTGGCGTACTTGGTCACGGGCAGGGGAACATCGCTGCATATGCGGCGGTTCTTGGTGGAAGCAAGCAAACAGTACTTAGTATATGTGTTGTGTAGTTCATTGCGGTGGTATACATCATGTAGTAGATTCAGGTGGATATGCCGAGGCATGCGGGTATAGGTTCAATCGTCGTCGTCGTCGTCTATGGTGAGGGCTGAGTGCTTGTCGGCTTTCCACGTTGCAAAGGCAGCTTCCAAGACCTGGCGGCCGAGAGCGGCTCCAATAGGCCATGGAACTGCGTTGCCTATCTGCCGATGGAGCTGTACAGAGATAATCATTCACTTCGCGCAGGGTGATGAGTGACCCAGGACCCACAGTTTTAACGTCCCCGTCTATTGCGTAGAAGACGAAGCGGTCAGGGAAACCTTGCGAACGGGCCAACTCCCGAACAGTCACCATGCGTTTGCACTAGAAAGGATCAGTTAGATCGCAACGTTGTAGACAAGACGCGCATGTTACCCATGGATTGAGCACCCAGGATTGTTTCGCAGTGGGGTCTACGTTCGTAACAGTTGTATTGAACCATTCATATTTGTTCAACCGTCCATAGAGGCCTATACTCCACGTATGAATTGAGTAATCTGTTGCAGTTCGATGAATTCGAGATTTACCCGGCCGATATCCATGTCGCGCAGTTGCAGACGAAGGATTCATGGCCTGCCATTCCCAATCACGAGAGGGCAGAGCTGTTGAGGTGTAATGATCGTCAGAATCGACTGGACTGGGCAGGAACTGCGCGTACATCTGTAATCCGCCTTCGGGGTCAACGGTATATTGATGACACTATGGGGAACCGTCAACTCCACATCTCGTAGCGGACATAGCTTCTCACCGCCTGACGGTCTTGGCTGGTGGCACTTTGGTATAGTGCTGGAGATCAGCGCTGGCACCCTTCCGGCACGCCACTTGGTATGATGTAGTCGGTGGGTGTTGATAATCAACATTTGGCCCTGCATAACCACAATATAGTTTCTGATGGTCGCACGGGATCTCTGGAATGTTGTCACCACTAGCGTTGTTGCATTGTTCCGGTAGCTTCCTGCGAAGTAGACAATGTATGTCTTAGTGATTCCAGCAGAGTATATACAACAGGCTCACCAATGAAACCTTGGAAGGTCTTCAATAGCGTCCTCAATGGAGACAAATGGATGCGGTGCAACCCCTCTCGAGGTTTGAAGTGGCTGCGCTTTGGCTTCGTTGGCAAACTTCATTTCCAGTGCGTCCACAACGGGGAAGTCGTGCGTCGGTTGTGGCAGCGACGGAAGTACGCAGCCATCCTTCGCAGCGAGGAGGAAGAAACGCACCCGGGCCTGTGGCGTCCCGTAATGTCCAGCCTGCAGCAGACCGAATTGTACTTGGTACCTGCCACACAACATCAGCTCGTCGGAAGGAGAGGGGCACATGAGAGATCAAACCGCATAGCTAGCAAAGCCCG
Organism: Fomitopsis palustris; assembly: GCA_029783445.1. Taxonomy (NCBI): domain Eukaryota; kingdom Fungi; phylum Basidiomycota; class Agaricomycetes; order Polyporales; family Fomitopsidaceae; genus Fomitopsis; species Fomitopsis palustris. The sequence goes on from JARAOQ010000005.1 coordinate 469,513, forward strand.
AATGAGGAACTTTAGACCACCCATCTCGACACCACCTTCTAAACGGTGTTTCCCTGCCTGGTACGCATGCAGGTTATACCGCAAGAAACCACGTACGTTCTCGAACACACAGTACTTGGGCCGCAGGAAATCAACCCATGAGAGTAGATTCAAGATCAAGTGGCTCTTCCGATCATTAGCATGCTGGAACATATTGAGGCGTGAGTGCGGTTGACTGCCGTGTCCCTCAGCTTGTACGCTCTGTGCTCGATAGACATGCGGCAGGTACGACGTACCAAGGGAAGCCAGCCACGATTACATCGGCGGAACCTGGTTTCGGTGGGTCAGGTAACCGCTGATGTGTGTGCCCGATCTCCTTTGGTACCTCTGGCTTGTGGCCCTGGTCCGACTTGATCGCGTACTCAAGGACGATGTTCGAGCATTGATTGTAAACAACCGTTTGTGGCGAGTTCTTCCTAGATTCATATCTCACATTAGCCTTTAATCAAGGGTGTGGGAGAGGCAACCACAAACCTCAACGCCTGCGCCGCACTGGGTGATATTTCGACCGCTTGATGGGTCTTCATGCAGCCTGTCGCTTCCATCGCGAGGCTGAACGCACCCACCCCGCTGAAAGGATCGAACGTGCGTAGAGGTCGGCGCTTCTGCGCCGCGACGAAGTTTTCGAAGGCCTCATCTCGCGCTTGCTCCGCCCTATAGCAATTGTGACAAACAGGGAGATCATCACACGTCAAGCGTATCCGCTCGCTCCATTGCTCAGGTTTCGCAGTCGGGAACCGGTAGCGCACGTAGTAGTGGGTCGCCGAGGCAGAAAGCCAGGCTTCTTTCTTCTGGTCGTCGCTCAAGGAACGATCCGTGACGACGAAGCATGGCGCAATGAGGTCCGAAATCGGGATGGTGTCCGTCTCGTCGGTGATGAAGAGGTGTCGCTACAATCTTCTCATGAGACACCGGAAACCTCAGGATGATGCGAGCATACCTCGTCCTTGACAATTCTCTCTGGACATATACTGATGATATCGCCGATCCGACCGAGGACCCTGACAAGAACAGAATCGGGCGCGCTATTACGACCTCTGGATGAGATGAGTCTCAATATCTGTCCGATGTGCGCAGGACCCGCGTCTGCGTTGTTACAAAGGACAAAGTCATATTTATGGAAGTTATGACCACGATATGCGATGCCATCTCTGATGGGTGTGATCATCCGTTCTTGTTCTTGCTGGCTCAAGAGTAGACAAGGGGGACAATTGTCGGGAGGATGGAGGTTCCGTGGGCTTAGGAGTTGTTCTTGGGTGATTGAGGTGAAGCTAGCCATTGTTTCGTCGCAGATATAGCTGGATGAAGACGTCAAGGCAATAATGCACCGCGACGTGTACAAGTATAGCTCACTTGCAGTAGAATATCGACGGCTCCGCACGACTCTCAAGATATGCACCAGTCGTTTTGTCTGGCTGCACTCTGTACTGAACCTTTACCTTACCGTACGCATCATTAGCACTGATCTCGCCACATGAGTTCCACAGAAAGAGTTCGCGTGGGTCTGCGAGCTCCTCAAGGATGCTACGTGGGGCATGGTCAAACCACTGCAGATGCATCTTCCTTCGTTGCTGGTTAATGTGCACGATACGGCCAAACCTTTAATCATGGTTCACGCAGGGTCGCTAATGATAGGAAGCAATGTGTAAGCTCACCAGAAGAAGTCGCTGATGAGCGCATCGTCAGGTATATTCTTCAAAGTCTTGGGCATGTGCGCTGCCCGCTCGCGGCGCTGTTCATAGTTTCCGCGGGGCGTGAGGACGACATCTCCGACCTACACGGTCGCTGAGTTTGACTGAGAGACAGGAGCGAAAGGAAACATACCGAATATCTAACGCCATCAACAGTAACAGCCCGCCAGTACTCATTCGCGATCCTATCTGCATTCGCGTAGCTATCCAGATGTGTCTTCTTCGACCTCTCCATCTTTGCCTGACGATCGATGTAATCGCCTAGTCGTTCGAGCATCCAGACGTACGCGCGTTTCGCCTCGCTCTCGCGCAAGTCAGGAGGTAGCTTGACACCGACCACGCGTAGCCGTTCATTGAACCAGCCGCGCGCGAGCTTGTCGATGAATGGGGTGACACGAGTCGGGTTCTGGTTGCCTGCTTGAAGAACGGCGAGGTCAAGCTTCTTCTGTCCCTGGATTGGCGGGCGCGGTTTGGGGCCTCTAGTACGTATGGGGGGCGCCGGGCTATGAAGGGGTATGTTGCCTGCGAGGATGCGGCGGACTGCCGGCACCCTTCTCAACCGTTCGCCGTCTTGTATTTCTGAAAGCACTACTACGATCAACGGGATCTGCGAAGGAATGCATCTTAATCAGTCAACCCTAGCATGACGCAACAGGAGCATACAGATACAAGGTAATCTTCAGACGTGATTTTGACTCCAAGGAGGGGATCCTTCATCCGCGTGGTGGCTTCGACTAGCTCGTCGTATTCAAGGTTGCGGTTGTCCTTGGCCGACGATATCAGCACTTGAGTAACCCTATGCGCACGGTAGAACTCAAGATGTTTAGACAAATACGCATCGGAGGGTCGTCGCAATTGGTACCAGGCATACTTCGTCTGGATGTAGAGTGGACTGGTTGATGTCACAGGCGTGTGCAACGGCATTCATAGGCTGGTGAACTCACTCGTCTCTGCTCTCATAATCCAGACTGTATTGCTGGATGGTGCTGGTCCGTAGGCGCTGCAAGTCTTCTTCGACGTCGTCCTCCTGTCCTTCGTCCTCTTCGTTCGCGTAGACAGGGGATACAAAGCCTGCAGCTTCGAGGACATGCATGCGTAGATTCTCATCGTTCAGAGAACAAAACTGAAAGTCATCCTTCCGGTCAAAGATACAGAAGTCAGTCAGGACGCGGACAGGCAGGTCACGCTGCCCAGCATCATCAGGCTCTTCACCGAGGATGACTGTGTCTGCCTTCTCGTAGATGTCGTTGGGACCAGGAGCATACTGCAGCTCTTTCGTCTCCCAGTCAGATGGCAAGCGCAAGGTGGTGGTTTCGTTGATACTCACTGAGCGCAGTGTCATTTCGGATTCTAGTTGTACCTGGCTTTGTGGCGGCTAGCTTTCGCTTCACTGCACTCGGCAACTACCCATGCAGTGTGTTATCATGTCAGATGTTCGCGGGTCAAGTAGCTTACTGCGTCTAGTCCCTCATCACGCTCCTTTCTCTTGGATGAACTGGCCCGCGAGACGATGGAAGCACGATCATCTTCAGTGTCCTGCGCTAGGGACGAACGCGAGACGTCCGAGGCTTCGTCGGGAAAGCTCACATCGAACGCCGTAGGACGTGCTCGCCGAGACATACGATATCCGGAGAGAATGCGGGGGGACAGATGTGGGAGCCAGCTCGCCTGCGGGAGCGTGAGCCACGACCCGGCAAGCCACTGTGGCCGCACCGTGGAATTAGGCACGCGCCTTGGACGCGTCGGTCACGGGCGCACACTTCAAGTACATACATACAGGGCGGTGAGCGCCGTCTGCTCGAACAATGTCACTCGCCAGAGGCCACTCACGCGTGCTGACAGAAACAACAATTCACAAAATCGCGTGCTCATGAGCATGTCATAATACTGCATACAACAGGGAGAGCATGGTTATGATAAATGTAGTATGCGTGCGATGTGTCCTCCCATCGCGGGCCCCCGGTCGCGCCAAGTGCAGAGACCACAACAATCTACGCTCAGTTCATCTGCCTGATGAGCTTGTTGATGTTCTCCTCCCGGTTGCCAAAGTCACCACCCTCCACGAAGTGCTTGAATTTCCGGGTCCTCCAGCCGCCAGTCGGGTTAGAGAGCTTGAACGGCCACAAGAAGTTCGAGGCCTGCTTGAAGTTCGGTCCAGCGGTGTAGATCTCATGCACGAGGTCCTCTACGGAGAGGATGTCGTACTTGCCGAGAGCCGCCTCAATGACACCATTGTCCGTGAGGGGAATGCGCTGCTTGTCGACCTTGCCATACCCGCGTTTGTAGATGAGCTCACGAACGGACTTCAAGTTGGGCTCGCTGGATCGAGCATGAGAGAAGATCGTTCCTGTAAACATGATTCTGACGCACCCATATGCAACATAAGGCTCGACCAGACGGAGCATCTGCTCAGTAGCCTTCGTTACCTTGACGAAGACACCGTTGTTGATCTGGAGCAGACGGAGAAGCTGCAAGATTTTGCGGGGCTTTGGTGCGATTTCATTAATACTGACAGCTGGGTCAGTCCCAGTGTAAATCACGAACGAGCCTACTCACCCCCGAATGCGGATGACGAAGTAAACCTTCGCTTGAGCGGGGACGTAGAAGTCACCCGCAGCACGGGCTGCCCGCTTCAAGCGGATCTCCTCCTTCTCCTGAGCAAGGTACTCCTTGACATAAGCCTCAGCACGCTTGAAGATGACCTTGCGCTTGGCCTTGGACGCCTGCAAAATGAATTTAGTCACTCTGCATAGGCGCGTTGGGCCAATAACGAGAGGTGCGACGGAAAAATCAGTCCCGAAAGATGGTATGTTTCTGGCAACACGGTGGAAACATAGGTCACACTAGCCGAAAGTTTGGTATACATCATAGTATCGTGAAGGATGTGTGATCGAGCCATCGTCTGTGAGACGCACCTTCCGTGCGGCAGCTGCGGCGGCAAGCTTCTCCTCCCTGGCCTTTTCGTTTTGCTTGCGCTTCTTGAGGATAGTCTCGGGGACTTCGATGTCCTGATGCACCAGAGCTAAGTCATGACATATCTCGTGAGCTGGACAAGGTCAGCGTACCGCGACACTGGGGACGCTTGATTCGAGCAACAAGCATCAGTTGGACTGCGTAAGTTCATATGATATGCATACGCACGTAGTGGAGGGGGCCATTAGGAGATCTTGAGGACCGACGTAGTGCTTGCTGGGCTGTACTACGCAGTCTCTGGTTAGGGCGCTGTGGCTGAGAGCAGCTATACAGCACCTCATTTCCTTCCCACGCACCACAAAAGGAAAATGCCGCTGGATTGTGATCGCTTCACCAGCGATTGTCTCCCGCACGTACCTCATCGTTCGGCTTGCCTCACGGAATGTGGATCTATCCATCTCTGGAACATGCATGATGTTGCCACTCTAAGTACTGTGTATGCGCTACCAGGGTAAGCCCAAGAGCCAGTTCATGTCCGAAGGAGGGCACGTCGTGATATCGCAGGAGTCCTCCCGTGTCTGCTCCACCACAGCGGTCCATATCCTTTGACCATCCCAGTCGCGATATTGTCTCCATTGCCCCTCTTAGTCAACTCGCGACTGTCTTCACCGGGCAATCGTAAACCTTGGCGCCACATAGGTCCATTGCACGAGCTGACTCAGACCTTCACCCGTACTCGACGATCACTCCTCCAGTCAACGATCATATTCCCTCCAATCCTCGCAACCTAACTTGCCCCCCGGATGCCGTCCAGAACAGGGACACGGGATTCAAACTCTAGGCAGGTCACAAACATCCTGCACACTCTGAGGTACGTCCTTATTCAACTTGACTGCCCATCACCGTTCCCTGATGGTCGCTCGTAGAGGAGAGCACTATCGCCACGAGCAGAATCTGCAACGTGCAAAGGCTCGCGCACCCACGTCTAGCCATTACAATCACCCGACTTTGCCGTTCGACCAGATCTACAGAGAAAGGCCTGCGCGGCGTGAGCCTTCCCCTCCAGCTCGCCAGCCACCTCCTATCCGCATTGGCCCCGAGGGTGTCCTTGAGTACGCATACCCCAGAGGTCGTGTGCCAGGTCCTCGACCGCCACGGAGCTGGACCGGTCTATTTCGCGATGAACAGGACGGTGGTCCCGAGGACGATGGATGTACGTGGCGAACGAATGCCCTTTCCCTGATCTACTCGCACCTCGCACCGTCTCCGGGTTCTGATCGAGCGTCCATACCTCGTCTCACCCTGCTTTGCTTGCGGTATCTCGTCTCACTATATGCTGGGCAGGATGCATCTGAGTTCGCTGAGGATGTCGTTCCTTACCTCCCAGGACATCTCAGACGAGATCTCATACGTTGGTCAGCAGAACACGATCCGCTCCCCACGAACACACTCACCGCATTGACGAAGCCCGACAACCATGCAGACGGCGAGCTCATCGTCGTGAGCTTTCAAGCATCTCTACTTCGTGAGATCTTCCGAAGTCGACGGCCACACTCTCGAGCTTGCCCATCTACGAGTATTGTCTCATCAGGAACCACGCATGAGTGTACACCTGATAGCGACGCTCTTGACTCATGGGACTCGCCAACATCTGAAGAGCGTGCACCACAGCCAATGCAAACCCTCATCATACTTTCCACTGCCGTCCCAGTGAACATGCTACTCGCATTCCCACCAACGCTTACACATCTTGCATTACTTGCACTGCCTACATCGACGCACATCTTCCGGCTACCACGCATATGCCCTCTCATCGAAGTGCTAGACATTTCGTACAACAAGTGGCTTACGCAACCGCATGCTGGCAACGAGTCCGTGCTGCAGCGGATCGAGTGGGACAGATGGAGTCGGCTCAGGGTGGTTGGACTGAAGGGGACGGGCGTAGGCGAGGAGATAATGCCGCACATCAACAAGGGGCGGTGGGTAGACGTCGACATCGTAGGGATAGTGTCACTCGAGGACGCGATGGGCAATCTTACACTTGGCTTCTGAACATATCTCCACGAAGCGTAAGGCTGGCTTCGCGCCCGTCTGTGCGGACCTGGATCGAGGCCCTCGCGGCCTTCCATTGAATCGCTCGATTACCAGGATCGTACAGATTGTCTACAAATCCAGAGACAGTGATAGCGTAGCGCATAATGTTAGGAAATGGGGGTCAGACTGACGCGTCGAGGAAGGATTTCAAGTCAAACGGCATGAAGACCTGTGGGTAGCATTGGAGCATAAACACAAAGTAGACCGGTTACCAGACATACCTCTGGTGCATTGGACTCTGGCGACTTCTTGGAAGATACACTGACTGGTGGAGTGGCTGACTTGGTAGCACCAGGGGGCGTCACGCCCGCAGGCCAGCCGGATGGTGGCGGTGGCTTTATCTTCTGCTCATGAAGCATCGCCCATACAACCGATGTCTGGCGAGCGGCCAACTCAAGCTTGGACACCACTGGCTGCCCCGTTCGGTCTGCCCAACATGCACTATCAACATGTCGCATCAAGCATAGTGAAAAAGGATACATACACAGTATGGCGCTGTCGATGGAGTCAGCCAGGGCTTCACGTCTATCCTGACCGAGGTATTGTGTCACCGGCCCATTCTCCGGGATCGCATATGCGAGTAGACTGCCAACTTTGCCGAGTTCCAGGAGATACTGGCCTCGTTCTACGGCGTTGGGCAGGCGGTTCGCTTCAGCGTACAAATTCTGTGCACGATGGAGGAGGCGTTCTGTTGCCCGCAGATTAGCTGCTTCCTTATCCTCGTCCATGACCTCGCTTTGTGAGGGAGGAGGTGTTGGCGGGGCCGTAGCCCCTGGTGGGTGGTATGGTAGAGGTATGGAACGCGCCGCCTCGATGAAACCCTGTATGTGGAGATTGAGCAAAAGGTGGGTTGGGTTGACAGAGGTAGGGGGTATGTATTCGAGACGTCCATCTGTGCTGCACAGAGGTGTCATCTCCGGATTGTCCGCAAGGACGGAGGGGAAGTACTGATTGAGTAGCTCAATCGCTTCGTCAATCTGCCCTGAAAGTATATGGTAACGAATCTCTAAGGCTGATTTAGTAAGAGACGACGAGGAAAATTGACAACGTCTCACCTTTCCGATACTCCCCCGACGCTAAACGAGCCTTGAAGGTTGCAGGGAGCACGTTCTCGTCAGGCGCTGACATGACTTCATCTCCGTCTGCGTCCATATACTTGATCGCACTGTCGCGCGTGAATGCCTGTACAGTCTTGGAGCATGCATTATGACAAAGGTAGTCTAGGACAAGCGTCCGCTGCACTACCTGTCAGGACGAGCGTGGAACGGAGACTCCGGCGCACGCACTAACTCATCCGGAGTGGCGTCCAGAGACCGGGTCTTGCTCTGCGCCTTGTTCTTGTACATGTTGGATATGGTGGGTGGTGTGTGCTAGCAGCAACGCCGCAACGCTGTTTAGGGCAGCCTGGCGTGTTACGGGCAGTCAGATAGGTGGCAGTACCTGTGCAGGAGCAGCGGCCGCACTCACTCGCGTGAGATGGATCCCGAGTTCTCCGCAACGCGCGTGACGCGGTGAATACGCGTGTCCTCAAAACCCGCCGCGCTCTCAAAACGTGAATGGGTGCTGCAGAGTTGTTGCTCCGTCGTAGGTTGTTGCCAGCATGCCAGCAATCGCCGCCCGCATCCGAACTGCGTCGAAGAAGGTTCAAGAGTAATCGCAGGCGACAGAGAGGGCGATGGGGGAGGTGATCTCTGCCTCCCAAATATAGCATGCGCGTTCCGACTGAGGCGGGGCGAGTGACACTCGAGCGGTCGTCCGAGTCCATCCCACATCCGTCTGCCTCTCGCTTAGGCCCGCCCACGCTCTCCTCGACGCCTCCACCGTCTACGGTGCTGCATGCAAGACACAGCATGTTTGGACCGACCAGCCTCAGCGATGTTCTCGGGTGGGCGTCGATTATTAGTTGGCTGGGAGCCCAGTTTCCGTGAGTCACCTCACGGTCATGGTCGCGTGTCGCTGACTCTCGATCCCAGACAGGTGCTCGAGAACATGCGCAGGCAGTCTGCGGATGGACTCGCACTCCCATTTCTACTCAACTGGGCATTAGGTATGTGCCAGGTCCCTGCAGTGGTCGTTCACCGTAACATCACTATGTATCATAGGTGATGCCACGAACTTCATTGGCTGCATCCTCACACATCAGTTGCCCTTCCAGGTATGTCGTGCAGTCTGTTGATGAGAGTCCATCTCAGTGTCCTGTGCAGACATACCTTTCGGCCTACTTCTGCTTCGTCGACTTTTGCCTTCTCAGCCAATTCTTCTACTACCGCCACAAGACCCCCTCCAAACCTCCTTATCTTTCCATACGTTCCCGCACAACCTCCACTGCTACCGCCCATCGGTTATCACTCGAGCGCGAGGCGACCCATTATCGTGCGCTCTCCAATGTAGCCGCCAATGTCGCAGCTACAGCTGCTCTCCTCGCCGAGCAGGAGGAGCATGCTCGTCGGCATCGGCATAGTCTTGAGCGCATTCCCCATTCAGCCGTTGAGGCCCGAGAGCTCCTGGCTGCAGAAGAAGACGACGACGTCGACGAAGAGGGGCTCGCACGACTGGCCGATAGCTTTCATTCGGAGGGTGGCCGTACGGGACGCCGGAAGAAGGTCTCATTCAGTCAGGAGCGCGGGGGAAGTGTAGGGCGCGCGCAGGGTCCATTGTCTCCGTCGGGCAGGGCACACCCTGCGCTGCACATGAGTCCTCAGCCCGAGTTCGCGGAGCCAGAATCCCTTGGTCGGGGCCGTTCATTATCTCGGGAGGTCGTCCCTGAAGATGATGCACCATGGTCGCCTTCGCAGAGGCGCAGTTCGCGAGCGAGTCGCAAGAGCGCGAGTATGGTGTTCCTCGGCGTTTGGGCTCTGTTTGGGGTCGGAACATTACTGAGCAGTCAACGAGGTCTTCCGCCCACTACCGCCCTCAGCAGGTCTGGACGGGTGTTATCTCGTGCAGAGACCGCGCAGCCACCCTACAACAACGATGTGCCCTACGTCTATACCAGCACGCATCCCGACTACGTGGACGTCAACCTCCCAACGGTGTTTGACGAGACAGAGCACACGCACTTCACCACGACCGCCAACCAGCAAGAGCATTCCCTCGAATTCATCATTGGGCGCATATCCGCCTGGATATGCACGACCCTGTACCTCTCATCCCGTTTACCACAGATCTGGAAGAATGTAAGTAGCAACGTTTATGTATCATGGTGATGTTGCTGACGAATACGAAAGTTTGTCCGGAAATCTGTGGAGGTTTGTAGACTAATGCGTCTGCTGTTGCAATATACGCTGACGACGACCTCTAGGGCCTCTCCGTATATTTATTTGTTTTCGCGTTCATGGGCAACGTATTTTATGTTGCATCAATCCTCACCTCTCCGAAGTTGGCTGTCCCGGAGCCTCAAGCATCCGCCTACCTCCGAGAGAGTATACCGTACGTCCCATGTACCCCATTATCATCATAGTTGGACTCATGCTCTCCAGGTATCTGCTGGGTAGTGGCGGTACACTCATGTTCGACATCACCATTGTCACGCAGACCTTTATCTACAAGCCAAAGGCGCACCGCGGTCGACGTAGCTCTCGGTCACTGTCCGCGGAAGAAGAAGGCTTGCTCAGTGCCGGCGCAACAGGCACGGAGGACATGTCCACCCCGTCGCGTAGGCGGACTGGTATGTCGGCAGGCTAGGTGGCGCTTGGATTGTCTCGCGTATGCTACCTTGGGTCCGTGTGCAGGCGTGTCGGGACTTTCGCATTGTAGAGGTAGATGCATTATATCGTACTCGCATCCCCATAGTCGCTGTATCTCTATAGCCATGTCACGGTCGTGTCCCAAGCACCGGAGGGACTAATACTGACTGAGAGAGTATGATCGCCACACGACAAATAAGCGCACATGATGAGATGAAGTCACTGCCTGAGGCATTGGACATCCCTCACCACCTGTATACTCTCGACCACCATGTCCGCGCCTGCGAGACCCGCGCGCAAACGCGCAGCTACGTCCACGGAGGATGTTCCTGGGCCGTCTAAGAAACCACAGAAGAAGACACGGATCGTCGAGCCGGAGGACGATCCAGTTAACTTCGCAGAGGAGGTTGACGCCAACCTCGAGACACGCCAACGGCGGGGACGTGTCAAGACTGAAGGTTACGACTCCGACTCGAGCGACGATGGCGAGGGCGTAGTGCCCAGCCGGCGTCCAGGCGCGGACAAGGCGGCGGAGGACGAGGACGAGGACATGTTCGCTATGGGCGAGAAAGAGGAGCAGAAGGCGGAGGCGAGTGGGAAGAAGGAGCAGAAGTTCCTGCGGCTAGGGGACATCGAAGGCCAAGAATTTAACGAGCAGACGTCGGACAAGTCAGGGAGCGACGACGACGAGCCAGAGGACGAAGACGACGCGGAACGTCGGAAGAAAGCAGGCATGGGCTTCGAGCTTTCGTCCTTCAACATGCGGGAGGAGATGGAGGAGGGGAAGTTCGCGGAGGACGGCACGTATGTGCGCACGTTCGACCCGCACGCCGTACACGATAAGTGGATGGAGGGCCTGGATGAGCAGGAGATTAAGAAGGCGCGACGGAATCACCGGCAGAGGGAGAAGGAGCAGAAGGAGAAGCAGCGGGCTGAGGAGGAGGAGATGCGACGGATGGGTGGGCGGCCAGAGATCGAGAAGGAGCTAGTTGCGATGCTGAAGAAGGGCGAGACTGTACTTGAAGCTCTCCAACGACTGGGCGCACAGGCGAAGAAGAATGGCACAGCGAAACGGGCGTATGTTACACCTTTCTCCCTTGCTGGTTGTCGTCACTGACCCTCGATATAGTACAAAGCCCAACAACAAGCGCAAGAGTGACATCGCAGAGGACACATCTATGCATGTCGACAAGACACCCAAAGCGCCGTCTGACATCGACCATATCACCCATCTCGCCTCTACCCTCATGGGCCTCGGTGACACCGATATCTATTCGAAGACATACGAGGAGCTCGTACGCTCTGTCCGGTCTTCGGGTATCGTAGACGCGTCATGGGTGCCTCCCTCCGCCGACGTGAAGTACGAATACAGGTGGGCGGTGCCTGACAGCTCCGGACAGGAGGGCCAGGTATTCGGGCCGTTCGGAGAGGAGGAGATACAAGCATGGTATAAGGCGGGATACTTTGGCACAGCCGCAGAGAAAATACAAGTCAGGAAGGTAGGAGGAGACTGGGGAACATGGGATGAGATTGTCATATAACCATCTACCTCTGTCTTACATCCTACTGTCCAACTCCCATCAATGAACCACCCATGCTCGACGTGTATTCGTAGCTGTATCCTTAGTCGTCCAGCTTATCACCCTAGCGTATACGTTAACGTATGTTTGCTTGTGTCTTCCTGTTGTCTACCATGCGACTACAACATCTACTATACAAAATCTATACCCATCCATATGCAAGGTCCGGTTCCATGTTGCGAACGTCCAGCAATGCAATGAAAGCGCGAGGCGGCCTAATGGCTGATATACTGGAAGACGAACGATACCTCAGGTAGCCCAACCTCGGCACGCAACAGGTCATCGTGATTATTCTTGAGCTCCCCATTCGTAAAGTGGTTCCAACTGCACCGCATCATCAGCGACTCCTCAGATATACCCATACTGAGCGACTTACGTGCTCGCATCGCCGTACAACAGCGCAGGGGCCTTGATGACCTGCCGCCCGTCCTTACACCGCTTGCACTTGAACGTCTCGTGCGTCTCGCAGAGCGTCTTCTCGTTGAAGAGGAAGAGCTTCCGCAGTGCGTCCAGTGAGAAGTGCCGCTCGGCATCCTCCTTCTCGTCCACAACCGCGGACGAGAGTGCTTGCTTGGACGCCTGCCGCTGAAAGATCTTCTCCTCGATAGTGCCTGTTGAGATGAAGCGGTAGACGAAGCCTGGAGGAACATCTCAGTCAAAGCTTGAGTGAGGGATGGTTCGAGCACTTACACTCCTTCTTCTGGCCGTCACGCCACACTCGAGCCAGTGCCTGTTGGTCAGCAGCAGGGTTCCAGTCTGTGACAATAGCTCGTTACCTGACCGGGCAATGTAGACATGCGGCACCTGAAGCTTACCAGGGTCGAAGAGGATCAGTCGGTTAGCACCGATCAAGTTGATACCACAGCCACCGGCTTTGCTGCTCAACAGGAAGACGAACTCTTTGCCATTGGGGTCGTTGAACTGATCGACGAGCTTCTGACGCTTGTTGATTGTTTGCGTGCCGTCTAGTCGGAAATAGCCATACCTGCAGTACCCTGTGAGACGACATGCGACGAACAGGCTCGCGACAATTTACTTCTTGCTCCTGAGCAACTTCTCGAAGAGATCGAGCGTCTGGGTGTAGTTACTGATGAGGACGATCTTGTCGTTCGTCTCCGTCCGGATCCGGTGCAAGAACCTACACCCCGCTCAGATATTCCAGCAGCCCGCATGCACATTCACGACTACTCACCTCTCCAACACGACAAACTTGCCGCTCCACTCGCAATGGACTGTCTGGTCCCGCCCCCTGCTCTTCGCGCTCGCACCTGCGCCGTTGAAGTCTGGTGGAAGCAGCTTGTCCGAGCCGCGCAGGTCGCCGGGGAGGTCGAGCAGCTCGGGATGGTTGCAGAGCTTCTTGAGGATGTTGATCGCCTTGAGTGGCTGCGACTCTGCGCCGCGCAGGAGCGCCTGGATCTCCGGCGAGGAAATAAAGAGCCGGTAGAGTGAGAGCTGGAAGTCGGAGAGGCCGCAAAAGACGACCTGCTCGTACTTGACGGGGACTGGCGAGAGAGGACGTCAGTCGACGAGCCGATAGATATGGCTCAGGTTCCCGAGTACGTACGATATTTGGAGAGCAGGTCGTTCGTCCGTCGAATGATGAACTTGGACACAAGCGCACCGAGCTCCTTGAGCTTCTTCTCACTTTCTGCTTTGATCGCGTCGCTGGCATCTGCATCGCGGCCACGGATGATGGCATTCTCAAAGTTTTTCCTGAAGTCGTTCTTGGAGCCAAGAAAGTTCGGGTTGGCGAAGTTCAGCAACGAAAAGTACTCGGAGAGATCATTCTATACATCATGATATTCAGTCAGTAGGGGAGTGGCGGAGGCTATTGTGTACGGACCTGAATCGGTGTACCAGACAAAATGACACGTCGCTTCACGTTAAGCCCGCTCAATGCCTGGAAAGTTTGAGACTCTGCGAGTTGTGAATCAAGCACACTACGACCAACACGTCACACCACTTACCGGAGTTCTTTAACCGATGACCTTCATCACAAAGGAGGAGTCCGATCGAGCAATTCGCTAGGTGTACAGATAGCGTGCGTAGGGTCTCATACGAGACAATCATGACTATGGTGAACATGAGCCAACAATGGGGACACACCGAAAGAGGACATACCGGGTTGCGAGACATTTCTCCCGCCTGCCGCTACCCACCGCGCGACTCTCTCCAGCATCTCTGCCTTACCACCCTTGCCATCGATAGCTAACGGGGAAATGGCATCCTTTCCGAGCCATTTGGCTATATGCTGTCAGTCTATCCCGAAAAGCGGTCTCCCCATTGTGAGTACCCACCCAGCTCGTTCGCCCAATTCCTCACGAGACTTGCCGGGCATGCGATAATGCATTTCTCGATGGTGCCCTTGCCTGCATGAGGTGACTGCTTGAGCAGAGTCCACATGAGCGCAATGCATTGCAAAGTCTTCCCAAGACCCATCTCATCGGCCATGATGCAGCCATACTGGTTCTCCACTACCATCCCGGTCGTGCACCTGTAGAGGAACTGTGACGAGTCAAAGGGCTGGGTAGCGAGGTCTGCAAACAGCCTAACCTTCACTCCTTCCACTTGATGCGGCCGCAAGACCTTGCTCAGACGGGGATCGATGACGACAGCAACCTTGTCATTGCGCTTCTTCTTGTGCTTGCCGCCGCCCAACAGCTCTCTCAGACTCTTATGTGGATTGTACATGCCAACAGTCTTCTCTCTGGCTTCCTGCGCAGCTTTCTCCTTGGCCTCCTCCTTCTCACGCTCTCTCCGCTCCTCGTCAGTCTCTCTGTCGTCTACGGTGGGGTCATACAGCACGATCGCGTGGTCCTCCATGGGGTCGTGGAGAGGCCGAGGGATGAGGTTGGCAAGTGGACGGATCCCGAGGGCGACGTTGCTTTGCACGGTGGGAATGACAGCGCCGTCCTTGTTACGCATCTCTGGGATGGAGAATTTGCGGGTGACCTCGCTGAATGGCTTGACCTTGAACACAGGGTAGTGAACGACGTTGCTATCGCGTGGTCGCTCAGGAAAGCCGTTCTTATCCAGTTTCTTCTTCTTTTTCTGCCGTGCTCCATCGTCTTCAGAGCCCGAGTCGTCAGACTGTCGCTGCTGTTCTTTGTAGTCGGCTCGCTTCCGCTTGCGTGCCGGCTGGTTGCGCTGAACGAGCGTGGTGGGGGGCTTGAAGGGTTTGTTGATGCGAGAGCTCTCCTGCAGGCGGTCGACGACCTTGCCGTCTGAGGTGAGTGGGACGCGCCGCAGCATCGCGGACGACGACAAGAGGCAAGCAGCGGTGGGCGGAGTCTGAAACGCGCGGGGTGCGATGGTGGGCCGTGACAGTCACAATGATGGTCAGCGCGACGCGTGTGTGGCGCGTGACCGCGTTGCCTATTTCGCATCCTGACAAATCAGGAAAGCCTCCGCCGCGTCGTTGATCGCGCCGGCGCTTGTCTGGTGCACGACCGCGAGCAGCCTTGCGCGATTCTCCCCGCTCCTCGGCCTCCTCGTCTGCAGCTCGCACTGTCTCCGCTATTTGGGAAATGTCAGAAGAGGAATATGAAGTTGGTGAGTACTACGCATATGCCTTTTCCCTCCGACTCTTAGCCACCGTCTCAGAGTCCATACAACAAGCCAAGGTTATCACCGTCGGACGGTCGAGGAGGAAAGAATGGGTGCGTGACAGTAGTTTTGACATGCCCAACCACATACTGAAACTATTGCAGAGCTATCTTGTGAAGGTTCGCGCGCCCGTATCTTTGTCTCACCGTGCGTGTAGTGATCGTCTCTTCGCAGTGGAAGAACTATGGCATGGAGGATAACACGTACGATCAATTGACTCTCGTACTCGCGTGTTCTCACTTGCAGGCTACTTTGCGCAAAGCTGGGAGCCACCCAGCTCCTTCGTAGGCTCGGAGCATTTCATCAACACGTTCTGGGACCGCGTCAACGTTGGTGGACGGGATTGGCAAGACATGACTCAGTTCAAGACTGGAGAAGAGATCTATCCTACTGGACCTCCTCGTGTGTTGCATCCATCGCACATTGGGTTCGTAGCTCATCATTGCTCGCAGGCAGACCTAAACCGAAGAAGACCAAGGAAGTAGCCCTGCAACACGCAGAGTCCTCTGAGGGGTCGGAAGACGAAGTCAGGTCAATTATCGGCGACGACGACGGACCGAAGAGAAAGCGTCGTTTGTCAGATGCCCCCGAACGTTCATCTCCAAAGCGCCGCCGAGGACGCAAGTCAGAGGTGCAGGAGGAAGATTTACACGCACCCACACCCGCGCGATCTACCCGCCGCAACAACTCCGTACCTGACCTCACTCCAACTACCAGACACAAGAAATCCAGCACTGCAGCATCATCGAAACGCAAGCCGCGCTCATCTCGTCGCTCGTCCACCGATGCTGCCGCAGAGAGTGAGCCAGAGTCGCAGCATCCTTCTGATCCGTATTCAGCGGGTGGTGCTAGTCGCTCTGGCGCGATGGAGCCAGCGGGATCAGTGCCATCCGTCTTCGGCATGCCTCTGCTGCTACAAGGTGGCGATCAAGCCAAGGGCCCAGCTCCGCCAACGGACTCAGAGGTCCCACTTCCCCCGCACCGTGCTCGTGCCGCGAAGCCCAAAGTCCAACGATACGAAGAGACTCTCCTGGATTTAGGTGACGCGTCCGGGAACGCCATTCCTACTAAAGCGCGCCTGATGCGGCGCAACGGTGAACAAGACACGCCACAAGGCAATAAGAGCGCACGCACGGGCCCTATTCGAAATGGAACGCGCTCTGCTCGTGTCTCTGGCGCGAAGGCAGGGCCGGGGCGTTCCTCCTCTGGGTTGATGGGCGGACCGTTGCTCACGGCGGTGGGTGGCGCCCTCAAATCTGTCACGAGAAGTATAATCCGTCCGCGACGTGGCATGCAACCCCCGGAGGCTGAACCTGAGGAAGTGTCATCTGGCATAGATGCTGAGGGCGAACCAGACAACGAGGCACCGCCGCCTACCGGGGAGGAGCTCCTCAATCAGGCAGGTTACAGTGCCACTGATGCTCAGAATCTGTCCGATTTCGAGGACGACGTCGATGCACACGGCGAACCCGATCCTGATCACCCACAGTCGCGAGAAGAGGAGAAAATGGAGTACGTCTGTCGGCGCAGACATCTCCGTTGTCTGCTAACTCTTGACGTAGGCAAGTTGTGGCCGAGAAGCCAGAGACCAAGGCAGATGCCGTGAATGGGGTAGAGCACTCAGTCACCGAAGCGCCTGTAGCGAGAGAGGTGGTTGGTTCTACGTTCCGGCCGTGGCGTGCGTCGATCTTCGGCCCTCTGTAGGTGACTTTCCCTCGCTCGTACTCTCGCTTCATTGACCCCCAGATTTGTGCAGTGGTCTTGGGGTAGAGGAAGCACCAGCGACGATACAGCAGGAGGAACGAACCGAGGATAAGCTAGAAGCAGCATCGTGAGTACTTTTGCCACACCACACCGAGAAGATGGCTCACAAAAACTCGCATGCACAGCCCCGAGGTATCTGCCAGCTACTTATCCTTGAACTTGGATTACACGACATCCGTCCCTGTGCGCCTCAAAGACGTATATCCCCCAGCGTCCCAGCTGGAGAGCCTCACATCTCAGCCGAACGCCAACTCGCCGGGAAAGTTCTACAAGCGCGAACATGCGCTCACTGTGCTACAAGCGTTCCGCGCAGAGGGCTCCACGGCTCGCCTCATTCTCGACCCCGGCGTGGACGAATCACACCGTCCACACTTCGACCGCTTCTGTTCGCGTCTGCACGCTGGCGAGCTGGTGAGGCCCCTTTGGTAGTGTGTCTTTTCCATCACGCTCACTGTTTCTCGCCCTAGTTCGTGGAAATGATCGGTGTCAAATTGCTCGCTATGTACTCCTCCGAGAACCGCGAGGTCGGCGAACGGCTAGGGGCACCTGCCAACCTGGTTGGTCTCGGCGAGACTGTACTGGTCTCGCAGGTTGCCATTGAGAACCAGTCGGCCTATGTGGACGCTATCGCGTATGCCGACAACTCGCAGTGGTCGACGTCGTAATGGGGTCGAAAAACGACGCTTGTTATTCCTGATGCTTCATGTCTTCGTGTGTTGAGTGCCTGCTCATTGTTTCGTCGCGCTATGCCTGCTTTCATGCCTTCCCCTATCACTACTCGAACATGCTTGTGGCTGTCATACAATGCAACGAGTCGATTCATATTGACATCGGGATACGGTACCACGCTATAGTCCTTCGAGAACACTCCCGACCACATGATCTACAGCGAGAAGCCCAAGCCGTGCTGTAAGGGTAAGGTATGCAAGTTACATGGTATGTACACGAGACTAGATAAGATCGCGGATACATTAGCATAATGCAGAGAGCAGTGCAGACTATAGTAGACGATAGCTGAAGCATTCTGAGAAGTGTGAACGATAGAGCAGCGAAACTAACAGGAGTTCAGGTAAAGCAAGGCCATCAGTCTAGTCGTCAGGGTACGGGAGCAGCCGTCCGGAGATTAAGCAGTCCTTTGCCCATGCGAAGGGCACGCACTTGATATTGGGTGGGATGCGACTGACGTCGACGCGCTCTTTCACGACGACGTAGTCATATTCGGACAGCAGCTTTGGGGACATGGCTTTAAAGTCCGGCACTGCCTCAACGACGGATGCCCCCATGGCCAGGATGATGCGAGGCACCATCCGGCTCGAGTCCTTTGCCCCGTCATCGGCGTGATTCTACAAACCGGTTGAGTGATAGGTCAACATCGACGCGGGGGAAGACTCACTCTCCTGGCCTTTGGGACCGGCACGTAGTCTGGGGAGACGCACAAGATCCGCATGCCAGCAAATACTTTCGACGGCACCTTGTTACCTGTGATCTCCCGTAGATGCTCGCTCGAGTTGCCCCAGTCGAGGTCAACTAGCTGTGACACGCGAGCATCCAGAGATTCACACAAGCCTGCCGGAAGAAGGTATTGCTGCCAGTCCTCTTCCTTTCCCTACACCCAGAGTCAAAAGCAGGACCGGAGGAAAAAGGGGAGCTACTCACGCTGCTGGCGCTATCCAAAACCCAGTTATAGTCTAGGCATGGTATACCCAGAGCAAGTGCCATCAAGTACTTCGGCTTCGCGTTGTGGTCATCCGACAGGAGAAAGACCTGTTCAACGTTCTTGCTGCGGACAATGCACTTGATGTCCTCGTACTTAGCGGTCCAACGCTTGCTGTCGCGGCTGAAAGTCCCATCCATGGAGAAGATGTCTGTCCAGTCGTCGATGATGACAGCGCCAGCGGCCTTGATCGCCGCCAGCACCTTGTCTCTCGTCTTCCCAGATGTATCCTGTTTGGGACTCATCGTGACCACAAAGCCAGTCTTCCGCAGATGCAAGACCCCGGTCCTCATGGATGCAGCACTCCCGAGCGTCCTCTTCGAAGGCGAGGGCGAGTCCTTCAAGGGCCGGACGACCGGGCAGACGTCCTCAGCAGCAAGTGTCCTGTTCGTCCAGGCACTGTTGAGGGTCCTAGACGCAATCCGGATATCGGCCACCTCCACATCGACCTGGTCAAGTTCCTCTCCGTTGTCGATCTCAACGGTGACCATATCAGCGGACTCGAAGCGAGACACATCCACAACGATGGCCTTCTGCTTCTGTGGCACGATGACCTGGTCTCCCTCCATGAGCTTGCACAGACGCATCTTTGTAAGGTCGACATCGTCGATCGTGCCATCGTCGAAGTGAATCTTGAATTTGGTAGGACTGCTCATCGAATAGACGGTGCCCGGGTAGTAGTGGTTGTCCTGCCGCCACAACGCGAAGACGCGCGTAGCCGAGTCGTTCTCAACGAGGGCAGAGGAAGACACCTTCCGCTTCTTCGCTGCCGAACCCAGCGGCGTGCCGGATGCCTTGGTGCTGCGGGCGGTAGCCCTCGAGGTCGTGCTTTTGGATGCTACCGAGTTGACACGCTTCCGCTTCACAGAGCGACCCTTCGAACGCGGAGCCTCTTCTTCATCATCAATGTGCATGTAGTCGTCGTCTGCAGGCTCCGTATCGCCATCCCCTATGGTTGTTGGAATGACCGACTCAGTAGCTTTGCTTACTGTTTCTTCATCTGAAGATGAGGACCTCCGACGCTTCAGAGCGACAGCTGGAGTGGCGGACCGCGATTTCAGAGCACGGTTGCTGGCTGCGTTGACGCCGTTGCGCTTGCCTCGCGCAGCGCGTGCAGCAGCCGTAGAGGTGGTATCTTCAGAAGCTTTTGACGACGGAGCCGCGCTCGTATCGCGTGCAGCACGAGGCTTTGCCTTAAGAACTGTGATGTCAGCGAGGGGTATCTCGCTCGATTGCGGTTCCAATGGTGCTGGACGACCTTGTGGACGTCTTGTCGGGCTCCTCATCCTTGACGCTGTTGAACGCGGTGCCTTCGCCATTGCCTTCTTCTTGCCTTTGTCAGAAGCTGCCGCGAGTGGTACCTCGTCCTCCTCGTCCTCGCCATCCACATCATGCTTGTCCGTGGAGTCCACAACCTCTTCGACAGGCGAGTCGAGACGCAGCTGAGATACACGTTTGGACACGCGTTTGGCAGGCGAGTTCTCGGGCGAGCCACGATCCGTACCCATCCCATCTACGTCCATAGGCTCGGAGTCAGGGACGACGTCGACCTCCGGAGGCGCAGCGCGAGAGGCTGCTCTACGCCGCTGGGCTTGCTGAACAGGCTGAGCGTCCGTAGCTGCGCTGCCATGTACTGCGTTCGTATCCGAAGGCTGCGTATCGCGCACACGGTGAGGTTGAGGTGCTGTGGCGGGCCGGACGCTGGGCACAGGGGGAGCCGGCATGTTTGAAGGACCAGCGTCCTCCATCCGATACTGCCATAGACGATGCTGGGGAATGAGACCTGCGAGGCCCCTGCCTACAATCCGAGGGGTTGTTGTCGTGGAAGTAGCATGAGAATGCCCAGTGGCCTTTACAGGATACTGGCGGTCAAGGTCATTATATGGGTCGTAGGAGGAGAAGTCGTTTGTTATGCCTGTTGCACCGACGACAGAAGGCCCTACATCCTGAGTGCTGTCAACAGGCTGGGTAGCCTCCGTATTTTGTGTGGCTGGCTGTGTTGGGATCAAGGGCTGTGTATTCGGGGCGTAGGGGTCGGCTTCAAGGACGCGCTCGTAGGACGAGGATGGTTCGGTTGAGCCCTCATCCACAGGAGACGCAGGCTGCGTAGCGACGCCGTGACTCGCTTGATCGGCGAGTCCAAAAAGAAAATCGCGTGGCTGTGCGTGGGGCTGCGATTCGTCGAGCAGTTGTGTGTCACCAGCTTGCATGTGTCGTACAATGCTCGGCGATTCGGGGACAAAGGGACTTCGAGTCTGGTTTGTGAGATTTTGTGAGTTGCTAGAACGGGAAGAGTTAGATGGCGTTTCGGCTACGAGAATTTCGCCTGTATGGTTCAAAGGACGAGGCGGCGCGGGCACTGGCACCCTCCTTTCGATACCAGAAAACGAGAAGGCGCTTGTTCGCGTCGATGAGGGCGTCTGTGGCGTAGCGACATTGTCGGCGTTTAATTTCGTCAATTCAGACAAAGGGATGTTAAACGTTGTTGTGTTCGCTACGAACAACTTCTCGGCCTCTTCCGGCGGTAGAGGGCCCGCAAAGGAATCTTGAGAAGCAGGTGACGGCGATCGTCTCCTGCGCAGTCGGGCGCTGTCCCGCGTGGGACCCGTACGAAACGGACCTGCATTATCTTGAGCGGCAGGGCGAGCAGGCGGCTTCGGGGGCTTTTTGGAAGTCTTGGAACGCGGCGCAGAGTCGGCAGGTACAGGACCCTCCTGATCCTATACCGGACGGTCGAGACAACCACATTCAGTCCACTTCCACACATAGACGACGTATCAGCCTCCTCACTTGTGCGGGAATCTTTGCTGTGCGTTTACTGGGATCGGAGGAGTGAGACTGCACGGACGAATTCGATGTTGACTTGTCCGACACATCTCCGGAAGCATGCATATTCTCTTTTTGCGATCCTGCACCAACACCGGCACCGTCTATTTGGGAATCGGTCTGCGTGGATGCTAGACCGAAGACATGGTATTGGGTATTACCACCATTCTGGCTCGAGCTAGACGAGAACTCGAGTCGACTGGGCTCATCCTGGGCTGCTTGTGCGCGAAAGAGTGGTCCCGGATTCGCGGGTGGGTCTAATGGCGGTTGGGGTAGGACTGCATTGATTATTTGTGTCGCCTGAGTTTCATCCCTTGCGGAGGCACATGTAGGACATCAGGGACCCTAGATGTGCATCAAGTCCCTAAACCTGCTCACCCAGACATAATGGACGCGTCCATCGCAAGGCCTATAGCGTGCTATCCTTCGTGTGTCCTCCTGCAAGTGTTCTGGTCCCGTCTTTCACGACGGTGCCGGCGTATGAGGGAGTGCCACAATCAAGGAAAACGGGGTCGCTTGGACGGTAGGGTTGATCTAAGTGCCCAACAATCACACAACAATGAGCAGTATTAGAAGCAAAGCAGTGAAAGAGTTGCAGAAGGGGTGGAGTCGATGTCGAGGACGCTAGGCGAGAGTGGTCGCGCGGAGGTGCGGACGCGACGCCGCCACAACCTAGTACAAGACCGTGTCGGGCGTCTACGCCACTCGCTCTGCGTGCACGTGACAGATTTGTTCGTTGTTTGCCGCGTCCGCCGCGAAATCGCTGCACAACTCGAACGGTCATCTTCGCCGTCACATCCGCCGTCGACAGCGCTGTCTCCAGTGCAGGTCGCTGCAAGCAGGCTGTCCTCACCTTATGTTCTGTTTCCTCTCGTCGCTCATTCATCTTACTCTCCTTTGATCTTTCGTCATGCCCCACGAGAACAGGATTATCCGCAAGCCCAGGGTACTGGGACGCGTGATGCATGCATATCCGCCCATACCGATTCTTCTCGAGGAAGACAATGAAGCCAACGCTCCGGATGACCCTCAGCCTTCCAAGTCTACCAATACCAAGTCGAAGAAGGCCCAGTCGACCCACAAGGCATCTTCGAAGGGCACATCCTATGCAAAGGCCAACGCTGTCGCTGAGCCTACACCTCTGACAGACCTGACCACACTAACTGTACACGGCACCATTCCTGTGTATACTGGAATTCTGCCCGTGTTTCCTCCTGCAACTCCGGTCGTCAATGGCATCGAACGCACTCCAGGTTTCTCGCCGCTCCCCACGGTCACTTCACTGGCTGCGACCGGCATCACATCCTCAATCTCTGCTCTGGCCACCCACGACGTTGCGAAGGACGCGCAGTCTGGTCAATCTGGTTCTCCGCCTGGCCATGTTTCGACCGTCATCATAGTCCTCATCGCCGTTGGGGGAACCTTCTTTCTGGTGCTAGTGTTCGTCATCTGGAGAGCCTGTACGGCACCGAGGAAGCGCTACTATCCTACTCCGTCCCTCCCCATTCTGCAGGATCCGTTTGCTGACCAAGTTGTAGCGGGCGACGAAGAATCCCTTTTCGGTGGCAAGGAACGACTCTCTGCCCAACCTGGTACCAATCCTGACTACAAGTGGACGCATTATTCTCATCCATCGCTCAGCAAGACGCCAGTCATTTCGAACAATTTGCAAAGCGGCGATATGTTCCTGTCGGAGAAGAGCATACCTAGGGTGCCTGTCTATGCTGGAATGGCCGCAGATGCCCAAATGTCCGAGAAAGTCTCAGCTGCTACTGCCCACATCAAGCCTTTTCTGGTCACGCCAGCTCCGGCTACGGCATCAGTGGCAGCGAAGCGTTCCTCTCTTGCGTCTCAGTCGGTCTACCCAGGGACTCCTCAGTCGGCTTACGGAATTGCGGTCGGAAGTGCTTCGCCCCTCACCGCAGATGGCATGCCCCTTCTGCAACGGAACATATCCAAGTCTTCTGCTCGTCGGCGGTCGCGCACTCAACGCAGCATCTCGCACGTTACGCAGGAGAAGAACATGGAAGCAGAGGACATGGGCGCCGATGTCTACGATGGTCTCCGCCAAAGCACAGCTGTAGTCGCACCACCTGCACCAGTCCTCAAGAAGTCCAGCTCCGTCCAGGGCCGTGCTCGCGTCAAGGCTCCATACGCTCCAGGCACTATGATCCGTGCCTCCACCACTCTGGGTGCGCTCAGCCCACAGGACAGCAACCCCTTCGACGACACGCAATACGTCCTGCCCCCGCTTTCGCCCGCGCTCAAGACCGACGCGACGCGGGCGCGCGACACGAAGGCCCTCGCCTCCGCTCTCGGGCTGGCGAGCCCAACGCCGCTCTCGCCACAGACGACTGTTTACCCGGACGACTCAGTCACCCTCGCCGGCGAACGTCGCAAGTCGCGCCCGCTCAGCCAAGCGCGCTCCCGCCCGCAGAGTCAGCTCCTCAGCCCGAACATGGAGGCGAGCGCGCGCCTCGGCAACCTCATGCTCGCCAACTTCTCCAGCATGACGTCTCTCCCGTCCACGCGCACCGTGTCGGGCACGGCGGATACGGGCGCGAACGGCGGGCGGAGCAAGGTCACTAGGAAGCGTGCGGATGACAAGCCTCCGCGCGTGCCCTCGCCGCCGCCGTTGCCGTCCCTTGCGCAGATGGCGCTGTCGACCGCGAACCCGGAGGAATATGGAGACTATAAGAGCCCCACGTACAGTATATACGGCTTGTACGAGGCTGATAGGAAGAGTAGGGCGCCGGGCGAAGGCGGCTACTAGAACACTTTGGTCACACAACTATAGAGCGACGGGACAGTCTACATTATGACGCATGTAACTAGGGTACATATGTAAACATACTAGAGCAGCTGGTTCTTATAACAGAATGAATGCTGGGACATGAATAAGGGCTGGGGCTAGACGGTAGTTCTTAGGTGCAATCACGCATGTTCCTCGACGGGTACGTGTTCCGTCGGGGAGTCCGTTGGAAGGTCAGAGGGGACGCGCAGTGATTCTGCTGCCAGTCTCTCTTCCTTAACCCGTACCTCTTCCTCCTCCTTCTTAGCCTGTTCTTCCTTTGCTTTCGCCATGCTTTCCCGTTCTGCCTCCTGGACAAGAGCCATCCACTCGTCCTCCAGCTCTGTATCATCTATAGCAGAGGCTCCCTGTGCGATATCAGCCCCCGTGCGGATGATGTCGTCGATTTCCTTCGCGTCCTCGTTTGCAGACGCCATCGCTTCCATGGTCTCGTCGATCTTCTCACGTTGGAGAGAAGGGTGAGCGAGGATGGCGCGCAGCGTAACAGTGGAAGACTCGTAAGACTTCATGATCTACAGGAGCATGGTCGGCACGAGGTTGGATGCAGCAGAGGATCGCGTACCTCGACGTCCCCGGCGGACTGTTCAACCCGCAACAGTGTAGAATGCAACGTATCCAAGGACCCCAGACGTTGCTTCAGGAGAGCCTCCAGCTGCTTCTGTGCGCGCAAATGGCTGAGCGCGATGTCTTTCCTCTTCTGCTGCAGTGCGCCTCTGATTTGTTCGGCTCGTCTATAAGGGTCCGATGTTTGTCAGCACGGCAACCAGAAGGAAGGTGAGGAGCCCTACTGGCTGATCTTCGACTGTATGCTGTCAACCTGTGCCTGCAACTTGTCAACAGCCGTCTTCAGCTCCAACACACCAGTGTCTACAACGGTGACCTCGGGTGGCTCAGTCGAATCCGGTCCCAGGAACTTGATCACCTAGGACAGTGCCTCAATTGGATGCCATGCCCATACATCGAAGTGTGGACCTACCCCTCCTCGTGTTACTATGGCTTTCCGGTCGCGTTCAAGGTATCTCAACAGAACACGAATGTCGAGTTCGGAGAGAACTGCATCATCCAACGCATGCGCTGCGAACTCCTCCCTGAAACTTTCCCTGTTGTATAATGTATCTGCCAGGGAAAGCCCACCCCTGCTCCGCTGTCTCGCAACGACGCGGTCGGCGGCCCTTTCAAGCAAGCTCACGATGACGTAGTCACCCTTCACCCTCTTCCACTTCTCTGCGTAGCTGATGTCGCCTAGTATGGTCTCATCGGCGCTGACGATGCTGAGCTGCTTCATCGCCCACCAGAGAGGTTTGCCCACAACGTAGGATGCTACCCTGTATGGCAGCCAGCCAGGATCATATATCGACTTCGGCGAGCTGAGAAATTCGGGGAGAGTAAAATACGCTTTGGAGGCACGCAATTCGGCCTACGCTAGTGTAGTCACGGTGAGCGAGACGGTACAGATGGTGAGGAAAGCCACATACTATGACAGTAGGTAGTCCCAGCGGCTTTCCGACGCCCTCGTAACGGAACTCATCCGCAAACGTTGACCCAGATGCATGCAGAATGAGTCTATCCGGTATTGAAGATGCCACGTCCGAGTCTGCTAACCAGCCCTTGAGGATTACCGCTTCCAGCGTCCTCCGCCACCACTCAATAATTGAGGCATAAGATGTTGGGTTAGAATGCTTCTGTAGTGAGAAGTCGGAGTAGAGGGTCTTAAGGCGTGACTGCGATTGTGAAGCATATGTTGAGAGGCCAGAGAGCTGAGACGAAGTGATCATGAAGGTCGTTGCAGGTCGTCCGAAGTGTACTTGTGAGGAAGCACACCGGCCACGACGCGCGAACGCCACCCGCGTGTGCGTCAGGCCAGATCAGATCGCGTATTTCGAGGTTGTCGTTTGGTACCCCCGCGTGCAATCATACATACGTCTATGGTGCTTATTCACTATTACTATGATGGCTCAGTGCTCGCGCTCACGAATACAACGCGCGGGAAGAAGTTGGTACTGCTCACAATGGTGAGCAAGCACGGCGCGCGAGAAGGGAACGTGAGGGTTCATATTTGATAACGGGACGACACTAACGACAGTACTAGCGTGCTACACTGCGAGGCGTATAACGGGCAATTGCGACAGGATAACGAGACAACGAGACAACGGAGGCATAACGAGAGTACAGGGTGAGACTAGAGGACAAAGCGTGTCACATTACAGGCAATTAACAGACCAGAGCGATCGACAAACGATACTTCGACAAGACGAGACCAACTAGCAGGCGGGAGCAATGGACTGCGACAGATGACTATGCACGACAACGGTGAGTAAATAACGACGATTCAATAGATAGTAGAGATGAGATGAGATGAAGTGCGACTTCTCTGGAGGAGTTTCAGTGGCGGACGGGTTCGCCGGACGCCTTGCGGTTGGTCGGCAGGTGCGACGGGCGAGTCGGCGGAGTAGGCCGCGATGGCGGAGGCGACGGAAGTACTGTGCCATCTGCATCCACAAAGATCAAGTCTCTTGGGATGGGGACGGCTGGCGTGAAGCCGCGACGCCTAGCTTCATCCAGTCGCGCCTGGTGAGCGCGAGCCTCTTCTTCCGCAGCCCTCATAGCCTCCGCTGCGAGGGCCTTAGCAGAGGGACCCATAGTGGCACTGGCACTCGGGCGACGAGTGGCACCGGCGCTGTTGGACGCGGACAAGGCACTGTAGCTGGAAGCGCGCTCCTTGCTGCCAGCGGGAGGGGTTACATAGTCCTCAGGCATGAGTTTGATCTCCTTGTCCTCAACCGGTCTCTCGTAATACTTGAGATACTCGGGCCGCGCCTTCGGAGGAAGGTTCGCGTACCAAGCATGGGCCTCCGCAGAGACGTCTGGGAACTTGTATGGGTCCTTCGCGCTCTCCTTTGCCATCGAGAGGATGCTAGGCCCGTCGGCCACCTTAGGCTCTTCATGCTCCTTCTCCCGAGTGGCTGGGGCTGGGGCAGCCGAGCCGAGATGATGGACGACTTTCTTCATGCCGGGGCGACCATCATGGGACACGATGACATTCGACTTGTCGTAAGGGCCAGCGGGCGCGGTGGCCTCCCTTGCGTCAGGATCGGTTACCCCCGGGTAGCCCGAGGACAGGTAGCCATTAGGATCTGCAGTGCGAGCGATGGTCACCGGGGGCTCGTCATACGAATATGCGATGTTGGGATGATATCGCTCTTCAGCAGTGTCGAGCTCGAAGGACTCGCAACTGCTGAAGGAGAAGGACTCAGCTGTGGGGCTGAACTCGGAGGAGCTGTCGTAACTAGTATCTTGCGAAAGATGGCTGAGTTCACGATAGCTCACTGCACCAGATGCATACGTGGCAGTATTCGAACTGGCGACGAAGGAGGTGATGCTCGTGGGTCGACGGCCATGCGTACCGACTTTTGTCGCATCACACGAGACGACTCTCCTCGCTCCTGGGGAGCGTGATCCAGAGTTGCCTCGCTCTTCGAGAACGTGGGGCGGTATCAGTGGATGAGGAAGTTTCCCGGGCGAACTCCGTGCAGACCCGCTTCTTGGTGGCGGTGTAAGAGGAAGAGACGGTGGCCGACTTGGTGGCTCTCCAAGAGAGACGCTCTGCAAGATCAATGCATTGTCAGTCACTCGCAGCTTTCGAAGTGTCAGCAAAGCACTTACGCGACTTGACAGAGGACGACGAGGAGGCCTCACGTTAGGCGAGTGCGCCGAGCCGGGGGTCGGCGGACCCGACAATACGGATGGCGCAGGAGTGCCTGGCGGAGAGGTTGCGGTGGGACTTGGAGGAGCGGACTCGGCGTACTGCGAATCTTCGTATTGCGATCCAGTATACTGTGAGTCGTCGTACTGCGAGTCGGCGTATTGTGAGTCGTCCTCAGCCTCGTCGTCTTCCTCAGCCGCACTCTCGTATACGCTGGCGTGGATAGGATCCGTCTCTGACATGATGCCCTGGGAGATGAGGAAATCTGTGGCGACGGGCGTCATGGACAAGTGGCAACATGACAACGATGGCGACGTACTGCGCGAACGGTAGCGGAACACGAAGGTCACGTATGTACCTGGATTCCGCCTGTCGTACGGCTTAACCTTCCAGGTCGTTGGTATCTGACAATGCCCCATCTCCTCGCGTCCGAAGCTGTGATTGATTGTCAGCCAATGCAGTCCAAATGCATCTTGCATTATGTGCCACACACCCGATCCCAATCGGCTTCTCTCCGAACGAGTGTCTCCCCGCCACCGGCGGCCGCAGTTCCTGCGGTGCGTTTGCCTGGTGCTTGCCCACGATCTCGACGCGCTTAATCTTGACAATAATGGTTCCGAGTTCGGCGGGGTTGGTGTTCGGTGGTGTGGCGTTTGCATTCTCTGTGGGGCGGCTCAACACGCGCCCGAGCACACAAGTAGCGCGCCGCTACGCACCTTCTGGGATCTCGGCGAACGTGAACGGTCGCACAGTTGTGATGCCGGAGCGTACATTCGAGCGTGTGGCGTGCCCCTTGCCCATAAGGAAGTGTCCAGGAACAGTGAAGCCGTCCAACTTGATGAAGGTGGCCGTGGGTATGGTCCAACCGTGGTCGACCCAGTGGACAGTGAAGTTCTGAGGTACAATTGAGTCCCGTTCGGGGTTCCATAGTCGCTGTCACTCACCATTCCTGCTTCGCTCGGGATCCAACATGTGGCTCTCCGCTTTGCTTGATCTACGGCGACGTCGAACTCACGGAGCTCGTGTCCCGGGATCGAAATCCAAGCTGAGTAGCCCTCGAGGTACATGGTAGCAGATGATCGGAGAGGTTGTGTTCGCTTTGACGGTGCTCCTGCGCGACTTAAATAGGACTGTGGTTGCGATGTATATGTGGACTTCTTGTATTCTGTAACGGGGTTGATCCGCGTCAAAGCGTACTCGGCCACACTGGTGGCGGGTACTCACATAGCCTTGACGGTATGAAGGTTCTGCCCCAGCCTCAAGAAAGCGTTGATCACAGCATAAGACACAGATTCTGGAAAAGATGGAAGATAGATATTAAGGGGCCGGTAGCCGGGTTGTCGAGCGGCAGGGATGATTTGTTTGGCTTGCAAGCCAACCGCACGCAACAACCAAACGCGCTCACGTGACTTTGTGGGTCCACATCTGTGGCCCATAGCAGGAAGGTTTGCCAAGCGCCCGACGTAGCGACTTGTGTGGCGACGCGGCTCATTTTGGTTCCTCCCTTGTTTCCTTCAACGTGGTCTCCATGCCGGTACGCGTTGTTCTGATCCGAGAGTTAAGCTAGCTTCCCGCCTTGTACTGCCTCTCGAGCCCCTAATCGGGTCAATCACCATTGCCACTCACGTACGACCGCAGAGCTCTTTTTCGGCTACTAAGCCACTTTCGTCCGCCTTTGGGGATCGCTGTGAACATACGGATAGAGCCTTGTGTCCCCTGGTCTCCTTGGCAACTTATGCCACTTTCCTCGTCGATCGTCTACACTGGTAGCCATTCGTCCTGCAGCAGCACCTGGACTGCCGCGCCACTCGATTGCTGGACAGTCTTGTCATAGAATAGGCAAGTACGAGCAACAACTGTGTCCAGAACGACCGCGACACACACACGGACGGATAGAGCGATACTCGCTTGATAGTGCATGAGTACAAAGGAAAAGTCATTGAACACCGTGATACCAAGCCTATAGTATCAATACAGAAACCATCGCGGTATATACAGCTATCTCGTCGTACAATGATTGCATTTACAAAACCGCGCTCTCCCTCTCGACAAGGTCATAATCAAGGTATGCCCAGGGGTGACTAGTTTACACCACAGTTCCTCTTGACCATTGGTTTGGCAACGTGCATGCGGAGTAGGGCTCAGTTGTATTGTTGTCACTACTCATGATCATGCGCTGTGCGTCGCAGATTCACTGTTCTGCTTCACGACACCGCCTCATGGCATACGAACCTGGTGCATCTGTCAATTTACTATGCTTTAGCAGCTGGTATCATCAGCGTGGCTGGCTCGGAGGTGTTTGCGGAACATGATCACCTACACGCCAAAGGGATGGCTGCGTCGTCCATTGCGACATTCTCAGCTACTGACTCGATTTGCAGTTCACCTCAGTCTATCATTACAATCGGCATGTACAATAAGCATCCATTGAGCTGTCGGAACCACCAGGTGACCGTTCTATCTACAGGGCCTGTGGCCAGAAGGACCGGCCAAAGAGTGGACCGTGGACGTTGTTCTGAGGCTGCTGAGATGAAGAATCGCCCTGAAGGCGGCGATCCAACATGTGGTATGCCAGCGCCTGCGTAGTTGTTAAAAGATGAGGTCTGCAGCCTCGCGCAGCGCGAATTTACCTGCCTGTTCAGGGCAGGTCGGCCTCAGGAGACGCCGGAAGGTACCTGGACACTACTTAGTCAGGCGCCCGCGAGTGACCGCAACGGTCGTGCGTGACGACATCAACCCTTTTGTCGTGCCTACCAGGGGCCTGCTAAAACTCTACTGCTCGTCATTTGCATATTGCGCACCTCGCACGGCGCGCGGCAATCTCACTACCTCCTACTGCCGACTCCGTCAAAACACCATCTTGCACCGAGAACGTCATGGAATCGCTACTACTTCGCGTCACATGTAGCGTAGCGCGATGCCGACGGAACGCGGCCTGGTACTCGACAAGAATACACCCCCCATGGGGCTACTTCTTTCGCTGTTGGTTCCTTCTCGTGAAGTCATCTCAGCGTCAAGAGTGGGAGAACTTAGTCAGGTAGCGGTCTAAAGGGTGTGCCGTCAGTGAAAGGGGGGCCGAACCAAAGCCGCGCCATCTTGCGCACTCACAGCGAAGACGGCACGTCTCACTGTCTTCCGGGCCATCCCTCTGCGGAGGCTCCAATCGGATCGAGACGATAAAGAACGTCATGCCGTCCTGGAGAGCGTATATAGTTGGCGTCATCCTCAGTATGTCCTTTCTGTCTCTCCTCCGAAACTTCTCCTCCAGAACACTCGTGCACAAATCGCCATCCATCATGTCGTCCCTTAAGATCACCTTGAACGACGGTTCCAAGATCCCTTGGCTGGGATTCGGTACCGGTACTGCGCTCTACTCCAAAGACGCTGAGAACGCAGTCCGCCAGGCCATCCAGACCGGGGTCATCCACCTGGATGGCGCGCAAGTGTACAACAACGAGGAGTCCCTTGGTGTCGGTATTGCGACATCAGGGAAGCCTCGCTCGGAGCTCTACATCACCACCAAGCTGAACACCATTCCGCCGGGACAGACGGTGCGCGACACGCTCGTCGCGTCGCTCAAGAAGCTCCAAACCGATTATGTCGACCTCTTCCTCATCCACTTCCCGATCAACCACGAGACGCCTCTAGCCGAGATCTGGAAGCAATTCGAGGAGGTCCAGAAGGAGGGCCTCGCGAAGACGATTGGTGTCTCCAACTTCCGAGTTAAGGACTTTGAGCAGATCCTCCCTTCGGCGAAGGTCATTCCGGCGGTCAACCAGGTGCGCTACAGTGTTGACTCCCGAAATCATAACCTCGGGCCTGCTAAACTTCTCCCGCAGATCGAGTACCATCCTTACGTCTTCAAGGCCGATCAACCTGTAATCGAGTTAATGAAGAAGCACAACATTACGCCGACGTCATACGGTGGGTTGACGCCCATCGTGCGCGTCCCAGGTGGTCCAGTGGACCCAGTGCTCCAGTCTGCCGCTGCGCGCTTGAGCAAGGAAACCGGCCAGACCGTCACTACGGGACAAGTCTTGCAGCTCTGGTTGAGGTCGAAGGGTATTCCTGCTATCACGTATGTATGGCCATGGCATGGTATGACGGCTGTACTGACGAGATTTTACTGTACAGGACAAGTTCGAAGGTGGAGCGTGTCAAGGAATACCTCGCGGTTGAGACGCTTCCCGACCTCACACCAGAGGAGATCAAAGCCATAGAGGAGGAGGGCTCGAAGCTTCACCACCGTGTCTTCGTGAGTGTTGTGACTTGGTATACTCCCACAGCTGACTGATACGCAATTTCAGGCCAAGTTCTTCGATTCGTAAGATGTAACCTAAAGAATAGCGAAGTGGAGAAGAAATGTACGTTAGCTGTACCAATATACGAGGGCATGGCGTGTGCATACCAATCAGGACCCCCGTACTTGTGTATGTTCATCCGGGCAGAGTGCTGCGAGGAATCACCCACAGCGACGAGAACTGGCCATTGTTCTGCGTATCTACAAACGTAGTATTGTTCGGCGCCAAGTGCGGAGGCGCTTCGACTTTGTCTCGTTGGGCCTCAGCGTAGTCTGTAGTCTGTTGATGGGCTCTCCATCGTCGCACTACTATCACGAGTACCTTTCCTTGACCCCTGATGATGATGATGAACTCTGCATTTATATCCCGCTACAAGCAAACTATACTGTGCTAAGACGCGGCGGGCGTCAGCCCGCTGTGAGGCGGACCGGTGCCCCTGTCGGCTCTAGGTGTATGCGAAGTAATGTAGTAAGTCTATGAAGTAATGGGGAGGTAGCGGTAGTGTCTATAGTTGTGGTCCTCGTCTGAGCGATTATACGCGGTCGCTGTCCATAACATATGTACAGTAAGGAGAGAAAAAGACAACATCCTTGACCCCTGACGCGTGGCTGAGGAGCACGCCGGGCCATATGAGCGTGACCTCGACGCTTGGCGCTGGTCGCGACCATCCAACTTACCCTCCCGCTGTGTTTGTTTCTCAGCCGCCGTCCCACCGTAAAGCTGAAGTATGGCGTCGACGGAGTCGTTCTTTCCTCGCATAGAGTCTGTCTTCTACGCTGTGTTCGACGTCCGACAAGGCCCCAAAATCGTCTATCAGGTTCCCGAAGGCCTCATAACGACTGGGTCTTCGGGGAGCTCTGGAGCAGGATCTGTCCCTTTGACTCCAGCGACTCCCTCACCTGGGCCTGGAAGCTCTTCCCTGCCGTGTGGAACCCCGCTCTTTCACTTTGACGACATCTCGAAGTATGTGATGCCGCAAAGTCACCTCTGTGGCAGGCTCGTCATATGTGCCACGAACAACCATAGGGTCATTGGATTCCCGGTGGAGATCCGCGGTCCCTATGAGCGCAACTATTTTCGGTACAACCTTTGCTTTGTGTTCGAGCGCCATGCAGACCTGAGCTGTTACGAGCCTATCGTGCGGAAGGTCAGCCGTGTCTTGAAGTCTTGCGAGGTGTGTGTTCCCCAGAGGGTTTTCCGGCTTCTTGATTCACTCATACCCTCATAGCTAGAGTCGCGTTTTCTCTCGGAACCGGACAGCTCGCCGTCATTATATGCCGTTCTAGAGCAGCTATACGAAGACCTGAACTCATACTCTGAAACCTCTATACCTCTGGACAAGTTCAACTCCATCGAGCTCAAAATATTCCCATTTTACCCGAATCCACCACCAGTCAGAGATTGGATGGTTCCGTTGGCATTGATCGACATTCAAAAACGGATAGAACCAAACTGGGATCTCACAATGGTGAAGGTGAGCTTCTCGTCGCTGTGGCGGTCACCGTGGAGGAGGAACACGCGCGTAGGTCTGTCAGTTCATCGACGGCACGAACCATGTCAGCCGCATAGCACGATTAGCAGAGTGCGATCTGGATCTGACACGCCAGGCCATTGCACATCTCCTGTGCGTCGTGCTTCTATCGTGGCAAGACGTCGTAGATACTGAAGGAACATGTCAGATATTACCAAGTGATAATGATGATAGATGTTTTTCAATATTCAAACATGTACACCTTGAGCACCGCCATACAGTGGCTTGCGGACGAGAGTGATGTGAGGGATGAGTGCGGACCGTATGCAACGAGGCCAGGTATGTCCTCGTTAGCCATCTTGGTAGCTGACTGGGTTCTTCATACGCTGCACCGTAGGGCAGGCCATTGCTGATTGGCCCAAACTGCTTCATCTTTACTCCCGCCTCAAACCGGGGAAGACCGTGTTCGAGTGGATGCAGGAGTACGATGTACAATCCTACAACCTCGATGTGCGCCGCTTCACAAGCTTCGGCGTGATTAAGGTTGGGCTGTCCCTCTCGTATGATTCTGTGATGATCATTCTCATAGTACTACCAGGGCTTTCTTCGTCGAGTACATCGTTGGCCTGTACTGCTTCCCGAGACGACAAGCACCCCTCAAAATGAGCCGCAGGACTTACTTCCATCATTCGGCCGTAAACGCGGAAAGAGCTTCACCATGCAGACAAGTACGCAACGTTCGTTCCGCACAGAAACAGACATCGCACCCGTGCGCGGCCGGCCACAAACATCCCTCGCGACCGAACTCGCCAGCGCCGGGCTCGTCACCGCACACACTTCCGCTCCCACCACGCCCGTCGTCCCACATCGCGCGCGACGAGCGAGCGCAGCAGAGTCGTCGCTCGAGCAACTCCGTAACCGCGCGGACGCGCGGAGATCAACCCCACTCGAGCAGCTCTTCAGCCCGCGCGTCTCGAACAGTGTCTCCTCGAGCGTGACAGTGACCGCGAGCGCGATTCACCAGGCACGTCCACCGACACGCGAGCCTTCATTCTCGTCTACGGACCAGCAGGGCCAGGGGCAAGGGCAAAGCCCAACTGCCCCATTATCGGGTCTGCGCCCGCGCGTCGAACGTTCACCATCGGCGCCGATCATCTCGCAGGTGTACGCACAGCCGCTCATGCATACGGCCGCGGCGTTCCCGAAGGAACTCTTGCCGCTGCTGAATGGAGAGCACCATACGGACGAATTGTGCACGCGGTTTGAGGTAGGTTGGCCAGTGTTGAGACAGTGGTTGGTTACGGCAGGTGGGGGCAAAGGAGATGGGAACTTTGGACAAGTAGCAATCATCTATAGGTAGCATGGGCTATTACAAGGACATGTGACCCTTGCATCACGACAGACTGAGGGGCGACGATCAGGCCCAGCGCAGCCTGTCAATGGCACCATTGTGTCCGTCAAGGCAGAGCTGGCACGGACGCAAGATGCTCCATGGGTGAAGTCGTTTGTAGACTCTACGGCGTGCCCTATATTGGTGATGCTGCGAGTACGGCGAAGACCACATGAACAGAGCTATTGTTGGATGTGCTGTGGTGCATGGGGTTACGAAAGGGTCCTGTTCGCATTGACATAGCCTACTCCATAGCATGAGTAGAGCAACTCCGTAGATGTTTGGTCGCCTTTCTCGGCAGGGGCAATCTTGAAAGTCGTCCCGAACGCCTCCTTGACGTCCCTGAGGAACTGGATTGTCCGTGGCGTGGGTTCGCCCATCCTACACCGGCCGACATCCTCGCTTCCAAGCACCATGAAGAGCAAGACCAGGATCTGGTGATGGCTATCTACGCATCCTCCTTTCTGGATCTCTTGTAGGAGGGCGCGCGACGCCAAGAGAGCGATGTCCTCTGGGGCGACGCCCGGCTTGGAGAGAGCCTCCGCACAGTGCATGGCACCTGTAGTCGTTTCCGAGAGAAGGGAGAGTCCATAGCCTGGGGACTTGCCGCTGTCCTCGCCTTTGTAAACGTCAGAGTAGAGATAGATGTCGGGGATGTAACGATTCAGCACTGAGCGAGCTGCTTCAATCATACGGTTGGAGAATTGTGGGTTGACGCGTACGGCATGCCTGTAATGAAACCGCATGAGCCCCTCGTGTGTATGAAACGACTGGGCAACTCACGAGATGCCGCGTATGCGCTTAATTTTGCCGCGCTCCACGAAGTTCAGAGTTTTCAATTGCTTGACAGACGGACATAGGAACTGCACTTCGCCACCACCCAGGGGTGGACTCCCGCGTTTCTTGATCTGTCGAAGCTTTGGATGAGCACGCGGGATACCGGTCGAGGGGAAACCTACCCGTAACTCCAGTCCATCGGAGACGCCGAAAAGCTGCAGTTGCGGTAAAGTCACAGTGCGCATGAGGTCGACCTGAGGAGATGTGAGCAGCCTTTTCCGCGACTACATGTGCAAGCGCACCGAAAGGTCGCGGTCGTCTGACGTTATGCCGCGTAGTGTCAGTTGCAGAGGCTTCTTGGAGAATGGTGCAAGCATAATGACTGGCTCCAGAAAGTAACCGATAGAGCGCGACAATGGACAGTCATGGGTCACTGGCCCCCCAGCGATCACTCCCGGCTTGAGCAGGATTGCAGTGCCTGTGATCTGGATGTTTCAAAAATTCGTGCGATTCGTATGACTTGCATACCTGTGACAGAAATCTCTATGATTGTTCCATTCGTGATGCGTTCCAGTAGTCGAAGCAAGCTGACTTCATAGTCTGTGATACACACGGTCAGTGTCGAAGGCGGGATAGGTGAGGCGTGCGCACCTCTCAAACCAGGATTCTTGTCATCCGAGCGAATCTTATCAATTTTCACGGCCTTCCCGCTTAGTATAGATAGCGCTAAGCGATGCCTCAGGTGCAGATGTCCACTGAAATGCAGCGCATTCGCTGCCTGAGCCATGGCTGGGAGCGTGTACGAGCAGAGTTGCTGTGGCTAGAAAATGAGGAACGCTTGGGTGATCGAGATCCGCATCGGGCGGGCGCCTGCAGCTTACATTGCGCGCGTCGCGCCCGACGCGTGCAGCGGGCCAGTCAGTCACCCGCCACACCACCCACCACCCGCCTCCGCCATACCCTGATCCTCGTCGCGCACCTACAACATGGCTACTTCTGATGTGCTCGTCAATGGAAACCAAAACGACTGGTCTGATCGGTACTATCACGTCGACCAGGTCCTCGACAAGCCAGGCCCGCGGACGGACCCTTCCTTCCTTGCGGGTGAGGAGGTGTGTCCCAGTGCGCGATTGGAGGGTGTTTCCGTGCTTATGCAATGAGTAGGTAAAGAATTTTCTGCGAGATAAATGCAAGATTCTTGTGATCGGCGCTGGCGGCCTGGGCTGCGAGATCCTGGCAAACCTGGCGTTGTCTGGTTTCAAAGATATTCACGTCATAGACATGGATACCATTGACATCAGTAATCTCAACCGCCAATTCCTCTTCCGGTACGTCCCGCGATTGCATTGTAAAGACTGTCTACTGAGCTTCCACCACCATAGTCCCAAGGACGTCGGCAAGCCGAAAGCCATTGTGGCTGCCGAATTCATCATGAACCGTGTACCCGGGGTAACAGTGACACCGTGAGTATGGACCATTATGCAACAGTGCCACTCTCATAGCGTGTCAGATACTTCGGAAAGATACAAGACAAGGACGAGGAGTACTACATGCAGTTTAACCTCGTCATCTGTGGCCTCGACTCAGTTGAGGCGCGTCGTTGGATCAATGCGACCCTTGTCAACATGGTAGATCCAGAAGAGCCGGAGAGTCTGAAGCCTCTCATCGACGGAGGTACTGAAGGTACGCATGTGGCCAGTCACTCTGACGCACACTGCTCAACCGAGAAAGTGCAGGCTTCAAGGGCCAGGCTCGTGTCATTCTCCCGACCGTGACCTCATGCTACGAGTGCTCCTTGGACATGCTGAACAAGCCAACTGCATTCCCCATCTGTACCATCGCAAACACCCCGCGTCTCCCTGAACATTGCATAGAGTGGGCATCCGTCCTAGAATGGCCAAGAGTATTCAAAGGTAAGCTTGGAGAGATTCAAGACCTGAGTGGTATTGATCGACCAAAATGTTCTAGATAAGAAGCTTGATACGGATGATCCGGAACACATCGGATGGCTATACAAGACTGCGTCAGCACGAGCAAGAGAATTCAAGATCGAAGGAGTCACATGGTCCCTCACGCAAGGCGTGGTCAAGAACATCATCCCTGCCATCGCATCCACAAACGCTATCATCGCCGGTACGCGTCCAGAAACATATCCATGTAGACCCGACTGACGAACTACTTGTAGCGTCATGTTGCAACGAGGCATTCAAGATTGCCACCTCCTCAGCTGCCTACCTGAATAACTACTTCATGCTCATTGGAACGGACGGCGTGTATTCATTCACTTTTGAGCACCAGAAACGCGACGACTGCCCTGTGTGTGGTGGCCAGGCACTCGATGTTACGATCAACAAGGAGTGGACACTGGAGCGGCTCATCGAGATGCTCATCGAGAGGCAGGACGTGTGCGTACGCTTAGCTACGTAAATCCTGCATACACTGACATACTTGTCCAACCTACTAGGCAGGTCAAGAAGCCGTCGCTGGCGACGGCGACCAAGCAACTCTACTTCCAGGCGCCGCCACAGCTCGAAGAACTCACGCGTCCAAACTTAGAGAAGAAAGTGTCTGAACTGGTAGAAGAGGGCGACTATATCACGGTGACGGCGAGCACGCTGCCGTTCGACCTGACACTTCGCGTAACGTACGCCTAGATGCCGATCACTACTGCTGAGGACCTTGCAACTCGGATGCTATGTGTATAGCTTTGAAACAACGATGTAGTACTATTGCTTTCAATATAACCCAGTGTAGAAGTAGAGTGGAGTGCCTATCAGTCCACACACCGAGTAACATGATTAAGATTTTAGTGGGGATTTGTGTGTTAGTTGGTAGCTAGGTAACAGCCAATCTGTTCAACCATGAACTGCACTCCATGTTCCACTGCTGTCACTCAACGCGATTGGCGCCGGCGAGGGCGCCGGCTGATAACCTTGCGACAAACAAAGGAGGCATTGATTTCTTGAATGTACGCTGCTCGAAGTAAAGGTACAGCTTTTTTTTTCATTTGGTCCCACAAGTGTCGTTGAAAACAGTACTGTACTGTCCAATGTTGTTTCTTATATTTACGACCAAGATCACATTGTACAGTATTCTCAATCGTTTGACCAACGTGTCAGCGTGGGACAGATAATTCTCTAATCATATGTATAGCAAAGTCGGAAACTTCGAACTGAGTGGGGGTATAGTCATGCGAACGACGGCACGAGTTGAATCAGCCACATAACATAGGCGTTGAGAGTCATTATGTAGGAAAGACGTCAGAGTTATACTCTGGCATGTTGTTATGTATTCATTCAGAATGCTACAAATGTTCGGGCATAACAGGTGGTGACTTACCAGTGGCGGAGGGACTTGCGGGGGCTGTGAGATGGCTTCGAGGACCGCGTGATCCTCTTTCACGTCCGCCAGCATTCATCATCGTAAAGCTGGAGTGCACTAGAATGCAGAGATTGGAGGGATTAGAGGAAGGCGAAATACCTATTGAACCAGCACAGCAAACCTTCAACATCGAGTTGGAAGGTGGTGACCGAGAGCGCAGGCGAATGAGGAAGGTCGTACTCCGGCGCCAATTACCACTCACCGGAGCGTACGCATTCACTGACTAACATCGTGCCCAAGGACAAACTATCCCCTTCATCATCGTGGACATTGCCAAACCTCCCACCGGGAAACTAAGCCTCTTCAATCTTTACGTTGCCTTGTCACGGAGTTCTCGACGTCAAACGATTCGCATTCTTTGGGATTTCGACGAACAAATCTTCCGTAGTCCACACGACGAGTTGTTACTCAAGGAAGATGAACATTTAGAGCAATTAGATGAGGATACAAAGCGAGCATGGACAACTATACATACGAATATATAATCAGGATGTAGGGCACAGTGTATATCATCGCTGTAGTTTTCGCGTCGGTCACTACAAGTTGAGTGTCTTGGATCGCTTGGATGCGTTGAACAGAATAGGAAATGATGTAAACAAAGCACAACAACTTGTAAATTTCCCACGTTCGAATTCCGACCCCGCAGAAACCTTGCTGTCGCAAGGTAACAGTGCAAACCTCGGGGATGAAGCGTGCTGCTGACTAAGCCATTGTAGGGCGCTCTCTGCCACCAGAGCGATCGCCACAGCTTGCTCTGAGTCTCAACAACTTGCCTCGCTAACCAACTCGTCCACGATCTTCCCACCCACACTTCACTTGACACGATGCCGAAGCTAGACATAAACAAGGCAGGATGGGAACAAAGTGAATTCCCTATTCTCTGTGAGACATGTACGTGTCGAGCCTGTACTCCTGTACGGTTGAAGTTGACGTCGCCCTCTAGGTCTGGGTGACAATGCCTTCGTGCGCATGGTGCGCATTTCGTGTTTCTGTGATGTACCTGAACTCATCTCATCTCTTTTAAAAGTCCAAGCAGGAGTACGGCCGTTCTTGTGGTACCTGTGCACGACCATTCACGGTCTTCCGCTGGAATCCTGGCTCGGGCATGCGCTTTAAAACCACAGTGATCTGCCAGACATGTGCAAAGATCAAGAACGTGTGCCAGACGTGTCTGCTCGATCTTGAATACGGTCTACCCACGCAAGTGCGGGATACCGCTCTCGGCATCCAAAACGAGGCCCCAACGAGCGAGATCAACCGGGAGTATTACGCGCAGAATTTGGAGGGCAAGGTAAGTACAACATAACCGGGGTCGTATAACATTCTGATAACTTGGATCAGCTCGAGGGCAACAAGTCCTTACTCGACTCGGGAAAGGCATCGTCTGCGGGGAAGGAGATGCTGAAGCAGCTTGCGCGCACAGACCCTTACTACAAGCGCAACCGCCCTCACGTCTGTTCGTTCTTCGTCAAGGGCGAGTGCAATCGTGGTTCGGAGTGTCCATACAGGTGCGCGGTGTGCTCAGGATGAGCATCTCGCTCGTTCTAACTTCTACAGACACGAGATGCCGGTAGATAATGAACTATCAAAACAGAACATCCAGGACCGATACCATGGCCACAATGATCCCGTTGCACGGAAGATACTGACGCAGCACGCCTCTGCGATGGGACTTCCTCCACCTGAAGACCAAACTATTGTATGTTTCACCTATGTTATGGCGAGGCCAGCCTGGCTCACAATGTATGAAGATGTCCCTATTCCTGACTTCCTTGCCGCCCTCTGCAACCGAGCAGAGCATCCGCACCCGCGTCGTGCAGTCGCTCCCTAGCGTCGACCCGGCGCAAATCAAGTCCATTGTGCATGTTGCCAAGTCCAGGTAGGAGTTTGTACTGATTTTGCTTGCAGTGCTGCGATGCTGAATCGGGGCTTCAGATGCGCCTTTGTGAACTTCAAAGATCGAGCCTCAGCGGAGGTCGCTGCACAAGCTTGGGCAAATGGGTTCGAATTGGATGGCTCTACTGCAAATGTCAAATGGGGCAGAAGTAAGGCCACCACCACAAAAGCCAAAACGGCAACGCCACCAGGAGCAGAGGTCGTCGCATAGTGTCTCCCGTTATGTTCTACGTTATG
This sequence comes from Fomitopsis palustris, assembly GCA_029783445.1. Taxonomy (NCBI): domain Eukaryota; kingdom Fungi; phylum Basidiomycota; class Agaricomycetes; order Polyporales; family Fomitopsidaceae; genus Fomitopsis; species Fomitopsis palustris. The sequence continues at coordinate 511,394 of JARAOQ010000005.1, forward strand.
CTTGTAGCACTAGTGTATTTTGTTCTGTAATACCAGGACGGTTGGGGTTCGAGGCCGAAGAACTTAAAATCAGCCCGAAGTGATTTATGCCGACACGAGTCAACCACCACAAATGCGCCTCGAGCTCGAAAGTAGAAAAAAGGAATTCAAATAGCGGCAAAAGAATAAATATTGAGACCCGTAGGTCTACCACTCCGGGAAAGCGTGTCATCCTTGTGCAGGGGCCATGCTAATCTTCTCTGTATCGTTCCAATTTTTTCGTATGTCACCCCGAAGGGGACATAAGGTAATCTTACCAGTACTTGACACTGAGTACGCTTTGGCATTTTGTTCAACGGGCGGAACATCACGTGCATTGACGACCCTAGCGTCGATCGCCGAAGACTCGATCTGAGTATCTCCCCAAATCTCTGTCTCGATCCTGAGTGTGCGGCTGGACTTCATAAATGGAGGACAAGGAACGAGGCAAGTTGCAACATGCCTCACTTAACACGTTTCTGACTTCTTCCAGAGAACAGCGAAAGCCACACTGCAGGTGGTCATTGAGACTTGCGCTGCTGCGTCTGCGACCTTGAAGGATCCAGGAGCTACCCAGTCTGCAGTATTATCATCGACACTACCTGCCGTATCGGTGCTTCACAAAGACCTACTCTCGCTTTTGACACTCATATACACGGCGACCACGAAGCTCACCCTCAGCCTTCGCGCCGAAGAGCCGGCTTACAGGGCAGCGCTGGGCCCCCTCCAGGACATAATAGCCAATATCTCGGCCGTTACGACCTGTGCCACACTATTCGATGGGTATGGGCGCACATTAGCATCGGAAGTCAAGCATGTTGTGGCAGAAGTGTGCACCGCATTGAGTGCGTTAGCGTGCACTCTGCTGGAGGAAGGCGAGAAACACCTCGTGCATACCGGCATGGTGCACGAATTGGTAGACAAGGCCAAGCGCGATCTCCCTGCGGACAACAGATCAGCGGTAAAGAAACGGTGGGCTATGGACAGAAGCATGCTGGAAGACTCCCTCCAAGATGTCACGAGTATGCTCGAGGACAACGGAACCGTAGACGAAGATGACGGATGCGACGATGAGCTCGATGACGAATTGGATGAACTGGGCCTGGGCGCAACCAAGAAAATGTCTGAGTTAGAGCTCGAGCGAACCAGAAAGGTAGCACAGAATATTTGCATCACGTCCTTGCCTAACATGCATGATCAGATACAACCCCTTCTCCGATTTGCCACCCTGTTGCACAAACGGGTGCAAGTCGATCTGCTTGCGAAACCACCCCCGGTGCCCATGGGCAATGCTGTCCTGGACGCTCTCCCTTCCTGTTCTAATGCAATACTTGTAGCGTTTGAAGATGTCGTCGCTACGCTGTATGCTCCACAAAATCCTGCATCGATTGCGTCCGCGATTTCCCCATTGGCAAACTCCGTAGAAGTCTTACGGGCCACAATCACACCTATACTGCCACCTGCTCTGAGTGTAACAAACACCACAGGAAGCGCGTCATCGGGATCGCAGGGAGGGCAGCGGGACGTACGGAAGTGGTTCTTCACTTGCTTTGAGCAGATCGAGAAGTTGTCCCGTAGCCTCACAGACTCGTTGACACTAGAACAAGTGCCACTTACATAGCATTGCAGTTCTCACCTTAGTTCTCGTTCTTCAGTGTAATTGTTGTCATACACCTCAACGCTCCCTGGAGCAGTGGCGAGCCCACATGTTGTCCGTTATAAATCAACCGTAGTGTACATGCAATCGTCTTATCCAGAGACGAACAAGACTCATCGCCTCGGGTCTTTCCAATATGCTCCCAGAACATTGGGATACAGTGCAATCGAGTTGTGAGCTCGCAACTTTTCCTCGAAGCGCACTATCTTGTCGTGTGCGGCTTGTAAGTCGAAAGCGTGCTTCTAAGTTGTACCAAGTATCAGCGAAAGACGTCACTACGCGCGGGAAGTCACCAACAGCTTCCTCCATCCGCTTCGCTCTTGCTTCATCTCGCAGCTTGTATAACTGCTTTCTGCGCTCTTCTTCTCGTTGTTTGCGGTTGAGCCCAGAGTCTGGTGTCTGCTTAGACTGAATCCTTATGTTCAGTTGCTCAATTCTTGTACCGTATACTAATACACGTACCCGATTGAACAATTGATCGTACACGCTCTTGTCGCGTAGATCGAAGTCCGCAGCCCCAAGGGCCGCCGCGGGCTTTCGTGCTGCTACTCCCACAGGACCAGTGGGATCCTTGGATGGAGTACTGCTTTCGGGGGCTGGCGCCACCGCCGCCGGTACCTTGGCAGGCGTAGGAGTAGATGGACCCGTGGAAGGCTTATTCTTCTTTATAGTAGGCAGTTTGCGCTTCTTCGGCGGCGGTTCCACTTCTTCGACTTTTTGAGGTGTGCTCTCCGGCACGTCAGCGGACGCAGTCGATATAGGCTCAACAGGTGCTTCGAGTCGCTCATCAGAGGATGGAGCACGCTTGAGCGGGATGCGAGGTGCGGGCGGTTTATCCTTGGGAGTAGGAGGTTCTGGTGGGGGTAGCTTACGCTCATCTCGGATCACAATATCTTTCTCCTCCACCTTCGTCTTGGTGCGACTAGGCTTCGTGCTCGTCTTTGGTATCTTCGACTTCGAACCACTGCGTTTGGGGGCCGAAGGCTCAGGTTCAAACTCCTCGTCGTCCGGATCCATAGCCGTGAGGCCAAGTGGATCGACGTCGTCATCTTCATCATCTGTCCAGACGACCTGCCGCGTCTTGCGTTTCGGCTTGCTTGCACTCGCAGTGCTCCCTCTCTGACCCGAAGTAGTGGCTTTGGAACTTCGCTTCGCAGCTTTCACGGGTGGCGGGGAGGTTGACGAAGAGGGGTCACGCACGACTGCAGTCCGCGGACGTCCGCTCACTTCGTCGTCAACGACGTCTACGTTCACATCCACATCGTCCTCTCCTTCATCATACGGTGCCCCACTGTTTGCCCCAGTCTCGATAGTCCTCGTTCGCTTGAGACGTGGGCGAGACACAGGCTCTTCCGTTGCTTCGCGAGAGTATTCTTCTTCTACATCGGAGTATACCCGTCGCCTGCTGGATTGCGCGGACTGCGACGACTCCGACGCCTATGCTCTGGTGAGCTCGAGGCTCTTCCGCACCGGAGGTGGAAATACCTGTGTGTGTTTCGGTATCTTGATCTTCAGTGGCATGCCTTTGGCTTTGGATGAAGCAAGTGCGATATGTCGGATAATGTCTGTATGCGTGGTGATATCCAGAAAGATGATGAGCTGACAGTCGCGTCCGGCCGATGTTTGCACAACGGTCACTCTCAGTGCTTTGGCGCTCAGAGGCGATCGCTGTGGCTTTGGCGCTTAGACTCTCCCTGTGGCACCGTTCACAGCTCACCCAGGGCGAACATACGGACAGGATACTTCAACATCATCGCATTCCACCGTTCTACTGTTGCACTCCATGCGTGCAGGTGATGCAATTCGGAACTGAATGACGGCCAAATGCATGCCGACTTCTCCTCAATTATTGCACTCTACTAGAATGGACGTTACAGGAGTTACTCAGGCCGACGGTATTGCTGCACATAAGCCCAGCAAGCAGAGTTTGGTCATCTGCTGCAGGCACTACCGCTACACACGCATCAGTAGGATCAATGGTGACATACAACTTGCAGGATAGCCGGAGGCTCCAAGACATAGCTCAGGAACGCAACCCCCCGTCCGTCCTTAGAGAACGAACCACAGAATGCGAGAAGCTGATAGTCGTGGACAACACGGAACAGGGAAGGGTAGCAGAGTGTGCGTCTGTGGTGAGGGTGGAGAGAGACTGCATTCCGGATACGAGACGAGCGGGGGTGGAGATGTGTACACCTTGGGGAGGGTGGGTGCCGCCTCGCACCTTGGTCGACCATGTCCACGTCTGAAGACATCTGCCTGGTTGGTCGTGCGACTAGCTCATTGTCGAGCGGTCGTCTCCTTAACCTGCGGTAGTGATGCATCGGAAGCGGGAGAGCACGTTCTCGTAGCGAGACGGTATGGGGTGATGGGGGGATCCCCCTATTTCAGTCTCAGCATATTCTCGGATCAGGAATAAGACGTACTGAGGCTTCCCTATCGTGCTGCGAGACCGGCCGCTTCAGTACTCCCAGCGACTCCCTTCTGGTCATTACTACTTTGTGGGGTCGTTGGGCCAGGCTCACGTTCTGTGGTGGGCATTCAAGGCAGCATTGAGGTACATGGATGAGGCTGAGCGGTTCATGTGGGGATGGTAGGGCAATCTCGGAGACCCCATAGAAGATCGCCAGCCAGACCGTGGGAGGGGGATGGAGTACTTCGCTGTGTCGGTGAGGTAGGAATAAAGGTGAACGATTCTGCTTGGGTGAGAGGCAGAAGCAGAGCGGTTGCCGTGGCGGGTCGATAGAAAGTACGGGAAGGTATGAAGGTTTTGTAACGCGCCGTGGCCGGATAGTCGAATGTCTCGGCCCAGACCATAGTCGCACCTTGCTGTCTGCCAAAATCCACAAGATTCCGTCGAGCGAGAAATAGCGGTTGAAACTGCCTGGGATTTTTTCTGGTGAATGCTGGCGACGAGGAGAACTGAAAACCGTGGCTGGCGAGCCGACTGAGCGGGAGGTGGCCCGGGGGCGATATCGCGTGCTGCCGCGGAGTTGACCCAAATCGACGGCCCCCAGCTGCGCGACGCGGCTCTTCTCATCAACTATTCATCTTCAGCCTGTCTCTTGCTATGTAGCGACCTTCCTGGCCTCCTCAAGAGCTTCTACCGGTTCCTGGCTTTCAATATACAGACGATCTTCTGGTTTTTGCAATTCCTTGGGCTCAAAGGACATGCTGGGGCTTTGCGGCTGACAGAGAATCTCTGGCTCTTGATCACACATTTTCACGCTCTTGCTGCATTTTCATGCACTTCTACTATCTTGGATATCGCCTTGGGGACCGAAATGTGCAAAGTTCGTTCCATCGCAACATTCAGATCGTACGGCGAAGGGTTCGCACAGCAGCTTCGATCACTCGCTCACTGTGTCTTCGTGGTCGCCGGCTCCAGCTCTTGATTGCTGTCAGGAGCCAAATGTGCCATGCCCGTTTCACGCAGACGGGGACGACGTACTCCTCAATCCTGCACAGATCAACGTCAAAGGCATATATTGCACGCTCACAACATCATTATGGCGTTGGTGAGTCTGCTTTCTTGCTCTGCCTACACTTTGTTGGAGGGAAGAGTGCAGGGCATGCAATATCGATCGATTGGTGATCACCTCTTGGCGAGTGAAGACCATGGGCGGGACGTGGTGCATATCGTTGGGATAGATGCACAACAAGCTTGTATCTTCCATCAGACTTGTTCTTCGTTCTTGCGACTGGGGCACGCATGTTGAGGCACACTAGTGGTTGAGCACACGCTGGTTGCTTCATGATGGTCTGAGTCTCACCTGGGTCGAGGGCGCGAAGGCGCCTTGCCCGCCGCGTGACGTGACGCGTGACCCGACGTCACGCGTCACCCACGGGCAGCGGTGCACAATAGGTTGAGCAGCATGCAGGCTGAATGAGTCTGCATGGCATCTACGCAGTAGGAGGGGACGGGCAGTAGACCCAGCATTGGGACGGGCCTCCTCAACTCTTGCTCGACGAGTCCATACGCAGCTAGGGTAGGCGGCGGAGAGAAGCTGGATAGCCTGTCTCGTCGACGAATGCCGAGTCCTGGTCTTCCTGCATTGTTGTGCGGTCCGTAATCCTGCATTGAGCTGACCTTACGCTTTCTCCTCCGGACAACAAGCAGCTTCTGGCAACGAATCACTCACCTGGGCTGAACTAAGCACCGACCCTACCTGCCACTTTGTCGAGCAATTCTATTCGAGATCAGGGAATGTTCGTCTCATGAACGAGTGCATTGCTGGTCGACTCTTCTGCCGTCACGCTACTGCTTGGTGGGCTTGTGTGCAAGATATCTATCTTGCCAGTGGACGAAGGCCGTCTAGGTGCCTGGCCAGAGGAAGTGATCGTCGTGGGCGCCGCGGAAGCATTTTGCGCGCTCTAGCCAGTATCCTCATCCCCCAATGGGCAGACAGAAGCTCTGATGCGCTGCGGGGACTTTACGTCCCCTGGAAGTCGCCATTCTACCCGATTAAATAGAGGGCACTCAGCCTTTCTTGGGCTCATCCCTCTTTCTCCTTCCACCATCTGCCCCGTTTTCTCCTTTGCTGCCTTCCTCTCCGCCAACTACACTACACTCCCTATCCTGTAGCCATTCCGACATGGCCCCGCCCCATTTGGCCGTCTCCGCGTTTCCTGTTCCTCTTGTTTCTGACCACGACACCAGCCGGCTCCCTGCTTATCGCTCCAGCTATGCTGCCAGATTTCACCCTTACCCCAGAGGCCTGCGCCGCCCCACGGAGGCCGTATGTCGACTGTTGCGACTTCATGTCTAGCTGCTCATCCTCTATAGGCGATCGTCAATTTCCGATCTGACGAGAACCCTGTCGTCGCACAGCCCACGCCCCTTGTGAGCTGCTTCTGCCTTGCGCTCTGCTTTGAAGACACGTTATTGATGCTTTCTGTTGCGCACAGCCGCTCATTGAGGAGGTTGACGAGGAAGACCTATTGAACCTTGAGAGCGCTTTGCCGGCTGGACACCAGGTGCAGAAGCTCCGCAGGAGGCTATCTGCTCTTGTCATAGTACGTGTCGTTTCTCTTTCCTGTCACCATGCCTGAGTGAGCGTGCATCAGGACCTTGCATTTGTCGTTCGCCGTCGCTGCGCCGGTTTGCGCTGCCCGAAAAAGCTGGCCTATCCTGACAAGCTCGACCTGCTGGCATGAGAGCCTGTCTGCACCACCGCCTCTAAAACTCATACTCGATGTCTGCTGATAGTCTGCAACTTGTGTTGATCTGTATCATACTTCGCTTGGTTTTTGTCGCGCATTGCTCGCTTACGCCAGTTTTCGTCTTCTTCCTTTCGGATAATTGCTTGTATAGGAGTTGGTGTTCAATGTATATTACCGTATGCCGTCTTGCCGAGTTGTTTCCCGCCGTATGTTACCGTCACATACATAATACATGTGTTGCTTTGCGCTGTCGGCCTGTCGCTGGCACTGCAGCGAGAACGAAGCGAGCAAGCGGTCGGGTGTTGCCGGACTTACGAAACGCGTCGGGTCACAAGTGACATGACGCGACCTCGTCGTGGCGGGAGCACTGTCACGCTGTCCGCACGGCCCGCGCCGAGTAACAACTTTGACTTTCGCGCGAACCGTGGGCCTTCGAACGATCGAGCACTGTGTGACTTCGACTGGTCCGTGGCGATTCAGTAGGCACTCGCAACATTCTCGTTCTTGCTGACAACACTCAGTATTCTGTTGGGATGGCAGACAAAGTTTCACCAAGAGCTGCCAGTGGGCTATCTAGAGCGGAGGTTGCTGTAGGGCGGCGAGGAAGTTCGGGTGTGTCCACTGGTCTTGATACCATATTGCACCAGGTTGGCTCACCGAGAGATCCCCTCACAGCGCGAGGATGATGAATATGCTATGGCGAGTTCGCTTCGTTAAGCGGCCACTGCTACGTAGCTGCGAGCCCCGAAGGTTTCGGTCAGCTCTCGCTGCTAACCGGCCCCCGACATTGAACCTCCTTGGCAAGGAGTACCCCACTGACGACAAGACGAACATCACACCCGCCATCATCGACAAGCTCGGGCGCAACCTCTACCTGCAGCCTGCACACCCACTCGGCATCCTGCGCGAGCTCATCGAGGCGCACTTCCGCGACTTCACCGCGCACTCTGGTTACTCGCCAATCGTCTCGCCCGCAAAAAACTTTGACGACCTCGGATTTCCCGCAGACCACCCCGGCCGCGCACTGAGCGACAGCTACTACATCAACCGCGACGCGATGCTACGCACGCACACGTCCGCGCACGAGGTCGAGCTCTTTGCGTGCGGCGACCGGCGCTGGCTCCTCACCTCGGACGTGTACCGGCGCGATGAGATCGACTCAACGCACTACCCCGTGTTCCACCAGATGGAGGGCGCGCGCAGCTTCAGCTCGAGCAAGGTGGGTGTGGAAGAGCTCGAAGCAGACAACGCGCGGCTGTCGCACCATCTCGCCCGGTCGAACATCATCATTGAGGACATCGCTCACTCGTCACCGACAAACCCGATACCAAGCGTGTATGCAACGGAGCACGCGGAGCGCATGGTCCAGAACCTGAAGCTCTCGCTGAACAGTCTCATGCTCGCGCTGTTTGGTGGGCGCGCGGGGTCCGCTGAGGAGCCGCTGCGTGTAAGGTGGATCGAAGCTTACTTCCCGTTCACGAGCCCGAGCTTCGAGGTCGAGGTGTTCTTCCATGGCAAGTGGATAGAAATTCTCGGATGCGGTCTCGTGCAGCAAAGGACTATGCAACTTGCCAGTAAGCCCTACTCAACACTCTGCTTCGGAAACGTGCCTCTCACTACGTCGCAGACACTCCGAACGACGTCAGCTGGGCGTTTGGATTAGGGTTGGAACGCATTGCTATGATCCTCTTCGCCATCCCGGATATCCGCTTGTTCTGGTCTGCGGACCCTCGATTCCTCGAGCAGTTCACACCAGGCAACATCACGACCTTCAAGCCCTACTCCAAGTACCCGCCATGTTACCGCGACGTCAGTTTCTGGTTCCCTTCAGAAGGCCTGCACGACAACGACGTGTTCGATCTCGTACGAGATACGGTGGGTGACCTCGCTGAGGATGTGAAGATGGTAAGTACGCGCTCATCTTCACATCTCCCCGTTGGCTGAGCTTTCGTGGAGATTGACAGCTTCACTCACCCCAAAACGCAACGGCACAGTCGGTGTTACCGCGTGAACTACCGATCAATGGACAAGTACGCATAGGCTTACCACAATCAATGGGTTGCTGACGTTTTGTATCCTAGATCCTTGTCCAATGATGAAGCCAATGCCCTACATGCAGGCGTGATCACACAGCTCAAGGATAAGTTCGGAGTCGAGATTCGTTGATTAGTGTCGTCAATGCCATATGATACGCTCTACCAGAGCCCCTCTCCTGCTCCCCGTGACTGCGTGTGCAGTAAATGCTCCCCCGACCTCTACGCTATGCAAGGTCCGAGACTATGACCGGTCCTGTACAACGCCGACCTGGGCTGCACGCAAGACGCGGTCCTTGATCGTGTACCCGATCTTCTGAGTGTTGAAGACAGTGCCCGGCTCCTTGTCAGGCATCGGCGCCTGGAACAACGCTTCATGCCGGTTCGGATCGAACTTGTCGCCCGTCGGGTCAAACGGCTTCACGCCGTATTTGAAGAGAGTCTGCAGCAGCAGCCGATGTGTCATCTCTACCCCAGTGTAGAGCTCGCCCAGGTATGCCTCTGCCGGCTTTTCGGAGGGTGATGTGGGGGTAGATGACTGCGACGACGACGCGTCGCCCGAAGAGGATGACTGGGGAAGTGCGGATTGGGGGACAGATTTGAGGGCAAGCGCTAGGACATCGACGGTCTCGAGAAGGTCGGAGGCGAAGCGCGTTATGGCAAAGTCTTTGGTCTGCTCCTTTTCCCTCGCAGCGTTTCGCTGGAGGTTCAAGTAGTCAGCCTGAAGATACCGTAACCGACTCTGCGCGAGGGGAAACACGGTGAGTCATCAGCACCGCACCATTGGTCGGAGAGGGAGCAGCGTACAGTCAGGTCAACGACTTCGGCCTCCTTCTTCTTGAGCTTTTCCTCGCACTCCGACGTCGCCGACGATGTGCTGGCAGCGTCCCCTTCGCCTTCCTTGCCCTCTGCCTTTGCCTCAGACGTCCCCGCCGTGTTCGACTTGTCGTCTGAGTAATAGCGGACGCCAGCGGTGGCTGCTCTCCGGCGCGCGGCAACGGCCGCCGTCCTCGTCATTCGTGCAGGCGCAGTAGATCTGCACGAGCGGAAGAGCTGGAAAGCCTGTGCGGTGTTCATGGCCGGCAGTCGTTGGCGGAGAGGGTAGGTGCAAGGGAGGAGGTGACCGTGACGAATGAGTAGGTGGTGGACAAGACGCCAGCGGTCTGTGACGAAGGCACCCAGACGGCAAGCGCGTCCAAATTTTGGGAGCGGGGTGCGTGGGAGAATGCACGTGCGCGTCCAGGAATATTACCGTGGAGGCCGCTTTTTAATTCTCTATAAGTATACCAGCCAACCTCGCCCTCCTCTGTTCTACTCCCCCCGACGGCCCGCCGCCAGCCCATGCAGCGCACATAGCACCAGCGGACACCTGCGTTGCCCAGCTATCGCGCGCCCCTGCCTCCGGAGTGGCACGATAACCCACTGACTGGGAAGTTTCACTTCATCGCGGGAACGACAACCGTTCCTCAAAAGGAAATCGATGCGATATATTTCTCTTCGATCTCTCAGGGCGAGGGCGTTCATCCTCTCCCCTCCCCTTTACCTCCACCACCGCACCATGGCCTCTGCTGCTGCAGGTGCGAAGATCATCGACGGCACCGCTGTCGCAAAGTGAGTCGCCTCTGAGGCTGAGTGAGGCGACGCCCAAGCGTACTCACCGCTCGATCGCGTCCCGTAGGTCGATCCGTGATGAGGTCGCCGCGCGCATTCGTACGCTGCAGGCTCAGCACCCTCGCTTCCAGCCGCAGTTGGCCATTATCCAAGCGGGTGCCCGTCCAGACTCTGCCGTCTATGTCCGCATGAAAGCCAAGGCAGCGGAAGAGGTCGGGATCAAGTTCAAGCATGTCGCTGTTCCCGCCGAAACCGAAGTCGACGAGGTTGTCGAGATTGTCAAGAAGCTGAACGACGACCAAAGCATCAGTGGTATTCTGGTTCAGCTGCCCCTCGGTGACCACGTCGGTGCTGACGGGGAGCGCACTGTGACGGAGGCCGTGAGTCCCGAGAAGGATGTCGATGGGTCCGTCCGCCACACCCTCTGCTATGGCGTGACTGACGCGGGTCGCATAGATTCCACGCCTACAATATCGGTCACCTCTCTTCCCGCGCATCTGACCCCATCTTTACCCCATGCACTCCCACGGGCGTGATCAAGCTCCTGGAGTCAACCGGTGTCCCCATCGCAGGCTCTCAAGCGGTCGTCCTCGGACGCAGTGACATCGTCGGCAGCCCTGTCGCTGCTATGCTCAGGAACCGCGATGCCACTGTCACTCAATGTCACAGTCGCACGAAGAACCTACCGGAAATTGTGAAGACGGCCGACATTCTTGTCTCTGCCATCGGCAAGGCTGAGTTTGTCAAGGGCTCGTGGCTTAAGCCAGGCGCTGTCGTGATTGATGTTGGTACCAATTATATCCCCGATGCTACGAAGAAGTCAGGTCAACGGCTGGTAGGCGATGTGGATTTCGCTTCGGCTTCCGCGGTTGCATCGTACATTACGCCCGTTCCAGGTGGTGTAGGCCCCATGACGGTCGCAATGCTGATGGTGAACACCCTTCAATCGGCGGAGCGCCTCTGGCATAAGGAACGCGATGTTAAGCTCAAGCCGCTGAAGCTGCACATTGAGGCCAAGGTTCCCAGTGACATCGAGATTGCGATGGCTCAGACGCCGAAGCCCATCGCTCACCTCGCAGAGGAGATTGGGCTCCAGGCCGACGAGGTAGAGAGTTACGGCAAATACAAAGCCAAGGTAGAGCTCAGCGTCCTCAATCGCTTGGGTCACCGCAAGGACGGCAAGTATATTTGCATCTCTGGGTATGTTCTGCTACCCGCACATCCAGCTGGGCTCTGAGTTTTGTGTAGTATCACTCCGACACCACTTGGTGAGGGCAAGTCCACTACGACGATTGGTCTGGCGCAGGCTCTGGGGGCGCACCTCGGCCGTCCAGCTTTTGCTTGCGTTCGTCAACCAAGTCAAGGACCCACCTTTGGTATCAAGGGTGGTGCTGCTGGTGGAGGCTACAGTCAAGTTATCCCGATGGACGAGGTATGCATAGGTTGTTTGTTTGCGGCTCTATCACTCCTAACTCTAGAGTGTATAGTTCAACCTTCATCTGACAGGTGATATCCACGCTGTTACCGCCGCAAACAACCTACTTGGTACGTTGTTCTGGCCAAATGCAGAAGTCCCAAATCTGAATGCAACATAGCCGCTGCCTTGGATGCTCGTATGCTCCACGAGGCGACCCAGTCTGACAAGGTACATACGACGTGATACCGCGACTGAGCGCGCTGCTGACTTCCGCTTAGGCTCTGTACAGTCGCCTTGTACCCACAAAGAAGGGCAAGCGCGAATTCGCGCCTCTTATGTTCAAGCGCCTGAAGAAGCTCGGGATCGACAAGACGAACCCGAACGACCTCACGCCAGAAGAGATCAACCGCTTCGCGCGACTGGACATCGACCCCGCCACGATCACCTGGAACCGTGTCATCGACGTCAACGACCGCTTCCTCAGGAAGATCACCGTCGGCCAGGCACCGAGCGAGCAGGGCCACGAGCGCGTGACGGGCTTCGACATCTCCGTGGCGAGTGAGTGCATGGCGGTGCTGGCACTGACGACGAGCCTCGAGGATATGCGCGAGCGTCTGGGTGCGATGGTCGTCGCGACGAGCAAGCGTGGAGAGCCGGTCACTGCTGATGACATTGGCGTCGGTGGTGCCTTGGCTGTCCTCATGAAGGACGCCATCAAGCCGAACCTTATGCAGACTCTGGAGGTACAGACAGCTTGTTCGTGACTCAAGTAGCTTGCTGATGTTCGTGTAGGGCACTCCCGTATTTGTGCATGCTGGACCGTTTGCGAACATCGCTCACGGCAACTCTTCTATCCTTGCGGATAGGGTCGCTCTCAAGTTGGCCGGCACGGAGGAAGGCGATGCGCCCGATCGTGTTGGGTACGTCCTGACGGAAGGTGGTTTCGGCGCCGACATGGGTCTCGAGAAGTTCTGCGACATCAAGTGCCGTACTAGCGGCCTGAAGCCGGACGCCGTCGTCATTGTCGCGACGACTCGGGCACTGAAGATGCACGGTGGTGGCCCGGACGTCACCCCCGGCAAGCCGCTTCACGAGACGTACACAAAAGAGAACCTGGAGACTCTCCGAGAGGGCTGCAAGAACCTCGTCAAGCACATCGAGAACTCGCGCAAATTCGGCTTGAAAGTCATCGTTGCCATCAACCAGTTCTCGTACGTCACGGTTCTTGCTGTATCGATCTAGCTTTTCTTGATGCAAATACACGTAGGTCGGATACGCCCGCGGAGCTTGACCTTGTCCGTCAACAGTCGTTGGCCGGAGGCGCCGATGCTGCCGTCGTGAGCAACCACTGGGCAGAGGGTGGTGCCGGTGCGCGTGCGTTGGCGGAGGCTGTCATCGCGACATGCGAGGGTCCGTCGAACTTCAAGTTCCTCTACGATCTCAACATCCCGATCGCGGACAAGATCCTCGCTATCTGCAAGGAGATTTACGGCGCAGATGGCATCGAGCTCAGCGAGCTTGCGCAGAAGCAGATCGACACGTATACTCGCCAGGGATTTGGCAACCTCTCCAGTATGTTTGCTATCTTAGAACTCAGCAGGATGACTGAACGTTCACGCCTTATCAGTTTGCATGGCCAAGACACAGTACTCGTTCTCTCACGACCCAAAATTGAAGAACGTTGCTTCTGGTGAGTTTGCACAGGCCCAAGGTGAAATTGGTGCCTAATGTGCATGCTAGGCTTCACCGTTCCCATCCGCGAGGTACGGCTGTCCGCCGGTGCCGGATTCCTCTACCCGCTCTGCGGTGACATGCAGACTATGCCAGGGCTCGGAACGCGTCCAGGTATGCATCCATAGTGTCTCTCATCTGCCGCCGGCCCCTCACGGTTACATGTAGGCTTCTGGGAAGTCGGACTTGACCCAGAGACAGGCAGAGTCATCGGTCTCTTCTAGACACGAGCACGACAACACTAGACTCCCATCTTCACCAGATCGGCTCTAGACAAACTATACACCGTCTCAACACGGAGCTGCATATCGTTCAACACGGGGGCGCGCGGAGGCTTCATCGCCCCGCCGAGGTGCTGCAGTCGGTGTAAGGAGGCGGGTCATAATGGGGCACGCCGAGGGATTCGAACGAGCTAGACGTGGTAGAAGTATCTAGTAGAGGAGGACCGCATAAGACGATGCGTGCACGAGCATATAAACTCGCTGTCGAATATCAAACGTGCGAGATGATGAGCGTATTCTTACAACGCTGTGCACAGAGCATATAAAGTCCTTGATTTGCAGTCTACCATCCATACAGCCAATGTCTGTCTCATCTTATCATCTTCCACCTGGTAACCTCGGCTTGGCCATAGGACCTTGCACGAGCGGAACAGAGATGGGAGCAGAATAGGAATCGCCCGAAAGAGAGCCACCAATGGTGTCGTACGTGATATTGTTGTCGGAAGCACCGACGTTCCTCCAGTACGTGTTCCCGTCGAAATCGACGTAGCTGAACGTGTTGTTGTTCGTCCCGTTGCCGTAGTTGCCGCTCGAAGAGATCGCAAAGAACGCGGCTACACAAGGATTAAGGTGGCTCGAGGACAGCGACAACCCCAGTACTCACAAGCAACCTGCCTCTCATTGATAGTGGAGCCCAGTATGAAGGGACTCGGCAGGGAGACACGGTTGTACGAGTGGTCGAAGTCAGCGATGACTGTAATGAGATAATTGATCATCCACACCGTAGCACTGAAGAACTTAAAGGATTGCTCACAGGACTCATATGTAGCATTCTCTTCCAGATAAGTCATGTTGATGTTGATTGGATAGGCAAAGCTGTCGCTCAACGCAGGAATTCCGTTGTGCGTGGAAAGGAAGGAGCCTGTAGCATTTTGAGCTACGTTCTGTGGGCACACGATGGTTATCAATCATAAATTCGTGCAGAAGCCCAGTGCACGCACATTGACCAAGTAGTTGTCGAGATAGTACTGTGTGTTAGAGTATTCCAGGTTCTGCGTCCAGGTAACAGAGGTATGTTGACCGCTTCCGCTGGTGAACTCTGACTGGATCAATATGCTGCGTTGAGCAGCCACAGTAACGACGAGATCGCCATTCTCGCCAACAGTCCCGGTGGTGGATGTCTGAGCATATGGCTCCACGTTATACAACGTGATGTTCCCAGTCGTCCGCTCGGAGGAAGAGTCCGTGACGACCTGTAGGTTCCCCGAAACGTACCAGTTGCCGTTGATGGTATGGTCGGCTTCGGCAGACACGACATCAATGCTGATGTTGTGTGGTTGTCCGTCGGTGAGAACCGGTACAAAGGGCGTAAGGTCGATGAAGTAGGTCGGAAGGTCCAGGGCACCATAGGATGTAATGGGACTGCGTTCCACGGTCAGGAATCGGCATCTGTGTAGACGAACCGTACGCACCGCCATGCTGAGGGCGCGATTCCACCCGTAAAGATCACTGCATATCTGTCGCACGCCCCTTAGCCATTCCGTATGCCAGCCCACAGGATGACTCACGGAAATGCAACCCCAGCGACTTGGCCGTCAACGAGCATGCGCACCTCTCGGAATGGCCCATTCCCGTAGGTATAATCAGCCGGCAGGTCGCTTAAGTAGTCATTTGGCACATTGAAATACTGGAAACAGGTGTAAGATCATCAGTAATCCGTTCCTACGGTGTCTTACCCAGAATTCCTCATCGGCATTCCCAGAGGCATATAGTTCAGCGTATATCCCAACTGCGTTCTGGGGTACGGTCACGTTCAGCTACCAAAAGCAAGTCAGGACATATTCAGGGACGAGTATCGCATGCGTACAGAAAATATCGGAGGAACTGACGCGTCGTCACCAGTATTGTTTGCCAGCGTAGTTACAGGGATAATGGCGTCTGCACGGGGCGCCGACGGATAGTCATCCGAGGAAGCATAGAACGTAGCACTCAGCGTAGCTGCATGATCGCGCAATCAGTGTACGTAGCATTAGAAGACCATCGCTGTCCTTACTGGCGTATTCGCCGGTGAGTCCAGTCTCAACAATGTTGTCGAGTTCCAAGATGAAGGTACCCGGCTCCGAGAATAGTGGAACATAACGTGTCACGTCTTTGAGATATGTCCAAATGATGCCATCCGTGGTAGGCTCTGGCGTTGAGGTGCGCCAAACTGAGATAGCATGATCAGCACCGGCCTCATCCTCATAACAACGCTCAACTGACTCTCAACGTTTTGGAAAGTGAAGATACCTCGGGGAATATTAGCAGTTGGCACAACGAGAAATATGTATGAGCGTGCCGCTCTTACCCAGACGGTCATACTGAGTTCCGTTCGATGTGACCGTGAAGTTGAGACTGATGCCGGCCCACGAGCCCGCTGCACCACAGTCCGTAGGAGGACTACAAGCAAGTGAGAGATATTCCAAATGATTGCTCTCAATACTTACGTATACTGTACAATCGCCGGGCTGCCCCGAAACGTTCAAAATGGTAGATTAAGAGTAAGTCAATTCATGCTCACTGCCCGTAGGAATTTCCGAACGTGTGCCTTTGCGACGGATAGAGGTCAACAGCAAATTTAAGAGTTGGACTGAGGCTGAGGTCGATGAATCTGATACGCACTCTAGGATCTGTATGGTGCATTGCTGGGCGCTGGAAGGCAACGGGGGCGGTTGCGCAACCTGGAAGTCAACGAGGACCGCTGCATATGAGGCCCGCGCAACTAAAAGGCCCGCAGCCAGGCCATGCACAAGACGCGTCCACATGGCGGGAGCTCAAGCGGGGAGCTAGGGAGAGCCTGAAGAGCGTCCGTGAAAACTCCGTGGACAACGAGTTGCTCATCGCTATATGTCGCCTTTATATCGCTGACCGAGAAATGATGTGGGAATTCTTCCCGGTTGCTTCTCAGTGGGAACTGTCTAGGGACACGCATGTGGTCAGGGTCCAAGATAGCACCACTGGGAGTAGGAGACGCGTCTCACAGATGTTGCGATACCCTACCAACAAATTGATGACCTGTGGGGCTGCTTCGTGCCATGGACGTGTACAGGACAAGAGAGAGACAGCCTCACCAAGCGCACGACGCTCGAATGCATTAAACAAATGGTGGACTACCTTCGGCCCAACGGCCGTTGTCACGGGTAAACAATGCCGCGAAGGTGTATCAGAGCTTCTGAGCATCGCACTCGAGGATCTCGCCTTGGGTGATCTTGAGCCACGCATATGTATGCCGCATTGACGCTAGTGTACACTCCTCAGGATCTGGTATCTACGATAAATATAATCATGCTGCTAGTAGTAGATCTGCGTCCATACGGCGCAGGAGCGATTGACCGCTGTCGCCATGGTCTGTCGTGTGGAGGGGGAAGGGCGGTACGAAACCGAGAGGCTCGGAGCGCGCCTCTCGAGAGACTATAAGGAACCGGCCGCGAGTAGCAACGTAAATAAGACGTCGTTGACATCGACGAGCGCTGCAACGCACCTTTATACCTCCTGGTTGAGTATGTCCTCCTCGTTCAGATGACTTCCTCGGTGAGAGTCATACGACTCGGGCTCTGTCGTTCCTCTTGTCGGCCCATATAGCCCTCCCTCAGGATCCTCCGGGAATTCATTCGTCGATGAGTCGCGAGAGACAATCTCATCGTCCACTGTCGCATGGCGACTCTTTCGCTTCGACTTCTTCCTACGAGCCGGCCCCTCTCCTTCCGCAATGCTGTATGCATCTTCCGTCCTCGCCCACCTGTCCTTCTTGTCTTTCTTGCTTCGTTTGCTCTTCTTGCGCCCATTCACCGGCTCGGCATCCTCGAAGTTCGCGGGATAGCGCCATCGTGTAGAGCCAGAGTCGCCATTCTCAGCATTCGCGCCGTAGTAGCGCTCCTCGCTACGGCTCCAGAACTCTCCACTGCCGTTGGGTTGTTGCCTGCCATCCCCATTCTCCGAGGCAAGGTCAATGCTAGAGCCGCCTTCCTGTCCCTCCTCCAACGGCTGGTCGCGCAGTGTAGAGGCCGGGAGACGTTCGTTATAGCGGGTAGCCCACTGCGATCGCCGCTCCCTGCGCTTCATCGACGACGTATCGACGAGCCCGTACTTCGCTACCCACTTCGGTGTTCGCCGCTTGTTCTTGTTGTTGCGGATGTTCTGCGAGACTGTGATCAGATGCGCAGCGAGGTATAACCAGATGTCGGGTTACCTGGATGTAAAAGTTGTGACAATGCCCTGAGGCAGCCGTCAGCACCAGCAATGGCGCGGATGCTTGGCTACTCACCCGGAATGTAGCCACAAATCGTCAGAACCACATTGATGAAGAAGTCCTTTCCAATCCCGAACCGAGCTGCTACGGCTGCAGGCGTCAGGGATGTGAGCATGCAAGCCCCGCTACATGAGTCCGTCACGGTGCGTACCCAACGGCGGAAGGAGTGTCCCAAGGATGAAGAGTAGCACCTGGAAGCCATGGTGCCTCCGCGGTGTGAGGTCGACCTTTGTGAAGGTCTGTGGTCTCGAAGACATGGCGGGCGACGAGTGACAAGGTGAAGTCACTGGCGCAGGGAGGTGATGCTCGGCTTGGTCTGCGGCCTGTTTGTTGTGGGCGCTTTGTCTGTGGCTATCTATGCCTGTCAGGGGTCCATCACTACCGCATCTCCCACATGAGACGGCATCGTCGCGATGGACGTTATGCTCTGCTGCCTATGGTTGTCACTCACAATCATTCAACTTTCGCAACGGCGTCGACTACTGAGATACTAAGGACCATAGGGTGGCCTTGATACACATAATGGAGACGCGTCAGTTGAACTCACGCACTCCGGAGCCGCAGTCAAATTCGGGAGCGGATCAGGTACAAGCCGGCTTAGTTGTGCTTCATTTCCCTCGTCTCACTACTTACTGAGGATGAGTGCAATCAAGTCGTAATGGATACAGTCGGAGTTAGTACATGTGTGCTTTGATTGGTATACATGTATGTCGATAGCTACTGCGATGCTTGTCCCTTACGCCTGACCATTCGTCTTCTCGGCTTCGTAGAACTTGATCAAGTCCTGCACGTCTTCCTTGCTACCCAGGAAAACGGAGCAGCGCTGGTGGATGCTTGTCGGCTGGATGTCGAGAATGCGCTGCGTGCCCGTGGTAGCAAGACCACCGGCCTAAGGAACTATGGTCAATATATAATCCTTCATTTGGATGAGACACGACTCCCACCTGCTCCGTCAAAAATGCCATAGGGAAAGCCTCGTAGAGCATACGAAGTTTTCCGCTCTTCGATTTCTTGTCATCAGGATAGCCGAAGATCCCGCCGTAGAGCAACGTCCGGTGCACGTCCGCCACCATGGAGCCGATGTATCGCGCACTGTACGGCGACTTGCCGTTGGTGGGGTATTTGATGCTCTGCAAATACTTGTTGACAGGCTCATGGAAATACATCGAGTTTCCTTCATTGAAGGAGTAGATCTTGCCCCTCGGCGGGATCTTGATCTGAACAGATCGTCAGGAGATGTTTGCCGTCAACCTGCTGATGCACTTACATCTGGGTGGGTCAGAATGAACTCGCCCAATGCCGGATCGAGGGTGTAGCCGTTGACACCGTGGCCAGTAGTGAGAACCATGTTCGCTGACGAACCATACCTATGCGACTGATGAGTTATGTATAGGCTCTCATTGGCAAACGACTTACATGGTGTAGCCTGCAGCGACCATCTCGGATCCAGGCCGCAAGACATCCTCGATAGTGCCTTTCGAGCTGGGTTTCTTGAATTCTGGTGAGCTCTTCGCCGAGAAAAACGGGGCGCCGAAGAACACTCACAATACGGTAGATACCGAAGATGGTACCGATGTTTACTCCGGCATCGATGTTGCTACTACCGTCCAGCGGATCAAACACAACGCAATAGTGTCCCTTGTGCTTGTCCTCGATTATGACAGCCTCATCGAGCTCCTCCGATACAAGCACCGCTGTCTTGCCGGAGGCTCGGAGGGAGTTGACCATGATGTCATTGGACAAAACATCCAGTTTCTTTTGCGCTTCTCCCTGAACGTTGGTCTCTCCGGCGAGGCCAATCCTAACCAGGATCAGATCGCATGCTTCGAGGAAGGATCGGACGACTTACAGGTTGATCAAACGCGCTTTCCGGACGTTGGTAGCGATGAATTTGGACGTCGTTTGAATCGCCGTGAGGAGGAGAGTGAGATCGCCGGTCGCCACGGCACCGAGACTGAACTGCTGGCTCAGAACATGACTTTATACGGTTCTCATCAGCACCGCTCGCTCCCACCAAGTTGCTACCTGTGACGTACCGCGTCAGGGTGATAATGTCAGTGCTCGGTGGCTCTTCTCCAGACATGGCGGCTCAGACGATTGAGAGTAGAAGGTAGACGTGAGAGAACGGAAGAGGTGGTCGTCCGCTATATAGAAGGGTGAAAACACGAGACTCGTCCAGGCAAATGACGGACGGAACTATTCGGACGATGAGCGCAGGCTCCAGAGCACGGTGAGGAGACTCTTGCCTTTAGGGGGCTGCCCCTGCCTCACGATCGCTCCTATCACCTCCGGACCGCCCGGACCGCCTCCCATCGCAGTCCACACCGGACGCCCGCCTCCCCGCCTTTTCCCGCCAACTCAAAAGGCCAATTCACGTCGGTCTGCATACCGGCGACTTGTCTTCGTCTTCCTCAGCTTCTCCTGTTTCCTCGCCAATTCAGACCCACTGATTCACTGTTTGTACATGTCTCACAAGTATAAACCAAGCTACATATTGATGTTGCTCCGTCCGCTCCTCAGTGCTGGAGTCCATATCACACCTGGGGAGCGGCGACACGCCGTCGGAACTCGATGTTCCGCATGACCTCCTCATATACACCTTCGCAGGGCTCCCTGTCGACCGGTTATCGTCTCTCGCTGCAATCCACACCCGAGCCGGGGCGCTTGGAGTGGCGTCCGGGTGCGTACATACGACGTCTTCGATAGATCAACGCTGCCATTTAGTCTCGCGGTGCATCCACGGAGGGGTGTCTGCCGGAATCACGCGTACCATGGTCTTAACAGCTTATCGGATGAACCCATCGACATACGCAGTTATCTTCATAAGTACCATCAAGAAGCCAAGATCGCTGGTGAGTGGTAGTCGCCTTGACATAACGGAGCCCTGCGTGTACTTGTGGTAAACATCGCGCGTCCCTATACTGAGATTACGATGTGGGCCAACAACAATGAGTGTCAGGTGCGTGCGTCATTCTGCTGTCTTTCCAGACGTAACACTCACCTTCGTGTCGAACGTATGATGGTCGTCGCAAGCTGACCCATCGATACCGTGTGCCCACGCGTCGAATGGGCACATCAGAGGCTCAACTGCGCTGGGCCCTCGGGAATCGGAAACAAGGATACCACGCCCCGCATTGTTGCTTTCGTCTGACCTTCGGACTACGAGTGTGGGTCTTCATTCGACCTGAGCAGCGACGGAATGTGCCGTACCGACGAAGGTCGGCCAGTGCCCACCCGAGCCTGTTTTGACCGTACACCAGAAAGGTGGCAAGATGCTATACCGAGAAAGACAGAGGGAGACATTGTTGCTCGAGCTGCAGCGCGAACAACCCGCTGTGTTTCTTGTAGTAAAGCTGAATGTTGTCTACTGTCTTCATTCAAATTGGGTGGTAATGCACCGAGAATCAACACTGCCATTTGTAGAGTCGCAACGTTCGCATTTCCTTGGGCGAGACACTCGACTTCGATCACAACAAGATGTGGCGTGAAGGCCGGTGCCTGGGCGTCGATCGGGATCAGAGACGACCTCGATCAGGAAGGCTCCCCGGTTCATCGGACTGTTCGTGGCATGCCGCACACAGCCGGCCTCCTCTGGCACCACTGGTCGCGACCTTCAAGGCTTGATCTTTCTCTGGGAAGGCGATGATTGAAGCCCGAATATTAGCTAGACATGGTTCCTCGTCTCGCCCAAGAGCGTTAGTGCAGGTCCCAAGGTGCGCCGCCGAGCTATAACTCGGTCATCTCGGATATCCTTAAGTAGCTCCAAATGGCTGTCATAGGCTACTGTCTGGCCAGGCGCACGTACCTGGGACCCCGCCTCCATGAAACATAATCCGCCTTACGTTCCGGCTCACTGTCCCGCAAAAATGAAGGTGCCGTGTGGCAGCCTGGGTGGGGAAGCGCTGTAGCCTGCCAGAGTGCGTGCGTCAAGCCCGTATACAACATCCCGCACCTGGTCTTCCACGATCTCTGACGAAGTCCCCCGTCCCCCGATCAGCGAGCTTCTCTGCCGCTTCCTTCCCTTCCTTTCCGTTATAATGTGGCACTTTCAAGGTGCGTACGCACACCGCGGCTCCGACTCCGGCGGGCGGCTGACTCCCTTGGTTTGCTCTAGAGTTGAAGACGACAAAGTATACCCCCGTCTCGCCGTACGGCTACACCCCGGATGCTTGGATCGGCATATTGTTCATCGTGCTCTTCGGCCTATCTACTTGTGGGTGTATCGCTGAATCTATACTCGAAGTCGAGGTTCGAATAGCTGACCACCTGCATAGTACTCCACTTCATACAAGCCATACGATATCGGCTATGGTGGTTGTTCATCACCGTAGTGCTCGCGGGTATCATGGAGCTCATTGGACACGGGGCTCGTCTGTGGTCCTCCTACAACATACACATCAATACCCCATACCTGATCCAGTATGTCCAATTCAACAATCGTCGATTGCCTTGACTGATGACAACCGCAGGATCGTGACCACCATTCTGGCCCCCACCCCCCTCGTCGCTGCGAGCTTCATCACTCTCGGTCAGGTCATTCGTCGTCTCGGGCAGCAATACAGCAGACTCAGCGCCCGATGGTGTACGTGACAGCCGCTTTTCTCCATATGCACATCTAAACGTCCCCCTTCCCAGATACCATAGTCTTTGTTAGCTGCGTACGTCGTTCGTCGGTGGTAGCCCACTCTGAGCTCATCCAGGATCTCAGGATATCATCGCACTCATCATACAAGCGCTTGGGGGCGCGAGCGCAGATGCGGCGGTCAACCAGGGTAAAAGTGCGAAGCCCGGTGGCGACACTATGCTCGGAGGTATCATCTTCCAAACGGGTATGTCCCTCCGTTTTACGCCCCTTGTGCTGTACCTCACCACTGACATCGGGCGGTCAGTTGCGATCACCTTCTACATGCTGCTCGCCGCCGAGTTTGTGTTCCGCTACCTCTACGACAAGCCCATTGGCAACCGCCCGAACGTTAAAACGGCGTACCCCCTTGACGCGAAACTCAAGCAGATGCTCGGCGCGCTCACCTTCAGTAGTCTCTGCATATACGTACGGTGCGTCCCTGTTCCCCGTTTTTAGTCCTCCGCGTCCATGTACTAATGCACGGCTGCCAGGTCGTGGTACCGTACGATCGAGCTCGCGAACGGCTGGCAAGGCTACATCATCCACACGCAGCGCTACTTCAGTACGTCCCTCTCGGACTCATTCCGGCCGACACATGGTTTGATCGTAGCACGCATGCAGTCATCATGGATGCCCTTATGATCGTCTTCGCGATGTGGATTATCAACATCTTCCACCCGGGCCGTCTCCTTGGCCCCGCTCCTGCATGGAAGGAGGAGAATCAGGTCATTGTCGTGGACGACAATCGCACCTTGGAAGAACAGCAGGAAGACCCCGAGAAGAAGTGAAGATGAGCGGCTCGGACGTACCATTCTATGGACGTTGTCTGTTGGCTACTTAGGCATAGTTGATCCCATGGTTCCTATACAGTTGAATGGATTTCATAATATCACAATCTAGACGTGTGTATCTGTCATAGTGTATAACAGACAGAGTGCAAAAGGCTGAGGCCGATTTAAGGGGTAGATAGTCCCGCGCGTCCTATTCTTCACAGAGCCGCCGATGATGTCGGCTCAATGGTCTAGTCGTATGATTCGCGCTTCGGGTGTTTCCGTCACTTCTTGGTTACACGATTGCGCGAGGTCCCGGGTTCAATTCCCGGTTGAGCCCAGACCGTCTTTCCTTTTGACCCGCAAGAAGTGACCCTTATCACGGTATGCTTTTGACAACAAAGACGAATAGTGGGTAAGGTACAAGTCCGAACTACGAGCAAGCATGCGATAGCTTGGTAGGGAATGTCATGTACATCTGATGCAAAAACCCTCCCGTCACTCGATGACAATCGTTGTCGAACTTTTGAGGGTTTGAGCAGTACGTATGGATCACCATGAGCGACCTTTGCAGATATCAACACGTTGCCACGGTAATGCACAAGCTATGAGGCAACTCACGGCACCACATCAATGTCCAACGTTTCCGCCGAAGTCGTTGTGTGGTCGACGGCGCGCGCTTGCTAATGCAAGGGCATGGAGGCTCGCTACAGAAGTCAGATCATACAACAGATAATTGTGACAAACAAGCAGTACGTACGGAACCACGCCACAACGGCCTGCAACCACAGAGGCATGCAGCATGCTCACACATACGTTCACGCACGCGGTAAGTAGCACCAGTGTTGACGTCTCTGCCATACAGCAACTATCGCTTTCGTTTACCAGTGACAGCGCCCGCTACATCGTCCGTCTTGCGCTTCCGCAGCGGTATCGCGAAGTCGAGCGGGTCATCGTCGCCCAGCGCGTCCTGGAGGTGCACCTCGAGTGGCGCCTCGCGTGCGCCCCGTGTAGGCGCACCATCCTCGTCCCGGATACCGCTCGTAGTTGGCCCAATAAAGTCGCCACTACTGAGCTCCTGGCCAGAACCTTCATCGTCATCGCCGTCACCCGCGTATATTCGTGACTGTGCGTGGGCGAGAGCGACCGCGAGCTCCTCGCTCAGGCTCGCTGCCAGCTGGGGTTCGAGAGGTTGGTCGTCCAACGACCCAGCTTGTGCATCGCCCTGCCTCAAAAGCGCAGAAAGTGTGCGTACAGACGCCTCCAGCTCCTGGTCCTGATCCGCACTATCCAGCTTGACTTTCTTCGCCTTGAAGCTATACTTGCTGCGTGACCTTAAGCACTAAACATTCTTAGATCGGCGAAGGCACTCACATGTTGGGATCCGCCTCCCATGTAGGGTCATGCGTCTTCATATGAGCCGTCAAGGTCGTGCGTCGGGTGAAGGTCTTCTCGCATATCGGATGTTCGCACTTGTATGGTCGCTTGCCTGTATGCGTCCGTCGATGTCGAGCAAGACTACTCGAGTCGCCGAAGGTCCGGGCGCAGCCAGGATACTCGCATATATGTGGCTTCTCCCCAGTGTGTACACGCATATGTACGTGGAGTGCAGATCGCTGCAAGATACACCGTAAGCGTCACTATCAAGAAGACGAATGCGGGACTCGCCTGGATAAACGTCTTTCCACAGCCACCCTCCGGACACACGAACGGTCGTTCGCCGGTATGTATCCGCATATGACGGATCATGTCACTTCTGCGGCTGAACGTCTTCGAGCACTCGTCACAGACGTGGGACTGTGGGCCCTTCTCTGCTTCTCGCCTCTCCTTGGTGCTCTTCTGCTTCTTTGCAGGCGCAGATGAACTCCTTGTGGCGGCACTCCTAGACGTTGAGGCGATAGGCTGATCACCGTCGCTCTCCAACTCATCGAGCTCTGGGATAGTCTCCGTTGGCCCGTTATTAGCAACTGGGCGTTGACGGGAATAGAATGAAGGGGGTATGGGTTCATTGCTCTGAAGGGGGGATGAAGTAGGTTCGGGGTCGAGCTGATCGACTTCCTCTTCTTCGTCTTCTTGGTCGAAGTGAGTGTAGTGATGCATCATGGCGCCAATATCGGTGTAGTCGTTATGAAGCGGGGGATCTTCTTCGGCGGCAGACGCTGCTGTCGCTGGGGATGACGAATGTATTCGACCAATGGTCAGGTCCGCGTCTACGTCGTGCTCGCTATCCCCTTCGTCGTCGTACAAGAACTCTGACCCATCTGTCCCGCTTGCGTTTCCACTGCCAGGACCACTGGTACTGCCGTAACTAGGTAAGTCTTCACTCGCAGTCAAGGAGTGGAATGCAGGAGCGTTTCGGGTCCTCTTCTGGACCTCGTCGTCATTCAAGGCTTGGGACCCAAAGTTATTACCTGACGAGGCGAAGCCTGATGCTGACCGCACGCTCGGTTCTCCTGCAGAGTGAACAGCGTGGAGCATTGCAGCTAGAGCGCCAAAGCCTGGACAGAAAGGGTCAAAGTCTTGTAGTTGGGAGGTTGTAGAGCTGGTTGCCAGTGCGGCAGACTCGCTGGCCATAGGTGGTGGCGCCTGGCGTTGGGCAGCAACGTTCAGAAGAGCCGACGAGACCGCAGAATCGTTCTGGCGAAGTAGGGCAACGAGGTCGTGCTCCAGTTGTTCCACAGAGAAGGAGGGTACGGCAGCATCGTGCATCAACGACGGCGGATGCTCTCTGGACCCGTCGAGGGCGCTCACATCGTCGTCGAGCACGAGAGGGCTGGACGCGTAGTGATCAGATGCGTGAGACATCGTAGTTGGAGGTAGTGCGTGGACAAGGGTTCCATGCTCGTCATCTTCGCTGAGGGGTTCTTCATGTACAACATCGGAAAGGTCTAGCACGGGCCCACTGTCCTCGTGCTGCATCATGCTTCCGGTACACGGGTCGAAGGGGAACTGCATAGAAGCGCCGAGTTCGCGTATCCTGGCATGAGCTAAAGGGCCAGTCGCATGAGTATTGACGATGCTCACCTGCCGCCTCGACTACTTCCGGCCCTCCGAGATTTCTCGTAGTATGTGACCGTTGGGCTATGGGACTTGATGCCGTTGTATGTCAACAAGGTAATATGAGAGTAGATTCCGTTGTGTCAAATATCAGGGTGATAAGCGAAGAGGTAAGCAGAGCAGAATAGAGGAGGTGGCGAGACGCAAGAGCGGTGCTCGCTGAGCAGCGCAGAGACGCGTGGGGAAACACGTACCACGTGCGAAGTGGGATGTGACGCTGGCCATCGGCTAGCGTCACGATGGTTGTGACAGACGTGTCTCCCCTGTCTTCAACTGCAACGCAAGGCCACACCTCTTTCTGTCGCACAATCGATGCTATCCGACTGATAGGCAAGGCGGGGTCTACCACTTGATATATGCGAGCATATATACAGCATTAGCGAGCGGGAGTTCTAGGTACATCACAGCAAAGGTATTGAATCCATGTCAGAGTAGGACAGCGACGCAAGAGCGAGTCGATGAGCAGATGCAAATGCACCAGAAAGCTATATGCTACAACAAGAATTATTCAAGAACATTCAGAGATGCTAGGGTATGATAGCACGGTGTATATGATGGCAATTTCATTTCTTCGAGGCCTTACGGGAAGTCACTGCTTTCCTGATGGCAAGAGCCAACTCCTGGGGTTTTCGACGCACGTCAAGCATCAAGTCCTTTAGCACTGCAATTGAATCAGTGCAAACAGTACTCACTACCACCAGCAACGAGAGACGACGACGGCGCTTGCCTGGACAAACCTCGCTCGAGAGCGCGACCTCCAGATTCTCCATGTCCTCGTCCACTTCGTCAATCACGAACTGACGCGCATAATCATCAGGCTCGGACTACAGTTGAAGTCGTGCAGAAACGCACCAGTGAGGATGTATCATATGAGGTCTCCTCCTCGTAACGGTGGTCCACAGTTTGCTAGAGGAACAGTGTCCAGCTGAGCGACGCGACTTCGCCGTCATGCGGTAAGACACATACCATCAAATGCTCATACCGCTCCCATACGGGCAACTCGTACCTTGGATACGGATGGAAGCGTCGCATGTGGCTCTCGCGGTATGTTGGAAGGCGGCCTGTGTCGCGAGGAAGGGGGTGACCGGGAGCAAACGAGAGGACAGGCGTGGGAGGTAGGCGCGCCATAGACTGAAGGAAGATACGGTAGTATGGTAGTAGTTAGCAGAAAGCTTGGGAGTTGAAGTGAGAAGGAATGGGGGTCGTGGCAGTTGAGGGGAGAGATGAAAAACTGGAGCAAGGTCGATTCGTCCAATTTATGTAAGGCCATGGAAGCGAGTCCTCCCGTTTGTGCAAAGTTGCGTCGGCGATCAGAGCTGGCGTTGCCTATTGTAGCGACAGGGACGACCAGATGAGCGCGCAGGAAGCCGCCGCGCGCGATCCCGACGACCATTTGCTTCCGCGAGCTGTTGCCGTGTTCTTCGAGCTGAGTTGCTTTGTCGCCACACGAGACAGCTTGCAGACCTAGGTGGACGATCAGCAGACTATGAGTCTATGATTGAATACCTGAGTGTCTCAGAGGTCGAGGCGAGGGGTGCGCAGGATTACTGGGGCTGCAGCCGCAGTGGTCTGCTGTGCTCCGCTCCTTGCTCATGACTCCAGAGGGCCAGGCAGGCATGATTCACCAGATGCGCGCTTTGGAGATGGATCAGTTGCATGCCATGCAAGTCACTCGTCCCCCGAGGAGAGCCAGCACGACGTCCAGATTGGTCGCACTGCGTCTTGGATCCCATCCGACACCGTATGCAAGAGACGAAGGGTTGTGGCCTATTGAGCGACAGCAATTTCAGCAACACAGCTGGAAACGAGACATCATGCTCTCCGGAGGAAAACTGCTTGACCACTACTGCTTTCGTTGGCGATGTCGGGCATCCCGACGCAGGAGGGCGGCATTACCCAAAGTGGCAACCCGACCGCGTGACGGCGGGTCACAAGTCACACCGCGCCGAAAAGGCGGGCTTCTGCTGATGAGGCGAGTCATCTCGAACCATGATGTTACACATCTGCCGTGTGCTGAAGCTGTGTGCCTCAATAGCAAGACGGAAGCGTGGCAAGCACAGAACTCAATCCACCCTCAACTACCCTCCGCAGTGCGACATGTGTGTCCCGAACGCAAGCTGCACGGCGTGCATAGTGGCAACCGCCTAGAACTGGCGGCCGATGATGGGTAGCCCCCCAAAACCTCTGCGTGCGAGAAGGCGAAGACAAAACTACGACTGATGACATACCAATGTTCCATCGTCTCTGTGAGCCCATAATATATTCCTTCTTTGTTGATGTACAGGACGGAGAGGCCATGTCGCCCCGAATGCGTGCCTCAAGATGTGCGAAGTCCAAGTAGCGATGTGAACGAGCAAGTAACAAGCCACAAGACCTGGCATCCAGTCCGCAGACCAGTACGATAGCGTGACTGGAATCAGAGGCAAAGTTTCGTTTGCATGAGCGTCGTTGCTGAACGATTTGATGACTACCAAGCAAGCGCGAACATAAGGCAAGAAGGAAGGATATGTTGTCTGGCACCTGGCAAAGATCAAGAGACTGAGATCGTGAAGGGGGAATCGGCGCCGACGTTGCATCTCAGTCCGCCGTCGTTGGCCCTAGCACAACGTCTGCTGCGACCACGTCCGACCTTTTTTTCCAAGACGGAGGAGCCTCGCAACTTGTTGAGGGCAACCTGCATCAAGGGTACCGTGTGTTGCCAACAGTGGGTGCCAGCAAAGAGAGAAAAAAGCACTGCCAGTACTTTGACGACTGGGGTCAGATCACCGAGAGTGCAATGTGTGACTCAAGACAAGACGGCAAGGTTTATGAAGATCGACGAAGCCAACAAGGCAGAAAGTTGTGTGTGCAGCTGGCGAGAGCAAGAGCAAGGCCAGGCGAGGCAGCAGCCGTCGTCGTCGTCGTCGTCGAAACCAGTCAACTCCGCGGCACGCCATGCGACCCCGGCAGGAATCCGTTCCTCCGGTCCGCCTGCTGTGGCTCACGGAATTGAACGACCTCCAGCAGCCCCAAGACGAGATTTCAGCCAATTCCAACCGCTACTTCGTCGTGAACAATTTGTGGGGCCAGTTTCGGGGGAGTAGGAGGTCGTGGCTTCGCATAAGGGTCGCCCGGCCCCCCAGACTCAGCCACACCACTCAAGGACGGCATCTGCAACGGCAACCGCTCTTCCAACTGACTCTGCGGGCCCTAAACTGGCTGCTGACTGCGCGACGTTCCTCCCGGTCCTCATGACTCTGTATGAGCCCCTGAGTACGGAAGAACCTCCCTCCCCTCGTCTCCCTGTCCAGGCCAGCTACACGCCTCGGGACTGCTTCGACAACGTATAACCGCCTTGTTTCACCAACATCGCATAGATCAACCAAGATTCTCGCCCCTCGAGCCTGCAATAATCAGCTCGTTGTCAAAGACGCATGCAGGACAGCTCTCTTTTCCAAGCATTTACTCATGAATCTCGGCAACCTAGCCATATGATCGGCACGATTTCCAAGCCACAACGACCATGCGTATGGTAGGCCTTCACAACAAGGATTCGAGATCTAGGTGTATGTCGTGCAATACTCAGGTAAGAACCGGTGTATTCGTCCTCAGAATCGTCGCAGGATAATTATACATCTTCAATCCAAGTCTGCCGCAATTCATCTATTCTCTTCACTGTGCATGGCAGTATAGCCATCGGAAGACCGTCATATTTTTTCGCCTGGTATCCTGCAATTCATGGGACCCCTC
Source organism: Fomitopsis palustris (assembly GCA_029783445.1). NCBI lineage: Eukaryota > Fungi > Basidiomycota > Agaricomycetes > Polyporales > Fomitopsidaceae > Fomitopsis > Fomitopsis palustris. The sequence goes on from JARAOQ010000005.1 coordinate 541,710, forward strand.
CGAATACATCCGAGGATACCATACATCTGACATTCGCAGGAGGTCGACGGGCGCAAGTCAAGGGCTGCGTTATGTGAGGGTGAACAGCCTAAGCATCTCGGAAGAGAAGGCATTGGCTATAAATGCGCGAGGCCGAGCGGTCGCTCGACGATAGACAACTTACCCTCTGATGCATAGTCCAGCCAGTCGGTTCAGTCATTGCTATCGATGTACGGTCGGGTTGACTCCGTGCTATGAACTTTGACATTAGTCTATGGACATACGTACCTATATGCGAGCAATGAGAGCAACAGGAGCGTCCTACTACCAATTAGAATGCAACGAGCATGTCCGCAGAGAGCGAGACGGATTATGATACATAGAGAACATCGTGAAGCCATGAGTCACATCCACAGATCGCAGATCAGAAGAGATCGGAGCCTGGGAACAAGGGCAGATCCTCGTCCTGCAAGCTCTCATCGTCACTCTCTTGATGCGGTGGTAGCGTGGTGCTGAGAACCGGGTCCAGCATACTCGTGCGCCGGCTGAGGGGCTGCCGTGGCTGAGAGGTGAACGCGGATGACGATGGCGATGGAGGATCGGGGAAAGGGTGATCTTCTGGTTCATAAGGAGACTGCTCGAAAGGATCTGGTGTCTCCGCGCGTGGTGCAGGTACCTGGACAGTAGGTTCAAGCCGTGTGCGAGTCCGCTGAGGCTCGGCGGCCTGTCGCTGCGGTGGTTGCCTCTGCGGTTGTGCTCGTCTCGTACTTTGGTACTCGAACTGTGAGAACAGATCAGCATGAGCACACGGCCCGCTTCACGGGTGCAGACTGACCGCTTCGAAGACTTCAACTCTACGTTTGTTCCCCATATCCTTGTCAATACAGTAGCATATATACAGCGTGTCCGCGCTGTACGGTCGCGTGAGCGATGGCAACATTGAGCGATTGTAGAACTCACGTGTCCCGTACAAGGCCGATGCAAAACGATCCCACAAGTGCGGTTATACAGCCCGCCAACATTGCAGCAGACAATGCCTGGTCAGGCGCGTTGAGTGTGTGGGCAACAAACAAGTACGTTCCCAGCGCAAACGGGAACGTGAGAGTGAGCGGCGCAACAGTGAGCAAGGTGAGAGGCGCTATATAAATCATCAGCAACCAACATGCACTACTTACCGAGATGACTCACGCTCAGTCTTGAACCTGCGTCTGTAATCGATTGCGGATGCATGTTCCACTGCGGCCGTCAGCGCACGCGACCTACGAGCACTTGGAAAGAACGCGTCGCCTGTGAGCCCGACGTAGACAAGGGCATACTTGCTGAGTGTGCCCGTAATGGTTTCCATGTAGCCAACCAGCATAGCAGCACCGACGTTGACAATCCGCATGTACGGTGGCAGATAATAGGGAAGCATTCGCAATCCAGTAGTGAGCAAGCCAAGGAACCTGATGCCGGCGAGGATCAGGGCGGAGAGTATTATCGAACCTAGGGAAGGCTGCGTGGCGCGTGTGAGTGCCGCATGGATCGTATGGGTGGACGTTGGAGGGGGAGGAGGAAGTGAAGGGCTGAAGATGGAGCAAAAGCATTAGCAGGGACCAGGTCTCAGCCCAATAAGATCCACATACTCAGCATAGTACCAGGCGCCGATGACCGCAGCGCAACTGACGCGGAGCAAGCCGCGAGCTACGCCCCAGCTCCAGAGCCAGACACCAACCGTCCCGGCAATGGCCCAATTCGCCCATCCTCGGACATGCCACTCAAAGCCGGATGTACTGGAGGCTTTGGTGAAATATCCTATCAGTAGTAGTCGGAACGCCAGCGTGATGAATGGTATTGAAAGCAGGAGCGCTGCTAGGAGCACAGCGGGAGAGAGCGCTAGCAGGAAGGGATTTGCGATGAGCAGCCTAGTCGTGAGCGTGAGTAGTGATGATGCAGTGTGTATATCCCTGGGCAGGTCGAGGAGCTTCCTTGCTGTCAATAAAGAGAGAACTAAAGGGACCAAGGAGAACAAGCGAAGACTACAATCCTTCTCAGTACAAAAATGGGTACGCTAGACGGATCACTCACCCGACAGTCTCTCCCCAAGTTGGCTCTTGGTTGGCGTCCCACATGAAGCTGCCAATGAAAGCCCATAGCGCTGAGACGAACAATGTGGCCGGTATGAACACTGAGGTAGCAATCATCACGGGCTTGACGAATATCCGGAGGAGTAAGACGTGAGCATAGGCCACACATGCGCTCGTGAAGATCAGTATCGTGAGTAAGGGCACGGTATGCAGCAGGGTGACGTATGGTAAGATGGCACGGTGTCGGTTGTCGGGTTTGTGTGTGAGGAAAAGGACGAGGATGGAGAAGAAGAGACATATGCCAACGCTTGCGCACCACGCTGCGGTCCATCGCGAGTCGTTATACTTCCGTCTACTCCTAGGGACGAACCGTGGATCTGGGAGCGTGAAGACATCTAGGGGTCGTGTGCGACCGTCTCGAGGAAGCAAGGACTCGGTCAGGGAGAGCGCCACTTCTGCTCGTGGGGGAGGCGGAGGTTGTGGCGGCGATAGTCGTTCTGACCGCAGGGGCGCTCGAGAGGTTACGGCCATGATATCTGGAGGTGGTTGTCCCGAGTCGGCCGAGGATGACGAGGGTGAAGGCGATGGCGAGCGCAACGGAGAGGCATGCGCCAACCAGCCTTTCGCATCATCATCTCGGGAAACACCAAGGAGAGGTACCGACTGAGCCTGATGCCTTGAGACCCCTGCTTCCTCCTCGTCTAGCCTCAAATATGGATCCTCGTCTTCTTCATCTACCCGACTCTGCGCTCCCCTCATGGTGTCCCTGCTCATCGCATTGAGATGAGGATCGTCGACGTCGTCGAGATCTGCGTCCTCCGGGCTGCCTACACGAGACCCGTTCTCGGTTGAGAAAGAATAGAAGAGAGGCTGGGACGAGGACAGACTCGAAGTGCCGGCTTGTGGTCTGTTCAGTAGCTGAGATGCGTATGCCGCGAAGGATGTGGCCATCGCCACTGGACCGCTCGCTTGTCCAGGTTGAAGAGCGAAACTGAGATGTGAATGAGCCCCAGCAGCGATAGGCCGTGAAGTAAGAAGGTAAAAAGGAGGGCTGTAAGATTACGTCGCCCGCCTGCAGTTGGTGGCGGTAGCGCGCAAGGGACGCAGCGTGCCCGAGGGCGAGGTTGGAGTGACTCGGCCACCTCAATCGGTGTGCCCGTTGCCTTTCTGCTGCAGTGCACCGACTGCGACTGCTCTGCCGCGACGGTGGTCACTGTACGTTGTAATCGCTGATATGGTGCTCTGCCCACGCGCACCCCATATGGTTTAATCTGATCCAGAAGCGAAGTACCCCGATGATCATTCTCGGGCCATGCATTGCGAAAACACAACCGCGAACGTCCACTATTGAAGATTGAAGTCCCAAGTCCGTGTCAATGTCTCGTGCATACAGTAGGACCAAAGGGTATGTGCGTCAAACGGAAACAAGATGAACTCTCGGAACATAGTGCCTGGACCATGTTGCATGTCCAGGTGATTCACGACGTGCATTAGCGGCGACTCCTTAATTTGTCTTGCCAGATGTCGACAACCTCCGACTCGTGAGTCATCACAGCAGCGTCCTTGCGGATAGGATTGACGCGCGGATAAACAAACTGTGTATAATTCAGCGGGCTGTTCGAGGCATTCTCACAATACGAGACGAACCTTCTCGTCGTATTCATGCAGAACCTCTGCCGCGATGATAGCCTTGTCCTTGATCAACGCTTCATAGGCTCTGGTAGTCATGTTGAACTGCACAGTGACAGCGACCATTATACAGAAGAGGAGCATCCAGTTGGCGCTGGTCCAGGCGGTCCAGAGGAGTGCATGCACAGGCGAGTAGATTGCGAACAGACTACTTTCAAGAGCACCTGGCGACCAAACTTCAAGTTGCTGTATCCGTTCGGAATCCATGGACCCGTTGAGCATCTTCTGGCGATCTTTGGGAGGGCTGAGGTTGAGCAGGAATCGCACAGAGATGACGAAGCCACGCCATAGGTGGCCTATTACGGTCCAAAGGATAGACCCGATAGACCCGTGCGGCCTCTGTACGTCATCTTCGGAAGGGGTGCGTACGGCCTTGGGACGGGAAACGAAGGCAGCATGTGGGGACGACACAGGGTCTCTTGCCAGTGTCAGTTGGTATAATCTTGTGCGCGTGAAGAGGTAGAGGGTGTTCAAGATCGCTGCCGAGAAGAGTATGATGCTGGCAGGTACGGTCTGTCCTATGGAGTCAATGATAATTTGGGGCATTAGAACATACGACGTACCCAGTCAAACCATGGATCTCCTTCTCCCTCCCTGTACATGTCCTCCCAACCGAGATCGGAGTCGGGAACAGCTCGTATGCGCGACACGCGTACGCAGAAGTGAGTGAAATGTAGCAACCCGCCTATCAACTTCGCTGAGGTTTTGGGCTGGGGTCTGGGGATGTTATCGGGGAACAGCGATATTTGGAAAGCTATCTGCGACGGGATGGAGGTAATTCTAACCACGAATATGAGTATATGCGCGAGTATTACGTGGCCTTGGACATACCTCTCTACTATACTTTTCTTCCGGATAACCCGCTCCCTCCTTCTGCTTGGAGTGCCGAAGCCTGGCGATCCCGGAGTAGGTACACCAACATCACTTTGCCGCAGGCCCCGCACCCGCCGGTTGGCCAGCGGCGTAGCATATGGTGGCGGTCTATACGACTTCGCCGCCTCCCAGTCAAATGGGGTCGAGGCTGAGATCGAGGGGGATGTTACTGGAGAGACAGGGTAGACGATGCGCGTACGCTGGGGCGTACGGACGGGCGTGGTCGGGGAGGCTTGCGTAGAAGCGGAGGCGTGCTGCCGAGGCGAGGCAGCCACGTTAGCATTGTTGGTTTGGGCCAAACGCCGTAGGGAGGACATGGAGAGACACTGTCGCAATGACTATTCTCGACGAGGACGAGAGTCGCAGTGGCGCACTCTGGCCTAATGAAGAGTGATGAAGAAGACGCTAAATCGCGTCAAGCCTCCCGCCACGCGCAGATCAGACGCGTTGCGTGACTGCAAGGGGTGACAGGTCACACGCGTCACAACTTATGAATACTAGTCACTTATACTACGATTCATGTGACAGTCGTGCCCCCATAGGATACATGGCACGACTGGTGATTATGATTACAATGTGGAAGAGAGCTTGCTTCCAACATCTCCTTCATAATGAGTGGTGTCTTTGCGGTGTTTGGGTCTTCGTGCCGCGTGGCTGCGTGCTGGACGTAACGTGGTGTCACAATAGAAAATCGGAGCTCCGAACACGTGTAGGGTATATTTATATCTATTTGCACACCAATTTCCTTGATATGGGACATTGTTGAAAAACCAACCATACCGTGCCTCCAGCTCATCTTCTTCCTTCTCCCATCCCCCGCCCGCTGTATTAAAGCTGACGACCTCCAACCCATCCTGAACACCGACAACGCGTAACCCACCTTCCTCTATCCGCCTACCACCATTACGTCCACGCTTAGAGCCCAGACTTCTACATCCTTGTCGCCCTCGAACTCCGTAAGCGTCAGGATGGCCCAACCCTCATCGTCTCATAGAGAACGGGAGCGGGAGCGCAGCAGCTCGTCCCGCCACCACCATCATCGCACTATCTCCTCCACGACACTCCTCCTCGTCCTTTCGCTCGTCCTCGCAGTGCTTGCGGTTATGCTCTCCCTACCGTCGTCTCAAGCTGCGCGCGGCACCGAGGCTAGTACCGACCCAAATACACAAGGCTTCTGGGGCATGCTCACCCCTCAGCGCACGAAGGCCCTCATTGCTCGTGAGAGCAACGTTGCTGTCCGCGAGGCCGAGGTTGCGCGTCGTGAAGCTGAGCTGCTCGCTGGTGCCCCCGGCGGTGTCATCGCGTCTCCCAGTCCCGTCGCCTGCCCACCGTGCCCGGCGATTGTTGAAAAGGTTGCCGAGCCCATCCAGACCGTCATCAAGGAGGTTGTGAAGGAGGAGTCGTTGACCCCACCCGGGTGGTGGGACCAAGCGCGTATTCGCGCTGAAGATATCCTCGATCGCGAGCTCAAGATCGCCGAACGCGAGCGCGAGATCAGTCGACGCGAGGAGGCCGTCAACCGGCGCGAGCACGACGCGTCTCGTCGCGAGACCTGGATCATGGAGCAGCTAGTGTGAGTGTGACAGTTCGCGTTTCGAACATGTCACGCTGATGAGATATTTGCTTCCGCAGTGCTCTGAATAGCGAGGAGCCCGTTGTCGAAGAGGAATACGTCCAGTACGAGCCGCCCAAGACCGGAAGACGGACACCCAAGGTACCCCCGCCCCCGCCTATTCAGCGCCGCTCCGAGCTCTGAGACGAAGGGGGACCGTGCTCATCTATGCCGACAATTCATTCTCTGAACTGCTCTTATGTACAAGTTCGTTGTCTCCGTCACGTCCTCCCCCCTCCTTCGTCGCTGGGCTTGGGGGACCGCGGTGCTTCAAGCTTTGTCCCCCTTGTCCTTACTGCAAATGATAACCATTCTGCGTCCGCTGGCATAATGCCAAATCCCTCGTCCGCACGCAGGATGCGTGTTGGAGGACAACGTGTATTCCACGTGATGTGTATTTTTTGGACACCGTACTTGAGTGTTGAGACTTCGTTCACGGACGCGGGCGGGTTATCATTTGCATCCCCGCTTCTCCTGCGTAGAACGACATCACTGACTGATAAATCTCTCAGATTCCATTCAACAACGCTGCCCCTATCTATGAATACGATGCTCCCTACAACGCTCTCCCGCCTCCGCTCGTTGTGACCGAGAGGGAGGTGGCGATCGAGACCAAGACTGTCACCCACACGCAACACCAAGTTGTTCCAACTCAAGTTACTGTCCCTCCCCCAGCGAATACTCGCCGTGCTGCGTCACCAACCCCGCAAGTCATCACTGCCTCTTCGTCGACGACGCACATTCCTCGCACGACCGCCGTTGAGGTTGTCGTAGAGGAGCCGGTGACGATAGAGCCCGAGATTGAAGAGGAGCGGACCGTGACCGTACAGCGGAAGCCGAGGGCACGACCCCCGTCCCACTGGTGGGGGTGGTAATCTGTTGCCACGACGTGACGAGTTACGTGTGTTACGAGCAGTGACGTCTTGATCTTCGCGGGACCCATTCCTTATTCTTGCTTCATCTCCCCTTCCCTCTCTTTATCGGGCAGTGTTTATTCCTTTTGCTGCTGACAAGCTGTACTACCATGCGTTGGGCCCGCCCATCTACCCTCGATCTCCGTGCGACACCCCTCTCCTCACGCCCTTTACCACCATAGACACGACGCGATACGACTACACTGATGGATGGAGGTCCTTTCAGCACGGCTATTTACGGCTTTCGCTCTTTCTGCTGTGGCATATTCTTGCGAGTGGGATAGTGTAGATTACTGCCAGGGTCATGTAGCAGTCCCCTGTGTCAATGAACACTCTGCCTCGGACTTCATTCATTGTGCGAGAGCGCCATGTCTTTGAGAAATGAATGGCCCGTTCTTGATTTGCGTCCAACGACAGCAGTCGAAATCAACAGACGGAGTTGATGCCCCGTATTTGGATCTACATAAATCTCTCACGAGAACATCGCGTGCCGTGAACTCTGTCTGGTGCTCTGGTCACCCAAAGCGCGTGTCGCACTCTCAGGCTGTCTGCGTCTTACCGCGCTCAGTGCCCGCCGACTTCGCCAACGCAAGGTCGCCCCGATCCACAGATTTCGCTGCTACCGCGCGCGACTCAACCGGGACACGGACATCGCGGATCATCGTCATACGCGAAGGCGCTCGCGGGAACATCGCTGGGCAAATCGCGGGCACCGTATCTCCTCCCTCGACGCGTTGTACGCTGCGTCCAACTCCCCTCGCACTCGCAGCGCACCACTCGCAGAACTTTGTTCGTGTGACCACGCACCGCGCTGTGCACTGTGCCCCTGGCATGCCGCTAGTGCGCTGTAAGGTGTGTCCATCTCGCTCTCCCCGCATAGTATTACGTGTGGTTGACGATTTACGCGTTCGACAGTGGTATACCGATGACGGCGCCCCCAAGAACGGAGGGTGCCGGCGTATAGGCACCAGCTGTGAATTCGTGCATCCAAGCGAACCGGCCTGGGACAGGGCTCTCCCGTTCAGGCCCGCCCCCAATAAACAACAGGTATGTCGTTGACACTGGCCTGGGTCGAGTAGGAGGGTCACAGTAATGCGTTCATTTGGTCGCCGACTATCATATCTTCTACGTTCTTGAAGTGTGATGAGAGGTGTTTGGTCGCGCGGTACTGTTATGCAGCAGCGAGGACTCGGGAGGTCGTCGGTGACTCCTAGATTCTGACATTGGGTCTTGTCTCACCGAAATCTCTTTCTTCTCTTCTCAAAGATCCGCACCGTCATGGATACCTATTAGACAGATAGGCAGCTCAATGGCGCGTTTGGCCTTCGCCTAGTGTTATCTGTCTTCGCGTAAATCCGCAAACCACTGCCGTGTCGGTGTTATGTGGCATGGGCTCATGACATTGTAGTCAGGTCACGTAACTTCCTCACCCGACCAAGGCTGGAGACCAAATGGATCTGCCCCTCCTGCCCATGCACCGACTGCTCCGCGTGCACTCGCTCAACTCACTGCGGAAACCGGCAGCAGTAGCTGGGGCTCTAATTCAGCAACGAACGTGACAGGCGAGAAATCTTCTGGCGGATGGGGCTCTTCGGGGGGATGGGGAAAGCCATCGGACGGGTGGGGAGAGACCACGAGCGGGTGGGGAGAAGCTACGAGTGGGTGGGGAGAAGCTACGAGCGGGTGGGGTGACTCGTCGAGCGGATGGGGGGCAAACGACAGCACGACCGCTGCTACTAGCCAAGGTGAGTAGCATCGGGACGAGATTGCTACGGCCGGCTGACACTCGAGCATGAGGTGCTGCAGCAACAAGTAACAACTCATGGAGAAACACGGGCACGAATGACAGTGGCAGAGGAGAGAACACATGGGGAAACGCAGGCGCCGACAAGGGCAACTCTGGGCGCACTGGTGCAGACAATGCCTCCTGGGGTAATACCGATACACGCAACAGCGGATGGGGAAGCACTGGTGCAGATGGCGGCTGGGGAAACACCGTGAAGGACGACAGTGGCTGGGGGAGCAACAGCGGCTGGGGGACAACGGGCGCAAGTGGCTGGGGCAGCACTAGCACCCCAGGTTGGGATGCAAGTGCATCGCAGCCAACTGAGCCTCCGAAGCCGACAAGAGCAAAGGAGACAAGTGCGTTTTCGTTTGCTCCACCGCCCCCGCCTCCGAAAGATGGTACTCGCTCGCGCACCGCTTCTACTTCAGGTGCAAGTAGTGGGACGATCGCGGTACGTGCCTTCGTATCGAATAGCTTCATAGCAGAGACTGATGTGTCGGGGAATCGGCGCAGCCTCCCGCGTCCGGCGGTGCGACCCGCCCCCGCTCGACAAGTCACGATGAAGCAGGTGCACCGATTTCTGGACCATTTGCAGTGTTGCTGGAGCCGTCGTCGTCGACTCGGAGGACGACATACGCTTTTGAGGATCCCCTGCTCGAATCGGGTAACGAACTGCAGTATCCTGAGGACGAGCCGGAGCCTGAGCCTGAGCCAGAGTACGGCCAGTCGTGGAAAGTATTCACAAAGTATGCTCCCACTTGTAATGCAGCGTGCATTACTGAGTTGCTGCAAGGGCCATTTACAAGGCGGTACGCTACCAGCAGGAACTCTCGGAGGCGAACGAGTTGCGAGACAAGGCGAAGCGAATGGCGCAGTCACGGCGGTACCAGAAGATCGGCGACGTTGCACGCAACGCGCTGGACGACACGCGCGCGATATACAGGAAGCGGGCGCAAGAGGCGGAGCGGCACCTCGACGAGGCGCTCAGCACGCTCGCAAAGTACCCTTTGCTGGAAGGGCCATCCTCGCGCGGCGGTGAGGGCCTCGACATCGCCGCACTCGACGTGGACAGGCTGAAGGGGTACGTGGCGCAGGTGCAGGAGTGGATGTCCCTCATGCGTGCGTATGCGAGCACCGTGCGCTGCCGTGCGCTGATCCAACGCCACCAGAGGAACGCATGCGTGACGGGCGACCGCTCTCAGAAGACGCCGCCGTCGATCACCAGCCACCCCGCCCAGCGTCTCCGGGAAAGTCGGACTTCGCGGCGAGCCTGCAGAAGGTAGAGGCCCACCTGGCGAGGGTAGAGGCGCGCCTGGACGACCTCGACACGTACCTCCGCCTCGACCTCGGCAGTGCGGTCCCCGACGCGGTCCGCAACGCCGTGGAAGAGCGGATTGCGCGCTACCGCGAGGCGGTAGAGGAAAGGGCAGAGGCCGCCGCCATCGCGGCCACCCAGGAGGCGGTCAATGCGGTGCAGGCCAAGGTCGCGCAGGTGGACCAGGAGATCCGCACGATGCGCTCGCAGCTGGCGGCCCTGCGCGCGGAGGTGCAGGAGCTCCGCCAGCGGGACCACCAATTGAGGAGCGAATGCTTCCAGGTGCGCGCGGAGCATGAGGCACTGCGAGCGCGGATAGAGACGGTGCGCCCATGATATCCTTCGTGCATCTTCGAATACTAACGACGTCCACCTGTAGCTCGAGCAGGATCGCGCCGAGAACGCCGCGAACACACGCGCCATCGCAGAGCTCCAGGCCACCTTCCGGCACATCTCCTCTCGGCAGCGTACCCCGCCTCCGGCGCCGAACATGGAGGAGCTCTGTGCGCAGCTCCTCGCGCAGCTGCAGCCTGCGTGCCAGGCAGAGATGATGGTTGCGGTGGCCGCCCTGAAGGAGGGCGTGCTCCGGCACGTGCAGACGCAGGAGGAAGTCCTTTGCGAGCAGCTCCTCGAGCGGATGCAGCCGAGCCTCAGCACGCTCGTCGCGTTCAGCGAGTTCTTGGACGCGCACAAGATGCGGATGGTGGATGCGTCGCCGCCTGCCATCGCGCAGTTTCTGCACCAAGCGATGTCGTGATGCTTTGATCGATCTGGAAAATATAAAAAACGCCTTCTTGTTTCAACTCTATCATCCTAGTCATCTGCTATGATTACGCTCTCATCTACGTTGTACTTGCTCTGTTGATATTCCCTTTGCGTCATTGTTTCCATCTGGCCCCATTTGTAGATCAAGTTTAGGCTTTCATTCACTATGACAGGACGATGCAGTCATTGGTGTAGCAGTAGATCCCGATCTCACAGCGTTGGATACATCTAAACGAGACACCCTCACTCTTCAAAGCAGTTGCGTGTGCGGTCCCCTTCCGTTGGACGATTGACAAACTAGCTCCTCTGTGGTTAGTGAACAAACAGTACCAACGGCCGCAAGGACAACGCTGCCTGTAGGTCAGCAGCGCAGGCGCACCTTTTACCGTGACTCGGTGACAGAAAAACATACCGGTACCAGTGCGAATCCACGACCATTGAAAGAGCGTGCGATGGGCCTACGCGCAAGTGTCGCAATCCGCGTGTCGTGGACGATAAGCTTGACCAACTGCAGCAACTGGTCCTACTTATGCGCGAGCCGGTGGAGCAGCTGGGCATGTGCTCTGCAGAGGGTCGCACATCTATGTGAGAATCGGTGAGTCGAGGCCCGCAGGTGCTTTTGAGTGGGTGCGGGATTCGGAACGAACGCCCGCGGCGACACACTGGACTACAGAAGAGTAGACTAGAGGCTGGGTAGAAAAATCGAAGTGGATGTCAGGACATTACCAGCGAATCTGTACCACACGTCCGCCGTGCGATATGTGCACTCGGAAAGAAGGCCCTCACGCGGTGGGCTGAACGCCAAGGGTGGTCAGCATAGGACGCTCCGACAGGGCAACGGGGGGACGAGTTGCTGAGTGTGTGGTGACCTCCATGCCCTGGAGACACCGTATTCAAAGGATGGTGGTCCATATGACGACGGTGGTCTAGACTATGGCATGACAAGGCGACGTGCCTGTAACGAACCTACAGGTGTATGGTCATCCGGCGTGACCGAGATGCCTGAGTGCAAGATAGCTTGATGCAGAACGGAGATAACGTTGGACGAACCTTCGACATACATCTACCAACTCTATTTCCGCATGTGACGTCAACTGCGCGCACGGACGATCGCAACGATGCATACCTCGCGCCGTGTATGTGGGGAAATGGGCCAAGTACTAGGCCCCTGGGCAGGGGGCGATCTGAGGGCAGCATTGCAGCAAAGTACCCACGTCCAAGGCTTGATAGATGATGATAGGTGAGTCGTGCCGGCCGCGCGCACTCGCACTTGCTGCGAGTCGGGCCGACGAGCACGGTCACTCGGCGACCGAGATCTGCGCTGCGAGTGCTGGGACAAGCCTGCGTACGTACGCGGATACAATGGTGCGGCGCGAGCAGTGTCTGGAGTAGACTCACGCGGGGCGCGGATCTCGAGCGTGGTGGTGGGCACAGCGTGTCACGGGTGCGTGGCCAAGGGCGGCACCCCAGAAGACGGCGCAGCACGCAGCGGGTAGTGCAGGCTACGTACGACGGCCATCGGCATCGGACAAACCTACTCGCTCGCAGGAGCGTAGGACCCTGGTGCGGCTGGCGCGTTGCAGCTGGGAAGACAGCCGGCACTCCACCCTGCGTTCCTGTCCACCGTGTGCAGGCGGACAGCAGAGCCCAAGTGTCAGCAATGACGTGACGCAGGCATAAGCTCTCGAGCAGCTATGCAGACCTCATTGCTGGAGATTGGAGAAGCAGAGGCGCAGTGCGTCGAGGCTGGGCGAGCATGATAGTGTGCAATACTTCGGAGAAGTTTTTGCAACTTCATGAACGAAGTAATTATTCTCACTATTACACGGGCGCCAAAGGAGCCTCCACCGGGCCACTTTCCGTTTTGGGCCCGGTCGCCGAGGAACACGGTACACGTGACCGCGCCGCGACGCGTCCTCGGCGAGCCGGTCTGAGTCAGCGGGCTCGCGAGGCAATGCCAGCGCGCCGAATGGCCGGAGCAAAGAGCCGCTCACAGCAGCAGAGCACTGTTTCCAAGCTGAATGAGCACGCACTCACGTAGAGTCATCCACGGCACACGTCCAAGACTTCGTTTGTCATCTCAACTCTCGTTCATTCAACGTTACCAACTACTGCTACGACTGCTACTACAACTCTTCAACATTGGACCCACATCCACGGCAGGTCCGCTTCGTCACCAGCCGGTCCCCCACTTTGAGACCCGGCTTTGCTTCGTGAAAAAATATCGTGTGCTCCGAGATAGGTGTTATCAGATGCGTGAAAAGCATGAAGGAGAAAATGGCAGGGTGAGTCAGGTGGGGTGGCATAAGGAAGATAGATGCAAGCGAAGATTGTTCCAAAGTTCGAGAGGACAGGAAAAACCGAGAGTTGAGATACTCGGAAGCACAGCCGGGTATCAGGATGAGGATACCGCCCCGCGGCCAATGCGATGCGATGGATTCGCAGAGAGAAGAGAGAAAACTTGAGAGGCACACAATGGGTGTGGTGCATCGACTTGACGAAAATACGACGAAGAGACCACGGTCGCCGAGATGAATCCGATATATCACGGGGAAAAGACGAAGATCGGATGGAGAGAGAAAACTGGATGAGACGATGTGCAAGGCAGACGATCGCACGCGTGACGCTCAAGGTCCGGCAATGCCAGTCGCGCACGCCGGACGCTGTAAGCAGTGCTATCCGCCGGGGGTGTCGCAGTGTCTCGAGCCAGGAAAGGCAACAAATGCCTCGGGTGGTGGAGAAGACCGGTTGCATGAGTGCTGGTGTGAAACGGAATAGATATGATGCGGAAAGTCTATGTCGGATATCGTGATGTGTCAGACCGCGATTTGCGCGACTTGAGACGTCGCCGCGCGCGGAAGACGCTGAACTTCACGCGCAGGGCAATCCTCGCCCATTGCTGACGGAGCGCGTCAGAGCAAGACGGCCTGCAGGCACATTGAGTGAGTCTCTCGCGCAGGCAGTGGCAGGCTCGAAAGGACACGTACACTTCGTCAACCCGCGCGCCATCGACGGTGAACTGCTGAGCAGCATGCTCGCTGTCGCTCTTCTCGGAGCTGTTGTCCAAGGAAGTCTCCTTCGCCTGAGAGCTCGCTTTCTTCGAGTTCTTCGAGTTCTTCCTCCCCAGAATCGCACTAGTCCCACTGCACCGACGCGACTTCTTACGCTTCTCTTCGGACTCACACTCCGGCTCGTCACCGAAGAACGGTGACTCGTAGAGCGGTGACTCGTGGAGCATGCTCGGGGAGTGATCGTCAAGTGAGTCAACAGGCGACGAGGAGATCAATTGGGGCTCGTTCGTGTAGTCCGAATAGGGAACAGACACGTAGGAGGGCCGGAACGCGGACCTTGAGTGAACGACGGGACTGCGGCGCGTGGCGGCGTGCGACGCGAACGGGGAGTAGTTTGACTGCGACTCATTGTCGTCAAACACGTCCTCGTCTTCATCCTCACCTGCTTCGGTCCAGTCGCGCTCCCACTCGGGGCGCGTGTAGGAGTACGCGCTCGGGTAGCGGTGGTCGGCGTGGCGGCTGGTGCTACGGGATCGCGCGTCGTGGCTGGTGCGCCGCCGACGCGAGGCAGAGACCGTGCGGGAGGTGGTTGGGAGGACGGGGAAGTCGCGGTAGTCCGGGTCGTGAAGGTCGCCGTGGCGGTCGACGTAGGCACGCGTCTGGCCGTGCTTGTGATGCGTCGGACTCGCTGTGGACGAGCTCGAGGACGAGGACCCACTCGCGTAGGCGGGGTCGAGCAGGCGGGAGATGTCTGCTGCGCGTGAGCTGGGTGCGTACATGGAGGAGTGGTGGTGGGTGGGGAGGATGGTTGCGATGTGGGGGATGGGGGAGTGGGAGCGGTGGGAGTGGTGGTGGAGATGCTGTGCGTGGCGATGGGGGGAGGGCGGCGGGGAGGAGGTGGCGGACATGGCGCAGGGGAGGGGAGGGGCGGCGAGGGCCAGGGCGATCGGGGGCGGGCTATATACGCAGGCATGGGTCAACAGGCCGCTCGCCTCTCGGGTTGCCCATCGGGCATGCGATCTGATGGGCGTCTGTGGTTCCCGGCAGATGCCCGTGGAAGACTCCCACGGTTTCTGCAGAGAGTGGCCGAATATTTCGTGCTCTCCCTATCAGGCCGGGCGCAAGGCCGCAACGTGCTTTCCCAGCAGCTGCAGGCTGGCTTCCACTCTATTCTAATTCCTCCCCCCTCCCTCGTCGCCCTGCCCCTGTGATCCTGCAAGCAGCAAATTCGACACACGCGTCCACACACACGGCATCGATAGCTCTCCTCGTCCCGGTCGTCCGCGCATGTCCACCGCTGCTCAGTCACAAGCCGGTTGTCCTGCACGCCGGCGCCCTGCCGAACCAACCACTGCACGCCGCTGAGCTATGCCTCTCCGAATGGCAGGGCGCCGATGTCGTCCCGACAGCAACCCTCGGCCATTTGCTCGGCCGAGCGTCTGTTCGCTACGCGTCGCCACAATATCATACGTGACCGTCGACGTCCTATCTCTCATCCGCATATGTACGCTCGACAGCACGGCCAGTGTCTAGCCGTCGTCCACCACATCGTGGCTGGCCAGGACGTTCTACTCGCACTCACGCTGCCTTTGGCGAGAGCCCAGCCATTTTAGTGCATTATCGTCATGCCTATTGCACCCCCACCTGGTCCCATGCGCACTGGCCGGACAGCTCGCAGCTGCACCGTATCTGACTCATTCTGCGCTTGGTCATCCCCCCTTGCGCATGTTCGCGTCCTCCCGGCCCCTGGAAATGACTGGGTCTACTGAACGCAATGGCTGAATCATACGCTCCCACCCAATCACGGTGATTCGTACACAAGGCGTGCGATGTTGACAACTATGGATCGACCTCCGCACGACATCCGTCAGCCTCTACGATTACTCTCGAGCGCTCACCCAGCGCCAGACGCAACCTCCACTCTTCTATGACACCACGCCGACGAAGTCGGTGCGGAGACTGCATACCCAGTACTCACTCCGAATACAGTCACCACTGACGCTCATCCTTACTATTCGCAGCATCCATTTCCGCGGCATGCAAGCTTCGATCCTCCGGTTCATTCATCTCATGCTTATGGATAATCCTCTTCTGACCACACCTCATGTGGCCCTCAGCCTCTAGGATTCGCGGTCGGGGCTACGCGGCGCATGACGCACCATCGATTCATCGAATACCACTTGTGTACCACCCCTCACTTCCGTCTACGAGCACGACACACCCGCATGCCCGCACCCAGAGCTTAATTCCACCCGCGCTAACTCCAAGCTCGATCATCCCACCTCGCCCGATGAGCACGGTACCCCACACGCGCTGAAAACCAAATTCGCCCGATCCCGGACGTTCAGTACAGGCACCATACGCGTCTCGCTGCGCAATGACTCTGCCCTTGCGCGCGCCCCGGATGGCAGCGCTGCCGCAGCTCTAAGCAACATCGCTCGACCCCGCACCCGCGCCGCGCCGCAGCCAATAACCTACTGGGGCGTGCCTGCGTGAGATCTTATCTCTCTTGCGCCTCGCCTGGATCCGGTCCGGCATCGGTTGCCCGTTCTGGCTTTCATACTGAACACCCCCAGCCCAGTTATGCCCGGACGAATCACGTTCAAGCGTCCCACATGATTTCGTGTCCCCATCGCCCTCAATCGATACTCTATCACCCGCTAATGCAGAGGGAGGATACACATCGAGACGCATCCGGACACCCGCACGCCTGGATCCTCGGTGTGCCGGTCGATGGGACGTGCTCTAGGACGCACTGGCCAGTATCAAAGCACAGATGACTCTCAGATGACACCGTGTATGGCTCACCGGGCAAGCGCTCCGGGCAGGTCGCATCCAGCCAATCTTATCCGTTGAGCGTGTCTTCTCTCCTAGGAGATACCACTCTAGGCAACGTATCCGGGCATCTCGACCTTCCTGTGGACTGTGCGTCTCACTTTCATCCGACGGCGTCTTTGCATGGCCTGTGGCCCTCGCTCGACGATAGGCTGGGCGAAAAGGTTCGTCGATCTGTCATCGCTATCTTGCAGTCTGGGCAGTCCGGATAGGCGCGCCGAGCTTGCATCATGTTGAGCACCTCACATTCCCCCGATCTCGATCGCGTGTACGGGGTCAGACGGCAGGGGTCCCGTATACTTACGCCATGATATGTGTTTGCAAGCACATTGAGTCGAGGATCACTCAGGCGCGCGCATTACGTGGGCGGGCGGGGAAATGCTCACTAGTCAAAGTCATCGACGCCGCAGGCCTATGCAAATCGAACCATACACTTTCTGTCAGGGTGGAATGGTGCTCTCATGCTGCAGCTCGATAGACTTTTCTACTCTCGTGCGGGAGACGTTCCGAGTTCTATATTCGGATATGGCCACTTGGCTGCTTCCAGGCTGCCTTTCAATGCCTCTCAAGCGTGTATTGGGTTCCCTGCGTCCACCACTGTTCATTGGCCCACCTGCATGTTGACCACCCACCCAATGTCCACCACTTGCGTTCCCCCTGTGATCCCGATGAACCTACCGAGATACCCCCGTGCTAGCCCGTCAACTCACGGGCACGGACCGCTGCTCACCAGCTATGGACGCCCACCCGCGGGGAGCGTCTGCAAACCTACGACCTTCTCATCGGCGATTCTATCTAGATGCATCTCAATCGCTCTTCGCCCGACGACGGACGGTGGACCTGGATTGGCGTCGCGACTCCGAGGTTACGTGGAGGGGCCACCGAGGATATAGCCTGTTCGATGATCTTGGCTCTCAGAATAGCAGCCCAGACAACCTCGTGATTTGGACCTGGTGGCGCGTGTCCCCAGCATACGCCATGAATGCGGTATGCAAGCCCGATGGATGAAAAGGCTCCCCTATGCACCGCAGAAACGCCTCTCCGAGGCGACGCCTCCGATTCGAACCCGAAGAGTGCCGGTTGAAAATGCCGGGGGTTCCTGCATTAGAGTTCACCGAGGGGAACACGCATATGTAAGTGCAGTGCACTCATACCTCAGCTACGTCGCTCCGTTGGATGAGTGTACAGGCCCGACGTCTCTCCGATCGAGGCCAACTGATCCGCTTAGTCGTCGCCAACAAGCTTATTCGCGCGCGGGTCTTCGATCGACCTTCTCCGTTCGCTCAGTCGTGAGCCATTCGTAATCCGGCACAAACGCGGCGACAACCATTGGATCACTCTGCGGTGGGTTGCTGTCTCACTCTATACGCGTGTATGTGACCTGAGCGGCTTTCTTATTGTCGAGTTGACGATCTGAACATAGGTTGACAGATGGAGGTCAGGACAATCACGGACCCCGGTGCTGACTTCAAACTGTCGTCGCAATCACGACGCGGTTCCCACCCAAACAAGCCCTATCTGAGATACTCCTGCCGTTACATCTTCAACATGCTCGATGCGCCTGGCTGGCGTACGCACGGGGGCGCACCCGTCTCCGATGCCCCCGCCCAACCAGTGCGTCCCAGCAGCCCTATAACAACCGAAAATCAGCGACTCGTCTCCCTCCGCCACTTCATCTCCGCCTCGCTTACGACCTGCTGTCGCGCAGAGTTCGACGCCTCCCGCACGCGTCGCCTCCAGGCGGGAGACGGCCTCTCACGACGCGCCGCAGGGCACGACGGGCGGAACATCTCGGCCTCGTTATCGCGCCACTGGGTGGTCGCGCAGCATGCTACCAGAAGGCCCTCGTTATGGCGCGGCCTGCGCGGTGGGGACGCGTAGGTGCGTTAATGGGCGTGGTGGACGGTGGACTCAAGCCAGCCGCGTTCGTCGCCCTCTTGCCAGCGCCCAGGTTGCCCGCCGAGACCGCAGTCGTCCTGGGAATGCGATGATAAACTTTCATGGTACACGCTCACGGGCTGCTCACATTGTAGCGGCGTGGTCCTGGGCGCCCGAGGAGATGCCATGTTTAGTAAAACTAACCTTTATTGTGCGTGTGCTGCACAGCAGCTGGCCTTGAAGAGACCACAGGTGAGTGGATGAATGTCATAACCTTGACAAATTCTCGGTCGCACGTTTGCTCATTTCTCTCGGACTCCTCGTGCATAGAACTGTTCCAACTATAGATAGATCGACATAAGCCCTTATCTCAGGGTCCCGTGAGTGGCCTCTGAATCCCCTCGTGCGAGTTTTGCGATTAATACACCTGAATTGCACTGCCAGACTGCGCAGAATATCGTATGAAATCACATATCGCACGAGATACGCATCGTACACACATCTCATCTACAGCACGAGGAATCAGCCCACCGGAGTACTGCCGAGTAATCCTACGGAAGGCTCTATCCACACAAGATCGCAACCATACTCGCTGATCGTGCCATATCGTCTAGTATCGATCCGATAGCAGAGCTTTGCGGACATAACGTGCACTCGGTACGCAAGGGGATTCGACAAGAAACGTTACGTCGCCGCATCGATCAGGATCTGCCCCGGATGGGTGGTGGACTGTGGACGTTCCCCGGACTCACATGATTGACCTTTCAATTGTTCTGCGCACCCTGCGGGACGACCTTCCGCGCCACACATCTACACGATGTGCGTGTGCTGTTCCTGCGGAATGCGTTTATCGTCTTCTATCACTCACTTCGTTTGTCCACTGGCCCACCACGCTGCTGATCTTCGTGTCGAGTCAGACTGCCGGTGGACACCCTTCCGAGTGGCGGCTTCTCCGGTGAATCGGAGGATGGTACACGAGCATACGGCTAGCGTGCATGCTATCGTGCCGATGGAATCTCTGCTTGGAACTCGACTGCGAGACGGACTTAACGCTCCGAGGCCTCGAGGTCGCATGCACAGCATGTCGTACCCGTACCGTGATTACGCCTGATGATGGCGTGGCTGAACGTGGCTGGCACATCTATGCATGAAGCACAATCTCAAACCTGGTATGTTGCGTCGTAGCGGTTCATCGAGCTCACGATGCAAGTAGGTGGGCTTGTTCAGCCTGTAGCTCCCGACTTCAGCCGCAGCGCAGTCTCACGAGACCACAATGTGGAAACATCGCGTCAACACGCTCAGAGAGTGGGCGTGCTACTGCGATAGAGAAAGCCCTGCCATAAGGTTTACCCGTACGAAAGCGACGCTATTGAATTGGTGGACAGCCTTGCCTCGCATTGTACAGGCCTCTCCGTGCTTAGCGACAAGCCTCTGCCGTGACTGAATGGCTGAACACGCACTGGAATGAGTCAGCTCTTGCACTCTAGGCCCGCGCTGACGGATTCTACGCCATCGGCAGTCTTGGGAACATTGCTGCGCTGTCAGTGGGTCCTCGCTCCTCTCCTGGTCGGTTATCTGCTGAAGGCTGTATTGCGCGAGGGGGACAACGGGTCGTCCGTCACACCGCGATGCCCCAAGCCCCCTTCTGCTGGAACAGGCCTGCGACGCATTGTGCGGTACCTCTCGCGACTGGAGCTCAGGGAACAATATTTCCTATTTTATCGCCCATTTTGCACTCGCCGTTACGCGTGTACGACCATGAGGCGCCTTGAGGCAGCTTGAGGTGAGCATTTGATCCTGTCAACAGTCTAACATCAGACGCGTTCCCGGGACCGCCGTATGGCGTCCAACCAAGAGGTTACCGTCGCATTCGGCACCGTACCTCGCTCGTCGCTGTGGTATTTGCCTGGCATCCCGACCAGAGCACCAAGGCTCTGGGTCTGCGAATCCCGCCGGGACGCGTGATCGGATCAACGATCGCGCTCACGTTGGCGATCGTTGCTTTCGCCGCCTCCGAGGCTCTCAGACCGACCATCGCTGGGAACGAACGCGAGTGACCACGGCACTTGGACTGCAACCCTTGCTGAACGTGCTGAAGGATGCATCCCTCATGTGGAATTCAATTATCCCTCAAGTGCAGTCAGGGTCCTCGGGCGTCCACTAAAGCATACAGTCCCTTGATTCGCTCGGCAGCTGCGACACGGCGCTGGAGCCACGCAGGAACTACACTCGCAACCAGCCACCTGGTTTATGCGTACCATGGCACACTGATTCTACCCTGGAAGAACCCCATCTCGTTGCTGGACCCTCGCTCTGCGCACTATCTCTATTCTTATGCCGACCACGAGGTTGTCCCTCAACATATCCAAGGCCACCATCACCTGCAGGCATGGATACGGAAGTCCTGTTTCGTGCCAAAGAAAGAATTCGTTATCGGCTACAGACGAGTTCTGATGTGCTGAAACGATCACGCGCGAGTATTTGCTTCCGTGTCTCTTTGTGCCTACTGCGTTCGGTTCCTGTATCGATTCGGTACACACATGTGCATCGTCATTTAACTTATGTCAAAACGTCGCATATGCCAGAACGATTCGGACGCCATGTAGTAGAACGTGAATGCGCATTGTGCTTGCCACGGTAGGCGACTACATCGCGCCGCTTAGCGCCCGTACCTGCGTTCCCCGTGGGGTAGATGTCCCACGCTGTGCGTCATGCATGAGCAGCAGAGGCGAGCAAGCGCAGCGCAACGCCGTCTCGACGTGAGAAAGCCCGCGACCCAACGCGCAAGCGCATAGCGCGCCCAGCAACAGCCCGTTCGACCGCCCCTATCTCGAGCTCGTGTTCTACAGACCGATTTGGGTCTAGCTCGCCAGAAGTATCGGAACACACCTTACTGCTTATCTGCAGATTGGGAAGAACCGTCGTTGTAGCGGCCAATGTGAGTACCGAGGCCCTTTCCTCACCGCCCATGGACGACGAGACTGAGCTCGAGCGCGTGGAACAAACCTCGCTAGTTGCTTCAGTAGGAGCAGAGAGATGGAGACGCAGCCGTTGCTGCCTTCGCGCGATGTTCGTCGCAGTATGTTCTAGCCTTTGACCTTACCAAGTAGGCAGTTGTGCTGAACGATGAGGAAGGCCGACTGGCGGTTCTGAAGACTGCCATTGCGGCGGTTGTGCTGGCAGCTGCCGTCGCGGCTCTGCTAGCCTACTCTGGCATCTTTGCCCGGTATGGGCACCCTGCACACTCGCCTGTAAGGAGGCCGTCATTCGGTGAAGACGACGAGCGCCCTGGTCGGCTTCCTGGTGCGTGCTCTGAGCATATGCAGGCCACTAGCAACTACATGCTGAGTCTATCTGCCGCCAGTGATGGGATACAACAGTAGGGCCATTCATTTCCTTCTCTTACGCCGCCCCAGCTGACTGAACGGATCATACCAGCTTGGAACGCCTATTATGTACGCCGCCCTCCGTGACGGCCTTCGTCCCGGACCTCACCTCATCTGACAGTGTGACATCAACGAGGACAAGATCCTCAAGACCGCGGAGCTCATGCAGTCGCTCGGACTGAAGGTTCTTGACAGCCGCACCGTCACGTCTCCTCATTGTGATACTAACCACCCGTCGGAAGGACCTTGGGTACAACTACGTCAACGTCGATGATTGCTACTCAAAGAAGGAGCGCAACGAGAACGGCGACATTGTCGAAGGTAGGCCTCCGTATTACGCATCCGCACTGCTACTGCCTAATGCCGATGCTATCACTTGCTGTCTTGTAGATCCGGACAAATTCCCGTCTGGTATGAGAACCCTGACGGACAAGATACACGAAATGGGCTTGTGAGTGCAGCGTCGAACGACCGCCGTATCGTCCCACTCATCCAATCATGGCCGATACAGCAAAGCTGGCATAGTGAGCTGTGTGCCTGAGGCCACTCCGTGACCGACAGAGCTCACCCTGCATCTAGTATAGCGATTCTGGCTGGTTCACCTGCCAGCTCTACCCGGGCTCCTTCCAGAATGAAGACAGGTCCGTCACTCCTCGGAAGCCTAGCATAGCCTGTCTGACGTAGCATAGGGACATCAAGCTGTTCCGGGATGAGTGGAACTTCGACCTGCTCAAGTGAGTAGCGCGCTCGTCGCAGTCACCATAGTGCTGATTGTGCGCACAGGTACGACAACTGCGCGAGTACGTAGAATGACCTGTGTGAAGAGTGAAAGAGATGCTGAGGAAGCGTCCCTAGTACCATTTGACAGCGTCATCAAGGAGGGCATGGTCGGAAGTCAGTGGAACAGAAGGAGAACGCCGTCACTAACTCTGCTGACACATTTCGCTTACAGAGTTCCAGCGGATGGCAGGTGCAATCGAGAAGTTGTCCAAGAGCACCGGAAGGCCGCCCATTTTGTTCTCTCTCTGCCAATGGGGCGAGGTGGGCCCTGCTTCATTTACTGGTATTATTTCGCTGTTTATTGATGAGATCTGTAGGAACAACCGTGGTTGTGGGCACAGAAGATCAGCCAGACATGGAGGGTAAGTGTGCCCTGCTTCTCAACCTTTCTCCAGTCAACCAACAATGCGCGTTCGTAGACCACAGGAGACATTGGTGCCAACTGGGGGTCCGTCATGGACATCCTGAACCGGTCAGTGGTACACAGACTCATCTTTTCCTGGCTGACCGATTTCATGCAGCAACTCATTCATTACTTGGGCGAACAACTTTTATGCACACAACGACATGGACATGGTAAGTGGGCACCTATATCGCCCGTGACAACTCAGCTCAAATGGCGCAATGACTATTAGCTCGAAGTGTGAGCTCCCTCCATGCATGTATGACGGCGAGTCAACTGACGCTTCGCAGCGGCAACGGCGAGCTTTCCTACGAAGAAGCAAAGACGCACTTCACTGCATGGGCGCTCCTCAAGTCTCCCCTGCTTATTGGGACAGACGTAAGGTTTCGGCCATGCGCATTCGCAAGTGTATACATTGACTACGGTATTAGCTACCTTCCGCGTCCGAGGAGACCCTGTCAATCCTCAAGAACGAGGAAATCATCGCGATCAACCAGGACCCGGTCGTTGGGACCAGTGTCAGCCCTTTCCGGTGGGGATTGAACGTAGGTCGAATGTGGCGCTGTGCGATGCTCGTTGAGACTGAGATGCTATGCGCAGCCGGACTGGACCTACAACTCGACACACCCAGCACAGTACTGGAGCGGAGAGAGCGAGAATGGCACTGTGATCATGCTGGTGTGTGTCGTCTCCTTCGTTCGATGCGATGTAGTACTGACTCGGACGCGGTTCGCTGACCTCGACAGTTGAACACGCTCGACGAGCCGGCTGATCTGACGTTCAACCTGACGGAATCACCCTGGCTGAGGGCTGGGCGACAGTACTCCGTTCGCGTGCGTACAGCTTCCTCTTGAGGTCGCGCGACTGACGGTACTAATGCCGACCAAAACATATACAGGACCTCTGGACCCATACGGACAACGGGACGGCGGTGCGCAGCTTCACCGCCCGCGCGGTGCCGGCGCACGGTGTCGTGGCGCTGCTGCTTAAGGACGCGGGCGACGAGCCTGAGGGCTTGTGGCCGCCGTGCATGCGCCTAAATTGGTGCACGGCGGAGAACGGAACGATTTATGATGGAGAGCACTTAAGGCTGACCGAGCTCTGAGCACTGAACAGCGCAGAGGGTCGATGTCTTGGCTGGCGGCCGAGGACGCTGTATGATGGTGGTGGAAGTGATTCAATCATGTATTGAAAACTGTATGTATAACATGGACACTTCAGCGCTGCAGCTGGACGTCCTTGATGCATCTGTGTTGATACATGTGCATGGACAGATACATCTGAGCCATCATTGAATACGGTACGTAGCCCGTCGACTTTGCCCGGGGGTGGTCACATTGACTCAAGTATGATTTGGCAGGGTCATTTGCGCGCTGAGATGCACTTGATGAATCACGCTGTGTGACACCATCCTTGACGAGAAGGGCCTTCGAGTGGTCAGCCGCGGGGTTAGAGTGCGCTTGTGTGGCTCGAGACACTGAGGCGGCCCACATTGCCACGGCGCGTGATGTCCACATGAGGGCGGTAGCTACGGAAAGCTGTTCTCGCACCATGTGGGCGCATCGACTTCCCCGCCAGGGTGCGAGAAAGAGGGAGAAGGGCCGCGTGGACGAGCGAGGCCGGGAGGAGGGACGCTTGGCGGGGCGGGGCCACGTTTCTGGCGGGCAGGCGAGAGGCGCGATCGCGGGCGATCGGGCGGGAGCAGGCGGCCAGAAAGGCAATTTTCGCGTGCCGGCACTCGGGACGGCGCGGCCGATGCCGGGAGCGCCCGCGGGAGAACGCGCTAGCGGGTCACGTGGGCGTGTAGTGGGGCGGGATGGCGGTGGCTGAGCAAGAAAGACGGCCGCAGCGGGCTCAGCGGGGGCTCCTGCCCTCTCCGGCTCCCGGTGACTTCATCTCGTCCACAGACGCTCTCCCTCCACAATTAAATATGTATATTCCTCCCTGATGCCCCGGCCATCCCCGCACCCTTCTTTTCGCGAACCCTCACCTTCTCTCCCGCGACCGTCCCTCCTCCCGCACGACCCTCCCTCTCTGGTTCACGAACTCATACCAGGACAGGCATCGTACGGCTAACGCCAGTATGTCTAGCAAAGAACAAAACGTCCAAGACCATACCGACTTTGAGAAGCGACCAAACAAGGGCATGGTCGTAGCGAACGAGTTCGATGTGTACGGAGATGAAGAGTCTGCGGACAGTGCGTCCTGCGATCCCCATCACTCACCTATTACTCACTGCCGCTCCTCATGCAGTCAAGTACCGCACCATGGTGTGGTGGAAAGCCGCCGCACTCATGCTTGCGGAAACGGTCTCGCTCGGAGTGCGCACTTCCCTCAGTCACTCCCCGCATCGCCGTCTGACAAATTCTGCAGATCTTGTCCATCCCGTCCGTGTTCAACAGCCTTGGCATGGTTGCCGGCTGCATCCTCGTCATCAGCCTCGGCGGTATCGCGACCGTAACAGGCTACATGATCGGCGCCTTCAAACTGCGCTACCCGCACGTACATAACATGGCCGACGCGGGCATGATCCTCGCGGGCCCGATTGGCCGCGAGGTCCTCGGCGCCGCACAGGTCGTCTTCATGGTCTTCCTCTGCGGGAGCCATGTCCTTACTGGCCTCATCGCGTTTGACACCAGTGCGTCATGCTCCACCCACAGAATCGCGCATTGGAGCTCATTTGCTGCTTTCATATAGTCACTTCGGGCGCGTCGTGCTCCGTGCTTTGGGCGGGCATTTCCGCGATCATTTGCATTGCCTTGACGTTGCCGAGGACGCTCAATGGCATCTCTTACCTCAGCGTCGCGTCCTTCATCTCCATCGTCTGTGAGTCTCGTGCATTCCGTGCGATCAGTGTTTGAGCTCACTCGAACTCCTAGCCGCCGTCTTGATCACGATGATAGGCGTCGGTGTCACGGGGCACCAGGGTGGCGTCACTGTAACCGCGAATCTCAAGTTCGCTAGCGGCTTCCTCGCTGTGACAGATATTGTGAGTGCAGATAGAGACGCTGCGATGACACAACGTGAATCTTACTCTCTGAATAGATTTTTGCCTACGCGGGTTCGTACCAAGCGCCTAGCACGATTCACGTGCGGTAACTCACCTCTACGCCAGGACATGTCGGATTCTTCACATTCATCGCCGAGATGAAAGAGCCGCAGGTGGGTACCGCCAATCTCACCGGTCGTCGATCACCCCATCTCAGCGAACGCTCCATCGATAGGACTTCGCAAAGGCGTTGTACGCCCTGCAGATCGCCGACACGACCCTCTACCTGATCGTCGGTATCGTCGTCTACGCCTACGCGGGCAGCAACACCGTGTCGCCCGCGCTCGGAAACACGGGCACGACGCTGCGCAAGATTGCGTACGGTATCGCTCTGCCGACGATCATGATTGCGGGCGTGATCAACGGGCACGTATGCGCCAAGCTGGTGCGTACCGTTGCCAGAGACTATCTCCTAGATGAAACGCTCACGTCGTCCCATTTTGTCGTACACCAGGTGTTCGTCAGATTGTGAGTGCATCCGCAAATGCAATGGAAAGTTCAGTCTGATTGCCCGTGGGCTAGGTTCCGTCGCAATGGCGTTGCCTCCCGACACCTGACCGCACACTCGTGGACCGGCTGGCTAACGTGGATTGCCATTTGCTTCGCGATCTGGGCGGCTGCGTTCATCATCGCTGAAGTGTGAGTGTCTTCTCTCCTCTCGTGTGCTTGTCTTCGTGTGTCACTCTCCGGACTGCATGTGGGAGACGCAGCGTGTGTACCTTGGAAAAGACCTGTCAAGGCCACGGTCATGGCTATTCGCACGCGGAGTGGGAGGGACTCCTCCAGTTGCATCCCCACAATCGCCTGCGCTTTCCTCCCTTATTTCCATTTCTGCCTACGACAAATTGCTGACGTGCCCTGCGCGCCCTGCAGGATCCCGTTCTTCAACGATCTCCTAGGAGTTATCTCCGCGCTCTTCGCAAGGTGCGTATAACCGCGCGCCTCCCTCCCGTGCGCCGCGCTCACAGATCCCCACCCGACTCCCACACAGTTGGTTCACATACGGGATTTCCGTGAGTGTCGTCTTTCCCCCACACGAGCGAACCACAGACTGAACAAGCCGCGCATATGGGGGTATTCGTAGGGCATCTTCTGGTTCCATCTGACGCCGCGCTCTGAGCGATGGGCGACACCGTGGCAGCGCTGCAAGACCGTCTTCTGGTCCTTCATCATTCTGGTGCGTGTTGGTGTCGGCGCACGTGGACCCTAACCCTAGACTCATTCCCTCCGTTATCGGCAGATGGGTGCCTTTATCATGGTGGCGGGGCTGTACTCCAGCATCTCCAGCATCGTCGACGGTAGGCCGCTCTTCCATCAGCGCGGAGAACGTTCGCTGACAGCGAGTGCAGGATACAAGAGCGGCGAGTTCGCAACACCGTTTACGTGCGCGAACCAGGGCCTGTCATGAGAGGCTGTCTGTCGCGCAGGGGCGGTGGGCGTGGATACGGCCGCGGGCCGCGCGACTTGCGACGTGCGAAGGGAGCACGCAGCTCGCTCGAGCGTGCATCTAGCCAGCGCCGGTGGGTCTTTGGCTGTGGGTCGCCGGTACTGGCTACGCAACGCGCACCCGCTGTGCCCTCTGAGCACAGCGCGTGTCCGTACCGCAGATGTATCATTTTATAATACGTTGTATATCACAGCCCACGATGTACGAAACGCAAAGTTACGATGACACCCTCCTAGTCCGGGGATACAAATGAATGAAAGTGCTACCAATGACATGATGGGTCTGGACCGCGTGCGCGATTGAGTGTGAAGGGGGATATCGAGCCGTGTAAATGTCTCTCACCGGGACGCCCCTTCGTCTTCTGGATGTGTGCATCCGCCCTTCGCGAACGTGCCTCGGAGCCGCATGCGTCGTCATCGATGGGGATGGAAGGGCCAAGGGCGGTTCGGGCGTGCTCGCACGGGCGTCGAGGCTGGGACCGGGCGCGCGGGGCACTCCCAGGCAGGGCGATGCGTCATCGTGCAGGTGACTGCGAGGGGGCGTCGCCGTTGGGCGCAGCTGCCTGCGACGGCTGGGTGTGCTGAGAACAGGCTGGCCGTCGTTCGCGGGAGCGTGCGAGGGACTCTGGTGGCAGTCGGCGGTGGGCGGTGGGCGCAGCCACCGGGGCATCGAGATCGGGATCTGAGCCGCGCGTGCGATCTGGATTGGGTATATATCGACCCCTTCGGGAAGCGCAACTCACCTCCCAAGTCTCTCCCTGCACACATCCCTCGAAGGAGACACTCCTCCGCGGCCTGTTCAACCCGCGGCTGACTGCTCATCCAGTCAGCAGACACATTTGTGGGGCAGTAGCACAGAAGTGCGAGTCGCTCGCGCACGCCGACGTCGGTGGTGCGGCTACTGGCCGAACCTTGTTTAGACACTGGTGGCACTCGGTAAGCAGGCGTGCATCGACACGGAGGAGACACACGCGCCTAGATAGTCGCCCCTGCCACCCAGTCTCCCCTCCCTCGCCTGATCGTGCTCGCTCAATCACCCGATACCCCGCACGTCCTCATTTACTACTTATTGGAGATTCCTGCGTCCGAGGTGCGCTTCCTGCACCTCTCCCTCCGGGGACGTGCCCCCCTATAAAGCGCGGGCTGACCGGCTTGCGTACGACAGACAGTGCGCCGCCGACACCGACTTGACTCGACATGATCAACCCAGACGTTACCCCGGACTCGCCCATCGACGAGCAGCCCGCCATTGGCGTCATCGGCATGGGCTCCATGGGCACGATGTATGCCAAATTCTTGTGCGAAGGCGGATGGAAGAAGTAGGCATGCACGCGGTACTGCCGTTGTGCTGCTCGGTCTGACTCTGGCGTCCAGAATCTACGTATGCGACCAGCCGAACAAGTACGAGACGCTCAAGGCCAAGTACCAGGGTGAGTCAGGCGCCTTGCCCTCCTGGTGTGTTCACATAGCTCATCGTCGCCCGCTACAGACAACCCCCATGTCCATGTACTGGTGGACGGCCACCAAGTGTCCCGGATATCGGACTTCATCATGTACTCGGTGGAGGCAGAATTCATCGACCGCGCTGTAGCCACGTACGGACCCTGTACGTCGAGCGCCTGCTCTTCTCACGCACTCCGCATCTCATCCCTCGACCCGCGCAGCGACCAAAGTGGGCGCGATCGTCTCAGGCCAGACGTCCGTCAAGGCCCCGGAAAAAGCGGCGTTCGAAAAGTATCTCCCAGAGGACGTCCACATCGTGTCGTGTCACTCGCTGCACGGCCCCACGGTCTCCCCATTGGGCCAGCCTCTGGTAGGTGCTCCCGCGCGGTTCGCCCGGGGTAAACCCAAAGTCTCATGGCTTAGTTCCAGGTCATCATCAAGCATCGAGCACCTGAATGGGCGCTCCGGTTGGTGGAGAACATACTGCGCCCGCTACGATCGCGCTACGTCTATCTGTCCTACGAGGACCATGACATCGTTACTGCGAACACACAAGCAGTGACACACGCGGCGTTCCTGAGGTAAGCGCACCTGCCCGGGGTCTCCCATCGATATGCGCGAGCCCAGTCTGACACCTATTTGCCTTGTTCACTAGCATGGGCACAGCATGGGCGAATGAGAAAGAGTACCCCTGGGAGACCGGTCATGCCGTCGGAGGCATCGAGACGGTGAAGGTGAACATCATGCTGCGAATCTACTCCAACAAGTGGCACGTCTACGCGGGGCTCGCGATCCTGAACCCGTCCGCCAAGATCCAGATCGACCAGTACGCGCGGAGCACGACCGAGATCTACAAGCTCATGATCATGGGCGACGACGCGGGCATGCGCAGGCGCATCTACGACGCGCGCGACAAGGTCTTCGGCACCAAGGCGCGCGACGGCTCCGTCACGACGCGCGCACCGATCCTGCTCAGCGAGGACATCCTCGACCGGTTCAGCCTCTGGCGACACCGGCGCGGCTCGGCGGCGACCGCGGACGGGCAGGAGATCGCGGAGAACGGCGTCGGAGACGTGCCGCCGAACACGCACCTCGCGAATTCGCACCTGTCGCTGCTCGCGATGGTCGACTGCTGGGCCGCGCTCGGCATCCAGCCGTTCGTGCACCTCGACCTCGCCGCGACGCCGCTCTTCCGCATGCTCCTCGGCGTGTCGGAGTACCTCTTCCGCTCGCAGGCGCGGCTGGACCACGCGATCCACGCCGCGCTCTACGACACGACTTACCGCGCGAACGACCTCGAGTTCGTCGTCGCTGCGCGCGGGTGGAGCCAGTGCATCTCCTTTGGCAGCTTTGAGCTGTACAAGAACCGGTTTATGGAGACGGGCAAGTTCTTCGAGCCCCGGTTTGAGGACGCGGCAAGGCTCGGGTCGGCGATGCTCCAAGCACTCCTGGAGAGCTCCCCGTCAGCGTAGGATGTGGAGTAACTGGTGTCGTGTCTTGCTCGCAGAACGTTTCCCATGTCGGATTGCTGTTATCTCTCATTATTAGTCTCTGTTTGCTGTAGCCGGTTAAATGCCACTTTCTTGGTTACTGATGGTAGTCGACAACGCGCTTGTACCATACGACTTGCAGGTTATTCACGTACAGAAGTGGTGTCATGGACGCGCTCCCAGTCCCTGGTGCAACCCATATGCACGCGATGCTTTGAGCCAACGTTGCGTGACTTCTCCAGGCCCCATATGTACCCGGACGCTGTCCTCGTAACTGGAGGACAACCGTTCGACCGCGGGCCACGATACTGTAAGAAGTTCCATGCTCTAGCAGAATATGTATCCTCCCTTTCATGTTCGGAAAGCAAGACCGACTCACTGGTGAGGTGTAGGAGTGCACCTGTGAGCCTCCAAGCTGAAGCAGAGCCCATGACCGGTATCACCACGGAGGACAAACTACTACTTTTGAACATGACTAGACTGTATGAGCGCAGCGACTACACTCAATGTCCCAGACAGACTAGTCAGTGTTTCCTAGGACGGCTGTCGCTCATCCATCTCTACTGTGATCCAGCAAGCATTATCGGCTCACTTGTTTGGGCGAAGATGGGTTTTGCTATCATCCTTCCGGTCATGATGAATCGCACTACGCTGAAGGTTCCGTTTCCTGGACGTTGCATACGAGATGCTCTCTGTGACATGATAATTGGACCAGCATTGTCTGCAGTTGAGTCAATGTCGGATTTAAGCCGGATGTACACGACGAAATCACCTGGCTTTGAATCTGACTCCCCATCGCGTATGTCGGGCATACTGAAGTGCCGGCATCCCGGCGGTATTGAACCGGAGGATGGCAGGTAGGAAGAGGTTGTCCAGACTTTCTGGTAAACATTGAGTCACGCTGCGGGTGAGTCCGGGCTCGATGGGTCGGTGTCGTGAACGACTGAGCCGAAGTCCAAGAGAGTTGAGTGACTGTCGAATTCATCTCGCCCGTGTTCTCCTGCGAAAGTAGATACTAATCCGATAGAGTTCATGAGAGTTGGGCAGCTGGTTATACTGTCGTCACCGCTTGATGCACCAGTGACCAACTTGAGACGCGGGTCCTCCGATTGGAAACATGTTTTCTTCCTATGGACACAGCGAGTGAAGTGTTGCTTGGGCGCACAGTACTATTAGAAGTGCATGTTACGAGGACTGCTAGCATACAGAAACTGATGTCTGGCATCCGGCTTGGTCGAGAGTCACACGAAAAGAGAGTGTGAGAGGAGATGAGAGCGCTGAAGACACGGACTGCCTAATCGGGTGTGTGGGGTAATTGAGTGCTGCTGCTGAGTCAGCTAATGACTCGAGCGCTCCAGGGTGCTATAGATGCCTGCATTCCAGGCTGTAAGACTCCGAGTCAATTTGCCCCTTCCCTCCTCCTCCTCGTCGCTCGCGACCGTTGTCGACGCCATGTCTCTCACTCATTCGAGAATGCGCGCCCCAACAGGCACAAAAACGGCTTCGGCCATGACTACCTTCGTTCGCCATCGGTCGGCAGCGGCCAGCGCGAGCTCTTCTATGCTCGAGGCGAGGTCGAGGGTAAGAGAACATGCACGGAATATCAGTCGTTCTACCGCACGCGAAGCTACTGCTACTGGCTCTGTGTATGTACATTCTCGTATGTCTCGTCGCATTGGACTGACTTCACCGCAGGCGCCCCGTACCCGCACCCGGATTCCAGCAGGTGCCGTCAAAAAACAATGTCCCCATGCCTCCGCCCATGCTCGGGCCCAACCCCGACGGCCCCCTCGACCACTCATTTGTTGGCATGTCTGGTGGCCAGATCTTCCACGAGATGATGGTGCGGCACGGCGTCAAGCACATCTTCGGATACCCCGGCGGCGCGATCCTCCCCGTATTCGATGCGATCTATAACTCGCCCCAGTTCGACTTCGTTCTCCCAAGACACGAGCAGGGCGCCGGTCATATGGCGGAGGGCTACGCGCGCGTAACCGGGAAGCCCGGTGTCGTCCTCGTCACTTCGGGCCCTGGCGCAACGAACGTCGTGACGCCTATGCAAGATGCTCTCAGCGATGGCGTTCCCCTGGTCGTGTTCTGCGGTCAGGTCGCGACATCCCTCATTGGCTCGGACGCATTCCAGGAAGCCGACATTGTCGGGATCTCGCGCTCTTGCACAAAATGGAACGTCATGGTGAAGGACGTCGCGGAGCTCCCGCGGAGAATCAACGAGGCATTCAAGGTCGCGACGTCCGGGCGACCTGGACCCGTCCTGGTTGATTTGCCGAAGGATATCACAGCAGGCGTTCTAAAGACTCCTCTGCCGTACAAGGCGACAACCCCTGGCCGTCCGCTCGGCCTTCCCTCCAACCCCCTCCTCTCCTCCGATCAGCCTACCGACATGGTGCAAATTGAGCGCGCAGCGAACCTCATCAACCAGGCGAAGCGGCCGTTGATCTACGCTGGCGCCGGTGTCCTCTCATCATCTCTGGGACCCAAGCTGCTGAAGCAGCTCGCTCAGCAGGGAAACATCCCTGTGACGACTACCCTGCAGGGTCTGGGTGCTTTCGATGAGATGGACGAGAAGAGCTTGCACATGCTCGGTATGCATGGTTCTGCGTACGCCAACCTTGCTATGCAGCAGGCCGACGTCGTCATCGCCCTCGGCGGACGCTTCGACGACCGCGTAACGGGCAAGGTCGACAAATTCGCGCCCGCCGCTCGCGCCGCCGCTGCGGAGGGCCGCGGTGGTATCATCCACTTCGAGATCCAGCCCAAGAACATCAACAAGGTCGTTGAGGCGTCGATCCCCGTCCTCGGCGACGTAGTGACCAACCTCGCCTCGCTCGTGCCGCTCATCCGCTCAGCGCCGCGCGAGAAGTGGTTTGCGGACATCAAGAAGTGGAAGGCCGAGTTCCCGTTCACGTACGAGAAGTCCACGGGCACCGCGGGTTCGATGATGAAGCCGCAGGAGGTCATCGAGGAGCTGGATAGGCAGGTTGCGAACCAGAAGGAGAACGTGGTCATCACCACGGGTGTGGGCCAGCACCAGATGTGGGCCGCACAGCACTACCGGTGGCGGCAGCCCCGGAGCATGGTCACGTCCGGTGGCCTTGGGGTTAGTACCTATGTCTCGTCCAAACTTACCTGTACTGACTGCCGTACTGTTTCATAGACGATGGGCTTCGGCCTCCCCTCTGCCATTGGCGCCAAGGTGGGTGCGCCGAACAAGATCGTCGTAGACATCGACGGCGACGCATCGTTCAGCATGACTGCGATGGAGCTGCAGACCGCGTCGCAGTATAACATCGGCGTCAAGGTCATGGTGCTGAACAACGAGTTCCAGGGCATGGTCCTCCAATGGCAAGGTATGCTTTCCTCTCGTCCTACCTTCTGCTGTCGCGAGGTTGACGTCACACCTGCAGACCTGTTCTACGACGCGCGGTACGCACACACGCGCATGACGAACCCCGACTTCGTCGCGCTCGCGCGCGCGATGGGTGTGCACGCCATCCGCGTGCAGAGTGCGGCGGAGCTCCCGGAGAAGATGAAGGAGTTCCTCGAGTACGACAACAATCGACCCGTGCTGCTCGAGTGCCTGGTTGAGACTAACGAGCACGTCTTCCCGATGGTCCCAGCGGGCAAGGCGCTGCACGAGCAAATCCTGCACAAGTCCCTGATGGACAAGTACGACCCCGAGGGCTTGATGAAGGCATAGGCCTTCTACTTGGACGTTGGGGGCCGGTCACGTACTCGGCTTTGGTTGCATCTTCACTTCCATTGTGCTTTGGGGTGGTCGAACCCTGGCATTCCTCGCATATTCCCGGGTTCCGTCGTGCATGATCATGACGCTGACGAGACGAGAAGCAGCAAAAGTCCCGGGTGCGGGACAACCACTGTAACTAACAAGAAACTTTACACACTCATCTAGTCGTAGGTAGTTGAAAAAGCAATCCATGAATTGCGGAGGTTCTGTGCTTTCCAATGATGCGTGTTGTGAGCGAGGATGCACACTGGGCAGGAGAGGATGAAGAGTGGTCAAGCAGTGACGCAGACTGCCTAAACGCAGGATCGCGGTAGCTTGTCCAGAGGCGTCGTGCACGGCCTACCTTTGAATTTGATACATGCCACACTGGCCTGATGAGACCACCACTTGAGTACCACTCGAAGCACGCTTACCCTCGCGGTACACACTTGGAGCTACAGTCATCAAGAGGACACGCAGGGAACGCCGATTTTACGATGCCACTCAAAGTTGCACTGTTTGCACCTCGCTGCTGCCATCGCATGGCATAGAGGAAAAGTACGAGCACGTGGTTAGTCTGTATCGTTCAGTCATTTACCCAAAGCTCCACCACGTTCCCCATATATCTCTCGACGGTCGGAATGCTAGGGTTGGAAGCTGTACCCGCCCTCGCGCTGGACGGCACGGAACTCGAGCGACGCGAGCTGCGTGCCCGCGCTGTCTGTTACTGCGCACGTTACGTGATCACCCGGAGAGAGCGGGCCCACGCCCGAGGGCGTGCCGGTGAGAATCAGGTCGCCCGCCTGAACATGCGCGTGAGGTGAGCTCAGCGACGGGAGGTGTAGGAGCGGAAGAGAGAGGGTGGACGCACCTCGAGAGTCATGATGGAGGATATGTGCTCGACCATGCGCGGGATCTTGAATATCATCTGGTTCGTGTTGCCGTCCTGTTTCGTCACGCCATTGACCTGCGTAACTAATCAGTCAGGGTGTCAGATAGACGCATAGGTGATGGAGACGAACCTTGAGTGTCAGTTGGAGATTGTTGGGGTCAGACACGGCAGCCTTGGGGATGTACGCGCTGCCAAGCTGCAGTGAGCGGAGGAAGGGCGGCGAGCGGTGAGAAGCATGCGGACCTGATCGGGGTGAAGGTGTCGAAGCCCTTGACGGCACTCCAGGGATGGCCCTTCTTCTTGACCACGTCCTGCATGTTCCGCGCGGTCATGTCGACGGCGAGAGCTGGCACGAGTATGAGTACGGAGGAGTTGTCGGGTGTGATGGATGAGCGCACCGTAGCCTGCGATGTGCGAGTCGGCGTTTGCTGGCGAGATGTCTCGGCCTGTCTTGCCGACAACGAGTCCCAGCTCGACTGGGCTCGCGAGTTCATAGACACACGTGGTGCACGACAGAGGAAAACGCACCCTCGTAGTGCGCGGTCACTCCACGGGGGATCTCGACATTGCCACCCGATGGGAGATAGCTCGTCGTTGGCTTGAGAAAGAACATGGGCTCCTTGGGGGCGTCATTGCTGAGCTCCTTGATGTGTTCCGCGTAGTTGCGACCTATCGCGACTATCTGGCCGGTGTGCTCAGCCTCCCACCGCTCCCCTGTGCGTCGAGGGCACCATGCTGGACAGAAGACGTACCTTCTTCCCCTGCTGCACGAACGCCGCGGGGTCGACGGGCAGCCTGCGCGTGCTGGTCTGGGCGAAGCCTCGGCGTGAGAGCGGGAGGTGCTTGGGAGCCACCGCGAGCCGTGCGCCGCGAGCGAGTGCGAGCATCTGAGCAGCCTCGTTGCAGATGTGCTGAGACAAGACAAGGCGTTGGGTGGACACTTGGACGGGCCTGAGCGAGACCAAGAGGAGGAGGCGGGAGGAGGAGAGCCGGGCCGTGGGACGGGCCTGAGCGTGCCCAGCGATCGCGCGAGTGCACGTGTTCTGTCTGAGGGGATCGGGGCGGGGATCTGGGACTCCGCGGCATCCCAACACAGCAAATCCCGACACTCCGCGACTCGCCCGCACAGACGGCTGCGCGACAGCGCCGAGAGGGCATCTCCCGGCCGTCAACGCCCACTATGCTCGCCTTCTGCTCAGAGCTTGGCTATCACACCTACGGACACTGGCTATACGCATTTGGCACTCGAATTTGAGACGTCCTGGGCAAGAACCGCGACAGGAGAAGGGATCAATCGCCGACGAAGCCACGTTGGCGGAGAAGAGAGTTGGGCGTGCCCGTCGCCGAGTCTGCCCAGTAAAGCTACTAGGATAGCGAACACGGACCACATCGCAGCTGCCACGATGAGAGAGACGCAGGAAGATGGGCCGCACGAGCGATCATGCATCAGATGTAGGCCTCCATCGGTGCTGTCCACAGGTACTAACCTGGTTCGGACCCATGCCTACCAAGATCGTGTGCGGGCCGCGTTCCTCTTGTGACTGGCGGCCCAGGCCAGGTCAAGCGCAGAATGAGCGCACTGGCAGGCTTGGAAGGCGCGATACCAGACTGGACGAGCCCGGCACCGCTCGGCGTGAGGGCATCCTGGCTCGACGATCATGCACGGACTACGTAGCGTCCTGAAACGTATGATCGCCTTGACGGCAACAGGTCGACACAGGACATTCCGGAGGCGGAAATTGTGCGTCTGGGAAGAGCCAGGGGTGCTCAGGGGGAGTGGTGCCAGCGTAGGGAGGGGGAGCGGGGAGAGGTTGGTGGGTGCTCGGCATGTCGCGGCGGGCGGGGGCAGAAGGCGGGCTTGACTGTGCTTGACTGAGTGGCAGCGCGAACGCTCCCCGCTTGGCGAGCCAAGCACATCCCAGGGCGCCGCCTTCTTGGCATACCAGCCTATCATATAATCCTTCCGTCCCCACTGCCCTCCCAGCCAGCCTTCTCTTCGTGTCTGCCTCCACCTCCTCCTCTGCGCATGGTTTCCCACCTCCTCTTCTCCCCTCTCTTCTTCTGGGCTCTCCAGTCAGCCGCCCAACCAATTGCCAGAGAGTAAGTCAGGTGACACCCCAGTGGCTGAACCTCCCATCGTGGCGCTAACCTCCCCCTCCCCGCACTTGCAATTGCAGCGACGACGACGACCTGGATGACGATGGCGGTACCCCACCTTCGCCCCAGAGCAGCGGTTGGGTCATCGCGGTCATAATCGTCGTCGGTGCGTCCCGCCCATATTTATTTAGCACGCCTTGGCTGATTGCTGCCTCTCTCCGCAGTATTTGTGATTCTTGGAGTGATCACAACCGTCGTCTGGGTCCACATCCGGCAACGGAGGCGAAGAAAGGAGCGTGCGCAGCGGGCTATCGCGCGTACCACCCGCAAGGCACGGCAGCGGCAGACCCGACACTCGCACTCCCCTGCGTCCTCCACGACCTCCTCAGAGGAGTCGGTAGTCCTCGAGGTAGGCCCCCCTTATTCTCGCACGGTTGTCTACCTCCTCATGTCTGCGCAGTCTCTTCCGGCAGATGACGCCAAGGCAAAACGACCCGCAAAGGTCAGCACGAAGGCAGCGAAGCCCGCACCGACGGGTGGATCCCCCGATGGTCACGGACATAAGCCGCAGCGGTGACCTGCTATCCACGACTCTGTGATGCCCTTCCCTATTCTTCTCTCAACCGACACTGCCTTGCGCAAGCTGCACGTCCGGCCTGGATACACTTCTGTCACCGTAGTCCAGTCTGCATACGTGCTCACGGCCTTTCATGGCTCCCGGGACTAGGCACGATGTATATTTCATGATGGGAATCTCAGCGTCCGAGGTCGCCCGCCATCTTGTATACTTATTCGTCACGACTTTAGACGAGCTCGCTTTTCGTCGATACGCCTCGTGCTCACGGTCGTTCCCCGTGTGCCGACGCCATCATCATTTGTAGCTGGCATATATAGCAGAACATACAAACTACCCTACCGTTACATCGTCGTGCGCGATGCGCCACACTATCTTGTGGGGCACGCGCAATACATCGGGTTTCGTAACTACGGCACATTGACAGCCCTTCTCGCATCGCAACACAGCACATCGCAGACAATCTGCCAGCGTCCAGGCGCAACAAGACACCGCCCAACGGCCGTCTACAGCACCGGTCTACATAGCACACTCACTGAGTCCGTTCCGCCATCTGCTGGGGCGAGCCGCCGCCTCCAAATTCGTCCAGCGAGCCCGTGCTAGACGTGCTCGCGAATGTCCAGCTGTTCGCCCCGCCGCCGTCCGCAGAGGAGCCGCTCTCCGCGCTCTGGAAGTCCCCAAAGTCGCCGAACGACTCGAACGAGACGTCTTCGAGGTGCTCGGGCTCTTCTACGGACGCGGACGCGAACGTGAACGGGTCGCTCCCGCTCGCCGCGGCGGCGTCGGAGAACGGCCCGAAGGTGTCCTGCATCATCGGGGTCGGTCAGTAGGTACATGGCAGCGGCGCACGTCTATCTGATCTGGACGTACGTCGTCGAACGGGTCCTCGAAGGGGCCGCCTCTCGAGGACTGCCCATTGGGTGGTGTGAAGGAGTCCTGCCGGTAAGAATAGATGAGCGAACACGGAACCGAATTCGCGGGGTGTTGGTGCACACGTACGTCAAATCCGCTCGTGCTCAGAGGCCTCCGGTCTGCTTCATGTTGCCGTGCGGACACAGGCGGGGGCCGGAGATCGAATGTCGAGTGGGCCAGCCACCCGCCGTCCTCCTCTTCGTCATCGGACGCCTCATCTGCCGACTCGAAATGCTCCGCGGACTGCATCTCCTGCGCTAAATATTGCGCAAACTGAGCACGCGCAACGCGATGGTTAGTGCGCCGCCGAGGGTGTCCGGGGAAGAATCATGCTCACATGTGGCGGCCCTGCCCGCGAAAAGTCCTCACTGTCGTCCTCCATCGCGCCAAAGTCCGCGCTCCCCTCGCGCATCTTCGCCGTGCGTCGGAACTCGCCCTTCATCTGGCCCTCCTGCCCCTCCTCGCCCGCGCGCGGCACCGTCGTCGCGACACCGCCCGTGTCCGCCTCGTCAACCTTCCACGACGCAGACCCGTTGCGCATGCCCGGCGCGACGACGGGCTTGCCCCCGCCGAGCAAGATCATATCCTTCTTCTTCGTCTCCTTGTACCGCCCCGTCACATACTCGTCCCACTCTGGCTGCGGCGCGTACTGCGCAGCGAGCAGCCGCAGGTCGGGTGGGAAGTGCTCGAGCGCGCCGATTACGTCCTCGGAGATGAGCGTGAGGTGGCCCATATAGCCGAGACGGACGCCTTTCGGTTTAGCACTGGCAGGAGCACTTAGTCTAACATTAGAGCGGAATACACATGCATGTACATACCTCTCTTGGTCGTTCCGTTTCGAGCCCTCAATTATGCGGTGCATCAGGCGTGCATCTCGGAACAATGCTATTGTGAGTTCTCGGTTGAACCCACCGTCGATGCGGCCGCTAAGGATCTGGTGAATGAGGTCATACACTACGCTGTGCAAGAAGTTGTTCCATGGAAAGTCGAAGAACAGATCCTTCGTGTAATATTAGCCTGCTAGAACGTACGCACTGCAGACAACTCACAAGGAGAGTCGAGACAACATTAGCCTCCAGGAACCTCTGCTTCAGTCGCTCACCGAGGACAGGAAGGCCGCTAGTGCTGTCTATGGTACTCTGTCTCCGGAAGCTTCGACGAGAACTACTTGACCGCGGTCGTGACAGGGTGTCTGTGTCTGGACCAGAGTTCCAGGAGTTCTGTCGAGGCAGTGTGATGGCGGGAGGGTCAGCGGAGGGAGACGTGCCAGGAGAAGGCACAAGGTTGGATGACGGGAGCAACTTGGGTGAGGAGGACGGCGGAAGTTTGGGCGACGAAGAAGACGAAGTAGAGGGAGATGACGACTGCAAAGGAGACGAGCGGGAAAGCGGGGACGCTACCAACAAAGAATCCTTGTTGACATTGGACCGGGGTTCCTCGTACATGGCTATCTCTTCCATGGCATCGTCGTCGGAGCTACCCGGTTCATCGTCACCGCTCATATCTTCGTCGGAGTCGAGGAGGGACGAAGAGTCGTTTTGTGCGTTGTGAACAGGGAAGTCATGGGGAGGCTCGACCTCACCTCCATCCTCGTCATCCATGTCGTCTTCATAGGGATCGCCACCGGCACCAATAGCGATGACCTGCGCCAGCTGCTCTAGTGCAGACAGCCCACCTTGTAACCGGCCAGAAGCATCGTATAGATGGTCGAACTCTCTTGGCCGGTTGAGTAAGGACATGTTCGACGCGTGTAGCAGCTCTGCATAGAGCTCACATATCCGGTAGCGCTCGAACGTCAACGGTGTCAGCTCGCCCACAGTGGTCAGAACGTGTCCACTCTGCAGTCGACATTAGTACCCACAAGCTGCAGAAAGCAGGGACATTACCAAGGATCGAGGGTTCCGAAGGTAGTTCTGCAGCGCATCCAGCTTGTCGCACATAATCTCCAGCAAGGGCCCGAGGTGAACCACACCCATACGGTTGACCATTTCGTTGAACGCAGCCTCAAGGGCTTCCCGACCAACCTGTCTCTGCAGCTGGTTCTGGAGATTCACCAGCCGATTCCGCAGAGTGTGGAAGAGGTACGGCTCGAAATAGTCCGAATTATTTTGCCGTATCAGCTCGATGATGATACATATTGACTGCACGACGGACGATGAAGCGCACTCCGGGTCTGGCTTGATCTGCATAGAGCTGGTCGTCGGCGTCTGCTGATCAGAGACATGCTGTTCTGCACCTTCTGAACTTTCAGGCGGAGCCATCGGACCAAAGTCACAGAGGATATAGCCGACAAGCTTGTTCACGCTGTCGCGATGCGCGAGTTCCCTTGCGAAACAATTCGACGGAGGGACCTGATTTTCGGCAAGGCCAGCGCCAGGGGAAGGAGCAGCCATGGAGATGATGCCTTTGATAAGTTCTGCGACAACCGTGTGCATATCGGGGCTATGAGCGGGCGAGAGGAGGTCGATGAGACGAGACATGAGGTTCTCTTCGGATAACCACTGTATGCCTTCGGGTAAGAGGAGTTCGCGATAGGGCAGGCTACAAACGGGATAGAACATACTTCGAGAACGCCGGCCCCGGCGGGCAGCTCGTCCAGCTGTATAATCCTGACGAGCAGGTCGGCAAATGCAGGGGTCTCGATATGGCGGAGGAGTCGCTCGACGATGTTCGGTTGTGATCGGATGAATGCAAGCATCTGAGCACGGAGCTCCGAATTCACTTTCACGAGCGTGAAACGAAGAGAAACGTGTTCACCTCCGCTGGCTTCTTGCTCAGGAAAGCAGCATTGATCTTAGCGAATTGAGATGCCATGACCATCTGTGTCTTCATATCCTCCGGGGGCCTGTCCAGGACAGTCTCCCAGAATGGAGTAAGCAATTGGCCTTGATTATTGAGGCACGTTTCGACAATGGTCCATATTTCGCTGCACAAGACCTCCGTGGACACATACGGGTACCTTTAACCGTCGTCGCAGAGCCATGAGGAGGCGGTTGCTTCAAACACGCTTGAACATAACTGATCACTTACTTGAAGCGACCCCTGTCCTCTCCTTCAATCTGCCCCGTCACATATCCGAGCAGGCGCTGCAACACGTCTATCCGCTGAAAGTAGCTCACGAGCCTCGTGTTCTGTGCCTTGCATTCCTGGAGCAGGTCGTCCTCATCGAGAATCGCCTCCAGGGATACGTCCTCCTTGTCTAGGAGGCTATCAATAGTGGACGCATTGTGAAAGCCGAATCTGTCGACAACAGATGTGAAGCGGTCAATCGCGGAGTAGCTATCGCGTTCACTACCTCCAGAACATGCAGGACTGGGCGTGTTATTTTATACACCAATCTTGCTTAGGTTGTTAGTCGGTGATCGCGTTGCTCGTAGTCGCAGAGTGAGCAGCTTGGTTCGAGGTAGGCGTGGATGAGTGGTAGAGGTAGAGAGTATGGCGGTATTACTCTAGCGTCTATCGCCGCCATTTCGCGTCCTCAAGTGCGTCAATTCTGGGGTACTTCTCGGGTTGCCCTCGCTGCACTCAGGCCGCACTACTTGTACTGTGCTCCTCCACACAGGCACCATCGTGCAGATTATGCATTACGCTATAGTAGACAGAATGCGCCACAGCTGCAGCTCGCGATGCACGTAATAAGAGCCTAAGAATGCTCGCTCGAGGCGGATAGAACCGGTCCGTTATGAACCACGAGGCCAAAGTGGTCATGTAGTCAACGCGTGTCGCGTGCATCGAGTTGGAAGGTCTCCGTGATCGTCCCGCACCCTAGGATACGATCTCCATCCAATACAGTGGCGATCTGGCCTGGAGCTACGTGCTTTCGCGGCTCTGAGAAGGTTAGATGCATGGCGTCTTGTGCGCCTCTGGGTTCGCGGCGGGTTTCCGGGTATCATTAGAGCTCACGATCACGATCACTACACAACATACCTGCGTACAGTGCATTCCACTTCAGGTGTGCGATAACCGTATTTGGCACGACATTGGAATCCATGGGCAGTGTCGATACCAGGCGGCGGAGAGTCGCGCCATATCCACTGGAAGGGCGAGGCTATCAAGCCCTTCGCATACAGAGCGGGATGGTCACTGGCAGCGGGTGAAGATGAGTTCATGGGGGCATGGGGGTGATAAGAGGAAAGCAGGTGCTTACGGTCCGCCTACTACATAGACGATGTTCTGTTGGAGGTCCTTTCTTGCTACGAAGGCCTTCTGCGCCAATCCAGCAATACGGGCATTCTGTCCGATAGTGTAGTGCCATAGGCCGTGATGATGCCCCACCACTCGGTCTGTCTCGATTTCCTTAATCGGCCCAGGTCTAGGATTGATATACTGCGCTAAATGGTGAAGAGCGTTAGTGTGTAGTGCGCGCCTATTAAGAACGCAACTGACATAAGAAATCGTCGAATCTTCTCTTCTCCCCTACAAAACATATGCCCATGCTCTCCGGCCTCGACGCCGTGGGAAGGTCGGCTTTGTGAGCCAACTCGCGAACGTCGGCTTTTGTGTAGGTAGCGAGTGGAAAGATCGCACGAGCAAGGCTCCCCTCAGTTATAGCCGACAGGTAATAAGTTTGATCCTTCACCCTGTCCCTAGGTTTCACTAGTGTCGGACGTAGAATCGCATCGCTCTCAGATAATCCTGAGTCTTGAGCAAAAGGTGATGCCCACGCCTTGTCGGCGTAATGCCCTTAAGACATCGTACAACGTGAGAAGAGGCCCATTTATCCACCATTGGAAGGCCAACCTGTTGCAAGCCAGCAGTCACCCTCAGTCAACTGGTCCATGAGAGCCCCGAACTTGACTTCTCTGCGTGCTATTAGTAAGTTACTATGTTTTGTACGATTGAACTCACAATGCTCACTTATTGCACCATATATCAGGGTTGGGTGTGTAGCCCTGCTCCCACATACTGAGGCACGGCTCGAACACACGAAGCCAGTATTGACGAGACAAGTCAACCTAATCACAATTCAGTTCCGCAACAAGAAAGCAAAAATATTGTGCACACCATCCTGCAAGGAATATCTAGCTTGCGACAGACTCGTTGCACGTCCTCCCAATCCTTTTCCCATTCACACCCCCTGTCTGTGCCGGTCTCATCTCGAGTATCCCAATTTCTCATGAAAATAGCGGAGAGATCGTAGTCCTTCGGAGCCGAGAAGTTCGTTAGCGGGAGTATAGTCAGTCAAATGATGCACGCACCTTTTCGCTGAGCAGCTTTGCCGTGACGGAAGAATCTACGCCACCAGACATTGCGAGCACCACTGCCGGACGGTCA
Source organism: Fomitopsis palustris (assembly GCA_029783445.1). NCBI lineage: Eukaryota > Fungi > Basidiomycota > Agaricomycetes > Polyporales > Fomitopsidaceae > Fomitopsis > Fomitopsis palustris. Next base: position 585,924 of record JARAOQ010000005.1, read on the forward strand.
GCACTGGTACAATACTGAGGTCCAAACATTGGTGTGCGTACCTCGATCCCCCTTTCTTGGCTCAGTTCGTGCGCCATAACTTCTAGCCGTCGAGTAGCAACGCCGCGCCAGCGACGACCAACTCCTCATGAATCTCGGCAAGGGCCTGCTTAGCCAGAAACAGTACGGTGAACCGGAGGCTCTGGACAAACATCTCTTCTGCCTCCTACTAGCCACGTGGGTGTGCGATCGGGGCTAAATCTGAAATCTCGATCTCACACCTACGAGCGCTCCCTGGGACAGCTTCAACTTACACTGCGTCGAGTACCAGTATCCCACCCTATTTCCCTCTTTCTACAGTCTATCCATGCAGTCGCGCAAGGCAGATAGAGGAACTGCACAGAAAGAACTTGACTCCGCGAACCATACGCCAGAAGGCCGCCGTGGGCGGCGGCGCAAAGCGAAGGAGAGGCGCGATGCAGAGGCAGAATCTGAGCCAGAAGCGGGACCGTCTGGTGTTACTACATCCGCCGATACGAGCGATGTAAACCAGACAACAGGGAAGAAACGCAGCAATGAATTTGAAGAAGCAGACTTCATCGCATTCACGTTCTCGGATCCGGAGGAGGATGCAGATGAACGACCTCCTGCTCGCGAGTGGGATAAGGGAAAGGGTCGAGTTCCAGAACGCGATCATGCAGGAAGAAAGCGAAAGTCGGGCGAACTCAACCATGATGATGGCTATGCGAGCAAAAAACAGCGTGTCGCGGCCGCCTCTCGCAAGGCGCCATGGACCGCGGACGTCGACTGGGAGAGTTGTATGAATGTTGCCGATATGTACGTCTTGCCCCGTCCCATACTTCGTGTGTACTGACGATATGTGGCATAGGCTGAATCGTGACGTAGAGGCGTTCGTTCACTACATCTCTCCAACGCCAGAAGAAGACGAAATGCGCTCACTTATAGTGGCGCAAATATCTCGTGCTGTTAGGGACAAATTCCCTGATGCTCAAGTGCTCCCGTTTGGGAGCTATGAGACGAAGCTATACCTTCCAACAGGGTACGTCTTGCCACTTGTTCCTCTGCAGCATGATAGCTCATACCACCCAGGGATATTGACTTGGTGATTCGCTCGCAGGTAATGGCGAACGGGGATAAGGTGGACACCCTGCATTCCCTTGCAAACATCGTGAGACGTGCAGGCATCACGGATAAGGTCAAGATCATCGCAAAAGCTAAAGTGCCCATCATCAAGTTCGTGACGTCCTACGGGAGGTTTTGGGTCGATATAAGCGTCAACCAAGTCAACGGTGTTGCTGCAGGGAAGATGATCCGACAATTTCTTCAGGAGCTGCCTGCTCTTCGTAGCCTCGTTCTGGTCATCAAGTCGTTCCTCGCCCAGCGCAGCATGAATGAGGTTTATACTGGTGGCCTTGGCAGCTACAGTATCGTCTGCCTAGTCATCAGTTTCCTGCAGATGCATCCGAAGATACGCAGAGGAGAGATCGACCCGTCCAAGAACCTCGGTGTTCTGGTCATGGAGTTCTTCGAACTATATGGACACTATTTCAATTACAACGAAGTGGGCATCTCGCTGCGCGATGGCGGCACCTACTACAGTAAGCGACAGAGGGGCTGGTATGATCATGGGCAACCAAAACTACTGTCTATAGAAGACCCTGGCGACCCATGCAAGTGACCCATCTCGTGTTGTTCAAATAGTTGCTAACTCTTCAAATAGCAAACGACATCTCTCGCGGATCCTATAACATTGCCAAGGTTCGGATGACATTGGCAGGCGCACACGACATTATGACTACTACAGCGTATCTGCAAGCCAGCTGGATCAGTGCGCGACGCGACCGTCGGCGTGTACGTCTAGCCGAGGAACTCCAAGGCGAGGACTTGAGCATACTTGCTAAGGTAATGGGTGTGACACAGGAGGTAAAACGTATTGTTATATCTACCCCCATGACCGTCTCACACGCACGCTGCAGACAATAAACCATCGACGATTAGTACAAGAAGTCTTCGACCGGAGAACACTCCACCGAATACTGGGGATTGCGCCTCGCGCAGACCCAGTCCCTCAGGTCCCACCATCTGCAACGAACGGCAAGTCGAATGCCCAGAATAAGGCAAGTGTGCAGACAGCATGGGAGGAAGCAGATATGGCGCCTCCATTGGACCGCCCGGCGGAAGAAGACGAAGGAGAGTCGAGTCGATATAGGATCGACGATCGCCGAGAACCACCGCGAAAGCGACGCAGACTAGGACGTGAATCCGACGCGCACACCGTATTCACCACAGACGACGAAGATGCCGGGGAAGAAGACGTGGAAGACTACAGCCTGCATGTCGTGGACGATGAAGACAGTGTCTCAGTGGCGAAGGGAGCGAAGGCAAAGGTTGGCCATGGCAACGCGAGCGAGAAACGGGACTATTGGTTGTCAAAGGGACTTTCAGGTGTAGCTAGTGATAGCGATTGATACGGTGCCGTGTCCTGGCCATGCATGTCGGCACCGCTGCATTGCTTCGATCGCGTGTATTGGGGATCCGGGATATATAGTCAAACCTTGTCTGTATTGTGTGTTGTATTCGAACCTGGACCACCACCGCCATTCTCGAAACCTGCAAGATCCCTGGTTCATCTGCATTCTGACTGTTGTCAGCAACCGCCCAGCTGGCACCCATAAGTAAGCGGCTCGCCTACTATAGCAAGCGAGTGCTCCGGGCACACGGTCATACGGTCTTACTTGCCCCCTCCTGCATCAACCACCATCACACTCCGCTATCGTTTTTCTCTCGGACGAGCGTAGTTCTGCAGTCGCGGGTCGTCAGCGGGCACCGTCCTCCCCACTCGTTTATGGTCGATGTGAGTAGGCACTCAGGCCAACCGCGGACGCACTACAGCTTTTATCCCACAGGTCTACCACGAAACCGCCTATACCTCCCGTGAACCTGAAGGATCGCATCGCGGCACTACAGCAGCGCAATGCAGGGTCAGCTCAGGATCAGAAACAAGCGGCAGCCCTCGCAAACACAGCTCGGGCGACAGGTAGCTTGCGCGACAAGATTGCGACCTTCGAGAAGCAGGGTGCTGTTCCTGTCCCGAGAGGTAGCTTTGGGCTTGGTGCACCCCCGGTGGATGATGGGTCGTCGCGGCGTCGAGGGGAGCTCATTGGGAATCGCGTCCCCGGGTTATCCAGGCCAGTCGCACCAGCCCCCACTCTCCCGTCACGAGCTACTAGCCCTACCGGCTCGCCGGGTAGGGTACGTGCTGCCTCAGCAACAATTCAGAGCAGAGCTTCTTCTCGTTCTGTATCACCCAACCTCTCTCTAGACGGGGAAGCAGAGAGTCTCTACAGCTCTCCTGAAGCCGCCCTTGAGGAAGCCGCCTCCCCGCGGTCCCCGCGACAATCCGCGGCGTGGCAGGCGCGCCGGCGAAGCGTCTCCGACATTGTGGCAAAGTTCTCCCTGCCACCCGTCGCCGTTGAGCCCCTTCCTGAAGGCCAGGAAGAGGGCGAATCTTCTTCCCTCGCCGCTGATGTGTCCTCGGACGCGGTTGACACCTCAACTGTATCAAGTACTGCTCAAACATCTACACAGCAGACACCTGCGACTGATCGGGAAGAGCCTCCGCATGATTGTCCATCACAGCCGGAGATGGATGCTACGGACCTATCAACACCTGCGGATTCGGTCGACGTCGACGGCTCTCATATAGAACCCGCTACTCGGTCTGGAGACGATGGATCACTGCCACTGAATGACGTAGTGCAGCCAGCCGCAGATGTGCCACCTTCGGCGGCAACTATCACTGTGGACGAGCATACCCAGAGTAACCGTGCTGATCTTGCAGGGTTGCCGGTACCATCGGACGATCCGACTGCTCTGGTAGAGCAGCCTACGAACTTCGCTCAGGATCAGATCGACGCGTCGTCCCCGCTGTCAGTTGCGACAAGCGATGAGCCGAACGATGGGTCTGCTGCGATGCCACTACATGATGACGTTGTGCCTACAATCACTCAAGAGGCTGCAGCCGTCCATGAGCCAGCGGTCGCTACTCCGCCTGCATCCACGCCACCGGTTGAAGTAGAGAGCGTCACAACTCGTGGAAGCGCCCCATCGCTCAAGGCTCCTGCACCGCTTAAGCTTGAGACCCGTGACACTGTCGACTCGGAAGAGCTGGCCAACCAGTCCCTGGCACTGGACACGCACGACGCAGTCATTGTTACAGAGCCTCCGAGGGTAGTCACGCCCATCATGACCCGCGCTGTGCTTGTTCCTGTCTCACCCATCTCCCCTACACAACCTGACGATACTTCTTCTGCACCCACTCCCACTTTCGTCGAACCTTCACTTACACCCAAGACAGCCAATGGAGGGTCCTTCCGCGCCGTCGTACACCGCAAGGTTACATCGGGGAGCAAGGAGATCAGGGAGAGCACCTCTGGCTCTAGGGCGCAACGAGTGACCGACTTGCGAGTTGCTATTGATACTCCGCAGTCTCCTGGCTTCACTGACCTCGCCGACCTTCTGGCGGATGCAGCGCTGCTGGAACAGCAACTATCCGGCCTCGGTTCGCCAAAGAAGCTCCCCACCGTCAACACTGTACCTTCCACTCCTCCTCCTGCGAGCGCTCTACGCAATACCGCATTCCCTCCGAGAGTCGAGGTCACCATGTCCGAGCAATCGCATGTTAGCGACGACGTCTCCACTTCTGGGGATGGCCACGGTACTGGCAGCTCGGAGTACAACTCAGCACAAGAATTCCCCTCCATGCCAGGGCCCCGTACGCCGAGTCCCGTCTACCAACAACAAGATCGTCGTCGTAGTCGCGCGATCTCTGACGAGCCGAAGACGCCGGTGACAAGCACACCATCGCAGGAACGTCCGCGCAGTAGGCTGTTGTCTGACACCCCACCACCCGTCCCGCCGAAGAGCCCTCGCCCACGATACTTCTCCACCCTCCTTTCTCGCCGACCGAGCTCTAACAAGGACAGCCTAATGCCCATGCCAGGCGCATACCCCCGCGACAGCGTATGCTCAGAGATGTCAGAGGACGATTCTGTTCTCGCCACACCTCCCTCTCCGCGCTTCGACCACTCGAATTCAGACGCCATCTCAGTCGTGAGCTCGACGCGCTCGTGGAAGATGTCGAGCAAAGGCCTTGCGCGCGCGACGTCCTTCGCGGACCGTCTCTGGAGTAAGCGGAGCAACCGTAACACCGTCGTCATCGCCTCTCCTGGTAAGCAGCATCTCCATATCCGCAAGAGCCAAGACTCGGGCCCTTACTCGCTGAACGTGGACTACCCAGATGACGACCGCCACCTCTCTGCCAACGTTGCAGCGCGTCCCCGCAAGTCCGAGCCGAAGCCTTCGTTGCCCCAGCTTGACCTGTCCCCCGAATCTGCTAGGCAGCGGCAGCCCGGAACTGGTGGAGACGACCGGCCCACATCGTGGGTGTCTGTTTCAAGCAGCCTCGGTTCAGGAGGGCTGGACAGTGCTCTGTTTGACGCATTCCCTTCTGTGCCTGATACTGTTCCTGCTGTTGCGTTCGAGGATTCAGACTTTGCGTCTCGTACATCCTCTTCAGAACACCGGGATACTATGTCTGGTCGATCTGGTCAGTTCCCTCCTCCCCGTTCAAGCAGCCTGCATCCCAAGCAGCGTTCTGCGTTCCTCTAAGGCAGCAGCGGCCCCTTCGTCATTTCATCTCGCCATATACGATAGCCATGTCCTTTCGTTCGCATCTATCTCGTATCTTGTTATTCGCACTGCTTTCTAATACCGGCGTCCATGCAAGTCAATCTCAGTACTGTAGCCCGCAAGCAATTGAATACGCGCTTACTATCGATGTCGTTCAACATAGCTCATCTCGACTACCGGAGTGCACGAGAAGAGTAATGCAGAATGGGAAAATGTGGCTCTGCATATCCATAGGAAAGTATCATACAACTAGATAAGACTGCATACGGCATGAAGACTGCATGATTGTGGCGTGCCGTGCGTTTCGGTGCATTCATCTCGACTTGGATGATGCAGCACGCCTCATGGCTGCCGTGCCTGCAGCGGCAACAGGTGCCTGCGGCTCCGATGACGAGCGGGCAGCGGTGGTAGGACCCGCAGATCCGGATGACCTGCGAACGACGGATCCCCGCTCTTCCTCCATTTCCTCTTCCGAAACCTTCCGTGCTTGGGCAAAGAATAGCCTGGCGTCGCGCTCGCAAATGTTCCGGATGTGGTACATGTTCCCTGAGCGGTAATCGTCAGCGTACATATCGGGAGACGGGCATGCCTTGAGCTATACCTCGCGGGACTAAAAACATGCCGCCTGTCGCCAAGATGAAGCTTGTCCGGTGTACCGTGAGGTTGACCGCCCCCTCTATGACATAAAAAACCTAAAGATATGACGTGAGGATTTAGATTAACTTGCTGGAACCAATGACGCCTACGAAGGTGTTATCCTTAGTGCTCTTTGTAGGCTTCTGCCCATCCGGAGGTATGATGAGCTCGCCGGCAGCGATAAAGTCCGCATCGCCAAAGATCTTCTGGAAGTAGAAGTCTTTGTTCGCCGCAGCCTTGGGAGTCACCATCTTTGCGGTGAACGCGATACCTGCATGACGTGGTCAGTGTCATTTGCACCTCGTGATCGACAGGGCACGTACGTTTCAGTACCTCCTCCTTCGTCCTCCAGTCAACGATAGGGGCCTCAGCCTGTGTGTCTTCATCCCAACCTTCCTCAGGGTTGTAGACAAGAGCGCCCTGGGCATCATCCACAGTCTTGCTCTTGCTACGCGGTGGACGCTTTCGGCGATGCTTTGCGCCTAGCGGCTGAGGCTCCTCTTTCGGTATGCGACGAATCTCCTTGATGGTCGGCACATATGACGTGCCAGATTCTCGCCGGCCGTACACCACCTTCTCGCACCTCCACCACTCGAGTGGCTCGTATCGATGTCGCCTCGAGCGACGTAGCCCATCGGTGTTCTCGTCATTCGGAGTAACTGGAACAATAAGCATGAGCCACTGCTCAGCCGCCTACAACAAGTAGACCGACCATCCCGCAGGACATTATTCTTAACGCCCTTAGGTCTACCTCTTGGTTTCTTGGCCCCTTCATTCTCAGTCTTTGCCTTTTTGCTCGGCCGCTGGGATCTCTCGATACTATGGTCGTCCTGCCGGTCTTGCCCAGTACGTTTGCGCGTGGGCACGTCCTCATCCTCGTCCATAGATTCCTCTTGATCGATCTGAGCAAAGCCTTGAGAGATGCCTTCCTCAATGTCGTCGTCGGGTTCATGCACATTGGTCTGTCGCTTGCCCTTAGCTCTGGGGGTCGGTTCGTTGTCCGTCATGCGCTCCACCTGCTCCTCTTCCTCATCATCCTCCTGGTCCATCTGAGTGAAGCTCGTACGCCGGGATGTATGCGCGCTGGAGCGTCGTTGAGAGTGCGGTCGCGATTGCTGAAACGATTGTGCGGATGGTTGATCATCGTCGGAGTCGAAGCCGCCTCCATCGAAGTCGGGGCCACCAAAGTCCGGAGGCTCGTCGTCATCGTCGTCCTGTGCCACTGTCGACTGCGATAAGAGGGAGGGGCCAGAGTTCCTCCGTTGTGCCAGCGAGCGCCGATGTGAGAGTGCAGGCGATTCCCGTGGGGAGGGTACCTTATCGAAGTCGACATCCGAAGAATGAGCAACGGGCCGTGAAGACGAGCCCACGCGCTGCACGCTGGACGTGATAGTGGTCATGCGTGCATTCCTAAAGTATGCAGACGGCGAGTTTGGAATACCTGTGCATTTGCGGCAATGTGAGTAACTCCAGGGGCATACCAGCCACCCGAGGACACGAGATGAACACCCGAACCACTCACTGTCTTCCAGTTCCATTGACATCTCTCCGTCCTCATCCTCTTCCCGTACAGGTGTCCTCGGCGTCTTGGGTCTCGGTGTGCGTCGCTTGCGCGCATTCTGCACACGGGGCGGTGTGCGCTGATCTGCCTGGCTCATGACCTTGTCGAACGGTTCGAACTCGTCCGAGCGATGGTCAACATATTCCACCGCAATGCCTGTCTTCTTTCCATGCTGGAAATCATCTGCGCGGTAAGGGATATACTTGTGTGGTGCGCGCCGGGCGGCGCCGAGGCTGCTCTTGCGGGCGGAGGTCGGCATGGCGCTTGTTGGCGAGCGGGGACATGAACGTTACGAGAAACTCGGGCAGCCACACTCAACGCGCGGGGTTACCCGACGCGCCAGTCATGTGATCATGTTTAGACGCCCAGACCTCGCGCCTGCGGTTTGAACTCCATCCCCGAACAAGTAATAAAATGCGAAATACATGTGTATGATATGCAAGTGTGGAAAGGATAGAACAGGCAGAGGCCAGCATAGAAAGGCATGCAATTAGAACTGAAGTTCAATGTTTCAATGGGTGGCTCACGGAGTACACAATGTGGACGTACCCGTATTTGATACGACCCACTTGCCTTGGTCAAGTATCGCACCCACTTGATGCTCTGGTAGTTGCTCTTCTCAAAGACCTTCAAGAAGCGCACAATCAGGCCCGAGGCGGTGAACATGAGCACTTGGAAGTCGACGTCGATAGGTGGCCGCGCCCAGACTTGGCGAGTGGTCGTGCTGGTCAGTTCAGCATGAGCAGAGAATGTGACCTCCTGGCCACCCTGTATGCGAGGGATTCTAGGGCAAAGGGTATGGTCAACATAGAGCGCCTGCAAGTTTCCGAGAACACTGACTTCCATATGACTACGTTCTCCGCCGGTACATACTTCGCCTTTCCGTTCGCCACCTTGCAGTCCACATTCGTCGTGTTCAGTGGAGTGGGTATTTTGATCACGACGTTTGTTGCAGACAGCTTGTTGCTGAAATTTGTCTTCACTGTGATGACATACTGCACTTGTGTAGTCCCAATCTCAGTGACAGAAGGTATCACCTTCAGCGGTAGCTTGACATTGGACGTCGCGCGGTACCTGCGCAAGCATTCAACACATAGCACAGACAGGGTGGGGCAAAACAAGCCCACCGCATGAGCTCAAACTCGCCATCCGGAGGGATGAAGCTTATTGTACGGTCGGAGTCGAACTCATTCAGCCTAACACATTGGTGGAAATGGCAGTCATCGAGTTCGACGGCGTCGGCGGTGCCCCGTTCATTCTTGTCAATGACCAGCTTGTCATTCAGGCCAAACTTGCACTCTGGGGTCCCAGAAAGGTAAGCCCGCATGAGGATGTGGCCGTCCACGTCCGCGCGGAGGATCGTCCCTGTGCCGGGTGTTAGCACCATGTGCCAATGCTAATCTCGCTAGCGTAGCGAAGCGGCGAAGGCACCTTTGGCGCTCATGCTAAGGTTGACAGTCTCCACGACGTCCACGAACGCTTCGTTCTTCTTGTACTTGACGTCCCCGCGACGCCAGCTTGTCGCGCCCGTAGCCTGTACCGTGATTCTTGAAGACTCCTCCTACACGGACCCAGTGAGCGGTACAGGGTGCCCCTCAACGCTGCTACGCACTGGCGCTATATTTGACGACATGACACTCTCCGTCGTGATGTATGACTTGAGTGTGTCTGCCTCGCTGTTTTGAGGATAGCCGAAGTCGCAGATTTCTGGAAGAGGTCAACACTTCGTCACATGAGCCTGTGCTACGCCGCTAAACACCGTACCATCGACCAGTTCATAGATGAGCACGAAGTTGTTCTTCACCGCTTCCTCATCCACCTTGCCAAAGTACGACTTTGCGATGGAGATAAAGCGGTAACAGAACTCGAATACGAGAGCCGCGTTTGCATTGCACCTGCGCGGGGGCAACCGGTCAGGTGTGAGGCGTTGAACCACGGACTGGGCCAAAAATAGTACGCACTTTGTGACGGCGACGACGTATAGGTTGTTGATTCGTACATGGAAGAAACTCGTCGAACCGAGGGTAATTATGGGCGAGCGCACATCGGTGTTTGACACGACCTGTATCCGGAACACGTCCGCGATTGACCGCCTGAGACGCGGGTCAGGGTCAGGGTCATAGTGAGCTAGACAGCGGAGCGGTGCTCACTTGAGGTCTGTCCGGTAGAGCCGCGATATGAGGACCTGGGTATGACCAACGACAACGGTGAGTGCCCCGGAGCTTGAAGCTGCGGTTCGCGGCCGCGACACGCACCTCGCCCTTCTGGTTGAAGATGAAGAAAGCCTAACGGGAGAAAGCTGTTCGAGTGCTGGGACTGAGCTACCATAAAGACTAACTCACCGAGATCATGGCAGCCCGTGCGGGGTACGAGTGGTGAACGTGTTGGGCGAGGCGTGGAGACGCTCGGAGTGTGACCTGCGAGGAGAGTGATGCTCGATCAGACCCGAGCGGAACGGAGATTCCGATGTATGTCCGAGCCCGCAATACAAATGGAATTCTAATGAATTCAATGCGCGATAAGCACTGATTGTACGGCTGATAGTATCGCTCTAAGCGACCCCGCGGGCAGTGATTGAATGGGACTCGCACGCCATGCATATGCCTGAAGTTGCTACTCGCAGTGCCGCGCGCACTGCGCGGGACTCCTTCGACGCTACTCGTCGTCCGATCGCTCACACGCAGACGGGAATGGCAGTGGGACAGGAGGAAGCTGGAGTCGGGATTGAAGGGCATCCATATCTTACGACATCGGGGCCTTCTCCAGTCTGCATCCTGATGGGCAGCCCTCCTGTGACCTCACCCCGTTCAATTCCCCGTTCCTCATCGCATGCAGTCCTCTTTCTCTCCATGCTCAACAGTACGTCCATGCTGTAAACCGGTATATTTACCCAACCCATTCCCATCATGCTCAGTCTGAAGTGGTCATTCCAGTGCATCGTGGTCGTGCTCCGCGCGCAGCGAGTCTCGCAGTCACCCGACGTCTTTCATCAAAGCCGACACGCTGCCGGGACTGTCTGCTGACCCGTGGTTGTTGTCGTCGCACACACTTTTGTCGACCTTTCACGGTTGGGCTTAATTTGGACCGATATTTCGCCCGCCTAATCTTGTTGGACTCTCCTCTCTCAGCTGACGGCCGATTATCGGGCAATTGGCTCGATGAGGATGGTGTATAAGAGGTCGAGGACGGACTAAAAGTCAGTGGGCTCACGTTCTTTGCGCTTCCAGCACGTACGTATTGTCCAAGCCTACGCAATGTTGCACCAGCTTGGGGCCCTGTTTTGCCTTCTCTCCGTGGCGACGGCTGTATCGGCCCAGCTGTACTGGAATTCTACCCAATTTCTTTTCACGTTTGGCGATTCCTATACCACAGATGGATTCAACATCTCCGCAGGCGTGAACTCGACCGATCCAGGTTACGTGAGTGTCAGACAAACGGGCCACCAGACCTTCGCCTTCCTATCTAGAAGACTGATGTATGATACCAAAGACCTCATCCAACGGCCCTAACTGGGTTGAATACCTCGGTAAGCTCTCGCCGTCATGGCCGTCCCTATATCCGGGCGCTCGCTGATTGAATGCAGGTGGAACGTATAATGTGACCAATACCAAGGTAGGCATCCTCGCTGCTCTGTTGTCGTAACATGCAATAGATTCACCGGCGATAGGTCTTCAACTTGGCGTCTGGAGGTGCGACGATTGACGCTGCACTAGTCGCGCCGTACTTGCCCACCGTATTGTAGGGCCTCCGTCACTAGCCTCCGTCACGGACACCTGATGTCCCTAAACGGTTTGCAGGTCAGTTGTCGACCAGGTGTCGCAATTTGAAGAGTACCTAGCACCCAAGCCGTATGGTGCCCAATGGGATAGCTCGAACAGCCTCTTCGCCATCTGGATCGGTATCAACGATGTGGTACGTCGTGATAAGATTTGTCTTCAGCAGGGGCAGCATCGTGACCACAAACTCAATGCAGGGCAACTCATACGCATGGGTAAACTATTCTAGCCGCTTTCACGGGGAAACGCTAACGGCCGCGTTGGTTGCGCGGACATGCAGACCAACGTCACCTCGCAGTCCGCCTTCCATACGATCCTGATGGACAGGTTGTTCAGCCAGGTGGGGACTAGCTCCATCCGGCTGACTCCCAGAATAACATACGCCCGAGACAGGTTGAAATTCTGTACGGGGCTGGTGCCCGGAACTTCCTTTTCCTCACCGTGCCTCCCACCAACCGCGCGCCACTGCTCATCGAAGCAGGCCCCACGGCGGTCGCACAGATCATTGGCGCGCTTGCAGACTACAACGACCAGCTCATAGAATACGCCCGCCAGTTCGAGGCGAACTACACCGACACGAGCGTCCGCATCTTCGATACGCGCCCGGTATTCAACACTTTGTTGGACAACTATGAGACCTTCGGCTATGTCAACATCACTGGCTATTGCGAGGCATACGAGAATGGCACGCCATCCATGACGACGCAGGATGCGCCATGCGAACCCGTGTCGAGCTACTTGTGAGTTGGCAGCGGCACTTCCCTTGCACCGTGTCCGTGACAAACTCTGACATGACGCGCGCGTCCTCAGCTGGCTGAACACATTGCACCCGTTGTACACTGTCCATAAGTGCGTTACCTCCGGCGTGCCTTCCTTCCCGGCTGATACATTGTTCCATTACAGCATCCTTGCACACGCCCTTGCCACAGCGCTTCAGTACAACCAGTTTCTTTGGTAATCGCAAGCGCCGAGCGTACTTAGCTTTCTCTCTGCCTTAAGGTTAGCCTCGGATCGAACAGGTGTATTGCACGTGTAGAATCCATAGCTTGGGACACATCGATACGGGCCCTACGGGTAACCTACCGATCATGAATGATGAACCTACTTGCTTGCTCAGTAGTGTGCCTCGGTACCTGTAGCGAGACCACAGTGTGTACGAGGTACGGGTAGCTTTGCCCTATTGTCTCCCCTCCGTGCTGGCCCTCCCGGCGCAGCCATCGATCGTCAGGATAGCGGACGGGGCCGAAGACACGTTGGACGCCACCATGCACGGGGTGGCATGTTACTGGCCGCCTTGCTGTCGCACACTGAACCCGGGAGTCCAGTACATATCCGAACTAGGCACAAGGTTTCATTGGGGCGCCCTTTTGCACACACGCTCCTCAGAGGTAGCAGGACATCGAGGTGCAGCCGTCTATACGCGTCATCCAACTACTGACTACGAGTGAGATAGTCCCGGCTGAAACGGGGAGTGCTCACACCCTCGTGAACCCACTCGAGGATTCCACCAAGACGTCGGAGGCGATTGCGCAAATGTGTGAAGGTGCGGACGTGCGCGGGAACTGAGGTCTTGCGTGTGCCGTTCTGGGCGTGTCCAGAGAAATTGAGCCTGCCATTCAGCAGGCCCGGTGACTCGGTAATGGTCTCTAGTATGGCATACACAGCAGTAAACGGTCACCAGGACGCCTCACGACATGTAAAAAGTTTACTCGGAAATTGACAGTATAGTGATCCTGCAATTTTGGTCGGACACATAATTTCCCGAATGCCCTGTCTCGAAGAGACAGCACTCAGCTTGGCAAGTCCGGTACGGATCACAAACAGTGTGTAAGACCCCGCGGTCGACGCGGCTGCTGCCGTGCATCCTATGCGGTGAGCTAGCGGGTACGATCTACGGGATGAGGACATATTTCACGCACCCAATGTACCCAAACGTGCTGAATGTGCGTGGCGAAGGGTAGCAATGCCGTTAGTGCTGAATGCGGCATTCGAGTCGTCAGGCATCGCCTGCAATGTATGGGAGGATCGATAGACAGGCAGTGTTGTGGCACACGCAGTGCTCGCGCGGCGCAGGCCTCAAGGAGAGGTCCATGCCGGCGCCCACTCTAGTGCAATGGATCTGTCAGCTGATGCAGGTAGAAAACAAGGAACCGACGGAGCCGTTTACTCGACCCTGCATACGGGCGCGCGGTGTTGTTCTCGAATGACCACAATTGTGTGGCCGAGCGCGGCGAGGGCAGCGTCGACGGTGACGTAGCGCTCACTCTCAGCGAGATAGTGCTCGCGGACTGCAGAGATAGGATTTTAGTCTTCTAGGCGGGTATGAATAACGTCATCCGCTGACTGATATCTGGGACGGATAATGAATTGGCTGTGACCTTTGTAGCGGTGTGACGATCCAGTATCGTGAGGCCGTTAGGTTCATGGGCGAGCAGCATCGATAAAAGCATGGTACATACATATAGGTTGGATCTGCGACGAAGTATTCGGCTACTTCCATGCCGTCCCGAACAACTGACGAGGACAAATGCCTAATCGCCTCCATAGATCGTGTCCGAGAGCGTCTTGCGGACTTAACAGCTACGTCGGAAGAGAACGATGGCGGGGCGTCAGTGTGATCTTCCGTCTGTCGGCATCATGACTCTGAGGCTCTTCAGGAAGTCTTTCACCATATGACGAAGCCTGGCGCCGGCAGACCCCGTCGTGTGCCAGAAGCCTTCCTGCGTTAGAGGTTGAATGGCACGGATCTTACTGACCTACGCAATGAGAAGCAGTTCATCGCCCTCATCCCCGGGCCTCATTGGCCACAAAGCGCGGTCTGTTGACGCGGCCGATAGACTGCCGAGGATGCTCATTGAAGTATTTCGTGGTCTCTGGCATGAAGCCAAGAGATGGGCCGTGTTGATGAGCTATGATAAGGCCCTGGTTTTGCGCACAGCTTCGGTAGACGTAGACGAGTAGTTGCCAGGGTCTCGTAACATGCCAATCAAGGCTCGGTTAGTGGAGACACGTCTGGAGCGAACAAGACGATCAGTAACCGGGGCAATACTGGTGGGCGCAAGGCAGCGAACCTACTGCATTATGCGGAGCGTACTCGAGACTGTCGGAGTGCGGAACTTGGGCGGAAGCTACCGTCGTGACGAAAGGTCTCATAACCGGAACAACCCATGAGCTTCAATGAATGGGCTGACTTGGAGCATTCTGCTCGCTGTCACGCACAGCCCCCGCGACAAATGAGCGACATGAACGTGCTCTCGGGAGGCGGAGAGACTCGCAAGGATTGCGCAAAAATTGTCGAGGGTCAAAGGACTCATTGCAGCATCATACATTGTGCTATCAGACATGCAGGCCACGGGACGGGACCATTTCATGGAGTAGATCAGGGTTGCCCGAGGCTAACCAAACGGAGGCTGCACGGAGGAGAGGTCGCACGCGATCGATCGACGGGCATCTTCCAGTTGAGCAAGGCATGCGGGTAGAGGAGAGAGGCCGCTCTACTTGACGACATTATCGAGAGTGATCTGACCAACCGATGCGCGGAGATATGGACGTGGTAAGTGCTTGGGACGAGGGACGCGGAAGATCCTTGAGTCTGTGACGCATGACCGAAGGCAGATGCGAGCGCGGAATCATACGCAATGGCAAGGAGGACTCGGGAGCAGAGGCCCAGGGCCCTGCGAACGAAGGTACATCGCGGGCAGGCGCACTGCGAGGCTCTGTGGGAGAGCCCGTCGTCACATGAGCGCTAGCACGGCGTTTACGCTCACAAGGTTGCGCTACTTACTTGGCGACTGTGACGACAACGGTGGGTACGCGGCGAGCAATAAGTATGGGTATTATGCTCTCGGCCGCACTACGCACTGGGCCTCGGAAGTGAACAAAGAGGGAGACGCGTGGAGAGATGGCAACTCAGCCGGGATAGGCCATGAGCCGGCTGTGGGACGCTATTCGGATCATGGACTGCAAGGCCGCGAAGAGCGAGTTGCTCGAGGAGGCAGCTTGGGAGTGGCACGCGTGCGCCGTGTTCGCGACGGAGCCGCTGCGGAAGGTGGTGCAGATTGGCCTGATAGGACATGGACCGGTGGAGGCAAGTGTGGCCCAGTCGGGGGCGTCTGTGTGCCGCTGCCAGGAGAGGGCAGTGCACGGAGGGCTCGGGAGGAGGTCGAGGACATGTGTTTAGATCGCGTGGAGACGGAGATATGGGGAGACAATTGGTGATGGGGCTAGGACACATCGGGACGAGGACAGGCCGTCAGGAGAGCACTTTCAGAGTCCTCGGGGGACAGTGAACTATTCGAGCTGGCGGCTGCTGGGACACGGGTGACGGTAACGCTGCTGCTGGCAGCCTCGTGCGGGCGACAAAGCGACGGCCGTGACAGAGGCAAGGATAGGCGCACTGAGGAAGCCTGAATCTGAAACGGAGATTGCGCGGGATACCTCCTCGGATAATCGGTGGCTGCCGAAGGATGTTACTCAAAAGTTTATTGCCTCGCGTGCGTGCGGGCGTCCGAGGGCCGGAGAAAAGGGAGAAGGACAGAGGGCGAGTGGCCGTGATGGGACTGGGCGGTGGCCTGGAGGCGAGGCGAGGCAGGGCAGGGCGATGGAGGGCAAGTGGCCGCAGCGGGGGCGGGGAGGACATCACGGGGCAAGGTCGTCAAGGACGGCGTACCGATGGCATCGTCGCAGCCGGATCATTGAGGCGCACAGGTACACGAGCTATCAAGTCACAGGCGGCATTTCACTGCGATTTCACAAACAACGATAACATCTTATCATCCTCTTCCGTCCTGACATTTACTTATTTTCTCGTTTTAGATCGTCTTCATCCCCTCTGGGGCCCTTATGAACACGGGACCACAACATGTCCCCCCGTCCCCTTAAATCCTCCCTCCCCGCCACTCGCTCCATGTAGCCCGAAAGTCTCCATGTCCGCACGCGTCTCGGACTTTCCTCCACCCTCATCTCGCGCCCTCCTCGTTCGCACCAATGTTGCCAGGCCCCTCCTCCCCGCGCGACCGCGCAGACCCGACCCGGAGCACCCTCCCCAGTGCTGGTCTGGGCACCGAGCGGGACCTCTCTCCTAGCCGACCCGGTCCGTCCCACATGCAGCAACATACCCTGCCTCCCATCCGCGAGCTGCACCCAGGGTTGCCGCTGCCGTCTCCCATACCACTCAGCCCGACTGCAGCCAGTGGCTCCGGGCACGGCCATCTGCAGTTGCACGGGTATCCCGTCGCGTCGGGAAGCTCCCTCGGTGAGTGCATCAGCCATCCGCTTCCACGTCCGGACGCTCACGCCGGCCATGCCGCAGGCCCTCGTCGATCGGTGGACGACTCCGACGCCGAAGGCGACGCACAGGAACCACCCAAGAAGAAGCGTCGCCGCCAGGCCCTCAGCTGCACAGGTGCGGGACACGCTCTCATTTAGAGTTGCTCCGTGAGATTGATCTGACGGCACACGCGTTTTTCGCGCGCACTCCACAATCATTCTTCGCTCTCCATCTCTGCTACGGAACCCGCGGACATCGATGCGGATTACCCAGAATGCAAGCGGCGTAAGATCAAGTGTGATAGGTCGGTGGCTATCTCATCTCCGTGCTGTTTCTTGTCTGATTGTGGATAATCCTGCGACTTGTAGGGCGCAACCATGCGGTCCATGCACCAGACGCGGTGAGCCTCAGAAGTGCCAGTGGCACATTATAGAGCCTATGTATGTCATTCCTATCCTCCCCGGCTCTTGCCCTGATGGTGCTTGAAAAGGGAGAAGTACGTGACCCGCGCCGAGTATGATGACCTCAAGGCCAAGGTGATCGAGCTGGAGACTATGGTCAATCGACTGACTGCTGGAGCCTTATCCCTTCCATCGGCACGGATGGGTGGCCACGCTCCTGTTTCATCAGCTCCGGTTCCGCGCATCGAGTCCATTCAAGGGACAGCCATAACGCCATATCATGCGGCGCCGCCTCCATCAATGCTTCCGTCTGGTATATACCATCCCATGCCTCCGAGCCGCCCTCTTCCGGCCCGTAGCGAGTCTTCGTCCCAGCTACATCGGCCGGGAAGGCAGGCTGCGGCACGCAGCCCGTCGCAGTCCTCACGTCCGTCGACCTCGCAGGGTTCATCTCAGCCGACTGTAGCAGGCCCATCACCCGCGACGGAGCCGCCATACTATCCTCACAGTCCGCACGCGTCTACCAGCGTGCCGTCGACACCCATCGCCGGACCATCGGGGCCTGTATCCTCCCGGAGAGCTTCACTTTCTGTGGCAGCCATTACCAATCACAGCCCCTACCAGCCCGACTCGCGCCCCTCGAGCCCACCAAAAAAATACACCGCGCAGACGCCTCCACCGCCGGGTCAGCGTCTGCGCCGGGAACATCTTACAGGCTCGGCACCGGCGTCGCACTCGACCCATCACCCCCCGCACCACAACCCCCGCCATCACCACACTCTCCTCCGCTCTCCCGTCGCGAAACCGAGGGCTTCCCTCATCCCGGCGTAGCCCGCTCGCCACCTGCCCCTGCGCAGCCGCCGGGGTACTACCCCTCGAGGCCGTCATCGCGCTCGCAGCACGCGCCTGGGGCGTATGCCAATTCATCTGCGCCGTCTTACGTGTACGGTAGCAGACCTCACAGCCCTCATAGTGGCATTGCTCCCGATGACAGGGACTCATCGGTACGCTCCCGGTTGCCTCGGCAGGAGCACGAGGGGCGGCGTTGATGAGGCTCGTGCATCAGCATTGAAATTTGAAGTTCTGCGGCGTAGTGGTACATCTGAGGCTAATCGTCATAATGCTAACTCAGTACTATATTGTCTATATTCTCAACTCCCTGCATATAGCATGTATTTCTCCACCCATTGGCTCCTTGTACTCGTAGTGTTGCTATATTCTTGTCCGTCTATACCCATGCCTCTAAATTATCACACCCCCCGATTTGTAGCCCCTGTCCATAGCTGAATGAAGAGTGCTCACGACCATATGCCCGGCCCGTGCACCGCCGTTCAACTGCCAATGCGAAGCTTTCATATCCTCAACGCCGGACGCTCGAAGCGGGGCTTATCAGACGCCATTCGGTTCAACGGTGGACATACATAATTCTGAGACTAAAATACATGACGAATCTACCCATCGCGGGCGCACAGCGGTAGACATGGATGATGAACGGTGGCATAGAGCATAGCGGGACGCGGTGGAATCACGACAGTCATGCTCCTGGTGTACTGACACTGGCATACGCGCCGGAAGCATAGCATAATGCTTCGCCATTCAGCGGACTTGCCATCGGGCACGTCATGCGCGGCGTCCAGTAACATGCCAAGCCCTGCCAATGAGACGACGGTCCCCATACGCCGGAAACGGAGAAACGGGGATAGTTGCGAGACGAAGCAACGGCGGCGTGCTTCGAAGGCGGCACAACGACCAACTGACCGGCCAGCCACCGTGTAGGCGGTACGCCTGCATCTCGCCGAGGCGTCTAGAAGACGGTCACGCCCGATTGTGTCCCGGTGTATTGAGACTTCATGTCGTCGAGATCAGTCCCATCATCCTGGCTCTTGTAGTCGTACTGGGACAGACTGCCCATGTCAGAGGTTCCCGCGGTCGATGAGAACGACGACCGGCGCCGGAGCCTGTCTGACTGCGAGTATGCCATGCTGCTCGCCGAGCGGTCTGACGGTCCAATAGCGCTGCCAATGACGCTCGCGGTATCGGTACCACCAGTCCCTACATCCTGCGAGATGATGGAGCTAGCGTAGCTCCCGTAGGTGCTCCGCTTTGCGCCGTTGGGACGTTGCATCCCCGGACCGAAAGGCCCACTGGCGGCGAACATAGGGAGCCCCGACGAATATGTTGCTTGTGAGCGCAGAGATTGGACATCCGATGGAATGTAGCCCAGTGCGTCATGCGTGCGGTAGAAGCTAGCGTCAAAACGGCTCGGTGTGCCGGATCGGCGACCTGTAAGAGAACCATCAGATACACACGTCAAGGTAGGTATGCGGAGATATAGGCTCACCATCACCCGCCATGCCACTACCCAGATAGTCACGGGCACTCGTCTCGTGTCTACGGAACTGGTCCATTGCCTTGGAGAGCGTGCGCCGCGGTTTGCTAAATTGAATCATACTCGGCTGCAGGTTGTTGAGAGGTCCTTCGACTAGGCAGTTCTTTTCCTTGTAGTGTGTCAGCAGATAGTGCCAGAGCGGATGCTGTGGGACACATGAGAAGATGTACAGAGCTGTATACAGTAATGACCCACCTTGCTGAGAACTTTCGGATTGCCGAGAATGACGACGCCATACTTTGCACGAGTGAGAGCAACATTGAGACGCCTTGGGTCATTCAGAAAGCCAATACCCTGATGCTCGTTGCTTCGGACGCAGCTGAGGATGATGTAATCCTTCTCCCGTCCTTGGAAGGCGTCAACGCTTGCAACCTCGATCTCCTTGTAGAGATCCTTCTTGAGGGAACCGTTGAACTGCATGTAATTGACAATGTACGACCGTTGCCCTTCATACGGGGTCACTACCCCGATCTGGTTCGGTACGACACCGGACTTGAAGAACTTCGTGACGATCTTCTCGACGTTCGACGCTTCCGTCCTGGTAAACGAGCAAAAATTAGTTGTCAGTGTGTACGTAAAGCGACCCGTCACATACCTATTCAGGAAAGATGTCCCACTCGACGAGATCTCCTCTTGGCCCAGGTTCTGATAGAAGAACATCGGCGTGTCAGGTACGGGCCACGGAAAGTCAACGTTCTTCCTCAGACGCTCAGGAGCGGTAACGCCGTTTTGCAATGTCCCTTCGTAGAACATATTGGAGGGGAACTCGGACAGGCATGGGTGCATGCGGTACTGGACTTGAAGACGAATGGGCCGGTTACCGAGTACAACCAAACGCTCGAAGAGCGATTGCGTGAGACCCGCGCGGGCCGCCTTCTTGTTCATTATAACCGGGCCCAATTGCTAGATCACACGTCAGTACGCGGCAATCGTGTGGTATTAAACACCACTCACCTGGTGATCACCAACGAGGACCACCTGCTTGCATCCGAGAACCAAGGGAATCATACACTCTACACAACGTGCGGAATTAGCATACTTTACGCCGCAGCCAATAGGAGTAATGGTACTTACCGGGCTCCGCGGCTTGCGTCGCTTCGTCGATAAGCACTGTGCGGAACTTCAGCTTGCTAAGACGCGGATCGCCAGCGCCCACGCAAGTGCAGCAGATGACATCAGCAGCGCCGAGAATCTCCTTCTCGCACTGCCGAATCAGGGTCTTATACTTCCTTTCGTCGTTAGAGCTGAGTTCGCCCTGCTCGTTCTTCAGTTGGATGAGCTTCTGTAATTCAACGTGCGTCGTATTGTTGGCCACTTGCTGGTGTAACGTGAGGAAGGACACGGAGGAATCCAATGCCTCACGCGACTTGGCCGTCAGACGTACAACCTTGAGACCGGTTGCATGAATCTTCTCGGTCAGCTGGTCGACGGCGACATTGGATGGCGCACAGACGAGAACTTGACCAGGGTTCATCTTGGCGAGATGGTATACGATCGAAGCCGACGTGACCGTCTTGCCCGTACCCGGCGGCCCTTGGATGAGACTAATGGGCTTCTGTAGGACGCTCTTGACGGCATACATCTGGGAGTGATTCAGCTCCGGAAGGCCTGGCGCTGAAAAGCGTTTCGGCATCTGAGTTCGCAGCACTTGTGGTTCCAGCTCATGTCCGAGTAGCTTATGATACTGCGCCTGTGTGAGCATACTGCACGTCAGCAGAGAAAGCATGCCACTCACGATATATCCGCTAACACTCTTCTCGTCGACTGCGAACGTCTTCATGGCTAACTGCATGCGATCGAAACTAGTTGACTTCCAGACGAAGTCCGCAGTGAAGTTATGGGTGACGTCCAAGGGTACGCCTTCTGACCTGCGCAGCTCGAGGCCAATCTCGTCCGAGACGTCTGGTGAGAAGTCAATATATGATGACTCATTAGAAGCCATGGTACGCACTATTCGGTATCTTGATAACATGTCCATCGCCCTCCCAGGGTTTGTGCAGTTGACCACTATACCTGAGTCGGAGTTCGTCTCCTACGGCCAAGCGGACTTCGCCACTCTCCAATTTCGGCAAACAAAACCAGGCAACACGCTTCTGGTTGAGACCCAGATCCCAGCGAACAGATATGTCAGTTTGAGTCTGAGACTCTTTCAATCGTTTGTCGTAGTCCGCTTCGATCTTCACCAGAGGTCCGAATATGTTCTGGTACTGGTACGCATCCTCGTATCGCAAGAGTATAGGTTGTGGTTCATCATCAACGCCTGGCTTTTCCAGATCCTCCAGTGTCGCGTTCGCGTTCTCGCGCCAGAGATCCTCCAAACGATTGATTTGCTGGAAGGAAATCTGGCGGGATCTGAGCTGTTCTGCCTCGCTGGGCGGCTTCACAAGCCAGGACAGGAATGATCGGTCGTCAATAAGAGGCGCCCACAAGGCCGAGTTCCACGAAATATCCTTAGAAATGGCGGCACAGGGTTGGCTGGTCTCATACGTGTTAATAATCGAAACATTCTGGATATACACCACGTACCGGCAGAGCAGTACAACGACAGTATCACTCTTAGCGGGGATGAACCCCAGCATGAAGACGTTCTTGCTCCCACAGTTATAACACTCCGGGATTGTCTCACCGAGAGGACTCTCTGCGTGTAGAATGACCTCTTTATGCTTGGCGCGCACGAGGTGGTTGACGATGTGTGAGGCCGAGGTATTTCCACGCGAGTTGCAGAACCACTTGGAGCAAATAAGACATTTGACAACCGAAGCCGGTGAATGTATGCCACAGTAACTGGGTGTAAAATTGCCTTTAGTCACTTGGAGTGGGATCAACAGGCTCGTTCGGCTTACCTGCAGGCGTGCGGCGGTAGATCGACTTGCCCTTCGTCCTTCAAGTCGTCTAAAACTGCATCGAAATCTTCTTCCGTCCGGGCCCCACCAGAGTGAGAATGGTGTGCTTTCCCGTTCGAGGACGACGCATACGAGCGGTCATCCGCCAGCGACAGACTCTCCAGGTCCACCGATACTTGGCTTTGGTTGTTCGTATTTGCGGTGTAGATAGACGAAGTGTCGTCCACAACGCCCATGCCCCCGCCGTATGACGATGCAGATTCGAACTGCAAGTTATCAAAGGAATCCATACTGAAAAAGAGGAAGTGATAGAGAGACCAGAAGATAGAGAGATGGTTGGAGTCAAGTTGTGGCGGGACTGTGTCGCGCCTCTGCTTACGAGTTCGCGCGCCATACCGGATTCACGTGATGCAGCAAGTTTGCTTTCGACGCCACGCCACTGCCGGTGCAGCCACCGAACCTTCCGCAGTGCGACCTTGCTGAGCGAGCTCGACGGTCGCATACTTCTTCTATATCCTTCCTGCATCGCGCATATTCTAGATCTTTCTGGACATATCCAGCACGATCATGGCGAGAAGTAATGGTCGCCCCGAACCGGAAGTCATTGTAAATGTACGTCGTCTCCGCCCCACTGAGCTCCGAATAGTACGTTACTTGAACGAGGATACTAGTTCGCAGATGGCCAAGCATACTCAAAGGGAAAATTGGAGGAGATATTTCGAAGCGGTTACCTAGACAAATCGACTGTGAAGCACAAGGAAAGTAGCAGCGTGAGGCGGGAGGACGTGGATCTCCTGGTAAGCACAAGAGGACAGGCGTAGCCAGCCGTGTCTCACCGTCCCTGATTGCATGGTAGATGCATGAATTGGATATCGCTCGGCCCCAGGCAGAAAAACTTCTGATAGAGAAGAATGGTGACCTCAGACTTGTACTGCAAGCGTGGATCGAGCCAACAGTGTAGCCCTCACGGCTCAACGAGCCTACGCTGTGTGCTGTTGCTGAAAGCCGATATGCACCATCATTCATGAAAGCTGTTGATCGTATAGTGGCAAACTCGAGTGATTGAACGTTCAGCGCTACGAATACAAGTTGCTGGAGCATCAACTTGTTCAGTCCCAGCGAAGCTACAAGAATTCTGTTCATGACACTAATGTAACACAGAACGTTGCGACAGAGCCCGACATATGCATAGGACACGAATCCAGACAGACACTAATGTATACACGGGCATGGGTGTGAGTGGTATTGCGTTCGGTATCATGATGATGGTATACACAAGGGTAGATCATCGTCTGCGATGACTCATGTTGCGTATCCGCGGCCGTGTCGGAGTT
The DNA here is from genome assembly GCA_029783445.1 of Fomitopsis palustris. Classification (NCBI taxonomy): domain Eukaryota; kingdom Fungi; phylum Basidiomycota; class Agaricomycetes; order Polyporales; family Fomitopsidaceae; genus Fomitopsis; species Fomitopsis palustris. The sequence goes on from JARAOQ010000005.1 coordinate 609,824, forward strand.
TCTTCATTTGATGGCGGTAGGCGAGCCGTGGTGGATGGACCAGCTCCACTGCCTCCAACGAGCAACGGTGCCACCGGCCGAGGAGCAGCCGTCGCCCGTTCGACTGGGCTATCCTCATCGAACGGCGAAGCTGACATGGCCGATACCCCCCTAGAAGTTGAAGATCTCGGCCCTTCTGCTTCCGTAGGCGTGTGCATCCAGGTAGCCATCACGTCCTCTTCTTCTGCGATTCACAGCGCGTCAATTTTCCATTCAACGCCCCAGTGGACGGCTTACCATCGAGGTCCTGATCCATAGCGTCTACTTCCGCCTGCTCATCTTCGTCCTCTTCTTCGTCGCTGTCTTCATCGTACATACCGCCTGGTGGTTCGCCCACCCACTCCTCATCACCCTCCTCATTGGCAAAGTCCCACACATCCAGGACGGTGGCGTCACTACGGTTGCTTGCAGCGACACACCATCGTCCCTCAAAGACGACTTGCCATACGCCAACAATTCCGGTCAGCAAGTCGCGCACCTGCGAGCCGTCTCGGATGTCCCACATCTTCAGCGTGCCATCACTTCCGCTGAGCACCTTGAACTCGTCGTGCTGAAAGCACGTGATGGCCCCGTTGTGGGCAGCGAGGGTGTGATGGTGTTCTCCAGTGTCCGGATTCCAGACGCGGAGTGTGGAGTCAGCGGCAGCTGAAACGAGGTATGATGGCGATAGGCCAAGCAAACCAACCAGGGATGTGTGGCCGGTCAAAGTGTACTGGCATTGGCCTGTCTGGAGGTTCCACACGCGTACGGTGCCGTCCATAGACCCTGAACAGGCAAGGTTGCGATGTATGTCCAACACGACGCTGTACACTGAGCAATACGTCAGTCCACGCCTGTAATTGCGACTCTGATACACTTGCCTTTCTGCGTATGACCAACAAGGACCCACTTGCAAGTGCCTGTGATAATGTCCCATATCCGGACAGTGCAATCATAGCTCCCAGAAACCAGCGTTCGGCCGCGCGCTGCGAGTGCACGTACAGCATGGTCGTGTCCTTCGAGGTGTAACTTATGGTATGGGTTATCCTCTACATCCTCCTGCGTTGTGTCCAAGTCAGAAACGGCAGTACGGAGCTTAGACCATACACTCACTTCAGATGGGTCGACCTCATTGTCGTCAGCACCGTAGCAACGATACTCGTCATCGCCCGGCTTCGGCAGCGTCCACACTCTGAGTGAGTGGTCCCTACTACCAGTGACAATCAGAGGTCGTTTGGGCCATTTCTCTCGCTTTATAGCACCGGTTTCGTCTTCCACGTCGATCATTTCTGGCTTGACGATCGCTAGACATCGCACCGTGCTCGTGTGTCCACCGAACACGTGGGTACAACGTCCCGTCTCCAGATCCCAGATGCGCACTGTACGGTCGGTAGACCCACTTACGAGCGTGTTCTTGGTGGCAGCAAGCGCCCAAACACCACCTTCATGGCCGTCCAAGGAGCGCAGAAGCTCACCCGTAGCGGGCGAGTAGACGTGGATTGAATGGTCGTCTGAGGCGGAGATGATGCGTCCATGAGAGAATATGAGGCATGTAACCACGGAACGCCCATGTGCAGGGAATGTGATATGCTTTGGTTTCTGATTCTGTACCCACCGCGTCCGAGTTAAATGTCGCGATTTGAACAGAATCTTGTACGGGTGAGGTAGGGGTAGAGCTCCGGGTGCCGGTAGTCCTTGACGTCGCCTCCGAGCAAATATGGCATCCGCAAAGGCGATCTCGGAGCCGCGTCCGAACCATATCTTGGTGCTATGCAGCAAATCGCGCCAAAGGACAGGGTCAGAGTCTATGATGGCACGCCATGCCTTCGAGACACGAGACGCGCGAGCAAGATCGGAGAAGCTTAGGTAGCTCAGAACGTGTGAGACGAGTTCTGGGGGCAAGATGGTGAGGAAGTCGCGCGCCAATGTGGGTGTCAAGATGGAATGCAACGTTCGCAAAACTGACAAAGGCGAGTGGCGTAGGAAGGTGAGGAGCACATGCGACTGAAGTTGCGGGGGAAGGCTCGAGTAATGGGCAAGCAGTGCGGGGAGCGTCAAGAGGGTGGTGAGGGAGAGGTCAGGCTGTATGGGCGCTTGTGGAGGCTGGGGCGAAGAATGCCCACTGGGCGGAGCAGATGGCCATATGCTCTCGGGGGGCGGCGAGCCATGAGGGGAGGGAAGAGGTGATGGAGGGGCAGCTCCAGCAATGGGAGGAAGATTCTGTAAGGGAGCAGGCTTTGCTCGCTTGCGTGGCGGGGTGTTGGTCACAACACCAGAGATAGTCTCGATGCCTTCCATCATATCCTCATTGCTGTAAGATCTCTTCCGGCCGTAGCGCTCGACAGCTTCGACAAGTCCTACCTCTTTGACTCCGTCAGAACCTTCGTCACGCCGTAGCATCCTCCAGTGTTGTCCACCGACGACCTCGTCTTCTTCTGGCATCTCGCGCTCTCCAACATCACCATCGCGGAACGTGGCCTTGGCACCCCCTGGGAACTCGAGACGGAACTCGCGAAGAGATTTCGGAAGGTGGGCATCGAGAAGAGGATATGTCTTCGGGTCCTTGGGGGACGACGGTGCGGGGAGGGGAGGCAGTGGGATGGGCGCGTACGTAGTAGTCGTAGTGGTAGTCGTCACAACTCTACAAAGGAATCAGAGATCAGGAAGAGCTGACCACCGCAGGGATGAGTAGATACGTACTTCGTGGTCTGCACTGAAGGTGCTAGTTGTAAGAAGGGACGGTGGTGGGAGGACATGGTGGTGGCAGAGAGAAAGAGCGCGCCTGGTTGAGGGCGACGACGACGTTGAAGCGCGTCAAGCCAGACGCGACGGGCGCTTCTATTCCCCGCAGCGGACTTCAAATTCCTGGCATTACCATCGTCAAAGCGATTCCATTGAACTTGTAGTCCCTGTAGGCTCGTACATATCATAGCTATGCTGACTCGGCATCTCTGTCAGACAAAGTGGTTGCTTTTGTCAATGACGAGATGCTAGCCCCTTTCATCGATATTGCTACCGACTCATCACCAACGTACACGACGCCCTCCTTACGGTCACGGCAGTAGCATAGCAGTACCGCACCGGAACGTCTACGTTTTCTCTCGGGATTAATTAGAGCATTGATATAAGCTAGACAGCACGAGGATGAGAGATAACACTCTGTATTTTCTTCTCAGGCTGCTGCGTCGTGGTCAACAGGTTCTGTGAAGCTGCAGTCCATGGAAGTGAAGAGGTAAGAAGCCCTTCTCTCAACGTTTTCGTCGCCTGGTGGTCTATGCAACGTTCATCCCCTGAGAATGAGAATAGAAGGACAGTCCGTAATCCGTACCGGAAGATCAGACAAACACTGTCAAAATCAATGGCGCTACAAACAAGTTGCAGCTCTCATGGCCTGTAACGAACTAACAGTGCCAACCAGACCCATGTCATTTGCTAGCAGTGCCAAGGACTGCGGGGAGCCGGCAGGAGCACTCGGAGATGGTCGGGTGCCTCTAGACTGCACTTCCGTCATGCCGCGAAGATCAAGTAACTGAGCTAGCCACACAAGGCCTGTGGGTTATGCTAGTTCAAAAATTAGGACACGTATATGCAGATAGAGATAATTTCCCTCATCGACCCCAGTCGGCTGGACAGTCTGGTGAATAAGGCTCGTCTTCAACGAGGTTACCAAAAGGGGAGGGACAAGATATGGGCGTCTATGTGCACTCCGAGACGCCCGGAGTCGAGATCCTCGCCAATCGAATAGCGTCTATGAACAACTCTCCTACGAACGCCATCCATCCGTAGCTCATCAACTCCCTTCCCGCTTCCGCTCTACCCTCCCTGTCTTCTCCTTGCTGAAGCAGCGCCCTTGTTCAATCACTCTCGCGACCTTGCCTCTCCCAACTCTGACACTGCGCCGCTAGATCCCCCGCGTCGCGTCGGCCGAACGGCAGTTTTCATCCTTCCTACGTTCTTCATTCCGATTAGTACCTAGTGTGGAGCTCTCTTCAGTTGGGGAACTGCAACACGCTCCACACCATTGGGCAACCCGTCGACCAATATTTGCAGCTGGCAGTAGCTTTATCCCTAGGCAGCTCAGTCGCGAGACCCGCAACGGTCACGCTTGACTGTGTCTTCCCTACATAGGGTTCAAGCTCACCATAGTCAGCACACGTAGAAGGACTCAGTGGCACGAAGGACAACGCACAGGCTGTAGGCACAATGTCAGCGTCTTCTAACTATCCTGGATACTTCCCCCCTTCTGCCCAAAGGCCCCAGCCGACTTCGTACGCATCTAGTTCTTCCCTCTCCCAACGTGGGCGGGAACCGCAGGCGCAACAGGGACCATCTCCTTCCTCCTCTTCCTCTCTTCCCGTTGATCCGTCACTGTCGATGTATGGCTCACAGTACTATCCGAATACACAGTACCAACATCGTGCACTACAACCTCCTCAGCTCAACGTCCCCGCAAACCTCTCTTCCCCATCTTCCCAGGCGTCGGAAACAATCGCAACGCCTCCCACGGAGCATCGGCCAACCCCAGGGCCCTCCGGCATGAATTCAAACGGCAAGAGGCCTGCCTCGCCAGCACGTACACAGTCTGGTGATGTACGGAAGAAGACTCGCAAGGACGATGAGGGCGACGAGGCTGGCAGTCCCGGGGCAGAGAAAGGCGATGATGTCCCTAAACAGAAGTCAACGCGTGGATCACGGTGTGTATCGCCTCCTTGCCTTTAGCCTGTAAGCTTATGTGTGCGATCAGGGCATGTATGGTATGCCGTCGGCTCAAGATGAAATGCGTTGGCGCGGAAAACGGTCCCCCTTGTAAGCGCTGCCAGGCAGGGAACCACGAATGCATTTTCGAGGAATCAAATCGTGGGAAGCGCTCAACGAAGTATAGCCCTCCTTTCTCCGTACGCGCGTATCGCCTGACTTGCGAGATAGAAAACACGAGATTCTGACGCGTTCGTTGCGCAAAATGGAGCGTACACTTGATACTATATTCCGCTCGCTCGGTGCGCCACCTTCAGACGGTCCGTCGCGCTCGCCGTCGCCAGCAGGGCAGCCTCCGCCGTCTGGTGAGACACATCCGCTCCTCGCATCCCCCCCGCAGTCTCCTCGCCCCGAAAATTCGACGATACACCATCACCGGCGACACTCGGACCAGCCACCTCCCTCTCCAAAGCTGCCCTCTCTACCGGATGATAACTTGAACCCCTTGGGGCTTCTTGCTGAGGCCAGTTTAGCCAACCGTCGTGCACAGGCAGGTGCAAAGAGCGATTTGGCAAGTACGGCAATGCTTGCGCAGAAGCAGGAACCGAACAGAATGGGCGTGGCGAGCGATCTGTACTTCAAGCCAGGTACGTCATCCCGGTTGGCGGTTGTGGGTGGTTGTAGGTGGTTACTTATATGGATAAAGGGCCAATGAGTATCCTGCCACTGAGGCGCTTATACATCGAACGGCAAATACAACCGGAGATGCTGAGCTTCGTCAGTACAGACGAAGTTATAGCATTGTTCAAGATGTAAGTTGCACCAGTTCGTTTGAGACATTCTGGCTGAATCGCTGCTTCACAGCTACTTCGATCACATGAACGTATGAGCTGCATTGCGTCACTGGTGATTTGCCTGTGCTAACTCGTGTCTTAAGGTTCACTGCGCATTGCTCGACCCGGATTACCACACACCAGCACTAGTCTGTTCGCGCTCCCCCTTTCTGCTCACCACTAGTGAGCACCTCTCGTTCCTCCTGTGACGCCCTCTCTCAGTTGTCTGTGCGCGTTCCCAGTCTGTGCGATCGCCGCTAGGTTCTATGACGCCCGTCCAGAGTTATATCCTCGGTTGAGCGAGCTATCGAAGAAGCTCGCGTTCAGCGTCCCTGCGAGAGGATATAAATCAGTGGAGATTGTCCAGGCATACCTGCTCAACACACTGTGGGGATGTGGTCCCGTAGAGCGGTATGAACAGGACCGGACATGGATGTTGCTTGGCATGGGTATCAGGTATGTCCGGCCCGTCGACTCCGGGCAAGGCAAAGTGTGCGTTTCTGACTGGATGGACGTCTCGGACAGGCTTGCAATAGATCTCAATATGCATCGCCCGACAAATCTGCCAAGTGATCTGGCAGACGAAACCCGGGCTCGTGAACGCGAGATCCACAATAGGCAACGGACCTGGATTGTGTGCTTTAACCTTGATAGAAGCTTCAGTGCACAGATGGGCAAGCCGTACACCATCAAGGAGGAGTGAGCCACTCAATTGATAGTTGACAACTCACGGTATTCATATCCCCCCGGTAGCTTTATAATCCGGAATGCGCTGGAGTGGTCAAAGTCGCCCATGTCCATGCCATCGGATGCGCACACGGCAGCGATGGTGGTGAGTTTCACAGAATATCTATGTCGTTCTTCAGACCGATGTCCGTGATAGGATCTTCAACGGATCATCACTCGCAGTCTGGATCTGTTGTACTCTGGCACAAGTTCGACGTCGGGCCTTCAGGATGACTGCGACTATCTATTGGTTATTAAGACCATGGAGACGCAGCTTCTGGCGTGGCAACACGAATGGCTACGCATACGCAAAATCGACCAGGGAGAGAAAACGGAATGGTCGCGAAAGTACTCGCAGCTGTCCTGCAAGTTCTACTTCCACTATGCGATGCTCACGATCAACTCTTTCGGACTGCAAAACGCGCTCCAGCGCTCGGCAGTCGACATCGGGCATTTTTTCGCCCGATGTCACTCGAGCGCAGTCGAATGTGCGACAGTGATTGCCGATGAATTCAGAGGTATGGGTTACCTGAAGTACGCCCCGGATTGCCTTTTCGTTCAGGGGTCATATGCAGTGCTCAGCTTGTTGAAGGTACGTCAACCAGTTGCATGCGAGATCGGCATTGATCGTTGAGCCCTATCCCTCTGTAGCTCTTGCGCCCCGAGTTCAAGTCGTTCCTCGATCACGAACAGAAAATCATCGGTCTCATCAAGCGTGTGGCGGATGCTTTTGAGAGCGTCGCTGTTGCCCCTCTACACACGCCGGCGCTCTACAGCGTATTCCTCCGCGCACTCATCTCCGCTCGTACTGGTGCCGAGACCCACGCGATGCCAAATGGTGCTCCGGTACTGCAGCCTTCAGAAGCCCAGGAAGAAACCACGTCGACGACCACCGACGAGACTGCATCTCGAGAGATCGACGTATCGCACCACGACGCGCACCTCCCGCAGCCGTCCTCTGCGCCCGCACCAAATGATCCCTTCGCTGGGTTCTTCAGCAACGGTGAGATGGGCCCCGTGGCCGACATGTCGACATTCCCGCCCACGATGGCCCCGAACCCCTCGCTGCCCGACATGAGCATGATGTCGATGGATAGCATCTTGAGTGCCGACTTCTGGGATAGCATGCTTGTTCCAGGTGCGAATCTTCGATGGTCCTTGCCACTATCGTTTAACCGACACGCTTCCCCAGGCTCCTCAAATGGGATGGAAGGGCTTAGCAACGGCTTTGTCTACGGTGCGGGTGGCAGTGGACTCATTACGCCCCGTATGTGGAATTCGCCACTGCCCTCCGCCGACAACAGTCGCGAGTTTCTTCCCGACAAAACAGACAACGGGTACAGCTTGCCCCCGCCCCGGTTACACCACTCTGATGCGCAGGGTAGATCGCTGTCATGACGTAACCTTGCAGTGTCCGAGCTGCTGCACATCAGACCCCGTCCTTCTGTTCCCTCCTGTGTTCCCTTATTCTGCATGGACAAGCATGTCACGTCGCTCTCGTGCTGGCTACGTAATCGCTGCTCGGTATACTTGATGCTTTACTCGTTCTTTTCTCGTGTATTTTTTGGGTCGTGGAAGTAAGCTGATCACTGTACGAGTAGCATAGAATTACGAAAATCACTAATGCCGATCACTGTTCGTCGGTGTCACGGCGGCCCCTGCAAACTTACTCTTCGTCAGCGCTCCGCGCTGGAGCACGATGATCGAACCGCGCGATCTGGACCCATGCGTGCTGTGTGACTACACGACCATACTATATTAGGAAGGTGTTGTTCGTACGCCTCGCACTCCGTCGTGATGCTCAGCGCTCACTGCCTGCTCACTATGTCCTCTAGAGGAGTGATCTACTGTACTCATGTCGCGTGAACTCTTCGCATGCCAGCGCAAAGCCGGTGAGCATAAATCATCCCGATTTGGGGCCATAAGACTTAAACTGCGACGTGTCGTCCGTGAATGGCCTTATTGACTCACCCACCGCCGAGTCAGGGGCGAGCCCGAGACGTCCACAAATCAGAAGTATATACCGGCCCCGGTGATCGAGGCGCATGGGCGGCCTTCCATCGCCAGTAGGGCATGGACACCCACTCACAATGCATAAAGGGCTTTCTTGCGAACGCTCTTCGAACGATCTACTCGCCCCCATCACTTTGGAAATCCAGTCGCTCTTTAATCTATCCACTCCCTCAACATGCTCTCCCTGACTGTCGTCCTATCTGCTGTCTTGTATGCGCGTCGTGAGTCTTCATACTACCTCGTATGGAAGAACTGACTGACACCCCGTCACCTCACTCAGATGCGTCGAGCCAAGCTACGACGCTTTATATCCCTGGCTTTGATCCTCAGCCAGTGACAGCAAATCTCCTCGGTTCTCAGGGAGGCTTGACCTCCTATGTTATTGCCCCTGGTGTGGCTAGCGCTGACTTGGACTCTCCCGGATTCGCCGGTCCCGGTAAGGGTTTCAACCTGTTCAGCGTAGAGTCGGCAACTCTAGTCTGACTTGAACCATCTCCTAGCTACGCTTGTTGTCGGTGCCAGCACCGCTGCAGTCACTTATATCGACGACAACCTAGGAATGGCCATCTACGAGAATTGCAACACTGCTGACGGACAGGCAGTCTGCGAGGACGTCGTCATTATGATGGGCGCTGAGGGGCGTACCATGACCGACACGTTCACTGAGTCGGTCGTGCCATTCACCGTGCAAGGCGGCGGGAGCGTCTCCATCCAGACCTCGCCTGTTGACACTGATTTCGCAACGTGGACTGGCACACCGGCAATCTTCGACTCCACGTATACGACCTTCTCCGGCGAGGCCTCCCCAACGCCGACCGGAGCGGCATCCAGCACTGGCACTGGCGCCGGCTCGAAGACATCTTCGTCTGGATCGGGGTCGACGACCCCCACTCCGACCGGGAGCGACAGCGGCGCTCTCAATGTCCAGGCCTCGGGTCTTCTCACCTTGATAGCTGCTGGACTCATTGGTATTTTCGCTGTTCTCGTCTGAGAGACGATAGGTTGTAACGCTGCTCAGTTGCGGCGTCCTATGAGTCTCGAGATGTACTCGGAATAGCCAAGCAGCTCAGTGCCGCACTCTGCCTGGCATCGTGCAATTCACACTCTTATGCCCACTTACAACGTCCGTGTTTCACGCATCATGAGGGTCCTGTCATCCTGTCAAATAGACCGCCGCTTCTGCCTCGGCGAAGATATCGCCGCGCACTCGTCCCATGAGACTGCTAGTGTGCTGCCCCCCAATATTTGACTGAGGGAATTCATCAACATGTCAAAGCATAAGGTCTTCCAATGAGGAGCAGTCGCTGTGTGGAGAAAAGATGGCTGGTAGAGATTTACCTCGGCATGGCCCGATCGAGTCTAGACAGAAGGCTGCTGACAGATCGGACGGTCGATCATCGTCGCCAGGGCACTGTCCCGCAGAAAGGCGCCCAGTTTCAGTCGTCCTCGGTGCCTTACAGCGACGCTCGGTACCTGGCTCCGCCTCGCCCCATCGTGTCTTTGTCTTGGCCATGCAGCTTCAACTCAGCCGTGAGCAGCTATGAGCTTCACTACTAAGTGGCTGAGCAGCAAGCGTGTGGGTTTGTTTCTGTGAGAGAAATCATCTCCAAAGACGCGCTTGCTGACTCGACCTCCATCAGGTGCGCGCTGGCCAGACCGCCAAGCCACATGTACCGCGGCTCCGAGTCTCTGCACGCATGCCCCGCCCAGTGATGCCGATCTGAATTCAACCAGGCACCGACGAGCCTTCGCTATAAGTTGGCAAACGTTTCCTCGTCCCCTGTGCAATCTCTTGCTGACCCCCAGCGCGCACGCGTCGTCTCAACCTCACTCACTCGTTATCCACGCCATTCCTTTCACAATGCTGTCCTTCACCCTAGTCCTCTCCGCCTTGCTCTATGCGAACCGTGAGCAGTCTTGTCGGTGTCTACGATAGCTTGCTGATATTGTGATAGACGCGTCCGCGGCCTCCTCCTTGTTCATCCCTGGTTTCGATCCCCAGCCTGTCACTGCCAACCTCATCGGGTCTCAGGACAGCGTTACGACCTATGTCATCGCTCCAGGCGTATCCAGTGCTGGAATGGATGACTACGGCTTCATGGGACCTGGTATGTTTCTCTGCAGTTGTGATAATATCTATCCATACTCACCTCCGCGTTACGACAGCTACCCTAGTAGTTGGCCCCAGTACGGCTGCCGTAACGTACATTGACGAAAACGTCGGCATCGCTCTTTACGAAAACTGCAACGTTGCGGACGGCGTCGCCGTCTGCGAGGACGTTGTCATCGAGATGGGCAGCGAGGGCATGACGGCAACCACGACCGTTACCCAGCCCGTGGAGTCCTTTGCCATCCAGGGCGGTGGCGTCGCGACCGGTGCTGACGCTATCACGACCTCTCCCGTACCCACCGGCGACTTCGCCACCTGGACTGCCGATTACGACGACTTCACCTTCAGCGACGACGACGGTGTCACCGCAAATGCCGCAAGCACACAGGGAGGTGTTGCCACCGCCACCGGCTCTGTCACCTCTGCGACCACCAGGAGCGGATTTTCCAAGGTAGCTACGCCTACCAGTGGTGTATCGCAATCTGGTTCGTCTGCTGCCGCTTCTGGCGACGCGCAGACGACCAGCAGCGTAAGCGGTGCCGCTCGGTTCCAAACTACAAGTGTCATGACGCTTGTCGTTGCCGGCCTTGTTGGTGTCCTGGTCACTTTGGCATGAAACTTGTTATCGAGATCTGGTTATCCACTCTATTTCTCCGGGATCTGGTTCTGTGTTGTCTTTGGCTAGTCATGCCGTCAAGCTGTAGATATACCATTGTAGTGTAGACATGACCCTGCCTTCGATTGTTATCGTAATGTGCATGACGATTGTCAATCACGACCTTCCATTCGATGACTTCGTCACGCGGCTTGTTCTCGCCTTTGTAATGTTCATACACTGTTGAGCGAACAATGGCATCCATGGACAAGAAGGCTTATGGCGACAAAGAAGAGACAAGGCGGCGTTGTGTGTGGTGGATACAATTGAGGAGAGCGACGCCCGGATGCTTAATGGGAGTGACGTGACTGGCTGTGACGGCACGCGTCGAGCGCGTTTGGGGTTATGGGCGCCTGTCGCGCCTTGCGTCGAACCTGTCACCGACTCGGAGGGCGGCGTGTTCCTCGCCTCCTCGCCTCGCCTCTCCATACTTCCCTCGGCCTGCGTTTCCATCTACTTTGCAACCTCTTTTGTGTCTGGACTCGCTGCGGAAAGTTGTTTCTACGCATATACCTGCTTCTAGCGGTCGTGCGACTACCCACAGCCATCTCTGGCACAACACTATCCTCCACAAGTCAACCGAGGGTCGCTAGAGAGGATTTACCAGTGGCTGGTGAGCGATGCCACCCCGCGTCGCTGCTACAAAAGCTGCGAAATTAGCGGCGGCTCAGCTCGAGAGCTCCCCGCCCCCGTCCCAGCCAGACAATCGGGCACGAGAGTTCGGCGAGCCTTCCAAACCAAGGACGCCCGTCAAGGTCACATACGGACGTAGAAGGCGGGGGCCTGGCTCTCCAACGAAGTCCTCCGATGACTCACCAGGGAAAGGAGGAAAGGTCGCAAAGCGTCCGCGTGCTAGCCTCAGTGCGCTCGCTCCGTCTTCCGAGGACAAGGCCAATGGCGATCGTGTAGAGAGTCCCATCTTGGTGTCGGACGAAGAGGCGGAGGGGGAGGAGGGGGAGGAGTTGAGAAGTCCGTTGCGTGGGAAGTCGTCTGGCAAGAAGGCGGGCGGGACCGCGCGTGCCTTCACGAAGAAGCCGTCTTCCACGGCGCCCAGGAAAGGGAAATCAAAGGCACCACCAAGTAAGACCAGCCCTACGAAACGAAAGAGAGCCTTGTCGATCTCGTCCATTTCGTCGCTCTCCGAACTCAGCGATAGCGACTTCACGCCCATATCCTCCCCGAGGAACGAGCCAACCACGATGCCGCCTCCACCACGTGCTCGTTCGGCCAGTGCGCTCACCACACTACCCTCGTCGCAACCGTCCAGGTCGGCATCTGGTCTTCGGCGTACGGTCTCGGTAGCCACTCTTGCAGGTAGCGCAGTGGAGGATGAGCCGTGGTCCCTGACTAGGCTAGGCTCTCTGACCTGGGTCAAGGTGGATAGTTCGGGAAAGCTTGTGGAAGAGGGAGGCCCAGGGCAAGATGGGGCCACATACTGGTGGCCTGCTAAGGTGATTCTCAATGTTGCACAATATCCAGCTGTCCCTTCATCAGAGGTTCCTCAGGTCACACATGCCAAGGATCCGCTCAAGGTGTCCTTGTTCGGTGGAGGACCACATCCCGTTGCGCATACTGAACGAGCAGACCTCACAGTGGCTGCGCCTTCTGCATCTAACATCTTGCCCATGGCTATGCGTGGGAGGGTTAGGTTTAATGAAAAGAACTACAAGACTAGTACCGATGATGCCGCGGAGACGGCGTCGCCACGTAAGAGGAGAAAGCTTGATATTGACGCACAATGGACGGAGGCCAGGGATCTAATGCTACAAGAAGACGAGGACGCCAACGAGGGATTACCAATGCTACTCTCGAGTCACTTCAGCCGTGATGCTTCCTTCTCGGTCAAGGCACCAGTCACTGGGCCCAGCAAGGCGGTTGAGCAGATTGAGTTGAGCAATGACGAGGACGATACCCCAAATATGTCCCAACAAAAACCTTGGAAACCACCACCGCGGGACGAGACCCTCGAGATACCCGGCGAACTCGTCCTCGCCAGAGAAAAGAAGATGTACACAGACTATTGGCCCGCTAAGTTGCTTGAGTACATTCCACCTTCAAACCCCAAACAGCGACCTCGGTACAAGGCTCAGTTCTACGATGGCGACGTGAAGAATATTGACGCGGACTGGTTTTATACTCAGCTAGACAAGAATTTTGGTACCTGTAAAGTACGTCCTATCTCAATCGTCTGTCTTGTGTCGTTAACGGTAAGTATGGCTCGTAGCTAGGACGTGACAAGTTCAACTATGGCTTGGAAGAAGATCGCGACGACATGACTGCCCCGATGCTTCGCGACGCATCTATGACAGAGGCCTTCGATGAGGATGCCCTTCACGCTCCCACCCCGGAACCTGTATTCCCTCCGCCCAAAGACTTTGAGGATCTGTCACTCCCAGAGCAATTCGAGTACGTGAAGCCTGTGCTCGGTGCCGTTATCGACGGCCGCTTCGAGCCTGCGAATAAGCGGCACGACCAGTTCATGCGCGGAGCTGCCGAGCGGCGCAAGGTCTGCGAAACCGGCTACTCGAGAGGGTCGTTACGGCAAGACGAAGTGGAAGAACTTCTGCGCCTCCTCCTACGGTGGACCATGAAGCGGGAGAAGAGGCGCGAACTGGGGATCATCCAAGAGCACAGAGGCATGGGGCCAAGTGCTCAGGAAGACGGCGCTTGCGTTGATAGCAGTCAGGTGTGCTCATCTATCGCTGTCCGCAGTTGAATGCATCCATTCTGACTAGTCGACTGACACGTTCATTTCATCATTGCCCAGGATCCTCCCGCGGAACACCCCGTCGAGCGAGCTGTGACGCCTGAGAGACGACTGGCGGAGTTTCATACGGATGAGGTATTTCTAGCTGTTACTATCTCGGGCTGTCATCGATGAACTGAAATGATACGTCTTGCGATAGCTTACGGTATCAGAGGCTGAAGGGCCGCCACCTTCTCAGATGACGCTCGACGCCGACGCCGATGCGCGTGAGGTAGGATACTCCCAATTACAGTCACATTGCCGGTATAGTGTTGAGCCTTTTCCTTGGTCTTAGCCACAATCGCACGACGAATCAACGGTAGCTCCGCCCACTGTGGGTCTTGTGTTGCTCAGAAATGTACGCGCATCAGCTAAAGATTGCTACAGGCTGCATTATCGCCAAGATCAGATAGCCCGGAAATGGTTCCCTCAACGGTACAGGCAGTAAGTGCGCAAGATGAGCGGGCACTGGGCATAGTTTCAAATGTCGCCTTCCAGGATGATCCTGTCAACATTGAGCCGCTTGCGTTGGAGCAGCCCAACCAAGCCGAAACTCAACGGCCACGCCCGAAGCTATCCTTCAAGGATTTATCACCTATTAACCAAATAACGGTTAGTTTCTTGTCGCAGACTCTGGAACCATTCATGATCCATGATCCACCCTATTCAGTACTGTCAAAATATTCTGTTGCACGAAGCCGTGCTTCAGCTGCTTCTGTGGCGTTCGGGCGAGCGCACATCCCTCGGGCTACTGACGAATGTAGAAGAACAGCGCTTGCATGACGTCGCCTTTGCAAAGTCCAACGAAAGTGACTGGGTGCATGAAATTCTTCGCCTCAGGCAAGCTGCCGAAGGCAAGATGCTTCCATGGTCACACAATGACAAATCCCAGGCACCTGCTGCTCCTCTCGCTTCTGCGGGTGGTACGCGCACACGCCCAAAGAGAAGATGATGGTCATTATCTATCCAGGATTGCGGTTCGTTGCTGTATTTCACATTGCTATGACACGGAAGTGTCTGTCTGTTGTATTGCTCTGATTTTTGTATCTGCTTTATCCTGCTCAATGTATACCACATCGTTGGAATCTGACTCGACACCCGACTCTGCTTATCCTATGACCACTCTCCATCCACACACATCTCAATTAGCATGGGTCTCATGGTTCATGCATGAGGTGAGTGGAGTTGATGGCTGAAGGGACGGGTGCTGATACTTGCCGCTGCCGCTATGAAGGTGGTATGGTGGCCGCAGAGCGTCTGCTTCACACTATGCCAGGAGAACACTGTAACGGCTCTCCACGCCGTCAGCGATTGGTCGACCCTGCATTCCAGTACCTGGTGAGTGTCTGGCGATTCTGGCTGCAGGCTTGGTTGCCGTCCGCGGGACGCCGCTGTCAAATGGATCCAGCATCAGATCGTGCGGTGAGGGCGACATTGTCCCCGGCCGGTTGCCGCTGGCCCCGACCCTGGGCCGTGGATGGGCGAGCAGTTCGCTAAAGTCAGGCCAGACAAGCTCTCAATAGGCTTCCTTCCCGGTTGGCGAGCACAACATCCCATGGGTGTGGTGCCTCACCTCGCCTCGTTCCTACTGCGAGGTCAATCTGTTCTCTCGTTCTGTATCGAGTACTACACTCGTGAGACCGTCCGCATGCTGTGAGATCAACGCTAACGCCAGGTGGACGTTTTGGTGCAAGAGACCATTCAGTAAGGATCATTTTCGACGACCTCCGACAACACACGGGTTTAGCTCCGTATGTCATACTGCTCGCTCGCGTCAACGATCGTCTTAACTAAGCAGGCGTCACAGGTCAAAGCGCACGTCGAACTGTATTGCGGCCGCGCTGAATGGGTGGGTACGCATCCAACGTTATCCCGGACGGATCTCATACCGACATACCACATCCGTCAACGTGGGCGCGAACTCGGAGGTAGTACAGCGTCTTACTTCATATGATGCCGTTTGCAGCGTCGAACCTACCGCTCAAGCTGATCAGAAGGTTCGATTTGGTGATGATAAGCACCATGAGCGACGTGTCCGTGGCGGCAAGGAGCGTCCGATGTAACGGTGAGCGTGCGTTATGACGTCCCGCGAACCTTCTGACGAGCACTGACGACTGAGGCGCGTGCCTAAAAGGCCGAACACGTTGCGGATAAAACTTGAGCAGAGTAATGCTACGAGTGTGACGGCGTCGCGGAGGAACGCCATCACAGAAGATGCTTAGGCGTCACCGTCTGTGTCAGTAGGACGGCGAAGTTGAGTTCCCATCTCCAGGTCCCTCGACACCCTGTTGTCCATTTTACCTCTCATAGGTACATGGAATGAAGTTAGGCTCATCTCAGCCTCTGTTCTATTTGTTCAGCCGACGTTCCTGGGGCATCAAGGGTTCTACACCAGTTCGGCCCCAGGTTATGTCTGCAGCAGAGAACAACTTCGTAAAAACAAGACGCTCAGCTGCTCCGCGTCTCGGTGCTGGATTAGAGGATGCCTGAACAGCCCAGGGGCTTTGTTTACATATATTGCACCGCGGCTTCACGAGCAGGCTATCGATAGTTGCAGTTAGCCACGTTCTCGGCATGGGACGACTATCCACTATCAACGAGGACACGTTAGCAACGCGCCTCACCGCTCCACCTCAGCCACGGAGTATCAGAGTGCAGTGACCTCTTCGCGGTGTCGCACAGCGGAGGGGCATGAGAGCAAGTCGCTCTCCCCACGAATTGTGCACATCATGATGTGGCCAAGTCGTACCTCCGACCGTGTCCATATTAAACGGTGGTAGTACCATGGCCAAGTGAATGTGTCTGGGAGCGACGATGTGTCTTGCCCATAGAGTTGCGCAATATATACCTAACGACGGCCAAGATCTAGTCATTCATCCAAATATAAACTACCAACAGGTCCATGCGAGCCACTCGTAGTCCGTGTCATCTGACTGAATCCATTGCTCGCCGTCCGCGCGATCCCATTCATGCCCCTCGACCCTACACTACCGCTGAGATTCGCCTGGGACGAATTGCGCGAGCGCGACGTAAGGGCGCTCAAACTCCCGTTCGACACCGACATCCCGAACCCGTCTAGGCCGTTCGCGCCTGGGCGCGGCGAGCCGGGCGTCGGTGTGAAGGACGACGCAGACCCGTTAGCGTCGGATGGTGCGAGGCCTGGCTGCGGTGCGGACTGGGAAAAGGGGAAAGGCGACGAGTTGGAACGGATGGGCGATGCACGCGTAGTGGAGAGTCGGTTTTGGTTGGAGGCCGTGCCCGTGAGCTTGATTCGGACACTCGAGGGTTTAGAGCGGGTCCCCATGGTTGACGACAATTTGTCGGCGATGGGACGGATAGCTTGCTGGAATGATAGCCGGGTGGGAGACGGCGCCCAGGAGGAGGACAAGCGTGGACCAGGGGCAAGGCCACCTTCCATTGCGTAGCCTTCTTGAGTGAACTCACGCTCTTTCGTGCGTGTGTAGCGCCGATACGTGCTCCGGATGCGATGCCGCATACGATATAGGAGGCCGAAGAGGAGGGTGAGGGTAGCGATATAGCAGAGGAAAGCGACAAGGGAGAAGCCCAAGGCTTCTTTAGTTAATGCAGGAGGGAGGTGGTTAGAAATGCGGTCCTCGATGCCATCGAGACGCCAGAAGGGAGGCTTGCTACCTAGACGTGAGTTTGCAGGGAGCTCCTGCATCGGGTCCGTGATTGGTCTGTCGCCCGCGCTAACAAGGGGTACCTCTTTGCTCGCCTCGAGCACCATTTTCCCCAATGTCCAACTGATGGCAATGTCACCGACAGTGTCCAAGCTTTGGAATGCAGGCCGCTTGCTTCCCAAGCCTTTTCGGGCGGCTTCTTCCTCGACCTCCTGCCCTCCGTCATGACCCAACGTATTATTGCCTCCAGGGTCGACTATGCGCGGCATGCCGAGGCCCTCGTGCAAAATGTTGACTATCCACGCAGCCTTGAAACATTGCATCTGCAGGCGCGGGATCCCTACCTCGGGTCCCCACATAGCCTCGTCCTGCGTGCCCTGCCCCCACCGCGCCTTGTCTCGGTCGTGCTGGTCGACAATGTCGGACCACTCGCGACCGCAGAAGTCTTCCGCCGCGCGCTCGTACTGAACGACGTCGTACGCACCGCCCAACCCGAACACGTGTTCCGACGAATACCAGTACTCGGAGATTCCAATGAAGTGCGCTGCGGCGAAGTCGATGTGTGGCGTCGGAACTCCGTTGAAGAGGCAGTGAGAGTCCGGACAGGGTACAGATTTGTTCAGGAGCGGCAGTGTCCGGGCAAGACATTGATCAAAGGACCCGGTACCGACAAGAGTGTAAGTTGCGGTGGATGACGACGCCGATGTCTCCCGGAGACGGAGGCCCTTAGGTAGACACGGATCTGGGATGGTCTGGTACGGGTTGGCCGAAGGATAGTGGTACAGGTAGTCATTCACCACCGCACTAACATAACGCTCACGCGCCTGATTCGTGCCATAACCGAGCCAAGTGGTGACGAAGACTTTGTGCTGGACCTCCCTGCCATTGAGAAGACGAAGACTGACTTCAACAAGATTTTCTGGTGACTTCTGGCCCTCGGCTGGGCTCGGCTCGAAGGCAATCTGCGTCGAGGCTCCACCCATGTCTAGGAAGCCATATGTCAGGGGCTGTTCCCCTGCGCCAGAGAAGCCGTCCGTGAGGTAGTTGACGGCTATCCATCCAAAAAGACCCTCCTCCTCGCCAGATATGATGCGCACACTAGACCCGCAAGGTCCCAAGGATGAAGGGTCGTCGAGTTTAAACCTCGAGTGGGTCTTGAAGTACGTGCACGTGGCTTCGAGGACTTCTGCTTGTTGCTCCGACGTGAGAAGCCGCATCCCCGCAGTAGCAAGCAGAAACAACGGAGTAGACGGCTGTAGAGAAGGGGGTATATGGTTACGAGCATGCTCCAGCAACGGCTCTAAGTACGCTGCCACGCCAGCCGGGTTGTCGCCAAAGGTAGATATACCTGACAACCAGGAGAATGTAGGCTGATTGACTCCAATATACAACGAATAATTGACTTACCGGGTGTCACCTTATATGACCAGTCTTCTCCATCCTGAGTTCCCTTCTCGACCTTGGGTAGCGTAGGCTGCCCTCTCCCACCATCCTGAACGCGAGGATCCTTCCAGCTGTATATTTGCAGCCGAGAGCCCGACGAGCCAGCGTCGATGACCACTCCGAAGCGGCGGGCGGTGAGCCAGGCGTCCTGAGAAGTGGGAGGGGGCATGCCAGGCCTTGCGGAATAATGCGCTAGACGCGAGTGGCGGTCATGAACAGACTGGCTTTCCGTGATCGGCTTTCTCGCCACCGCCCGTCTCTTCGCCCATCTCCGAGATCCCTCTTAGATCCTCTCCTCGATCGTCCCCTTCCTCCCCCCGCACTCTTTCTCTTCGCCATCTCGGTTAAAACATATCATCAACGGGGTCGGAAATTGCTATCACAAGCAGGTCGCAGGATGGTGCAGAGAACGAAGATTGAAGGTAGTGTCGCAGGAGCTCGGGGCACGGATTTGTGTCAAACTCATACTCCTGCAGGGCCATCTCAGGCTGAGACGCTGCTGCGTGTAACTTCAGCCATTGCTGCAGAGCTCATCAAAGCACACGACGCGAATCAAACTGTCTCTCTGAATGAACTGCGAGCCAAAATGAGCAAGAAGTACGGGTTCGGGGGTGTGCCGCGTTTGGTGGACATCATCAGCGCCATTCCGGACGACTACAAGAAAGCGTTATTGCCAAAGCTGAAAGCCAGACCTATCCGGACAGCCAGCGGCATTGCGGTGGTTGCGGTGATGTGCAAGCCGCACCGGTGTCCACACATTGCTATGACTGGTAATATCTGCGTGTAAGTACCTGCGACTGCCCTTTGACACGCGTACCCACGAGGTCTAGATACTGCCCAGGAGGACCCGACTCCGACTTTGACTACAGCACGCAGAGTTATACGGGCTACGAGCCTACAAGTATGCGGGCGATCAGGGCGCGGTATGACCCCTACGAGCAGACGCGGGGTCGAGTCGAGCAACTGAAGAGCTTGGGGCACAATGTAGACAAGGTACACTTCTATCCCGTGCTGGCGTATCCATATGCTCAATTCGAAACAGGTTGAGTTCATCATCATGGGCGGCACCTTCATGAGTATGCCAGAAGACTATCGCAATAAGTTCATCGCACAATTACACAATGCCCTATCCGGCTTCACGGGGTTTGATGTTGACGAGGCCGTGCGGTACTCGGAGCAAAGCAAGTCAAAGGCTATCGGCATCACAATAGAAACGCGACCGGATTATTGCCTGAAGCCGCATCTGAGGTAAGTCTTCGTAAGCACAGCAGAGCACCTTCTAACACATATGCAGTCAAATGCTCCGTTATGGTTGCACACGGCTCGAGATAGGGGTGCAATCTGTGTACGAGGATGTAGCCCGAGATACAAATCGTGGACACACCGTGCGCGCTGTCACCGAATCCTTCCATCTAGCCAAAGATGCTGGGTTCAAAGTGGTCGCGCACATGATGCCGGATCTGCCAAACGTTGGCGTAGAGCGGGATCTTGAACAATTCAAAGAATACTTCGAAAACCCAGCCTTCCGCAGCGATGGACTGAAGATATATCCCACCCTTGTCATCCGTGGCACAGGGCTGTACGAACTCTGGCGGACGGGACGATATAAGAACTATACGCCTAACGTACTCGTGGATGTCGTCGCCCGGATCTTGGCACTCGTACCACCATGGACACGAGTATACCGTGTACAAAGGTGTGTACTCTGCTTGACTCTCCCGTCATCCACTCATCACTGCTCTCCCAGAGATATACCCCTACCTCTCGTCACCAGTGGTTGTGAGAACTCAGGGAATCTCCGCGAGCTCGCGCTGAACCGGATGAAAGACTTCGGTGCTGAGTGCCGCGACGTGCGCTTCCGCGAGGTCGGCATCCACGAGATTCACCACAAGGTGCGCCCCGAATCCGTCGAGCTCCTCCGGCGCGACTACGCAGCGAATGGAGGTTGGGAAACCTTCCTCTCATACGAGGATCCCGAGCGCGACATTCTCATCGGACTCCTTCGTCTGCGACAGTGCTCGGAGGAGGGTACTTTCCGCCCGGAGCTTGTCCGGCAGAAGGGTAAGGACGGCGAGGAAGGCGGGTGCAGCATAGTGCGGGAGCTCCATGTGTATGGCACGGCGGTGCCTGTGCATGGACGTGATCCTACGAGATTCCAGCACCAGGGCTTCGGGACGTTGCTCATGGAGGAGGCAGAGCGGATAGCGAGGGAGGAACATGGTAGCGTGAAGCTTGCCGTCATTTCAGGTGAGTCTTGTGGCAAATAGCTCTACAACATGAATTGATCTGTTGTACAGGTGTAGGCACTCGGGACTACTACAGGCGGCTAGGATACGAACTGGACGGTCCGTACATGAGCAAGTGGTTGTAATGCGTAGGGTATCACTCCAGTGTATTAGTAGGCTAGAACTGTATCGGTACGTTGTACATTGTCAATTACTTTGACTGTTCTGCTGGATCTGCTAGTACTAGTGTATGGAAGTTGGGGAAGACCAGTTCCTCCTCAACCGTTTTCCGGACGACGTCCTGGATGAAGCGTTCTACGCGAGTGACATTCTTGAGCACATGCTTGTCTGCTTGCCCAATCTCGCTCTCGATGTATATCGACGGGAGCAAGCGCTGGCCTATAGGCAACGGCTTGCCAGTCCGCGAGGACGACATTACAGAGGCTGACATGGCGGGTGGTGTGTCGTCATCCATCTCTGGCGGCGTGCCCTCGCCTGGTGTGACATCCCGCGTAGGTTTCGGTCGATCGCTGGATAGCGGGCAGTAGGGATCCAGCGGGTCGAGGATGCATAGGTGCACGCGTCGGCGCTCGCCCTCATATGCAACGACTACCTCGCCGTCAAATACCAAGCCTGTCACAGAGAGTTTGATAGGCAGGGACATGAACATTGGCGAAGGATAGTTTATGAGGAGTGATGTCGTCAGTGTAAGGCGCAGGTTCGAGTGCCATGTTATGTGGAGATGCAGTTGTAGATTGGGATGATTCGGTGCGGGTGGTGTTTGGACAGTGGAATCGGGTTTGGCTACTGGTTGAGAGGACTCCTCTTCCGGGACGTCCACGACCTCCGGCGACGACTCACTGTGGCCGAGCTTAGGGCGCGACGAGCCAACAGCAGATAACGCAGATGCATACAGGCCGGGTGAGGGATACGTCGGGCGCAAGTCCACCAAGCTTGTGAGCGCAGGACTCCACCCGGGTCGTATCGACGGCGTCGAGCTGAACATGTCCATCCCTGTCCCCCTCCCGTAGCGCATACCGTGCGGCTGAAGCGGGTAGTACGCAGGCACGTCTTCCTCCAGTGTCTTCCCCCGCACCGCTTTCCGCGAGACCCACTCGAAGTCGTCATCGTCGTCCGTCCACTGTGATTCTTTGACCGGATCTTTATCCACGTCTTCGTCGTCTTCATCGTCCTCGAGGAAGTCGCGGTAGATGTCGCGCATGTCCACGAGCTCGACATCTGGGCTCGCTGTGCCAAAGTCGAAAGACGCAACTTCTATTGGTCCGATGAAGGATGGGCGCGACGTCGATGCGAGCTGCCGGTTCAGCACCTCAACGAGTGATCTCGCTAGCGACTCGTCGAGTTTGTCCCATTCAAGGTCGACGGACATGATGCAGGCACGGAGAACAGAGACGAGACGCCCGTAACGCGATCGAGGCAGACACAATCATGTGCACCGGCAGGCCATAGGGATTCTCCGCAAAGTGGTCTGTATTACAGGAATGGCGTATGCTACTACGCTCTTGCCTCCAATAACTGAAGAAATGATAGACACAAAAAGAATATGCAGTGTGCGGCAGATGGGCTAACTTGTAATAGATCTCGTAAAGAAGGGTGGGTTGGCGTGGGCAGTGTCAAGGTGAATGTCTAGTTGCAAAGTCTCTGCAGCGGGTATCGTATCGTCGTTAGATAGGCTTGGGTCGTATTCTATTCAACATGTACGCTCATTGTCCTGGCCACCGGCCGGAAGCGAGGTTCGTCTGGGAGCTGTTCCGCGAGCTGGGGTATGGCGGTGTCGGGATGGGCGACGGCGACCGTGAAGGGAAGGGCGAGCCATACGGCGCGCTTAGGTATCGCTCTGTTGTCAGCATCGAACCGAGATTGTCCTTTTCTGAGTGCGGTAGTGCTGTCGTCGCAACGCGTGGGCTGCTGAAGGGAGACGCGTCCTTCTTGTCGAACTGACCGATGATGGGAGCGTCGGGGCTGACAGGGGTGATCGAGGGATTGTCGACTTTGCCAGGGATGACGGGTAGGACGTTTGTAATGGCAACAAGCTCCTTGCCTGGAGGCTGGTTGTACATCCAGGTCGCCGCCAGGACGGTTGTTGACCCAATCAGGAACGACGGTGTGATGCGGAAGCCGAACAGCGCGACGGACGCCAGGAACGACAATACGATGGAGAGACTCGTCGCGAATCCCTTCATGATGTTGTCCGAGTACTTGATAACAATAGCCGTAATGAGTCCACCCAGGACCTGGACTGATACTGTTGCCCACGCCCATCCGCCGAAGTTGCGCAAAATGGAGGATACGATGCCATCCTCGTAGAACTGAGGATCTGTGTTCCAGACGACGGGCAGGATAGCCGGGGGGAGGGAAAATAATGATAGCTGCACATTGCGGACCCAGAGGTCGGCTTTCGAATTCTTGAGAACCATTTCGAAGTAAACGCCAGCAAGTCCCGAAGTGAAGCATGCGGCCGTCACGGCCCCGAACCCTTTGAGCGGGCTCATGATGTGGATATGCAGGGGTGCAGACTCATGGGCGCTGCCGACTGGCTGGTTGTGTCGGGAGGGAATGTGACTGCTGCTGGTGGACTGAATCTGCACGATACCGACACCGATGGCCAGGAAGAGTAACGATAGCCATTTGGTGGAGCTGAGCTTCTTGCGAAGCAGCATGACGGAGAAGGCGGCCGTGGTAAGGATTTTCATCTGGTACGTCACCTGGAACGTGGCGACGGGGAGGTTGCTGATCGCGACGAATTGAAGCGAATTCTGAACCACGTATAGGAGTGCCGGGATGGAAAGCTTCCAGCAGTCTGGGCTGAGAATCTCCCGTATGACCCTCTGCAACGCCGATATCCATCCCACTATCCCTCTCCGCGACGCGTCCGAAGCACTGGCGACCCTAAGAAATGCGACCACGAAAGATATGCTCCCTTTCAGGAGCTCGTTTAGCAGAACCGCGGCTGCAGGCGAGTATGCCTGAGATGCTGGAGTTGAGACTCGTGAGTAGTGCATCACAATGGATAGCGCGGCATTCTGCACAGCAAGCGTGACCAAGCTGAGAGAGGGGCTTGAATACGCGTCATAGCTCGTATAGAACGCGCAGCACTCACGAGACGTATTTCAAGGGCATACCACATATTGTAGGGGTGCTCTCAGCAGGTGGCAAGGGACTCGAGGGAGGCGGAGGAAAGTACTGTATCGGGGGAGTGGGCGGAGGGGTGTGAGCAGGCGTTATCCGTGGGCTCCCCCATACCGGAGGTGGTGACAGCTGAGCGAAGTTGCCATCGAGCGGTGAGGGAGGATTAGTGCGAACGGTAGGATAGGGTCTATGATACATGTCGGGGGACGCTGAGGACGACACGCCCAGTGCCGAGGCTTTGCGAGGTACGGTGCGATCCATGTGCGAGTGCCGAGTTGGGCTTCAGACTGCGGCTAAGAGATGCCGTTCTAGCGAGGATATTTTGGATACGGCGGCCAATGCACGCAAGGTGAAGACAAGAGGCCGAGTACGGCGCCGCAGCCTTTCCAAGCAAGGAGGAGCGGAGGACGAGGGCGGCGGAGGAGGGCGGGCGGGCGTGGAGATGATGGGCAACCTGCAAAGCCACCTCCGACTGCTGTTCCTCGTTTTTTGGTCCGCTCGCCTACGCAGGCGCCCGTCCGCCCCTTCCTCTCAACTCGTCTCCGCACTGTGTCCCCTCCGACCCGCCGCCTCCTTGCGCCTTCGTTTCGCTCGCGACGACAGACAATCGCCCGCAGCATTTCGCGTGTGTCTACCCTCGTAGTGCGCCAGCATTGGCTGCACCTCCAACTGTAGACCGCGCTCGAGGCACAGCGCCCAAACCGTTCATCAGGCTGACAGATCTGATTTGCGCTCGCGACTGGCAGTGTGCTTCTCTTACGTGAACCCTCCCGACTCTGTGTTGCGAGATAGAGAATAACAGAAGAGACCTCACAACGTACACGAAGGTTGATCACGTAGCCTGCGTAGCTTTCCGGCAAACCCAGCCCCCCGTATTTGCGGCAGCTGTTGCTCCACCCATCAGTCGTTTCATGCGTCGCTCCGACTCGTTCGCAACAACATCCCGGAGATCGTGGGCATGAGCAGTAACGGGGCCCTCTGCGTAGCCAGCGACCTGCACCTACTCGTCTTGTGCGCTATCCCACAGTATGTAGATAGCTTGAAATTGTCTTGTATGGTGTTACTTTGCTACAAATCGACACCTGCGAGACCTCGTGATCGCTGGGTGGGGGTGTAACGATTCGGCTTCTGAGGGCGAGAACATAAGAAGGATTCGTCAGACGACCGACAATACTGTGAGACACAGGCTCAGCAAACAGCGAGTCAATTCTTGCCATGTAGTGTCAATTGTTGAACGTTGCATGAAGGTGTAAGTAGGCGCCCCGAACCGTCGTCGGCATACGCCGAGGGCGCCTAAGAGGCTTCCGAGTCCAGTTCGAGTGTCGCGGTGAAAGCTTGTTTACGGCGGTCCTCATGTCGACGCAGGCACCGTCTCACTTCGCCAACCTCCTCCGACAATCCCGTTTTGCCTCCTTTGACCCCACCATAGGAAAAGTCTACGCTTCATATGGCGGACACGCTCACCGGGGCAACTGGGGCCTGAAGCGGCCGCTGCCTCTGCGCCAGCGCAAGGGAAACATAACCGTGCAAGCCGTCGATTCTATCGCGCAACAAACGGAGTGGGCACCTGCAGAGCAACAGGCTCGGTGGATACAGATGTGGGAGGAAGTGGGCATCACACCGAAGACGGTAGACGGTCCATGGATGGACAAGCTGGGCACCGGCGTATACAGTTGGGAGGTGGACTCGGAGTTTGCACCGGCTCCCATGCCAGCGTCGACACCGCAAAAAACGGAGCCAAACGAGGATCCTGGGTCCTCGTCCAACACTGAGTCCACGACGGAGGCGCAGATGACCTTCGAGGACTCCAGCGAGGCGATTCCTAACATCAACTCGATGACGGATAGGGAATTCGAGCGATATCTGGAGAAGCTACGCGAAATGCGACCCGCGTTCCTCCAGTACCTCGAGCACAGGTCCCGTTCCGCAGAAGGAGAACGGGGCAGCCTCTGGCAGTACAGGCGGTCCGCCGTGGGGGATGAATACAAACGCTTCTTAATGGCTAAAGCGGCCCAAGAATATCGCTCTCACGACTCCCGCGTCATTGAGCAGAAGCCTCAGCGCTATGGCGGTCTCGTATACTCTCCAGAGTCCTTGCTCCAAAGCAAGCTCACTACCGAAGCCGCTCCGGGACGCATTCTCGAGAGGGTCTCTTCGTCAGGCTCCCCGAACAGCGGTGACTTTGTCACTAGCTTCGCCGGCATGACCCCCCACTTGCACAGGGACCACACCGATGCGAAGACTCCGCTGAATTGGCGCAGCCTCGGAGCGTCGAGCGACGCGCCCGATGCGATGCGCGGCACCACCCCAATGCGTATGGCGTACGCGACACTCTTGTCTACGCCGGCTACTGTGCAGTCGAAGCCGCAGGCTCTGCGCTCCGTGCGCATGGAGATGGAGGTCTACGTCCCAGCCAGCATCGAGCACGGTAAACAGAATCCGTATCCCCCCGGTTCCCGCGAGTACGTGGGCCACAAAATCATGGAGGAGCCCAACATCATGCAGCCCGCGGCGCGGAGAGCGATGTACAAGCCTATCGATGCCGACTGGGCTAAGACCGACAAGGCAGGCCATGATCTCATCATTTATTTGAGGAGTATGCTCGATCAACGCCCCCCGGTACGTACTATGTGTACTCTGATGTCGCACCGTTCACTCATTTGCGACGCTTCACACTTCAGGGGAAGCCTCGTGGCCCTTGAACATCAGTCCGTAGATTACCTGCTGTCACATACTCTACGTCTGCATGTGGGATAATTGCAGTGACACCTGTTTGCATGAATATTGTTCAGACGGGGCATGCGCAACATCGCGATCGTTTGAATAGATCTAAGTATACTGTAGTGGCAACCACCAGCAGGCCCGCGCTCACGGTGTTTGCTGCAAACGTATTACCAGTTGACAGTGATATTCAACCTATTCTACATGGTCGTCGCTTGTCATGCTTGTCATAGAATGCGAGCTTTGTGGATCTTGACATCCTCTCGCGGCCTGCGTGAGAGTGAGATGAGAGGAGGTTACGAGTGTTCACAAGACATAACGCACCTGTCCTGGGCATCGGTCGCAACTGAACCAAGCCTCTGAAGTACTCGCATCCCAGAGCTGACACGGCCGAATATTGTGTGCTTATTGTCGAGGTACGGCGTGGGTGCCAGGGTGAGGAAGAATTGGGAGCCTGGAGGCGTGATTGAGAAGATGAACAGCCGCAGACGATCGGCAGGGCGGGGCGCGACTAACCGTTGGTATTAGGACCCGAATTTGCCATGGCCAAGATACCTGCGCCGGTGAAACGAAGTTCTGGGTGTATCTCGTCCTCACTGGCACCGGCTACTGTTAGTCATTGAGGTCAAGCAGGGACCTCGTCACTCACAATCTCTGCCCGTAGATGCTGGTACCACCTCGGCCGGTCCCTGTCGGGTCGCCTCCTTGTACCATGAAATCCTGAGACATAGTGACTCACTGTGAGCGGAGGGTCACACGTGGGAGGTATATCTCACAGGTATGATACGGTGGAAAATTACACCATTGTAGTAACCGCGTTTCGCCAATTCCGCGAAGTTCCTACATGTCTATAAACTCGATGCGAGGTTGAGTAAGTTGGGCCTTGTACGGCGAAGGGGCCTACTTTAGGTGCGTGATCCCAGTATAACTCAAGCTGTATGTCTCCCAGACTTGTCTCGAGGACGACTGACTCCATGGTCTTGCTGTGGTCGGCAGGAGTTGATTGACGGTTAGTGTGGAAGCCACTCCGCGGCGCGTCTGGAAAGTGAGATCCATATCTCACACCTTTCTCCTCGGGAAGATCCGAGGTAATCGAATCGAGATCATACTGCCGCCACAACCGTAACGACGTTCAAAGTTGTCTCGGCTCGTTCTCAGGTGAGCGCATCGTACCGCAGTGTCTGCTGCTTCTCATTTAACCCGATCAGACATTGCAAGTGACCTGAAACATGCGGGCTGTTGTACAGCGTGTAAGCTCGGCTTCTGTAACCGGTACGACTTTCATATACTGCAGCGAGACCCGAACAGTGCGCCGACGTAACTCATGCTCTGTGAGTAGTGGACGGCGCTATCGTGTCCTCGATATCGAAAGGTCTAATGGTGCTCGTTGGAATAGGCAGAGGTGACTTCGTGTGCTTGTCTGCCATGCAAGAGCTAATCCACAGCGGTAGTACAGATGATACCCCCGCAGACGTGGAAACGATCTGCAAGAAACTGTATTTACAGAATCACACAGTCTTCCAACAAGAAGCTCACATCTGAATATGTAGCCTCACTCTCCGAGTCTTTGATGACGGGGCAGGAGCCATGTGGAAGAAGAGCGTCAAAGACATAGACGGAGACGTCCTCTGTGTATCTCAATTCACACTCTTGGCCAACACGACCAAGGGCAACAAACCAGACTTCCATAGGGCTATGGTGCCTATCTATCCTATGTGTAGACTACATGTTACTGACATGCGAACAGGGTTCAGAAGATGGTCGCCAGATGTACACGACGTTTCTGGGAAGAATGCAGGGATTGTATAAACCCGACAAGATCAAAGGTATTCCGTCTAGTGATTCCCTCCTTTCTCCCTGGACATTCGACCGACATTCACCATGCAGACGGAAGATTCGGTGCCATGATGAGCGTCAGTTTGACAAATGAGGTGCGCTTACGATGTAACAGTAGCTTCAAGGCTTGCCGAGGTTGTTGACACGAGCACGTCCAGGGCCCGGTGACATTCACACTAGATTCGCGCAAGTTTGAATACATAGACCAACAGGACGGCAGGGCAGGGAGTTCGGAAAAGGTCACCAAGGCCACCAAAGAATCCAGCGCAGAGCAGGAGAGCAACCCGCCCACAGCTGCGCAGTCGATCGCCTGAAATACCATGCACGTGGGCATGCCTATGCCTGCATCTCACCTACGCAGCGTAGTACAATGCTAGTCAATGTCCAGTGAGGGGAGTAAAGGATGCGTCATTACGAGTTCAGACAGTACATGACTATTATATATGACTGGTGCTACTCTATGAGGAATTACTAGTCTATAGTCCCTCACAGACGATTCGATAGGGCACTCGCGAGGAACCAGGAGAAGGGCCGCACTTTCCTCTCCCTGCCACGCCATGGGTATGCATGCGAGCGAAGTCCATCGACTTCTTCAGAAAGTCGGGCGCGCAGAGTGGGCGAGGTAGTCACGAGAACAAATGAGAGCTCCGTGTCGATGTTGGCGGATCGGGAGTTCAGGTTGGTGGAGCCGAACAACGTGAGGCACGGATGCGACGATGGTGTTGGACGAACCCAAATGCCTGTGGCCATGCTCAGAGCGGTTACTAAGCTGAGGTGATGCAAACGTACATACCCTTTGCGTGGTATGTCCAACCGTCCCTTTCCCATTCGCTGAGTTGCACGCCAGGTTCACGTAGATTCTCTACGAGGGTTTCCAACGGCCAGTCCCGTGCGGCAGCGTTGACAGCTTTCATGAATCTACGCTCGAGGACCGTGTAGCCTTCTGGTATCCTGCCCGATACGCCACGAGAGCCGTAGAAACCGTTCGCCTATGCGGAGTGAGTGCTCGGTCATGATAAAGAATACTTATCTTACCTTCGGGCTGGCTGCTAGGATACGGCTCGCCACCGGTACATCAATAATGAGGTCCTGATATGCCTTGTAAAGCCCAAAGTATCCACTTGTAAGGTCCACCAAAGGCCCTTCATACCGCGATAGTGATAATGACGGCTCTGCCAGATGCTTGAAAAGCTTGTCGAGACATTGTTCCTCTTCGCGAACGTTAAACTGTCCCGCCTGTATGATGGGCATAACCAGCACATCCGCATCACCGTCTTGATGACCAGAAGATGAGACAAAAGAGGCCGAATTCTCCAACCCGTGTTTCCTCTGTGTCTCTTGGAACGTCTTCAGTGTCGTTTCCGCCATCGTTTCAAAATGGTGGGGATGCAAGTCTTTGTGGGGCCATTGGAGGACATAACTGTCGCTATCCGACGCGGACGGCAAGAGCGCAAACGAAAAAGTAGCCGCGCGCTCCAAGAACGAGAAGCAGTAGTCGGCCAACTCGCGCTGGCCAGTCAGCTGGACGTATCTGTCCTGGCGATTCGTGAAGTATGATGTATTGAGATTCGCCCTACAAGAGATGAAGTTCAAGATAAACGTGCGATGCATCCCAAGTGAAGAGACATACATCCTTACCCAGATATCACGAGGTCGTCGTCAGCGCCGTAGATTTTCGGATGCCAGGTACCACCCCAGCCTTCGTTGAAGCGCGGAGGCATCAATTTAGCCATCAGTCCCTTGAGTTTTGGACTACGGAAGAGCCAGACGTGGACACGGTCTGGATACCGCCTGAGCAGCGGTAGGAGCATGTTGGCGGTGGACAGAGGCTCGGGCCGAGTACACCGGTTGTAGTCCAGATGCATGTAGATATGTAGTGACGGGTTCGCTTGTAGAGACGACTCTAAGGCCTTCACCTGAAGAGAGAATATATATCTTGCGGGTCGTGCATCTTGGTATAACGCGTACCAACTCGAGATCTTCCGAACCAATATATAGGGAAGAAATGAACAGTCTCCGGCGTGCTCGGCGAATCATATCCTATACGCTCATTCCAGTTGGCGGACATGCTGGATCAATAAGGTGACTCACTAGCAGGCTCTGATAGAACTGGCAGGGCTCCGTCAGAATACTCACACCCGACGCAGACATCGCGAAGCATGGCTGTTGGTTGGCCAGTTCGTGAGTGAATCGCTGGATGCTCGGTGGCAGCGTAGACGTTGAGAAGCGTCTTGAGCACTGCAGGCGGCGCGACCGGTTGACTGCACAGATTGGGCTGAGTGCGAGCACACGAGTAAGAGACACCGTTAGAGACATCATATGCAGCCGCTTCAACTCTGAGTCTGCTCACACCGCAAGACTTCCATCTCTGGAGAGAGCACGTGATGGTAACCTATAAACGGACTTAACTGACCGAATTCCCGTATATTGCCCGTGTAACAGTGCGTTACGTCTTCGAGCCCGAGGCACTGGGAAGGCAGCAAGCCCGACACTGACCACCCTGTCCGACTCTCCTCCACGTCCACAGGCCATCGCTGCCTTATATGCGTGGCTGCCGCTAGCGTGCATACTTGAAGTTGAGCCATGGCGAGTCCCCCTGCTTCCTCTAGCTCGCGACCACTGTCCTCTTCCCGATCTCTCCACGGCTCGCAGTCTATATTTCCCGGAGCAAGTAACTCGCGGCCATTCCTTCACATGCTCAATCCTATGGGGAGGACATATCAGGGCTACATGCCTGCCAACCAGTCCGTTCTAGAAGAAGAGGATGACGCAGAGGGGGACCGTGACCTCGAGGCCGGCCATGCGAGCCGCAGTACAATGTCGCGCACGACCAAGACCAAGACTAGTGGAAAGCGGCGCGTGGCTTGGGACGGGGGCAACTCCGAGATGAACGTATTAAGACCGAATGTCCGGCAGGATGACCCGAGGCAAGACGAGGACTCGTCGGACGAAGAACCGCAGAACTTCATGATTGAGGCGTCGCCTCATGCGAGGCGCGCGATATCTTCACCTACCAGTCCGAAAGGGAAAGAAAGGGAGACACGGAGGCAACCACTGCCCCCAAGCTCGCGGCGGCTTGCGTCCTCGGTGCTGCATGCGACGACCTCGAACAATCCACCACTGTCCATACCTCCACGACCCTCAGAACTCGACGTCGATGATGCGTCGGAAAGTCAACTGCTCTCCGAGCAGCAACGTCCACCCATGCGGGGCCTTGACGCACACGAGCGCGCGCTTTGGAACTGGGTGAATGTCTACAACCTGGATGCGTTCCTTCAGGAAGCATATTACTATTATGAGGGCAAGGGCATATATAGCATCGCGCTGTCCCGAGGGTTGAACCTTCTGTCAGTTGCACTTACTGAATCTGCGCTCGGTAATGCTGATGGGCGTGACTAGCACAGTAGGGTTCGTCATCGGGTTCTCGACCTTCCTGTTGGGATGCGTTGACTACTCTCGCATACGACCAGATAAGGTCACCCGATTAGGGGACGTCATCGTGGATCGCTGTGTGTCAAGGTATAGCAACTTAGTCTCGTAGTGAACGTATCCTCACATACATACGCAGGTTCTCGGGCTTCACCTTCCTCTTCTTTGTGCTCTTCACCGCCTTCTTCGTCTGGCAGATCGTAACCTATGCTCTCGGGATCCTGCGTCTAGTAGATATGTATAGATTCTATACCTACCTCCTCCACATACCAGATGTAAGTGTTGTGTCAGTCTACCTAGTCAATTAATGTTGACCATCACTAGGAAGACATACAGACCATCTCATGGCCGGAAGTCGTGAGGCGTATCGGTGCAATACGCGAAGACAACCCGCTCACGGCACTATCATCGACAGGCGCAGGTCAGTCGGTGACCGCCAAGCTTGATGCGCACGACATTGCGAACCGTATCATGCGGCAGGAGAACTACCTCATTGCCCTCTTCAACAAGGAGCTGCTGGACCTGCGGGTGCCGTTGCCGCCCATTTTGAAGCGGTTCATAGGGTCCCCCGAAGACGGCAAAGGGCGCGTCCTTACAAGGGCACTCGAGTGGAACCTGCGCTTCTGCCTGATGGAGTATCTGTTCGATGAGAGTGGAAAAGTGCGGAAGGTCTTCCTAAAATCAAAGAACAGGACGGTATTGCTCGAAGGGTAAGCGGCCACAAGGTCGCACCGTTTGGCATACTGATGCAATACTCTGTAGGCTGAAGAGAAGATTCATCTTCATGGGGATTCTGAATGCCATTTTTGCTCCCTTTATCGTGCTCTATCTGATCATGTATTCATTCTTCCGGTACTTCGAGGTGCGCGGTACATACGACTCGCGGACTGTAATCACTCACTCAGTACCATTGCAGGAATACAAGAACAACCCGTCGAATATAGGTGGGCGACGTTATACGCCGTTCGCTCAATGGAAGTTCCGAGAATTCAACGAGCTCCCGCACTTATTCAAACGCCGTCTCAACGAGTCGTATCGCAGTGCCACAATGTACATCGGCCAGTTCCCCAACGAGAAGCTCACGTTGATAGTTCGGTGAGCAGCTGTACTCGAACATCCTCACGTCCTTTGTTGACGTGTGTCAATCAGATTCATCGCGTTCATCGCGGGTTCCTTCGCTGCTGTCCTTCTGCTTGCGTCTGTCATCGACCCCGACCTGTTCCTCCACTTCGAGATCACGCCGCACCGTACAGTCCTATTCTACATCACGGTCTTTGGATCCATACTAGCCGTGGCACGCGGAATGATCCCGGAGGAGACCCGAGTCTTTGACCCGGAGCTGCTCATGACGGACGTCATTCAATATACGCATTATATGCCGGACGAGTGGAAAGGCCAGCTGCACTCCAAGAAGGTCTGTGAATTGACTTCATCGTTCTGGGGTGGATGTTGATGACGATCTATAGGTCCACGAAGAGTTTGGCGAACTGTTCTCGATGAAAGTCATGATCTTCGCACAGGAGCTGTTGTCTGTGATTTTGACGCCGTTCGTGCTATGGTACTCACTCCCGCCGTGCGCGCCTGCGATTGTGGACTTCTTCCGCGAGTTCACTGTGCATGTGGATGGACTTGGGTACGTGTGCAGCTTCGCCGTGTTTGACTTTCAACGGCATGGCAACGTCAAGGTATGCCACACTTCAATAACCAGCGTACCAGCTAGCTGACTTAAGCTCGCGCAGTTCGGTGCACCCACACAAGTGCAGGACGAGCGATACATGTCCAAGGAAGGCAAGATGGAGAAGAGTTTCCTCAATTTCAAGGCTGCCCACCCAGAGTGGACGCCCGCGGACCCTTCAGGCTCGCTCTACCTCAGTCGCATTGCTGATTTCAGCACTGCACACCCCGTTGGGCTGGGACGCCGCCGCTTACTCCGCCGTCCGTCTGACGTGGGGGCACCTGCGCTCGGCCAGCTGCAGGAGAGCCAGGACGGACTCGACGCGACCCTGCAGGACCCGCGCCAGAGTGTGATGGCAAGAAGACGCGGTGGAGGGAGCACCCTCATGCAGAGCACCAGAGGCCCTGGGTTCGGCTCGCTTGCAGTTCCGCAGGGTCAGGGCGCGGGCACGTCAACCATTTTCCAAAGTGCGGCGGGACTCGATATGGCGCAGACCGTCGCGCTAGGCGACTCCCAGGGAAGTATGATGCCACAACAGCCTGCTTCCGGTCGACCGACCCAGGCTGGCGCGCAGGACACTATTCCTGAGGAGGAGCTCGTTGAGGACGGCGGCGTGGGCAGCGGGCTGGGCGAGTCATATGTCGACCCGCGGAGGCGGACGTCGAGCAGCCAGGTGAGAGATGACGATGATGAAGGGGAGATTGCGGATGGGGGTGTACTTGGGCTGTTGGCGCAGATCTACGGTGCCGGCGCGAATGTCAAGGGTCGAGGGAGAGGCCCACCGAGGGCGATTTAGGCGCTCTAGGATGGACGGGCGGGTTAAGCCCTAGCCTACGTTTGTAAATGACGGATTTACCATGATCTCTATCAATGACTATGCGTATATAATGCACTCCGTCGACCACCGGAAGAGTTAAGAGGGCGGTCGAGGCAGCCATCGTACAGTATGAACCTGGGAAAGAACTGGATGCTATCTCTGCGTAGGCGACAGGGATGATATGAGGACTATCGGGGCTCATGGACGAATAGTCCGCTTTCTGGCAGCTCTACGTCCTCTGATCATCCTCCACATGATGACAGAAAGAGCACTGAGGAAGCCCCAGGGCGGGCAGAGCCAGCTTATCCTCCACGACCATCCAGCCTTGCGGTGTAGTTTTGTAATCAAGGACTGAATCTGGCCCTCGAGATCTTGAAGGGAGCCAGAGTTGTCGACGACGATGTCGGCCCATTCGACCTTTTCGCCTATTGGTAGCTGTGCATTCAAGCGCCCCATTGCAGCTTCGCGCGAAGAGCGATCCCGCGCCATGAGACGCTGAAGCTGGATTTCTGGAGAGCTAGATAGAGTAATCATGAGCTTGGGCGTAGAAACGAGGGAGTAGACCAAGCACCAGTAAACCACAACCACAGTTGCGACGAATCGCCACAGCCCACTCTCGATGAGTAGAGGAATGTCAAGGATACACATCCGTTCGCCGCGCCACCAGCATCGGAGAACCTCCCAGAGCATCGCTCGGCGCACAGCTGGATGTACTATCCCATTCAACACCTTGCGCTGACGCTCGTCTGAGAAGACGATCGAGCCCAGCTTCTGGCGGTCGAGCGACCCATCGGGCAGGAGGATGTCTTGCCCGAAGTGATTGACTATCTTCTGTAACGCAGGGGTGCCAGGAAGGACTACCTTGCGCGCCAGTACATCTGCGTCGATGATAGAGATGTTGTGCGCGCGGAGGAGAGTGGACACGGTAGACTTCCCGGTGGCGATCCCACCGGTCAAACCGACGACTGAATCATTCATTCATCAAATGCCGTTCAGACGACACAGACCACATACCGAGCATGGTGAGACGATGTCAGTTGGCCTCTGTATATGCGCTAGTAGCTGTACTGGCATTCAATAGGCGGATGCATTGTCAAGGGGGTGGCCAGGCTTGCAGCCACAGGGCCAGGTAACACGCGCTAAACGTACGCCAAGACAGTGTGACATGCCAACACGCCACGCCACCACGGAAACTTCCGGCGTGTAAGAGAAAGCACGAAAAGTGAGATTCAACTCCGAGTCGTTGTTACCCTCACACAAGCTACTGCAACGCTCGTCGCAAGGTTCATGGGGGGTTTCACTTGAATCACTGCGCTTACCGTACTACCACCAATGAACGGGGACCACCGTGAGGTCTCAACTGCATATGACCAGCATCAATTCAAGCCCAGGGAGCAGTCGAGGTGAGCATTCATGTTACAACATACGACGTTGACAGCCTGCGAGGAGAAGGCAATGGAATCCAGGCCTCGAGAGCTGATTGAGTTTGGTCGTCAATTAGAGCGGCGGCCGGAGAGTTTCCAGGTGGTCTTACACATTTCACCATACGAGCACAAACCTGTTCCTGTCCTGCTAGGCGTAATGCCTGGCTTGAAATGATGACGAAGTATCAAAGGCCCAATGGGATTGCCACTCCCCAATGAACGTGGTTCATGTCCAATGACATGTAAACCAGAACTTACTGATAATCATTGGTTCAAAAGCGGGTGGTCGGCCCAGGCGTGCTGATCAACATCGAGTGGTCGACAAGTGGCCGGCGCGACCTTCCATGCGACCTACTCCGCACATCTTGTTCAATATATGGTTCATAGCATTTTGGAGCTATGCACGTCGGATGGCCTCCTCAAACCACGCGCTTGTCACAATGAACTCATATACTGCCTGTAAGTTTGGCGTGTCAATTCTCATCGCTCCTCCCCTCTAGGCTTGTTCTTGTCGCGCGCATGGACTATTTACATGATCCATCACTAGTGTGCGTGCGCGTCAGGCTCTGAGCTGTGGATGACTCTGACGCCCCATTCACAGCACAATTACCAACCGCTGCGCAGTAGCAGCCGCGGGTGCGTTCTCGAGTGTGATCTTATGCCACCCTCACTTACGTCTGCTAGCATTGTATTTTTACGACATGTGTTTGACGCTCTCCGATAGTGTCGACTTGATATGGCGACACAGGATCTCTGGAGCAAGTGTATTGTACTTCGCTAACCGGTACTTGATGGTGCCGTACTTGATTCTACAAATGATCGCTCTTGGAAAACTGGACTGCGAGGTCAGTGGACCGCAATATACACGCAGGGCCCAATCATTGTCGCTGACGGGTTATTTTTCCAAGCAGAGGTAGGTGTTGCCGCAGCTCGTTCAAACGAACCGTTGACTGGGTCCGTCCGCATCGCCAAGGTACTTTGCAGTGCAGCAGGCTGCAAACTCGATCACCTGTGTTCTCTTCATTGTATGTGCAGGTAGCGTCTAACCATGTTGAATCGCCTGGCTGTGATGGATTGTGCAAACGAAATGACTTGCAGCGCTGTCTGCCATTCGTGTTTTTACTCTCCACTTTGTTGTATCAGACTGGAAGCTTCCTATGCTAGTATCTTCGTTGGTCCTGTTTCAGTTCAGCACTAGCATAGTAAGTAACCCATACAACCAGTCGTACGAAACCCCAGCTGACGCACTGACTGCAGTATAGCTATTCTCGATACCGACCAGAACCTCTACCTCCACCGCTCAATTGTGCCTTACGTAGCACTGTAACAGCCGGGCTGGCTTATACGTGAGCCGACTATAGTGTTACTCCACGCAATCTCTCTCACCGTACTTGGTGGTAGATGTATGTTGCGTCTTCATGCGAGCTACTCAAGCATATACATACCCTTAACAGTAAAGGTTGCAACCCGTGTCTTGAACATCATCCACGACGCGGCAATCCTCTTTCTCACTTGGTATAGAACAAGGGGAGGAATTCGGGACATTGCAAGCAGGGCTGAAGCCAGGGGAAATGTCGTAACAAACTTATTGTTGAATGGTTTGCTATTTGATTTTCAATATACAACTCAGGAAGCTGACTTACTGATGGTTAGGTGCTATCTACTTCGTGCAAGTCGATGTGTTTGTCTCGGAGAGAATGCCCTCATAACGCACTTCGACTAGCGTTCACCTAGTTCTCAACATAGTCGACGCCGTTCTGACGGTCACAGGAGCAAGTATTCCGCCTTCAATGATTGTGGCAGTCAATCGACTTACTCGTGTCTTATTCAACCTTCTTCCGTGTCAGATCTTCGATGACACTTCAATCTTCAATGCGATGTCAGTATATAGAATGCAGCCAATACCCACCAATTGAAACGCTCAAAACCGCCTTTAGATTTACCCCTCTCATCCTCTCCTATTTCTTCCTCAGCATTCGCGAAGCCCATCGCGCTGATATAGAGGGTTCGGCATGCGCAGATGAGTCAGGCATTCGCTCGGCTATGGTCTTTGCTCCTGAGGGCGAGGATGGTATAACAATGTGCGAGAAACATGGCGGAGAAGTTGGAGAGCACTATGAATTAGAATCGGAGGGTACTGTCGTCTGAGTGTAAGGACAGGACCACTGTTAGCGTCGGACTGTATGATGTTTTACTGGCTACTATTGCAGTGAGCGTCAAAAACCTTACAGCGCTGCGTCATTGATATGCATTCATTGAACCCATGACACGACGATTTTCGGGAAGGCCCACACTAGCGTAGAGGCAAACACCATGATACTGGCAGTGATAGGGCCCAGCAAGGCCGCGAACTACAGCACTTGCTATCCTGGGCCAAATGTAGTACTGCGTGGGAACTTTGCAAACTTAGTGATCGGGACGGCGTACATCTAGCGCCTACTCTCACCGAACGATGGCTCAACACGCTCATTCATATCTCCTTCAACACGACGCTCTCGGGCCGATCCTTCAGGCTAGTGTGGGTTGAGCTATGTGAGTCTAGCTCTTCCAATGCGACTCTTTACGGATGAAACGCACTGGGCTCTGAGACATTTGAGATGTCATGCACTACATCCTCACGAGGATGGCGGCCTAGAAAACCGTTAACTGACCTATAACCCAATGGCTCACACTGTTGTCTTCAAATGCTGACAAAAGCTACAGATATATTGACACATGACGCCTAGTGAGAGCCCCGATGTCGAGGGTAGCGCAGAGGTGCAGGAGTTCTGCGATGCTGTGAACGACATGAAGAATGGCTTAGCATCGGTGAGGGAGACCATCAAGTCCTTGCAGGAAAAGTGCGCCTTCACGTCTGTATATCTTGCACCAGCTTACATAGTGCACATAGGCACGCAGCTTCGCAGTTGGACACGAAGAGCGGCATATCGCTGCTATCTCTCAAGCACCACCTGATGCTCTCATACATCCAGTCACTCACCCTAATCTCTGCACGGCGCGCAGCTGGCGACTCGTTGACGGAAAGATCACCGCCTACGATGCCTTTCGGCGCGCCTGAACGCGGAATGCGAGGGGCAGGGGCGGGCGACCGTGTCGACTCGGTTATTGAAGCTCGGGTCGTCCTTGAGAAGATCAAGGTGCTGGAAGGTCGTATGAGGTATCAGATCGAGAAGCTCGTGCGTGTCGCGGAAGAGGCACCATCAAGTACTGACAATGCTGTCAACGGTGAGTAAATCTGTTCTCGTAGAGTGCACCTTGCTGACGTGGTCCCTTCAGACCCACTTGCGTTCCGTCCAAACCCTCAAGCTCTCATGGATCAAGAATCAGGATCAGAGGATGGAGGCGGCGAAGAGCGCGAGGAAGTACAAGAACGTGACGGGATATACCGCCCTCCCAAGCTCGCGCCCATGCCCTACACAGAGCCTCGTGCGGAAAAGGACAAGTCCCGCAGACTCCCAGTCCCCAGCGCTCTCTCTACCCTCGCGCACCTCGACCCTACCAAGCCGTTCGTGGAATCTACCTCTGGACTGGGCTCGACACCTGCACTCATGTCCGCGCGTGCACGCGAGCTGCAACGAATGACAGAGTTTGAGGAGGAGAACATGACGCGATTGGTGATGAAAAAGAAAGAAGCGCGCCGTCGAAAGGTGGACGAGGCGGACATTGCTCTGGGTGGGACAGGCGCTGCATCGAGCAGGCGCGGGCGTGGTGGTGGCTTCGAGGACGAGTTCAGTGACATACTGAGATCGGTGGGCCGGAGTGGCCGTGGCCCTGTTGGCGATGGCTACGAGGAGCTACGGCAGAGGGGCAAGAAGCAGAGCGCCCTCGTCCGCGCTCGTGCGAGGTCGGACGATGTGGATGACGTCGGCGATGATGGACCGAAGGCGAGGAAGAGGAGTCGCTTCGAGAAGGAGGTCAAGGCAGCGAAGAAGAGGGGTTTGGTGAGACGTAAACCGTAGAGCAGGCATAGGGCATACTTGATATACTCGATATACTGCGGGCTGCCTTCACCGCAACTGTCATCCCCCCTACGCATCCGCCCCACTTCCAGTGTGACCCGCTCGAACGAAATACAAATAGGACAATTACCCAACTATGTGACCTCGAACATTACCGAGATGAATCGTACAGTATCTCTAAGAGATCCATGTCCGTGTATGCAAAATTGCGCCAGTCCATGCAATGGAGTAGTGCTATCCCAAACCTCGTCTACACACTAGTCGAGAGCATCTCCCGCTTCATCGCGATCTCGTCCTTCAACATCGCGATCCGACTATCCAGCCTCGAGCTCAAATCGACCTGCTGCGTCGCCAACGCAAGCGCCTTCTCCAGACGCCCCTCCGCCTCCTTCATCGCCGCCACCCACACCTCGCGGCGCTCCGCCTCGCCGAGCTCCTCCCTGTCCACGTCCGACTGCGCAGCGTCGACGCCGGGCACGCCCTCCGTGCGCGCCTGCGCCTGCTTCAGCGCGAGCACCGCGAGCTCGAAGAGCGCGACGCCGCCGACCCACGTGCTCACCTTCACCTGTGCGTGCCGCGCGTGCGCGTCGACGAGGAACGCGAGCGCGGGCCCGTACGCGCCCGCGGTGCGGTGAGTGATACCGAGCAGGAGCGAGCGGATCGCGAGCTCGTCCGGCGTGTCGAGGTCTGGGGACGGGGAGTCGGGCTGGGGGGATGTCGGGGAGGGAGGTGAGGCGGCGGGCTCGGTGGACGTGAAGGGGCTGTGGATGGTCGGGTGTGGTGTGAGCTTGCTGAGCTCGGTGATGTGCGCGAGGGCAACGTCGCGGGGTATCCGAGCGTGCGTGTTCCAGACTGCAAGAGATAAGTATACGCGGAGCACGAAACAAGTCAGGTCCTCACAGATGGCAAGTTCTGTGAGCGAATGTGATGTCAGCCAACAAACACATGCGCAGGCAAATGCAATTGTCTCACCCTCGGCAGGGCTGATCTTCATGACCTTGACATAGTCTTCCTCAGAGCCCGTCAGCCGTCTTGCCTTCTCCTTGTAGAAGGCCACTAAAGATTCTCATTACTACCATGCGAATAATATGGAGCGAAGACGGTAAACACACGTTTTTTCTTGATGAAGACCTCCGTAGGTAAATCCTTGCCGCCGATCTTTTTCTTGTCAAGCAACGCCGGAATCTGCTCAAACAGCTCCTTTGCCTTGTCTAGGTCGCCCATCGAGACATAGCAACCTGCGCAACCGATAGTCAACGTATGTACTCTGTGTGTATTCCCGTCCAGACACACCAGCAGCAATGAAGTAGTACGTCCCATGGCTCCAGCTATTGATTTTCGTCATATCAATGAACGTATCCGCGGCCTCCTGATAACGCCGCTGAGAAAGCAGTGTCCAAGCAAGCTCAAAGATCAGCTGCACTCCGTGGTCAGTATAAATACCATTACTCGAAGTTTGCGCGCGATCTGAACTGACCAAGCCGTCTGCCTGCGCGAACGTATGCGGGCGCTCCGGCTTGAGCCCATCCTGGAGCACCTTGATGGCACCCTGGGTATCATACGACATCCGGAGGATCTTCGCCTGCCCAGTCGTCAGCCCGGCGCATATCACCCACTAACGAAGACGTGCGCACCCGATTGAGAATCCATAGCGAGCCATTCGGATACCGCGTGGACAGCCTGTCGATACCGGCGCAGTTGGTCACAGGAGCTCACTAGCAAGAGGGATGACACACTTGTCTACGATCGCTCGGTACTGCCGGAGGATGTGCTGCTCGTCCGC
Organism: Fomitopsis palustris; assembly: GCA_029783445.1. NCBI lineage: Eukaryota > Fungi > Basidiomycota > Agaricomycetes > Polyporales > Fomitopsidaceae > Fomitopsis > Fomitopsis palustris. The sequence goes on from JARAOQ010000005.1 coordinate 651,723, forward strand.
CTGGTAGCCCGAGAGCAGGAGGACGACGCCGTGATACGTCATGAGGGACAGTCTATACAGGTCCGATGCCGGCGCCGCAAAAGCCGAGCCGAAGCCTTCCGTCAGCACATCCCGTCCCTTGCAATAGACATCCCAATCACCGCACGGATGTGCGAGCGGCGGGGGTTAGAGATAAGAGACGGGAACGCACCCGGCAAAGACGCCATGGACGTCTGTGTAGTTCGCCGAGACGGCGAGCGCTTGCAGCGCGAGCTTGCGGTCGCTCGTGAAGCCGAGGAAACCCACCACACCCCTGCAGGACGACGGTAAACAGGCAAACGGCGATGGATTGGCGGCACACCTACCGGATCTTGGCGGGCAGCAGCGAAAATACGAGATTGAACAGTCTATTCCGAGACCGGGAGAATCAGCGGGGCTATACGGGCGCACGGCCACCCAGTGATGGAACACTCACCCGTAGCCTGCAGACGGGAACGTCGGCCATACTGAGAAGAGTACGTGGACATGGCGGACTACGCACCGAATGCAGTCCCAGAGAGTATGAGCTCGTCGACGGACCCTTTCTCTGCATGTACCCGGGTCTCGAGCGCGAGCGACGTCATGCTCGAGCTGAGACTTGACGGCGCGGAGGCGCTCGTCACACCCGTGAATCTGCTGAAGAAGCCAGACCGCTTGGGGACGGCGCTCGTGGTTGAGGGTGTGGTTGTGTTCGCAGTTGCGACGCTGAGAGTTGATGATGCGGCGGAGGACGCTACAGACGGCGTGTTGCTGCGCGGGGGCGAGGCAGCAGGTGTCGCGTATGCATCGAGGCCGTGCGGGTAGACGGTTTTGTACAACCTGCATTTGATGCAGAGCGCATGAGTGCCGGGCGAGACGGTGATACAGTTGCTAACTCACTTGGTGAACTTGGAATGAGCACTATGAAGAAGTCAGAAGTGCGAGGCTTGTTAAGAACCAAACACTCACCTATTGAGAGAGTAGAGACACTGTAGGTATCCCATGTACGACTCGCTATAGACAGTGGCATGGTAACGGTTAGGCTGGACTGCGGACACCTCACAAGGAGGGGAGCACACCTCAGGGCGTGGTTGAGACCGAGGAGAATGACTGCGTCAGAGTTGAGAAGCTCCCACTCCGTTCCCGGCGGGAACTTTGTTGTAGGCTTCGCATACTTGGATGCTTTGAGTTGCTTCTTGGAGCCTGCTTCTGATAGCGATAGACACCGCTGGGCCTCCGCTAGAAGAGCCGTCTGCGGGCTCATTAACGTTGCATTCATCGGATATTTGGACTCGACTCCCACCTCCATCCCTAGTGCTGCCTCGAGAAATGCGCACGCTCCGAGTCCGAGCTGGTGGAAGGGACTGTCTGAGCTAGCGAATATCTTGCGTGCATTGTCGAGCTCGTTCTGGAAGAGCTCGTCGAAGCCGCGGGTAGCGTCGGTGAGTTGACTTTGGGTGTCGTCGTCGGTGGAGGCCATTGCGGAGGAGAGGGAGGAAGGGGGAAACAGACGAGTCGATGGTGGGAGACAGCGGCCGAGACGCGCATCAGCCACCGGGCGACGCGTAAATAGGCGCGTCGAGGACCGCGACGCCACCGGAGACGGCCATGCGAGCGCGTCACGCTTCTCGGCGCCCTCGGCTGTGCCCGCCCGACGCCGGCGCGTTCTCGGCCCACCTGCCGAATCCGGCGCCGGCGCCGGCGCCCAGTGGGCAGCTGCGGGACTGGCTGAGTCCGAGTCGCTGCCCACGGCCTGAGGGAGACTCGCCGCGCAGACGACGATGAGCGACGTGCAGGCCCGCATCTCCGCCTTCGAGGCCCTCGCAGGCAGCGCAACTCCCCTCCCCCTCCCCCGCCCGCTGTCCCCAGACGCTGCCGCCCGCTTCGACCCCATCGCCCACTCGCCATCGCCGTCTCCCCCCGCACTCGGCCGTAAAACGTCTCTCATCGACCTCCACGACTGGGTCCTCGACGACGGACCCCGCCAGAGCCCGCCAAAGCCAGCCCTACCCGCCCGTCCTCGCTCGACGGCACCGGGGCCCAGTCCGCGGCATGTCTCTGCACCGCTCATTCATCTCGAGTCCCCGCCCTCTGCGCGCCCCGGTCCGCCACTTCCACCCCGAAAACCGTCCTACACCTCTCTACGCTCGGTCTCTGCATCATCACCCTCGACATCGGCCGCAGCATCGCGCTCACCGCCTCGCCCACCGTCACGCAAACCGCCACCGAAAGACTCACTCGCTGCTGACCATTCTTACCCGCCCGCGCTCACCCTGGGTCTCACACTGCCCACGTCGCCTTCGCGCCATGCTCCCGCCTCGTCAATCTCCTCCTTCCACTCGGTATCGCTCTCTGATGGCGGGGATCCCTCATCGCCTTCGACGGCAAACCACATGGCGCCGTCGCCGTCTGACACCGTGAGTGTAGCCGAGTCCTTCGAGCACCTCTCCGTCTCCTCAGTCGCGCCCGAACTCCCGCGCCGTCCTCCATCCGAGCCTCCCAAGCTGCCTCAGCGCCCGCCCTCCGTGAGCCCAAACATCCCTACCCGGTCGCTCGGGGCGTCCCCACGCCTGCCCTCCACGTCTGCAAAACCGCCTCCGCCTCCTCGGTCTGCCACCGCAAAACCGCCTCTCCCTCCGCCCCGCGCGCCCTCCTCGCGCACCTCCACAGGCTCCTCTGCCTCGGGCACATCCACGTCAGTCACCTTCTCCGACCGTGCCTCCGTCCTCAGCCTCAGCACCTCGCCCTCTTCCTCCAGCTCCAACTCGCACCTCGCACCGAGCAGCTCCTCCCTCGCCACGCTCAAGCCCACGCCCGGTGCGGCCCCGGGCGCGCTCTCCTCGCCAACGCAGCCCCAGCTCGCGCGCGCACCGCCCGTCCCACCCGCGGCGAGGCGTCGGTACGAGGCGCTCTTCGCGCGCAACCTGTACGCGCAGAACGCAGCAAGGAAGGACGTCGCGTCCCCGCCCCCTGGCGCGCGTGCGCGCAAGGCCGCGGGCTGGCGCGGACTCTCGGTCGACCTGCTCACGAGCCCGCCTCCGCGCGAGCAAGGCAAGGAGAACGGGGACGCGACGGACTCCAGCGAGGAGCGCCTCGCGGGCGAGGTCGTACGCCGGATATGGGTGCGCTCGAAGCTCGAGCGGAGGACGCTCAAGGCGATATGGTGCGTAGCCTGCTCATGTCGCTGTTTGTGGCATTAGCTGATACGCGTGTGTGACGCAGGGAGGAGTGTGATCCCACAGGAAAGGGCGCGCTCGACCTCGAGGGCTTCATCCATGGGATGTGGAAGATCGACGAGGAGCTCCGGCGCGCGCAGCTGAGGAGCGGACTCGGAGTCGGACTCTCGCCAGGGAGGCATCCGTGGAGCGCGCAGGAGCGTGCGAAGGCGAGTAGAGCGCAGCCGAGGCTGCTATTGCGATAGCGATGGTATGTGGTGGGAGGTGGAGATGGAGAGGTGCAGGTAGGACGCTTCGCGCTGCGGGAAACGCGCACGCACGGCCTGCAGTCTACCTCTGATCGGAGCGGGTGCGATGGACATCCGGACATCTCATTGATAGCACGCTTCTGGCTCAGCGATTCGCGGCCAGACTGACACTGTAGCTTGTATTGTCCCTGCAGGATGATTCGGTGGTGGTGGTGGTGGTGGTGGTGGTGGCGGGGTGCGATGGACGTATGTATGTATACCCGCGCATGTTGACATATATCCCCCATTGGCGACAGTCGTTGTACTGTACTGCGTTCACGTTCTAATGCGGATGTGCGTGTAGTATGAGGGTCTCTCTGGACCATGGACTATCACTAGCCCGGATGCTTGTAAGTTAGATACATACCGGGTTCGCCTCCTTCCGCAACGCCGTATCGGTGCCTAGTCCTCGGTTGTGCAGTGAGTATGTGAGTATCAGAGAGTGCATTGATTTAGCGCGACCTGGGCAAGAGCGATGGACTCAGGTACGCATGCAACAATCACGGCAGGCTATGGCAGGCTATAGCAGGTCTACGCGACCCTATCGGGCAAGACTCGATTCGCCCTATAGACGTTGAGGTCATAAGTGCGAATGGCCAAGAGTACTAATTGAAGTAGCGGCGATGGGCAACAAGCGTCCGCGTTCACGCTGAGACGGCTTCTGCTGAGCCAGAGGCCTCAGCCGCTGACCGAATCAGAGACGGGCAGCAACTCGAACCGATACTGATCGCTACTAGTACAGGCTGAGGTATATCGTACGCGTCGACTAGAAGAATTTGGCAGTGGCAACGTGACAGGTAGACGGTGACATACTTATCTAGCTGCCGCTAGTGTACGTCTAGGATTAGAGGACATGTGCAAGGATGGGGAGAATTGGCACTCTAGATGTAAGGATGAAATTGGCACCTGGGTATGTTGAACCTGACGTGTGGTTCAAGTGACTAATGTGCGTGATAGATCCGCATGTCACGGTATGCAGTTTCTCGTTGACTCCTAGCTCATCTTTGCTTAGGGATGTCCTCATAGCTTTACGATATAAGGATATAAGGAGCATCGCTCACATACCTTGATAGATACCAGGTGGATGGGTTGGTCGATTGTATTAGTGCCCGGTCACCTCGTTATCATGTACGCTATGCTGAGTTCGATGGTTGCACCGCTTTTGGACCTCTGAAGAATGCGAAGGTGAGGCGTTGGATGTCACTAATGGAGCCGGCCGCACCCAACAAGCGTTTGATACTGCCGTGTCGCAAGCGAGACGCCTATACAGCAGGTCAAGTCAGCGAGGCATCTCGTCTTACTGCTACATGTAGTAAAGAGAAGCGGGACCTCTCAGAGCGACCATTGCACGTCTTGTGTAACATGAGAACCATCTTACATGATCAAGGGGTGTACTGCGTCGTAGCACAAACGACCGGCGGGTTGACGATGACAAAAAGTCGCTTCGTAATATCCATGAAAACGAGCAAGTCACACCCGCGAGCGCGTTCAACCTACTGACGAAGACAAAATCAAAGTACCAAGTGGTCCAAGTGGGAGCCACCTACTGCTAACGCGCAGCACCTGCAACGGCCGCACCTCGTCGTCCCCTGCCTCCACCGCGCCTGCCGTAGCCTCCCCAGCCGCCGACATAGTGGCCAGGCCCCAGGAGGCCCACACCACCCGGCTCACCAAATGTCGCCACGTTCCTCTCCCTCTCCTCCTCTCGTCTGTTGCGCCCTCCTCCCCTGCGGCCTCCCCGCCCACCCCGAGCGTCTGCTCCAGGACCATTGCTCCCCGAGGAGAGCGAGTCAAAGAACGATTTCTTCGGGTTGTACGCGGGCTCTTCCTTCTCTCCCGACTTGTTCTCGTCTGCCTGACCCTCCCCGTCGTTTTTCGGAGTTCCCCGTGGGGAGATGGCGGATTTGTCGAAACGGGCATTCGACGACTGGAAGTCGAAATCTGTGTCGGGTACGCGCAAATCGCTAGTCTTGGCATCCTGCCCTCGACCTCCGCGTCGGCCACCACGAGTGGGTGCACCGTTTGCAGTGGCCTGAGAGACACGAAGGTCACCAAGGGCACGCTCGACGGTCTCCAGCGAGGCCGTCGCAGTGTGAACAGAGTTGTTGCGTGGTGCACGGCTTCCGCCAGCATTCTGTGGTGACGACCCGGTCGCTGCTGCCCCGTTGGGCTGGGGGACAGACGGTTGTGCTGATGGCTGTCGCACTGGATAAGGAGGTTGCCTCGCAGCCTGCGGCACTTGAGGTTGTTGAGGAACTTGCGCTGCAGGCCCAGGGGGGTATCCTTGTTGGTAAGGGGCGGGGTATCCAGCATTCATCGGTGCTGAGGCCTACAGAGTCAGTCAATACATGCTTAATGACCAGTAAACAGATGGAATCAGAAGGAAGGCAACGGAGTATCCACACGAGTTATGCGCTCTCGGTTAATTGAGCACGAGGCTCATTCACATCCGTCAATGTTTTCATCACCGTAGGGTGAGGCGAATGAACCGTGTGTACTTACCCCGAGGACAGCTGGATCATCATGCACATTTCGCCGTGGTGTTGGTTCGTCTACGGCAAGATCCTTCACTTCTGAGGCACGGAAGATGATGTATTGGTACGGCTCCTGCACCGGGGGGATGAACTGTTCTGGTGGCCTTGGAGACAGTGACACGTCAGTTATCTGCGCGACAAACAATGGTGGCAATGCGGTGGTCAGAAGGAAGGCAGCGGAAACATCCACATGGTTGTTATGCGCTCTCGGAATGTTGAGCTATGCTCGTTTACATCCGCAATACTTCATCACGAGGGTACATGGCGACGTGATGAGCAAACACTTACCGCCGTGTCTCTGTCCCCATTGAGTACACTGAAGCATGCACGTCAGAGCCAGTGCACCCCTATGTACGACAAGGACGCACCATTGGAGAGCTGGATCGTTGATGCAGCCGGGTCGATGCCCGCTAGAATGCCCCGGTATCGTACATCTGACTGAGAAATCAAAGAGATGGGCTTTCTGTGCCAAGCAGCATCAGTGCGTGAGCTCTGGGACGTCTGAAGGATGGTCGAACCCGATGAAGCTGGAGGCCATGGCGTGGCGATGGAGACGTTGGCAAAGTTGGACAAAGAGTGAGAAAATATGAGCGTCGAGCTGGATTGATGCGGTCGAGTACGTGGAGATGGTAGAAGGTCTCCGAATGGCCGGAAAGGGGCAGAGGGTCCGCCGGAGACCGCGCATCATTGAGAGAGTGGCTGAGCGCGGGCGGGTGAGACAGCATGTGCCTCGCGGGCCTCACTGGCGTGAAACGAGGGCCGCCATCTCCGGACAGGCCAAACACAGCGTCAACGCCCTTTTCCTTCTGTACCATACGATACCCCTCTGTCCCCCATGTCGCTCACAAAGCTGTAGGCCCTTTCCCCGCCCGCGAACACTGCACCGATACTGATTACGGCGTGTCTAGCACACTACGGCCGCCTCCGAACATCGACTTCGTCCAAGGTGCGTCTGATTGCCCCGACTTCTGACGCGCATCGCTGACCATATGCGTTGTGCCAGGCTATCCCGGCATCCCACCTGGCGGTGCCGACCGTCCACAAGCAGCCGTGAAAGGCGTATGCAATCACTCTGTCGGCCCCGCGCAGCACTGACTGACTTCTCGTCTGGATTCCCAGGCTATCGAAGTACGCGTTAGTGGACAGGGAGTGAAGGCCAAGTGGGTTCGCATCGAGCTCAAGAAGGTCGAGGTTCTTCCTGGCGGCAACACTTTCTACGACTACGTCGGCCAGAGCCCTATTAATGTTTGGCAAGCGACCGAGGAGTATGGCACGTTGCAGACGGTGCGCATCCCACACACCCTCGGGTGCCTGGCTCTTCGGCTCACGTCCCCTGCAGCAAGACTTTCCTTTCTACATCCGGATACCCGAATCTATACCCCCAAGCATTGCACTCGAGAAAGGAGGTGAGTCTGTTACGCATCATGCATGCGCGTCAAACCCCAAGCTCACGTCAAGATTAGCCGGAATAAGGTATGAGCTCATAGCAGCAGTGTGCTTGAAGGGCAAGCGGTACGTAGTCCGTGTAACACCTTGCAATACCTCTGACTTCCTGGTGATAGTGGTCTGCTACGACGCGACAAGCCAACCATCACCACTGCGTCGTCAACGATAATTATTGACAAGCACGAGTTACATTCCACTTGGCCCATCTATCAGCAGCCGGAGACGCGCAGCCATACCGAGGGCGACGTGACACTCTCCGTCGAGCGTGCCCGGACATGTTTCGGGCCCGGCGACCGCATCTTGCTCAAGGCAATCGTGAAGGCGGAGAAGGATTTCAAGGACACACTGCGCGGCTTCGAACTCACACTCAGAGAGACGACTGTCTTCCGAGGAGGCCCTCACAGCACGGGGAAGAAGGGCGCTCCTGTGGTCAAGGTGGTTCATATCAGTGAACAGAGGGTACCACTCAACGCTGCACTGTTTGGTGGTATGCAGCACAAGGCCGAGCTTTTCGTCACCGTGCCTGCCCAACATACCTCGGCGACGCTCAACACCGCACGGCACATCGACTTAACCTATCATCTCGTAGTGAAGGCGCTCATGGCGACGACATCTCACGTCTCCCTCGACCTGCCTGTCGTCGTGTCAAATTGGCCGAGGTAGGTGCGTCATACCTTGCTCACAGAACATTTATCTCACCAGTGCGCTACCATGTAGACAGGTATCCCTCGAAGCAATGAGGTAGGTTCTGTTGATGACTCTTCCAGCAGATGCTCACTATCCATGTAGGCGCATTGGGTTAGCGCCCAATGTCTCCATTCCTGGGGCATCTTTGAGTTCCAACGTTGTCTCAGCCTCGCCCCCCATGATTGGCCAGCAGATCTTGACAACTCAAACTAGACCGGACACCGCGAACAGCAACTCCCAAGTTGACGTTGTCATTGGCCGTCCGTCCGTCGGGCAGTATAATACAGCGCCGGAACGCACCAACGGGAACGCCAACAGGAATAAGCCAGATGAGTTCGGCGTGACCAGGACCACCGGCGAAGAAGAATCGAACGTCAGCTTCGAGCATCCCGACAGGATACTTGCGCAGACGATTGGTGGTACACCTGGCGTGGGCGCGAGCATCGGACGCGATGTTGGACGTATTGCACCGCAGGCTAGCGAGACGATAGCGATTGCGCGTCCCCGTGCGAGTAGCGCGAGATCAGGGCCGCAGGAACGACGATTTACGGTCACAAACCTCAACGAAGCTGAGGCTGCGGAACACCAAGCGCGAGAGCAGGAAGCGAATGCCAGTCGTGCTAACAGTACTTCTGCTGCGACGCCTGCTTCTAGTCGGCCTCCCACCGCACCTAACCAGGGTGTTCAGCATCCGCGTGGGTTTCTGTCTGCTGAAGACGAGAAACGACAACTCTATGAAATGGCTGTGGAAAGGGTGAAGCGAGTGCAGGACGTGCCAATGCCGCGTCCACTCAGCCCGGTCAGGGTGAGTAGCGTTGTGTTTTCATATGTCGTAGCTGCGCTGTCCAGTCGTCTCACGTGTCACTTCAGTCCATACAGGCTTCATCTGCGCCCTCAACGCCACCCATCAATGATGCCGGAGCACCTGTTCCTACTACTCCTCCCACTCAAGCCCCAGCACCCAAGCCCAAGACTCGTTGGCTCACGGCTGAGGAAGAGAAGGCCCGGCTCTTTGCAGACGCTCAGGCCCGTGTGGCTATGGCCCAACGAGAGTTTGCAACCACGGGTTCACCGCCGGCCTCTCTGCATGGAAGGAGCGATTCAGTCGCCTCGCACTCGCCGGCTTCTTCGCAGCAGGTGAGAGCGTTGGAGCCTGGCCCTGTGCCTCGGACCCCCCCTGCTCAGAGCAGCAGCTCTGGGGCGAACCACACCTCTTCACCACAGACGCCTGTGTCCACCCGGAGCCGTATACCTGTGTATCCGTCTGCCGAGGAAGAAAAGGCTGCTATGCGCCGGTTCTACGAGGCTAAGGCCGCCGTGGACCGCACGCATGAAACTACTTTCGGTGTCTCACCTTCGACTGCGGGATCCTCACCGATGCCATACGACGCTCTTTATCCAAATAAACCTGCTTCACCTCCTCCGCCCGCGAACGGCGGCTCGCCCCCTCCTTTTGTTGCATCTTCATCTCAACCATCTTATTTATCTGAGAAAGAGCGATTACGACGTGATTACGAAGCCCGCGACGCGGCGGCGAGAGGCGGCTCGCCTCCTGCGCCCCCGCCGCATAACACACCTCCGATGAGCGCTGTGGGCGCACCAGGCTACCAGCCTCCTGCACCGGCGGCCACTCCTCCTGCGGTTCTGGCTGCTTCTGCAGCGATGGCCAGCGCTGCCGCCGAGAAGGAGATGCTACGGCGTAAGTTCGAGGCACAGGACGCAGGGGCAAGAGGTCCTCCACCAACGCCGCCACCACGCTCTGGCTCGTTCAGTGCCGGTTCAAGAACTATGCCGACACCTCCTCGATCTCCCCCTGTACCCCCGGGCGGTGGTTCGGGCTCTCGCCCGCTCACTGCTGCCGAAGAGAAGGCCCGGCTGAAGGCGATGTACGACGCCGAAAATCGTGCTGCTTCGCCGCCGAACGGATCGCCTCCTGGCCAGTCAGTGACACCTCCTGTAGTCAATGGTGCACCGTTCGTCGCCCCACCTCCACCGCCTCCACTTGCGCCTAAGCCACCGAAGGAATACATACGGGAAACCCAAGAGGAAGATATGCGTACACATGCACGGCTGCAAGCTATCGACAGAGAAATATCCGCTGCTGCCCCTCTCAAAACGGAGGTCATCCTGTCCTCCTTCAGCGCCGACTTCGTCGATTCGACCGGGACCCCATTGCCCCCGGGCGCACCCCCGCCGCTCGCACAACCTGCCAGCATGCCTATCACAATCGAGTAATGAGATTGTCCGTACTGCTCTCGTATTTCAGCTAGCTACGCACTCTCTTTTCCTCTCTCGTGCTTATGGGATACGATACACTAGGCCAGTTACTGCTACAAGTACATTCTAATACGGTAACGCTAATATGGCACAACATATTTATCTCTTACGCTTCGTTTTCGGGCCCGCCGATGCGTGATCGACGATGTTGGAGGCGGAAGAGGAAGAGGGTAATGACAGGCCCGCCACATCGGACTTGCGCTTCTGCGGAAGCGGGGTGACGTTGGGAGAGTCGGTGATAGGGTTGGGAGAAGCCGTGTCCGAGACTTCGTCCAAGAATGCTGTGAGTTGATCCGTAGACGCGTCACCAACGGTAGTACCGTCAATTCGGGTCGCAGGATCGAAACGGTCCGTGACGTCTGTGTAATCGAGGTTCGAGTCGCCGCCGTTCCCCATGCCATTGAGCAGCGACTCGAGGAATAGATCGGAGGAGGGGTCTGGGTGATGGTTGTTGTACCCGTTCAGCATCGGTGCATCGGTCGACCCGTTCGCCCGAATACCGGCCTGCTGCACTGCATCTGGAGGACGCATGCCGCCAACGCCGTTGAGATAAGGGGCGCCGGCCTGGCGAGCCTGCAGCTCTCGCTCCTGATTCTGGGTGAGGGCCTGCGGGTCCATACCTAAATCTTGAATGAGCGAATTTAGGCTCGTCTGCAACACATCCATGTCCGCCTCGATCTCCACGGCATCACGATACGACTTCTGTAGGCGTGAGGCGTTCTCTAGCAACGGGTCGAACGACGGCCCGTCATCGTGTGCAGGGATAGACTGGTTGAGCAGCGGCAGGGTCGAGGGAGGGACCTGCGTTGCGACCGGAAGCTCGGGCCTGAAGCGGTTGTAGTCGTAAGGTGAGTATGGCGCCAACTGTGCGGCTGTCGGCGGCGGCATATAACCTGCGTCGGGCTGAGGCGCGATCGGGAAGCTAGGCTGCGTCGCGAGAGCTTGCATCAGCCGCTGCATCTGCTGTGGGTTGTTGAGGACTTGTTGGATGGCAGTCTGCCACGCGCTCTCTGGAAGATTGGAAGCTGTGGTGGTCGGACCGTATGCTGACAACGTCGAGGGCGCCACTGTAGGCTCTGGGGGCACATTGCGAGGCGTGGGGGTACTGCGCGCTGAGGCGTCTGTCGTGGAACCGTGGTTAGAGGTGTTGCTGGTGTTTGTCCTTGACAATACCTCTGTAGGCCGCGCGGGGTGGCCGAATCCTGGAGGGGTCGCTTCGGCGATGTGAGGGGAGAATACTTCCGATGGTGCGCTGGATGGTGCCGGGGACATCATTGGGGATTCTGCTGAGGACATCTGGCCTACACGTTGTTGTACTTCGTATACGAGTTGTTGCAAGAGGTCGTACGGAAACTTACCAGCAAGTGGCAGAGTTGCGCCCTCCTGCGGGTGCACTGAATGTAGGACGTCGTCATCCTCATCGGCAACGTCGGTAACCTCCACTGTCTTGGATCCCTTTCCTGCTCTTCCGTCACCTATCAGAAGTCGCTGGCGTGTGCGAGGTGCAACACTCGGAGAATGGCCGGGGTCGTCATGCTGACTCAAGCTATCGGTCGAATGGCCGAACACGCCGGCAAGGAACTTGAGGATGCGGTTGATCGTATCCTGGTGCTTGTCATGCCTCTGCCGCGCCAGGGTTGCCTCCTCCCACAACATCTCGTTCGACTTCTTCAACGCTTGTAGATCCGCTGAGATGGCCTGCTGGTGGCGTTTGATCGCCGCAATGCCGTTGACTAAGGAATTGACATCCAGGAGCTGCCCAGAGGCAGCGGCATGAGCCGCCGACGCACTGGCGTTGTCCTGAGCGTCGGCATCCTCGGCATTGTTGTTGGTGGGCTGCTTTTTGCGCTGGATGAGACAGAGCAGGTCGGGCTGCCCGCGATGGAAATGGGGGTGCTCAAAGTTCCATGGCTCGGTGTCGCTGTCGCTTTTCAGGACGCCTTGCTGGAGGTGAGGGATCTTGTGGAAGCCATACATGTTGAGCTGCCGGACAAAGGAGGTAAACTTCTGATGTTTGAACCAGCGACCGAGCACCTCGCGTGCAAAGCGCTCGTGGTTTAAGACTAATGCGCGCATTATGGCATCCATAGGTGGTATCGGTCCAACGGAACGCACCATAGAAGGAGTCGCCATTCTCCGACCATCGAATCAACTCGTCATTCTTGGGGTCGTTTACGATCCTGAATAGTCAACCGTTTGGATGAATATTTTGGGATGTATCACATGAAAATCGACGCACTCGTAGAGCTTCTGAAGAAACGGGGGGACGACCTGCCGCGCGGCCCTGCTGAGGTGTGAAGACTCGGAGCGGATGGGGTCCGGGCGGGCGAGGGCGACCTGTTGGTCGAAGGACATAGTTGCGAAGGGGAAACTGGAATCGTGTCTGTCGCAGTGTGAAGAAGAGGATGAGGCAGGAGGAAAAGAGCCTGAGGCGGGATAGCCACCGGCACAGGGAGAGCACACCCGCCACGGCCAAACAGGACACAACGTTGTGTCCTGTTTGGTTGTGGCGGCTACGACGCCTCAGGTTTCTGCCACCCACTCTGCAGTTAGCGCGCGCCGCCCAGTCGGTGCCCAGCCGCGCACAAGCACAAGGCGTACCGGAGTTTGGATGCAACCAATCGATTCAGCCCGGGTGCAAGCCTGGGCAATGCCCTCGCTGCCCCCCCTACATATTACCTACCTCCATTGACGTAGTCTTCCCTTGCAACCGCGCCGTTCCCTCGGATCCGTGCCTCCCACCGCACCGCACGCCGCACTCCCGGTCTCTCCTACGTACCATCCTCGCCTGTCTCGACTCGTCCGACCTCCTCCTGCAACCCGAAGATTTGCCATAGCAGGTGCACCTGTCCAAATGGCCGCTCGCTCCCAAGCAGCGTCGCCGCGGCCTCGTACTTGTTCTCAGGCCGCCGCACCTCCTCGCAGATACGCTGATACGCCTCAGCCAAGCGTTGCAATGCCGCTTGATGAACCCGCGCCGCCAGACTCTGCAGTGTCAGCTGTGCCAGCCGTGGCGATTCTACCACCCCCGGACCGGAGAGCCAGCTAGAGAACTCGCGCAGCGCAGTCTGCAGCCGTGCGGTCTGTGCCGCGGGGATGCGCGACAGGGGTTCCTAATGATACAGCATGACCTCATCAGCATGGCAATATTGCCAGGCGGCCGGGGCACGCACATTAGGTTGGCGATTCTCAATAGCTGTAATGACCTCGTCCAGCCCAGCCTCTCTGAGAAGGTTCTTGTACTGATCCGGAGGTACCGCAGGTCAGCGTTTACCCCAGACAAAGCGACGAAGTATACCCACATGTTCCTCTGTCAGCTGCAACACCTTCGTTTCGATCAGACCCTGTATGACGCCCTGCTTCTCTGCAGTGAAGCGGTAAGGCTCGATAACGCCTTGTAGATACGCTAGCGTGTTGAGAACAAAAACGGACTTGTCCCAGGTTGGTCGGTGTTTCCGTTTCTCTTCAGAAGAGGTGAGACACGTTTCGATCGCCGGGTCGACCATCTTGTCCAGGATATCCCTGAACCCCGCGAACAGCTGCTCTTCGGACTCATCCCCCAAAAGGGAAGAATCATACACGACCATTATCTCGCGCAGTACCTGGGCATGATCTAGTATGATCAAGGGTGGGGAGACACTGGTATCATCTAGATCCTGTAATGAACTAAACTCAGCCGCATCCAGAGCGCCGGGGCGAGACACTCACGGGCGGAACACGGAGAAGCGACCGTCCTTGGGCATCAATAGAGTCGAAGAAGACGTCGAAGGCCATATCCGTCATCCTATGCGCACGGACGCACCGATCAACAACATGCGTCATAGGCCATGCTATCGCACGTACTCCTTCAGTGTCTTTGACAGGACCGCATCCTCCCCAATGGTACGCTGCATCGTCAGCATGTAGAACTGCAGCAGATTAGCAATCTTGTAGGACGTAATGCTGCTCTCCTGCGATCGCACGGTCTGCTGCACCCTGACCTGCAACGAAGAGCCCTTAGCCCGCGAAGAATGAACCACACGAACCTGTTCACAAACCTTGAGGGGCGTACACAGCTTACCCACCGCAGCGTCCATGAGCTCGCTCATCCACTCTTCCTCCACGCTCGCAGCGAAGCGCCGGATGCTCCCGACCATGCGCCTGTCCCCTCGAACGTTGAATAGGCTTTCCAGGAACTCCCGTTCGGCCGCGATGGCCTGGTGCACCCACGCAAGCATATCGCCAACATACCGGAGAGGGTCATGCGCATGCATCTCAATCGGGCGGGGTAATCCGCCAGGCCCTCCGCGAGTCAATGCATTGGTAAACGCCGTGAGCAGCGTGTCTTGCCTCGTCTGAGATAGGTACGTGAGAGCCTCGCTGCATCATCACGCTCAGTGTCCGAATGCCGTAGTCTCAGCTTGACAACGTACGCCAACAGCTCTGGGCGCTCCCTGAGTCTACGCACGGCCTCTCGCATGGAGGGTTCAACCTCCAGCGTTGCGTCGCGGCCCATCTGCCGAAACTCGAAGCAGCACCAGCGGAATATCTTCTGATATGCCTGCTCGAGGTAGCTGGACGTTGCCGACAGGATGTCGACTCTGCACGCGAAACCGCCGGCGGATCAATGTTAGACGTCTTCTGAAATGAAGACGACTCGACGGCGAGACGCACCCTGCTGGCGTCGGGCCATCTTCCCCCGTCATGAGCACCCGGCAATCGTCCCGGATTTTTTCTGCCTTATCCATCGCCCGGAAGAAGTGTTTGTCGACGGGAACATCCCTCGACGTGAGCGCCTCTTTCTCTTCCTCATCCAGCGTAAACCGGCCGAGAAACAAAGAAACGATGGACTGGCGCATTGTGATGACTTGCCTGCAATATTGTGAGAACGAGTCGCCTCGCGAAAAGTATGCACGTCATCGACCTTTCTTCCC
This sequence comes from Fomitopsis palustris, assembly GCA_029783445.1. Lineage (NCBI taxonomy): Eukaryota > Fungi > Basidiomycota > Agaricomycetes > Polyporales > Fomitopsidaceae > Fomitopsis > Fomitopsis palustris. The sequence continues at coordinate 667,040 of JARAOQ010000005.1, forward strand.
GTAGGCTTCCGGCGCGATCGAGCAGAGACTTGCATGCGTCATTGGTCTGTTCCAGCTGGGCCTGAGCCTCGTCGCAGCGCAAGCGCATGGCGCTGAGGTATTCCTGTAAAGTATCCAATTGCTAGACGCATAGGAATGAGCATCCTGAGGTATGCAGGGCACAAAAGTGCGAGTAGGGCAGAAGACAGGAAGTGGGCGATGAGTCGACCGTCAGAAAATGCCTTTGTAGATTATGCGCGGCTAAGACGTTCGACAGGCCTCCGCGACATTCGTGTCGAAAGACAGTCCAGACATGGCCTTAAGCATGCCGAGTGGGAGAGTGTCGTCCCATTCGTAGTATAGCTCCACTCTTCAACAGATGCGCGATGTTCGACAACGTGCTCAGACATTCCATCCTCTTCACCCGTGCGTTTCGAGCACGTAAAACGCAGGTCTGATTTGTGGACAAATTCCTGGGTCGGGTAACGTGCCTCTTTCATGCGCTCTAGACCGGGTGTGCAGGGGCGCAAGAAGGGTCAGGACGCGATCTCGAAGCGAAGACTGATGAAGCGGCTTTCCGTGAGTCCAATAGGAGGGCTGGCGTATGAGGTGGCTGGCTGTAGATGCATAGACCATGGGGACGACGAGACAAGAAAAGATAGGGAACTCTTGGAACACCCGATATTACACCACGCTGTCTGTCGCGATGCGTGTGTTCATGGACAACATATATGTCCAAGGCCAGTACTCCCTTGGCAGTAAACTCAGGCCATGAGTAGTATGGCTGGCACCATAGACGTCTGATGCTGCTAGATATCGCGAATAGATGCTGCTCTTTGCAGCACTGATGAGTTGGCAAAGGGCAAGACGCATCGTGCGGAGAATGTGCGGTGGGCGAACGCGAGCACAGTATGGGACTTAACATCCACTTATTCATGGGAGACGGGTGTGCTTTGACATAGTAACGACGGATCAACACACACCTTATCGACATCCCCAAAGGCCTTCAGAAACTTGCGACTCGACTCCGCAAGCCGGTTCTCTACATCGCGCCGGAGGTTCCTCCGTGCCCTTGCAGCGATGTCCCCCGGGATAGTTTCTGCGGCGTGAATGCCATTCGTTGTACCCCGTTGAGGTTCAGCATCTTCGACGTCGTCCAAATGGGTACCATCGTCCTCCCTGCTCACATCCTTGCCCTTAGAGGACGGATGCAATAGCGAGGTCGGGGCATATAGGTCGGAGAGCGTCTGTAGTGCTTCGCGGGTAGCGGGATCATCGAAGTTGGCACCCAGTACTTTGTAAAGTCGGAGGGAAATTGGGTTCTGAGGCTGAGGAGAGGAAGTAGAAGCAAGCCTGGAGGGAGAAGGAGATACGGTGAGGGCACTCATCGTGCGCGAGCAGCAGCAGTACAGTAGGCGCCCGACCCCGCGACGCGTCGTGGGCCAGCGCGCTCGTGACGCGCCCGACCGCGATCCGGCATGACTGACCTCCTCCAGCCGACGCTCCCTCCTCGACCGGCAAGTATCACGGAGTCTGCACTCTTATAGACCACCAACAAGCTCACAAGTTGCCGCATCTCTCCGTAGACGACTCGAGGTACATAACACCTCATGCTCTCAACGGCACGGCTTGGTCTTTCGCAACGCTGCTTAGGCGGGCACACGTCCCGCTGCGCTTCGCGAAGCGCAAGGACATATGCCACCGAGCCCCAGTGGCCCAAGGCACCCCCTCCGAAAGACCTGCCTCCACCCGAGACCTTCCACGAAACATCCCGGCCTCGGCCATACCACAGACGGCAGGAGCGAGACCTCCCTCCGCTCGAGGTACGCCAAACTTGCACACGTTCAGACCACTCCACTTATAGCGATTGAATCGCTTCAGAGAAGATGGCCAATCCTGTTGGCTTTTGCGACAGTGGGGGTCGGCGCATGGGGCCTCTTCCTCGCATGGAGTGAGAATCAGGAGCGGCTCTCCAGTTCCGTCATGCGCCAAATCATGGACACCGTTCGTGACAGCCCAGAGCTCAAGGAGGTGCTGGGCGAGGCCATCCGCCCCGAACCTGTCTGGTGGCTGAACGGGGATCCATGGATAACGGGCTCGGTGCGTGTATGTTCATGAACGAGGCGACTCCTAACACCGTGTGCAGATCCGTCTCATGCAAGGCAACGTTGATCTGAGCTTCAGGCTCAAGGGACACAAACGTATGTTATGACTCCCTATATCGCAATGTGTCTGCCGGGTATTCACGGGCCGCCAGGTGCTGGTACACTCTACTTCACGAGCATACGGAAGGCAAAAGGAGAACCTTTCACTATCCGTGAGTGTGTTCCGTTCGATGTGCCACCCTCTGCTGAGCCTGTCGTATAGTACGATTCAAGGTCATAGCAGATGATGGCACGACTGTGGATGTCCCAGGAGAGAGCATGTAGCTTCGTAACACGTATTGACCCATTCCCAACTCGCGCGTCAACAGCACCAGCACACTCGGTGTGCACTGCAATGTCAAAAGTAATAGGCACATCCTACCAACGTAATAGGTGCGCACAAGAGTTCTAAGGACTAGCACAGGGCATCTATACTACTGTACCATATTAACAAGCCAACGACGACCAGCCTGAATCATTACCACCGCGAACGCAACGCCTACTTCCTGTACCAGTGGACCTGACCATTGTGGTCAGTCAACTATGCATGGAGATAAAGGAGATAATGCTTACCTCCTCGCGCTCACGACCACGCATGAAGGGCGGCTCGGTACCCTCGACGTACACATCGGTCCACATCTTGTCGTCATCGGGGAAGGGCGATGCCTTAGCCTCCTCGACGGCAGCATCAACGTCGGCCTTGGCCTCCTTGTCGATTTTCTGCGGTACAGTCAGACCTATGTTACGGTCGAGGCACGAATCGAGTCAACTAACCTTAATATCCTCCTCGGTGGCGAGACCCCACTCCTCGATGTAGCGCGCAAGGCCACGGATGGGGTCGTGAGTCTGACGCATCCGCTGAACCTCGTCACGGGTACGGTAGGTCGTGCCAGGGTCGGACATACTGTACGTTGTCAATATTGGGTGAGGCCTGCAAGCCAGAAAGCAAAAGGTACGCACGAGTGACCACCGTAACGGTAGGTGACGAATTCCAAGAGAATAGGGCCATTGCCATTGACGACCCAATCCTTGGTGTGCTGGACGGCCTTCATGACAGCGAGGACATCCATACCATTGGCCTGAAAAATCCTCAGATGCTGAGTACAACCAATGCTACAGGTCGGACACACCTGGATACCCGGGATCAAGTCACCACGAGTGTAGTACTGGGTGTTCGACGAGCTACGCTCGGCCGAAGTACCCATGCCGTACTTGTTGTTCTCACAGACGAACACACAAGGCAAGTTCCAGAGCTTGGCCTACACATCAAGCCCAGTCAGCTCATTCCCACTAGCACGCTGTCTAACGTTTTCGCAGCGCACCATGTTGTACGACTCGAAAACCTGGCCCTGGTTGCTCGCACCATCACCGTACATAGCGTACGTAGCGACGGGCTTCTCCTGGTACTTGGCCGCGAACGCGAGTCCGGCACCGAGCGGGACCTGAGCACCGACGATACCGTGACCACCCTGGAAGGAGTGGGTGAAGACGTGCATGGAGCCACCCTTGCCCTTCGAGATACCGCATTGGCGGCCCAAGAGCTCGCCGATCAGGCCAACAAGGCTCCCGCCGCGCAGCACCGCGAATGGGTGCGTGCGGTACGAGGAGATGATGTTGTCTTGGGGCGTAAGCGTGTTGACCATGCCAACCGAAACTGCTTCCTATTGTACGTGTCCGACAGCACTCGTGAGCCGACAGCGAAGCCAAGTGAGCTACGAGCATACCTGACCAATCGCGAGATGGCAGAAACCACGGATGAGCTTTTGCTTGTAGAGGGCGTCCGCGGCCTGCTCCATGCGACGTATGGTAGCCATCTCCTTGTAGATCTTGAGAAGCGAGTCCTTCGTCACGGTCATGCCCAGGTCCGGAGTCTCGGTTCTGTAGCTCTTGAAGGAGTCCTCATGGAGCTTGACCGCGAAAGGCTCGGAGTGCGACGCCTCCTCATGCAGGGTGGTCGAGTCCGCTGCAGTCTGGAGGGTGCGAGCAAAAGGCTGCACAAATCACTCGTGAGCCGACGTACACCCACAGCACGCGACGGATCCTCACAATTTTGGGCGCACGGGCGATGCCAGTCCGTAACCGTGCGAGGGAGGCCATGGTGGAAGGAGTGAAGGGGGTGGTGGTCGTGTCGCTGGCAGAGGCAGATGAGCGAGACGCGGAACGCGTGCCGACGTGCGCTTCGGGTAAAATCGTCACGCCACCTTCGACTCGTCCCATGGCCGCCGCTCTCAAACCACTCCCACCCAGCTGAGAATCGTGTGCAAGCCATCTCGCTCGACAGTCATCAGGCACTATTCGGACGATATACGCACACGCTGGATCTCGCTACATAGGAGGATACAATACACTTTGTGCGGAAGAGATACGACCCCGCGACTCATGCATACATACACTGCCATCTTTGATTGCTGAGATTCACCCTCCATTGGTTCACGCCTTGAAACTCGTCTAGGCTGCTTTCTGATCTCGCGCGAGGATGTCTTCTACCCGTTTCACTTTCGATTCGTTGCCAGTACCAGGCGCAATTTCTCTATCCACGCGTGTGCCGATTCGGATGTCAGTAGCGATACGGGGAGCGCCCTTTGCGTGTACTGCAGCGTGACAGTCATGGATGGCTTGCATAACCTCTGACCATGGGCCCTCTAAAATTGCCTAATATGAAATCATGTAGCGAGAAAAAAGGTAACCAGACTCACCTAGATTAGTTCCGTATCCACTAAAAGCGAGCTCGTGCTCTCAGCTCAAACGCGAATGCAACCAAGCACATATAACACCTACTGCATCTATGGGTGTATGCAGGAACAGGGATCAGAACCACATGAGAATGCGAGTTGAGGGATGCATGCCTTGAACTTTAGCCCGGTCTTCTCGAGCACCCGCACGCACTCAGCTACATATTCTGCAACCTAGGAGTGCACCCGGGGCGAAGAATCAATCGGCACCATGAAATACCGTGTAGAACGGATGGGTGCGAACCGACGGCTCAGCAGTGCCCATGGGTATCAGGCAGAAGTCTGCTCGTTCGGTCAGACTCATCGGAAACGAATAGCACATTCGCCTAGAACACCACTCACCCGCTACGGCATAGAGATCGTTACTGGGTGCCATGGCTTATACGCCACTGATCAAATTAGCGAACGAGTCGTGATGGTAGCAAGCAGAGGGCCTGCGGTATGAGCTCGTCGGCGTAGGGGCCGATAGCATAGGAGCGGGCCGTCGGGAGCCTCAGTGTAAGGTACAATTGCGATCGAGATGAATCGCCATCTCGTGCGCTCGATCGCCCTAGCGCGCGCCTTCCCCAAAGCCACGACCATCCGCGGCAAAGCGGGTCCTCAGCTCTGCTCTAGCCCGCGCACAGTGTCGATACTAGTTTGACCTTGCAATGGACAGTTGCCCTCTGTATATCTTACGCCCATCATGACCATACCGGACGCGGATCGTCTTGTTTTCTTGAAAAACGCGAAGAACTCAGTCATCGGCAACCCTACAGCCAAACTTGCCGTGGCACAAAACGAGGCATTGATTGCGGAGTGAGTGCCACTCGTCAAGGGTTCAACGCCATCAATCTGAGCTCAGCGTCCTCTTCCAGGCTGATTGACTACGCCGGGAGGCCGTCGTTTTCTGAGGATCCTCAGGCTCACGCCGCGCACGACGAAGTTCGCATAGAAGCAGCGCATATCATAGCCTCGCTGTCCTATGGTGAGCTATGCACGCATGATACGCTCAATAGTGGGCCACACAATTTCTTATGCACAATAACAGGCTCGCCGGATGCGCTACGTTCACTGCTGCAATATAACGCCCACCAGGCGTTCCTCTACGCCATATCCTTCTTCCAGCCCACAGAGTCCACTAGGTTGAAGGCCGCTTTCGCGCGTGCACTGAGGGCACTCGCAGTAGCCATCGCGGATGCGGTGGGGCCCTCGCAATGGGGCCTGCGCAACGACGCTCCTGATGACGTACGGAATGAGGCGAAGATGGCCCTCGACTGCCTCTTCCAAGTAAGTACTTCCCTATTATCAAGTCGGTATGCACCATGAGTCTCTATGAGATCATACGGTACTGTCCTGCATATTTTCATCCAGTTCTCAGTCATGCCTCCATCGTCAATGCTGACTCTGAGAACAGGTCGATGTCCTGGACATATACCTACCTCTCCTCACTGGCCCTTCACTTCAAACGAGCACGCCCATTGCACAACTCATCGGATCGGCTGTCAGAAACGAAACACATCAAGCGGCGGTTGCGGACTGGCTTCCGCCAGAGGAACGCTCGAAGGAAGTCAAGGGGAAAAGAGGTTGGGAGAAGCCCAGCTTTGCCAAGTCTCCAAGCCGCCAGGGAGGCTGGGTCACCCGCCAGCTAATCGCCCTGCTCCAGAAGAAGGATATCAAGGTTCGGCGGACCCGCTCTCGTGCGGAGAAGTTGCTGATGATTGGTGTTGTAGGCGCAGGAAGCAGCACTCGGCGCGCTTGCGAGCATCGCCCAGGATAATCCTCCGGTCGCTACGGGTCTGGCAAAAGCACCGCCCGATCGTGATGGTACGAACGCAGTGCAACATACCCCGGTGCTCAACTCATCGTTCTTGACCTCAGCAACATTGTCTCTCATTCTCTCGTTCTGTCGGTCACGCACAACCGATGTCCGTCTAGCCGCCTGCCATTGGTACGCGCTATACCACTGCCCATGGCTTGACGCTCATGAGGGTCCACTCTATCTCCAGTGCCACACAGATCATCAGGGCTGGGTTCGGAAACCATCTCCTGTCCATGGACGACTCACCAGCATTGACTGTGATGTATGCAGTCAACCACTGTATCACGTCCGAATCCGAGTCGGCACAAACGAAGACCAAGGCGTGCTTCACGCTCTGTGAGTGAGACACGTATGTTGTATTTGCATCCAGCTTACAGTATTCTTGTAGACAGACTTGTCAGAGATAAGAAGGAGCTATGCGAACTCGCTGTCGAACGCGGGGCTCTGCCGAAGCTGGCGGACCTTATCAAGAAAATCACTCTAACAGAAAAGACCCCCGAATGGCAAGAAGAAGAGCTTGAGAGCACAGCATGTCTCCGAGAGGTGAACTCGCATCTTCTTTACCATAGCCATCCTCTTGATGAGCTCCCATGAAGGCAGCGTTCATGGCCGTCGCAGCCATATCCCTCTTCAACGATAACATCCGCAGCGAGGTAACGGATGCCCTCGGGCTTGTTCCGTCGATCCAGATATCCCTGTCGCATCCACATGTCGGAGTGCGCTATGCTGCCTGTCAATGCGTGCGCTCAATCAGCCGATCGGTGGCCGTTCTGCGAACAAATATCGTGGACAGCGGTATCGGGCTGGCCGCGTATAGGCTGTTCCAAAAGCAAGAAGAGGACCGGCAAGTCACATTCGCCGCGTCGTCTGTCGTGTGCAACCTGGTGAATGAGTGTTCACCGCTGCGAGATGTGCGCGACTTGTTGCAGGGCAATGATACGAACTGATATATATTCGGAATAGGTATTGTTAGAGCAGGGCCTTCTACCTAGGCTCGTTCAGCTCTTGCACTCGGGCGACTCGAATCTCCGCTTGAACGCACTTTGGGCGACCAAGAATCTACTGTATCACGCCTCCTCCGAAATCAAGCGTCGGGTCATGAACGCAATTGGGTGGCACGACCTCGCTCTGTGAGCATCCTCCTCTGGCCACTAATGACTGCCTGTGCTGATCTGCATGCGCAGCTTGCTCATGGACCCGGACTCGGCGATACAGGAACAAGCCTTCCATGTCGCGCGTCATATCGCCGACGGCACAGACGACGTGGAGCTTCTATTCCACGAGATGGGTAGCGATGTCCTTGGACTTGTGGCCATGGGAATGCAGTCGGAAAACGACGATGTGTTGCAACAGGTGCGCTATCCACACGCAGAAACGATCGGCAACTTGCGTTACTAACCATCCGCAATGCAGGCTATCTGCGTACTGGCAAACATAGCCAACAGTCCTGCGCGACAAGACAGTATCCTATCGAACGTACGCCTCCTAGAGGCGCTGAAGCAATGCCTCACAGATAACAAGGTCGAGGTCCGACGACCCGCTGTCGCGTGCATCCTCGAGCTTGTAAAGGCAAATCCGCGCAGCCACAAGGCGATGCACGACGTCGGGATAGACTCCACGCTGCGGCACATAAGTGACTACGCTGGTGGGGGCATGGCTAGGAGTCCCATTGCTAGGCATGCAGCAGGCCTGCACCTCTCGATGGAGGATGAAGTGAGGGAGAGGGCACGGGAGGCGTTGCATTGGCTCGAGCACGGCGCAGAGATGTCAATCTAGCTATTTTGTTTCGCACCATGTTAGGCATTTTTGCAGTTGTTCTCTGTATGTCGCTATGCGTATCCACACTATGTATTTGGGGTTCGAGCCATGGCTGCTTGGCTGACTTCGGCAGCGGCCGAAACGCGCTGTGACAAGACGCGTCGCGTCGCGTCACACGGGAGCGTCACTTTGGCCCGCGAGTCGCGCTTCACTCTTTCCTCGACCACCTTCTCGCTATGGCTCTCCCCGTCGTGAACATCGACATAAACTACGAGGACGAGAAGGGTACGCAATACTTCTGCGTGTCCTGTCATCTATTGACCCTTCGCAGACAAAATCCAGGAGTTCCTGTCCTCCTACGTGAGCAAGGACAAGGACATTGCGCGCGGCATTGCCGACATAGACATCAACAACGAGGATGACGAGCCGACCGTTGGGAGGAACTTGAAGTACATGGAGCAACTAGTGAGTGCCTCGGGCTTCTCTTCCTTTCTCCGGATTAGTCGGCGAGTACAACATTCTCTAGTCGCGGGCCACATTTCGATACACGCCCAGATTGTGGGAGTTACGATTCACAACTCCGACAGTCTTCTACGCTACACATGCGTAGATCTCCTCTGATACTTAGCCCTCTGAGGAGGGTGGAGTATGCGCAAATGGGCCACAGAAGCCGAGCCGCGACTATAGTGACATGATTTCCTCCAACCTCTGTTCTATGGAGAACTTGCTGGATGCCTTCAACGACCTATTTCTTATGTTCAGACTGCAGAGTATACCTCGGATGTCTGACACGCTCCACAGCAACGAATAGCAAACCGCGAACAGGAGCGTCTGGTCATTGACCTCGAAGACATCTCAGAGGTGAGTTGCAGATCGTGTGTGTCGTGGCAACCACGCCAACCTTCGTGCAGCACCAAAAAACTGTATCGGAACTTGTGACGCGCATCATACGCAACACTCGTCGATATGTCCTGCTCTTCAGCGAAGTTGTGGATAGACTAATGCCTGTCCCAACGAAGGACATCAGCGAGTTCGACGAGGTCATCGACGTTATCTTGCACCAACGACGAGAAAGGAATGAGAGGATAGAGGGGAACCAGGGATTCCCGGACCATTTGCTACGACGATAGTACGTTTGTCGTTTGTCAATTCTCTACGTTCCTGACAGTTCACAGCAACCTCTACTTCCGGCCATTACGGTCAGACATTGCTATGGCCGTGCGCGACGTGAAAGGCGCCCATCTGGGCAAGCTCATCACTGTCCGCGGTATTGTGACGCGTGTCTCAGAAGTGAAACCTTTGTTGAAGGTCAACGCGTACACATGCGACGTGTGCGGCTCGGAGACTTTCCAAGAAGTCTCAAGCAAGCAGTTCACCCCGATATTTGACTGCCAAAATAAGGACGAGTGCCAGAAGAACGGGATCCACGGCTCGCTACATATGCAGACAAGAGCGTGTCGCTTCAGCCCGTTCCAAGAAGTCAAAATACAGGAGATGGTATGTGACCTGCGGTGCCCCTTAAAACATATGTTGAACCCTCTCCAGGCCGACCAAGTCCCAGTCGGACATATCCCGCGATCTATGACAGTACACGTACACGGCAGCCTCACCCGCCAGATGAGTCCCGGTGACGTCGTTCACCTAGGCGGGATTTTCCTCCCTATACCCTACACGGGCTTCCAGGCCGTGCGCGCTGGGCTGCTCACAGACACATATCTGGAGGCGCACCACATCCACCAGCTCAAGAAGCAGTACAGTGAGATGGAGGTTACGCCCGAGATCCAGCGCCAGATCATCCAACTCAAAGACGACCCGCAGCTCTACGTCAAGCTCGCGCAGAGCATCGCGCCCGAAATTTACGGCCACCTCGATGTGAAGAAGGCACTGTTGCTCCTCTTGGTCGGTGGTGTGACGAAGACGCTCGGGGACGGAATGAGGATCCGTGGTGATCTCAATGTCTGCCTCATGGGCGACCCGGGCGTAGCGAAATCTCAGCTGCTAAAGTACATCTCCAAGGTCGCCCCGCGTGGCGTGTACACGACCGGCAAGGGCTCATCTGGCGTCGGTCTCACTGCGGCGGTCATGCGGGACCCCGTCACCGACGAGATGGTTCTGGGTACGCAGCTCGCTCGCTCGCGTTTTTGCGCTTTCGACTGACGAAAAGACAGAGGGTGGCGCGCTTGTGCTCGCCGACAACGGCATCTGCTGTATCGATGAATTCGACAAGATGGACGAGTCCGACCGCACGGCCATCCACGAAGTCATGGAACAGCAGACCATCTCGATCTCCAAAGCCGGTATCTCAACGACGCTCAACGCGCGGACGTCAATCCTCGCCGCGGCAAACCCGTTGTACGGGCGGTACAACCCGAAGCTCTCTCCGGTGGAGAACATCAACCTCCCTGCCGCGCTGTTGTCTCGTTTCGATTTGCTCTTCCTGATACTCGACAAGCCTACACGGGATGATGATGAAAGGCTGGCGCAGCACGTCACGTATGTGCACATGCACAATACACATCCTGAACTAGAGTACGATCTCATCGACCCTACGCTTGTTCGGTACGTAACTATTGGCCGCAACCCATACTGTCGCTTGTTGATATGTGTCGCAGCCATTATATCGCGCTGGCCCGACAACGTCGGCCCACTGTTCCACCGGAAGTGTCCAACTACGTCGTCGAGTCCTACGTCCGCCTGCGCAAAATCTCGAAGGATGACGAAGCGCGGAAGAAGTCACACACATACACATCCCCGCGCACGCTGCTTGGTGTGCTCCGTCTCGCACAGGCCCTTTGCCGCCTGCGCTTCTCCGACCGCGTCGACCACGAGGATGTGGATGAGGCCCTGCGCCTCATGGAGGTTAGTAAGGAGAGCTTGCACGAGGACGAGGACGAGGAGCGGGAACACGACCAGTCAGCTACGAGCAAGATCTACCGGCTCATCAAGGACATGGCCTCGGACCGGAGAGCGGGTGGAAAGAGCAAGCAGCGCAAGAGGAGAGCGAAACGCTTCGGGAAGGGGCCTAATAGAGAGAATGACATGGACGTCGACGATGAGCCGGAGAGTTCTGACGAGGAAGACCTGGACGAGTTGTCGATGGTAGACGTCCGCGCGCGTGTGCTTAGGAGCGGTTTCACGGAAGCGCAGCTCATGGAGACAATTGTACAGGCGAGTCAGGTGCATTTTGGCCCACACAATATACTGACCAGTACCTGCCGCAGTACGAGAATATGGACGTATGGACAAGGGTGGCCAACAATTCGAAACTGCGTTTCGTCGATTCCGCGGACGATTAATTGCCTTGTCCAGTGTTTTGCATACCTGTTTCTCTTTTGCTGTGTTATCGAAGGGTCGCTCTGCTGTTGTCTGTACTGATCTGTAACGCATAAATATCGCCTCCCACATTAATACGATGTTAACACATAAGAGAATGAGTGTGCCATGCAACTACACTACCGCGTCTGCGACGCGTGCTCCCAGCTGCCGTCCCCGCTTCCACTCGCAGGACTGTCCGAACGCTCGTGAGTGTGTCCCTGCTCAGGAGCACGCTCCTGCGCGGGCTCTGGCTCGTCCCTATACGGTGCAGGTGTTACACCTGCAGTGGACGGATCGTCATCTAAGAAACCAGCGTGCAGGTTGACACCGGGTGACGGGCCACGAGCATGTAGCCGGGTGTCGTCGTCAGTGTCCTCTTCATCGGAGACCTCGCCGAACGCATCGTAGAGCTCCCTCGTGCGCTGACCACCAGCCGCACCACCTCCGCCACCAATAGAGCTCATCGCGACGTCGTCGCCGGCAGGCAGCGTGGTGTAGTGTTGCCTCATACGCACGCGGCGTCTCCAGAAGTAGACACCTGCGGACACACCAAATGCGATGACAGCGCCGAAGGCAATGAAAAACCACAACGGGTTGGTGACGAGGTTGGAGAGGTCGGAGAACCAGCCCTCGTCTGGTGTCGGTGTCGTCGTCGAGGAGGGCGACGCGGCGTCGTCAGCTGGCTTACCACCACTGCCCGGGAAGGCCGGCTTGCTAGCATCACCCTCGGAGGAGTCATGGTCACCAGGTAGATGATCGGTTGGCTTCGGGTGTTGTTTGGTCGCTGTTGCTGGCGGGATGGAGATGATAGTGGAGGGGTAAGTGTGCTCAGTGGAACCGGGGGCCAGAACATTGTCGACAGTGGGCACGTCGTAGACTTTGACGGGTTTGCTAGCGTCCTGAACGGAGCCCCAGAGCGTCATGGTCCAGCCAAGGAATGTACCTGATTCCTCAGGTTTCGCCTGGTCAGATACTCGGAGAGTCCAGGTCCCAATGGGATTTTCGCCCCTACAAGCACAGTGAGACAAACTGAAGCGCATATATGGCACAGAATACGTACCAGTGTTTGACGGTCATGAAGGTCCATCCAGGGTACCCAGTAGTGGCATCGTCACCATACCGCCTAGCGCCGAGAATGCTGCGTACGCCGTTGGGGCTCACTAGCTCAACCTCGACATCGCCCCGACGCGTGTGCGTGATCCAAACTTTGACAGTGATGTGCTCAAGTTTCTCGAAGTTGTCATTGTCGAGTTGTGCCTGCGAGACAGCCATGGAACTCGTCACACCTCCGGGAACAATTGGCATCCCCCCCGAAGCCTTCTGGAAGACGTCCATCGAGCCGTTGTTCAGCTGGACAGCGGGCAGCTCAACAAATGTCTGAGGCTTCACAAGCTGCCAGTCGCGTCCAGCCTCAATGAGCTTGTAGCCATCGACTGCGCCGTAGCCATATTTGTAGCTGAAGAGGTTGCCCGTCGCCGTCTCCTCCCAATCCGGGTCCTCTGGATTGATCTTCAACGCAGTCTTCACACAAAGGTGCTGAACATCGCGCCATGTCAAATCGGGTCTAGCGAACTGTGAGATGATGCAAGAGGTGAGAAAGTGCACAACTGCATACCTCACTTGCAATAAGAGTGCAAAGACACCCGCAACGTTCGGGGCCGCGGCCGAAGTACCACCGTGAGTATGGACACAGGCGTTGACACCCCTATCCGTAGTAGTCTGCAAGCATATAAGCTTAAGGTATATTGAGGAAGGAAGAACGGCACGCACGATAGCATTTCCGCTACCAGATGAATAGGCCACAACCATGTTAGCGGCACATGCCTCGGAATAGTCAGGATGTAGACCCATGTGATCGATAGCAGCGACGGTAACGGAGAAGATACTGTTCGTATAGCCGTCGAAGTTGCACTGGTCATCTGTCCTGCCGCCGTTGCCGCTGGCAAATACGAAGATAGAACCTTTGCCTCCGCGTCCATTTTGGATACCATTCACCATAGCCTTCCTGATGAGGTAGTTTGGCCCTTCCATGGCTCTGCCGTTATCCGGAGGACCCCAACTGCAGGAGTAGATAGACGTATTCTGGTAGTCGTAGTTCAAGGCTGCTGCCTCATCGACATCTGCAACAGGTCCCGACAGAATACGAACACCGGCGATCTTAGCCTCGTGTGCAATACCAACACCGCATACATTATTCTTGACTGCGGCGATCTGGCCTGCACACCGGGTACCGTGATGGTCGTTGTACTTGACGGGGGTGGGCAGGTCGGTGTGGTCATTGAAGTCATGTGAACCATAGGCATACTGCGCCCCGCGTCAACCTTCAAGCCAGACCCACAATATTGTAGCACTTACAAAGTTCGGCGCAAGATCCTCGCTGGTGTAGTCCAACCCATCGTCCACCATAGCGGCGATAACGCCCTTACCCGTAATCCCCTCCTCCCAGAGGCCGGTGACATTCATCATGTTCTTGGGATGCTTCTCATTGACTAAATGCCACTGTCGAGGGAATTCCGGGTCTGATATGTGCATCTTCTCCATGACTTCCGAGACGGTCGGGAAGCCCTCATTGGAGACTGGGGGAGGCGGTGCGCGCTTTACACGCTGACGGAGGGTCTGCGGTGAGAGGTACTTCACCGCAGAAGCTATCCGCCTCGCCTCTGAGGCCTCCGGACTCCTCGCTGAGAGTCCTGAGAATGCACGCGCCTGGATATCCTCGAGAGCCTGCATGACAGGATCGGCTCGCCGCTTGTCGAGCGGCTCCAGCGCCTTTGCAGCCCGTACGAGCCAGTGGTTTTGAAGCTCTCCAGCCTGCTCTACTACTTCGACTCCAAGGGCTCTCGCGCAGTCGACCAGCGAAGTGCCGGCGAGAGGGTCGTGTTCTAAGACATAGTAGCCGTGTGTAGTGTAGTCACGCTTGGCAGGCGTTGCGAGGACCGAGTCATAAGCAAGGAGTGCGAGGATCAGGGTTAATGGGAGACGCATATCCGCCTGGTCGGATGGGCGGGAAAGAAGGGCGAGAAGAAGCCAGACGGAAGGAGCGACGTGGTCGCTGTTGGGTCGCTGCTACGCCGGCGCGTCTGCGATTCCCTGCCCATAAGGGAAAGGCGCCCACCCATCAGCCGGCACAGCCAGTGTGATCTTGGTGTGATCAACGCAAAACATGACCTGCCAGTGGTCCACTCCCAATTCGTCCGCCATCGCATAGCAGTCTGCGCGAATGTACAAACAAAGGTCATACACCGTCATACGGCAATTTCATAGTCCAACAGTATGTACTGTCTGCAAGGGGTATCTGTTCGGACCTCTGGGGAGTAACTGCCGAGGACCAAGGAGAGCCACTGGCTCTGTTCCGCTCGCGTTGTCTCCATTCGCCGACATGCCTCATCTTCACGAAGCTCAACGAGATCACCGCACAGTCTGCGAAGACGCTGAGAGAGCTCCTTGGCAGTGTCGTCGTCATCTCCCAAATCCTCTGGATCCAAACCTTTCACAATGGAGCACTACGCATTGGAGACTTAGTCGAAGCCCCGCTGAAAAGGACTGAACGAACCTCGTCGTCACAAGAGAACAGCTGTAGACAGTCCTCATGCTCGTCTTCCACCTCAAGCGCGAAGTTCCAATACGCTTTGACTGATGTCCTGTTGTCTGGATCCATGGGATCGTCGCACATTGTACAAACGCGCTGTATATCGGATATGCTGTAATGAGGGCCGCAGGATCAGTGACATACGGCACGTCGAAGGGGCCAGCATGAAGACATACGTGGCTCTACACTGAGTGCATTTCCGAACCCTGAATGCGGAGACCTTAGGCGGATAGAAGTCGACTATCCGGGCTCGAACAAGGAATTTGCCGGGGCAGACCGCGCTTTCTTTGACCTGTGCGATGCTGCTATATTGTCTCGTCTCATGTTCGACAGTATTTGCACTACCCGTGGACGCGGAACGCGGCAATCTAGACACTACTGTCTCTTGAGGTGGCGGTTCGCCTGTCTTCTTACGCTTGTTGCCGCTCGGGCCACCCTTCGCAGCACTCCTTTTCGCCTCAAACTCCTCTTTCCGCCTGCATCACGAAAATGCTATTCAGCATAGGTCCTGAAGATGGCTTACGAGCACCTACATCAGAAGAGCCTGTAACTCGTGATTGTTCGGACTGTTGGGCTGGAGTTTGCTCAGTAGCCTCTGTGATCCTCCGAGTCGACCCATGACAAGCTTCTGTTCCGACCCCGAAGGCCTCAAACGTAGATTTCGAATAGCCACGAAGTCCCCTGCCTCTAGCTGCTTCGCCGTCTCTGCCTGATCATCATGCAGAGCGATCTTGACGATACAATCTTTGAGCTGCAACGCGCGGGGGACTGTGAACGCAACGGGGACGAGATCATCCCGACTCGTATAGTCGGTGACATATAGATAAGCCATCCCCTCTTTGGGAGAAACGAGCAGGACCTCCCGTCAGGTATAAGTCTTCGCGCGATAGTAGAGAAAATGGAGCAAACATACCTCGGCTGTACACCGGAAATGTTTGTTACTTTCCGCTTCCCGAAAGAGCCGATGGGGGAATTCATGTGCGCCGCCACTGGCCTCAACCTTGGCTTGCCATTCCGCCTTTCGCCTGTCTACCGTGAGTAGGGTCGCGCATGCGTAACTTACGCACATACTTGAGTAAGTCCACGAGCCGGGGCTCGTCTTCAAGCGCATCCTCATCTAACTTCCGCATCTTGTTCACCTGCGAGAACGTAGCCTCTAGATAGCCACCGGTGCTCCTCTTCATACGACAGTTCCCAATGAAATAGTATTCCCCGGCCTTCATCTCGGGCCCTTTCAGCGCAGCCTCTTGAAACAGCTCGAGCTTGAGCACTTTGTCGCTAAGCGACGGTGGACACCAGTCCCGGTCGATGGGAACCATGTCGGGGTTATGGGTGTAGTCAGTGACGTAGAGGCTGTAGATACCGTTCGTGTTCTCATGGCCATACAACACCTACGCAAGCCCTTCAGAGCGAAACTTGATGGATCGGGTTCTTGCTCACTCACCTCCACCGTACAATCGAAAAAGCCGTCCGGCTCACACTCTGGAGACGCCTCGCTCAGCAGACGATGTATCCGACCGGTCCGCACCGGCCTGATCTGGTGTACTGTCCCGAGATCCTGCGCAGGAGCGACAGAGGCCCACCACTCGCCGAGAGCGGCACAACGCTGCAGCTCGGACGGTGTCGGCTGGAAGCATATGTCCTCCTTCTTGCGTATCGGCTCCCGCGTGCGGGGATCGACGATGGCCCAAGTCCACGACTTGTACGACGGCGCAGTGCCGCACTTCTGCCTGTAAAAGTCGCCCTTTATATGCTTCAGTATGATACTTCGTCCGATAGCTACCAGCCCGGGAAACGCACCAGCACGCCCCGTATCATAATGGCGTCTCCACGTGCCGGCTCTGGTAGATGGGTAGACCTCTTGGCGAACATGTTGACTGAAAAATCGCCCTGTCCGTGCACAGATGGGTCTGTTAGACTCAATACCGTCTTGTATTCTGCGTCGCCGTGAGCAGTCGACGTCACCCCGGTACAGAGAAGCCCACTGACCACCGGTGGATGTCTGGCTGATGAAGCCCGCAGATGCGACTACAGCAATTACGTTGTAGACCTTGTCCTTCCTCTCTACTCTGGCTAACGGTGAGTAGAAGGCCTGAGCAACGGGAAATCAGAATGTGATGGCCCACGAGAGTCGCCACTGATGCACGCACGTATTCACTGCGAAACCCTGCCAGAAGAGTTTGTGGACCGTCTACCGCTTCTGTCTTGGGCGTGACTCGGGTAGAGGCCGACGAGGGCGAACGCTTTGCTGCTTCAGGCTTGCGTTCCGGTTGGCTAGGTATAGGGAATGGGGGCGAGCGCGACGGCCCCGCATCCTGAGGCGGCTGGCTTCGTGGAGGAACCTGTTCGACAGACTTTGGCGAGTGCGGAGCGCACGATGGGCCAGACGCTCTAGTCGACGACGCTGCCTCAGCATCGTTACTCACGGGCTGCTCCTGACGGGCATCTGGTGGTGCCTGCGTATCTGACCCCCTTGGTAGAGCGACAGCTGTGTCGGTGTCAAGACAGGTTTCGGTAGGGGGCGACGTCCTGGATTGATTGGCTGAGGTTTGTTTACCGTCGTGGACAGACCGCTGTTTCTCCTTGCGTGCGCGTCGTTTGAGCTGCTTCTTGCCGAGCGGTACTGAACCCTGCCCGCTCTGCGTCTTGTCCTCATTCGATGCGGCCCCGGTCGGGATTGTTGCCGTGGTTGCCTCTGACTGAGGCTGGGTTACATGGCTGGCATGGACTATGGTAGGGTTGTGTACAGGAGCGTCGCGTATCTGGGCATCGGGGTTTGGCTTTGTGGATAATACCTCAGCTGAGACGTCCGGAGGGCGGGTCGCACTGGTTTTCTCGCTGTCTGCACCAGAAGCTGTCTCTTTCGCTCTAGGTGTGTTGTCTGCGTGGGATGTGGTTATTACTGGGAGCGCTATGGAAGTAGACCTTCTGGTGGCTGCCAGCTGAACTGATGGCGAGAATCCACTCGTCGACGCTGCAAGGAGAGATGGAACAAGTTCTTGTTGCACCAGAGGTAGCACACCTTCTGTTTCCGTGTTTGAAGCGGCAGCTTCTGTCGTTGACGCAGAGGGCAACGGAGCATCGTCGGGTGGCCGACGCCGAGAACGTGATGGGGTGTCATACCAATCATCGCCCTCGACATAGTCCGAGTGGGCAGGCCCCGTCTCTTCGACTTGTGCAGCAGCCTGGTCAACTTGCAGTGACGTGCATGATCAGTGGCTGGACGTGTAGCAAGAGTGATAGAGCACATACGGGCCCATGTGTCGATAACTTTGCCAACGCGCCTACTGTCGCGCGATTCCACGAATACCAAGGACGCGCCTTGCTCGTACAAGAGGGTTGGGTCGCTTGATTCGGAATGGATTACTTTGGCACCCTTGAGTGCGAGCTTCACCTTTTCCCTGAAGGTTCCTTGGAGCAAGTCGAGATATGGCGAACACTTCCCTCTGAATTCGGCCTTGAGTTTCGTTCCACTGGCCGTCTTCAGTATGAACCACGTATGGCCATCTATAGGGGTGAGGCGCATCACCACAGTGCCCGTGATATACGAGGCCGGATTGAAGTCGTCCCCGAGGAGCGCGTCTTCGATCGTGCATTCGCGACTTGGGTCGGAGAACAGGGCTTCACTGTCGAGGGAGTCAAACTCCTGTGCGGCGGAGGCTCGCCTGCGCTTTGTTGGTGTCGAGGGAAGGCCTGAATCCGAGCCACGTTTCATGGCGGGCGAGAGTGCAGCGCCAGTGCCAGACTCCGACTCTGATCGACAGGACGCGACGAGACGCGTCGTGGCCAGGAGACGCCCGACAGGCGCCCAAAAGACGCGAAGCTGCGAGAACGCGCGACGCGGTGCACGTGAGTGGGACCCTCCAGATCACGATCTTACGCGACGCCAGTGACGCCTGCAGCCTCCGCCTCCTCTTGTCCACCAACCATCATCATGTCGGACACACCGCTCTCAGAATTGTTCCATCGCGCACTCACCGCCGCTGCGAAGGCGAGCAACATGCCCACCATGCAGGACGAGACTCAGGTGAGCAACTGTCGAACGGCCCCCTCCATGGGCTCACCCACGCCAGGCTACAGGAACTCGTTCAGTCCGCCATCACCGACCTGCGGACCCTGCAGTCTCGCGTCATCGCGCTCTCAGTATTCAGTGATAATGAGAGTCTCGAAGACATCTCCACGACGGACCTCGTCTATCTCCTCGTCCCTTATGTGTCAGCGGAGGTCGAGGGTCGCGTACGGACCGTCGATCCGGAGGAGAGACTCGAGCGTGCCGCACATTCCCGAGTAAGTCGCATCGTCGAGAGTTCTCCATTTGACTCATGCTCTGTAAGCAACTGTATCGAGCCTTCCTATCGAGTCTCGAAACATACGGCATCATACCTGAATCGGAACGAGCTCTCCACGCACAGTCAGCTTCTTCCGTTGCCGATGCTCAGAAGCGAAGAGAGCTCAAGATCAAGCAGTATCAGAAGGAGAAGGAGATCAAGACGAGAATCCAGGTACACTCTACGTGCATTGCATGTATACTGTGGACTCATCCTCAGCACAGGAAGTGCGGAAACGTCGCAACCATGGCATCCCCGTCAACGATCCTTCCTCAGATTTTGAGCTCATTGCTTCTCTTCTCCCTGACCCGTCTGCCAAGCCTACCGATGACGACGACGAGGATACCGACTCTGAAGACATTCTTCGCGAGGCAACTCTTCTCCTCTTGCGCCTGACCTTTGGTCAAGCACAAGCACAGCTCCAGAGCCTTGAGCAGGAGATTCAGATCCTCCGCAGTGCGCCACCTCGCCCTCCGGAAGCCCCAGAGGATCCTCGTCGCGCGCGCGAACGCGAGGCAAATGACATGTGGAGGTTAGATGCCCCTCTACCCCAGGGCGGTCCGGACGGCAAGGGCCCGTTGTTGGATCCGAGCGGGAAGGTGACTTTCAGTAATCCATGTACCCACTTCATTGCATACTAACACCTCACAAGCCCCTCCGCCCATTCACTATTCTGCCCTCGACAGCCAACCGCGAGCAACTCCGCCAGCAGGTATTCCGTCCTGACCATCGCCTCCCCACTATGACTGTCGAGGAGTATCTTGAAGTCGAGCGGGAGCGAGGGAACATTATTACCGGCGGAGGGTGAGCCCACCCACCTCTTGCGTGTCTGGTCATACATGCTGACTACTCGAGTGACAGACCTGCATCCGAAGCGCGGCTCACAACGAAAGAGCAGCTTGCACTAGATGCCGAGCAGGATGGCACGGCGTTCGGGGAGGAGAAGGAAGAGGAGAAGCGTCAGAAGGATGAGAAGTGGGCCCAGTACACCGACACCCATCCCAAGGGCGCGGGCAACACACTCAACAGAGGTTAACCGGTGATACGTTTGTGCAAACACGGAATGCGGCGAAGTGTAGTATTGTTGTAACAGTATGTATGCTGAATCTACCCGCGAGTTTTGTCTGCAAGCATGTCGCGATCATCTCCGACTGGCGGCTCCGCGCCGGTTCCGAAGCAAGAAGGAATAGATAACAATGCACAGTACTTACACAGTGCGACACAGCAAAAGAGCAACCCGTACGTAGTGCAGTGCAACACAAGGTGTGTCGGGCAGATCAGCAATTGCACGAGGCCGCGTCGGGCACCTCGTTCGATGGTGGCGCGGTCACGTCGATTTCTGCAGCCCGGTCAACAACACTAAACCGCGACGCGGGAGGAGGGTGGAACGCACTCGTGTTCTGTGTCTCCGCAACCTCTGACTCTTTCTCCATACCAACGAGCTCCATGGCGATCTTCTTGAAGAGACTCTTCACGTTGTGGCCAGCCTTCGCGGATGTCTCCATGAACATAACCTCGAGCTGTGCCGCCTTTTGGTTGGCCTCCTCGAGCGTTACTTGTCTTCGTGGTGGTCAGAGTACGAACGAACATGAGGATGTCGTGACTGACCGCTTGTCGGAAAGGTCGGCCTTGTTCCCAACCAGCACAATGATCACGTCGTTCCCCCGTTCTGACCGCACGTCGTCTATCCACTTCGATGTTGACATGAACGACGTCCGGTCTACGGGGCCCGTTAGTATGGCGGCTTCCCGACGCCTTGGACGCTGCGTTGACACATACTGGTGATGTCAAAGACGACGATGGCTACTGAGCAGTCACGGATGTATGACGGTATTAGCGACCGATACCGTTCCTGTCCACCACGTCAGAGCGCGCCCGGCTCGCTAGCGACACCATCTTACTTACTTGGCCGGCGGTGTCCCACAGCTGCAGCCGCACTGTCCGGTCCTCCAGGTACATGGCCTTGCTCAGGAAGTCAATCCCTATTGTCGCCTGGTACGTGTTATCGAAGGTGTCGTACATGAATCTGAGTAAGCGTAGTCAGCTCCCCGCCATGGGATGAGACAGGATCCTAGCGGTAACTCATGTTGAGGCAACTCGAAGCGACACACCTTGTGATCAGACTTGTCTTCCCTACGCTCTGGTCCCCAAGAAGAACGATCTTGCTGCGCTTGAGCGGCGGGGAGGAGAAGTCAGCGGTGACGGGTGAGGTTGCCATCGTGTGCGTCGTCTATCGAATTCACTATGCAGCGCCGGCGACGACAAGGAGTAGAGATGCACGGCTATTAGGGATCACTGGCAGACTAGAGTGGGGGAGATAGGTGCCAGGCGGAGGACGTCGCGAGCCAGACCGGCGCGAGGGACACGATCGGCGGCGGGGTAAATGGCGCACGTGACGGGGCGCATTCGATTTCCCGGCGGAGGGCTTGACCGAGAAGTCATGATAATATTGTACGGAATCGCGCACGACGATGGCTGCAGCTGACTCGAGTCCGACCACCATCGCCCCCCGCCCGCGCCCAGACGTCGCCCGGCATGAAGCTCACCGAGAAGATCGCAAAGTATGACAAGGCCCGCCCTTGGTTCAGCTTCGAGTTCTTCCCTCCCAAGACCGATCAGGTCCGTCTTGTGCGATCTTCGGTGGAGGCGTCCCTCTCACGGCAGGTCGCAGGGGTTTGAGAATCTGCTGTCCCGTATCGCTCGCTTGGTCGCATTCGACCCTCTGGCGTTGAGCATAACGTGGGGAGCGGGCGGCAACACGAAGGAGAGGAGCCTGGATCTCGCAGGCATCACTCAGTCGGAGCAAGGCGTGGACACCATCCTCCATCTGACATGCACGAACATGAAGCAAGGCATGATTGAGGAAGCGTTGAGGGTATGTACGCTCTGCACTTGAGGCATAGCCCTATACATGACGTCGAAGTGGTCCCGCAGGATGCAAAGGCACGCGGGATTGAGACAATCCTAGCTTTGCGCGGAGGTATGGCACTTGTTATCGTGTTATTCCTCGAAACTTATGTCTCCACAGATCCTCCCCGAGGACAGGAACATTGGATCCCCACGGACCCACGCTTCACTCATGCTGTCGATCTTGTCAAGTTCATCAAGACCACACCGGAGTTTGCATCAGATTTCTGCGTCGGCGTGGCAGGTCTCAGCTTGTCTCGTCGGATCAATGGCAATCTCGCTAATTCATCTGATAGCCTACCCTGATGGCCATCCAGACAAAGAGACAGACGAAGAGGGAGAACTTGAGTTTCTAAAGCAAAAGGTCGACGCCGGCGGCGACTTCATAATCACACAGCTGTTCTACGACGTCGATAGCTTCTTGGCATGGGTCACGAAGGTCCGACAGAAAGGTGTGAATTGCGCGAGTTTTGCTGGCTCTGCGCTGACTGGAGTGCGTCTGCAGGCATCACTGTGCCCATCATCCCCGGAATCATGCCCATACAGACGTATGCATCCTTCCTGCGTATGACCAAGCTGTGCGGGACTCGTGTACCCCCTGAGCTGATGGCTGACCTTGTACCAATCCGGGTATGTTCGTATGCTGAGGTACTAAACGCAGTGCTGAGCCTCTGTGCAACAGCACGACGACCAAAAGGTCAAAGATTACGGAGTCGACCTGGCCGTCAAGATGGTGCGCCAGATGACCGCTAGCGGAGACATCCGTGGCCTTCACTTCTGCACCCTGAACCTTGAAAAGAGCGTCGTCCGCATATTGGAGGACCTAGGCTGGGTTGGCGGTAGCCTGAAGCCTGCTAATAGACTGATCACGGTAGAGCACATCGTTTGTTACTCTGCTTACATCCCTAATGACACATCTAGGATGCGCCATCAAACACCGATGAGAGGGAAATCACCCCTCATAGCGCCGCCGATTCGGCTGCCGTCTCTCTTGCCGTAGCAGGTCCCCAGCCAGAGGGTGAGGCTGGCAAGGGAGAACTGAACAACGCGGCAAGCTGGGACGACTTCCCAAACGGTCGCTTCGGCGACTACAAGAGTCCTGCCTATGGTGAGACCGATCTGTGGGGAAGCTCGATCTTGTCTGTGGGTGTTTGCGTCTTCGTCATCGCTTCATCCCAATGCTGACTTGGTCGTAGCGGAACCAAGCACTCGAGCAATGGGGCCATCCACGCACACCGGACGATCTGACCACCATGTTTCTGCGCCATCTACATTCCAAGATCGCTACCACGCCTTTCTCTCCTTCCCCGCTGTCGCCCGAATCACTCATGATCATTGAGCATCTCGAGCGGCTCACTAGACACGGATGGTGGACCGTCGGGTCGCAGCCAGCAATCAATGGCGCCAGCTCTGCGGATGAAGTAGTTGGATGGGGCCCTCGTGGTGGGTACGTATACCAGAAATGTTTCGTGGAGTGTTTTGTAGAACAAAAAGACCTCGAGAAAGTTGAGCGGAAGGTACGTGAGAAGGGCGAGGGGTGGATAGACTACTACGCCGCGAACGTGAAGGTAAGTGGAGTGACTCGGTTTGGCGATATTCGCGCTGAATATGCCTCAGGGTGAATTGCGCACCAGTGCATCACGCGAAGCGAGGAATGCTGTGACATGGGGCATTTTCCCTGGTCAGGAAGTGGCGCAAACGACGATCATCGAAGAAGAATCGTTCCTAGCTTGGAAGGTATTGCCATGTTTCTTTTAGTTGCGCTGCCCCATGTTCAACAGATTACAGGACGAAGCATTTGAGATCTGGGAAGAATGGGCCACGTCTTATCCCCCAGACTCTGCAGAACGTTGCTTGTTGGAGGGCATCCGGAATGGCCGGTGGCTGCTGACGCTCATTCACCATGACTATACGAACCCCACTGCCCTCTGGTCGTTCTTGTTCGAAGATGATACTGTGGTATGCAATGTATAAAAGCAAACGGGGTGTTACATTGTGGTACGCCGCGTGTTGTATACGTAAGAAGGGATTGCAACCACTACCTTGGAGTTAAAAACTCAGCATGAAACAGGCGCTGGTAAGGCTTCTCTTGAATTGATAAGGTTTTTGAGCAGTCAGATCGTCTTCCAGGCTGGTTTAACCTTACTACCACCCGTTTTCCCTTAGTACGCTCGCGTCGCGCTCCGATGCTCAGTCAAGGACAACTACAGGCTCTGTTCGCTTTGGTCCAGTCTTTGCGCAAGCGGTCAGCGTCTGAGTATCTCTCGTTGTTGCAGCTTCCGCCGTACTTCCAGGAAAGCCTTGACTTTGCTCTTGCAAGCGACTGCATCCTCGAATACCGGGTCTATGCTCTGGTGGTTGCAACCGTCCTTGTCTGTCTATTGGCGACGCTATATGCGAAGCTTGTCCGACGTCGTACTTGTGCAAGCCGAATCTCCCGCAGCCGCGAAGTCTTGCAGTCCATCCTCTATGTCGTGACCCCTACTCGTTCTGTCTGGCCCCAACACTTCATTTCTGCAGCCCAGGGAGCTTCTGCTTTGCGAGGAAAGACCGTCCAACTCCCTCTGCGAACGCTGATAGAAGATATGTTAAACGGTTGTATGGAAATGCGGATGCCACAGCAAGACCTACCAGGATTGCTACGCAATGCGCTGACGGTCAATGGATGGACTTTCGGTCTTTACGCGGAGCGAACGTGGCGGCTCGACTTGATGAGGTGGGTACTCGCTGCCCAGTTGGCACCGTCAAAGTCAAAGGCATGTTATCACTGAGCATCGAGTGATGTTTGGCCTCACGATGCAACCCCGCTGCGACATAGAACGTTCTAGTGGAGTGTGCCACAGGTTGGTCACTATAAGCGGCCTATCCAAAGAACAGAAGCGCTCACCAACGACAGAACTACATTCATCAACTGGCAGAGACCCTAGATACAAAAACCATCCCTTGATTCCTGGTGGGCTGTCAGACGCATTGCCGCTAGCGATATCTCTCGACCAAGTCGCATATACTCTGCTGGAACCAGCCATCCGAGCCTTGCAATCGTCTATGGATGGAGACCGCTCCCTGACTCTCGTCTTTACAACGCTCGGAAAACATGTTCCCTGGCTGAGCAACAACTTCGCGCTCGCAGCGCTACCGTTTTCACCTCTTCTGAACCGCGCACATGCTCCGAAGAACAACACAAATACGCTTGGACGCCATAGCTATCATCATGCGCCCGCACCATTCTTCTCATCGCTCTCCAAGATCTTGCAGCTCCTCGCATCGGGACCTAGCCCTCTAGCTATTACAGCCGTCTTCAACCTCTCAGAGGAAAACGCGAAGGCGCTCAACACGTACGCCGAGTCCCTAGGGGAAGACAAGATCCTCATGCAGAGATTTATACAGCAGCGAGGAATCGAGACCTGGCGAGCAGAGCAGTTACGTGCTAGTTGGGAGGGAGCATGCTTGACGACCAGGTTGATTGAAAAATGGGTAATCGTGGTTCGTAGTTGTAGTTGAAGGGCTTCTGGGCCCCAAGCAAAAGTCAATTGAATGACCAAAAGGTATCTGGGCTACCTACTGAGCGCGCCCAACCCATCTACAATAAGAGGCATAGTGAATTACCAGCCGGTGCAGTAGAACAAGATCTCAGTATACAGCATGCGTGCAATAATGATAATTGTTGGTGTCTGAAAAGGGAGATTAAGCAGTGACGTCTACCCAAGAGTCTCTTCGGTAGCTTTGATTCCGTAGATGGCGGGGTTTGACGACAAGGGGTCGGATCCATAGTTTGATATGCCCCAGCCTAGACGCGGTGAGGATACCTCGGGACATGAACATAATGTCGGTCAGCATATCAGAGCCAATGTGTTTGACCTGCACGTCGTCAGCGGATTAGCTGGTCCGTTGGTAAGGACACTCACAAGCACTGGTTGTACGACTGCTACATCATTTCGCGAGGGTGCAGGGTGGTATCGTGGCATAGGCTCTGCGCCCGTGGGTGATAAAAATAAGGTAGACTCGCCTCGTCTACGGAGGGCAAGTGACAGAGAGGAAGTCATGGATAATCGCTGCTGATGTGAAGCCTAAGGACAGCTGCGTTGAGAAACGTTGCTTGGCAGAGGATGCATGACACCTACATGAAGTTTGGGACGATGGAGCACACCACTGGAAAAGTCCCACTGTGCGTGCCGTTAGCAAAACAGGCAGTAAGAGTCGAGCAGCAACGTACTCACCAAAATGAGTTTGTTATCCTCACCCACGCTACCGAACCGGTAGGTACGGCCGTCGCAGCGGATGTCGTCGAAAGCAAGTGCAGAAACGAATGAAGAATGTCCCTGGCAACGTGCGATGACACGCTGCTCCCAGGGTGAAAATATTGTCACGAGATCGTCCTGACCCCCAGTCTGAAGGCGAGTTAGTGTCGGGTCATGGCGTCACTAGTTGTCGACGCACGATGATGAAACGACCATCGGGGGACCATGCTACGCAACTAAGGGCACCGAAGTAGGATGCATAACAATCCACGAGCCTTGACTTCGGTTAGTCCCAAACCTTACTGAGGGCGCCGGTGACCTACTGTTCCGCAATAGTATCTATTACTCTGAGGCAGCCGTCTTCTGATATCGCTGCGACGAACTTTGCATCCGGTGAGAACACAAAATCTCGGGAATCGTCAGTGCATGCAGACGGCCTACGCATGCAACAACTCACCTACGATGCTCTTACGAGACACCTTCCAGTGGCTGACAGGATTCTTAGCAGTCTTGTCCTTGTCTTGCTTCCCACCACCGGACATGGCGCCCCCAGCGGTAACCGGATGCCATGGGGGCATGGTCACGAAGATGCTGTCTAGAGGATCCCACTCGCCGACAGATGATCCCGATGCTGCGCCTTCGACGGGTGAACCAGGCGCTGACCCGGAAGACGTGCCGGGTTCAGTCGGGACGAACACGCCGTCTTCGCGCTCTTTATCATACACGACGATGGTACCGTCGGCATGGGAGACGAGGAATAGGTTGGGGGAGTTCGGCACCCATCGCACCGCGGTGCAGGGAGAGCTACATATGCGACCCTTCATGATATCAGCTAACGTGTGATATGGATTTAGACTGCACATATACCTGCTTATTGAGGCGACCATACCTGGATGACATCGGGTCTAAAGAACATTAGAATATCTATGACGCAATAGCTCTTGCCTCACCAAACCATAGTAAGTCCCCCGTGTTGAAACCGATGATCACGTCTATACGCTCGGGGCACACAGTCGCTAGATTGACATCGTGGCACGTTGGATGCGCGGAGAAATGTATTCTAGCCAACGGTTCCTAGGCCGGCCTCAACGCTTGCATTGGCGTAATGATACTACGGACACTCACCTTGGCCTTGACGCCGGCCTCAGTCCAAATGAAGCTCTTCGCTGAATTGTAGAAGAGGAAGGTAGTTTCCCCTTGCTTCGACTGTAGATTCCGATGTAGATTATCCACATTCTGCAAGCGAGTGATGAACGTGGACGAGGTCGTCCTCATATTGTGCTTCGGGCGTGCTGCAGCTTTCTTCTTTCCACCGGAGTTGTGCGAGAAGATGTTACTGGGCATATCATGCCCTACCATAGGTGAGACCTTTGTAGTCTCTCCCGGGGCTGTTGAGACGTCGGGGGAGCCATCGTCCGGATCCTCGCTGCTTGAGACACTGAGGCCATCCTCGGCCTTAGGGGGTGACTTCTCCTTATCCTTCTTACCCTCCTTCTCCCTGTTCCCTCCCAGAAGCTGCGTGAAGACAGGAGAGTTGGCAGACTTGTTGGCGGGGTACCTGACAATGACGGCGGAGAGGCGCGTGGGGTAGAGGATTGGGACGGCGTTCACCGTGTGCTGGCCAACCGATATGGTCGGCTTGTGTTCCTCCGTCACTGAGTACACGCCTTCGGGGGCTACGAAGGTCGAGTCATTCTCCATCCTGCCCACGAGGCTGCGTTCGCCGGCGAGCTCAGCAAGTCTGGGATGTGACTAGTAGAGGATGATGGTGAGGACGTGATCCGGACGGTGCTTGGTCCTCAGGTGTCGGATGACCAGGGCCGGCGCTGTCCCATTCTACCGGCCACCATGATCTCTCTCAGGTCGACCGGACAATGGAGAGCAAAGAGCCTCACTGGGTTGCAGGTATGTATTTCGCGGAATGGCAAGTATGGGTTCTCTCGCTAAACGAGATTAGCGATGCCTTTGGAGGTGGAACTCCACAGCCGTTGAGGCACATCCTGCAGGAGGCCACCTCCCTTCTGTGGCCACATCCTCCTTTCTTCGGGCGACACGCGAATCAGCTCTTCGTACGCCAGGCATCCACTGGACTGATGAGCAAGAAACGGGGTCGCACGACACTCTCATTGCGGGGCGCGAGACGCGCAAGATGAACATGTACCAGGCGGTCCGAGACGCGCTGAGGTCGGTGGCTGGCGGTGACGTCTACATCGGATCTGGGACTCACTGCCTCTTGCGCAGTAATGCCCTGATGAGGGATGACACAGCAGTAGTATTTGGCGAAGATGTAGCTTTCGGGGGAGTGTTCCGTTGCACGATGGTACGTGTACATCCCACCGCCCATGTCTGCCCAAGGGTGACATACCGACGGCGAAATTACACTCGCTCAGGGATTAGCCGAAGAGTTTGGTACGGAACAAGGACGAGGTCTTGCACATGCATACTGATGAGCTTCAGGAAGGGAACGGGTCTTCAATACACCTTTGAGCGAACAAGGCATTGCAGGCTTCGGGATCGGTATCGCAGCCATGGGCCATACTGCCATCGCGGAGATACAGTTTGCAGATTACATCTATCCCGCCTTTGACCAAGTGCGTCGCACCGATGCGCTATCCTATGGCCCCACTCTGACGGTAGCTGTCAGATTGTGAATGAAGCAGCCAAATATAGCTACCGCTCCTATGGTCAATTCCAGGCTGGGTCACTCACCATTCGATGTCCTTCTATGGCTGTCGGGCACGGTGCTCACTACCACTCTCAGAGCCCAGAAGGGTTTTTCATGGGAGCGGCTGGGTTGAAGGTTCGGCTTCACTGGCACCTTCAGGTCTCCCCGCACATATAGTAACCCACTGAACAAACCTTTAGGTTGTCATCCCTCGTTCGCCTACACAGGCAAAGGGTTTATTGTTAGCGTCCATTCGTGACCCAAATCCCGTTATCTTTATGGAACCAAAGATTCTTTACCGCTCTGCCGGTGAGTTCTCCGGAGTTTGTTGTATTGTCGCTCACCCTGCCTTGTAACACAGTGGAGCAGGTACCGGTGGATGACTATCAGCTGCCTCTCTCGCGGGCAGAAACACTTCTTCGAGGCTCCGACTTGACACTACTCACCTGGGGAACGCCTGTCTATCACTGCGAGACTGCCATACATATGCTTGCCAATCCACCCGATGCTCTTGCACCTCATGTGCCGCCCGCGTTACGTGGCGCGAAGATAGAGCTAATTGATTTGCGAACCATTCTACCGTGGGACGTGGAAACAATCGTCGAAAGCGTCAATCGAACAGGGAAGCTTGTCGTCGTCCACGAAGCTGGCCGCGTCGGAGGAGTGGGTGCCGAGATCGGCGCCGAGGTGCAGAAGAAATGCTTCTTGAAGCTCAGCGCACCAGTCAAGCTGATTACAGGATGGGAGTAAGTATGCATACGCTCTGTTTGGGTCGAATCTCACTGCCTGCAGTATGCCGGTCCCTATGCAATTCGAGAAGTTCTACATGCCGGACTCGCTGCGGATACTCGACGGGATAATTGAAACTTTGACATACTAGCTCGGACAACCTGTGCTACGCCAACGAGGGATCATATGTGGGCAGAAATCTCGAATGCATTGGATGTAATACTGTACGCTAGCTGGGTACCTCAGCAGGAACTCTTTGTACTAGTACCTTTATATTTTCCTGACGGAATTTCGGCAGGTAATAATGTTACCTGGAGGGCACCACAGTATGCATGCAGTTCACCCTCAGACTCATCAGTTCATGCTGCAGCGGCGGCTCACATGTGCAGCTTGAGTGGCACGTGCCACATAGCGGACTGGGCTCCGATCGAGTTAGACACCAAGACAGTAAGACTCACTCACTGTGAGTGCATATCACTTCAGCCAGCATTGGACGCCACGACGTGCCCGCTGTCTCTGAGATATACCCCACTATAACCTCTCTAACGTCGTGTGCAAACAAAGAGCGAACCGCGTCCCGAAGCCTGAGGCATGGACTGGTGAGTCCTCGTTAGCATGCCTGTCTACTAGACCTTCCCTCAACCAGTACGTGTAGTCTGGAGTTGAACATTCGACAACTCATCCTGTCTGATCTCGCATCTAATATTGGCGAAGCCAGGATTGACCCGCGAGACTCGAACATCGCGACCGCCGTAGACTTGGTGACGTCGAAAGTCGAGACGCGCGCTGTGGAAGATGTCGCAGAGGAGGATAGCGAGGAAATCAGAGTCTTCATGGTGAGCATATGCCTTCAGACTTCCGTGTCTTCTTACACTCCTGCACCATGTCCTGTAGTCAAACTCGATGATACAATGCAACATCGGTTTCGCCGAACTCGCTGTAAACATGCCTGAAGCGCATGTGGAGCAAACGATCCCTGTCCTTGTGGACATCCTGCGCGACGTACCATATATCGACTTCGACCAGTGCTTGTTCTGGGAAGGTAAATCATAACGATACGCTTGCCACAAGTCTTCTCATACCATGACCACAGAGTGGGCACTCCCGGATCAACTGGTGTTTTCCACTTTGTCTGCCTTACTTCGGATTGCCAGCTCAAAGCCAGACTATCGTGATCAGGCCTTTGGCGCCATAGTACGCTTTACTCAGAAGATTGTTGACCTTCTAAAGACAGGCGATGGTGAGTTTGTGTCCAGACCGCTGGAATGCTACTGACCTATATCTTAGCGGTTGACATCCTGACCCAAATCGCACCGGCATTTCATGGTTTCTATAGAGCCATTATTTCGGTATCTTTCAACTGGTCAGTCAACGAATGGGCGACCCTTGCAGGGCTTCTCAACGTATTGTTCGATGTCGGCGTTGCCGAACGCTTGAACCGGTTGCTCATCGACATCATACCGAATGACACAATGGAGGATGACCTGGACCAGCTGCGTTACATCCAGACACTCTTCGCCCGGTATGTAGCGAGAGGCAGGCCTCTCAGTGGCTACTTCATCGTCTGTTGTGTTACCGAGGCCGAATGGACGATACTCGCTCAAGCAGTGGGTGACCCAATGGCAACGACCAATTCAGGATATCCGGACTTTGTGGAGGCTGCAGCAGCTAACAAGGCATGGCAGTCGCTTCTCAGGAGTGCTGTGGCCGACAATGCAGCTGTGACGGAAGATTGTCGGCAGACGCTGAAGGCGACCAAGATGTATGGCATGAAATCTTTCTCTACGCTCCTCGTACAAATCGAAGAGATGGACACGGAGCCTTCGGAAGACAGCTACGCCTGGGAGACCATGTCGGAGAGTCTAGTCAGTTGCTTCCCCGTTCGGGTTTATCCCACAGCTCACTCCAAAGGTCCACAGAAACTGGCTGCTGTTTGTTCGGCTGCACTAGGGGAGTTGGACAAAGGTCTTCTGAACCGACTGAAACGTTTACTGGGTGTGGAGTCCCCTGCGTGTGACAACCTAGTCCGCGAAGCTGCGTTGAAGTCTACAGCTATTTTGGTTCGCAAGTGCGTTGATAATGCAGAGATCCTTAGCCATATAACTGACAACTCCTATAAGTTACCCTGATATCGCGCTGGAAATGGCCGGGCATCTCCGTCGTTGGGTGACATCACCTCTATCGATATTCGAGTTCGAGTTCATATCCGGGACGAGGACACCGCCTCCACTTGTGGCCGCTGCCAAATGCCTTGCCCTTTGCATAGATGTACGTTGAGCACAGCCATCGTGTAGTGCTTAACTGATGGTTGTTGCAGTTGGCCCCAGGGGACGACCAAGTCATGTCATACATGTATTCCATCCTCAACTACATTGCTGCAACGAGCAAGGAGACCATCGACGGCGCCAGCTCGCACGCCTCAACTATAACTGAAGTGACAGACATCTCGACGCTGCACTCTGTTGAGATTGGTTTGCGAGGGTTGTCTGAGGACGAGCGTAGGACAGTCGGCATAAGCAGTATCTCTATTGCAACCCGCCTGGCATTGGAATTTCGGTCTGAGGAGGTGAGAACAATACTGGGATGCGTGGTGAAATTGCTGAGTGTTTCTGAAGGTGACGCGGCTCACGGTATCAATGCTCTTGCAACGACTGCGCACAGCCGAGCCGACTGTTGAAGCAGCGATAGCGTACAATCTGGTGGACTTGGCACTGGTTGCGCCCGAGGGGTCGTTCATAGACATCATTCGCGCCTTTTCTAGTATCAACCGCTCAGCGAACTTGGACGATCCAAGGTTTTCGAATAATCAGGTAGGCTGTTTGTAGTTGTGCTCGGTTTTCACACTTATTGTTCCTTAGATCCTCGCTGCACAGACTCGTCTGGCGCAGGAATTGCATCGCAGACCTGAGCTGTATAGGTTATATCTCGTGGAGCTTCTGACATTATTCGCGGATAAAGGCGTAGCAATACAAAACGTCGCCATCTCGAACCATATGGCCAAGGTGCGTGAGCTGTCAGGGTCAAGCGCACACCGGCTTAGGATCTTCCCTCACAGATGGAAGGCATGGTTGAACAATTGGCATCACTGCTCTTACCCATCGATGCGCTTTTGAATCACAGCGACTTCGACTCGTCACCAGACTCACCGTCGAACATTGTAACACTGTTCCGTAACATGTGGTTCCTCTGTGTGCTCTTCCAGTTCACGACCCCCAGCGACCAGAAGCTACAAAGCGCGATGGATTGGCAGCAGCCAGCCCTGGCCCGCATTGCCATGAAGACTCCTCCATTGGTCTTAGAGGAAGCCCAAGACACCATTGTCAGCGATCTGGAGTACAACACGGTCATACGGCAAGAGTACATCGAGACGGTTGTGTACACCTCCGTTGGTTGTGTCCTACACCCTAACCACGTGTCCCCCACAGGTCATCTCGAGACATCGTGCTGTGCTGACGAAGCATATACCTGTTCGAGCCGGCGAAATTCGCTACCTGCTGCCTGGCCAGGTCATCTTCTTGTTGTGCATGCACGACATGGAGAACATGCGATCAGCAATGGGACTTCCATCTTCCCTAGTGACATTCTTCGTGAACAATGGTCTGAATAAGAACGCTAGTCTGCATGCCTGCATGGAGTCCGTAGCGGAGAAGGTATGACATCTCGTTCGTACTTGGAATCGTTACATTGATGGATGCACTCCAGGTCATTCGAGGTTGCGTCAACGAGTTGAACGTGCAGGCTGCGAAGCAAGCTCTCCCTCATGAGCTTCCGTCCGAACTACGCTCTCTGCTGCTTGCGAGCACGCATCGCATCACCAGCGCTCGTGACATTGCGTCTCGATACCTCAATCGCCTTATCACCTCGTTCCCCTCCTTGATGTGTGACCCGCCGCTCGTATTTGCGATACTAGAAGTGTTGACTTTACTTCGCCGCGCGTGTGAGAACGAGTTCCTGGACGAGGTACGTGGACGAGCATACGTCACAACATCCGCTCTCATGACTTGTGTTAGGACAACCCTCAGTATTGCTACCACTCTGATCGCGTGAATCTAACGCTAAACCTCCCGGACAACTACGAGGCTCGAAACGAGATGCTAGCAGAACTGCAGAGGAACGCAAACGGTTGGTTTGAGTTGGCTCTGGGTCGTGCTCCGGTGGAGCTGCACTCGACTTTGCAGGTGGGCTCCTCGTCAAGCCGTCGGAATATGCACGTATAAATCACATCCGTAGAAATACCTCGCCGTCAACCAGGTGCTGTCTGTGACAGAATCGTCGGAGTTGGGTGCATCCCTCGCTTTGCGATACGGGAAAGCCGTAGGACCCATTGACCGCAAATTGAGTGTGTGCCTTTGTTGCCCCTCGTTATGATGTGCTTACCTTTCCCAGTGTCCATCTCGACTATGTCAAACTCGAAGCTAGACAGTGCCAAGCTAGTTGCTAGCCAGATTGCTTCCAAAGGTTACTTCGCTGGCGAGGTCAATGGGTACAGAGCAGGGCATATGGATGGTGCGTGTGGCCTATCTTTACAACGAGACAGATGTTGACTTCCCGGAACAAGGGCTCGAGAAGCACCATATTACCAGTTCGGAGTCCGTAGCTGATCTCGAAGCGGAGAAGCTGAAGCTGAAGATCATTGGGGCAATGGATGACATCAGGGAGAAACGACATCCAATGGCTATTCGTGATTTGAAACGACTCCTCTTCCGGTGCGCCGCAACCCTCAATTATTCTGGCAAGGTATATCTGTGTATCGCGATCACGACACCTAGCTGACGCTTTTCTAGTTCGAGTATGATCTTTTGCATTACCTCGTCGCACTTCCTTTCGAGGCCTTCACGCCTTCTGCCATCGCAGCTGGCATCGAGGCGTGGTCGTGGGTCATCGCAGAGAAGCCTGACTACGAGATAGCTCTCATGTCCGAGATCAGTTCCGCTTGGTTATCGACGATCAAACACCAGAGGGGGATGTTCTCCAAAACTCTCGAGTACGTTATTTCGTATCTCATGACACCCCAAGTATGCACACTTACACGTCCTTTGCAGTACAACTGATCCATTCCTTCATCCAGTAGAGTATAATCCAACTGACAAAACGATAATCGACCGCAGTGCTGCGAGCGCTCGCAGACTGCTCATACCACACACGCTTATTCTTCAGCTCCTCTTCAGCAGGATGCAGGCGGCTAGGTATCGCAAGCCAGGCTTGATGCTCCTGCTCCAGAGACTCGCATTGGCCTCGGCGCGTGCCTACAAGTCGTACAGGTAGAGCATGCGGTGTTTCTGTGTTCCATACATATACTGATATGTGTGATAGCACTCACCCACTGGCACGTGAAGTCCGATTCTCCCTGCTTCTGTTTGGCTTCGAGACACTCAAGGGGTCTCACCTGGACATCTACTGCGAGCACCAGCTACGCTACAGCTTGTACCGAGCTGCCTTCTCATGGTTCAGCACACGGCCTCAGTGCGTAGCCCCCGTCGGTGCACGAATAGGTTTGCTCATTTCATGGTAGGTGGTCATACGGGTCCAACCGTGTGCAGATCGACGCGGACATCAAGTTACTCTCCGAGTTCCTGAACCATCTACAGACGGACACGATTAGGGGATACCAGGCCATTTCCAGCCTGAACCCCGGACAATCACCTTCCCACATATCTCGTGAGTCTCGTGGGCTAGCGCAAGGATACATACCTAGCACTCAATTCACAGAGTACATCGCCTCGCTCAAGAACCTCAATCTGCCCTTGCGCCTTCTGGTTGATAACGAGATAGCCCGCCTTACCGTCTGGTCGAACCCAACTAATGACCCGAAACGAGGCGCAGACCACGCCGTGTCCATAGAGAAGACCATGCTCGACGTGAGTTCCCCTCTCATGAGGCAGTACGCGGGTCTGAGTTCAGTGGCAGAGCACCTGGACCAGTGCCGTTCGCAAGACGTGGGAACTTGACCCTGCCATTGCTCTCAATCTAGCAGAGCGATTCAACCACCCGTCGGTAGACCGGGAAGTGGGCCATCTTGTGCGCTCTAGCACCCTAGATGCGGTGCAGTACCCTGAGGCGCTGCGGTACCTGGTAGGCGATAAATTGGACCAGACTTTGCGGCGCGACTTGAAGGTGAGCACGTATCGGTCTTATCTGGCACTCGACCTGGCACTCATGGCTTGCCTCAGTATATCTTGCTTTGGGATCCGATTCCTCCGATTCTAGCAGTAAACTTCTTTGAGCGGAGATACAACAACGACCCTATCCTTTTACAATACGCGCATCGTGTTCTCGAACAGCACCCCGTCGAACTGACATTCTTCTTCGTGCCTCAGATAGTGCAGGCCCTCCGTCATGATGCCTTAGGTATGCATACCTATCGTCAATGGCAACTGATTAGTGTTCACATCGCCCACAGGCTACGTGCAACGGTTCATATTCGAGACTACCAAGATCTCCCAGCTATTTTGCCACCAGATTATCTGGAACATGAAGGCAAATTGCTACAAGGACGACGCAGGAGTGATCGTGAGTCCGCCGTGGCTACGAGGTGTACGCCGTTTTAACCCATTGGTAGGAGGACCCAATGAAGCCCATGCTGGACGACATGGCCGATCGAGTGGTCATGTCATTGTCAGGTGAAGCCAAGGCGTTCTATGAACGCGAGTTCGGATTCTTCAACGAGGTGACCTCGATCTCCGGCAAGCTCAAGCCATTTATCAGACGGCCAAAGCCTGAGAAGAAGGTTGGCAATACCGCTCCTGCACCGCGCTGAATACTGAGTAACCGGAACCACTGTAGGCGAAAATTGACGAGGAAATGGCAAAGATCGACGTCGAAGTCGGTGTTTACCTGCCGAGCAATCCCGACGGTGTAGTCGTAGATATTGACAAGAAATCAGGGCGACCTCTGCAGAGCCACGCCAAGGTACGACGACGCGTGCCTTTCCCTATAACTTTTCCAGCTAAGATGTGAGTGCAGGCGCCGTTCATGGCTACGTTCAAGGTACGAAAGGAGCGCGCTGTGATCGAATCCGATCCAGAGAACGTCCTCGATGGCGACGGCCAAGGCGCGCGTGTGGAGCAGTACGACATGTGGCAGCAAGCGATATTCAAGGTCGGCGATGACTGTCGGCAAGACGTGCTGGCTCTACAAGTCATCGCGATGTTCAAGAATATCTTCGTCAGCGTAGGGCTGATGCTGTATGTGTACCCATACCGCGTCACTGCTACCGCTCCTGGGGTATGTCTGGTTACGTTTATGACCGCATTCTGAGCCTGAGAAACACTCAGTGTGGTGTCATCGATGTCGTTCCGAACGCTACCTCTCGAGACGAGATGGGTCGTGCGAAGGTGAACGACCTCCTCGATTTCTTCATTGCAAGATACGGCGGAGAGGACACTATCGAGTTTCAGAAGGCGCGGCTGAATTTTATCCAATCCATGGCGGGCTATTCCGTGGTTTGTTATATTCTGCAAGTGAAAGATCGTCATAACGGCAATATTATGATCGATGGAGAGGGGCATATCGTTCACGTCGGTGAGTACAACACGGGACTGTCAGTAGACTCAGTGTTCACGAAATGTTCCATCTCAGACTTCGGATTCTTGTTCGACATAGATGAGTCTTCCACTCTTGCGCTACGATGACTGATCTGGCTGACACGCATTGGCCCGCTACGTCCAGGAGTATGTATCATTAGCTCACAGTAGACTGACGTGTGACTGACGCGCATGACTCTGCAGGGTGTCAAATTTGAGCCGAACTCATTCAAGTTGACCCACGAAATGGTAGTGTTGATGGGCGGCAGGAACTCTCAAGGCTATCAGATGTTCCAGCAACTGACTGTGAAGGCGTTCTTGGCCATCCGACCGCACGCGGACCAGATTGTGAGCACAGTACAGATGATGCTGGAGACACAACTGCCGTCCTTCAAGGGCGAGCCAACGATCAAGCGCCTGAGAGATCGCTTCGCGCTTGGTCTCACAGAGAGGCAGGCAGCGGAATGGATGATGGCAATTGTGAGGAACGCACATGAGAACGTCAGGAGTACAGCATACGACGAATTCCAAAGGGTCAGTGTTTCCTTCCGTCCTTGCTACTTATTTCTGATGACTCCTCTCGCAGTTGCAAAATGGTACGTTTTGCTGTTTTGTCTTGTGCGGCATGTATCCATGTCGTCCACTCAGGAATCCCATACAAGTAGGCCACCCAGCGCGCATGGCTACGGAGGAAGGACGTAGATCATTACACCGCCACAGATACTATTCAATGATTATATTACACTATGCTGCTTTTTCTTGCGCCCGTGTATCAAAGATATGTGGATTGGCCATGTTTTGTTCGCTTTGACTGCGCAGCGCGGGCGACGCGCTTGTGGCTGACACGTGACCGTGTTGCGGAGGGTTGCGCCGTGCGACTGAGGCGTGCCACAAAGGCAAACCGTATCGCTCGTTCAAGTGGCGCACACCGCCTCTGACCCGAACCGCCACCATCCCTGCATCCCACCTCTGTCACCTATATCCAGCTCTCCACTCGCCCCTGAAAGTACCCGTTCTCCAGATCGTCCCCGATCATGGAAATCGACATAGCTAACATAGCCCGTGACGCCACAGTGTGGGACGTCCAACGCAAGATTGGGTCAATCCTTCATAGCGATTACTTCTACAACGCTACCTATCCAAAAGATCGTCCCGCGTATGTTGCAGTAGGCCATGGCTGCACCGCAGATCATCATTGACGGGCGGCGTCTTGGCAGGAATTTCAAGGTGGTTCTCAATGTTGGCCCCAATGGTATCATCAGCAACGGGACTGGTGTATTAACTCTGGGGAGCCGTAGGTTGGGAGACAAGTTCTTTAAATGGCTCATCCACAGTCCTGGTGACCACGACGAAGAGATAACTCTCAATGGCCGCAAATTACGATTCTTCAAAGGCAAGAATAAGCCAACAAACAACTTGCGGCAAATCCTGGAGAAAGCGCCGTACCTTCCCCCAGAAATAGAAGAAGCGCGAGAAGAAAAACTCCGCAAACTGGACACTTCGGTCTACGTGAACAAGATACAGTTTGGTATTTTCTGGCGCCCTCCCTACGCTGCCCCTGGAACGGGAAGGGTGTTCTCAAACGAGTTCGAGATTAGTCACCACGAGAAGGGCGCAGGGATCCTCTGGTTTGAATACGATCACAAGTTGATTCGCATTCAAGTGAGTGATCAATCTGTTGGATATGCACTAGTGGATTGACTCGGTGCGGCGTACAGATGGGAGACCCTATGACCGAGGATATCGCTAACAACATCGCGATCACTTTTAGCAACATTCGTAAACTCGCCCGAGGAAACGACTTCGGGAATCCATGTCAGCATACTCTTCTTCACCCTGATTATACTTGTTCTAATTTCCCCTGTCAGTTGTCGTGTTTGAACTATTCACTCCTCCGATGCTGGAGAGACAGTACATGAACCGCGCAGTGACAGGCAATGAATATGACGACACCCGCAAATTCCGTCAGCGTCTCAGCAGCATCAATGAGGCGCATGCTGTTGTTGCACCCTATGCCTACCACATGCGCATCATTCTGCATGAGGACCAGGACACTCGTACCTTTGCAGATCTCTGCAAAGTTGCTGGTCTCCAGGATCCCATTTATGCGAAAATCGATGCGTACAAGGCGGAGTTTTTTACTCCCAGGAAGCTGTACCTATTTCGCGAATGGGTCCGTCGGTTCGACTGGTCTGTGGCTTTTCAGATCGAAGCGCTGCTCCACAACGGATTACTACATACCGAGGATCTTCTCCAATATATCAAGAAACCCATCGAAGACTTGTATGCACAAAACCATGGCATGACTGCTGATACTCTTCGCCATTACACCGAAGCTCTCCGCTCTCGTGACCCTAGCGAAAGCCCTTTGGATTGCCTCAATCGCGTTCAAACCCTCAGAGTGACTGAATATAAATCACTTCCCCTACCGCCGGGGTATTTCCCCTGTCATCATGTGACATACACCCCAACGCGCATAGTTCTTGAAGGTCCCTATGTGATTCAATCAAACAGGGTTATTCGCCAATATCCAGATCACCAGGAGCATTTCATAAGAGTAGACTTCCGGGATGAAGATCGCCTGCAATACCGCTGGGCGAGGGAGGTGAGTTGACCCCCCTATAGTTCATCGTGAGCTCTCATAAATGCATTCCTTCATCAGGTGGATGGTACATCCCTGCTGGTTGACCGCGTGGGTGGGATCCTCAAGAATGGCTTTGAGCTCGCCGGGCGACATTTCGAATTCCTGGCGTATTCTCAGTCGGCGTTGCGAGAGCACGCCGTTTGGTTCGTCAATCCATTCCAACACCCGTCGCGCGGTTGTGTCAACGCACAGACCATCCGTGACAGTCTCGGCAACTTCGAAGGCGTTATCACGCAGCCATCGAAATACGCCGCGCGTATCGCGCAGGCATTCACTGCGACAGACCCCTCTGTGATCGTGACTCGAGATCAATGGGAGGAGATTCCAGACATGGGCTCCGAGCCTTATTTGTTCACGGATGGGGTGGGTACGATATCTGTCCAGCTTGGAGACATGATCTGGGAGAAACTCTGCGAGCAAATGCCGGAGGGACGACAGAAGAGGTCGATAAAACCATCCGCGGTAAATCCATCCTTTACTCCCCACGACAGTGTACTGAGAGTCACTTGCCAGTACCAAATTCGCTTCCTAGGTAGGATATCGTTCTTCTTGGACTTACGTCAGCTCATGTTCCTTCACAGGCTTCAAGGGGATGGTTGGAATCGATGAGCGACTAGAGGGTATCAAGATGCGCTTACGACCTTCCATGAACAAGTTCAAGGCATTGGACGAAGAGATGGGAGAGATCGAGATTGCACGCGCTTTCGACAAGCCCGGTATCTCGTACCTGAATAGGTGCGTGTCGCATTGGTTGACTGTTCTACGCGATAACCCACCGTACCTACTGGTACCCACAGGCCATTAATCATGATCATGGAAGATAGAGGGGTGAGCAAGAACGCCTTCATAGAGCTGCAAGAGCGTACGAAGACGGATATACATACGGCGAGCGACTCGATGGAACTCTTCTATCGCTTGCTAAGAGCACACAAGCTGGGGTCGGCGTTCGGCCTCGACTTCATCATCCGCGGCCTTCGCAACATCGGGATGGGGTTTAAGCACGAGAAGAATGTTGCGGTGCTGAAGGATGCGTTCATCGACCGTCTCATTCACTATGCGAAGAACCATGTGCTCAGAGACGTCAAGCATGGCGCGAGGATCCCCATTCCAGACAGCTATCTGCTCGTAGGCATCGCAGATGAGGGCCCTGCTTACGAAGCAGAAGGCGTTGAAAATGTGTACTGCCTCAAGGAGAACGAAATCTTTGGTGCGAATCCCTTGGTACAGTGTGATCGACCGACGCTTACGTTCGGCTGCTCATAGCATGCGTTCAGCATCCAGACGATGAGGAGCCGACCTACATCAAAGGTCAGTGACAACGACTTCGTGGGCTGCATTAATTCATATATTCATATACTAGGCTCGGTGGTGATCTCACGCAGTCCTGTGGTACATCCTGGCGATGGTATGTTGCTGACCTGTGGCTTTGCTGAGCCGTCAGAGTGACCGTTTTTGGCATCCAGTGCAGCGAGTGTACGCCATTGGTGAACCACCAGCTGATAAGGTCTGCGCCTTCCGCAATTCCAAGAATGTGGTAGTCCTGCCCTCTGTCGGTGCGTGACCATTCGACTGTGGTCTCAGGCCAGTGACAGACTTCTGTAGGTAAACGATCCTTGGCGTCTTGCCTGGGAGGGGGAGATCTCGACGGGTGAGTTGTCACGCAAGGGCCGCAGGAACTCACTTACGTCTGAACCCTAGCGATCTCTACTCGATCATCCACTACGGACCATTGCTCCCCACCGAGCACGCGGAGGCGGCATCGTACGAACCTGTCAAGGGGCATTACCTAGATCGGGCCAGTACGGTGGATGACATTTGCGACTTCGTTGTCGAGTATCTCAATTCGGACGTTCTGGTGCGTACCCTTCATACGCCTATCGCACGTTGTCATGGTTTACCATTGGGACACAGGGTTTGCTCTCAGACAGGCACCTGATCATAGCTGGTACGCCACCACTTCTGCACCGTATGTAGGTGTCTAACTCGGCGTCATGATGCGAACTTCGCAGATCAGTCTAAGGTTAGTGATCTAACTCTCAGGTTGCAATACCTTCACGAACCGCTCTTGGGCAGCATGGAACGAATGACGATAGGTGCTTAGCGCTAGCACGCCTCTGTAGTCAAGCAGTCGACTATCCCAAAAACGGCACGGCAGTGGATATCTCTGACTCGCCTCTATGGTTGATTCCTTACAAGCCAGACTGGCATCAGGTAAGTCATCATACTGCTCAGATTTCTCGATTGCGTACTGAGGATGAAACAAGGCCGAGGATCCAAACCCTCGCCGGACTGATTACTACGACTCGACTCGCGCACTAGGAGCAATGTTCCGCAACATTGCGCTGGTCGATCTTAACGCCGTATCTCAAACATCTGATGCAGTGAATGGTGATGAGCATCCTCGACAGAGGCCGCTCTCCGACCCGATCTCGTTGCAGCTGAAGCCCTATATCGAGCAACAGCTCCGCCATTTCCAGAACGATGATGGCGAGGTCGGGGAGATGAGGACGCTCTTCAAAAGATACACAGAGGAGCTACGCTACATCCGCACGACGCATTCGCTGTCTGAGGCACCAGATATGCGCCTCACGGAGGAAGAAGTCGCGATTGGCTCTATAATCGCGAAATGCTCCCAAACGCGCTGGAGAACCGACCGGACGCATCGCATGCGGCTACATGCATCGATGCTTGTGCATGACATCGGTAGCAAGCTGTTCGAGAAGCCGAAAGACAGGGAGCCAACAACGGGCGAGTTACGTTACGGCCTGTCGCAGGCCTGGCTCGCGTGGGACTTTAGCGTACGCAACAGGGCTACACCTGGCGCAAATTCATTCGGCCTCATCGCACTGAGGGCAATCTTTAACACTCTGGAGTACCTTGGGGGTCTCACAATCACGGAAGCACCTACGGGAGAAGAGGAGGAGCAAGAGGAGACGAGCAGCGAGTCGGAGGAGTATGCGAACCTCTTTATTTGATGCCCATGTCCACACCGGTGAGAGGCGGCCTCTGACCACCATATACTTGCACTTGTGCCCTTTTTCCCAGAATGTTTGACGAGCTTGTACTATCGACGCGACAGTCTCGTATCTTGCCTGAGGTCATTGTACACGGAATGGGAATCATGCTACGATTCGGAAATGCTATGTATAAAACATTGACAGCGACAACAGCATTCGGGAGGAAAGGCTAAGTAAATACAAGAGCAGATGTGCGTAGGCGGCCCCAATAGTATTCAGTCCAGCTCTACATCAAGATCCTCTTGAACTAGCACGCGCTCAGGACGCAAGCACCCTCGGTCAGCCGCGAAGACTCCTAGTGTCATACCATCTTTCCACCCCAACGCCATGGCTTCGTCGATGTGGTCGAGATCGAGATGAGGGAAAATGTGTTCCTTCAGTTCTAGACATCCACGCTGCTCGTCTGGGATCTCATTCAGTGCGTGTAGAGGTGTGATCAAGTAGTTCCTCCGAGCCGGTGTCTCGATGATGTGATCGAGCACCGTCTCACCCTGAGCACCCTGGAGGTCTGTCAAGACATACTTATTGGACTTGACATCTGGTAGGGGTCGGGTTTCAAAAGCAGCAACATAGTGCAAGATAAGAGTGCCTAACCTTGGGCGGAGACAGCGAGCAGGTGCCATGGTGGCATGTATGTCTTCCAATAGGTGACGCTCGCTAGGGTTGCATTGAACTCATGGACAGCGTCATGCTTGGCCATCACTAGACGGTCATGAAGACCGATTAGAGAAGGAACCACACCGCCTTGATGCAGGATAC
Source organism: Fomitopsis palustris (assembly GCA_029783445.1). Lineage (NCBI taxonomy): Eukaryota > Fungi > Basidiomycota > Agaricomycetes > Polyporales > Fomitopsidaceae > Fomitopsis > Fomitopsis palustris. The sequence goes on from JARAOQ010000005.1 coordinate 711,168, forward strand.
CGTATATCATCGCGAGTGCTATGTTGGAAATGACCCAGGTTGTCTGAGCCTGTAATGAGCATGCTATGCAATGCTATCGCTCGCATCTTACCCAGAACAGATTTCCTAGGTGCTGGATCTGCTTTCCGTGCGAAAGTAAGACGATGAATGGGACCAGCAACGGAACGAGGAACCGTGGCTCTTGATGACGGAAGATCGAAAGAAGACCGACTGCAGACAAAATGACGTATAATGGCACTGCAAAGAGCAATCAATACACATCTCCTAAGCGGTGGCTGCAGCGTACTAATGAACACAACAGCACACTTCTTCGTTCCGTTCCGCGCCTTGTCTTTATTTTTGTAAGCGAGCGTGGGATGTCGCTTCAATAGCTCATGTGAGGCGCGAATGCCGTAGTACACTAGGCCAGGTCCAACGACAAGGGGAAGATTGACGACGAGGTGTAACCAGCGAGGGTGCACTCCGTGTTCTGCCAGGTTGCTGGAAGACATGTTGTATTTCAAGAAGTTGAGCGGGGTAATCACGAAGCCATGTAGATTTCGCCGAAAGAAGAGGGTATCGACCACTGTTATGCACGTAAGATATATTGACGCCAGCACCAGCGGTGGAGCGACCAGACGAAACCAGGCTTTCACGAAGGCACTGCGTGGTTGACCAGATGTGGCATCTGCGGCTCGACGGATCGTCCATACAAACGTCTGAATGAGTATAGGCAGAGCGAAGGCGAGAAATGTAGGCCTTGTGAATATTCCAAGGACGCAGAAGACGGCAAGGCTGAGGAGATCGGGTGCTAACATCCACTGCAGCAGGATTCTTCAGCACAGCATACACGAGTGAAGTATAGATGACTCACAGATGGGCTCCACTCGTCGCTGAGAAGAGACCTATACGCTCTCAAAGACGCTGCAACCAGTATAGTTTCGATAGAGTTTGAGAACGGGCGGATTTGAAAGGTGTGCATCACATATGATGACGCCAGGAGGACCAAGGCAGGCATGCGGTCTCCTGGATCAGCTACGAGCTTGTAGACACTACGGTCTTGAACGCAGGTTATTCCGGTGAACTGGGCGAATGAGCTTGCGCACCTACCAAGCACCAGCGACGCGAGAAAGAACGCGAATCGCTCCACCATGAACATCGCTCGGGGCCTGGCATCCTCCGCTACCTAGCATTGAGTCTTACTGCTTATCAGCTAGACATGGCACGGTATGCTCACGTTTCCACCAGATCAATTTCAGGATAGCTGTATACGGTATGCCAGTGCTGATCGCGGGAGGGATGATAGACCGGCACGGGAATTGTGGATCCCACTCCCATGAACGAACACCAAAAACCCCGAGTTGTCTGGCTAAATAGTACGCACGTACATGAAGGCAGCCTACGTCCGTAAGATGCGATACGTGCTAACCTGAGATGATCTCTCCGTTTTGAAAGTGCTCGTCAGGGTGTATGTAGCCAGGTCCAAACAAGGCAAAGGCCAGTCGTAGTACCAGAAGAGCTACGTATACATGCCTTAACTTGATACAGCGTACGCAGGTTGGAGGTCCAGACATCGTCAAGGCCGTCGTACGCAGATTTGGGGCGGTAGTGGCTTTGACAACAATTATCTGTGTTCTGTGGGATGGATAGGGAGGGACATGCAGCGGCAGTGCTTAAAGCCTGCGTTTGCACTACTGTATGCAGAAGACGCAGCGACACTGCGCGCTTGAGACTACTCGGCTTCTAACTCACGTACAACTCGGTGGCGGGCGATGCTGGACGGTTCTCTCGCCCGAACATGGCCCTATGTGTCTCTCTTTCTCTCCTTGGTCTTCCTCTCCTCACTACCGCATGTCTCCACCGGAAACCTCGGTAAGCGTGAACTCAATGTTTTGCCTGCGTCGGCAATAGCGTCGCTCGTGGAAACACCCGATCCCGTCCGTAATGTCGACCCCGCGAACCCGTCCTCCCACTTGTCCAGGATCCTTATACCGCGTCCTCCGGATACGCCCAACAACACTCTTGTCAAGGACTATCTTGTCTCATCTCTGAAGAAGCTCAATTGGCATGTTGAGGAGGACAGCTTTACCGACACGACACCGTATGGCGAGAAGCGCTTCACGAATGTCATAGCCACCAAGGATCCATCCGCACCGCGTAGGGTCATCGTTGCTGCCCACTTCGACAGCAAGTTCTTCCCTACCTATCCGCAGAGCCAAGTGCGTCCGCGTTTATCGGCTGTCTGGTGTTACACAGATATCAACTTCGACCTGCTAGTTTGTAGGCGCGACCGATTCCGCGGCGCCGTGCGCATTCATGCTTGACCTAGCGGAGACTTTGGACCCGTTGCTCAACTTGAGACAGCAGCGCCTTGAAGATGGACTTGAGGATGATGAGGACGTGGCGGAGACGACACTGCAGCTCGTCTTCTTCGACGGAGAAGAGGCTTTTAAGGACTGGACGGATACAGATTCAATTTATGGCGCGAGGTATGTGCACATACTGACACACGTACATGCAGTCTCATGTCTGTGCAGACATCTGGCGCACAAGTGGTCAACGACGTATATTCAGCCTCACACTAAACGGCGGCTTCTGCCATTCATGGACACCGAGATTGACACGATAGAGGACTTCATACTCCTTGATCTTCTCGGAGCACCCAACCCAACAATCCGCTCGTCGTTCACGGAGACCGCATGGCTCTTCGATGCAATGGCGTCTGCTGAGCAGCGCCTTGGCGAGAGCGGCGCCTTCAATTATGATCAGCAAAATACTGCCCAGTGGAAAAGCTTCTTCGTTCCTCGAAGGGCCAACTTTGGTGGCTTCGGTATCTCAGATGATCATTTACCATTTCTGCGGCTGGGCGTGACCATTCTGCACGTCATCTCCAGCCCGTTTCCGAACGTCTGGCATACGATAAAGGTGCGCTGACCAGCGGGCCGACATACCCAGCGACTGACGCCCAGTTAACCCAGGACGACGCGACCGCTCTAGATATCCCCACCATGCGACGGTGGAACTTGATCCTGCGCGTCTTCATGTCTGAATATCTGGGTTTGCGACCCGACTTGTTGCGAAGTCGGGATGCTGTGACCGAACATCTGGGTCGATCAATGGACGATCTGGTGAGTGGTGCCACGAGCTTGAATACGCAACTCTCTTATGGCTCCCTAGTAGAACCCGGACACATTGATGTATACTAACACAACGCATTGACGCATGATTGACATTGTATTGGGCGAGTTTCCGTGCAAGGTCCGCACTGAGCAAATCGAACAACGTACAAGGGGCAGAATTGCGACTACAACGGCTCACACGAGTAGCAATGCTTTATAGTGCTTGATGAGAGCCGTCGCATCAGTCGCGAGCTAGCGAGGCTGCTAGTCAATGCCAGTGAATGCTCAAAGGCGAGCGTACGCACCTTCTGCCTCTCGAGTATCTCGTCCGTCCTAGCCTTCGCCAGGTGAATGAGCTTCTTACGAGACTCCTGCCGTTCTTCTCCATGGGCCTCAACTGCAAAGTGTTATTCAGCGCAGTACAGGGTGGTTAGCCACGGTACACTTACTCAGTTTGCTGGCTTCGTTAATTTGGGCAGAGCGCCGGTGAGACAATTCTTCGATCAAGGTGGGGTACGTGCCGAACAAGTTATCTACGGTCTCCTGTACGTATGTCAATGACGATTTCTATATAGGGCACAGTGGATGTACATCTTGATTCCTCCACAAGACGGCTAGCTCCTGTAGGCGCCTCTCCTGTGATACTTCTTGTGCCTTCAAGTCAGCTAGACGAGCTTTGAACTGATCACTGTGTAATTCGGGTCAGGAGGCACGAGTACCGATGGACGGGAACCAAACAACGCGCATATATGCGGCACCTTCGCGCACGATGGTGTCGACGGTCGCGCGGGCGTCGGTGAACAGCATAGTTTTCTTCGTCTGGAATGCGGCCGAGCGCGATGAGCTCTTCGACGCCTTTTTCTCTGTTATGTGCAGCAATGAAATCAGGAGTTTTGTTGAACTGTATGCGGGTGCGCACTCTGCAATTCCTGGAGCATGTTCAACATTTCTAGCATACCGCTGTCACGGGATCGCGTCATGAGCTAGCTATACACCGATTGAGTAGAGTGAGGACATACTTCTCGTCACCCTCTTGGTCGTCCAGTATCTCATCGACTTGTTCGTCGTCTATTGTAAGGCCACGAGATGGAGGCTCGCGACGTCCGATGTGGTTCTTTACCGAAACTGCGGACGCTAGTATCAGGGATCGGAAATCGCGCTCGGCGCTCGATGGGGGTACCTGCGGTCGCTGTCTTTCGCGATGGCATAGCAATCCGTGAATCACAATTGCTGCGCGGTGGTGTCGAATGGTCTCTGTGACGCGGGTACTAGAATACTGGGCGTGGTGGGAATGCAGAGTTTGGACGAGCCGTTACAGACTCGCGAGAAGGGATCCCATACACGTAAGCCTAGAGATGGATTACAAAGAGTTCTCGGTGACAGCGTTTGACGGGCAGCAAAGTTATGGGCCCCAACTAGTACAGAGTCATGTCATAGCGTGACTAATAATATATGCCAAGTGTGGGGTAGGCACCTACGACCAAGATGCGCACGTTATAATCGCTACCAAGACGCGTGTAGTGTGAACCTGTTACTATGCTAATGAGGAGATGTTATGACAATTGCTCATCCACTCATGATGGTCGTAATCCTTGTGTCAAAACCCTCGGTGCGGATTGGCATCTCAGGGGTATGGAAGGGGTTCTTCATGACTGCGTCTGCGTACGCCTCGTACACCTTCTGGAGCACCGCATCCGCCGTATTCTCTGCCAGAGACGTGAGTAGTACAAACTTTGTCCCTGTGTGTACCTTGAATGTCGAGACACGCAAATACTAATAATGAAGTGAAGAACAAACCTGTCGGTGTCAAGAGAATCGTTAGCTTGAAAGTCTCTCCAGAGATGACATTCGCCCCAGAGCTTGATCCTGTAGGTGAAAGTCTCGCTGTAATGGCATGAATTCCGTGCAGTGTACCGGCTAGCACGAGGTACTCGTTCGAAGTCAAATGTGGAAGACCATCTGTCTCTCTCATCAGTATTTGGCAACAACAACAAGTGTTGAGGAGCTGAGACCTCCAAAGTTACGCTGGTAAACTAAGCCACCAGCCTTGTTTATCACCTGGCATGGGGGTCCCTCAGTGGGCGTGTGGACAATCGAGAGAGTGCATACCCAGAGACCCCAGATGGCCATGACCGACAAGCTTGCATGTGGTCACGTGTCGGCGACGCGTCGCGACACGACATCAGTTTTGAGCTCCGCTCGAACGCGTTCTTGCGCCGCTGCGCGCGCTTTCATCGACCCCCCAACTACCAAGACACCTCCAAGATGCAGGCCTTAGCAGTCCGTCCAGATCAAGAACAGGTATCATTGCCTCAAATTTGACGCTCTCATCTGATCATCATGGCCTTCCCTCAGGCCTCGTTAACCGCTCAGCAGAGCTTACAGTCAGTACAGACATTGCTGAAAGCGAGCCTCGGTTGTATCACGTACCTGAGGTGAATAAAAAGCGCATATATGCGCTACATTAATGACATCGCGAACTACAGGAACCTTCTTCCATCTGAGAACTTCTCGACGTGTAAGAGCAGACATCATCGCCGCGCGCCGGCCAATGTTGACGGATGATATCGTCGTAGCCTACCTGACCTCTTCGGGATCAGCATCCTTATCATCCCAGCCTTCCGTGGGAACTGGTTCCTTTGCTTCTGACGGGGGGAAGAGAAATGTTAGCGGCTTCAAAATCATGACCGTCACTCGTGGTTTCACGGAGGAGGCCGATAAACTCCTTGATTACATGGTGCGTGAATCTCTATTGGTCTGAGTGCTGAATATCGATGCTCGGACATAGGAGAATGGCATATTTGACGCGCTTCAGAAGCAGTACCTCCGTAGCTTCATCCTGGCAGTGTTTCTGGTTCGTATCCATTCTGTGTCCATACGGTAGTATATCAGCTATCTGACCACCTGAACAGGACATCGACGATCCTAACAAGTAAGTCAGACCTGCCTATTCACCCTTGTCTATCGGTGCACCACCGACCGACCCTCCGTACAGCATCATTGAGGCGTACACGTTCAATTTCGACGTAAGCAAACGCGCATATAGCCCCATAATCGGGCGACTGATGATAGACGGTAGTATTACAAGATCCCTGGGACAGATGTATCTGTCCCTGTGATGACCCTAGACGCGGACTTAGAGAGGCTATCTCTTCATGGGAAGAAGACATTTGATCCGGTGACGGATGCCTCCAGGGAAGGGAGAGTGCCGACACTCGGGGAGGTCAAGAAGAGCCTGAAGGTCCGTGATCGACGTGTCATGCGATGTGCGCACGTTGACTTGGTGCATGTCGTAGACGTTGATCAAGAATCTCATTCAAGCGACTACTCAAATGGATGTTCTTCCGAGTAGGTCTGAACGTTTGAGACTTAATTGAGGCTGATATATATGTATCCTCCAACGCTACAGAACGTCGCTTTGCTACTTTCAAGTTATTCTACAATGAAAGCACCCCAGATGATTACGAGCCCATGCATTTCCACGCCGGTGATGCCAAGAAGGACAGGTGGTTCTTCACTACGCATGGCAAGGCAGAGGCCCCGGAGAGATGCAGTATTGGGGCATTGCAGACCGGTCATCACGGGGTCAATGTCCGCATTGCGTCCGTATCTGGTTACATCCCTTCCGCTGAAGACAACAACGCACCTTTCGTGGGAACGACGAGCGGCCACCCATACGCTGCCCCCGTCTTGACACCAGTTGAAGAAGCCGAACTCAGGCGAAAACAAGTCGAGGCGCAACGTCGCGACGCGAAAGAACGGCATGTTGTGTGGGATGCTGATGACGGGATGTGTGATGCAGACGCCGATGGCGAGAAAGACCCAGATTATGATCCAGGCGCGTCGCATATACTACTTGCATACATGCGGGCTCAGACAAGATCAGATCCTTGCACTGTCAGAGGAAAGGCGGATACTTCCGGCGTGGACTTATCCGTGCCTATGGGCATCAGGGATGCTGCGGGAAAGATCAAACCGTACACCGGAATCCGGATGCAACAATGCGGAGACGAGAGTGAGGTACATTATGCTGGGCGAGCGGAGAACGTACCGCGCCGTATAGCACATCTGGTTGCAATCTCCGCACATTTGGGAGCGCATGTCTCTGACAATCTGTCTCCAGGCGCCCGGTAAGATCTCCGACGAGCAGATACAAGGAACTCAACCGCTCGAGGAAACTCAAGTCATCGATTCCCCCGGGATCGCACCTTCTCCGCGCACTTCGTCGCCCGAGCCTTCGCCTTCTCCCACCCCACAACCGAGAGCCCGCAAGCGCACCGCGAGGCGTATTCCATCCTTCGATAGTTCGCTTCCCCCCTCCGACGTGCTGTCTGAGTCCATTCCGTCGGAATCCCCCTCTTTTCCTGAACCCGATACCATTCACACGCAGCTGGTCAAGGATCTGATCATCCACGCTTGTACGACAGGTGAAGACACGGAGATGCTTGGTGAGCAAAATGCGGGCGAGGATCTGAATAGCTGACTCTTCGTAGAACTAGACACGCAAGTTGTTCCTTCCAGCATTGACTCCGTCCATTCCTTTACGAGTGTTGACGGTAAGGAGATCAACGCCGTCACTTGCGACGTTGCTCCCCAGGAGGGCATAGACGTAGTGGATTGTGAATGCGGCGTAAACGTGAGTGGAACAATATGTTTGCGGAGTGTATATGTAGTTTATGCGCTGCTTTAGGTGGAAGACTGTGATTGTGTCAAGTGTGAAGGCGCCTGCAAGAAGTGGTACCACGCTTGGTGGGTCGGTTTACGCTGGCTGGTAGCATTGCACCGAGATATCCCCCAGGTGCATGGGCTTCCAATCTGCTCGAGACCGCCGTATACCGGCACGCTTCTTGTGTTTTGACTGCCGCGTGAGAGCTGATCAGAACTGGGAGCTCATCGTCCTGCACGATCTCTATCCTCGTATGATGGAAAGATTCAGAGACCTAGCCATCTTCAGGTGAGCCTCGACTGGGAACGTCATCCATTCTGCTGCCGGACCTGTACCACAGGCGTGCTATCAAGATATTTGAGACGACGAAGCCCGATTGCCTTTCTGCATTCACAAAGCTAATTGGTGTGTCGTTTGATCTTCGGCATACATAGCTCCACTGAGGAACCCCCTAGCGTGTGACTCGACAGTTGCAGGCCAGGTCTTCAAGAGGCTAGAGACAGAGGGTATGCCAGCAGCCATTCACTTCATTGTAGCCATGTATGGTCTCATGCGCACAGGTTTCATAACGTTACAAGCGGAACTTCCGGGCTTCGAGAGCGCACGGGGAAAGGGTAAGAATAATGGCCGGGCCAAGACCAAGGGCCGACAGCCGCGTCGTAAGACGATGCAGAAGCCTCTTTACGCCTTCGTGGGCGCATCAACCCTGAGCCAAGCATACAAGGACTACTTCGACCCTGATCCTGAGGTCGAGAAGCGAGTACTAGGACTCTCCGATTTGGTGAGTGATCCGTTGGTGGTTCTAGCTACATTCTGACACGGTCGTCGTTGCCAGAAACCAAGGCGCAGATCGCGCAGGAAGAGGACGGCCGAGGACATCGAGATGTATAAGGCTTGCGTCTACCGTCTGTTGTTGGGTTAACGCGTTGCTTCCTTCGCAGGGCCGAGGCCAACAACTCAGAGTCGCATCCGGGAACCGAAGTGCCGAACGGAGATCTCGAGCACCTGGATGACTTGGGTTCACACACTCAACAAGAGACTCAGCTAGCTGATCCTCTCTCTCTCGATGAACTCAATGATCGTGTTGACGGTCACCTCAAGAGGAGAAGTGGTAAGACGCCCGACCAGCTCCAGACCCGGCCAAGCAAGAAGGTTAAGATTTCGCTCGGACTTGCCGTTGACCTCGGAGACTAGGCTGCTATCGTCGACTTGCTCGTTCTTGTCGGACTCTCGCTTCCCACCGTCTACGCTTCTGTTACCTTACCACTGGCATGCTCCGCGACCTGCTTCGCACTTGCTTTCAGACACTTCTCCTTGCTGGCTATGTGCTTCTCTCACGGACCAATAGCGTTCCTCGAGCGCCATGTAACCATGCTGTATCGATGCCACTGGGCTGTGTCCAGTTCGTTGTGGTATGTAATCAGCGTCTTGTCCCAGCATGACGCTCTCAGCGTGTGTGAGTCAATGGAGAAGTTGCAACGAACATATGAGCGTATTCTGCTACAAGGGTATAGTAGACCATCTGGTGGAAGCGGGGGACGTTGTATGCATTAACTCCGCCGATTTTGAATGACCACCGGTATCTGTCCATACCAAAGCTTCCCATCTGCATCACGGAGAGATATGAGACGCCATCTGCTGCCTGGCCAGCCTTGTAGGCTATTTCGGCTGCATGTGAACTGGGTACCGTAAGACGCATTGCGTGCGTGAGTCTGGGCCTAGGGCAGGGCGAAGGCGCTGGATCAGCGTGACCACATCGCATCCCTATACATTTGTGGTTGCGAGACCGAGCCCGGAGTCAGGTTACTAGGCGTACGTGTTATCAGATCCTCGTGTACCAATGGGAAGTTGTAAAGTACTTACCGTGTAGGCTGCGCGGATGTTGGGATGTGTGAAGTGAGTATCGGAAGACGCTGACTGCTTCTAGGACCTATCTCATTGGGTCCGCACAGGTGATAGCGTCGGACTCATCTGTACATCTGCATATTAGCCAAGGCTTCTGTCCGTTGCCCGTACTCACGAGATGATATGTACCGGCTGACAGAGCTTCTGCACCCAGTAGGTTGCGACGGTCGGAGTTGCGGTGGAATGCGGGCCAGAGACCACTGCTGCACCCGCAGCAAGCATATTCCCCTTCCTGCCTGCAGGAGAAGGCGATGTAGACCGCAGAAAAAAGCAGGCTGCGAAGTGGGTCGGATCATACCCCGCTGAGCTAAGTGGGACCCCAAGGGAAGCTTAGGACATTGACCCCCACCGATATTGTCATCGCATAGGTGCGGAATATTGCTACCTGGGCTTCGCACTGGCGGCACGGCCAAACTCATGGGACCACGCACTCTGATTTGCGAATACAGATGAGTCTGCACGCAAGCGGCGAGTGGCTGGTCACCGGGTTGAGGATGCAGTCCGGAAGGCTGTGGTCAGCTTCCTGAAGCAACCCATAGATTCATGTGTAAATACGTACTACCTCGTACAGATATGCCAATGGTCCGTCATCCTGCTAGTCTCGACCTCAATAGTGGAAGAGGAGATGAAATGCCCCAGGCCTTCAGGTCAGCGGTCTCCTGGAGGAACCGAGAGGCGTGCGCCGGCAATCTCGCATGAACATCCATGTGCTAGGCACAAAAGGTTCACCACTCTAGCGAGTGGACCTCGGATATGAGGGTTTTGGAGCCCTGCTGGAGTGAGTTAGACGACAAGGCAGGACCTGCCGAAGCGAATGATTGACGGATCCTCATAACTTATGAGTACAGGCAGAAAACATGTGCCTATGATGCCCGACGCTGTTTGGCTGTTTGGCTGCACTCTTACCCTCCACAAATTGAACAACGCTGAGGCAGTCTGATGAATGAGTATCGACCAATAGCAATAATTGTGTGCGAAGGTATATTTAGGCCCGATCTGTACAGATCTGACGCTGATGCGACCTGCCCTGAAGATAACATACAAAAGGGTGTAAGACGGTTTATCTCCGCCATCCCCTCATGATTTGGCAAGTCGTCGTGCTTCGTTTGCTACAGCCGATGGTCTGTTTCGTGAGGACCTCGCAGGAGAGCAATAAGGGTGCATGGCATAGACTACGCACCTCCGTATCTCCCTGGATCCGCTGCTACGGGTTTGGGGCTCGTTAGAGTGGTGTACATCTACATACCTACATACTAGTTTTGGGTTCCACGATCTTGATCATCCTGCGTGCGTAGTAGATGCGAGAATTTCTCCGGGAGTGTGTCGCAGATCGCACGGGTTGGAGCAATGCAATACATTCCGCAGGAATTGTATGGGACTGGGCAACCGTAGGACGAGTATGTCGTAATACTCATCAATCGATGCGCATCGTATTTGACTAGACCGTTCCGACCATTTGACCACCAGTCAAGCTCGGTACTTGGGACTGTGCATGCGAGCCTGAGTCGTTTAGCAGTTTTCCGTGGCCGATGTGGTGTACTTGCTGAGGTACGTGGCCAGCAGGATTGAGGCAGCAAGGGTAGGCAAGGGGGATATTGCACGATGCATTCTGAAAGAGTAGGAGTATGTAGGAAGGGCGAGCGCCGCAGCTGGCGCCTCGGACTCGGTAGAGGCTGGAGCGTGGACGCGTCCTCTGCATTTCTGCTCCTACCAGATAAGTCCACCAGAGTGCCGGCCGCATCCATCGCGTGTCCTCCTTCTTCCCTCACTCGCACCGACTCTTGTTGTGATGCCTTACAGGCTCTCGGCGACGCTCACTGGCCATTCTGCCGATGTTCGTACGTCTCTGTCCTCTCGACATTCGCACAAGCTCAACCCTTCCAGGTGCGGGCCGTCGCTTCTCCGACGAATGATCTCGTCCTCTCCGCTTCGCGAGACAGCACGGCCATCTCGTGGATTCGGAACCCGGATGCCCCAGGCTTCAGCCCCGCCGTGACCTTGCGCGCAGGTTCACGGTATATCAATGCCGTAACGTACCTTCCCCCCACACCCGACGAGCCGCAAGGTGAGCGATCAATCAGGAGTGGCTTGCTCTCCATGTATGCATTTACAGACGAGGTAATGTAGGTTATGCGGTGACTGGAGGCCAAGATACCGTCATCAACCTCTTCGCGCTTTCAGCTCACTCGAATGAGCCTGCATACTCTCTCATTGGTCACACGGACAATGTCTGCGCTCTGGACTCCACACCAGACGGCTTGATCATTTCTGGATCTTGGGATCGGTATGTCATCTCCTCGAGGATAGCCGCACAATGGTGTGATACGTCGTAGGACGGCCAAAGTCTGGAAGGATTTCAAACTACTCTATGATCTCGTTGGACACCAGCAATCGGTGTGGGCCGTGCTGGCTATAGATTCTGAGCAATTTCTCACCGGTTCGTTGCAAAACGTGATGTTGCCACGGACGACGTCTAAGTCATGCCACAGGCTCAGCGGATAATACTATAAAGCTATGGGACAAGCACAAGAATGTCCGAACTTATGCAGGGCATACGCAAGCTGTCCGTGGCCTTGCACTTTACACCGACATCGGCTTTGCTTCGTGTTCCAACGACAGGTTAGTCCGATCTTTGGGGTTAGGACGAGGGGCAACCGAATGACTCCTATAGTGAGATCAAGATATGGACTATGGAAGGCGACCTGGTCCACACACTGTCGGGGCATACATCATTTGTATACAGCATTTCCGTTCTAGAGAATGGAGATATTGTGTCCGGGGGCGAGGACCGGACAGTACGCATCTGGAGAGGTGAGTGTTAGGCCGGCTATTAAGCTACCGTATGGCTAACTCGGTGCAGATGGGGAGTGTTACCAGACCATTGTCCATCCTGCGATATCTGTATGGTCAGTTTCCGCAATGCCGAATGGTGATATCGTAACAGGGTGCAGCGACGCGATCGTCCGCATTTTTAGCGCGGACGAGTCGCGCCAGTTGCCCAGTGAAGAGCTCAAAGCCTACGATGACCAAGTTGCAAGTCAAGCTCTGCCTGCCCAACAGGTCGGTGACGTGAAGAAGTCGGATCTGCCTGGCTTGGAGGCGCTGTCAACACCAGGTTCGTCCTTTGCTGTTCGACGGTACATCGTATTGATTCGCCTCCTCCAAAGGCAAGAAGCCGGGTGAAGTCAAGATGATCAGGAACGGCGACAATGTAGAAGCCCATCAGGCATGCACTTCCATTTCCTGATGATTCTCAGCGTAATGACACTGGCTACTTCAGTGGGACAGTGCGTCATCGAGTTGGCAGAAGATTGGCGACGTTGTGGATGCCGTCGGTTCGGGAAGAAAACAGTTATATGAAGGCAAAGAGTATGATTATGTATTTGATGTTGACGTTCAAGAGGGTATGCCGCCCCTGAAGCTCCCATACAACGCTAGCGGTAAGGGTCGTCCGCGCCCACGTGCAGAGTGCATACTTACCTGGCGCCAGAAAACCCATACGTGGCTGCGCAGCGGTTCTTAAATGCCCACGAACTCCCAATGTCGTACCTAGACGAGGTCGTGAAATTCATAGAGAAAAACACAGGCGGTGTGAGTCTCGGTGGCGGTGCACAGTATTCCGATCCATTCACGGGTACGTGTATTTGTATACATATGGAGAAAACATACTCATTGTATCTTAGGCGCATCTCGTTATCAACCTGCACAAGCTACGGGCGGCAATCGCGGCCAGGAGCCTATGGATCCTTTTACTGGTACGTGTGTCTCACCCTGTGAGTGGACGCGAACCGACGATACGCTCAAGGTGCTTCCCGGTATCGCGCTGCGGTCACTTCCCCTTCGCCCGCAATGCCTGCCAGCCAAGGTGACCCATGGACTGGAGCAACGCGATACTCCGGCGCGGCATCGTCTGCCTCCCGAGCCCCTCCAGCTGCACCTTCCAAGATTCTCCCCGTCGTACGTATCCTCGGCATTTGAAGGACTTTGTCGATGCTGACCTACCTCGTAGCGTGTCCCATTAGCCTTCCGTCAAGCGAACGTATCAGCCATGCAAGCCAAGTTACACCAGATTGACCAGAGTCTGCGGAATGAGATCGTGGGTATCAGGCAATACCCTTGTCCATGACATTCTGACGCAGTTTCTTCTGTAGTCGACTTCCTCATTGGCGATGTATCCGCAAGAGCGCACACGCATTGACGAAGCCTTCGCGTATCTCTCCAAGCTCATTTCAGAGCTTGCGCATTGGAAGAACCCGCCACCGGACGCAAATCCGCCGACAGGACGGCATCTAGACGCCATCATCTCGTTACTGGAGCGGTGGCCAAAGGAGGCGGTGTATCCTGGTTTGTCCGCACTGCTTGCTATGACTGCACAGTGACCAACCAAATATTTGCAGTCATGGACCTCGGTCGCCTCTTGCTCGCCTTCTGTGAGGACTATTCTCAGGATACACATTTGAAGCATCGCTTTTTCACTGCCATGATGACTGCATCGTCATGGCTGGATCCTTGGGAGACTCCGCTACCCCGATCTCGAGAGACCAGCATGTTATTCTTCCTTCGAGCTCTCGCGAACGTCCTGCAGGATACCGTGCACGGCGACGACGCCTGGGTCAAGACGGTAGGCAAATGATCCCGATTCCCAGACTCTCGTGTTCCTGAGGGTTCCCTCCTAGATGCTGCAGGAAATCGCAAAGCAGCCGTACAATAAGCTGACCAAGGCTCAGCGAGTCGCATGCGGAACAATATTATTCAAGTAGGTTTGGTCTTCGTTGGACATTACTATGCAACTGATCTGCCATCAGCTTGAGCTGCATAGACTTGAAGGAGCCACTGGAGCCGAGTCTAGGTGGATATATATACAGTCTCGTCATCTACGGTCTGCAAGAGGAGACCGCTGACCCAGAGGCGGCATATCGTGCTCTAGTCGCCCTGGGCAACTTTGTGGGTATCGGTCTGCCTGTGTGTTGTTGCTTCTGTTGACGGCACACTTCAGTTGTATGCAGCAAAGGAGCGGAAGGAACGCCCCAGCGCAGACCAAGTCAATACCATTAAGCAGATCCTGACATCGCTTCGTTCGACATTCTCTTCCGACGACCGCATCAAGAATGTCTCCTCTGAAATCGAGGAGCTACTGCAATAGTTGCAATAAGCCGGCGGTGCGCGTATAGGAAGATCGGATGGTCCGTCCGACGCATGGAGAGCCGTGCTGCTTTCTTGTCCCCGAAATCGCTGAAGAAGTATTGGCGTGTACTATGTGTAAAACAGCGTGTGGTTTGGACGGTGTCTTATATCGATAGGTGATTACATGGACCGTAATAGCCTGCAGACTGTAGCACTTCAGATTTACACATCCTTGTCAAGTCATAGAGAATAACGACTGTACTGCACTGGAGTGTGACTTCAACCCAGATGTTGGAGTGTTGACACATTCATGCTGAGTTGCAGTGTCCTAATCAAGAGCGATCCCTGACCAAGGGTTAGGGTTGATAGCTGTTATATCTCGACATCGATGTCTGCGGCGGCGGTCGTCGTTCGGATCTACATCGTCCGCCATGGAGAGACGGACGAGAACAGACAGGGTATCATGCAAGGCCAACTCGACACCAAGCTGAATGCGGCGGGCATAGAACAAGCCCAGTTAGCGGCCAATGCGCTAGAACGCGTCCCCTTCCAGAGGGCCTTCAGCAGCGACCTCGATCGGGCGGCCAAGGTCCGGCATGTTCACCATCTTGGTCACCGCATGGCGAGGATCACTGATGCGACGCCGCCAGTAGACTGCGGAGATCATACTGCAGAAACACCCCGGTGTGCCGCTCGAGAAACAAGCGGACCTGCGAGAACGGGTGCGGCGTCTTCCCCATCTATGCCGCGATCTGGATCATGAGCGTGCTCACCACCGGCTGCATCCCAGAACCTAGGGGACTGGCAAGGACAGAAGCTCGAGGGGCGCGGGCCCAGCGCGCCGTGGAACGCGGAGCAGCTGGACGCGTTCGCCCTGCGCGCCGCGCGCTGGTGGCAGGGCACCATCCTCGCGCTCGTCGAGTCGCTCCCGCGGGACGAGCCCGCGCCTGTGAACGTGCTCGTCGTCTCGCACGGGGGCTACATCTCGCGCCTGCTCGCGAACCTGCTCAGCGCGGGCGGGATGCGCTGCGCGGAGGGCGTGCGCGTGACGGGCAAGTGCTACAACGCGTCGATCTCCGTCGTCGACGTGCTGGCGAGCGGCGAGGCGGTGCTCGTCAGCTACTCGGACACCACCCACCTCAAGGTCGACTTCGTGCAGACCAATGCGGACGTCATAGACAAGTAGACGGGATGGAATAGAGTGCGCGGGTGTCGCGTGCTAGAGTAGACCATTACGGTAGACCATTACGTACGTTTACAACACGAGAGCCAATAAAGCGAATGTAGAGTAGATTGTCCAGAGGAGCGTTCGAGAGAGATTGTCCTTTGGGTAAAGAGGAGCCCGCCAGAGGCATCACGCTGGATGCAGTTTGGATGTCTTATGTTTGTTCTTGCCCTTCGCCTTGCTCTTCTCGTACTGGTCGACCTCAGTCACAGCCAGCATACTGACTCTTCATCAGTTACACTCAGGAAACCATCTGCGGAGCAACTCACTTGGCAAGCGCGTCCTCGTCGAACGGAGGGCTCTCCCCGTCGCCGATCATGACCCTCACACCAACGCTCGGCACACCGTCGACGACGAGGTACAGGAAGCCCGGACCAGGAGGGTAAACACCGCCATCCGGAGGGCCGGTCACCGTGATCGTCTGCTCGTCATCCGACACCGACGCCACGAGATACACGAGCCGGGAGTTGGCGTGAACGGTATGCGTCACGAAACCGAGGTCCATGAGCGCGACTGACGCAACACCACCCGTCAGCCACACACACATGCGCACGGGCGACCGCTCACCTTCGACCTCGCTCGCGCCCGGCGGGAGCGCGACGCTGAACCTGACCTGCTCGCCGAACCCGATGATCTCCGGCTTCTCGACGATCTCGGGGCGCGCCTTGCTCATATACGGCGGGCCCAACCACTCGACGCGATACTCCGTCGCGTACTCGACCTCGCTGCGGTCGAGATTCGGGTTGCTCCCCGCGATCATGACCTCGCCGCCGGGCGTCAGGGTCGCCACGGAGTGGTACATCCTGGGGATCCCGCTGGCCGGCATGCCCGCGCGCGCGAAGCGCGCCCCGGGCGCCGCGCGGGGGTCGTACAGCACGGGCGCGAGGACGGGGTTGTCCGCGTTGGACTGGCCGACCTGGCCGACGGCGTTGCCGTAGCCGGAGATGCCGGAGCGCGCGCCGTTGACGAGGAGGACGGTGCCGGTGGGGAGGAGGACCGCGTCGGGCATGTGGCGGGCCTCGGGCATGTGCTCGACGGCCCAGCCGGCGGCGATGCCCGCGGGGGTGAGGCGCATGCGCGCGCACTGCGCGGAGGCGGGCGCCTGCGCGGAGATGCGGTAGCCCGGCTGCGCGTCGTCGAGCGTCGAGCCGCCGCAGATGAGGACCTCGGGCGCGTAGGCGGACGCGGGGGAGAGCGGGAGGAGGACGGCGGTGCCCGCCATGGGGTAGGTGACGCGCACGCCGTTGGGGAGGCGCGGGAGGCGGCGCTCGGTGTTCGTCTTCCAGTCGTAGAGCATCGCGTCCTGGTTGGCGGCGATGAAGATGGTCTCGTCTGGGAGGGAGAAGGCGATCGGGAAGAGGTTCGCGCCGAGCGTGTCCTCGAGGAATTGCAGGCGGACGGGCGTGCCGTGCGAGCCGGCGATGTTCTTGGGAGGCCAGTACTCGACGGTGGGGTTGTTGACCGTCGCGTTGTTGATCCAGCCCCCCTTGCGCGAGCCGCCGAGGATCATGGCGCTCCCGTCCGAGATGCGGAGGACGGTGGTGTACCAGCGGGGGCTCGCCAGGCGGATGCGGTCGTGGTTCTCGTAGATGGTGCAGCGGGAGACGTCGTCGGACTCGCACGGCTCGAGGATGCGCACGGCTTGCAGTCCGTCGAGGTCGCCAAAGTCGGCCGCGGCGGTGTGGTCTTCGACAACGGGGTTCCCGCCGACGTTGAGGAGCGTGCCGTTGCTGAGGAAGGTACCGCCGGCACAGAAGGAGTTGGATTGCATAGCGAGGGGGGTGACCGAGTGCGTGTTGAGGTTGTAGAGAGCAGCCCAGGCAGGGTGGCCGTCGATACTCAAGGGGTTGTGTTCGACCTTGTCGACGACGAGAGCATGAGACTCGGAGATGACGGCGAGCTGCATAGCAGAGACCCCAGTATGTCCAAGCTGAGTGAGATACCATTCTTCGCCAGGGCCAGGGTCAGTCACAAAGTCAAAGAGGGGCGGGTAGTCTGGGATAGGCTGAGCAGAGGCGTCCAGAGGCTCCAGATCAGTTTCGTCAGGCTGAGGACCGACCACCACCACCAGAGCGTCGACGTCGATGAGCACACCAGCGGCGTTGGGGTTCTTGCGGCCCGTATTGACGATCTTGAGGGTATGTCTGCCGGGGTAGAGGTCAAAGTTGTAGTAGACGCGCTGTTGCTTCCTGGGCTGGGGGCTCCAAGTGTCGACGTCGTGCATTTTTCTGCCGTCGATGTAGACTTCGGCAAGGCCGTGTCTAGAGTCCTGGTTGCCGAACCACTCGATGCCAGTGCCAGTGAAGGTGAAGGTCATGGACGCGCCAGGCTGCGAGGTCGAGCGCAGAGTGTTCTGGACGTAGGCAGCAGAGTACGAGTCCTTCCAAGTGCCAGAGTAGTGCAGAAAGGGCGACGAAGAGTCGTAGCCTCGGGCCCCTGGAGGGACGTAATAGGGCGTGAAGGGGGCGGTGGTGTCTGCTGAGCCAGGAGCGACATGGCCGTTCCACGCAGAGTCTGCGGCGGAGAGCGGGGGCAGGGCGAGGAGCAGAGCGAGGAGCGTGCGCCAGTGTGCAGGGGCGACCATCGTGGGCGCACTCGGGGGGCGAGTGCCAGTTGCAGTTGCAGTTGAGGGCAGCGCGCGTGTGGCGTGGGATTTGGCGGGGGCGTGGCGGGGCACGCGCCGGCAACGCTCTCCGACCAGCGAACAACACCATGCGCCCTCCCACCGTCCTCTCGCCCTCTCCGCCCTGTCCCGCCCCGCCCTCGCCATGGCCTGCATCCGCGCACAGCACTGCGAGCAGCGTCTCGTCTTCCAGTTCCGCGTCGACAACCTCCTCGCCATGTTCAACGCTGCCCGCACAGTCCTCGATACCTCAGACTCCTCAGCCTCCGATCCATCTTTCCACTCTGCGGACGAACCAGAGGACCAGGTAGACACCTACGACACCGCCATCTTCGGCCCCGGCCTCTTCTTCAGGATACACTCCTATCGCCAACCCGTCGACGACGGCGGCCACGCCGTCTTCGACCTCAGCGTACGCGCCAGCAACGCTTTCGTCGAACCCCTCCACGCCGACATCACCGTCCGCGGCAGCTCCCGCGACAACGCCAAAGAGTGGTTCTCCTTCCATGATACCTACACTCTCCACGCCGCCGGAGACTGGTTTCGGTGGTATGGCGTCCTCGACCAGGACACCCTCCTCGAGGAGAAAACGCTCCTGCGCGACAACGCCGTCGTCATCATGGCCGTCTTCAAGTTCACCCGAGCGACCCGCCCTCCACCCATCCTGTCCACCACCGCGTTGGACCTCCTCAGTCAGACCCTCGCGCGCAAGGACCTGCCGACCGTGCGCTATGCCACGTTCTCAGCACGAAGACCAGACGGCGCCTTGACAAAACCCCAGAGCGTGTACGCGCCCCGGGATGTCCTGGTGTCCGCAAGCGAAGAGATCAAAGACTGTACGTGGCCACTCGGTGCTCCCCCCGGCGTTCGCTGAGAATGACGCCAAGCCTGGGAAGAGGGTCTCGCCCTGCTCAACGGCAAGGTCGTAGACTCCGCCCACCTCCCCGCGCAGATCGACGGCGACGGCCTCGATGACCTCGACGTCTTCAGCGACTTTGACCCCGACGACGGCTCCGCGGATGACGAGATCACGCTCGCCAGCGAGCGGAGCACCGGCCACTGCAAGGACGTGCCGCCATCTCTCCCGCAGAGCGCCATCGCGCTGACCAGCGTCATCGACGCCGAGGCGGACATCACCGAAGAGTCCATCGACTTCGTCGACGACGACCTCACGGGCGCCGCCACCCCCAGCGACGCCGTGCGCGCGGCTCCCGCAAAGGAGGTCGACACGAACCAGGTGATCCTGTTCAAGAGTGTCGCACACCGCACGTACGTCTGCTCCCCCTCCGGCGAAGCTCGACTCTGCCTGAGCGCCGCCCACGCAGCTGGCAAGCCCTCCTGTTCTACATATACTCCGGAGTTGTTGTGTTCGCACCCCTGAGCAGCGCCGGGGCGGACGAGCGCGCGGCCTTCCTCGCTGACTATGCGCGGACGAACCCCCACAGACCTGCGCCGCCATCGTGCAGGACGATGTACGACCTTGCCGTCAAGGTGCGACTTCTCCCACGTCTCTCACCGTTCCTTCTGTGTGCTCCTCCTGATACACACCCGGCTCTGCTAGCTCGGCCTGACGGACCTGCGCCGCCGCGCGCTGCACTTCCTGCACACCCAGCTCAGCGAAACGAATATCATCGACGAGCTCTTCAGCCCCTTCACCTCCCGGTACGCCCTCTCCCCCTCCCCCATTGATAACCACCACTGACACGCACGCGCCAGGCACGAGCCCGTGCGCGCACTCGAGACCGCGTTCCTCGTCGCGCACTGGCCCGCGCTCAAGTCGTCGGGCGCGCTCGAGGAGAAGCTCCGCGAGATGGCGCGCGGCGAGCGCCCGTGGGCCGCCGCGCTCGTCATGCACGTCCTCCGCGCCGTGGCTGCCGCGGACTGTGCGGGCGCGCCGGAGCCCGCGGGCGCGGTGCGGTGGCACGGGCGCATCAACGAGGACTCCGACGAGGAGAGCGACTCTGACGACGAAGAGGAGAGTGGGGAGAGCAGCAGCGAGGAGGGGGAGGTGTATACGAGCGATGGGGAGTTCGAGTTCCATGCGAGCGATGATGATGAGACGACGACGGACGATATGGACTATGATGCGGAGGCGGAGGCGGCGCTGTCGGACGCGGAGGAGGCGGCCAAGCCTGGTGGAGAGGCGGACGCGGCAGCGGAAGCTGGGACTAGCGGTCA
This sequence comes from Fomitopsis palustris, assembly GCA_029783445.1. NCBI lineage: Eukaryota > Fungi > Basidiomycota > Agaricomycetes > Polyporales > Fomitopsidaceae > Fomitopsis > Fomitopsis palustris. Next base: position 731,987 of record JARAOQ010000005.1, read on the forward strand.
GGCTTCTAGTGGCGAGGTCACGGTGGATGCTGAGGCAAAGGCTGGAGAGACGGAGGTCAAGGTAGAGGAGGCAGGGCCTAGCGAGCGACGGCCGCAGGCGAGGGCGGAGGGTAGCATAGTCATAGCGTGCTTAGTCCGCGGGGACGCTCCAGTACGCCGATGAATAGAAAACGCAAAAGGGCCGTCAGCAGTACCTCGGTCTTGGTGAAGTCGCGCGCATTTCGAGTGAGAGAGAAAAAAGGTCCTATCATTATATCCACGGTACACCGAACAAATACAAAGTCTACAACGCCCTCTGCCGCATGCGGCTGCTCACTGTGCGCAGGCCCGCGTAGACCTTGCCGGGCGGTGAGCCCAGGATGAGCGAGACGATGGCGTCCCTCGCGATTTTGATGTTCTGGAACGAGCCCAGTATGTGAATTTTCCTGTACGAGGGTTCACTCCGTGAGCGGAACTCTATTTCGTGGGTGAGAGCGGACTCACGTGTCCGCCAGGACGATACGCGTCCGGCTCGCGTTCTCGATGGTGAACTTCGTCTTGCCGTCCTGGCCGGCGATGCGGCCTAGCGCGTGCGGCCCGGTGAGCGAGTGCCGCGAGACTAGGAGGGAGGGGCAAGGATCTCACCGATGGCGCGGGACAGGTGGTCTCCGTGTAGAGTCTTGACGTCCTTGATCTCGAACGAGTCGAGGTAGAGATCGTCGAGCCGGAGAAGCGCGATGGCGTCCTGGACGCGGGGCAAGGTGAGCGCACGGAAACGGTGGGCGTGTGTGAATACGCACGTTTACGTCGAAGCCTAGGGCGTAGGACTTGACGAAGTCCGCGCCCTTCTGGATCGCGCCGATGTCTTGGGTGTGTTTCGAGGTCTAGTTCAAGAAACGCAGTGAGATTTCACAGACAGCGCTCCGTTGTGGCTGGGGGAAGACCGACCCTGATCTCGACGCATTTGCGCTGCACGTTCATGCGCACCTGCAGCTGGAGCATCTCCGTCAAGGGCGAGAATATGTTCACCCAGTCCTTCTTCAGCGGCGTCATGCGGTGCGGGGGTATCGGTATCCTCCGCATCTCTGACTTCAGCGTGCTCCGCTGGGCGGAGGCGGGGAGAGGGGGGAACGCGGGCGCGGAGGACGGGGCGGGGAGTGTGGACGCATCCGTGTCGATCATGACCTCGTCGTCTTCCCCGGCTTGCTGTCCTGTCTGTGCTTTTGAGGAGTGCGGGACTAGTTCGGTGATGTCGCCAGCCTCGTCGCCCATCTCTTCGTCGACGTCGTTCTGGGCGGGGGCATCGGCAGGCTTTGCGGACTTCTTGTGCAGCTTCCGCCTGTTCTTCTTGTGTGTAGCTGATGAGGAGCTCGGTTCCGCGTGCAGAGCCACCATGTCTTCGAAGCTGCGAGGGTAAAGAGCGATGCAGAGGCGAGAGGAAAGCGGAGAGCTGGTGAAAATGGCCTGCGAGTGTCCCGTATATGGTGCGGATGCCTTGCGGTACAGAAATTGACCTCGGCAGCGGCCGATCGCTCAGATCCCGATCTTGGGACAGGGATCGCCTAGACGCCAGGCGGAACTGAGTCTCTCGACTTACGTTTGCTCCCCGTCCATCCCGACCTTCACCATGGCTTCGTCCTCGGCAACAGCTACGACACAAAGTATGAGTGAGAGCAGGACGGAAGGTTGGTCTTTGTCTTCTGCAAGCAATGGCGTCGACTTACGCTTCCGCAGCCCTGCAGGCACTGTTCAATTCAATCTCGCCGGAGGATGCGAGTCGTCCGGGCGAGAAGCTATCGTCCGACCAAGTCAGGAAGATTTCCGACAAACTCGGAGAGCTCCTAGGCGACCAGGACATTGGGGAGCTCATCGGGAACCAGAAGCGAAATGAGAAGGGTGAGGTACGTTTCACGGTATATCATGCCCATGTCTCATCGTTTATACTCTCCATAGGTGCTCAATGAGGAAGGACTACCTATCATCGACATTGTTGAGCCTATCAAGGAAGAGACCCCTTCTCGTCCGTCCGTACCCGTCTCGTCACAGCCTATATTCGACGACCCAGACCTTCTGCCACACTGGGCGCTCTCCCCAGCAGAGAAGGCCCGTAGGAAGGCGGAGCGTGAACGTATTCTCGATTTACTCGAGGAAGAAGAGCGCCTGGAACAAGAGCGGGAGGAGGTGGCAGCACGCGAACGGTGGCGCGCCGAGCTGGAGAAGCGGAAGGAGGCGGCTAAGGCTGAACTGGAGAGCCTGCGCAAGGCCCGGGATCTGCAGAAGAAGATGGGGAAGGCTCTGCTGCGCAATGTCATCGAGTCCAACGAAAGGGCCGAGAAGGATAAAGCGCAGGAAGCGAAGGAATGGCAGGAGCAGAAGGCTCGGGAGACGGAGAAGGTGAAGAAGAGCGTGTCGTTCGCTGACGAACTCGGTGCCGCCGAGGAGAAGGCAGCCGGTGACAAGTCGGGGCAGTGGGGCGACGTTGCGCTCGCGCGCCTGCGCAAAGGGAAGGCATCTCTCTTGACACGGGCTCAGATGGAAAACCAGCCCTTGAAGATGGACGTCGTGGAGCGACATCCAGGGAGCACGAAAACGGAAACCCCGCTGCCAGTCGTCGAAGCAGACTCGGACGACGAGTCTGTCCCTGGTTCTCCGGTCCCCGCAGACTCGGATGAGGGCGAAGTCATACGTTCGGAAGCCGACTTTGAAGAGCACGCACATCACGACCCGCCGTCGTCAGATTCCGACGCTACTGATGTTGAGCAAATGAGCGATGATGGCGAGCCGGTATCTTTCCAGGAAGAAGACTTTGACTACGCTCAACATCAACGAGAAATAGCCCTGGCCTACTACGAGAAGCGCGCCACGATTGGGATGGAAGCGTACAGTGCCATGCGCGCGCACTCCCATGATGAGGATGCTGATGAGTGGGATCAACCGGTACGTCGGTGTTCAAATATATAGCTATAGCGAGAGGTGTGTGCTCATACCGCACTTGCAGGAAGTGCCTCTCGAAGCTACCCTCGCGTCTCCTCCACCCAAGCCTTCGACGTCGCGCTTCAGATCAGAACGCGCGACGGAGAAGTCTTCGGCTGCCCTCGCTTCACACTCACTTGGACCGTCTGTTCTGCCTTCTTCGCAGACGTCTAGCTTGAGGAAGGCGGTGCGAATGGGCAAGCTCGAGAACGGTCAACTTGTGGGCGACGAGAGCGACGACGACGTGACGGAGGAGGCTAAAGCGATTGTTGAACTGCTGTCGCGTGGGGAGGTCACCAACATAGGTCCACAGCCAAAACCTGCCTCTGGTTCGAGGGCAGGGGCGCCACCCCCGCCTCAGAAAGCCGCTCCTCCCTCTACTGGATTGCCAGAGGAATCACCGATTACGGCAAAGCCTAGGTCAAAGGTCTCGAAGTTCAAGATAAACCTCGCACAAGCAGGGAAACGAGATTCGTCTCCTCCCATCTCTCCTAATTTCCCGACACCCCAGATGACCTCCGATCGCTCCTCTCCAAAGATGAGCTCTCCGCCACCTGCTACACCTGTGCTCGTACCTACGTCGACTTCGCGGCAAACAGCGGGGCGATCTCACGTAGCAGACGTCGACATACCCGAGTCGATCAGACGGAAAGCCGTCCATGGACAGATGCCTAGCATGATCGTCGAATCGCCATCTTTTCGACCTCCACGCGTTTCTCAGAGGCCCGGTACGATTGTCGAGTCGCCCTTGTTCAAACCGACTGCTGCTGCCGCGACACCGCACCCATCCATGCCGTCCATGATCGTCGAGTCACCTGACTTCCCACCGCCCGCATCCGCAAGAATGGCCTCTCAAGCCTCGGACTTCCAGTCTTTTGTACTTGATAGCGCACTGCAAAATGCCGCACCAACCCGGCCTTCTGGGGCGAACATCCCTCGATCTATGTCTACACCCTCAAGTCGCGTGACAGCTGAGTCTCGGCAATTAGGAGTGGTGATGGCAGCTGAAGTGAAAGAGTCTGCTCCACCTCCGCGTCGGGGCGAAATAGCTGAGCAAGTAAAGACGAAGAAGGTATCCAAGTTCAAAGCGGAGCATATGTAGAGTAGTTGTGAGCAAGCTCAGCTTTTCTCTCCACTGAAGGTACACCGCTGAAGCGGACCTTCTCGTAGATTTGTGCGTTGACTCCCCTATGGTGACTAGCCAGACTCGCTATTACGAGAGTTCGTGCTTCGAGCATTCACTATCTTTAGGTGATACGGCATAAGCCTGCGCACTCCGATTGCGTTGACGTGGCACGTGCATCACAAAGAAAATAACGTAGTGGCTGATAAATGCAAAGCATACTCACATACGGAAGCGTAGAAATTCCGGCGTGCCTGCGAGGATGCCTTCGAGTCGAATGGCTAAAATATAGATGGCCGGTCTGTCAGACGTGATGTGCTAGATAGTGGCGAACAGACTCAAAACAGGTCGAACTTGAACAAATGGCAAGCCTCACTTATATGCCCAAGATCCTCACCCACGGCAGGCAGCGGTAAGGGACAGTAGGTAGGCTCCAGTCCTCACTGTGTTCGCACTCGGACAATCATGGAGATCCAAATCGTCGGTTCTCTACCTGATCTGGTTTAGTCCCACATCAGCGCACCGATTGCAACTTCTTGAGAACTTTTGGTTCATGCAATTTCAATAAACGAACTAAAGGGACGATCTGGGAACGATCGGTTGCCAAGGTTGAGAAATCATCCGCAATCGCTCATGCAGCTGGGGCCCAACCTTGGCCCAACCGATAATATGATTGGCAGCTCAAAGGCCAACAGCAGCCGCTCAATTTCCACACTCCTTCTCTCTTGCATTCCATACATCATCGACTGACGAACTATACAGGCTGACGGGACGTCCTTTTGTTTCAAAATAATATATCGAGGAGCCACCCATGAACTTCACAACGGCCCCCGGGTCTGATCCAGGCTTTCTTGGGCTTTGCCCGGTCCAGTAGCCTACCTTTCGAAGCGTCGCTGCTCTCTGAGCGTCGATACAGTTACTCTGATTGAAACCGATATTGATCGGTCGTTGGTCAGTCTCGGGTTAGTCTCTACTCGTGCAGTCCGCCCTTACGGAGTCTCACGCCGTCTCTAGCATGTCACGCAGCAGCCCGGTTACGCAGCGTTCCTCATGGTCAATCGGTCAGGGCTGGCCCGCAGCACAGGGCCCGGACTCTATGTTAGTCCTTCCACATAGCACCAGAATCCCATCCTCTCGAGGTCAGATCTTCGCAGCGGACAACCAGATCTTCCGGACGCAACCTCAGCCTTAGCGACGCGCCCCAAGACTGCATCCATGGAACGGCCATGGCATCATCAAGTGGTACAGCTGCCCAGATTGGAGTGTGCGAGTAGCGCGTGGGAGACGAGAATATTCACCGGAACCACCTCAAAGCCCGCCCCTCGGTGTGCCCCACAAAACTCAATTTTGCCCGCGCGCGTATCGTGTGGAGACGGGCATATAAAGTACTAGGACTCATCAGCATAGGCATAGAGATCTCCCTTGCTTCCGGAATCGCTGGCCTCTCCGGAGTGGGTCCTGCGCGATGGATACACCCAGCCTCGTCAGTGTCAACTTGGTCACGGTAGGCCTGGAGAGCCTTCTCTATGGCGTATTCCTGGTGCTGTCAGCAACCTACTTGTATCTACACTTCAACCGTGCCGGGTCTCAGCATAATGGGACTGCTCTCCTGACGCCGGTCTTGCTGGGGTCGTTAATTGTTGTTGTAACAGTCTCTGCGGTGAGTTGTTGCGTCACATCATTTCCCGGAACGAGCTGATCACGAACGATTCAGCATTGGGTGATGACGATGGTCCGCCTTTTCGATGCATTCGTCAACTTTGAGGGTGGTCAGGTCCCGCAGCTCTTCTACGCGAACCTCGCCCATGTCACGGAAGCCGTCAAAACTGGTTTCTTGATCTCCACTCTCATCACTTGCGACATCCTCTTTGTCAGTGGATCATCCTTTCGTATTATTGCTGCCTCTGATATGTTCTAGATTTACCGCCTCTGGACCGTGTGGGGCCATAATTACTACGTGATCATCCTTCCTTGCTGCTCCCTCATAGGACTTTGCAGTATGTATCTCGCGAGTTTTACTGTGCGTAGTTGATGCTGATCCCGCGTTAGTCGCCGGCCCTGGAGTGGTGTATGAGATCAGTCAAGTAGGGTCAGGAAATACGGTCTTCGTTTCGTCCCTTGCTCGCTGGGTATCTGCGGATTACGCTTTCACTTTTGCGTACGTATAGCGCATTCTTCGAAGTACAAAGCTCACATTCCTGTAGCACCAATGTCTACTGCTCTGTCGGCATTGCGTGGAGGGTGTGGCGTGCCCGTCAGCGCACTGGTTCGTACGGCGGTGGAAACCTGATGGTATGTCATCATGTCGTGGTTAGCCGTTCTCTATTGATTGCCTTCCGTTTGCTACAGAGAGTCCTAGCGACTATCGTTGAGAGCGCTGCACTCTATACGTACGTGTCTCGTGTTATTCATATCATTTTGCTGAATGCTGGAGCGCTCCATAGATCGTACACCGTGTTCTTCTTCGGCACCTACGAAGCGGAGAACAACATTCAATACACCGCAGTGGACACGCTCTGTCCTATTGCCGGCATCGCGTTCATGATGATCAACGTCCGGGTTGGGCTGGGTTGGGCGCAGCGGGCACACCCGTCGCTGTCCTCCGGGGTCAGCTCTCGGCGTCATGACCAGTCGTTTGCTCAATCGTACGCTATGCGTCCGGTTGCGGTCGACATCTCGAAGGTCGTACAAAGTCACGACGACATGGGCCTACCCGTCGGTGTCAAGAGCGAGCTGCCAAATGTGTAGACTTCTGTTTGCTCCTCCACATAGCAGGGCGCATTAGACGTTCGCACGGATTGGTAGGGGAGGGCTTACAGGCTCGCCGTGTAGACAGGTTGGTATGAACACGCGCAGCATAGTCAGTGCCCTATCAGAATCAGACTCCGCGCGCGAAGCAAAAACAACCTATCTAGGTGTGCTTCTCCCACTGGGCTCGTTGCGCATGTAAAACATCATCCGTTGAGCTTGCTCAATGTATCCGGTCCTCACTCTTACAGTGTTCGTCGCTCGTTATAGAATAGCTTCGGGTTTTGCGGAGATACTTTAGATTGCGCTCTGCGCTAGAAGCAACTTGTATTTCATCATGCCTCGGTTGCGGACAGATACTAGACAGGTCTAGCTAGCCCTTTGCATTCGCTGTGTGCAATATGGTTAGCTGACGCGGAGTCCTCGCGGAGCCGTGTCACCAACATCCACTTGTCGTTACCACTCTGCCCGCTGATACAGAGCTCAACCCACACGATACTGGCTCGACTCCGTGCAATGTGAGGTAGCCAAGGACGACTATCGGATCGCGTCAAGGGCTCATTACGATGATGGCTTGGAAGGAACAGGCGTGCACAGATTGCCGGAGATTTAGGGCCTGTGAGGGTAGGATCGTCCGGCCCAGGAACACAACACGCACGCGTATATTGGTGCGGCCCTCACTTCGCGTATCAATGCATGCGCGCGCCAGCTCCCTACGGGACGTGCATGTGCTAGTATACGGTACACATTGAAATATCCATGGCACACACGGCGGCGACACGGTGGGCCACAAACCTACCCATTCTGCCCAGTGACTTGAGTCTAAACACAGCACAACTCTTAGCCTCTCCAGATCTTTGAGCATCTGAACAATAGTCATACAACCCGTACAGGACACTCATATACTGACCGCAATGGCGGGTGAGTCAAGGGAATCGTCCAACGTAGTATCTGGCACATATGAGCCGTGATCCTGAAAGTTACGGTTCGCTATTACCGCGATTCCCTTCGATGTCGTCTGACGGCAATCCCATGAATGCTGCGGATAGACGACTCATCAAATACTAGTGTCGGGAGCGTTAGAGGCCCAAATAAGTAGCGACGGCCCGATTTGTGATGGAATAACAAGGCAAACCACTTGGGTGTTTGGCAACACGCAGTTTTTCTGTGAGAAAGCATCGCAGGGCCCTAGCCTTCAGCGGCATTGCGCAGATCTTGATCTGGCATGGATCAGCCACATCCACGTCGGCGCTAATATTCTGTTCGTGTTACTACTGCGGCAGACTCGCTGCTCAACGCTCAACGTTTATGATCTTCACCAACCCAGTCAATGAGGAGTTGACGCATGCGGACCTCAACTATCACAGCTCTTGCTGTTCGGGTGTTCATTGCACTTCTGACGCGTACATTCTTTCAACCCGATGAATACTTTCAGTCCCTCGAAGTTGCCCACCACGCTGTTTACGGTTACGGGCATCTAACCTGGGAATGGCTGGCTACCAAACCAATCAGGAGCATCCTATATCCTGCCATCAACATACCTGTCTACTGGCTTCTTCAGCTCAGTGGGCTTGATGGCACCAAGTTGTTGGTGAGTGTTGGTCCCCCCCCTGGTCCGACTCCAGTGTTCGCTAATCACATGCCGTAGATATGGGGCCCCAAGATTTTACATGGCACTCTCGCGGCCGGAACGGATATATGGTTGTTTGACCTGACAAGCAAAGTATTGGGTTCTCGATATGCATCCGTAGCGGTGCGTGTTTGGCCAAGTGGACCACACTGTATAGCTTAAGACTTGGACCAGGTCTGGGTGTCGCTCACTTCATTCTTTCACGCGCTCTCACTATCCAGGTCTATATCTAACTCACTGGAGACCACTCTGACCACAATTGCTCTAAGCCATTACCCGTGGGACGCTACCGTCCCTCCGCGAAGGCCAGTACACAACTACTGACTCACAGCGCAGCTGACGGACCTATGCAGAGAGGACTTCCGGCGATTCCTTGCAACCGCAGCCCTCGCATGTGCTATCCGGCCCACAAACGCCGTGATCTGGGTTTACATGTGCGCATTGCTTGTGTGGCGGTTCCGTAGGCAACCCCATCATTTGGGTGCACTGCTACTCAACGCTGCAGCCATAGGGTGAGAAGTATTACCGACATCACAACTGACCTCTGATGACCTCGCCCTAGCTCGCTTGTTACTCTGGCTACCATTTCACTCGATTCGGCATACTACGGATCTCTGACGTGCACACCGCTTAACTTCCTGCGCACGAACCTGTCTTCGGTATCTGCATTCTATGGAGTCAGTCAGTGGCATTACTACCTCATTCAAGCTATCCCAATTCTCTGCACGACCGCCCTTCCCTTCGTCGTACACGGCGTTTGGCTTGCGACATGGACGTCAAATGCGAAGCTGACGGTGATGTTGGGACTAATTGTCTGGACTGTTAGCGTGTATTCGCTTGCAGAACACAAGGAGTGGCGATTCATTCACCCGCTTCTCCCCCTCATGCACATCCTCGCGGCGAAGTCGCTCGTCCATTTGGCAGGCAGCCGAACACGCTCTGCAATCGTGAACATCCGGAAGTCTCACCGGCTACTCCTCCTTGCCATATTACCGGTGACAGCATACGTCGTACTGTTTCACTCGCGGAGTCAGATCGAGGTCATGTATTACCTGCGCGGGTTACCATCCGAAGATGCGCGCACGGTCGGATTTTTGATGCCCTGCCATTCAAGCCCGTGGCAAGCTTATCTACACAGACCGGATCTGGCCAGCCCAGGAAGACTCTGGGCTCTCGGGTGCGAGCCTCCTATATCGTGCGTACCGATCTCGTCCGTCATAGATCTGCCACATGCCGATCGACCGTGTTCTAGAGGCGAAAACTTGACTTCATACAAGGACCAGACTGACGTCTTCTTTGAGTCTCCAATCGAGTATTTGCGAACGCGGTTTCCACGTTCGGTGGACCCGGCTTTCCCCCCGTCGGCGATGCCGTACACGCTGCCCGGAACGACTCTTCCCGAAGGCAGAAATTGGCAACACGAATGGCCTCAGCTTTTGGTGATGTTCGGTGCGCTGCTGGAAGATGATGAAATACGGACAATGCTGACGACGAAGAGATACCGAGAGGTCTGGAAGATGGAGTCTGGGTGGGAGGGAGACCGCCGCAGGCAAGGGGGTGTCCGTGTGTGGCGGTTCTCGCCGTAGCTAGACTAGGTAGCAGCTCCGAGGAGGAGGAGGAGGAGATAGATAATTAGAACCCCGCCACAAAGCCCTGTGGCCCGTGTTCCGGGTATTGCAGAAAGCCGTTGCGATCAACCTCGTTTCCTCTCGCGACGTTATAAAACATGTCGACCTGGGCGACCGTTTCAGCAACACCCAGTGTATCGCCGACTGACCCGGTGTCTCAACTCCGGCCACTCCACAGAGAGCTATATCTTGTCGCCCGTCCTATCACACCCTCTGCGCCATGACTTGCGCAAGTACCATGCATCCCTCTCTGCCAGTCGAGCTCTGGTTGCAAATCTTCCGTCTTTCGACACTCTCGCCGCTGACAACACGGTTATACGCCGCTACATATGCCCCTTTCCAGACGGTGCCACTCAAAGAGGAGGATGAGGAAGTGACGAAGAAGACGAAGGCTGCGCTCGTTCGCGTCTGCAAGCAGTGGCGAGCATGGGCCATGGACCTCCTCTACGAGGACGTCTTCATCCAGCGTCCGGAGAAGCTGCGTCCCGCCTTGGAGGGTGCGTCGGACGATTGCGGATGCTGCCGCTGGGTGCGCCGAGCCAGTCTGCCATACTCGAGCTCTGCCACGGTGAGCCCTCGCCCGCTCGAGGCCCTGAAGGTACTCGAGCGGTGCCCATGTCTCGAAGTTCTGGTCCGCAAGGGCCCAGAGGCTAATCGCCGCGACGTCGACATGCGCTTCGAGTTCACGACAGACTGCCCCGCCCTGCCGTCGCTGAAGCGGGTCGACTGGTGGCACCTCAACGAAGCAGCACGCACCGGAGGCATCAACCTGCTTGGGGATGTCCTTCAGCACGCACCGAACGTGCAATATCTATCTGTGGGCGGGTATGTCCGCTTCTGTTCCCTCTCCGTAAATGGCTCCCCCATCCACCTCCCCGCCCTCACGACCCTACGCTTCCTACACTTGAACGCTGCGCTTGTGCGGCAGACGTGTTGCTGGTCCATGCCCGCTTTACGCCATGTTATCATCGACACCGTTGAGGACGTCGCTACGTTGGAGACATTCTGGGAGTCCTTCGGCGAGCAGATCCGCACCATTGAGCTTGGGCATTACCTGAGCTACTACGTCTATGACTGGCTACCGTGCATTCTTCGCGGCTGCCCCGGCGTCTCGGAGTTGAACTACTACATCCATTTCACTGCATCTCCCAACTTCGACGACGAGAAGGACCGCTTTCCCTCCCTTACGACTGTAGGCTTGCATGCCAAACAAAACTCGATCAATCCTCCGGAAAGCGCGGAGCATTGGGCGCGTGTTCAGTCTCACTTCCTGACCCTCTGCGGCCCTTGCTTCCCGGCCGTAAAGAAGGTTGTCCTTTATGGCGACTGGAGCGCTATCACGAACGACAGTCGTTTCACTTCCTTTGTACAACCTCTCCTCGACCGTAAAATCACCATAGAACGCGTTGAGGCTTAGGCTTAGGCCCCTTTCTGGATCCCACATAGATGCTATGCTACGTTAGATATTTATAATAGACCGCCTCTCAGTACCGCACCATGGATTACTTGTATTCACCCGATTCGCATCTTTGTCAAGGATGCTATTATGTATACGCAGTACCACGTTCATATGGACTACTACACACCGATAGACATCACTGGAGTGATGGGAGACACAGTAAGTAAGTTATCAAGGGGCGAGTGTCAAGGCAGGCGTAATGAGCCGGTGAGGCGAAGGATGGGGTAGTAACGTAGAGCTACACACGTCAGGGCTGCAGATGCAATATCAGATCAGTATTCAGCGTCCCAAGAGTGCAGGTAATGAACTCACGTAGTGACTGAGAAAGGTAGACTGATGAGTTGTTCACCGGCGTCTCCGAGGTGCGGCGAAGCGGTGGGTTGTGCTGGAAGAAGGCAACGAGCCGACGTAGTGCGGCACATCAGGCATGTGAGCTAGGTTGAGGCCCTCAAACAAGAGGTCGTCAGGCCTCCCTGGCCGGGCCGCGGGGTAGGCGCGACCGATGACGGTGATGCCTGAATTGTTGTTCAGCTGAGAACAACGATTACGAACATAAGGGCGGACCTGAGCCAGTACGAGATGGCTGAGCCACAGGTGCGGGTCCCGGTGTCGGAGCCGCCGCGTACTGTTCATGTCGCCCTGTCCTGGTGACAACGGGCGGTGCGAGGGTACCCTGAGCAAAGAATGGGAAAGGAGATGCACCGTTGCGATGAAGCCTTCGTGCTGGCGGTCCATGCACACCTGTGACTGCTACACTCTCCGCCGGGCGGCACGTTGGGACGCGACATCCATCACACACCCTCATTCGCGCCGCGTAGTCCGAGCGCGGGGTAAACTGTCGGTTGCACAAGTTGCACGGCATGCTCAGTGGTGGTAACGGCGGTGGCAGCGCAGATATTGGAGGACTGCATCGTTGATTGTAGCCGCCGTAGGGCTGATGTTGAGTTTGCCTCTCTGGAGGCGTCGGTGGATCCATCGGGAATATCAGGTCTGACGACCCGTGTGAGGATCTTGATCGAGGACTTTCACTTGAACTGGTAGAGCCTTCTCTATGCACCGTTGCTCGGGAATATAGCACATGCTGCGAAGCCAATGGCGGGACGGGTATTCGCATTGGCTGGGAGCTCCGCGAGCGAGGATATGGTGGGTCGTGCATCTACCTCACTTCGTTGCTCGCGCGTCTCCGTTACGATGTGGTGGTTCGTTGGAAAGTAGGGGTTGCGTGCCGTGGAACGGTCGTCGAGGTTAAATGCCCGCCTGCTGTTGCCCTAACGGGTGCCCACTTCATTGGACGCAATCAGGACATGATGGAAGGATGTGCGCGGGAACAAGTTCTTAAGTGGCGGGAGCTGTGAGGGCTCTGTGCAAGGAAAGCGGGGCACCCCGAATTACGGTATTGTCCGAAGGTCCATGACAGGGTGATAACCGAGCGGCGTACTCATCCGCCCAATTCCACCGAAGCTCTGTCGCCCCAAGGGTCAGGTCGAAATCGAACCAAAAGGGCAAGCAGCACTCACTTACACAGGCGCTTAGCACGGCCAAAGGCGGCTGTGTCGGTTCCCCAAGCAGGTTTGTTGACGAACCACAGATGTTCGCGCGGAATTGGTGCTTATCCACAGCGATGCCAACAGCGCCGTCTGACGGTCCACGAGCTATGGAACTTTAAATGCCGTCAGCGTAATATTATCGCAGACGCACCGAGCCGGCAACCAAGCTCCAAATATCGAGCCGCCTGCGGGGACATTCTGCCAATGGTGACCAGCCGATACCTCTCCGGCGTGACTAGAATCCCCCCGGAAACGATAGGCGCACTGGCTGTGCGGCGTACCGAGGGAGTGGCGTTGACATGCACGTCAGTATAGGACAAAAGGCGAGGAGACACCTCGAGCAACACCCCGAGCTGGGCGACAAGTACAAACGAGAAACGAAGTTCCCCCAATAATAGTAAACGCGAAGACAATGGATCGGTGACGTACCTATTGTTCACTATAATCGTCCTCACAGGAAGCAGTGCCCACGCTTCCTTCTGTCAGGGTGAAACTAATCAATCCCGAGAAGTCCTCAGCCTGCAAGGCAGGAACTCACCGATGGCGAGCAGCCTATACCCCAAGGCTCGGAGCAATAGCTGACTATCGTGGCAAAGGCCTGATAGCGGCAGTAGTGTCAGGTCTGTCTGTGTTCTCTACCCAGAACCAGCGGAACAGATGGAAGCCGCAATGAGATAAGCCTGTATGCACTGACCAGCGCCCAGTGTCACCGGCGGATCATAGCCAAAGACAGTCCTACTACACCTCCATACTAGGGAAAGCTCTATCAGAGTCATGCAGCCAAGTCGCGCACGACAGACATAGGAGACCTATACACTGTCGCTGCCTGACTCCGAACGGATATGGAGAAACCAGAAGCCACCGGAAAGACACAGAGGATACGGAGAATACCTTAGTCAAGTCAAGCTTAATGCGGCCGCAAGGCGACCGGGGTATTTGCCGCATACATGCTAATAGCTGATCATTGAAGATAGTGCAGCTCCTATACGGTAATGCCACTGCAATAGTGTTGTCCAGGTCATCCCTTAACCGAACGCATCCTCTGACGATTTAACTGTAGCGAGACTGATCAGCTCATTGATGCTAGGACAGCGATGGCAATATCATACCCGTCTGCGCTTCTTCAGCCTGATACAGCGATCAGTCAGTGTCTGAGTCATGTTACGGAAGGCAGCCGACTCACTTGTGCGTCCGCATCTTCTTCCTCCGTTTCCTCTTCGTACTATCAAGGTACACTTGAAACTCAGCTTCGGCGAGCTTGACCTCCTCCTCCCGACCCTTCGTCACATCCACCCCCAAGCGCTGCAGCGTATGCTCCCACGACATGGAGGCTCCAATCCGGTTCACCACCATGGCCCTCGCGAGCTGGCGTGCGGTGTCCGCGTCGTCCTCCGCAGACGGCTCGGGTGGCTCCGCGAAGACATCAGACGGTGGCGGGGCCTCCTGAGACGAGACATCAAACGACTGGGGTGGTGAGTCGAAGATAGAGGCCGCCGGCTGAGACGCAAGGAGCAGGGGTCGGTGCAGGGAGAAGAATTGATGAAGCTTGAGGTCTTGAGCATTGAAGACAGGATGCACAGGTGTCACTGCAGCAGGGCGTACGGGAGCCGTCAAGCCCTCTGCCACTACCTGCGGACCATGCGGCTGAGATGCGGACTGATCCTTTGGGGATACAGCATCGCCAGATGGGTTCGATACGTCGACCTTGCCCTTGCCTGTCGCAGGTGAGACCTTCGGGGGCTTGGCGGAGTTGAAGTAGCGTCCTCCTCCAGGCTTTGAGAAGACGGAGTATGCCCTGCGCGCTGCAGGGAGCGGCCTGAGCAGCTGGCTCAAGACGGCCATAGAGTTGAGTGAGAGGTGTTGGTGAGTTCGACCGTCGACCGCCGACGCCCGAGTCCTACGCGCATGAGAAAAGCACGTGCCGGTGGCGCCTCCTACGGTCCTACCGTTCACTCGATCTGGCACGCTCTGGTGATGTCCCGCCCTGAGGCCTGACTCGGCGGAGCCCTGCATGAAGGTTGGCCATCGCTCGAGCAGTTACAATAAAATGGCGTGTTGACAGAATGTAAGAGCTAGTCCGTTGTGGAAACATTACATACGCAATACATTACTAGTGTCCAGCTGACCGGCAGCGGTTACGTCGACACAGAAAGTATAGTTTATGGACGGCTAAGTGACAGTAACAATCTGCCCCTTTCCGTCCTTCAGTATGACGAGTTCACAGTCAATCTTCTCCCCTGTATCCCCACAGACGACGTCTGTCGCATCAACAGGATCAAACTTCACTGAGCGTGCTTCGATGAAGGAGCGGCCGAGCACCACATCGAAATGCGACTCCTCGGATAGATAGACACTGTGCGTGGTCTTCGTGCGACCAACAGTGATCGGCCACTTCCCAATGCTACGACCACAGCATATTAACATAGATCGCGATGATGTTCAGCATGAACATACTTCACTAATCCGCCGTAGCCGTAATGGCCGGGAGCAGCATCCGCCGGTATGAAGCCATGTTTGACAGCAAACTGGCGCGAGATATAAACGTGCCGATATCCAGCCTTGAGCAGCATACGGACTGAAAAGTGGATGAGTACGGGATGAGTATAGTGGCGCTTGATTTCGTACCCTGCTTCACAGGTCCAATGCCTCCCATGATGGTCCGCACACCATTCTCGTTGTGGAATTGCTCAAACTCCCGCTTGTATTTAGGTGGCTCCGCTTTTGCGTGGTGTCCTTCTTGATGCTTCCGCGTATGTTTACTTGATTTTGTAGAGCTTTTGGCGGAACGAGGTGGAGATGAGGCTTTCGGCCTGGGTCGGAACATGTAAAACGAGGGATTCTGGTATGCAGGAGGGGCTGGTAGAGGGTCATCCGGGTTCCGTACATATAGTACTGGTGACTGGTCGCTGTCGGGAGTAGCGGACTTCTGCCTCCACATGAAGATGGTGTAGTCGGAATCTACGCAATGAAGACAGTGTTAAGCAGCATGCAGAGCGGCTTGATATATACACACCGTCATCGAGGTTCCATATACTGCCATTCCACGAGTATTTCACCCATCCTGACTTAACGCGGCGGCCGGTGAACTCGACGAAGGTCTTTGAGGTCAATTTATCAAACAACGTATCAAGGGTTTCATCATCTAAGTAGTATGCCGTCAGTCATCATCGCGAATGCCTCGCCATGTAACTCACTTGTGTGAACTATGGAGAAGGATGAGACGGGGGTATGCACATTTAGGATCGGCGGAGCTTCCATTGCGGTGGAACGTAAGCGAGATTCAAGGGCAGCGATAGCAGATGGGAGGCTTATATCTTACTCTGAGCATTCAAATACCAACCGTAAGTCCTGGCGCACTCCACCACGGATACCTTCCGTCGGGAGCCGGACAAGGGGAGACGACATCCTGACAGACGCCCACGCCGTTGTCCATTGCGCTCCACGTGACCGTGCAAGCAGCATTTTGGCTCGCAAGCCGCCGCCTCGAGTTCTCTCCCAACTCGCCTGCTCGTCCGAGTGAAACACAGCCGACCAAGGATCTCAAGGAAGTGAGGTCGTACAGAACAATCACCAACCAAAATGTCTGATCCATCATCTCGTCCCAAGGCATGGCCCTTGGCTGATGCTCAGCTCAACGACCAGGTAAGTTTTCGCCTGCAGAGCCCGCTCAATATTCACTGATGACTTTGCTCAATCCAGATATTGGATCTGGTCGAGAGGGCTTCTCAGTTCAAGCAGTTGAAGAAGGGTGCCAACGAAGGTGCGAAGCCCCCACCCGGATGTTATAATCTCGCCTAACTCCTTCTGCCTCAGCTACGAAAACTCTCAACCGCGGTATTTCGGAGGTCATCATCCTGACCGCCGACACGGAGCCTCTGGAGATTCTGCTGCATCTCCCTTTGTTGTGCGAAGAGAAGGCGAGACCTTCTCACTGCCTACGTTATTCTCACGGCGCTGATTCCGTCGCAGAACGTCCCGTACGTCTTCGTCGCGTCAAAGGCGGCCCTTGGTCGTGCTTGTGGTGTTTCTAGGCCTGTGATCGCCGCCAGCATCACGAACAACGAGAACAAGGAGCTGCAAAGTCAGATAAAGACCATCAAGCGTGCTATTGACAAGCTTATGGTCTAATAAGAGTCCATCCTGTCGTTTGCTGTCTTGTAATTCCAGCCCCACATGTATGGTGAATACATTCATGACCGACCACACAACGCAGCTCTCGCAGATAGGACAACCTACAAATTACTGCACTGAGTATCTCAGTGCAACCAGTCATTCTTTGCATGGCCTATCATTCAGGATCGGAAAGAGAAGCTCATTGATACACACCGGCGAGAAAAAATACACAGCAACCAATAACTCTGGATATCACTAGATCTCGCTACTTCGGTATATTCTCTCGTGCTTGCTGCTTTACTCGCCGCCTGGTATCAAAGTCAGTTATACATCCTGAACACAAAGCAGCGGCGGACGTACTCGTAGGCTACTCTGTCGTTCCTATGGATAAACGTTGATCTCGGCTGAGCGGTGAGCGACATAGGACATTACGCACTTGAACATGGTATACGCATCACTCTGAGCGGGATCATTCACGTTCGGATCGTTGAGCAGATCTTGAATGCCCAGAAGCACCTATACGTACGTGAGCTAGCAGCAACTCGTGAGTAGCGATAGCATAAGCGAAGACCTACCTGTTTGATGGTGATGGCGGGCTTCCACGACTTCTCCTCATCAAGAATCGACAGACAGACAGTGCCAGATGGGTAGACGTTCGGATGGAAGAGCGGCGGTGTGAATTTGCCTACGTCAGGTGAGCATCCTCGCTGCCTGGCAGAACATACGCTCCTCACATTTCGGAGGTTTCGACGGATAGTCTGGTTCCAAAGTAAATTCGTGCGTCATCGCCAACGTAAAATGCAGGAAGTACCTTCGGGGAAGATCATCATGAGTTTATACACACCGCCTTCCCAAGGCGTCTGCATTCGCCCGACATATGTCAAACATCATCCAAAAATGCGGCAATCATACCAGGACGCACCCCCTGTTTACCCGGAATACCAACTTCCCACTCCAGTAGGTTCATGGAGCCGTCCGCGGCTTTGGTGGGCTTGGCGTAGAATCCCTACGTGCGGTGCGCAGTCAGACTTTGCCCGAGGCGACTCAGACATTCCCGCGTACGAATGGATGGTCTTTACGCCACTGTTTGCGTTCTTCGGCTAGACGAGCCCTGCAGATGCCGGACATGATTCTCCGAGAAGCTGAGGATGAAAGGAAGAGATGTGGGGATAAGGGAATGAACGCGTTCAAGGTGAAGCTGCGAATGAGGCTGGAGCCGCAGGACGATCGCACTTGGGCGCCTCGACGCGATCAGCACTGTGCTTAGTCATCGACGCGTCTCCGCCGACCATCGACGCGTTTGAATGCTGCTCGAGTTTCCCAGTGCCGCGATCACAAAGCGTCGAGGGAAACAAAGAGGCAAGGTAACCGCCGTCGCTGTCTCTGACGGCGAGGAGATCCTCTGGCTCGACATTTCCCGGCGACGTGCAACAACTCAGGTCCTCGGTCAACGCGAATAACGCCACCGACAGCATCCTGCCACGGCACTTTTGGCTTAGGCCGGCATCAACATCAAATCATCGCTCGCCGCGGCGGGTCGACGGCGAACGGAGATTCGATTCCTGGTCAAACTCAGTTCGTCCGAGAACAGCCTTATCAGAGTTCGAGCGAGTCTGTAGCCGCACGAGCCACCGAGTCACAGAAGTGCTTCAGGCCGCTACCAAGCCCGACCCGGCTGGTTCCCAGCACCACCTTCTTGTTACACACGGCTTTCGTTCATCCTAGCGCGCTGCTCTGCGCGGTTTCGACATGTAGAAGGCAGCCGATAGGCTCTTCTAGCAAGCTGGACAGACCCGGCGCCCAGTGGCATTCATCAACAATGTACGTATCCTGCCATGCTCCTTCCGCCGACACTTCCGGAGTATATAACGTTCGGAGCACCCTGCTCCAAGATCATGCGGATGCTCACACACCTGGCCCTTCCAGCGTACACACGTCGTTTGCGATTCAGATGGTCTCGAACCCTTCCGAGGACTACGACGACGACACCGAATCAACGATGTCTGATGTGCGGAGCGGCAGTCCCGCACCTTCCCTCTACTCCTTCACTTCCTCTGTGGATGAGCGATTCATTGTGAGTGTTGCCCTTTGATCGTTGACCATGATTATCAACACATGATGGCACAGTTGCGTACCATCTACGGTCGTATATTGAACAGCCAAAATGACGTAGGTTCACGACGCAGCCGCATCGCATGACCTCACTGACCCGACCATAGACATACTTCCTTCCTGCGGTGAGGATACACTTTGGCATATGCTGCTAGGTCAGCAAATGACACTCAGATTTGTCGCCGAAATCAAGGACCATGAAGAACACAGGCGGCTTGATGTCCAGCACCATCAATACACATTGATGCTCGGTAGGCTGTATCCTGCACCTGACTTGGTGTGGCGGGCGTTGAGGCCCCGTCCCGACCGTCGACCTGTCGTACTCGACCTCGGTACTGGCAGTGGAAGCTGGCGAGTGCGCTCTGCACCCCTAAAGTGTAGACTGATCCGACAGCTCGCACAGGGCAATAGATATGGCCCGAGAGTTCCCTCATTGCGATGTGGTCGGGATTGACTTAGTGCCGCCAAGAATAGACGGGTGTGTAACATCTAAGTCTAGGCTACGTCCGCTGAATAGTTTCCTGCAGCAAACTACCTAGTAACTGCCGGTGAGGATGCCTTATGAATGTTGCAGGTCTGCCTGCTGAATGTTCATTAGGTTCGAGATCGACGATGTGGGTTCAGCATTTGCGCGAGGTGGCCCACACTGAATGGACTCTGCAGGCAAATCTTGGATTCCCCCACTATATGGAAACTTTTGATGTTGTACACGCTCGCGCCGTTTCGGCAGGAGTGAGGTCTCTCTCGGATGCTTCTCCCGCATCTACTGATTAGCCGTGTACAAGATCCGCGACTTTCCTGCGCTGCTTCGTGAACTAGCGGGAACGCTCCGGCCTGGAGGTGTATTGCTTCTAGGGGATGGCGAGCAGCAACTGTACGATGAGAACCAGAAACCTATGGCCTTCACGGACCCAGATGCACCTGGGACGTCCTGGCTTCACAGGGTTTTCTTCGCAACATACAATGCGATGAAGAATCGCGGGGGAAACATCGATTCGCCGTCGATGAGCCCTACATGGCTGCGGGCCATCGACACGTTGACAGATGTCGGATGGCACAAAGAATTCATTCCCATAGGGCCTTGGATATACGGTGAGCCCTCCTCCATATCTCCCGCGGATTTGCCGTCGCTTACCTCGAGCTAGAGGACGAGCGCGAGCGCGTTCTATCCGAGCTGTGCCGCGAGAATTGCCTGCGGTACATTTCAACCCTAGCACCGCTCCTTCTCAGGTGAGGCTCCCGTTCTAGCCCCAGTCGCTAATACAGACGGAGCCCCGGCTGATCGTCCCCCGATAGCGAGGGGTATCTCCCAGAAAGTGTAGATCAGATGTGTCGAGAAGCCACTGCGGAACTGCGTGAGCTTCGCACGCGTATCTACACTCGCTGGAATTTTGCATGGGCTGTGAAAAGGCCTCCGGTCACCTCTAGTGCCAACAACGTGGAACACTAGTTCGGAGGAGGAAAGGTACGGGTTCTCTGTAGAGTGATGTCGCCGTATGTGTGGGCATACCGTACTTTGCGGTATGTGGCCCATGCATGGTTCGTCATTGTATCGATACTGTGACACTGACGTTCGTTATAGTTGGCACACTCCACGCATTGTCCTATATTTATTCCTATCTCGCTGTCATGTTGTTGCGTATGTTATCGTTGTATGGTCGTCTTAATTGGTACTGCCACATCAGTCTTATCTCTATGATTTCGTGACGCGTACGCCAAGCGTAGCCTGTATGGTACACATGAGCCGAATAGGAACATAGCGTTGGCAACTCTGTCATGCACAATACATCGTGCTACATCGGTAGACTTAATCTTCGTAGGTTACTGAAGGCTTGAAGATCTGTACCAGGTCTGGGGCCGCCTCATTCATTCATCCTTACTCATAGAACGTTCTGAGTCCAGACACACGCTCAAGACACAGACAATACGAAGTAGCATGGCGCGGCGGTCAAGCCTGGGTGACATTGCTGTGTATAATTGACTTCAAGGTCAGCGTAAATCATTCGCCGAGCTCAGCGATAGCAACTTGTAGAGTAAGTAGTCAAACTGTGTCAGCGTATATGCGAATCTTCCATGACTGTATGAGATGGCCCTGACAGGGCACAGAGCCGAGTACTAAGGAGTAGTCCGAGTCCTACTTCAACTCGAGCCTGCTTGTGGGCCTAAGCGCCGATCGCGACAGATGGTGGATGCACGTGCCGACGCGTGTCGCTTGGACTTGGGACGCGTCTGGCCGCGTCATCTCCTCCTTCACGTCCTCTTGTCCTCCCACCATGAACTCATTCGCAGATCGCTTCTCGTCTACTGGAACCGCGGCGGAGCTGCGAAGAGTTAAAGAATATGTAGCAGACGACGAAGACCTAGGCGACTCGATGTGGGGGTCAGAAGCAGGCTTTGGTGCCATTGCGCACGGCGCGCCCAACTTCACGGTCCCGGACGTTCCGGACGTCAGTCACGATGTTTCTTCAACATAGCTTAGGCTGAGCTGATGCATTCTTTAGCCGGCCGCGTTTCTGAGACTGCACACAGACGACCACGCTGACCCGTCCTGCAGGATCAAGATCAAGCACGGAACGACAACGCTCGCATTCAGATATAAGGGCGGTGTCATTGTAGCGGTAGACTCGCGAGCTACTGCAGGGAGCTACGTCGGTTCGTGTCGTATAAACTCCTGTCAATGGGGTATTGCTTGACACCTTGTCTAGCATCTGGGACGGTCAAGAAGGTTATTGAGATCAACCCTTACTTGCTGGGTACCATGGCTGGTGGCGCAGGTACGTACCGTGAACCACTGCTGAACATCCACTCATAAAAGGCCAGCCGACTGTCAGTTCTGGGAGACATACCTTGGTATGCAGTGCCGATTGCATGAGCTCCGCAACCGCGAACGGATCTCTGTGGCTGCTGCAAGCAAGTACCTGAGCAACCTCGTTTATAGCTACAAGGGGATGGGACTGAGCATGGTGGGTTCGTACCCCTACAAGTCAAAAATACGTATGTAACGACAATTTGACGCAGGGTACCATGATCTGTGGCTGGGACAAGACGGTATGTCCCACTCGGAGTCAAACGTGGTGTATGTATGTCATATTGATGGATCCTTCCACAGGGTCCTGCTATCTTTTACGTTGATTCCGATGGTACACGTCTAAAAGGCGATCTCTTTTCGGTCGGTTCTGGCAGCACCTTTGCGTACGGTGTCCTCGACCAGGGTTACCACTGGGACTTGACGGACGACGAGGCTCTTGAGCTTGGCAGGAGGAGCATCTATGCTGCGGGTCACCGCGATGCATTCTCCGGAAATACGATCAATCTATATCACGTCCAACAAGACGGTTGGAAGTTCATCGGTACGCATTGTGACTGTGCTGGCGAGCACATCATCGCTGACCATATCCTACAGGCAACTACGACGTATCGGAAATGCACTACAATGGTCCAACAGGGACTCAAGGCTACGGCTACGGTATTCGCACCGAAGGCCGTTCATCCGCAAACCCTCCGGCATGAGATAGATAGTCGTACTGATGGCCGCACACCGGAGATGTCGATTGTAGCTATTGTAGTTTTGAGAATCATACGAGTCACTTCCTGGCCTCTCCGCCTGTTCCGGCTTTCTGCAGAACACGCAGCGGCGATGTGCATGATCCAGCTAATAATGTTACCGCCAGTACTAGCGCTCGTCAGTAACCAATGGATTGATGTCATGGTGCCAGAACGAAGTGGCGGCGGGCTCGTAGACGCGCGCCTTGCACGCCCTGTACCTTCCCACTCCCACTACCAAGGACCAGTGCCCGATCTTGCCTTGCTTTTACCTTCATGGTTACTGACCTGGAGACATGAAACGACTACTTTCGTTCAATCGTATCGGTGGTTCGAAGAAGGATGTCCCAGCTTCTCCGGTCAATCCCACTAGTTCCGCGCCGGCAGGCCCATCGCACGCGACTGGCTTGCAGCCGAAATATGTACTGCCCCCTCTGCCGCACCCTTGTCCGCACGAGCACATCGCGATTGTTGCGACGGAACGTGGCCTTCTGCTCAGACCGCACTTCTTGAGCGAAACGCACGTGGAGTCGTATATCTGTATCCCATGGGGCAAGAATGCTACCGTTGAGGAGCTTCCGCACGGAGAAGAGTTTGACCACATCGACTGGTCGGAGAGCGTTGTCGTGTATGGGATTGTTGGCATCCTGACCTTGTTCACTGGTATTTGCATAGTAAGCCTTATCATGTCGCACGTCGTTTGACTATTGCCCAGCATCGTACTTGCTCGTCATAACCGCGCGGACGGAGGTCGGACACTGTGAGCTTCTCGTCAGCGCTGTGCCGCACCACTACTCATCCTACTGTAGTATTTGACCCTAGGCACGCTGTGTACAGCGTCAAGGGTATCACGTCCATACCGCTCATCGAGGATCGCGCGCGAACTATACTGTCCTCCCTCTCAGCTCGCAATAAGGCGGACGCGCACATATCTCTGTCACCGCCTTCTCCTCAGCCCGACGCACCTTCCGTTGATGTAGAGCTGCTGCAGGCATCCGAACGGACGCCTGCAGAGACACTATTCTCCGCCAACTCCGTCATGTCCCCCAGTAATGCCAAGGCAGGAGGCACCTCTCCTCGCGTGACGTTTGCGCTGGAGCCAAGTGTCAAGATCATGACCCCACAAACATCCAATGGCTTTGAGACACTGCAGGAAGGGAAGGAGGACGGTGCACCTCCCTCACCTTCGTCATCCGTGACGTCTGTTGCATCCTCTGCAGCGTCTGCTTCGTCCAAGTTCTCAGTGAATACCGACACGGTTGTGAAGACTTTGGCAGCACGTCTTTCATTTTGGAATCGACTCTCCAAGAGGTCTCTCAATGCAGATTCTTCTGAGCAACCAGGTGCATCCAACGAGCCCAAGGAAGATGCGGAAACCAGCGCAGGCAAAGATCATGCGCGGCTCTCCTTGGACGCGATGATGAAGGAGAACAACGAAGAACCCGCACAAATCGTGGAGTCCATACTGCAGACAGCCGCGCCTGCGCCTGCGACTCAGGAGGAAAAGCGCAGCGAGCTTGAGGACAAGGTCCTCCGCGAGGTCATACGAGAGTACACAAAGGGCGGCATGTACTTTGCCTACGCATTTGGTGCGGACTGTTCCCTGTGCACACGCACGGCTCAATACAGAACCATCCTAGATATCACTAGGTCTCTGCAACATAAACACGACATGATCGCTCGGTCAAAGATCGAGCAGGATCAACAAGCCAAGGCTGAAGACAGAACCGTCGGCCCAATTGGCGAGAAGGTTGATGTCCTCGCCGAGCCTGCCCCTACCTTGCCCCTCTGGCGCAGGGTGGATCGACAATTCTGGTGGAATGAATGGCTCTCAAAGCCATTCATCGACGCCGGGGTAATTGTAATGGTGCGCCTCTGTAGTTCCAACACGCTAATTTGAGTGGTGTAGGTACATCCGTACGTCCTGCCTATCATGCAGGGGTACTATCAGATCGCTGCGTTCCACGTCCCTCGTGAACCTGTGGCATCGGAAGAGGGCGACGCAGCTCTTGTGGATTACATCTTGGTTTCCAGGAGGTCAAGAGATCGAGCGGGCTTGCGATATCAACGCAGGGGAATCGATGATGATGCCAATGTTGCCAACTTCGTTGAGACCGAAACAATCATGCGTGTTGAGGTCAGTCATGTCTGTGAAGTCGTGGTTTTTCAGTTGACATACTTCTTGTGCGTCACACCAGCGCGAAGGCTTCTCGAACGTCTTCTCCCACGTTCAAATACGTGGATCCAGTAAGAGTCTGACATCGGCAAGTCGCATCGTTGTTGATCCAGGGTAGTTCCTCTCTATTGGAAGCAGGAAGGATACAGCCTCAAACCCGCCCCTCAACTTGCCTCCGATAGGACACACGATCAGATGCTTGATGCTATCCGACGGCATTTCAGGAAGACCGTGTCCGCGTATGGCCCTCATGTGCGTCTGGGTGCATTGTACATGCTCAAGCTGGCGCTCATATCCGCTGTAGACCATTGTTAATCTTGCTGAGCAACATGGCAAGGAAGCTCCTGTCACTAACGCTTACCGTGACTACGTGAAGGAGCTCGATGACAAGCAAATACAGTAAGAAGTTCCGCATCCTCCTGTCAACGGTGTATGTCTTAGTGTGCGACAGGTACAATGCGTACGACTTCCACGCGGAGACCAAGGGCATGAAGTAGGTCAGACGTCCACCCGTCCGTGACTTGCACTGACCATGCTGTGCAGGTACGAGAACATATCCAAGCTCATAACGCAGCTGGAGCGCGTGTTCGAGAACCAGGGGTATATGATCAATCCTTCGCTTTCATTAGGCGTCTGTCCTGACTTCACCGCCTCTGCAGTTATTTCTGGATCTCGAACGACACTATCATGTCGCGTCAAAATGGTGTGTATCGGGTGAACTGTATCGATTGCTTAGATCGGACGAATGTGGTGGAGGCAGGTGCTACTCAATCCCACCAGATGCGACATCTACTAACGCCTGTGGCAATGCAGTCTGCCTTCGCGCGCCATGTCTTGAATCGTCAACTCGGTGCAGTGGCACTGTTGGACCCGTCAGAAGATAGAGCGACGAGAACAGAGACTGACATAGTGTTCAATGATGGTCAGTAGGTTTATGGCCCTTGATGGTTTCTTCATGCTCAAGTTTGAGGCTAGTCTGGGCGAACAACGGCGACGCAATCAGTCGCGAATAGTGAGTGCCGCACAATGTTCGCTCGCGTCTGTTTGACCATGTCCATCTGTCAGCGCTGGAACTTCTGCACTAAAGGCTGGTCTCAACAAAACACTGTTCATCACGGCTTCTCATGTCATTTGCAGGGAGACTACACAAGAACAGGCAAACGGGACCTCACTGGTATGCTTAACGATGGAGTCAACTCGCTGGCGAGGTGATCATTTCTCGAACACGATGCATCATGACGCTGACTCGGGGCCAATAACAGGATGTACGCCTCGACCTTCGCAGACTGGTTCAGCCAAGCGGTGATCGACTTCATGCTCGGGAACCGCACAATATCCGTCTTCTCGGAATTCCTCAACAAGCTGCAGTCGAGCGACCCGCGCGACCTCATACGCATCTCGAAGATCCGTGCGGATGCGATTGCAACGTGTGTATCGCGCGTGTTGCCTGAGGGCGAGCGCTTGTTGTCCGGTTGGACGGTC
The DNA here is from genome assembly GCA_029783445.1 of Fomitopsis palustris. NCBI lineage: Eukaryota > Fungi > Basidiomycota > Agaricomycetes > Polyporales > Fomitopsidaceae > Fomitopsis > Fomitopsis palustris. The sequence continues at coordinate 758,500 of JARAOQ010000005.1, forward strand.
TTCTCACCAACCGAGTTGAACGCAAGAGTGGGGGATAAGTTCGAGGAGAAAGTGCTGCTATTGGTTGGTGTAGTGCATTTACGTCCTGGATGTGCAAACTGACAGCAGAATGAAGACTATGCAGGCTCTATATATTATAGTGAGCTGTATGGCACAGCCCATGTTGCTTTCGTTTAACAAAAATTGCAGAGTTATGATTATACCCTGGAGAAAGTGAAGTTGTATACCCGCGTACCGCTGAAAGACATAGAGAAGATCACAAAGGGTAGGTCATTCGTCTCTTCTTCGGAGCTCGCTGATCGCAGTCATTTCAGGCGCCTACATTTTGTCACCATTAGAAGAAGCAAGCCGCGATCCTGAACAGAATTTCGGCTTCATCATCACCTGGCGCAATGTAGACCTAGACACTCGTGTTACAAGCTATTCATTCCGCAACAGCCTCGACCTCTCCCTTTCTGCGCCCACAGTGTCGGAGTTTCCGTCTCTTCCATCCACCTTGTCAAAACGAATGAGCGCTCCGTTGCCCCAGGGGATAGTGTCCTCGCTACTCACAAAGACAGCCCCCATAGACGACGGTGAAACATCCTTCGCTGCTTTCAAGATGCTACCCATCGATCCGACGCGCGCGCGTCGTGATACAGGCAGCTTCATTGAGCCCGCAGACGAGCTATCGGCGGCGAAAAACTGCAAGCAAGCGGCCGACCTTATTGTGGATACGATCCGGCAGGCATGCGTCGATGTCAACGGCGCGCTTGGCGATGACTTTGTGGTTGAAGAAGACATCGTGAGGTATGTATCGTGGCCACCCTGACGGACCCTGCGCTCACTGCGCATATACAGCCTGGCAGATGCACAACGCATGACAAGCGTGTATGCTAAAATGGAATATGGCGTGAAGAGACTACTGTGGCTGGGCGGCTCATGAGTGTGCTCATCGCCATTGTGGAGAGATACTAGTGGAGACCACTGACGATGGACGGGATGGTATATTTTATCGGACGGCTATGTAGCTGTATTACACGGACATTTGTGGCCTGTCATATGTGACCGCCTTTCATGACGGGTGCTTTCGAGGCTGAGCGATGCGGCGGCACTGTACTCGAGTGGTTATGTCAGCAGAGGGAGCAAGGCTTCGGTGGGCGTCTGAAGTAACTCAGTCAGGTCGCTAGCTTGCATCCAGCACGCCGGCGGGGTCAGACCCTGCAGAGCAGCTCGCAGCCAAGTCTCCAGGCAGAAGACTTGCTTTCCTAGCCGTGCTTCCCAACATCCGGTGGGTTCTGCTCCCCAGCCTCCTTGTATCCATGCCGTGCTGCCACAACTACGCCCGTCCTGTGAGCTGACGCATTCCATTCCCAGGTAATCCTCGTGCCGTGCATGCACCGGCAGGCTCTGTGTCTTTAAACTATATTTGAGACCTCGACATCGTCTCCACTTCCTCAACTCGCTATGGCGACCCCACACTCGTTACCCTCTACGTCTCATCGCACAAGCATCCAACTGCCCTTCGCACCGACCCCAAGTCCCACCCAGCAAAGGTTCTCAATCAATATGCCTCGACCTGCCAGCGGGAGTATTACGAGTAGCATACCGCCGAGCCGTCCGAACTCAACCGAGCTGTTGCGCTCGCGGTCAACGCACGGCGTTGGTCACATTGGCGAGTCTGGAGTGCCATCCTCAGGTCTGCCTTCATCCGTGTCTACTCCCCACCTCCAGCTCCGTCCGCCTGTACATACTTCATCTCATGTGGGAGGCATACTCCCTCCTGCATCTTTCTTCCACCCCTCGCGCCCTGGTTACCCTCCAGCGTCTCCCACAGCACCGCACATTCACCGATCGAGTATTGGCTCTGCAGTATCCTCCGACTTGCCTCTCATTATGGACCATGTGCGTCTCAGTCGACTTTCCGAAGACAACGATGCCTCCGAAGCTACCGACAGCGTTGGGCATTCCACTCAAGACGCGAACCTAGTGTTGCGGGCAGCGACTGTCAAAGCAAGTCGGGAACCGCTTCTCCCGATTGGACCTGGGACCCCGAAGCGACCGGCTGTGAACATACAAACTACCCCATACGGGACGCACGACGGGAGCCTTAGCCCTGGTGGTATGCTCCGAGGCAGCTTCGAGAAGATTTTCAAGCGCGGGGCAAGCACCGACGGACGGCGCACCTCGGGGCATCCGAGCCCAGTCAGCCCACTTGGCCTTACCGTCCCCCAGACAAGCGCACGGACAGGCCAGGCGTCACCCATCTCGCCCGCGACGGCGGCTCGGATGACATTCGAGCTCAACGTGCAGACGCGGCGTAAGCCAAGCCCCTCGCCACCACCCGATTCTGCGTCCTCTCACTCCCTGGACTTCAACCCCAACCCTCCAAACATCAGCCCACCGCTTATTGCGACACCTGTGGTGGATGCTCGTACGGGGAAGTTCGTGCGAAATTGGCAGCGACATCCATCAAGGAACCGTTTTTTCCTCAATGGGCATCTCCTCACAGGAGGAGACGCCCCTTGGGCGTTCGTCGCGTCGCTGACCGTAGTGCTCGGTATTACCGGCACATGGTTCGGGACGACGTGCGTGTGGTGGTGGCAACATGAGAGCCCCGCAGTGGCGATTATTGGCGCGTACATGTGTCTGCTGACAATATCCAGCATGGCCGCTACGGTGAGTAGCATATGCAGGACGATGGACGCGCGGCAATCGTTCAGTCGCTAACGCGCAGTTTGCTATGTAGGCATTCAGAGATCCCGGAATTCTACCGAGAAATTTGGACCCTGACCCGCCATACGATGTAGAGGCCTCATCCGAGAGCGTCCGTGTACCTTTACCGCGCGACATTCGGATTCGTTCGGAGACGTGCGTCGTTGCTTAGTAGAGAGAGGGAATTGCTAATTTTCCTGACCTTCAGAGTGCGCACAAAGTATTGCCAAACGTGCAGAACATACCGACCGCCGCGATCGAGTCACTGTAAAATGGTATGTGATTGCAGAGCGTCATCGGACAGGTTGCTGATCCGCTGTGTCTAGTGCGATAACTGCGTGGAAGGCTGCGATCATCACTGCCAATGGGTCAACAACTGTGTAGGGAAACGCAACTACACCACTTTTTTCACCTTCTTGACGTCTGCTGTGAGTACCCTTGTGTCATAGTTCTCGCAGATATGGCTTCACACGTCGTACTGCCATGTCGAGACATATTAGACGCTGTCATACTGACTTGTTGCGTACCGCCACTGGCGTAGGTTGCAACCTTGATCCTCGTGATCTGCACAACCGCCATTCACTTGTACCTCCTTACCCGCGCACCCTTCCGGTTAGATTTTCGCAAGGCACTGCAGACGTCAGACGGATCGGGGAGCGCGACAGCATTCGTGATGTCTATATTGGTGATATGGCCCGTCATGGCACTGTGGCTGTACCATGCTCGGGTAAGTAGGGCTCTCGCTACCCAGGGCTGGTCTGTGCAAGTACTGATGGATCTATGTCGGCCGAATGATAGTTGTTACTACTGAATGTCACGACGATTGAACAGGTGCGTCAGGCTATGCATACCTGTGATCGCGACGGCGCTGATCATGGTCGTATAGATACGCAACCAAGCGCACAAGTCGCTGTTCACGGGGCCCGCCCCTGCGAACCCGTTCTCGCATGGCTCCTGGCGACGAAACCTCATGTATGTGCTGTGTCGACCTGAAGGGTACTCATGGCTAGACCCAGCGGGGGTGGCGACTGAGGATAGGCGGGAGGTAAATCCCGGGCTACTGCGCGATGCGGAAGGCGGAAGCGCAGCAGGTGATGCATGGACGGAGGCGATGGAGGAGGGCAGAGGTGTGAAGGCGCAGTGACATATGGTATGAGTTTTACTAGATGCATATATCGATATCCATGGATGATTAGGTTCGCCCTGCAGTTCTGTGATAGGTATTATACGGTACATTATTCTCTGTATTATGGTAGCTTTCGACTCTTGGTGTCGGACGATATGGCCGGTGTGTGTGCGCTCGACGGCTTCTATTCTCTTCTGTTCTCGATTGGCAACACGACGCGTTCGCTTGGTAGGATGCTTCTCGGTGCCTGATGAATGGGTCACGTACGCGTCCGTCGGCGATGCTTTGTAGAGTTGAAGGAAGAGGATATCAGAGAATGTGTGTCCCGAGCGATCCGACGGAACGGACGAACACGTTGTTTAGCAGGGACATCCGTTTCGAGGGAGGGTCTCAACACCTGGATGAGTCAATCTGGTGCCTGGACAGCGTCTAAACCGTTCTGGGAATGATAAACGCCGGACATAATTGAGTGTTGCGATCAAGGGTGGAGGGAGTTCGGTGCTCGATGCGTCGTGGAAGGTAATCGGGATAGGAGCTTATGGTACGGTGAGACTCGACGCACGGAGACATTCTGATAACAGAAGGCGGTGTAAAATTTCTGGGGCATGAACGGTCAGCATGCGGGCAATGTACGTACTGTGTCGCAGGCCAGGAAGGGGCCGCCGCGCGAGGGTGAGGATGGGCGCAGACAGAGCAAATGTGCTGGGATCAGAGTCGGGCGAGCGGTGGGGAGCCAAATGCGGTGGCGACGGTGGCGCGGGGACTCGTCGGCGGCGGTGATGGATCGGGCAGTGGGCCCAGTGGCGTGCAGCGCGGAGGCTGGGTTGATGTGGTGATGACCAACATGCGGGACCCAAGATTGGGCGATGCGATCGCATGATGACATGGCCCGACGGCGCGGAACCGCAGCTCACCTAATCGCCGCTAACATCGCGCACCCGCAGCGGACCTCGCCCCGGGGGCCCGCTGCTGCCAGCTGGGTGCGCGGACCTGAGAGAGGGGCGGGAGGGGCGGGCCAAGCGTGCGAGGCGCGGAGAAACAGGGCCGGGGCAGCGCGAGGAGGTGTGCGCGCCATTCGGAATTGGCCAGTGGTCTGCACGCGGACACGCGGACGCCGCGCTCCCATATCGGGCACAACGATCGTCCACCAGGCGTGCGACTCGGCATCTCTCGGCACCAACCACCAGATGACGTAGGGCCAAATGAAAGGCACCTCACGTGGGGGCGCTGAGTTTGAAAGATGGGTTGAGCTTGAAACGGCAGCCGGTGAGCGCGTTCGGCATCGCGACGCCCCCTCCCACCAGACACGACTGCGGCAGCCTGCCAGACAGCGAGCAGCGCAATCCAGCGTCGACGGACGTCGAGCACGGCCTCTAGGTGCGTCTGTATGCGCATGCGGGCAGCGCGCGGAGGCAGCGGAGGCTAATTGGGGCGCTGGGCAGGCTCAGGTAGTGGCAGCAGGCGAGGATAATAATCTCTGACATTTATAATCTGGCATGGACCCTAGCCCGAAGCCGGCCAGTGCCCCTCCCCACAACTCTAACAACACCCACGACGGCGCTGATACGCACCAGCCAAAGCCGAGGAAGTCGCGGAACAAGCAGCCCTCCGCACGCCCTCGCACAACTGACCCCCCGGACAACCCGGACGGCCGCAGTAGTGCGTCTTTCACTTTCCACTTCCTTTCTCCGCACCAACCGCCATCTCTCCCAGCGTCCCGCCTTTCCAACGTCCGCGACCAGCCCGAGCGCGACGCGCCTCGCTTCACCGCTCACCTTCAGCCCTATCCCGGGCCCGCCTCCCCCGCCTACGTGATGAACCCCTCCTACCCCGTCAACGGCAATCCTTATCCCTCTTCGCCGTCGCCTTTCCACCAGCCACCCGCCGCCCCTTCCCCGGCCAACGGCCAAAGCCCTCATGTTCCCTCTGGGATGCCGAATCATGTTACTCACTACTCTTATGCTCTTCATCACCCCACATACCCACAGCATGGTTATCCTTCATACCCTTCCTACCCGTCCTCGGGTATGATGCACATATATAACAGCCCACCGTCCAGCCATCCCGAGGGCGGCGCGCGCAGTCCCGCCATGCCGTCACCTGTCCCGCCCTCCGCGTCCGCCGTGGGCACTAAGCGTAAAAGGAAGTCTTCCGATCCTCTTTTACGTTCCAGGGCATCTAATCAAGTTGATCCAATAGATTCCAGCGGCGACATCGCGCGTACCTCTTCTACTCAGGGTTCCTCGACTACTGTCGTCGACACCAAGAAGCGCACCAAGACTCAGCGCGCATGCGACAGTTGCCGGAGTCGCAAGATCAGGTTGGTGTTGTATCCTCCCCGCCACCCTACTGGTTTCCCCTCGGCCGGTTGCCCTTCGCGCCATGTTGTATCTATTTCATACCCTATACGGTCTCCTCGAGCGGGCTGACGCCCTTATCCATTTTACAGATGTGACGTCCTGCCCGACAGCGACCCGCCAATATGCCAGCATTGCAAGCAATACGGCTTCGAATGCACATTCTTCCTCCCAATTACCGAGACTCGGTTCAAGAAGAAGAAAATGGAAGAAGAGGCGGCTGCGGCTGCGGCTGAGAAGGACAAGGAAGGTGAGCGGAGCACACATTCGCCACAAGCCGAGAGTAGTGGGAAGCGTGCAGATGTGAAGGTATATGGTGAGTAGCCCAGCACCGTACGCGATCTCATACGATCTCAACACACACGTAGGGCCGACATCTGCGACCTACATGCTACACTCGCAGGCGATGCTTCAGTCGCGCGCGTACGAGTCATTCGATATGCGGTACCATCACTCCTGGGATGTGAGCGCGGGGGGCGACGGCGTTATTCGCGTGCATGAACCTCAGCAAGGCGAGCTGCAACTTGCGCTGCCAAAGCCAATTGACCTACAGATAGAGCGGGACGTCCTCGAGAAGCTCGTGAACGCGTATTTCGTTGACGTCGCGCCCCTGCTCCCCGTCGTGACACGCGAAGAATTCATCGACAGCAGCCCTCCACCTCCTGTGCTGTTATACGCGGTCTGTCTTGTCGCCGCCGCCAGCCGTGATGTGCCTCAGAACGTCTACGACTCGTTACGATACGCCGTGAATACTCTCATCAAAGCGGAGGATGTCATGAGCACGGCGTCGACGGTCAACATACAAGCCTTGTTGATCCTGGCAATGTGTGGTGACTGCCACTCTCAGTTTGTGCCTAACGCCCTCTCTGCCCTGTGGATCCGTCTCGGATCCGCCATCCGAATGGTGCGTATCTCGTGCAGGAATCCGCTGGCATTAGGCTGACTATATGCGTCATCTCTATAGGCACAGGATCTCGGCTTCCACCGCGCAGAGTCGGTTAAGCAGAACCTTGAGCTTCGGCGACGTTTGTGGGGCATCTGTGTGATAAGTGACCGATGGTAGGCTTCCTCCAGCTTCCGATGTAACCTTCGTTGCCTGGACACTGATTGCATGTTCTAGGATAAGCCTCACGTACGGCCACCCGTTCATGATTGACGTTCAAGACTGCGACGCGCGTCTACCGTCATCTGGCGACCCCAACGACAGATACCTCGACGAGCTCGTCCGTCTGAGCGTCATTCTGGGCAAGGTGATGAAGACAATATACACGTAAATGCTGCAGTGCTTCCTTAGTGACCAGCGTCGGATTGTCGGTACTAATCATTATGCAGGCCTGCCGGATTGACTGTTGCTACCGATGAACAACTCCAAGCGTTACTGGCCGAGATTGATGCATGGAAGGCTAAGCTCCCCGAAGACCTCAGCTTCCATGGCCCCGACACTCCTCGGAACGCTGGTGCGTGATTGCGATCCTTTTTCTAGAGTGTTTCATAACGCGACTGCTGCCTCCCCGTCAGGTCTGCTGTTCATGTTTTACGTCTGCGTAAATATCCTGTTCTGGCGGGTGTTCATGCGGATATCATACGCGTGCCCCGCACATCTCAAGTTCGCCCTTAGCGTGGAGAAGTGGACGGAACTCGTGCAGTTGTCCAGGCAGGTCATTGACTGGCTGGACGCGCATGAGCGGCTGTACGACGTCTGGCTTTTGGTCGCTTATTGCGCAACATCGTGCGCTCTGGTGCAGGTGCGTTACATGTTCGTCGTATGTTGCTCCCGCTAATTACGATATAACATGTAGTATCATACATGGGCGAGGCGACGTGATCCCGAGGCCCAGGTGAAGCTGAAGAAGCTCCGTGACTGCATACGCAAGTGGGAGGCGTCTCTCTCGCCTGACCATATGTCGGCACGTCGAAAGGCCCGTCTACAAACGCTCGCGGACTACTCTGTGCTTCGTTTGCTGACACCTCCATCCTTATATAGACGGCGGAGATCATTGCGCTCCTATACGAGGCAACGCAGGGTCAGCAGGACCCTGCTGTGCTCCCGGCGTTGAACCCGACGAGCGGTGTTCGCGGAAAACCACCGCTTACAGACAGCCTCGTCTTCAAAAAGGACCCTTCACGGCCTGGTGGAGGCGTCTTTGTCGCGCACACGAAACCGAAGGACGGTGAGGTCGACGAACATCTTCCGGAGGGTACGATTATTAGCGGGGATGGCAACGAAGGTGAGACGCCTGCGGTTGCGGTGTTGGGCGGTGGATCAGGCGATAACCTTGCCGCCTCGTCCGTCTCTCCCTCTGGTTATCCGGCGTGGTCGTCTGCGTCGGCAGCCAGGAGATCGGGACAGGGCCAGCAGCCTCCACAGCCGCAGGTGCCTTCGCAGCAACAGCCAGAGCAAATGCAACAAGACGCGCCCATGGTACAGTACCCCCATAGCGACGGGAGCTTCTCAAATGTCAATCCGGTGCTGAACGACCCATCGCTCCCGGGGAACGTGCAGGTCATGAATGTACTGGATGTGCCGCAGGCGTCTAACACGCTCGAGCAATTCGCGATTGCGGACACGGCCTTCATGGAAGGTATTCCAACCAGTATGTTCGAGTGGAGTGAGTGGCATAGGAGGCTTAGCCTATGTAGGTTCACTGTTGCTGACGACCACTATCCTTGTAGACCAATGGGACCACTTCTTTGCTCGTTTCGCACCGCAGCTGCCTCAGTACCAGCAACAACAGGCGCAGCGGAACGACGTCGCTATGCAAAGTGCGTCCTCGCCACAAGCGCAGAGCTCTCAACAACAATACCATTATCCGAGTAATGGCATGTAGCACACGTTATGTTTTAGTGTTTCTGTCTTGGGACCCGGTTGCCTAGGCGGGGTGAGGCATGTAGGCTGAGAGACTTAAAGTACTTTAATCCGCGTTTACTGCACTCCTGCAACGTCGTTTACTCTGTTGGCTATCCTGATCTGTCTGTCTCTATAATGTGTCATCGTTATCGTGATTGCTTTCGAGCTCATTATCCTACACATGGCCCTGACCATCATACAGCCATGCACCGCAGCCATATTATCGGACCTGAACGTTTCAGGTGCGTGTTCTACGATCGCGGATACGGATTGACGTCCCCCTGTATAGGTCCCTGGGTTGAAATAACCCTGACAGGAGGTCGGGTGCTGTGATTTTGGTCCCGCCGGTCAGTTGCCTATCTTTTTGTAACCACCCCCAGGTGTGCAGCCATTGACGATCCTGCTCCGCCTGTTCTAAGGTGGTACTCGGTGGTGTTTTACAGTCGTTATCTGGCTCTTTAGGGCCCCCTTACGTACTGTTCATAGAATCGCTGAGCACAAACCCCTCAATCATGTGAAGCCCGCGACATAGGTCATGAGGGAGGCGACTCGTTCGAAATTATGGCGAGTGTTTCAGCCATCAGCTGTCGTCTCTGCGTGGTGTCTGAAATTATTCCTGACACGTCGACCGACGTTCGGACACGATTTTGCTCGACCAAGCCCAAACCGACGTGATTATGACCGGTATCGAAGCCTCGAGGCTATGCGACGTTATCGGCTACAGCATCTCGCCATTGCCCAACACATCTTTGCAAGGCCAGAACGACGCGGTGATGAGCCATGTCCTGTAGAACCTCGGGTGCTCACGCTAAGATCGAAGCCGCCCGATGTTCTGCCAGCCTCAGGCACAGAGACGTCATCGTAACATCTCCGAGATCTTGTCACCCGACGCCTGCTGCCCGGACGGACGGACCGCTTGAAGCGGTTCGATAGACCGTCGTCGGTCGCCCGTGAATAATATTTCCTACGATGAAGTTCCAAGAGAACGGGAGGGGCCCACTCTCGATTGCGTTCGAGGGTCCGTTTCGCGCTGACACGGATCTCCGTTCCAGGTACAACTCGATGGACCTTGGAGCATTGCGATTACTTCAGGGCCTTGTGAAGAAGAATTGATCAGCCCCATTGAAGCGGCGCAAATTCCTTCACAAGAGTACACAGGGTTTGCTTGCGTGAGACTGACATAACGTTATACTTTAGTCAGCTCATGCAGGAACAATCAGGATGGGGATGCTGATTGGAGGAGAGATACGATACGTGGCTGACTACTCAACGGCTTCTATGCGCTGCAGCATTGTGGTGTGTCCTCGACATCCTACGGAAAGACTCGACACTTCGGAGGATGTAGGGATATAGACGGCAGATGTCTGGGCGACCGTTCATGACTCGCATGGCTCAAACATCATACCTCTTGATGTTCCGGCTGAGCACGCTGATAGTACGTCACATCATGCGAGGCCCAAGCGTCGACTCGGATTTGTCTTCACTAGCATTCCTCCGATTGTGAGTGCGACAGTATAGCGAAAGACCTCGTAAGGATATATGAACGGCGCCGTCTACAGGCAGAAGAACACTATCATACACCGGCGGCCCGCTGTGATGATTATTCCAGGTGAGAGTGCGCCATACCCGCGGTATACCTGCCACACTTATAGTCAGTAGTACTAGTGGTAGTCCAACGGACTGTTGCGCCCGGGCTCAGGCTGATCTCGTGCACTCTACCTCTGGGTGTGCTATATATGGCCCCCTCTTCTCTATATTCTCCCGGTCCCCTGCCACAGGCGCAGAAGTGATTGCCATGATGGGAGTCGAATTGCGCACCCGTCCGGTCTCGTGGGCAATGGATAAGGGCTGATGTTCACAGCCTTGCGGAGAGCTCAGTCGGTCAATGCTCAGCGCTCAGTAGTAAGTGATGATCTCGGCTGCCCGCTCTCCCCGCCTTCGCTGGCGAATGCGCTCACATATGATGTCAGTAGACAAGACACGCGGCACGTTCTGCTGTCGCTGTCATCATCGCGCGACTCGCCGGCTGCTCGTTCCCATGTACTAACGCAAGTTTCACTCGCAGCCAGTAAGTTACGCCCTTCATAACGTTGTATGTCACCGGGACCGAACATCCACCATGATCGCAGTTCTCTGTGTATGGTTGCCTCGAGTCTCCGCCCACCTGTGGATCCGCCTTTCATGATCTGCGGCAAGCACTCAGGCTGTACGACCTATGTATGCAGGCCACAACGGCCGTGAAGAGAGGCACGTCATGAATGCCGCTGTTTTGGAAGCTCCGCTGTACGTGCCCTTGTCTAGACATGCCTTCGACCACTTCTTCGGGCGCGGATGAACAACAGGAATTCATATCTGTGAATAGAGCTCCACGGTCAGGTGGCGTACTATTTGCTGTAGGCAGTGCAGTCACCTTCCATCCTTCACGAAGTCCATCGAATGGATGCCGTCGCATCCTCAGAAGAGACCAAAAGAAGACTAGCCTCATGGTCGTAAGTCGGTCTTGTGATGCACCATCCAGGGCCTCTTTCCCGCTTGTGCGTGGGATAAATTCTAGTACCCTTTGGGTTCTGGCGAACCCGAAGGAGCCCGTCGTGCTGACAGCGAGGAGGGTCATTAACACAAGATCTGAGCTACAAAGGACACATTGCTCAATCACTGGTAATTGTTGCTGATGTTCTCTCACTACAGTGCCCGCACACTCGCTCTGACTCATGCATGCATGAAATACATAGGGATGACATGCATACGCTTGGTGAATTACTTGCCAATGCATAGCACATGTCGTCCGTTGACCATCACAGAAACACCCTGGTACCCTAGGCTACCAATCACCAGTGCCCGCAACGTCGATCCTTACATATGAATGACAGTAGTCAGATTGGTAAGCAGTCGGACTCATGCTCATGCTATGTCGAGGGGCCTAGGCTGCGAACCACACTATAGCGGTGTCCTTCTTCGGTGATACACATATGTTTCCATCTGCGAGGAATGTACATGTTCTGGTTCCGCTACACTTGCCAAGCTGGCGATGGAAACTGTGACCATTGGTCATAGTAGCGATTCCAGAATGTATGGCATGGCGACGCACCGGATATAAGGACATTTCTCAAGTGTAAGGGTTTATGTACCAGACAATGCGCGAATGCACCCGTCGATGCACTCCTTGAACGGGCATATGTAAGCTCTTAGCCGCGCCTCAGGCTGCGGTAAGCAGGCCCAGGACCTACGTCAACGTTTGTAAACGCCGTCAGTACTCTCATCGCACCCCACAGACAGAGGCGGAGCAATTCTCATCATATAAACCCGTCGGGAGGACGGCTCCTGGCTCATTGAAGGGAGCTTGGGGTCTACACGGAGATTGAGCAGACCCTCAGGTATGTCTCTTTGAAGTTGGCTCGGAGGTGAGGAGAAACAATAACTCGTCCCACGCGAGAGCGGGGAAGCGAGAATAGAAGCGCAATGCGTGCAACGGATACGGAACCAGACACTGATAGACGAGGAGCTGGCGAGAAATCCACGGGATAGCGGCAAGCGGTCATTACTGAGGGTGTCATCCACAAAGACAATTGCGTCTTCTATGAGGGTGCTGCTTCACGTCCGGGAAGTGACATCCACGACGTCTCACCTGCACAATATGACATCGACATGTCCGAGAGATAGCACGGTGGTCTGGAAGAGGAATGCATACGCACGTACGGGTACTTGATGTAGGAAACGAGTTGTGGACCCCTCACTATCCTTGAGCTTAGAGGTACAAGCAGCCCGAATGGTTGAGATGGGTGTAACCACGGCTAGCGAACAGGTGGTTCGTTCTTCGCTGAGTTCGCGCAGCGCGAAGCACGGAACCCAGATGACAACGCCCCAGAATTTTGTCTCCGTGGCACCGGCGCCACGCAGACGTGACGGAGTCCGGTGGCACAAGGAGCAGTCACTAATAAACTCTTCCATGTTGGCAAGCAACGTGGGTAAGGCGGCCGCAGTGTCTGGATCCTCGCGGATGGGAATGCAAATTTCTCTGGTCATTGCGTCTCGGGCGTCACGGTGAACGGACGGACGACAAGGAGATACGTACTGCTCTAACAACATGTACGAGGTGTGGAATGGTGACGAGACGATACACATGTATGCTTGTGCACTCGAGCTGTTGGGTGGATTGGGAGCGATTGCTTGAGGACGAGGGATTGTGCCCCCGCGAATTAGCGTATGCGACAATACTCCGACGCCACACTGATCTGTCGTGACGGGAAAGCCTGGTATATCTGTATGCATGAACATCTCCGGCATCGGCGTGGGGTACTGAATTGACGTACCCACACAGGGGGACAATGAACGCGCATTATTGCCATGTCGTTACACGTATGGGTGCCCTTGAACGTTGAATCAACGTATCCGCGTGTCGAGAAGCCAAGTGCCAACCTATTCTCGTTGCGTTCTGCCCGCCTCTGGCTGAGCTCACCTCGCGAGTGCACGTAGCATGCATCAGTCATTCGCACTACTGTCGGTCGTACAGCACACAACTATTCGAGCAACATCCGGCGAAAAGGACTATCGCTCGCAGCGCGCTCTAATTCGTTCCACACTCCGCGCGGCGACGATCGTTGAGCTTGGCACTTCACATCATTCGACGACCGCTCGCACGGATCGAGGGGCGGCCGACTAGCTCACCGGGGCGCCCTACGAGGATCGACAGGCCATTGAGCTGACCGAAGTCGAGGGCGGTTGGTGAGCACAGGCGAGAAACGTGGTGGACGGTAGTTGGGTAGGACTGCGAGGATCTGAATCTGCGGCGCGGGGCAGGGTCGACGTACCAAATATATTGCGATAGGATCTCGATGCGAACCCGACTTCTCGAGCGGAAGAACGGAACAAGGTCGCCGTAAGAACGAGCTAATTCAGGCTAAACCAGTTTCGGCGACCGGAGGCCATACGCTGCGTCGAGACTGGTGGTATGGGAATGGAGTAATACCACGCGTTGCTTCGCTCCTAGCACATATTTGTTGTCTTTGCACGAGCCACTAGCAGGGTGTCCAAGCATTATGCTTATTCTTTGCACGCCTGTTTGAGCGAGAAATTGGAGGCGAGGCGAGGCTTGGGGGCGGTAGAAGATACGCTAGGCGGTGGCTACGGATTTTGGCGGGCGAGTGGCACGCAACACCCGCTTGCGTGCATCTGATGGACATGGTCGTGTTCGCTCCCATGTTGCTCTCTCCCCGCATACCCGTTTAGACTACCCTACTCTCCCTCTCTCCTAATCTTCCTGCCTTCCTCTCCGACAACATACTAGCCTCTCGTCTGCCTCCCAGCCAGCTGTGCTGGACCCACCCTCCTTATGGCCCAACTCCTGAACCCGGCGGCAGCCGTACCCGACCCAGGTCGCATCTCGCAGATACTGCCCACTGTCAAATGCTCAAATTGCAACCAGCCGGTGCCCATCCACGAACTGGGAGACCATGTCTGCGAGCCCACACCCGCCATGCCCGCTCTCAAGTCGCTCGTTTCTCCCCTCTCCGCCATAGAGTTCGACCCGCAAAAGTTCCAGTCTAAGCAGCCCTTGCCCACACAGAAGACTGTTCAATCCCACCAGCCCGTCACTTCCCATACCGTAAGCGGGCCAAACGCCCATGTAAGCTTAACTGGCGCACCCGTTGGCCTTCAGACGCGTTCGCGCGCTCCCTCAACCAGCTCACGCCGCAGCGCACGTACACCGGAGCCGGGCCCAAGTCGTTACGACAATGGTGCGTCCCGACATCCCTTCCCTACGGGACCAGCATCCCCTGGACCGCAGCGCGTGCGGTCTCCTCTTACTGGCAATGCACCACCGACGCCAGCAGAGGTTCCTTTCCCCACGACACGGAGCCCTTCGATCTCGTCGCGGTCACCGACACCTGGACGCGGCTACCCACCTATGGTCAACTCCCTCCAACCGCCTCCTCGAGCACCCTCTACACCAGGGCCTAGATCATCACCACCTCCATCACTCGTCAGTGGTGCGCGCCCGGCAGCACATTCCAGCCCTGCCCCATCGCCATATGCATCTCAATCCCAGCCTCAGCCGCCCGTGGCGCGACAGAGAACACCAGGTCCCCCCTCTCCCTCCCAGCTGTCGCTGCCTCCTGGGCGCAGTAGGGCTGCGAGCAGTGCAACTACAGGTGGGTATGAGGTCATCTATTCCACGGGGCGCAACGACAACGGCCCTGCGACTGCTAGTGCGTTCCCGCCTCGCTTCCCCTCTAATGCGCCCGACCACGGCATGCAACCGCCGCGAGCCCGCATGCCGTCGACCTCCAGTCTTCCCCCTGTGCAACCTCCGACGCGTACACGGGCACCTTCGACATCTAGCGTGGGGCCGCATCCTTACAGTGCACGCGCGCAAACACCGTCTATTCCCGGATCTGCGTCTGGAAGGCCCTCATTCGACCGTCGTCCGTCCAACCTGGCCAATGGCTATCCTATATCCCCTCCCACGCCTGGCCCACCACCTCCCCCTGCACCAACGCCGGCGCCAGGTGCTATCCGCTCGCCCGTTCCCAATATTGATACGAAGACTGGTGGTGAAGCGGGCATGGCAGGAGTTGGGAGGAGAGGCTTCGCCGCAGCTGCAGCTGCTGCCATGTTCGCTATTCCGATGAATACGCGTGAGGGCACGCCGGCCCCACTTACAATTCCCAACCAGGGTATGGACGGTAGACGCTCTAATGCACCGAAGTTTGTGGATGTTGTTTCGGCCACGCAGTACGGTGTGTACTTGATAGTGCATCGTGATTGTGTCTCTCTGCTCACGTCTCGCACCGAACCCAGGTGCTACCCCTCCTCTATCACCCGCCACTCTTTCTCCGCGCTCGCAAAAGTCCCCGGTCTCTGGTCCTCAGTCACGCACACAGCCTACGACACCGACAAGTCCTGGCCCTGTGCCTCATGTCGCAACATCGCCCAATACAAACCTGTCGAGGGGCTTCTCAAACTCTTCACAACGGGATCGGCATGTTCCCCCGCCACTTGAGCCGCCGAAAGTACCACTGCCCGCTGTCCCAATAACTCCAACCACGCCCAACACACCCCGACTACCTTTCTTCGAGAAGTTCAAAGCGCAACAGCCACCTTCTGAGAGCCCCGAGCCCGTTCCCGATGCACGGCCGCCTTCCCCTCCATCCGATTCCGACTCGGAGTACGGCGGGTTAGCGTACGCTAACGATGATGACGATCTGGATGACGATATGCCTTCGCCCAAGCTTCCGCCCATTGACACGTCGGTACCTGCGCAAGCCGGTCCCTCCAGTGGAGACAAGATCCGCTTTCCCTCCATGGCATCCGAATCCCAGTACTCTGCGACATCCCCCACGTCCCCTGCAATGCCGCGCCGGACCCTCTCAGACTCGCGCGCATCCCGTGGGCCTGCAAAGTCTACGGGTGCGCTGGATCGTGTCATGGAGACGCTGTTCGAAGAGGGGATGTCCCCGTTAACCAGTCCGGCGCCCAAGACTGCGCCTCTGGCACCTGAAGGCCAGCGCGACAGTGTAAGTCGTCCGCCCAAGCTGCCAGTGCGGTCGCATACTAGTCCAACGTTGGGCAAGGGAGCGAAGAGCAGTAGTAGGCAGAAGGAGCGATTTTGCGCGAAGTGCGCGAAGGTAATTGAAGATGGGCGGTGGATACAAATGGAGGGCGGGAGCGTACTTTGTGATCGGTGCTGGAAGAATATGTACCTGCCGAAGGTGGGTCTATTTCTGGACGTGCCGAATCTGTGCCTGATGGGTGGGATTGTGTTTGCAGTGCCGACGGTGCAACCAGACGATTGAGAAGCAGGCGGTCTCCTCTTCTGATGGCCAGCTCAAAGGCAAGTACCACCGCGAGTGCTTCAATTGCCACAAATGTCATGTGCGTCCGTCCCCTGGGTCCACCGATGCGGTACTGACGTGAGGTGCCTCGTAGACACCGTTCCCGGACAAGACGTTCTACGTCCTAGACGGCAAGCCGTTCTGCGCGTATCACTACCACGAAGCGAACCGCTCGCTGTGTGCCGCGGCATCGTGCGGCCAGCCGATTGAAGGCCCGTGCGCGGTGTCGCACTCAGGGCAACGCTATCACCCGGAGCACCTCCTGTGTGAGCATCCGCGGTGCACTGAGCGGCTTGTTGAGTACTGGGAGGTGGATGGGCGCATGCTGTGCGAGCGGCACGCGCAGGGTGCAATGCAGGAGGCGGCTGAGGAGGATGACGAGCTGGACGACCTCGCCGCAACTACGGAGGGCGTGCGCGACAGCGTGGCGATCCGTGGCATGAAGCGCATGACGCAGTTTATCGACTTGGGACCGAGCGAGCTCCGGTAGCGGGGCATATGACGGGCTACGACGACGAACGCCTCTAATTGGTGGGTGTGACATATCCTATGCATGCTCATGGCTTATGCTGGACGGACTATGGATGCGTACGATTGACGGACATCCTTAGTCTGGCGCTACATGCTTACCTATCATCAATCTACCTACTGGACAGTCTCTATTCTTGGGTTCCTTAGTTCCTGCCTCGATCGGACAACACGATGCATATCACTGTACTCGAGTATCTCTAGCACCCACTTCCTTTGCTTATTCGTTCATGTCACACTACAAGTAGTTTTGCTGGACCTGTGGGTGAGGGACGACACGGTGCATTATAACACGTACACTAGGGGTTGATGTTCTTCGAAGAAATTCACGCGCGGTCTGTAGTTTCATTATACTTACGGAGATACACCTGTGGAATACCCTAATTGATATACTTCTACTGAACATCTGCTTCCGCGTCCAATACGTTACGTACACTCTGACTAGAAGTCCTGTCCTCGACAGCAAATCTCGATTCCGCCCTGACCTTCAAGACCCACCAGATATTCAAGATTCCGGTGCAACGATTAAGTCGAGCCCGAGGTTCCGTCGATCCCCGCGTGGTTCTGGACGATCCACTGTCGGATAAAGGTGCTGCTCATCTTGGTATGCTTGAGTGCTGCCGCGTCCCTGTCATCGAGGCTTGCCTCCGTCGACGAAATGACGTCGATCACGAAGGTGCGTAGCGCCGGAAGGCCTTTCTCTGCGCGGAGCTTGTGAACTACCAGAGCACGATCAAAACTGATGCAGGCCGATGAAGGACGGATTGACATACTGGAGGCGGCGCCGGGAAGGGTTTCCTTGCTCACTACGAGGGCATGGACATTCGGGTCCCAGGCGGTCGGCCCATAGACATCGGAGATGGGCACGATGTCGTATTGCAGCCCGGGCTTGAAGAGCTCAAGGAAGCCTCGGACGCGTGCTGTGCGCACGGGCAGAGGCTCTAGTACCTCTTTGTACGCTTTGTTCTTCAAGAGGACGTCGTCTGGATTCATGATCAGTATTGTGAGCTCATGAACGATGACGAGACCGACCTGTCACGCCGACGATGAGCTTCTCGCTGGCAATCCAAGCAGCCATGCTGAGGAGGATCTTATGGCCGGCATGTAGATGGTCGAACGTGCCGCCTAACACGGCCACGGGGAAAAGTGAGGGCAGCGTAGGGTCCGCAGGAGGCGGTACGATGGGATGTAACGGGACTTGTACGTGGTGATCGGGCTTGAGAACATGGATGTCAGGACGATCGTCGTCCTCACCGGGTAATGGAGGGGTCTGTG
This sequence comes from Fomitopsis palustris, assembly GCA_029783445.1. Classification (NCBI taxonomy): domain Eukaryota; kingdom Fungi; phylum Basidiomycota; class Agaricomycetes; order Polyporales; family Fomitopsidaceae; genus Fomitopsis; species Fomitopsis palustris. The sequence goes on from JARAOQ010000005.1 coordinate 777,160, forward strand.
CATAGAATGGCGCAACTGAACGAGTTCGGTCTCCACTGTGCGCGTGAGTAGTACACTGCATACCTCTGTATATACACTCCGCATCCCGCGTGAGCTCCCAGTCAAATGAATCCTTGGGTGGCTTGAGTAATACATCGACGTCTGCGAGCACCCTGTTCAGCTCTTGTGCGACCTTGGTCGCTTGGACGTAGACGTAAGTCAGTAATCGTTGAACATCGTCCCAGTGACCTGCAGCGGAGATCCTGGATTCGGACCAAGCCGGTTCTTCCGGGTCGTATTCAATGGAAGAAGGACAGCCGTCCTGGTCAAAGAGGGGCGAGAAGAGTATGATGCGGAGATTCTCAGTGGTGTGACGCGCGACAAGAGAGATCGGTCCGGAAAGATAGGTCGGAGGTTGGCGCAGATCATACACTCTGGCGATCAAGGCAGACCGACGTACATCGTCGGGCTCTGGCTGACCACTCATGGCGACGAGATGGTAGAGTCGGAGACAAAGTTACGGGGCAAGGTTCCTTGTGCAACTTGAAGGGCGCGCAAGCACGACATAGAATCAGTCTGTGACTTGATATGTGATCTGTTGCTTGAGTAGTATTATTCACGCGTTCCCCGGTGTGCGACTCACTACTTCCGGCCATCCTGACTATTATATGTGCGGTGCGTATGTGCAAGCGAACATCGAGGAAACCTCGCTGGGACGCCGGCAAGCGTGCCTGCTCGCGGTCTCGATCTGGAGACCGAGGACGGTCTCGTGGAGACCAATTTGACTGGGCATCCGATCGCGATGGTGTGAAGAACGTGCCTTCAGCTTGTCTTTTTTATTATTATTATTATTTTTTAATCTATTGTTTATGCTCCGTACTCCTATGGGTACATGTAGAGACTACCTAAGTTTAGGGATATGCGTGTACCGTCTCACGGCACGAATGCTATCCGGGTCGCCAAAGTCCTTGTCGCCCTTTCGATAGTCGAGAATGTACGCGTCTAACAACTGCCGATCCGCCCGTTCAGCCCACCACTCACCCCAGTATGGCCCGGCTAGATGCGCGTGTAATATTCTTTCCTCCGCGGCTTGCGACGTCCGCTGCGTCATGAGTCCTTCTCCAAGGCGTTCCCACCTCGGTCCAGGCTGTTCCTCAGTCCAGGCTGTTCCTCGTTCCACGGGTGGTGGAACCGGTCAGGATCTATTTCGAAGTGTTGAAATGGGTGGAAGCGCAACACCTCCATCGCTCCCGGCCTCATTGCATCTCTTCGTTGGACCCAGGCCTGTCGGTCCGGGGGCCGAAGTCCGTACTCTCCCCGGTGATACGCCCCTAGCGGAGCTGTGCCCCGAAAAACGCGAATACTAGCCACTCTAAGAGTGTCGAGCGGGGCTTCTAAAGCATCGAACGGAGACATAAGTTGCAAGATCAACTCGAAATCCCTTCGAAGTATCGAATCACAAATCGTTATTTCGAAGTGAGGACCACAGTATTGCGACACTAGCGACCGTTTCCCCGACCAAACCGTGGACGAGGGCTGCGGCGATTGCCTCCCAGCACCGGTCCTCCCCTCTCAGCACGCCCTGGAGCAGTATCATCGCGTATAAGCCCCGCCAGGTCGATACCTTGCGCCCCAGCAGCCACCACGACAAGATGGTCGAGACTGTACTGCAAGGAGTGAAGGCGCTGCAAAATCTCTCGCGACTCCGACCGAACCTCCTCTCGAAGCGCACCGAAAGCAGTACGAAGTTCGTTGAACGTACGGGGCAATTCGCGGCAGTCTTCGAGGTAGATCGGTTCGGCAGCGAATTCGGGCGGGCCCGGAAATTGTAACGGGGCGGCGTTGAGCTCGATCGGCCCTGGCACGAACAGCGGATCCCATGCCAGAGGAGCGTAGGGAACACCTCGTCCAGGAGGGACGTTTCCCTCTTCGAAAACGCGATCGATACGGTTCATGGTGGCTACGACGGCGGGGTACGTGTACGGCGAACGCAGCGAACCGGGGCGAACAGCAACGGCGTTCGAGAACGATTCGAAGAGGGAGCGCTGTCAGGAGCGTGAGCGACATCGAGCTTCTGGGCTGTGTCATACCTACCAGCACCCAGCGTACGAAATGGGCCCAGGCCAACCACTCTTTGGCCTCGACGCTAGCACCCGCCGGTTCGAAGAACCGTTCGGCCTGCACGAGGGCAAGCAGACGATGGTAGCGGGCGATGTGCGCGTCGGCACGCGGCAGAGCTTCTTCAACTGGCGCATCCATGACAAGTTGGTGTCGAGCGGTTCGAGTGGGGTAGTTGTGTTTCGAGGTGATTGGACGACGCGTGGTGGGCTCGGTGTGGCTGAGCGACGGTTGGTACTGCATAGTTTTCGGCGAAAGCCACCTGTATATAAACAAACCCCCTGCCAAAAGGTGGGCAAGCTCTCAGTACCGTTTAGATCTCATTTTTCCCTTTTCTCTCGTTTCGGAGCGCGTCGTCAGTCGGTTCGGTCAGTCAAGTTCTGGTCCAGTGCCAGCAAGTTCGAAGGTCGTTCGAAGCGGTTCGAAAGGCACGTCGTAGTTCGGAGCGGTCATCAAGCCCTATTTTCCCTCGTACACCCCGTCGAGTTGAGTCTTGCCCGAACTCTGCCCTCTCCACATAGACCACCACCACCACCACCCATATCTTCATTCTCGAGCGCAGTTCCTCGCTGCACCGGAAGGCCTCGCCCCCACAGCTCGGCCTTGGCCTCTCGTTCGTTTAGAGGGTTAGGCTTTCCGTCTCGAGCGGTCGCATCATATTGGAGCCCACCGCGAGGGGGTGGTAGAGAGCAAGATTTCCCAACTCCTATTCCTAGTCGACTTCGACGACTACCTTCACTACGAACATCCTCTACTCGCTTTTGCACTCGATAGTCGTCTCGGACGTGGCGCAGCAGCCCGAATTTTAGGAGAACCTATCGCCAACTCAGAGTCCTCGACTCTACCCACCAACTTACTTCCACTCGTCGAGGTCGAGCGTGTCCCCGGTCCTAGTTACCAGGGAAGCTCCTTCGAACGAAACAACCAACCTAGGTCGCGAATCGACCGCCCTATACCCAGTCGAACGTCAGAATCGTCAGACGAAGTTCCCCCATCGCCGCCATATAGAACGCCATCGTCATCGCCTATTCCATCGATTACCCCTTCCCCTCCGTCGAGTCCGACGGTCAGCACATTCGAAACGCCTGTCACACGAAGCGGCGCAGACACCACTGGCGTGACCCCCTTTCGAGTTCGTCGAACAACTCGAGCACCTCGCGCTAATACCAGTCCCGTCGTACCCCAAGTCGAAGTTACCCCGGAGTCTACGCAGCTTACGATGTCGACAAACGCAAGCCTGCCTGCGATGCCGGCCAAGGGCCATCCCACGGCACCGACTTTCGATCCTAACGACCCTTTTGCGTTCCACGGCTATTTCCTCGAACTCGAAACACTATTCAAGCGTTGTGGAGTGGTAGACGACACCGAAAAGAAGCAATGGGCCGTCCGATATCTTCAGTACCTCACCGCAGATTTGTGGCGGACGCTTCCCGAGTACAGCGACGAGACGAAGTCCTACGAAGATTTCAAGAAGGCCCTTCGAACTCTCTATCCGGGTTCAGACGATAACCACAAGTACAGCATGGCAGACCTCGACAAAGTCGTCCAGCATCGTCAGTCTGTCGGCATGGCGAACACCTACGACCTCGCTGCCTACTACCGAGACTTCTTCGCGATTTCGGAGTATCTTAAGAAGCAGAAGTGGATGGCGTCGCTCGAACAAGATCGAAAGTTTCGAGAAGGATTTCCCCCGCGCATCTGGATGCACGTCGAGAATCGACTTCTCCTCAAGAACCCGGACCATCCTAGAGGCGTACCCTGGACCGTCAACGAGATCTACGAGGCCGCACTCTGGGTTCTAGACGGTCCGACCCCTGGAACGACGTTTCACAGCATATCTACCGCCAACACGGTAGGGCCAGCGGCATCGCCGTCCGTACCACAATCGAATCCGCCTGCACAACCGCAGATGAAGGCCGAGGACTTGCTGCCCGTAATCGAACGTCTGATACATACCTTCGAAGGCGTCGCGGCATCCGCAGCTGGTAGAGGGCCGCCGCCCATGAGCGGCTTCCGTCCCCCTCCGCCTAGAAGTTTGTGGAGGCCCGACGAACGCGATAGCCCCACTTGTCTGTATTGTGGCGAGATCGGGTGCCGGATTCGAAACTGCAAGCATGTCGAAGAAGATATGGCGAAGGGATATTGTCATCGGTCCCCAGAAGGAAGAATCGTGGCGTTCGACGGGCGGTACCTACAGCGCGTAGGCGAGCAGACTATCCGCGACGCGATCCTCGAGTACGCAAAGAAGAACGGACTCATTCGAACGCCGGGGCAGCCGCAGGCTACGGACGCACAGGATCACCCGCCAGCAGGAGTGATGCTCTACGAAGCAGTCGAAGAGCCGGTAGGATACACCGAAACTCGGGCAGTAAACCTAGGGGAGCGAATCGAAGAACTCGACAGCAAGATCCTGCGCCTCGAATCGCTGTACGCCAACGCGCAAGCTGCGACCGGTCAGAAGACGGCTTTCGACGGCGTAGTTATCGAGAGCCGCCCTCAGAGAAGCACGGCGAGACCAGGCAACCCCGGGAACGGTAGGACGAGGTCGCCGGCGAGGAACACCGACAGAAGAGTTCGATTCGAGGAGGGAGGCGACCAGCAAGAAGGACCGAACCGACCGCCTACCCCAGAGCCGTCGCAGAAGGGCGATTCGTCGGCAAACCGAGACCAGAACACGCCGGTCCGCAACGACAGGCAGACTGCGGGCCAGGAACCGATCCACCCCTACGCTCGAGCAAAGGATGCGACTTATGCGCCTCCTACGGCTAGAAACTTCGCGACTCCGGCCAAATACCAGACCAGAGGCGGATCGTATACGAACCTCGCCCCCGTAGTCCAGCGCGAAATTGCCGACGACATCTTCAGGCGTTCGATGAAGAGCGCGAGCATCCCCATGACCGTCGAAGAGATCCTGTCCATTTCGCCAGACGTTCGAAACCGGTATCGAGAAGCAGTTACCCCCAAGCGCATCGTCGAGAATGCGCAGCCGAACCCGACCTCGACTGGCGTGTACGAAGAGGCAGTCACCGAGACGATGCAGCTCACCGTCGACTGTCATGGCGAGGCCTTGGAAACAGGAGCTATGGTTGTACCGGACATCTACGACTCGCTCTATAACTCGGCGCCCCCAGAAGATGGCTTTCTAGTCGCATCTGAGTCGCATGCCCTTCGAACCGTCCCGATGAAGATCGATCGCACGGAAGAAGTCGACTGTATCCTGGACCCCGGTTCGCAAGTTATTTGCATGTCTGGGGCGCTATGCCACCGACTCAACCTCATGTACGACCCGAAGGTGACACTAACGATGCAATCGGCGAACGGGGGCTACGACAGGTCGCTCGGATTAGTTCGAAACGTTCCCTGCACCATCGGACCGATCACGCTCTACCTGCAAATTCATGTTATCGAGAGGGCGTCGTACGATGTGCTACTGGGTCGACCATTCGACGTTTTGACGGAAAGCGTGGTTCAGAATTACTCGGACGAACGACAGACCATTACCATCGTCTGCCCGAACACTGGCCAACACATCAGCATACCTACGAAAGCGAGAGTTCGACCGCGATCCGAATCGAGGCAGGGTTTTCCGAACGGACTGCGGCAGCGTTCGAGCACTTAGTCTGTGAAGGTGGCGACGATCAGGTCGCCCTAGTGGTTGATTTCGAGAATGACGTTCCTACTGTCTCGGCTTATGCGACTATCCCCTCCTTAGACGAACCGGTGTTGGCTGCGACGTACTTATCCGCGCCCGAGACCGCTTCGAATTCTGTTTATAGTTACGCACTCGCCAGTCAGCAATCGAATCCCACTTCAGACTATGCACCGCAGTCCGAATCAAAATCGAACGCAAGAACACAGGCCTTCGGCTCTAGTCGAGAGGCAGGCAATGCCCCATTCTATTCTACGAACTCAGCTCCTAATATCGAAGTGTACGCTCAAGCGAAGACGAAGAAAAAGTACAAACCAGTGGCAATGAAGACTCGGCCCGTATTGGGCGCACTCCCCGAGAAGTTTCGAATAGTACGAAACATAACCGGCGACCCGCTGAGCACGATGCGCCAGTTATCCGTGCAGCCGCCGCCGTTCGAACCCAGAGGGCGTTACACGGCGGAGAGAGCGGCCAACACGGACAAGCTACACGACGGGGACTTCCTGCTGCCAGAGGAGCGAAGGCTACTACATCATTTCATGGCAACTAATCACGACGCTTTCGCCTGGGCAGACAGCGAGCGAGGCAATTTCAAGGGAGAGTATTTTCCACCCATCGATTTCCCGGTTATCCCCCATACCCCCTGGGTCCAGAAGAATATACCGATTCCGCCCGGACTGTACAAGGAGGTGTGCGCCATAATACGGAAGAAGATCGATTCGGGAGTCTACGAACCGTCGAATTCGTCGTACCGGTCGAGATGGTTCTGCGTGGTCAAAAAGGACGGCAAGTCGCTTCGAATAGTACATTCGCTCGAGCCGCTCAACGCAGTAACGATTCAACATTCGGGAGTGACCCCAACGCCGGAACATCTGGCAGAGCAATTCGGAGGCAGACCCTGTGGAGCGATGCTCGACCTATTCGTCGGTTACGACGAGCGATATATAGCCGAGAGCTCTAGGGACTTGACAACGTTTCAGACACCGTATGGTGCAATGAGACTCACGACGTTGCCCATGGGTTGGACGAACGCGGTACCGATATTCCACGACGACGTCACGTATATCCTCCAGCCCGAAATCCCCGAGTTTACGGTGCCCTACATCGACGACGTACCAGTCAAGGGACCAGCTAGTGACTACGGCGGCGAAGTTCTCTCCGAAAACAGTGGTATCCGTCGATTCGTCTGGGAGCACTTCCAGAACCTGAATCGAATCGTAACGAGGATGCGCTACGCTGGTGGAACGTTCTCTGGGGTGAAGTCCATCCTCATCGCTCGAGAGACAACGGTTATCGGTCACAGATGTACTCCGGAAGGACGACTACCTGACGAATCGCGAGTTGTAGCGATAAAGAACTGGGGACCGTGTCAAAACCTGTCTGACGTTCGCGCCTTCCTAGGAACCATTGGAGTATGCCGGATATTTATCAAGGACTTCGCGCGTCGTGCAGACCCGCTAGTACGACTTACCCGCAAGGACGTACCGTTCGAATGGGGCCCAGAACAGCAGCAGGCGCAGGACGAGCTGAAGCAGGCGCTGCTAGAGAGTCCAGCCCTCCGAGCAATCGATTACGAGTCGGAAGCACCGGTCGTGCTCGCCGTGGACACATCGTTCATCGCGGTAGGGTATCTGCTATGCCAGTGCGACCCTGCCAACCCGAAGAGGCGATACTACAATCGATTCGGTTCTATTACGCTCAACGACAGGGAACGGCGATTCTCGCAGCCGAAACTGGAGATCTACGGACTGTTTCGTGCGCTTCGAGCCCTTCGACTATACCTGATTGGGGTTCGAAACCTGGTAGTGGAAGTCGACGCCGGTCGATTAAGGGAATGTTGGCAAATCCGGACATCTCGCCAAGTGCTAGCATTAACCGCTGGATTGTATCCATTCTGACGTTCCACTTCACGCTCGTGCATGTCCCTGGTACTTCGCATGGACCCGACGGACTGTCAAGACGACCCAAGCAGCCAGACGACCGGGACGAGGACGACGACGAGGAGTTCGACGACTGGATCGACAACTTGTATTCCTTCGTACACATGATACAGATGCACCAGAAGAGCCGAACACCGTTCCCCACGCGACCACGCCTAGAGCCGGCTGCTATCCTGGCACTGACCGAGGACGGTCAGGATCTCAGCAATAGGGAGGGTAGCGACAGCGACGGCGTCGCAGAAGAAGACGAAGACGACTACTCGATTGTTCCACGCAGTGAGAAGACGCAAGAGATCGAACGCCGTCTCGAAGATGTTCGAAGGTTCCTCGAAACGCCCCAACGACCAGAAGGGATGTCGGACAAGGCGTTCGCAACGCTGTACAAATACGCGGCGCAGTTCTTTATTCGAGGTAACCGACTTTGGCGAAAGGACCCAGAAGGCGCACACAAGGTGGTACTGGACAAGGACCGCCGATTGCGAGCATTACGCGAAATCCACGATCGAGTTGGACATCGAGGGATACATGCCACAAGCGCAGCCGTAGGAGAGCGATTCTGGTGGCCAGAGTACAAGACGGACGTCGCTTGGTATGTACGAACGTGCGACCTATGCCAGAAGAGACAACTTCGACAAGTTCTGATACCGCCGACCGTCCCGTCCCCACCTGGGTGTTTCGTAACGGCGTACGTCGATTCGTTCCACCTACCGCGGTCAGGAGGGTACAAGCTGGTCTGCTCGGCACGATGTGCAACAACAGCGTGGCCAGAGGGCCGTCGACTGCGCAGGGAAACGGCGAAAGCACTGGGCGACTGGCTATTTGAAGACATCCTCTGTAGGTGGGGAACACTAGTCGAGATCGTTTCGGACAACGGCACGCCGTGGGTCAAGGCTCTAGAGTACCTCGAGAACAAGTATCACGTCAAGCATATCCGCATAAGTGGCTACAACTCGAGAGCAAACGGTATCGTCGAACGATCACATTTCGACATGCGTCAGGCACTCTTCAAGGCTGCGGACGGAGACCAATCGAAGTGGTCAGACGTGTTCTACTCGGTCTTGTGGGCAGAACGGGTCACAGTCAGGAAGCGAATGGGGTGCTCTCCTTACTTCGCAGTAACAGGTGCGCACCCGATATTGCCCTTAGACGTCGTGGAAGCGACATACCTGGTACCTCCCCCTACTGGAATCATCGACACAACGGATCTGATCGCAGCAAGAGCCATAGCGCTACAAAACGCAGGGACCAGGTGGCTCGATTAAGGTCGAAAGTGTTCGAAGCACGACGCACGGCTGCACAACGTTTCGAACGCGAGCACCAGTATACGATCCGCGACTTCGACTTCGGGAGAGGCGACTTAGTCTGGTGCGCAATACGGCCATAGAAAAGTCACTTAACCGCAAGATGCGACCGCGTTACAATGGGCCTATGGTAGTAATCTCGCGCAATCGAGGTGGAGCATACATCATAGCAGAGCTCGACGGATCGGTGCTCGACAGACCGATTGCAGCTTTCCGAGTCATACCGTACTAGCGAGAAGAGCGATAAAGGTACGACTAGACGTGCTCGACGTACCACTGGAGCGAGTACGAGAGCTCGAAGAGTCGGAGGACCTAGGTGATGATGAAGAGGACCTACCAGACGACGAGGAGCAGTCAAGACCGTTATACGAGATGGACGAAGACGAACCAGAGGACTTCGAGGACGATACTTATCTCTACTGCAGGCGAAACTGCAACCAGTTACCGTTCGAAGAGCTAGGTCAAGTCTTCGAAACGTTCGAAGTTTCGAAGTAGACCGAACGCTGGACTTGTACTATAGGAACGATACCCTTCTCAGCTAAGTTATGCGTCACCTGATTTCTGTTTTCTGGACATCTTCACGGGTCACGCGGCAATTGCAACAGCGAATACTTTATTTTCGGGACCTGGGGTACGACTTTACAGGAACATGCAGTATTATACAAAACAAATGGTTCGAGGGCGGCGGCGGCGGATACGGACACGGGGCGGGGAGAGTACGGAACGGCGAGCGCGGGGGCTGCGAGACGGCAACGAGCGACTTACGAACGGCCGCGCTTACGGCTCGAAGGGCCAGCAGCACCCTCTTCTTCATCGCCAGGGGCGGAGAGGGGCGCGGCTCCCTGTGCGCGAGCGATCGCGGCCAATAGCGCCGCCTTCTGCACCTGGATCGCGTGCGCCTGCGCGTCGAGTCGACGAATCGACTCCTCGAACGCCGGGACCACGATGTCCGCGTCGAGGGGCTCGCGCAAGGCGAGCGAAGCATCGTCGAGGACCGAACTCCGAAGAGTCACAGTCCCCGAACGCGCAGGACGCGGGCGACCGGGCAGGGGCGTGAGGGCAGTCGAAGGAGCCGCTTCGAGTGGCACCACGGCCTGAGAGGCACCTACGAAGGAGTCAGTAAAGAGCAGAGTCGAGGGCGAAGTACTCACGGGCGCGCTCTTGCTTCACCTTTCCGTCTGCGGTGCACCCACCCCAGTAGCAAGCCTGACCCTCGGCAGTGCACTTCGAACACTGCCGACGCTGCGCGTTCCAGACGCAGGTGGTCGGCTTGTCGTACCGGATGCACCGGTCGCACTAGGAAGGTCAGCACGAGCTACGAGAGTAGAGAGGAGGAAGGTGGGACCGACTTACCACTCCGAAAAGCGAACGGACGTCCGCTGCGCGCTGAGCGCGGATTTCGGGCGAGCTCTGCCCGTTGTGCTCGTGCAGCATGCGCGCGCTCTCAGGAACGAAGCCGCTCTGTCCACAACGCGTCAGTAGGGGCCCGGAAGGAGAGAAAGGGTAGGCGGACCGTCGAAATAGCGACCTCAGCCGCTGTCTTCGGCTTCGAGGCCGCTGCGGCCGTCCCCCGTTTCGAGCGACCACCAGGGGCCGCCTTGCTACCGCGGGGTGCGCCTCGACCCCGACGACCTCCTCGCGCGCCACGAGAGCTCGCGGACGGCGGCCCTCGTCGGCCGCCTCCTCCTCCTCCTCCTCGACCTCTTCTTCGTGGGGTTCGGCCCCCGCGCCCTCGCTCGGAGACCTCGGGGCAGCAGGGCGGCCTCTTCGTCCTCCTCGTCCGTTGAAGGAATGAATAGCGGCGTCTTCGGCACTGCACGCGACTTGCCTTTGGCCCGCGAACGAGGGCGGGGGAGTGTTCGACCTCTTCGTCTTCGGCGCGGCCCTCCTCCTAAGGGGGCGCGGCTTGGGTCGGGGAGGCGGCGAGGGGTCGCGATCGTCGTCGTCTTCCAGCTAGGGAACGAGTCCAGCGAAGTCGAGGGCGAGAGATTGAACACTCACCTCAGCCTCAGTGGTGGCTTTCGAAGTGGTCCTCGACGGGACCGGTGGAGGGAGGAAGCGTCGCCGCGCTCGGGGCGACGCCGAACACCTTGGGAGATCTCCTTTCGAAGCTTACCGTCTCCACGCGGTGGCGAACCAGGGCCAGCCGAGGAACCGCGACCTCTTGCGCCGTCGCGAGGTTACGGCCCACGCCGTCGAGGAGGTGCCGTTCGACTAGGCGAATGGCCATGTCGCCTCCCTAGACCGAGGCTCTGCCGCGATACCCTCCTACAACGCCCAGACGACGCCCGACTTAATACTCGATGGGCAAGAGCACCAGAGGACTTACCAAGCGACGTTTCCCGGCACGAATCCAGTCTTCGAAAGCGTCTGCATCCGCCGGGGCAGGCGTGGAGCTCGCCCATCTGATGGCAGCGTTCGCTGCCCTCGAAGCCGTCGAGAGACCAAGAGTGCCCTGAGAGGGCTGCGGAGTGGAGGCGGGCGGAGAGCGAACCATGTCGATGAGCAGGGGAGAGCGCAGCAAGTGGTGGACGGGATGCGAGAAGGGAGTGCGATTCCCTAAGGCCCAAGACCCCCTATAGGCATCCGGACCGCACGCGGGCCACGAGGCGCGGAGGCAAACCCACAGTGCTTCGAACTCTCACGAGGCGGCGATTTCGACACGAGGCTTCGACGGAACGTTCCGCCATCGAAGAGCGCTCGAAATAGACTTTTGGTTCCGAGATAGCGATTTGGCATCGAGCCAGCGACCGGTGACTGGTCGAGCGGATCGTAGCGCGGTATACCGGCCCGAACCTGTCCCCTGGGCTTAGAACACGAAGCACTGACCGAGGACGGTCAGGATCTCAGCAATAGGGAGGATGATACGCCCCTAGCGGAGCTGTGCCCCGAAAAACGCGAATACTAGCCACTCTAAGAGTGTTGAGCGGGGCTTCTAAAGCATCGAACGGAGACATAAGTTGCAAGATCAACTCGAAATCCCTTCGAAGTATCGAATCACAAATCGTTATTTCGAAGTGAGGACCACAGTATTGCGACACTAGCGACCGTTTCCCCGACCAAACCGTGGACGAGGGCTGCGGCGATTGCCTCCCAGCACCGGTCCTCCCCTCTCAGCACGCCCTGGAGCAGTATCATCGCGTATAAGCCCCGCCAGGTCGATACCTTGCGCCCCAGCAGCCACCACGACAAGATGGTCGAGACTGTACTGCAAGGAGTGAAGGCGCTGCAAAATCTCTCGCGACTCCGACCGAACCTCCTCTCGAAGCGCACCGAAAGCAGTACGAAGTTCGTTGAACGTACGGGGCAATTCGCGGCAGTCTTCGAGGTAGATCGGTTCGGCAGCGAATTCGGGCGGGCCCGGAAATTGTAACGGGGCGGCGTTGAGCTCGATCGGCCCTGGCACGAACAGCGGATCCCATGCCAGAGGAGCGTAGGGAACACCTCGTCCAGGAGGGACGTTTCCCTCTTCGAAAACGCGATCGATACGGTTCATGGTGGCTACGACGGCGGGGTACGTGTACGGCGAACGCAGCGAACCGGGGCGAACAGCAACGGCGTTCGAGAACGATTCGAAGAGGGAGCGCTGTCAGGAGCGTGAGCGACATCGAGCTTCTGGGCTGTGTCATACCTACCAGCACCCAGCGTACGAAATGGGCCCAGGCCAACCACTCTTTGGCCTCGACGCTAGCACCCGCCGGTTCGAAGAACCGTTCGGCCTGCACGAGGGCAAGCAGACGATGGTAGCGGGCGATGTGCGCGTCGGCACGCGGCAGAGCTTCTTCAACTGGCGCATCCATGACAAGTTGGTGTCGAGCGGTTCGAGTGGGGTAGTTGTGTTTCGAGGTGATTGGACGACGCGTGGTGGGCTCGGTGTGGCTGAGCGACGGTTGGTACTGCATAGTTTTCGGCGAAAGCCACCTGTATATAAACAAACCCCCTGCCAAAAGGTGGGCAAGCTCTCAGTACCGTTTAGATCTCATTTTTCCCTTTTCTCTCGTTTCGGAGCGCGTCGTCAGTCGGTTCGGTCAGTCAAGTTCTGGTCCAGTGCCAGCAAGTTCGAAGGTCGTTCGAAGCGGTTCGAAAGGCACGTCGTAGTTCGGAGCGGTCATCAAGCCCTATTTTCCCTCGTACACCCCGTCGAGTTGAGTCTTGCCCGAACTCTGCCCTCTCCACATAGACCACCACCACCACCACCCATATCTTCATTCTCGAGCGCAGTTCCTCGCTGCACCGGAAGGCCTCGCCCCCACAGCTCGGCCTTGGCCTCTCGTTCGTTTAGAGGGTTAGGCTTTCCGTCTCGAGCGGTCGCATCACCGGTCTTCCCACGTTCTGACCAGGTCCTTTGCGAACTTCTCTGCTTTCTTGGGGTTAAACACCTCCTCGTATCCTCTGATTTCCTTGTGGGGAATCTTTTGATTCTTAGGCTCAGGGTTATCTTTGTAAACCTCGCTATAGAAGTTTACGGCTTTCTGCACTCTCCAATTGGTGTGCGCTTCTAGTTGGGCCCAAGCTTCTGTGTACTCGTTCCCGTTGTCCCGGTCCTCCTTGCATTTGGCAAGGATCTCGGCCCATTCGAATGTTCCCACCATTGGGTTGAGGCGAAGGAACTCTAACACATCATCAGGGCGCCAGCCTCGCTGGCGCCTATGATACCACGTGTTCAATTGTCGATCATGATGCTCCTTTCTGTAGGGGCCCACAAACGGCTTTCGTGCGAATGACTCCGCTCTTAGATAGAACGGGCATTGGAATAGGATGTGATCCCGTGTTTCGCGGTGACCACCTTTACCGCATAAGCACTTGTCATCGATCGCAAAATGGCCAATGACATTGCCTTGTTCATCCTTAAGTGGTTGCGCCAGCTTGAAGCACTTCCTGTATTCGCCACATGGGAAGTGGTTTGTAATTACCCGGGTGAATCTAGCCACTTCCGAGTTCCGTATCCTAGTGGGGAACGCTAATTCCTCATAGGTCTTTTTCTGTTTCGATCCGTCCTTCAAGGTTCTTTCCCTGGAGAGATCGATCTCCCCGATCTGGAGATGCGGGGCTTTTCCAGTGAGTTTTGGCGCAAATTGCTGATCCCACCAGAACCCATGGCCCATATACGTACTTGGCTGCACACGTATGGAGTTGTCCGGCATGCCCACTATGGGCAGCTTCCTTTCTGAATCAGGCAGGTGCAGCATAGCTGCCCAGTCCTTGAGAACGTCCTGTCGGATAGCTTTGCGCATGCCGGCGTACGTTGTCTCTTCGGGGAGTCCATGGCGGATCATGATCCGCTTCCCCTCGTTGTTCCTGACCCATCCAGCTGTATATCGCTGGACATCAGGATACTTTACGCTACCTACCACCAGTTCTAGTGGCGAATAGCCTCCCATGACTTCATCGTACCTGGCAACACCGCCCGGTCGCGTGTCATCATTCCATGGCCACTTGGCCATGTCAGCCGCTAGGGCATCAACTTCTTCGTTGAGTTTGATTCCCACGTGAGAGGGGGACCACAAGAAGATCACCTTACGATTGAGGCGCTTCAATATATCGTTGATCCAAACTCCCGCCAGCTGTCCCGGGTCGGTTTCAATATGCGTCGCAGATTGGCGATATTATTGCTTGCGAATACGATCGTGTGGTCAGACTCCATGACCACCTCCTCAAGTGCTTGTGCGCCTCTCAACGCTCCATGCACTTCTGCATCAAAGCTGGTCGCCTTTGTGCCTACCACAAATGCATCCTGCTTAATTGTGAACGGGCCTCGGGTGATGATGTATGCACCTGCTGCCCGGTCTGGTATGTCTGGCCGGTCCGATTCCTGGACCGACCCGTCCGACCATATGAACACAGTGTCCATATTGTTCTCTAATCTTTTGACTCGTGGGTACCACTCGTCCTCTAGCCAATCCTTGAAATTGGAGTTAACTTTGTTCCCGTGCATCTTTTTGGGAATTGGGTTCAAATGGTCCTCGTGTTCGTCATGACGGTCAAATTTGAACAGCATATGGGTGAACCGTCCATCATCTTGATCGATGAGGCGGTCACCTGGGCGGCACGCATTGGCCGTTGATGCACCTAAGCCTCCTACAAGACCCGAACGGACAGCCGAGGGCCGAGGGGACGAGGCTGGCGACTGGGGTGAAGGGGCGAGCCGGGATCGATTTCCCTTCGCAACGCGGAGAGGGAAGAGAGTCGGATAGGAAGGCAGGGAATGGTGGGGCAAATCGCGGGTAGTCGCATATCGCGCGATAACGTCGCGACTGAGCGGTGAGGGGCGGTGCTGAAGGGCGCGACTCGGAACCGAGGGGAGAAAGATAGAATAGTACGTACAAGGTCACGGCTCCGTGATCCTCAGAGGACGCAAGAGAGGAGAGTCAAAGGCTCGGCCGAGACGCAGTCGCAAGTCGCAAGTTGCAGTTCGCGGTTTGCAGTACGCAGTCGCAGTACGCAGTCGCAGTTCGCAAGTCGCAAGTGACGCAGGTAGGCGCTGCCGCAAGTCAGACACTAATTCTGAGGGGTGACGAGTGCTTGATTTTCTGCACCGAAACGAGTGGTTTATATACAAAAGCCCTACTGCTACGTTCCGAGCCAACCCGACTGACACCTGAATGAAACCCTTCTCCTCCCGGTCTCCTCCTGCATTATCCAACCATTCCAGAGACCCGCGAGCCACAACCGTATGGTCTTCAGCGAATCGGGACAAGTGAGTGAACCGGCGGGTCGACTCCTGATGTCACCCAAGGTGGGCCCCCCGCCGTCGCGCTGCGTCGATCCGGATCTTCGGGTAACCACGTCGGGCAGACTAGTCGAGGCTCTCCCTGATAAGGTCGTGAGCTCACTCGTTGATTGGCCGCTCCTAATCCGATCCTTCCCGATGTCCCGGGAGTTCCTGCCGTCACCACCTGGTCACGGCAAGGGATATCGTAAGGCGCGATGTAGGGCGCTGAGCGCGATTCGCGAACGGGGTTGCAAAGACGGATGGTCCGGTCGCAGTCGCGGGTCGGGCACTGGGTGTACTGATTACCGGTTCGATCGGAGTGAGTGCGATGTTCTCCGCAGCGGTCGGCAGTCGCAGTTGCGGGAGTTCGTAGTCGCCGTTGCGGGTGTAGCGCCTACCGCCAGCGAGTCGCGAGTATTGTCTTCGGTGCGCGACTGCGATTCAAGCGATCTTCCGCGTAGGTTGAGTCGATTCCGCAACCGAAAACGCGGAGGTCGCATCACCGTGACAAAGAACTTCTCGTCAAGTTCTCTCGCCATATGTTCAAAGTGCTTCAGGGGCGTCTTCGCCTTTCTGCGCGCTCCTACCCGGAACAGCATCTGTACGTTGAGGTCCGAATTAGGGAGATCAGAGACCTCCCACTCCTGACTCAGCAATGCGCGTGTGGGGTGTCCCACGTGCATAGTTTTGATACGCAGCGCATGGTTGCGCATGTATCGGTTAATGTTGATTTTGATCGGCACGAGCCGAGCAAGCAATTCCATTCCGCCGGTTGGCGCCGTCCGGAATCCAGACATGATCCACCTAGCTGCCCTGGACTGGGCGGATTGCATTTCCTTTGCAATCCATCCTATCCCCTTCCACCCTGGTTTCCACCAGAGGTGCGCGCCATAGCATATGAGCGGAAGCACATGCGCTATGTAAAGTTGTCGCTTCTGTGACGGGGTGAAACCCCGAAGTGAGTTACCCAACATGGTGAGACATCCCACGGTGCTGGCAGCTTTAGCCGCATAAAAGCGGACATGTGACCGGAATGACAACTTCGGGTCAAGGAAGAACCCGAGGTATCGCATCGACGCTTTTGGTACTATCCGGGTGACCTTCCGATCAATCTCAAGTACCACATCTGGCCCCCATGGCCTGTCCGGCCGCCAGGGCTTCCTCTTATTCCAGAAATGCATGACTTCTAGTTTGTCCGCTTCCACCCTCAGCCCTGCCCGCCACAGGTCTTGGTTGAGGGAGTGGAACATTACCTGCAGGTATTGCGTGTTGAGCTCTACCTGCGTTATGTTGCGCGCAATCGTTGATTTGAGTGGCGCTGTGACCATGAACGCTCCATCATCCACAAAGAACTTGAGCGTGCCATTTCCTGGTAGGGCTTTGCCGACCGGGAAGTGCTTATGTAATATTGGGGCTATGTATAGCCCTGATTTGACAGGAGATAAAGCCGAGCCCTGGCCTACGCCCACCGGGGTTTCAGTTTTCTCCGTAAGTTTCCCATTGAACAAGTACCGCGTGTACCTGCCCTTTAGGTAATCGGCGAAGAATAGGACGAGGTCCTCATCGAACCCTTCCTTTCGCAACATGGCCACCATCACCTCATGGTTGATGGATGGGTAGAACTGGGACACGTCCAACAGCAGCATGGAGGGTGTGAGGTCCCGAGACCAAGCTTCGTGCACGAAGTGTACGACTTCTAGGCCCGCATCAGTGGTCGAGTGCTGCATCATTCCACCGTACTGGCATGGGTGCATGATGCCATATTTCTGGGCATCAAACTGCATTCGTTTGGCAAGTACCTTCTCGAAGAGCTTGCCGAACACGCTGAGTAGGCAGATAGGGCGATATGCTTTTGCCTTGGAGTAATCCGGCTTGTTCGGCTTGGGGATTACTACTGTGATCGAGCGCTTGAAGGTGCTCGGGAAGCAGTGCAGTTTGATGCACGCGTTGTAGAAGGCTTTGAAGAAGGCATACACCTTTGGCCCCCAATGTTCTTCTCCGACAGGATTTCCATCCTCGTCATACAATCGTTCAATGGCATGGAAGATTGTTTTCGCCCATAGCCAATTGATGTGATCCTCGCCGCCCACTGAGGTATTACTCGTGTCAGCAAGGTTCTCAGATATCTCCTCATTGGAGATGGGAGCCCAGGCGCGCTTTTCCCAATTGGGAAGCTCGTCCAGTAGGGTTAGGTCCACCGGGTTTGGAACTGACGGTGTAAACTGTTCCTTGAATTCCTCCTTCAGGTCATCAGGATCCTCTATGACGGTGCCGTCTGCGCGCTTGATTTGCATGCTGGCATCCAGCCGTCTCGGTCTCGTCCATGCAACATAATTGGAGAATAGCTGCGGATGAGCATGTGCCAGGATCTTATCGAAGAAGACCTGCTTTGCGCGCCGTGAGGCACGTCCTAGTTCCTTAGCCCAGTCTTTGACATCGAGCTCTGCCTTCACAACAATGCGGTCGTGTGATTTCCACTGGGGGCTGTTGGCTCCCACAGTTCGCCTGGCTAGGGCCGCTAGTTTCCTAGCGATCCTGCATCTTTTGCGCACCTTAGACAAGCTCTTGGCCGTCTTAGTGCATTCCTCATTCCACCACGACTTGGAGTGGGCCGACTTGTTAGGCACTTTGGCATGTTTCTGCCATAATGCTTGTATACCTGCAAACAGGGCTTCTCCCGTTTGCTCTACTTCGTCTGCGTTATCGAACCTTGTAGGGAGGTCTGCGCACAGTTTGGCGACATCAATGTTGAACGCCCACGAGGTCTGAGACACTCATCCAATAGTGGGATCCGCCTCTGGCTCACTGCCAACGATGACTTCCCATGACAGCAGAGCGTGATCGCTTCTGTGTCTAGCTCCGTCATTAACCCTGAAGTTCTTGACTTCGTAATCGCCGCACTTCCAGACGAGGTCTAAAGCCCATGCAGCTTTCTATTGTGGGACTCCCATGTGGGCGGTCCGCTTTCGCTGTTAGCCAATAGCAGCTGAAGCTCAGCCGCTAGATCAAGGAGCTCCGTGGCTTTGGCACCATGAGATGGGCACTCACTACGGTCTCGTGTGCCTTTGTCCCACGAAGGGTGGCTCAGATTGAAGTCGCCGCACATCATGGAGATGGGCGGGAGAAGGTGCGACACGCTGAGCAGGTGCGACACTGCCTCGTGTTTTTCGCTATCATTGTACACGTTGAGGACCGCGAACGGGCCGTCATCAGTATTGAACGTTACAAGCAGGGTGTCCTTGTGGGCTATCCTGCCTGCTACTACGAATGGGGATGAACTCCTCCATTTGCAATTGACATAGGTTGCCACTCTAGAGTCCTTTGACGCACCGTAGCACACAAAGTTTCGATGGCTGACCGTCTCCTCATAGAGGTCGCCCTTCTTTGACCTTGTGGAGACCACCTGTTTGATGCGTCCCCAATAGATTTCCTGTACGCAAATCACGTCGTGATCACGATAGCGCTCGAGAAGCTGGGTTGTGTTCTCGTGGGATCGCTGCACGTTCGCTGAAACGCACTTGATCATGTGTATTTGTGGCTCTTTGTCCACTTCCATATCCTCGCGTAGCCTACACTCAAATAAAATATTGTTACGATCAACATCCTCCTGCCTGGCCATCCACTCCGGTAGCACGCCGAGGTCTGCGTCAATCAATCTAATCTCGCCATCGATCCATCAGTCAATGTCGGTCCGAACGGCAGGAGCTGGGGAGGCGCTCCTCGCACTGGGCGGTGTCATAGGTCGAGCTGACGACACCGAATCAGCACGTTCGTAGGTTGTCATTTAATAAGGCAACTACTCACGTTATCTTCGTGGACCTGACCAGACCCAGAGGGCCCAGCGCCAGTCTCGCCTTCAGCCAGCCCGATCTCGACGTCCTCGATGAACACCTGATCCGCAGCTGCGCGCTGTCGGGTTTGCTCCTCCCGATCCTTGGCGGCCCGAAGTTTGGCCTTCTTGAGTTCGCGCGCCTTGCGCTCCTTCTGCTCCTTCGGGCTCTCGGCATCCTTCGTGTGACACTTGAGCCAGTCAACCTCGCGGTTGTGCCTCCAGAACTTGCACGAAGTTGAGAACGCCGAGCTAGGCCTGTGTCCTCGAACTTTGCAGTTCGGGCACCAGTAGTGGTCGACCGGGCACTCCGCTGGCCTCTCTCCCCCCGCCGCCACCACCAGCTTGCAGCACAAGGTGTGCGCACCGTGGGATGTTTCCTCGTGCTCACCGCCGCAGAGGGGGCAGCAAGCGTGCATGTAACGGCATGACGTACCAGGGTGCCATCGCCAGCATTTGTTGCACGCCATCTCGGAGTTATCCGCGTCGAAGCGCATGACTGTCAGGTTGCGACCCGCGAACCTGATCTTGAAACCCTCGCGAGCAATCTTGTAAGAGACGCTCCCGGACCTCGTGTCCTTGACGTAGCACTTCCACACGCCAGAACCACCCGCGTTCCCCACGTAAGACGCCGTCGGCATCGCGTAGCAAGGGAGCATGTGATCGAACAAGAACTTCGTGTTCTTGTCGGTCTCCGTGTTCTTCCGGAGCTCCGTCCAGACCTCTGCAGGGGTCCAGGGCGTGTCCGGAATCGTCTTACGCCCGTCCTTCGGATCGGGGTGGTGTTATGCGACGACTCGCACTAACACTCCAACGTGCTACCAAGCACGTCCTACTGACCCAAATGTCAGTCCAATCAACCGAGTCAAAGACTTACTCGGTGCCGAGAGATTCCACAAAGGAACTCTGTCCTTCGATGAGAGCGATACAAGAGACGGTTAGCCAATCCTTGAAGCTAACGTCGAGTGGAGTGCGAGCGTAAGCCTAGGTGTCGGCCAACTCAGAGGCTTCACAGCAGGGTATGCAGCGAAGGTTGAGTATGGATTAAACCAGGTCGAACTTAGGGTTCGACCGTCCAACTGCTACAGCTTATATACATGAGGGGAGCGGGCGTCTCCGACAGTCCAGGAGAGTACCGCTCCGGTGAGGGGCTTAGTGTACAACGAATAGGAGAAACAGAGGGAGAAACCGCACAGTCAGAGGGTAGCAAGGGGGTCATAGGGGTAGGCATGTGAGGGGAAACGAGGTGAGGGAAATACTGGGTAACCAATGAACAGCGTCCTTGAGGAGAGGCGGCTCTCCGATCCCTAGTCATATGGTACAAGGTCGGACCGTGAAGGGGCACGGCCGGACCGGAGTCACGTGAGGGAAGTAGGGGTAGCTAAGGGGAAATAAAAGGAAAATAAATGGATCCAGGTCACGCACCCGTGACTACTCGTAACAGGTGGTTTTTGAAGAAGCCCTTGATGAGTATAGTCGTCAGGTGCTCCGCATAATCGCACGCCATGGTGGCATGCGGAAGTCGCTCCTTTACGAACTTGCAGATCGCATCAGAGATCGAGTTGGCCTCCTCCTGCGTGGGGCGGACCGAGAAGTTGATGCGCACGTCCATGCCCGTCTTGTACAAGAGGGCGGACTGCGCGACGGTGAGCTTGCCGCCCAGCGCACGCTGAGCAGTGAGCTTGAGAGTCTCCTCGGTGATGGAGGGAACGGCGGAGGCAAGTATGACATCGCACCTAACGATCATGCACCACATTGTGGACTCTTTCGAGCCCGCGAAGTGTACTTCCTTCGGCTTGGGGAGCACCTTCTTCGGCCGCCGCTCCTTACCCTTGCCCTTGTCCTGATTGGCGCCAGCTGTGATGGCCGGAGCGCCCACAGGTGCTGCGCCTTGTGACCCCTGGGTGGAGCCAAGCGTGATGGGGTTGCCGGCGGAGCCGGGAATAGCGAGACCGAGTCCCGTGGCGATGGCCGAAGCCTCATCGAGTCGGATGGAGGGCGCAAGCTCCCCGATAGTCGCCGCACCACGCAGGCGGGCCCAATCCTCGCGCGTGTCCATCTTGAACACGTTGGCAATTTCTCCTTCCTCCGGCTCGTTCCGCGCCTTCTTAGGCGGGCGGGCTGGGTCAGCTGCTGCATTTGGGGCTGCCGGCGTGGCTGCTCCCGTGGTAGGGGCCAGGGCGGGCTGCTTGCGCGGGTCCTTGCTCGGTGCTGCTGTGTTGGTGGGCGCTGACGGAGTCACCGCTCCCGCCTTGCTCGCAAATGACGAGCCCACGTTGGCCGAAGCCTTGAGCGAGCCTACCTCCTGCATCAGAGTTCTCATCTGAGCCTTGATGTTGACCATGTTCTGGCCGACCCTCTCGAGAAGCTCCCGCAGCGACTTGTTCTCGTCGCGCAGGGACTGGTTCTGAACGAGAAGCTTGTTTGTTATCTCGTTAGCCGTGTTTGCCACAATAAGGGCGTCTTGTGCGTTCTGGACCCCCGTGTCCACCGCGTCCTGTGCTCTCGCCGCGAAGTGCCAGTTCTGCAGCGCTTCCTTCGGGACGACCTCCTTGAGGAGGTGATTGCTGTAGGCCACGTGTTTGCGCGAGCCTGCCGATGCTAGCGTGTCGATGAACTCAACCGCCTCCTTGATGGTGACAAAGGAGCCGAAGCCCTTCAGTTCCTCGTTCGAGTATTCGCCGTCGCACTCGCTCATACTCTCCTTGTAGAGGTGAGTCCTCCCTGTTTTGATCCAGTTCGACATGGCGCGCAGGTTGGTGCCGATGGCCGCTTGGCACTCTACTGTGCTCCACACCCCTGGGTACTCCTTCTCCATCTCGTCCCACACCTGCGGGAGGATGTAATAGCGCTGCACGGGCACCTCCGGCTTTGCCTCGGGGCCCGGCATCTCTTGGAGCGACAGGTGAGATGCCATGGATGGCGCCTCACTGTCTTCTCGGCCAATCGAAACGGCTGGCGTCAGTTCACGCTCGAGGGAGAGCGCGCGCTGCGTCGCGTTGTCATCTTCCTGGGGCTGTTCCTGTGATCCCGTGTCACTGGACCTGCTTCCCATACCCACGAATGGGTGCGGACGGAATCGGCTCACCGACTCTCCCCGCATCAGTTCATCGAATCCGATAATCGCCTCGCTCTCCTCCTCGGGGAAGGTGGAGGGGACCGCGTTGGGTTGCGTGTCCGGTACGAGGACGGTCACCGTCTGCCCAGTGGGCGGATCGATGCTAGGCACCCCTGCGTGCCAGGTCTGACGACCGGCCGCGTTCGTGCTGCTTTGTGCACGGCCCGAAGGCGTGCGTTCTATGCCCTGACACTGAGGGCGTATAGGTTCACCGCGGCTAGTGCCAGCAGTGTAATCCGCGGTTCGCGTCGTGCCTGCCGCTGCGGCCGACGACGAACCTGCGCGACTGAGGTTCGAGGTGTTCCGTTTGGCGGACGAAGAGGCCTCGTTAGGCGTGCCCGGAGGCGAGGGAGTGTAGGGAGAGGGTGAGCGTCTATTCGACATGGTGGTGGTACGAGGTCAAGATGCGGCGCCTTCAGCTTGTCACGCAGGTGCGCTTCCCCACCCAAGCCTCTCCCAGCAACCTCCGCCTCGCGAGTGTCGATCTTCACCAATTCGACGCTGTCCTGGGTCAGCCAAGGCTTCAATAGCGAGGCCCCTCCGCACCACCCCGTCCCCTTCTCACTCACAATTGTCTCAGTAACGATCCTTACGAACTCACGACATTTCACGGCGACTGCTAACGACCGCATTGACTATGTATTCTGACTATCACCTCGATACTCCCCCGCCTTCTTCTCGCTTCCGACGGCCTTGGTCCCCAGATCCTCAAGATCCTCTTCCATCCATACCACGCGCACTCAACGACGGCCTCCCCGATTCCTATCACCCAGGACAGCACTTTGGCCGGCAGCGCGAGCCATCCGACGTCTCCGTGGAGGCTCTTGACCTCGCAGACTACGCAGCACACCTGCGCCAGAATCATCCATACCCGCCTCCCGAGTTCCACGCGTACGACTCGTATCCTCCATCTCCCCGCGCAGGACGGCCCCTCGCGGGCAGTCCGGACTCTCTGCAGCCTCCTTCGCTCGCGTCGCCAGCAGCATCGAGCGCGCCTTCAATCTCTGAACCTGGTATTCGTGCGCCTCACCGCCGTCCGTTCTCGCTCCCTCCGCCTTCGTTCCCACAGCGCTCGCTACAGAGCCATCCCTCACTATCAAGTACCAGTCGCGCGCATCATGACCCGTACGTGCGCGTCGCAGGTACGGGCTTGGAATCCGAGATCGACATCGCGGCATTTCCTTCCTTCTCTCGCGCCTGGTACGAAGCTGACAAGGCTCGCCGCCCGCTCTCTCCGCCGTCTTCACAAGGTCATGGCTTTGGCACGACCAAGCTCTCACCCTTTGACCCCACGTACCCAATGCCCGATTATGACGACCCATATACCCAGTCGCCTCCCCCCTCGTACAACCAACGTTCTTCGCGCGACTTTGTGCCATGGGGCTCAGACCCACTTGAAGCGGACGCGCCTGTCGATCCCGAGACGAAGGAAGAGCGCATGCGCATGCTACAGGCCGAGTTTGGAGGCAAGAATGTGGGACGACCGATGGACGAAGACGAAGAGAGGGTTGGATGCGTGAACAGCAAAGGGAAGCTCGTCACTGAGGGGCCGAAGAAGAGACTGGCGGTACGGTGCATACAGGTGTTACTCATTATCGCCGCATGTATATCGTCGGTATACACCGGTTTGGTGAGTGTCAATGCGCCTTCACGCACGGGTCCTACTCATCACTCATGGATAACGGGTCGTCGATTCATAGGTTATCAAGACCAGCTCAACGCCCCCGCCCAAGGGCAAGATGCCCGCATATATACTCTACGTCTTCTCCTTCATCACCCTTCTCGCATGTATATATATGTACATGATCCACCCCTGCTGTTGCGGCAAGCGCGATCGCAAGCTCGACACGCCCTTTGGTCAGGAGGGGCCGGGTGGGCTCATGGTGCTACCGGTGCAAGGTATGCAGGACGGCAAGAAGCCCAAGGGAAAGAAGAAGAAAGGTGCAGGAGGCGCTGGGGACGGCGTGCAAGTGAACTTGATAGTGGACCCAACTATGTTCGGAGGAGGCGGGCGTGATAGGGAACGAGATGCAGAGGAATGGGGAGACGGGGAGGAGGGTGAGGAGGGTAGTGTGCCCGGTACCTATGACGGGAGCAAGGCTGGCGCTAAGAAGAGACCTCCGAGACGGAGGGGCATCTTTGCGGGGCTTGCGATGGAGGCGCAGTGGAAGCGGGCGAGAAAGCAATTGAAGATCCAGATGGCGTTCGATATTGTGATGGCTCTGGTGTGGGCGGTCGTGTTCGTGATCATTCTCTTGGGCAAACGGTGTCCGGTTGGTGGATATCTCGGCTGGTGAGTCGTCTTGCCGATTGTATGGGTAGCGACTTGGTTGACCGGCTATTCTGGTGCAGGTGCGATGGGTACAATGTCGGGACGGCGTCAGCCTTTCTGCTCTTCCTCGCGTTCGGCTTCAGCATATTCTTCGACGTCAAAGACCTGCATGCGAGCAAAGCATCTCCGAGGACACGCCCATAGTACCTGTGTACTGCTACACGGATGCTCTCCCGCCCGATGCCCCTCTGGTACTATCTCTTGTACATGATCCTGGACTCGACCGTTGCAGTGCTGATTTATTGGTATATTGGAAGCTAACGATGTACTCGTAATGCATGTCTTCTTGCTCGTGTTTCCCGGTGTGCATGCGGCTGCTCAACGAAGTAGCTGGAGGATAACACCCACTGTAGCGCCTTCCCGAAGGCTGAACTATGCAGCGTACTCCTGCTAGCAGAGCCCCCCAGGTAGCCGCAGTCGTGTTGCTGCGAACAAGCAGTGCGCCTCCGTCGGGGAGAGAGCCGATTGCATATGTATGTCCTGTCAAGATCCCATCTTGCTTCACCCCCGCACTTCCGGACGCAGCTGGTAGTCCTTTCCTCGACCCTCATCCAATCCCCATCCCAGAGTCCTTGTCTTCTACGGGTCTCATGCATCCACTTGCCACGCTATGCACGCCCTGATCCTCTTGCTGTCCTTCACACTCTATCATGCTCTGACGCTAGCTTCGCGATCGCCGCCTCTAGATCCGGAGGCAACAGAGATCTCATTCGTCCCGCAGGACGAGTACACCCTTGCGCACAAGGCACACTTCGCTGAACCCTCACCGCAAGCACTCTTCCATGTCTCGTCGCTCTCAGATGAGCAGAGCTTCTCGCTCAAGAGCCGGCCGATGACGGTGTACCGACCACGCTCGCCGGAGGCTCTGCAGCGTATCCGGGCGCGCGCGATGCGCGGGGAGCGGAGCGACGAAGAGGTTGAGTGGGAGGAGGTTCGGGTAGCGGGTCCGTACATCGAAGATAAGCATACGTTGTCGCAGCTTGCGCGGATGACGGGGAATGCATACGCCTTGCCCGGCCAGAAGAACTGGTATGACATCGATGTCACCTGGAACACCGTGCGTCCTGTACCACCTTCCCGGAGTAACGGGGCTGTTCGCTAATAGAAGTACACAGAGCTTCCCGTTTGGCTGGGAGGACGCTGCGGATGGATTCCGCGGGCATGTGTTCTTGTCGCCAGGGAATAGCACTGTCATCCTTGCGATCAAAGGCACGACGCTGCAAGGACCGACGTCGAAGAAGGACAAGTTCAACGACAACCTCCTCTTCTCATGCTGCTGCGCTCGTGTGGACTTCTCGTGGATATTCAACCAGGTGTGCGACTGCTATGCGAAGAAGTATCGCTGCGACGAGGGGTGTCTCCGGAAGGCATTGGTCGAGGACAGCTTGTTCTATAATGTTGGCGTGGTGAGTTGTGCAGTACATGCCAGGAGCAAGCATGCTTCACGTCTGGCTCAAGCATGAGAGGTGTTCCATCACTGACGGACCCTTCACAGGAGCTGATCAATAACCTCACAGCACTGTACCCAACCTCGACCATCTGGCTCGTCGGACACTCCCTCGGCGGGTCACTCGCCTCGCTCCTCGGCACCACCTTTGGACTACCCGCCGTCGCCTTCGAGTCCCCGGGCGAGAAGCTCGCTGCGCACCGCCTTTACCTCCCGCTTCCGCCGTCCGTGCCGGTCACGCATGTGTACCACAATGCGGACCCGATTCCGCAGGGGTCGTGCACGGGCCCGCTGTCGCTGTGCGCGCAGGCAGGCTACGCGCTAGAGACGCGCTGCCACCTCGGGAAGACGATTGTGTTCGATACTGTCGGCAAGCTTGGGTGGCGAGTGGATGTGCAGACGCACACGATCAAGACGGTCATCCAGAAGGTGCTGGAGATTGAGGTAGAGGGTGGTTGGGATAGAACGGAGGATGACATTGAACTGGATGTCCCCTTAGCGAGGGAGGAAGAGGATTGTGTGGTGAGTGCAGCTTGCTGTGCCGTTGCGCCTGAACACTCATATTCTTTCCGCCGGGGTCTAGGACTGTTTCAAGTGGAAGTTCGGGGACTACAAGGACTCGGAATGTTCAGCGACATTGTAAACTATCTAATGTACACTAGACCATGTGTTGTACATCACCCTTCATCTTGTCGTTGTATCTCACCAATGCCTCATGCTGTAATATTAGATTGTGCAAATAAGCGTCTAAGTACGAGACAACAGAGGACCCTGCTGGCCCAAAGATGCATCGGTCTATATCCTGCACTCCTTACCGCCGATCAACCTTCCCTGCACGTACACCCTCCGAATATTGCGATCATCCCCACAGAACAAGAACCGCTCGAGCATCCCCTCCAGTTCCTCCGTCTC
Source organism: Fomitopsis palustris (assembly GCA_029783445.1). Lineage (NCBI taxonomy): Eukaryota > Fungi > Basidiomycota > Agaricomycetes > Polyporales > Fomitopsidaceae > Fomitopsis > Fomitopsis palustris. The sequence goes on from JARAOQ010000005.1 coordinate 804,497, forward strand.
CGTCTTGCCCCTCCCGCCCTCATGCCCCTGCTCGCCCCCGCTCCCACGTACATGCAACCGAGAGTCGAGGTCGGCGCCCCACACCGCGGGGTTCCCCGCATCGGTGCGGATGCTCACGACGAGGGCGTCGAACGCCCGCCCGGGCGTCAGCTGCCCGATGCGCGAGCCGAGCCCGCAGACCTCCGCGCCGCCGCGGGTGGCCAGGTAGAAGAGCGTCGGGACGGGGAGCTGGCGGTCGGCGAAGCCGCTCGTCGGCTGCGCCGGGGCGGAGGACATCGCGACGACTTTCGAGCATATGCTGGCGTCCTGGACGGCCCGCAGGATGGAGGGCGAGAACCCGCCCGAGACGTCCGTGCCCAGGCCCACCTGTGGGTTGCACAGTGAGCGTGAGGATGGGTGTGCGCGGCGGAGGCGGAGGAACGTACCTTGATGCCCTTGTCCAGCAGGACGCCCACCTTGGCGCAGCCGCTCCGCAGGTTGAAGTTGCTCGTCGGGCAGTGGCTGACGCCTGCGCCTCTTGCTTTGATGAGCTTGACCTCAGCCTCCTCCAGGTGCACGCCGTGCGCCAGGACGGTGTTGTGCCTCAGGAGCCCGTATGCGTCGTACACGCCGGCGTACGTGCCCCTGGCCTTCTCGACGATCTCCTGGGGCCCTGCAGGGGGCACAGGCAGGGTGTCCACCGGGAATAACTCCTGCGTGCGCGCGATCTCCGCCGCGTTCTCGGAGATGTGTGTTTGTATCGCGAGGTCTGGATCTGAGGCGGCGAGGTCGCGAAGCGCAGCCATGAGATCGCTTGTGCACGAGATCGCGAAGCGCGGGGTCAGGATGGGCTGGATGAGAGCCGGCTTGTTAGGAGGGCTCGAGGAAGGCAGTGAGCGGATGTGCTGGATGACGGCATGTGTCGTTTGCATCGACTCGGCTGTCGACGCTTCGATGTAGTTCTTTGGGCATTCACGGTTCATGTTGCATTTCTATGGGCCAAGGGCTTCGTGTCAGGGAGCCATTCCCGTCGAACTGTAGACGGGACTGACCTACCCCGACGAAAGCTCGCTGGCCTGTTAGAGCACTGATGTTAGTACGGGAGATCGTTTATCACGACGTGGATCCTACCATGCCTGTGCACTATATCTGCGAGGGCCTTGGTCGCGTCGAGGTGTAATGTGCCGTAGTAGCAACATGTTGTAGTCTGAAATACACTCTTAAGCCGTGTCTACCTCGCTCACGAACGGAGTAGGGGCTTACCCCACAGTCGATGATGCGCCTTACGGCCGTCTCGTACGTCGTTCGCGCAAAGTTGAGATCGGCGAAACGCGCCTCCATCGGAAAAGTGACTTCCTTGAGCCAATCAAGCAATTCATGCTGCTGACCACTGATACAGCGAATCAGCTACTGCAGTCGGAGCCGCAGAGAAGAGGTTACCTTCCAAGGTTGGGAACTTGCGGGCCATGCTATCGAGAGATGCTCAGCCTGTGCGCACACATATACGAAGCACGACCATATAGCCCACCGTATGCGTGTCGACGAAGCCGGGCACCAAGAACTCGCCCAACTGGAGCTCGACCAAGTCCACGCCCGGATCACCGAGCACCAGCCCGTGCCCCGCCAGCGCATCCTGCAGCGCGCCCGCGGGGACGTCGTCCTCCCTCCACGCGATCTCGCCGTCGTCCGCGACGCAGAGCAGCGCGTGCGGGAGCGCGCGGTACTGCGTGAGCGCGTCGGGGGTAATCAATGCGCCGTAGAAGAGTCGAGGCATCGTCCTGGAGTCTGGAGGCTAAACGCAATCAGTCAGAGGTCGGTTGGCCTCGCAACGGACCTGGGCTGCCGATGCAATAACTTGTGCACAGATGGGGGTGCCACGAGGACGGCGTCGAGAATGGAGGAGAGCCAGTTCGGGCGTGGGGCGCGAGCGGACCGGCGTGCCCGGCTCGGGCAGCGCCTCTGCGATAAGGCGCGGATTTGGTGTGGCCCCGTACTCCAAGTTCAGGGTCGGATCAGCACTCTTTTGCCAGCATTTGCATGGCCATGATTGCACAATATTAGACGCAGAAAATTCGCAGGGCTCTAACGCACGATAAAAACTAGCTACTCTAACACTGTGGGTATCTCCCTGAGCCCTACAGGATTGTATGCGATTCGTAGGAGGAATGCCGTTAGCAGCGGTTGTTCCTGCCTCGAAGATGCTTTCGTACTTACAAACCGATATCTGCGTATATCGATGATTCACGGGATGCGGAGGGATGACGAGTACGACGCCGACTGTTCTACAGAACCTACCAAATCCGGAATGACACCGACGGTCGACGTCGGTGGCCACGGAGTGGCTGGCGTGTGGGAGCCGTCGGGACTCGGTGCGTCGGTCAGATCAATCGGGCTTAGGGCTCCTGCGCCCAATCAACAGCTATTCGTTTGCCCAACGAGCACCTGCAGCTGTGTGCGTGCTGCCGCTGAAGTAGGATGTCGAGAACACAGGTCGCCCGTGTGGTCTTATGGTGCATGTAATCGGGGCTGCGTCCGACGCCAGTTCGGCGATAGACTTCTGCCACTTCTCAGAGAGGCGAGTGTGGAGGCCCTCAGTCCAAGCTGCATTGGGCAGGCCGCAAGCGAAGAAGGGCACTAGCCTCGATAGCCAAAACCTCAGCCAGACAGCGAACACGGCGTTCCTAGAGCCTAGGTGATCAAACAGCGCTGAGCTTAATTGGCCAGGGCACCGTGCGCTGTCCATCTGCAGTCCGAGAATCCCGGGGGCCCTGCTCCTATCTCGCGCGCTGGCGGTGAGCCCTGGATGTCTCGCGTTCACGGGGCTGCTGGGTGGCACTCTGCACATGGTGGCTTGACGAAGAAGTTGCGGTGACGGCAGCGATGATATGGGACTTTGGTTCTACCCAACCCCCTTCGCTCGGCGGGGCCCGCTAATTTGTAAAGCGAAGCTTGAGAATGGAGTCTATGGCTGAGCAGAGGCATGGTCAGCTCCATAATGAGTCCACAGAGGCGCGCACATCCTGAGAGGTCGGGCGAGTAGGATGTCCCGTAGGCTGACTGCAGGAACACTGGTCAGCTTGAAAGATTCCATGTGTGCAGTATGTGTTATACCCGGCTGAGCACCTATATCCAGTCTATGCTGACCGCGGAGTGGCGTTGCCCCTATGTATGCGCGACGGCGATGTCGGACGGCCGATGAAGAGCCTTCAGGACAAGCATGATGCGATATAACCAGAGTATTGGGCGCCCTAGGGGCGAGGCTCACTAGAGCAAGTGCCGGGCCATAGGGGCCCGGTTGAGTGAGATGGGTGCGACAAGCTGCCCCCGCAACGGCGACAGTGACAGATCATGGATGAACAGGTACGCATATGGGGGGCTTGGAAGGGGGAGAGAGCGCTCGGGGATAAACGAGCACAGCAGTGTCATGCGCTCCTGTGCGTGGGCTTACGCGAGTGCGCTGGGCGGGCCCCGCACCGTGCCGTCGCGCCCGACTCGGTGCTGGGGGCGCACGGCGATGACGGGGGAAAGAGCGGGCGAGGGACGCGTCGGGGGGCGGCGGGGGACGCGCCTGTGGCTGTGGCTGAGGGCGGGGGCGCAGCGAGTGGAGAGGGGCACATGGCGATCAGGCATGACGTTGAGCGCATCAGCCTTGTCCGCAGCGACCTGATCAGCCCCGGCACCGCGACAACGGCTGACCGCGAGCAGGCCGTGGATCCCCACACACGCAAGACAACAACAACAACGCTCAGAAGGTAGACAAGGCCTGTTGTGATCTTTGCCCCGCACCCTGTGGCCGAGGCAGCAGTGTGATGAGGGAAACAATGCCACATACACATAGGAGGACACGTCGACGACAGAACAAGGTCGACTGTCTCGGACAGGCGCGCGAGCGACGGTCCTCCGAGGTTTCGTACGGGGGGCCGATGATTGGGCGGCGAGTACCGAGGAGAATAGAACACGCAGCCTCGAGGGCCGGCTTGTTAGTGTCCAGCGGACGATGTACCGGTCGCATGGTCTCGCCCCAGGCTGCACGTAGCAACAGCGTTGTGTCCGTGCACAAGGAGGCCCCCCTGCCCCATACGGCCGCACAATGGCGTATGGACGCTTTGCACCCAGACAGCCTTCGCCCACAGATCGCGCGACGCTAGGCCCTGCGCCAGCGAAGGACTCCAGAGGGTCTCAGCGAGGAGAGCAACCGGAGAAGCGTGCCAGGGATGGGAATCCGCGTGGGCGCCTCTTGCCTAATCCGGGCCCGCGCTCGTGGCTTTACACTGCACATCCGATTGCACACGCTAATCGAATTTTCATATATATTCCCGCATCCCCTCCCACGTCCGTTCGTCCCTCCCCCGCCGCGAGCGTCGACTTATACCCATCGACCCAGTCGTCCTCGTCGCTCTCGTTGTCTTGCTTGTTGTCTTGCCTGCTCTGTCTTACGCCCTCCCCCCTCGTCCGTCTGCTGTCGTTCCGGTATGCCGTCGCTTCGCCGCACGTTCTCCTCTCCCCCCACCCGCCGTGGCCCGTACTCCTATCCCTCCTCCCTCTCCTCTAGCGGCGCCCAGACGCGTGCCGGGCCTAACCAACCGCGCCGCTCGTCTGGCTCCGACGTCAGCAACCGTCGCGTGCTCGCCGACATCGACTGGTGGATCGTTCAAGACGGCCAGCGCGACATTTACGACGCGTCCACAGGTGGCCGCACCCTCACGGATGCATCCGAAAACGACGCAGATGTAGACTTGGACGCCAGCGGCACGACCCCCACTGCTCCAGCACAGGGCGAGGGCGTAGACGCCATTCTCTCCGCGTGGCACCCGACGCCCAGCATCGGCGTCACTGCACCCGAAACCTCGACGTTGCCCGTGCCTTTCTTTGGTGACATTGCGATGGAGGGCTCGTTTGGCGGTGGTTCCCCCGAGGTTAGTCTCATTTCACCATGCATTATCATGTCGCCACTCCCATGTACCGCTTCCTACCCGCCAATGCCATGTCGTTCAAAGCTGATCACTATATGCTTGCACGCAGCCCCTCTCGCCTCTGTCTCAGTTCGCCGACTTGACTCTAGCACCCGGCACACCGATGCACCGGCGGTTCACCCACTCGGCCGAGTCCTCGGACTCCTCCTTTTCTTCGATTGACAGCACGCCCGAGTCGATCTCGTTCGCACTTCTCGCCACCCCTCCTCAGCCTAGCATCGGGCTCATGGATGCGGACGCGTTTATCTCAACAAACACGGCGTTCATCTCTCCGGCACGCCCGACTCGCTCGGGTGCCAGCCCCAGCGTGGCCCGTTCCGTGAGCTACTCTGCCGTTGAGGACGAGGTCTCTAGTCTCCAGGACCGCCGGGAGTCCATCATCGAGGATCCCTTTGCCGACATCACGACTTGCGCGCCGATGCCTGCACCGCCTCCGTTTTTCTCCGCAACTCAGCTGGACGTGGACGATCTGTTCTTCTGAGTGACTTCAGGATCGGCGGAGCGTCGCTCAGACGTCTCGTGGTCCCGAAGCGAACGGCGAAGAAGATGAAGAAGCGGAGGGGGGCTGGAGTCGCCCCGCCATATGCCTTCCTATTTCTTGCGTCTTGTGTTCTGTGCCCGCCTTCACGACTGCCCGCGATGACCCACAGCACAAACCACCTCTCATCACGTTTCTCCTTTCCTGTTTTCCGACCGGCAACAACGCAACTATGCGACTAACGCGGCAAGAACTGTGCGCTGAAGGCGCGCAATGTCCGCCTGCAGGCGTCTCTCCTCTTGAATTTGACTGTGCGTCGCGTTCTGTTTGACGTGATTGACGTCCACGCCGACTGATGCATGTCGATGTCGCGCGCGACAGTGTTACGTCCACGAATAGCGCTCACGAACGAACGCCCTAAAGCGCCTAGCCTATTTTTCCACCGAACACCATCTGTTCCGGTCTTGCATCCTGTCGGTCCGTTCCTCTTCCATCACTCACCTCGTGCGGCTCTTCCGTCTCCTCTCCTATGCACTCGCATTCCCCCCTCACTGGCGCGTTCTGCCTACACTGGTCGCTTTCACTTCACTTCTGGAACCCCCATTCACGCATTCAGACCTGCCTTGTCCCCCCACCACATTCACGGACTCTTGCCAGTCCACGCCTAGCCTAGATGGTCTTCAGGTTGGCCCCCCCCCCCCCTCCTCCTGCATTTCACATTTACCCGCATCATCGTCTCCCGTTCCCCGCTAGCGCTTGATTTTACGCCCCTTCACGCTTCTTACGTTTCTTTACGAATGCTCAAAGGCAGCGCAAAAGCCGACTAGTGTCCCCTCTTTCCCGACCGCCTCCCTCTCCTCGCGTCTCCGTACCCTTGTAACGATAGACATGCATTCCATTGTTTGGCTCTCTCCGTTCTCTTTGCGTCGCGTTGCGCTGCGCTGTGCTGTGCTGTGCTGTGTGTTGCCCTTCTCGCTCTCGAGGTCGTCTTGCTGTCCGACGCCGCTTTCCTGCATCGCTCTCGATCGCGTTCACGATGACCGTCACGACCCACCCGGTTCCAGGCGCGCCTCAAGCCGCGTCCCGGGCATGGTTTTACGATTACGATGTACGGTACTACTCGTCTGCATGTAAGGTACATCCGTAGCGTGTGCATGTACATAATCCAGCGCAGTGTTCTCGGTTACCCAACGAATGATCTGGGTAAACCAACGCGTCCGGCCATCTCAGCTCTTGCCCCCCTGAGCGTCATAGGGGCGCACGCACGCTAGCATCGCTTGTGCGCACGACACGGACGTCGCTGCCTGGACACGAGGCTGTTTGACGACGCATGCATGACGCAACGTTACTATCACCGCCTTGCCACTCGGTCTTGAGCACTTCCGTTTGCGCCCTCTCTCGTCTTCATTCCTCCAGGCCCCCACCGGCCCACAAACACAAACCGCCTCGGCGCCGAGTCCTTGCTTACCACGCGGGCGGAGGCCCGAGAACGTCGCGCGGTCCCGTACAACGGCACTGGCGTCGGGTATAAGGGAGGCGGGACCGACGACGCGCGCAGCACCGATCATCTGTACATCCCAGCGACCATCTTCGGACCGGTCACCTTGCTCCATGGCGACTGGGCGAGGGGCCCGTAGCGCGGCTCCGCCTCGGACCCGTTTGGGTATCGAGGTGCGTGTCCATTTGGCGGCTGGGTCGGGTGGTGGTTGGACTGTGGCGGTGGTCTGGCTGAGGAGGGAGGTGGCGGGGGAGGCCCGTTAGGCCGTTGTTGTTGGTCGGGGTGGCGTGCCTTCCAGGCATTGCGGATGGATGTAGAGCGTGCGAGCAGCTGCGTACAAGGTTAAGCAAGCGTCCGGTTCCGATGCGGACCAAACTACGTACCTGTTCTTTCTCAACGCCATCAGCGATACTTTTGATGATGTTTTCGACGACAGTCTTGTAGTTTCCGGCGGGCTTGTCGTCCCGGAAGCGCATGAGTCGCCACTGCTCCTTCACAGGATCCCAATGCACTTCGACAATGCGGTCGTCCAGCTGTTCGCCGGACCTCTTCAGGCTGCAGCCACACGTCAGTTCGTGTACTATCAGCAAGTAGCGCCAGACAGTACCTTTCCCATTCGTCGTCTTCGACGTGCATGACGTCGTAGAACTCGTACCGTGGCACCCGTTGCTCATCGCCGCAGTACACGTGCAGCTCGAATACAGGCTTCGCGAAGAAATCGGGATCGGGCGAACGGCTGGACGCGGGTGGAAACCGTAGCACCAGCTTGAAGTCGATAGAGTTCTCCGAAGGAGGTTTCCACTTCAGGCTGCGCAGATCATAAGATAAATGGTAGTCACGCATGCAGCGAAAACTCACATGTTGCTATCGGTGCCCGGGACATACGGGGTCTCGGCACAGGTGTAGATAAGTCCGTCGTTGCCATGCTGTAACGCCGGCAGGTCGATGTTGAAGACGTCGTCGACGTGATATGACAGCTTGACTCGCTTCACTTGGATACTGGATTGCGAGATACATTTAGCGCTCAGGGATGATATGCTGCTCGTCACGTCGACCTACTGGAAAGGGTGGCTGCTTGCCACTAGCGGGTGATCTCGCAGCATTCTTGCGTATGGTTCATAGAACCACATCTGCAAACGCTGGGAGAGGCGAGTCAGAACAATAGAATATAAACCATGTGTGGCGAGCTCACTCCATAGCGTTTATCCAGTGGTCTCTGCATCACGTTCTGACCATCAACGACGAGGCAGTCGAATGCGAGGTAGCGGAGCGTCTCCTGGCCAGAGAAAGGACACAGTCTGAGGTTCACAACATTGCGGGAGGAAGACTGAAGGTACAAACTTGATGCGTGCGGGGGTCGACATCAATGACTAGCTCACCATCGACTATCGTAGTGCGGAGTGGCCTTCTCGGGTCCTCGAAATGGGGAAAGTAGAAGCCGTCCAGCTCCCGGTAGGTGTTATGGCGGTCAATCTCGAGAGTACATGAGCCAGGCACAGCGCGTAGGAAGGCGGTTGCCATGTACGCACGAGGAAAACCATTTGGTCGTTGGTTTCGAGGTTCGTGTAGATGAACAGCAGCACCCGGACGCCGTCCGACTTCTCACAGACCCAAAAGCTGTGAGAACACGTCTCAGATGTGTGCCCTGGGTAGCCAGTACATATAGCTCACTCATGTGTGACCAATTTTTGCAGATCTTGTATGCCAAAGCTGACGGGTTGGCTGCCGGGGAAGCTGTGGCGTCACGACGGTGAGTCCGAGACGAGTGGCGCTCGGAAGAGCTCCTTACCGCTCGTGTTCAAGCTGGCAGAACCTCGCTACGGTCTGCTTCAACCATCGGTCGTGGTCTGAGCGTTGCGGGATGGGGTTGCCGGGGATGTCTGGTACACGCGACATGCGGGTAGAGGAGAAGGAGAAAGAGATGTGTGACGCGCAGACGTGACGCGTCCTCTGCCAGTCTGCGTCACGCGTCCGCGCGGTAGCTTAGCGCGTCGCGTCGCGTCACCGTCGACGTGACTCGTCCGCGTCAGCAGCCAGTGCTGCGCCCACAAAGGGGGAGGCCGTAGCAACCTCCTCTGTCGCAGCAAAAGCAGTAAAGACGAATAAATAGTCATCCGGAATATCACTTGGTCGTCTGGGACATACGTTCTCTGCTCACTACATACTACAATACACAAAGTCGACGGCACGATGCAGATACGAAGAGCGAAACGACTAGCATGAGACGACCACATACGCCGCCGTGCATAATCTACCGGTCCTCCGCCCATTCCTGGATGTGAAGATTGTATGAGCAAATGCGCTGATCGCTCCATGCAGGGAGCACTTACGTTCTCCTTCTTGATTTGCGCCTACGGGGACACACAACGTCGCATGAGTGGCAATTGACAGAACACATGAGACTGCTCACCTCCTCCTCGGGCGTGAAGTCGTTGACGATGTTGAAGAGCTTCCGAATTTCCTCTGGCGTCTTACCCTTAATCATGTTAGCAACGGTTTTGCATCCGACATCGCTATGGTGGGAAAGACATCCTGAGTATCAACAAAATACCGAAATACGACTAGATTAACTTACAGGAGGGGCTTAATGTCGAGGTAGTTCGCAGCGAGGATGATCTCGAAGAGCATCTCCTGGTCGACAGTGATGAACTTTTGGTCCCACTCGCTGATGTCCGTTGTCCGCTTGCGGTTCTCATCCTGGCTCTGCTCAGATTCAGCAGTCGGAAGGGGCTCGCCCCGGTGGTGTTCGCAGTACTCGAGGACCTAGATCGATGGGATATGAGCGCGCCACAATCCCCAAGCTGATCCGCGTTCGCCAAGGAGAACGGTGCAAGCGACGTACCTTCTTGAGGACACTGGAAGAGACGTTCGGAAGGGGGATGGGCTGGTCACTCTCGCCAACATCTACGGATGGACGGCATCGTTATCAGCACAAAGGCGGAAGGCGCGCACGACCTCTACGACACAACGCACCTTCGAGCATGTTCTTGATGAGGACGCTGCGCTCAGCAACCTCCTTGTCTACAACGAACTGCTCATTATCGGAAGTGACGAGGAGAACCATCTTGGAATTGCGAGGTCGTGAAGTTGGCGAGGTGGAATGTGAGACGTGAGGTTTGCACAGGCCATGCCAGGCATCTTTAAGTTAAGACGCTTGCTTACATAACGCCGTGATTTGTGGCAGCCCAGCGCTCTGCCCACAACTTAACCTTGTCCTCTGCATTCGCTTTGTCCACTCGAAGCCCCATTTCGGGCCTCTTTGACTCACAGCATGTCTGTGTTGTCTTTATTCCGCATCGCCCAGGGGGCCAAAAACCCGTTCTCGCCTACAGGTACGCCTTTGTTTTCATTGTTCGCCGCGAACAGCAACGCTCAGCCCGCGATTCTCCGCCACAGGACTGGGGTCCGTGCGCACGGCCACGAAGCGTGCAGGAGGCACCGTCTCCAACCATGGTGGCTCCCCGGGAAAGCGGCTAGGCGTCAAGAAGTTCTCAGGTGTGTGACCCGTCTCTGCAGTTCCAACCCCGCCTCGTTCCACGCATACCCGCGCTGATAGCAAGAATCTCCAGATGAGTACGTCGTACCAGGCAACATCCTCGTGCGCCAGCGCGGCACCCAGTTCCACCCTGGGCAGCACGTAAGTCATATCGCGCACTTCGGGTCCAAGGCGCTGATCGCCTCGCCGTGCGCGACACAGGTGGGAATGGGTCGCGACCACACGCTGTTCGCACTTGTTCCGGGGTACGTGCGCTTCTACAAGGAGACGCGCATGCGTGGCGAGCGCAAGTACGTCGGCGTCGTATTGAAGAGAGGCGAGAAGCTCCCGAGGGATGAGGCAGCGCACGGGCGCAGTCGATACTTCGGCTTCGTGAACCTCAATGCGGCGGCAGAGCAAGGTGCAACCGCACGGACTGCTGCTTGAGACACATCTTGCGATGACAGTTTCCCCTCTATTGCGCACATAACGCATACTTTCGGCGCTAATATACAAGAACGTATTATCTACACACAGCGAACCTTGATACAGCACAGGTAATACAATGGTGAGTGGTGAGGGGCGGGGGCTATGCATGTGGAAATGAAAAGCATCCAGATTGCGTATCATCGTTACAAGGATTCCAAGCGAGCACTTTCCGTTGTCATTTCACCTCACCAGGTCAGCTCCGGGAATGCGACCTTCATCACTGGCGGTGGATCCAGGTCCACGGTTTCGATGATCTGCCGCAGCCCTGGTAGGTCTGTCTCTTCTATGTCCTCGAAGTTCTCGTAGCAGGGCAGGCGCATGGACAGCCGTTTGATGGGATGGCCATGCTTTGCTCGCAGCTGCCCCAGCAAATAACACTGTAGAGTCGACCATGTCTTGTCATTGGTCATGGTCAGCACCTCTAGGCTGGGACATAACAGCCTCCCTGTCACCTCGCCGGGTGTCGCCAATGCTGCGAGGATTGCCCTTGAGAAGCCTGCATCGTTGATGCTATCGATACGGATATGGAGCTCCTTCAGCAGCGGCATGCGCTCGAAGACCTCGATCCACCGCCTCCGGGTGAACCCCAGGTGCGCGCGATGGTAGTACGTCTCCGAGATCGTGAACTCCTCCAGGACGGACAAGTCAAGCGTACGCACGATGCTGAGCAGGAGGTGCCCCGCAACCGTGGGCATGTCGCCAATGTCGCTGTCCTGCGGGATGGCGGCGATGATCTGGAACGGGCTCGTGCGCGTCCGGCCGTGGACCGCGACGACGTCGTTCGCGCTCGTGTACTCGATGTGCAGGCGCGTGATGCCCGGCAGGTGGCCCATCTCCTCGAGGGTGGCACTGTCCGGCAGCCCGAAGCGGAACGTGAAGTCCGCTGCGCGCTCGAGCCAGACGTGGAAGCGCGTCGCGCAGTCGGGGACCGCGAGCCGCCGGAAGAGGTCCGCGACGACGGACGCGGAGCATCGCGCGATGTCGAGCACGCGCAGGTTGTCGAGGCGCAGCGGAGGGAGGGACTCGGTGTCTGAGGAGGATGTGAAGGTCGCCTTGTATGTTCGGAACTCCTCAAGCGCGGGGCACGCGGCGAGGATCTCGAGCAGCCGTGAGACCTCCATGGCGATGGGTTTGCGCTTCTTCCCCCTGAGGTAGAGTCGCTTCAGATTCGTGTATGTGAGGCTCCCGAATTCAGGGTACGCATATGCTAGCCTGAGGGTGGTCAGACGCGGCGTTTCGCCCTTGAACATGACTGGTAATGGAAAGCAGTCGCTATCCATGCCGATCTTGTACACATGTAACGCCTCCAGCGCAGGGGCGGGGTCTCGTAGGATGCTCTCGAGAGGCTCACGGAGGTCAGCATCTTCCATCCATACGGACGGCAAATATATGTGGCGTAGACGTGCGACATGAGGTAACGCAGCGTTTATGACTTGCGTGGCGGCATCCGATGTCGCTGACGCTGATACAATGAGGGACAGTGGTGCGTCGCCGGATCGCTCGAGGCACGCGAGCGCGGCGTCGGGATACTTGGTGCTTATGCGGGTCCATAGTGCAGCACACGAGAGCGCGATTTCGCGCCATCGGTGACAGACATGGGCGAGGTACACCCACGGGGCAGAGCCATACGAAGGGTGCAATGGCCCGTCCTCTTCCTCTGCCATGCCTTCGAAGATGAGGAGGAGGATGTCGGGCGCTAGCCGATATATGGGACGCAGTGCATTCCGGTATCGTTGCAGCAATGCAAGGGATAGGTCGAGGTCGCCCAACTACAATGCCATTCCAAGTCAGCCATGGGCTGAGCCCTGCGAAGCCCTGGTGGACTGGGCGGCTCACCTTCTCAACCACACCGCTCAACTCATCCGTATCGTTGCTGTGGTAGATAGGAAGGCCTACATGAGCGTCGCATCTGGCTGTAGTGGTGGAGGACATACGGTGGACCATGCAACTGCGGAAGGTTCCACGTCGGCCGGTCGAGGAGGTGGGACAGGGACAGCCCCGTTGTGGTCGTCGCAGAAGTCATGGTGGGCGACTATCAGGGAGCCCGTGGGAGGTCGACGTGGGAGACAAGGGCCGCAGAGGGCGCGATAGTTGGGAGAGAGGCTATATAGAGGGGCGCACAGCGTGCCAATGCGTCTGCGAGCGCCGGGGAGAGTCAGTGAGCAGTGAATGCGGCCAGTGCGCACAGGGCCGAGCTCTCACCTCCCTTTTACGTACCACACCCAATCTCAATTGCCCCCACGATCTCGGTGGCTGTCCCCGCGCGAATATACTGCCTGGCCTTGCATTGTACCAGTGCCCTACAATTGCCTCAGGCTCCGAGTCGTTGATGCTCTGCTGCTTGTAGACGTCCCCTCGCGATCTGCGGATGAGAACAGAGCACACTGCCCGACAATGTCGCGACACCGGCGGCAGTTGGAGGCTGCAGAACAACCGCCACCCGCCTAATAATAGGCTCCCAGAAGACCACTACTGTCGGTAGCGATGCTACAGCCCGTTTCTCACAGGCCTGCCTCCGCATCTCTACCACCCAGCTCTGCGCGTCGACGCCAGCTTCAGCAGCCATGTCGAGCGACTACCAACTATCCATAACGCCTGTGAAAGTCTCGCGTATGTCATACTGCATCGCATGAGCCCGAGCTGACGAGAGACCGCACCAGAGCTGCCGTCCGAGGAGACAATCCTCGCGCTCGGCGAGGCCTTGCTGGAGTCGACCAAGTCCTGGAAGCAGGGAAAGACGTTCCACAAGCTCGTGAAGACGTCCTCGCGCGCGAAGGGCTCGCAGGACGGCGCGCCGTGGCACTGCAGGGTCAGCGAGCACGCGCCGGAGGACGCGACGTTCGACGAGTTCTGGAGCAAGCTCGGCGAGGACAAGGCGAACAACGAGATGCAGTGCGTGTCCCGCTCCCTCCCCGCTGGCCGCCGTGCATATGTACCCCCCCGGCCGCGAGATCGATCGCGGTGCCCTGACATCGATGTCGGCGCCCTCTAGGTATGTCCCGGAGATCAAGAAAGTCACTCTCATCAAGGAGATCTCGCCGACCCAGTCCATATGGTCGCTCTACTACACCTTCCCGCCGCCCGTGTCGCCTAGGGTGTTCACCGTGCTGCAGACGAAACACCTGGTCGCAGAGTCCCCCAAGAAAGGGTGCGTCGCGCGGGGGCCTCTCTCCGTGTCCACTGACACTCACAGCGGAAGCTAGTATCATCGTGTCCATCCCGGTGGACCTCTCCGAGGACGCTGAATTGGCCAAGATGGAAGAAAAGGGCGTGAAGGGACGCTATGTCAGCGTCGAGCTCTTGCAGGAGCTTGACAACGGTAAGGTCGAATGGCGCATGGCAACGTCCAGCACCCCGGGCGGAAATATTCCTTCTTTCGTCGCGGAGTCTACGATGGCTAGCACTATCGCGAAGGTATGTCGTTTTACTACCCAAGCCCACTGCTTGTTTCATATTCGCGCACAGGATGTAACCCACTTCTTGCACTGGTTCCACTCGGTGCGCGCGAAGCCCGACGCACCTGCTCAGGCTCCTGAATCTTGAGCATGCACACTATTGCTGGGTTCCTTTCGCCATCTGTAGGATACTGAGACTGTGATGATGATGTTCAACTATACCCGGCTGGCTTGTAGAACGATCCATCTGTCATCAATGTATATCCCTGGCTTTCGAAGACATGGTCTGCGGAACTCTAGCGTACGCACCAGGCGAAGTCATTGTCACTCATTGAGAGCAAGGGGCGAGCAGCGAGGTCAATACGCATCGCGAAAGTTCAGCCATTGGGAACTACAACTACATACATACACGTCTTGTTTGACCTTCGAGCAGACTGGACTACCAGCACAAAGTCATTGAAAGCGGCAGTATTATCCTTACCTCCGGAGTCTACGCCAGCTCGAGATACCTCTCCACTGCCGGATGAACGCATCAGTGCCTGACCATGTCCGAGACGCGCAGGCGGGGGACATACCTTCCCAGTTCGTGACCGCCTCGTTCCACAGACGCACCTCGTGCTGGCGCGTCCCCCCATAATGGTCGACAAAGTCGTCGCCAAACACCGCCGCCTCGCGCGCGACGCTGCCCGGGCGCATCATGCGCTCCGTCGCCGCCTCGAGCGACTGCGGGAGCATCTGCACCTAAAAACGCTCCCCATCAACACCCCCGCTCCCAGCTCCCGAGTAGGAGCAGCAAAGTCATCACGCACCTTACCGCTCCGCTTGTCCTCAACGGAGAGCTGGGCGACCGGGGGGCCGGGCAGGGCGAGGCGCTTCTCGATGCCGCGGAGGCCGAGCGCGAAGACGGCGGCGAGGGCGAAGTACGGGTTCATGTCCGCGCCGGGGACGCGGACCTCGAGGCGCGTCGCGGCGGGCGGGACGGAGGGCGGCGCGATGATGCGCACGGACGCCGCGCGCGAGTCGTAGCCGTACGTCACCGCGTTCGGCGCCCAGAACGCCTCGCCGCCCACGAGCCGCTTGTAGCCGTTGATCGTCGGGACGAGCTGCGTGAGAGATCAGGTGGGGGTGGTTAGGCGGGAGGGGTGAGGGTGGGGGCTTACGGCGGGCATGACGTCCGGGAGGCCGTCGAGCACCCCGGCGAGGAACCATTCGCCCTCTTGGCTGAGGAAGCGGGTGTCTTCGTACGCCGCGTTGGTGCGCCCGGTCTTCAGCTCCGCCTCGGAGACGGCGAAGAGGCTCTTCCCGGCCTTGTCGCGCAGGGACACGTGGATGTGGCTGGGGGCGGGGTGCGGTCAGTCGGTCGGTTCCGCGGTGAGTAGGAAGTGGTCTACCCGCTGCATCCCGGGAGCTGAAGGGGCTGTCAGCGGTGAGGAGGGCGCGGGTGCGCGGGCGACGCACGTTGCCCCAGGGCTTGGCCATGAAGCTGGGTGTGATCCCGTGCTTCATGCCTATGCTCTTCGCAAGGAACTTGAATAGGATTGCATTGTCCGCCATGCGATGCGCAGTCGTGTATGCTAGGGCGGTCTCGTATACGCCGGGACCCGTCTCGGTATCTAGCGTGCGAGATCACGTTCAGTTGAGTCGCGTGCCAGGTGGAGCAGCTCACGGTGGCCCTCGAGTGGTACTTCGAACTTGAAGGCCTCGTCAAAGATATCGTGGAAGTAGTCGTTGTTGAGCTGCGTTCGAAGGAGCGAATAGCCGTGCACTATGATGAGATGCATTGATATGTCTTTCCAGAGGGGATTTTACTGATACTTACTGCCGGGGGTCAATGGCTGCAGGTTGGAGTAGTTCTTCTCTGCCAGTGTATGAGGTGTCTCTGATCGTTGTACCTCCTATCAGAGTGCAAAGTATAGACGAGAGCTCTGGGATGTACCTTTGAATTGGAAGTACTACCAAACCCGTCAGCTATATGCAACGCAAGGTAAACGGTTGCCAACCTCGTATTCACAACCAGCAAAGCATTGCCAGCCCTTGCTTGCGGCTTGGTCTGTGACGCGCTTGAGCACTCCGCGAGGATCAGCGCAGATGGGCTGCTTCGTATCCGGATCGAGGAAGGAAACCAGGAAGAAGGGGACATTGTTCTCCCATGGTATGCGGCGATAGGTAGACAAGTCGATGGCCGCGAGAAGATCGCGGTAGCCGTTTGCCCTGTTGGAGATCAGCAGTTCTTTCGAGTAGGTCGCATCGTGTATGTCCCATCCGCTGCGACGGGCCAGGGATGAGTGATTTGCGCGGTGAAGACGCCAGTAGAGCGATCGTACAAGATGACGCTGCAGAAGCCGAACCCGTCGGATGATGCCGCGCTGAGGAACTTTTCTTTGGACTGTGCGCACATGAGCGCGACTCGCGTGGTGCCGAGCATGCCGACAAGAGCGTACCATGAACTTTCCCCTCAGCACCCCATCGACTGTGTGTATGGGATGAACTTAGTGAAATGTACGCTGCCCGTGTGCATACCGTCAATGCCTGTCTCAGAGCCGATTAGCATGATATGACTCTTCTGGCGCTGCGAACCCCTCTTACCGGCGACCTTGACCTTGATATCATCCTTGAGCAGGTCCTCGAGTTCGAGGAGAGACTTGGGGGCGTGCTGCGTCGCTGATGGGCCGACCGTCATGGCGTGTGGTTGTGCGTGAGTGGGCGAGCGGGTGCTGCTCGCAGGAGATGCCGTTATCAGAGCGGCGGGGCGTGCCGCGACGCGTCTGTGGCTGTCGCTCGCCATCACAAGCGCCCTCGCTCTCTCTTCGCCATACTCGGTCATGTCGCTCGCTTACTCTATCGACGTGCCGTCTGCAGTCGCCTCACTTTCTCTCGCAGACAATGACGACCTCCTCGTTGGCTCTGGTACGTACTCAAGACTAAAGACCGCTGCCCGACCATATTGAGCAGTCCTCAGACGATGGGACGGTGCGGATGTACTCGCAGTCCTCCACAAAGGTCACCCGGGCCGTCAAGTCTCTCGGAGCCGAGGTCTCCTCCATATGCTGGTGCAAACCCGGAGGTCGTCAGTCGGGACAGTGGTACTGCGCCAGTGGGACGAGAGTTCTCGGCTTCCCTCATTCGTCAGAGAAGATGATCCTTACGGTGCAAGACGCCATCGCCTCATTCCCTCTGGGAGAGGACGAAGAAGACGTCCTCAATGAGGTCAGTGCATGGCGCCGACGGTGGGCTCGTAGGTCTTAAGTGCATAGATCCAGCCAGATCGATCTGAGTTTCGACGGCAAATACCTGGCCTTCAGCACGGATAACGGCAAGGTAGGCGTCGTTGAGTTATCCACCGCATGCATCACCAAGATGAAGACAATGCATGAAAGCGTACGCCGTCCGTTCTGCTCATTCGCATCGCGTCTTCACCTCCGCCGCAGATATGTGGCTCCGTCAAATTCATCCCCGATCGACCCAGCGAACTCGTCAGCGGAGGGTATGACTCCAAGCTGCTGCACCATGACTTCCAGCAACGCACCCTCCTGTCAGACCTTGATCTAAGTTCGCCATGTCGTTTTTCCTCGTCATGAAAGTATCTCATATCTTGCCCCCGCACAGCCCAAGCTTCACCGTCGAGCAACTCCGAGCAGTCTGGATTGCAGCTCTCCCCTCCCTTCGTGCTGTCTGTCGCGGTCTCGCCGACGGGCGTCCTTGCCGCAAGCACTGCGAGTGGACTGGCGTTTGTGGGCACGGGAGGTGAGAAGCGCCCTACCGGCCAGGCGCAGAAGAAGAGAAAAAGGAAGTGGGGCGGTCTGGACCAGAGCGAGGGAAGAGTAACAAAAGTGGCTGAGGGACCGGTTGTAGCCATGTACGTCTTCCTCCCGCTGCCCTGGAATATTGGCTACAGGGATGATGCAGTGCATTCCTGGACCACAACCAATTCATGACCTGCACGCTTCTCGGCGAGGTCAAGCAATTCGCGGTCGTTGCCAACAACACTGTCGCAAACGAAGGAGAACCTGGCTTCGAGGTACAAGAAAAATGGCGCACTCACGCCCAGAAGCTCGCCAAAGTGAACGCGATGGCAATTACTGGCGATCGTATGGCTATAGGTGGGCTGACGGAGGATGGCAAAGGCGTGGTGGAGATGTGGGACGTAAGCAAGGATGCGGTAGAGCGTATGGAAACATTAACGACGAGCACTGTACGTCGAGACGATAGTACGCAGTGAATGCAGCTCCGACGACTATGGCTCTGGGTGCGAGTCCGCTTTTTGTGTGTCCTCCTCTTTTGCTTCCTTCTCCAGTTCCGCAATCCTGCGCAGGTACGTCTCCCGCCTCAGCTTCAGCGTCTTGAGGTACTCCTCGTCCGACACCTTGTGCCACCCCAGCGCCGAGAACACCCGCTCGCTCCAGGAGGGTTTCCGCTCGTCCTCCTGCGCTGGCAGGGACGGCGCAGGCTGGGGTTTCTCCGCCGGCGCCGGTGTTGAGGTTGCTGGGGGAGGCTGCAGCTTCCTCGACACGTACTTTATCCGCGCGATCCCGAGCTCGTTGTACGCCAACTGGAGCATCGTGCAGACTATCCCTGCGGTGACCACACCGGGCACGATGCCCGGCCGACCTCCTACGCCATAGCCAATGAGTAACCGTCCTCTCCGGGGGCAGGATGGACGCACGTTTCCAGGCGTTGAGCACGCCGCCAGCGAAGGCCCCGCTCACCGCGGTGTCGGGCACCTTGTTCATGCGCACGTCCCACCACGTGAGCCGCTCCCCCTCCCTGCGCCGCTCGCGGAGCTCCCGGATCCGCCGCGCGTAGTGCGTGTCCGCGAGCGCGGACAGGAGGAGCGGGCTCGCAACGTACTCGCGGAAGCCTGCGCGGGGTCAGCTCGGTGCGGTCGGCGACGGGGGGCGGGCGGACGTACTGAAGAACGTGGCCCCCGCGATGCCGCCGTTGATGCCCGCCGCGGTGATCATCGGGCCGACTTGGTTATAGCCCTTGAAGAGACCGTATGCACCGGCTATGGTCCCTGTCGCGAGCGCTGTGGGTGTGCACGCGTGAGCAACTCTGGTGGGTGGGTGAGGCGCAGGGAGGACGAACTCGCATGTAAGCAGTGTGTTCACCCCGACGGTGAGGGGTGCTGAGGGATCCATCCCGTTTGTGAAGTGTCTCTTTGAAGTCACTTCGAAGAGAGTAGAGAAAGAGCGAGTATGGCGCGACGCGTGCGAGAATTGCGAGACTCGAGAGATAGTCAACTGAAGTGGAACGCAGGTGCCAGCTTGGTCGCCGCAGGAGATGGCGTGCAAGATCCAGATCTGTGCAAACGACAGCACGCACATCTCAGATCTCAACGATCTCGTGCCCGGGCCGTAAGTCCGCTACCATGGGCCTACAATGATCACACACTTGCAGTGCGCATTTCAACACGGCGAGCGTGTATTGTTACTCAGCGATCAACACATGCATACCAGAAATGCAATCCAAAATATCGACATTGATACGATATACAATCTACATCGTATCCCTCACGAAGCTGAGGGTACCCATTGAGGACGCAAGCAGTTCCAGCAGCTTCTCGCTCTCCTTCCTTTGTACGGCCTGTAATGTTTCCACCTCTTGCTGAAGCTCCGGGTTGGCGACGATGACGTCCCCGTGCAGACGCAAGAAGACGTTCTGGTACGTCTGGACAGCCTCGAAGTCGCGGTGGGACTTGAGCCGCGATGTGAGGGCGGCGAGGAACATGCGGATGTCGTCGAGAGTGACGAGAGACCGCAGCTCGAGGTCCATAGCAGCCGGGGACAGAGTCTTTGCGTATACGAAGAAGTCCTCATCTATTCCAAGTGTAAGTCGGCGACGTGCGAGAGGCGAGAGCACGACTTACAATCGGCGCTGGGATCCGCTGCGGCGAGCTTCTTGTGGAACGTGCTCTCCGAAGACCCGGCCGCCTTCTGCAGCCGCTTCGTCTGCTTTTTGCTCTTCTCCGCCTCCTGTTTCTGCGTCTCTTGGATGGCGAACCGCGATTCCACGCCGGGCAACGTGGGGAGGAAGAACGGCGCCTTCTCCGGTTCCTTGGGCGGCTCCTTGGGCTTGTTGCGCTGCTGGATGACCTCGAAGTTGAGGAGGGTCTGCCATCGCGAGCGCGGGAGGAGCGAGAGCGTGACCAGGTCGCCGTCGAGCTCCGGGGGCATAAGGAAGGTGTCTGTGGGTTTCTCCTGGCCAGTGAGAGCGAGAGATGATAATGCTTCCAAGGCTGCGTGCGTGTTACTCGGCGTAGTCCGTGTGACCCCCACGGAATCGACATACCTTCTTCTTCTGCTGTGCCCTGCATAGAGGGTAATGAGACCTCCGTGACATCCTCTTCGTCGGACACGCTCTGGAAGGAGACGTCGGCGTATTGCGCCCGGTTCGCCCTATACGTTCGTTTGAGTAAGCATGCGCGGCGGAGTACGTATGTGGAACCTACCATAAGTATACTCCGACACTGTCGGTATGGGATGTGGCAAGGAAGTCGTTCGTCGGAGAGAACGCTACGCTGGTGGCTACACTTGGTGTGCGGAAAGCGTCGATGAGTCGGCCGGTTGGTATGTCGAAGGTGCGTATGATGAAATCTAGCGACGTTGTGACGAGCCACCTCGAATCAGGGGAGAAGGTCTGCGGAGGTATCCTAGTCAATCTTGTGTTAGGAACGTGATGCAGGTGTGCGATACTTACCAGATCTAGTATACGGCCACGATGCCCCTTGAGCTCCCTGACCACTTTCTGCGTCTCGATATCGACCAAGCGAACCACACGGTCATTGCACACGACTGCGAGCAGACCGCTGTCGCGCTGCAGGGTCATCGATAGCGCTGAACAAGGCAAGATCAACGTCTTCTCCAGTTTCGCCGTATGGAAGTCGAAGAACTGGTGGCACAGTTTGAGAGGCAGGTAGGGGTCAGGAGAAAGATATCACGTACATTTACGATGCCGTCCAATGTGCTGACAATGACGACGGCGTTGAGCGCATCGGTAGCGACACCGGTGATGCATCGCTCCTTAGACTTCTTCTTGGAGGATGATGGCGTCGATGTGCTCAATCTACCGGAAGCCTCTGGAGGACATGCCCCAACATTGAACGTCTTCCGCAGGATACCAGATTGCATGTTGTACATATGCACAGCGCCTGTGGACGATGTTGTAAGGCCGAAGTTGCCGCATGCGGACACACAGACAGACTATCGTCATCGACGTCAAGACAATATACGTGGAAGTAAAATATGGAACTCACAGTGACTGCCCCGACAGGAGCACCCTTCTTTCCTCCGTCCCCAAAGCCGAAGACATGTTTGCCGAGTTTCTTGTCTTTCATCGACCAGGTCCGCGCGAAGGTCTCTTCCGCGTGGGCGGTCAGTATGTCGTCCCAGTCTTTCGCTCTCGTGGTAGAGTACGCGATGGCGATTACAGGTGGAAACTTCAATGAAGTCAGCGGTATTGAGAGGCTCGTGGCCTTTTTGGCCAGGTGCCCTAAGAGTGGGATGTAAGATATGATGCATAGGCTATGACTCGGTGCGAGATACCTTGACTAAGTTCGAAGCTTCTTGAATCCCTCACGACGCTGGTGCACCGCAAACTACGGTCCGTGGATGCGGTCAGAAGCTGTTTCCCATCATCCCCGTAGTATCGAATAAGATGCGGAGGGGCGTGGTGACCAGAACGGAACTTGAGCAAGCGGGGCGGAGCCGTGGGAGACTCAAAGAACCATTGCTAAACCGCTTCTCTTAGTGGAAAGCCCCAACTAGAGCCAACGAAGCACGTACCTTTACGCTGTTGTCGTCCCCTGAGCTGATCAGCAGCGGTTGACCAGGAACCCATTCTACGGCAGTGACAGCACCGTCGTGGGCTCCGCGCATGAGGTGCAGCAGTTGACCACCAGTATTCAGGTCCCATAGCGCGATGTGTCCGTGGGTCGATGCCGACGCGAGAACTGGCTGTCCGTCTGCGACCGGGACAGAGTGTCAGCCAATTCGCATACGTGCGGGAGGCGAGACTTACCACTACGGAAGGACAGAGATCGCACAGCACCGTCTTGCATGGCCATCTTCATGAGTCGCTCGTCCGCCCGGACATCATAGACGGATATCTCTCCGGATGCGAAGCCTATGCCGACTACGTCGATTGCAGGGGACTGCACGAGCGCGGTGATAGCAACCGGGGGTTGGTCAGCCTGTTTTGATGATTTTGTTGTGAGAGATGCGTATGGGAATGAGTGTATTTTGGTTCTGTGCGTTCCAATGTCAGAAATTTCTGGGACACCGTGCTGTACGCAATAAGGTGCATACTGGGTTTTGATGTTCCATAGTTGCATGCTTCCTTGGCTACTGCCTACTAGTACCTTGTTGAGGTAGGTCGATGGGTGCAACATAGTTGTAGCAGTGAAGTCGGAGTCGAACTGTATGGTTGCCTGAAGACCTGTAACAGTCGTGAGGAGGCAGATACGAGCATTGAGTCGGCACGACGCACCTCCGCTGCCAATATCCCATACGAGCATGCGAGTACCGTCTTCAGTAAGTGCGAGTAATTGGGTGTCCAGCACTAATATAGACGAAAGGCTTGTTTCAAGTGGATTTGTCAGTCTCCCAACCTTGAAAGACATCAGCCGAGGCGATCCAGGCTTGAGGAACGTTACTAACCTCCTTGCCCCGGAGGTACTGGATGAGGTGAGGGCCGCTCGCCGCCCAAACCGCATTACCATCCATGGCAAGACACGATATTCGTTCGGGAGCATCAGGTCCTAATAGGGACAGTCAGATCCCCAGCACACCTTTAGATTGTTCGGTTACGCACCGACAAACAGCAGCCCCATCTTCCCTCCTTCCCACATGGCCCATGACCGGCCCAAGCAAGTCACGAGGTGGAGCTTGGGGCCATCTGTTGCTCCTTTATGAGAGCGCGTCTGTAGAACGAACGGCACTTCATTTGTGATGAGTCCCAATGCACGGAAGGGGGCGAATAAGCGGGGCTGAGAAGCCTTCACGCCGGGAGCATCGTGGTCGACGCGGGCACGTTTGCGAGGAGGCGGACTGCTGGGACCTGCCTCTGGTGCCACCACCGCCATGAGTTGGTCCTTGCCGAGTTGGCTCTCTGAGTCTGTGCGCGGTGGCTGAAGAGCTCAAGAATTTCGTCCGTGCACCCACGTGCGCGACGATCGGGATCTGGGAGAGCTGATGTTGTGGCGTGTTGTCCAAAGACCTCCATCTCTAACAATTGCAAACAACGTCCAGGCGAAGCGCCCGTAGTAACACGCGTACGATGGTGCCCATTGAACGCGCACATATGCTAGGTTGACGATAGACCTGCAGCCACTCTGACGACCAGCCGAAATGGACACGAATGAAGAGCCCATTCGAACTCCTGAGCCTGAAGTGCTCTCTCCTGCATCTGTATTCACGCCTCAAGTGCTTGTAATCTCGTCACTAGCGGTCGCCGTCATACTGCTAGCAAGTCAGCCTATCACATCCTCCCGTGCAGCAGATGCTAACCTGCGATCTTTCTAGTTGTTGCAATAGTTTCTCGCAGGAAGTCGACTTCACGCGGCGATGCACTCCTGCTCGTCGGTCCTTCAGATGCAGGCAAAACAGCCATATTCTCCACGGTGTGTACCGGTTCGAAGGCCTAATGAACGTAATTCACGCGTGTATGTGTAGCTTGTATATAAGCAGACGCTTCCTACACAAACATCCATGCAGCCTAATGTCTCAGTCATGACAGCACAAGACAAACAGCTCCGAGTCGTAGACGTGCCCGGACACCCGCGCATCCGCGAGCAATACAGCGACTACATGGGAGACGCGCGAGGAATCGCTTTCGTGGTTGACTCGAGCACAGTATCCAGGAATGGCGCAATGGTTGCTGAGTGCGTGTGATTCCCTGCCCTTAACACCTCAGTCGCAGCCCTTATGTTTTCGTCGCAGACACCTGCACCAGGTCCTTCATGCCATAACATCCTTACCACCCTCGCGGCCTACACCAGCCCTCATCATCGTCGCAAATAAGGCCGATATGCTGAAGGCTACAGCTCAAGCAACGCCCGACCAGCTCGCTATCAATCGCGTCCGCACCGTCCTCGAACGCGAGCTCGAGAAGCGTCGCGCATCTCAAGCAGGTGGTGTCGGCATCGAGGGGCTGGGCGCTGAGGATGCGGAGTCCGAGCTTGGAGGACTGGAATGCGGCGGAAGTGGCGAGTTCCGCTTCGATGCATGGGAGGGAGGAGAGATTACGTTCGTGGGCACGTCGGTGAGGGTGTGGAAAGCGAAGTCAGCATCAGCAATCGACGAGAAGGGAGGCGAAGCGGATAGTCTTGCGCCTCTGGTTAGGTGGATAGAGGACCTATGATGATATTGTTGCGACTCTGGCGAAAACGATCCTTCCAGGAATCACTTTACAATGAAGATACTGCGTCAGACTTCGGACTCTGCCATTGGCTCTTGCTGACTTGCAGAGCACGCCACGCGCCAAACATCAACAAACAGCTAGAGCAGCATAAATTTGCGGCTGCTGGCATCGTGGATTCTCATGCAACCTCTTAGACAGTGCCTATCCTCTCCGCTATTTTCCACGTAGGATAAGGCGATTCGGTTTGCAGAGACGGATGCGCTTCGGGCAGCTAAGAGCTCACTCGCCAGCTCCTCGAGCATTGTGGTGGTGTTGAGTGTCAGATCTTCCCTACATCTTGTACTGCACATGGCATGTACCTACCGTGCTTTAGCTCCTATTAGCCTGTACAGAATGCCAATATCGTGTGCATTAACCTAATTACTACTTGCTCCTGCGTTGTGTTGCCTGAAGGGACCTGCTCGCCTAGGTCGAATCCACGACAGCCTGAACGGCTCTCGAACGTGACGTCAACGCGATGCTGTCACACTGTGACAGCGTGATAACACGTCACCGCGTGGTATCATACGAGCTTGCACTGCAGCTCAGCGTCAGCACACTCACAACGACCCACTCGCCGCCATGTTCATCATCAACTGGTTCTGGGACATCCTCGCGCAGCTTGGTAAGTTTAGCTCATAGAGTCTCTACCATGCTAGGGTAGTAGCTCATTCTGTGCAGGTCTGTTGCACAAGAATGCCAAAATCCTCTTCCTTGGCCTCGATAATGCGGGAAAGACGGTGTGTGGACTTGCTCGCCGAGCTGACTGGCGTTTCGTGCTCACCACTGTCTGTATAGACTTTGCTTCACATGCTGAAGAACGACCGACTCGCGACCCTGCAACCCACCCTCCACCCCAGTAAGTGGCTGTCCAACTATTGTTTCGTGCGTGGCAAGCTCACGTTGTGTAGCATCCGAGGAGCTTGCCATTGGCAACGTGAAGTTCACGACATACGATCTGGGTGGTCACCAGCAAGGTGTGCATCGTGTCTACGACTCCTGTGAGCGGCACTGTTAACGGGAGAACAGCTCGCCGGCTCTGGCGTGATTATTTCCCCGAGGTCGACGGTATCGTCTTCCTCGTCGACAGCGCTGACTTTGAGCGGTTCGCGGAGTCAAAGGCCGAGCTTGATGCTCTCCTTTCCATCGAGGAGCTCTCGAAGGTTCCGTTCCTTATCCTTGGCAACAAGATTGACGCGCCTGGTGCGGTGAGCGAGGAGGAGCTCAGACATCACTTGGGTCTTTACCAGACCACTGGCAAGGTATGCATGGCATTCTGCCTTCTACATGCTGATCACCCACGTCTGTCGTGTAGGGCAAGGTCCCCCTTAACGACATCCGCCCTATTGAGATCTTCATGTGCTCAGTGGTGCAGAGGCAGGGCTACGGAGAGGGTTTCCGGTGGCTCTCGCAATACGTGCGTCTTGCGTCCTTGTCCAATGATCCGTACACTCACAGCCTTGTAGATTTGAGGCTCCCGGACGAGAGCTGCAAGAGTGGTGCAGTGACCTGGCTCTGGGGCCCCTGGTTTCTTCCTGCATATTATCAGTACATTGTTACTACTTCGCGCTTTCCATATGTTATCGGCTTCCTTCTTGAGTCCTGGACCACTTGGTAGCACAAACGCTCTATGCGCAAGCTGTATGACGTGTTACTTTGGTCGAGATCGGCGTGGTCGGACGTCCACGTAGAGAGTGGCACGTGCCCGACGCGTCGCGCGCGTTGCGGCTGTCTTCAATTGGACAATGATCATGCCCTGAGCCATGCCCCAACGATCTCTCGTGCGCCTCGTCCCATCGTTCAACCAGCTGCTCGTCATCTCCATTGCTCTGCGTGTCGCTCTGATCTTGTACAGCGAATGGCATGATGCTCATTCTGTCGTGAAATACACCGATGTCGACTACCGCGTTTTCAGCGATGCCGCGCGTTTCTTGCTCGAGCCGTCCGAGGAGAATCGCGCGCAGGGACCGTTAGGGAGAGTGCTAGGAATCGGCGAGTCAGTGCATCTTGAGGGGTCTATGTCTTTCTTGTGCTCACACACATGGCTCAGTCCATATACACGAGCTACCTATCGGTATACCCCGCTCCTTGCTGTACTGTTGGCCCCCAACGAATGGCTACACCCATCATTCGGAAAATACCTGTTTGCGGCAGCAGACATTATGGCTGCGTTGCTGATGTATCAGCTCTTGACACTCGTGATACTACCCAGAGCTTGTGGTATGCAAACCGATAGTGCGCCGGAGACAAAGGCCAACCCAGAAAGACGAGAAAACGGATGGACAAGGGAGAGCTATGCGACGGCACTGGTTGCTTCTCATCTACTGAGCCCACTCGTATTCACAATCTCCACGCGCGGCTCGTCAGAGTCGGTTCTCTCACTCTTCGTGCTCTCTACGCTCTATTGTGCACTGAAGGGCAGGTGGGATGCTGCTGCTATACTTCTGGGGCTGAGCACCCACTGGAAGATTTATCCATTCATCTATGGCGTAGCATGCATCGGAGTCATTGGCGGAGGAACGAGTCAGTCCCAAAGAGGCGGTTGGCTGGGGGCTCTCGTCAACGCGCGGACGCTGAGGTTCACTGCAATAAGCTTGATGACTTTCATTGGCCTTGGAGTCCTGATGTACGCTATGTGCGTCTCATTTCCTTGGCGCATGTGTGGTCTAGCTGATTATGACTTGAACAAGCTGGGGTTATCCATTCTTGTATGAATCCTACCTCTACCACCTCAACCGACTGGACCACCGCCACAACTTCTCGCCATACTTCTACCTCATCTACCTCACCTACCCCTCGTCTGCGACAACTCTGCCCCTGGACATGCCGCTTTGGAGACGGCTGCTGCGTTCGCCGCTGACAAGCTTCGTACCCCAGATGGTGCTGTCATTAGGGACAGGTCTGCTATTTGGGCGACGAAGCGAGGATCTCGTCTTCGCATGGTTCGTGCAGACAGTCGTGTTCGTCGTATTCAACAAAGTGTGCACCTCCCAGGTCAGTTCGCCTTCGCAGACACTACCTACGACACGCTTGCTTACATCTAACCCCTCTAGTATTTCCTATGGTACACGCTCTTTCTCCCACTTCTCATACCTCAGCTGCAGATGTCCCGGAGGCAATTGCTGGCATACGTCATGGTGTGGGTGGGGACCCAAGCTCTCTGGCTGAGCGAAGCCTACAAGCTCGAGTTCCTGGGGCAGGATGTCTTCTTCGGTCTCTGGCTCCGGAGTTTGGTGTACGTCGTAGGAAACTGCTGGGTCCTCACAGGCATAATGGGATGCTACACACGGTGATAGGCCAAGCACCCTCTTAGCATCTATTGTACAATGATGGTCTAGTATATACGCAGGTATCCTGACAGGGGTCATGATTCGGTATAGGAAGCCTGGCCAGACTTCCTGCCTCGTACTCCCTCCGATGCAAGCAACGGTACGCTTTCGTCTACCTCCCTTGCCTGCTCCGCTTCCGATGAGCCGGCCTCTCCCTCGACGTCGGGCCCAGTTGTGTCGGGGGTATGGTGGTGCTGCAGCCGGATCGGCGCGAGCGTGATGAACGAGAGTACGAGCGCAGCGATGGTCACGACAAAGATCGACTTCGGCGCGGTCTTGACCGTGCGCATGTATGTCACGCCGAAGATGAAGGGGCCCAGGACCAACGAGCTGCTCAACGAATTGAGCATGCCCCACCTTTCTACCATCATAATAGAGCGGGTACACGCACCAGATCGTCTGCACGACGCCCAGCGCGCCAAAGAGCTTCCCAAGTTCCTTCCCTCCCTGCTGCGTGTACACCGCAGACGCGACGGTGTTGATTGCAGGCGTGAACGCGATGCCGAGCGTGCTGACGACGGCGAAGACGGTGAATAGCGACCCCGTCGAAGCTAGCGCCATGAAGACGTAGGCGATGGCCTCAATGACTAGCGAACCGCGTGCGACGGCTAGGTCGATCGCAGCCGTGGGGTGTTGACGGCTTGAGGTCAGTCGTTGCAGGAATGCCATCAAGACTGAATAGTGATGATGGTCAGAACACAATCTGGAAAGATAAGGGGATATGTACACGGCAGTAGTACCATGAGGTATATTGCGCGTGCGGTGCCGAGGGCACTGGTGTAGTAGCCCAGCTGTATGCTATGTGAGCGACCACCTCGATAGCCTTTATGAAATTCTCACCTGCTTTGACGTCCACCCAAACGTCAACGACATGTATTGATACTCGTACGTGACGTCTCCCTGCAGCGCGCGTGTCAATGCGAGTGTTCGTGTACTGGAGCCGATCGTCCATACCTTGAGAGAGATCATGCTCCCGTATCCCGCGGCGAGCAAGAATAAGCTCCAATTTCTCCTCTTCTTACCTTCCGGTGTAACGATCGTCACGGGCAGCAGCAGTGACAGAAGTCTTAGGAAACCTAATGCACTCATCGCCCATGCAGTCACACCACCCTTCACCCTCTCTTCCTCGAGCCGCTTGCTCTCTTCACGATGCGCCCTGCGGAACTCGTTCATCTGCGCAGTCGACAGCGACTCGGGTATAATGAACAGGGCGGCGAGGACATAGAGTCCGTGGATGACCGTTGAGAAGTAGAAAACGGAGAGAGTCGAGCCTGTCCAGGTGATCATGAGCGAGCCAAGTGTAGGCCCTATGCTGTATCCCACGAAGACTAAACCGACTACGAGGGAGAAGTAGCGCGACCTATGTATCGCATGAGCTGAGACTTTGGGCCTGGGGTTGCTCATACGCACCGCGTTGTGAGATCCGTGCAGTCAGCGATGTACGCATTGAGGGTGGAGCCGACGGTGTTCACGCCGCCGAGTATGCCCGCTATGACTGGGGCAACGAGGAGGGCCCAGTACCCGCCAGGTATGAGCCCCGAGAAGGTGCATACGAGCAGGATCCCGAGCGCGTCGATCATCTGGCCGGTCATGGCGATAGCGATGATTCGTGTGCGGCCACGGCGGTCCGACATCTACGAATAGTAATTGTCAACCAAGGATATTTCAGGCGATACGAGGTTGCGGACGTACGGAACCCCACCATGCGGTAGTCAGACACCCCAGCACGCCGGTCGCGATGCTCATGGCGGTAGCAAGCTGCGCTACGGCAGCTTGCACGTCCGGGTCGGATGAGCAGAACGTCCATCTATCGGAGCCTCCTGCGAGGGACGAGATGGGTAAGAAGCGGTTGACGGCCCCGCCGAGGGACGTGTCGGGCTTGAGCGCGTCGCACGCGAGCTGGATGTAGATCTCGACGCGCGGTGCTTGTGTCGAGGCGCGCGCGACGGTGAGAATCGGGGTGACGAATAGTATCCTACTCAATGCATTTGTGGATTTTCTAGAGTCGCAGGACCAGTAGGGCGACTCACCACCAAGCTGACGGCCGTTTCCACCAGGGCTGTGCCTCGACTGCCGGTCCTACCGGTCTACTGTCCTCTTCCGTCTCAGCACCGTTGACTTCACATGTGCCCTGTGCATCGTGTCTGTGCGGAAGGATACCGTCAGCGTCCTCCGGATGGATGAGGACCTCCGCCTCGACCTCCGGCGCTGGTGGAAAGGGGTGGGACCCTACGGAGGGGCTGCGTGCGCGAGAACGACTCTTGTGTCGTGCATCTCTTGAGCTGGACATCTCTGAAAGCTTTGGAGTATCGTCGAGCAGTACACCGTGGATGACGAGAAGGGGACGGCAGCCTGCAGGCGGTGAGAGATAGTGACTCCCAGATAGGCGGTAGCGTGCTCGCTCACGCTGTACGCGTTATTAAGACCCCTTTCCGGACAAGACTAACAGTACACGACGAGGACAGTGATTTTATGTGTTATTCACGGCGAATGAAGTGGTGGAACACCTCGATAACAGGGAAATATACGCATCGACCACCGATGCATAGCACGGCGTCGAGGGCAGTCGGGATGGAGTTCGGGCATCATCCCCGCACGCTCATTCGTTGAGCGCTCCGCCAAGCTGATCAGATCGCACTGCATAAACGCACCCCGATCTGATCTCCCGACCAACTCAGGCGGGGTCTGCAGTTGCTGCGTGCTCACTACCATCCGACCAGTTCGCCCTCCACTTCGACCTCATCCAGCTACGTATAGCTATGGTAGGCATCGCGTATTACCTCGATCTGAATGCCCGGGACGGTGCATAACACCACCCGCACTCGTAGTCCCACACCGTCGACATCCCGCAAGAGCTCAAGGCCTCCCTGCGCAAGTTCCGCTTCGCGCGACGCAATGCAGGGAGCGCGGCACTCGTCATCAAGATCAACAAGCAGAAGCTGATAATGGAGGAGGTCGAGCAGTTTGACAGCATCAGCATTGAGGACCTCGCTGAAGGTGCGTCTCTCTCCGCGTCGTACGCCACACTCGCGATGGCCGATGTACCGGCATCGCCCCTGCAGAGCTGCCGGAGAACGCGCCGCGATATGTCCTTCTGTCGCATGAACTGAAGCACGATGATGGCCGCAAGTCTTTCCCTCTCGTGCTCGTCAATTGGGCGCCGAGATCAAGCGAGATGAGCTTGTTGACCCTGCACGCGAGTGCATTCATCGACTTCCAGAATACGGTGAGTGTCTTACATCATCATCACGTCGTCCTATATTGCTTACGGCGGGTGTGTGAACGCATAGGCGGACGTGAGCAAGGTGATTGAGATTCGGGATGGTGCAGAAGGCTTAACAGAGGAGTGGATAAACGAGAAGCTGCTTCACGGGTGATGAGCTGCATAAACCACCGCATCAGTCGTACGTTTCGCTCTCTTGTGGCGCGTGGTGATAAAGCGAGGAAGATGTAGCCACTGTAACATCAAGTCGCACTCTCCAATTCACCGCTTTCCTTGTTGCGACGGCACTGTTGCGGATCGCATGTCATCTTGTGTTAGTCACACCCGCCCCCTCTCGCAGCGAGGATACCTCCCGGTGTATTGGAATTTCAGGAGCACACCTGGTGAGTGGGCCTCCCCGGATGGCATCTCATGTGTCCTGACAACGTATTGCGTATTGTTTCACGGACTAAGTTCTGTCTATGGCGGCCCGTTTCAACATGGCGACAGTACAACTGAGGCCACCATCTCCGGACAAACTGTCCAGAGCATTGCAGAGCTATTATGTGCTCAAAGGTTTGTCGTACGGTGGATGCCATGCTGGAGGTGTAATTGTAGGGCGCAACACTCAGCAACAGCCTTCTGCCTGGTGGCCGTATCATGCTATCGCAAGATAATGTTCGGCATCTAGTCGGGGTGTACCTGCGTTGCATATCGCGTACGCTGTGGACCTGGCCAGTCATGCAAAGGCTCTGTTGGCCGTATGTGCGCGTAATATGCAAGGCTGCGCCAAGCCAAGCCTGCGATAGTGGTTCGAGTTCATGGCGAATGACAAGTGGCTAATGGCTATGATTGCATTAGAGTGCACTATTCAGTTGCGGCGCCCGATAGGAGGCATGGATGAGGCGTGTACGCAGCTTTGGGTTGGAACGTTCGAGCCCAGAGTTGGCTGCGACCGCCTGCGCCGCTGTTGCTCGCGGTACGGGTTGGGCGACGGAATAGCCGCGTGCGAGAGAGAGGCTGATCTCGAGAACGTATCTGGGGATGCCGAGGGGGCGAGCCGGGCGATCGAGCGATGACGGTGCCTGCGGAGAGAGGACGCGCGGGCGGCAAGAGGTGGAGGCCGAGGAGACGGGATGCACGCTGCAGGCCTCGCCGCCTGCCTATCTCCTGGCTGACGGTATCCCGCGCACCCCATAAGGCCCTGCTCCCACTTGCTGCCCGAGCCCCCATATCCCCCGCATGCTGGCTGCACCCTCCTTGCGCAGCTGAGGGCTAGCATACATCGCAGTAGCGGCGACCATGGCTCATTCGCGTCCTCCCTCCAAGCCGCCCTCACCGTCGCGCCCGGTGTCACGCTCCCACTCGCGTCGCGCCGTCTCGCGTCCCCGCACGTCGCGCAACCCCTCTGTCGTCTCTGTGCCGTATCTCCCGATCGGTCCGACCGCTCTCATCGACCCCGACGGCCAGATTGGTGACGAAGCCGCTGAACTCCTACATGAGTTCGTCCACCCCCACCACCAAGCCGACTACACGCTTGTCGAGGACGACGAAGGAGAGGAGGGAGACGGGGACGATGGCGCGTTTGAGCAAGCAATCCTCGATTGGAGGAACGGGCTTCCCTGGTGGAAGCGTCCTTCTCCGTGGTGGTTAGTTGCTGTCTCCCGTCGACCGTGCACATCACTCTGAAGTGCTGGGACTCAGGTTCATTTCGGGAGTGCCCCTCTCGTCAATAGCCATGTCCATGACTCTCGCCCCGCGCATTCAGATCTACACTGAGCTTGCGTGCGATCAATATAAGCCTGAGTACAATAACGGTACCGTCGGCGTTGTCGCAAATACCATCTCCGTGTTCAGTGAGTAACTAGTGGGCATGGTTTCGATGCAGTGCTCAACACCATCCTTACTAGACAGACCATATGAGCTGTGCGTCGCGGATCCTGACGTACAGCAGGCCGTGTCTCGGCTAGCACTCACGATGCTCACCGCCATGGGTATCCTCGGCTGCCTCACCACTGGCTTCTGGGGCTCGGTACGTCGCCTGCATAGCATATATGCGTGACGATCGTATACTATGTCTGAGGCGACTGCATAGATTTCTGACCGCTACGGACGAACAAGGATCATGAGTCTTGCCGTCGTCGGCATGCTAATCACGGATGCGACTTTCATATCTACAGCGAAGTACTCCAAGTACCTCCCCGGAGGGATGTGGTTTTTGGTCATCGGTCCTCTGGTCGACGGATGCCTGGGTGGTCAGTTCGTCTCCGCCTCTATGTGGGATTGGGACTGACGCCGGATACAGGATATAGTACTGTCATGGCTGCCGTCCACGCATACGTTGCAGATACGTCTGCACCTGCCGCACGGTGAGTGTATGCGCGGTTGGTTCGCATATTTGTTAATCCCCGAACGCAGCGCCCGGATGTTTTCACTTTTGCTCGGCCTCATATTCACTGGCATGTCCCTTGGCCCGACGGTTGGCTCGGTCATCATCAACCGTACACAGAATGTACTCTCCGTCTTCTACATCGCTACCAGTGTTCATGTTCTCTACGCGTGTCTCATCTGGGTCGTCGTACCCGAGTCGCTTGCCCCGATGCAGATGCAGCAAGCGCGCAAGTTGTACGACGACGCGATGAGAGCAGCGTCGGCAACAAAGAAGAGAGCGTTGATCAAGCGGATGTTCAGTTTCTTGGAGCCCTTGGCACTATTCCTACCTGCGCCGGTCGGGCCAGAAGGAGGGAACCCGCTCAAGAAACAACGACGGGACTGGAGCCTCTTCCTGCTTGCCCTCGCACATGGTTGCGTGCTCCTCCTCATTGTAAGCGCCCTTAGTCTCTCAGGTTCCGGAGATCATATTGAGCATCCGTCTTGTCTTAGGGGGGAATCACTTCGAAATTACAGTACATGACAGTCATGTTTGGATGGAACTCTGAGCACGTGCGTATCCTCAGTCTGGCACCAACGGGAACTCTTCTGATGTCTCATTCAGCTCGGTTACTGGACAAGCATCGTCGGCGCTGCTCGCGCTCTTTATCTCACTGTCGTTTTACCTAGTACGTACCATAGTCCTCAAACTATGGACAACCTCTCCTAACCACTGTACGTGCAGTTATTACTAAGTTATTCCAACCCAAGCCCCCACCCATCCAACTCTCCACCGGACCAGAAGAGCCCCTCACAGACCCACACTACGCTCGATCACCCTCAGCCGCACGCACCACCTCTCCGTCACCTCGCTCGAACGCGCGCCATCACTCCCCCACGTTTGACCTCAATCTCGCGCGATGCTCGATCGTGCTCGAAATCGCGTCGTACACCCTCATGGCACTCGCGCACACCGGCGTGCTCTTCACGGCGTGGTCCGTGCTCGGCGCGTTTGGCTCGGGCTTCGGGCCCTCCGTGAGCAGCGTCGCGACGGCGCTGTATACGCGCAACGGCGGCAAGGAAC
Source organism: Fomitopsis palustris (assembly GCA_029783445.1). Classification (NCBI taxonomy): domain Eukaryota; kingdom Fungi; phylum Basidiomycota; class Agaricomycetes; order Polyporales; family Fomitopsidaceae; genus Fomitopsis; species Fomitopsis palustris. Next base: position 839,164 of record JARAOQ010000005.1, read on the forward strand.
TCGGGAAGCTTTTCGGCGCGCTGAGCGTCGTGCAGATCGTCTGGTACGTGGTCGGACACGAACCCGTGTGGGACGCAGTGGGACTAACGCTGAGGCTCGGACTAGCTCGCAGGTGATTGGGCCGTTCTTGTATGGACTGATGTTCATGCGCACGGTCAAGACCTTCCCGCAGGCGGTCTTTGTGCTCTCGATCGGCTCGCTCACCCTCGCGTTGGTTTTCCTCATGTTCATTCGCCTGCCGAAGCCGGTGCCGCAGGACGCTGAGGAGCCTTCGATCCCAGAGGCAGCGTCTGAGCCTGTGCGCACGCACCCGGAACGTGAGGACACGCTCGTCAATGAGCGAACCCCCCTGATCGTTATACAAGACGTGGATGACGATGAGGGGCGTGGCCGTAAGGCCGATGTGAAACCAGCCGGGTCGGTTTGACCGTGATATGCCTGGAAGCCGTTCTCCAAGTATCTCACCCATTTCTGGGTCTGTCCTTTGAGCATGGCTTCTGTTCTCGACCACTTTCGTCCTCACACTTCTCTGTACTTGTATGGCTCGGAATAGTCCTACCAGTCACCAGTAATGTCCGTGTAGCGTACTGTACCAAGTAACGTGGTATACATAGCCGCCCTGCGCCTTGGAAGCGGGTGGTACAACAATAGAATAGACATACATATGACCTGTCCTCCTGCCCATCCGACAAACTCACATCTAACAGAGCGATCCCCCGACAACTCTCAGGGTAAGACAGGGCCTCGGGAACGCCACCAACCCCATGCGCCGAGGCCGAGTATGAAGTTTCCGATGCCGAGCACAGTAGAGCCTGCCCCCACGAGCGTAAACAAGCACCAGATGTAGCCTAGGATGCGTCCAAGGACCCGTCCTGTGTACCGTTTCAGCGTCGCATATGGGTCCGGACGTGGTGTGAAGTCGGACGGTAGGCGGAGCTTGGGCGGGTGTGTTGCGGGCGTTGTGGGCGCAGGTGGAGGCAGTAGGAGGAGCGCGACAATTGGTTTCTAATGACATGGTCAATGTTTGATATGAAGGGAGCCAGTTCAGATGCGTACATGGTCGGAAGTGGTATACGAGGGAATTGTAGTGTAGAGCAGGTTTACGATGGCTGAGTCTTGGGGATGGTCAGGAGCGTCGGTGTACGTGGCATACATGATTCTGTCTGTCCACGCCGGCGCTCGTTTGCGGCTGTTGGGGATGTCAATACGCTCTTCACAGCAGGGGAGTAATACGCACTCGTATGTTTCCACCTCCCCAAGCTTGTACTTATAGCTGCATTTGAACTTCCAGAACTCGCCCTCCCTCAACCCGACGAAGCAGCTCCTGTGCTCATCGCGTTCGATATGAAGCTCGTCGAAGGTCTTCAGCTCCTCTCTGTCCGCTTCGACGACGAGTTTCTGCGTGAGCGCCTCGTGCGAGAGGGCAGATAGTGAGTGCGAAGGAGGTATGGCTAGACGGAAGTTGAGGTCCCCGAAGAAGAATAGGTGGGAGGTGTCATATATCGTCGAAGGTGCATTCTCCACTGAGCCTGGGGATGGAGGGAATAAGAGAGTCCCAACGATTTGATGGTAGTCTTCAATTCGTCGCTGTAGGTTGTACCCATGCGCCGTGAGGTGCGCGCATACAAACCTGTTGTATATCATTCCATACTATAGGAGCATACACATAATAGGTGAAAACGCACGTATACACCTCGCCCACTCCGCCGTCCTTGCCAGCGGCACGGAACCGCACGCCGACCGCACCCTTGTTCCCAAGGTAGGCAGGACCGCATCCCGTCCACTGCGTCTGCACATCGCACACGTGCCGCGCAACGCCGTCGTCCCGGCCGTACACAAGCAGCGCAACGCCGACGTTCACCACCTTCGCTATGAGAGAGTACTTCTCCTTGTTCGGGGCGTGCGCTTCGATCTGCGAGAGTATGAGTGCATTGCGGTTCTCGATGACGGACTTTGACAGGCCCGCGACTGCAGCGCCGTTCAGTATGCGTGGAGATGCGCGACATAGAGCAACTCACATCCCCAGTGCAGCGGCAAGAGCTCCTGGAAGCCGACTGCCACGATGTCGGCAGCACGGCTCGGGTGCTCTACTTCCTCAATGCGGAGCGCCGATGCGTCGAGTGTAGGTGAGAGCCAGTCTACCAGGTCTTGCGGCAGTCCACGCTCCCCCTGAAGATTTGTGTTATATGAGGCAATGAGAACAGTAAGGCGGTCATCCTGAGACATGTTAGCGGCAACGAGAGGGCCACCCGCTTGAAACTTCGGCGTGCCAGGCAGGGCAGGTCGCAAGGTGGCGGCGAACGTGACGACACCGAATATGTACACGGTGGCTGGAGCGCTCGGCGAAGCGTGGTTCACCTTCGTGTTTCTTATTCTCGGCAACTCGCACTGGACAGTCTGACGATATTTTGGATATTTCGCGAATAGCACCTCTGACTGGGGCAAGGCACCCCGGGTCACACCGTTCATTAATGAGAATGTGTGTATAGTGACCTGTGACGGCTATGATAGAGGAATGAATGGGCTACGACGAAGAGTTGGTGCTTCAATGACAGGAGGAAGCTGCGCAGCCAGCTCCTTCGTGCCAGCCGGGAAGGGTAGGGTCTGAAGACCTTTCGGCAAGATCTTCTCCATATTACCCTTCGCGTACTCGTGCTGTGCTGTCTGCACCATCTTCTTCTTCGCATCCCGGATCATGACGTGCGCATCATCGACACCGGGCACACAGCCGCGCACGAAGATGAGGTCCAGTTCGGTGTCGACGCGCACGACAGCGAGATTCTGAGTGGTGATTCGTTCGCCCCCCAAACGACCGGCCATCTTCTTACCAGGCCATACACGACCAGGGTCCTAAGGCCAGACAGTTTATACGTGCGAAAGGAGGACGGAAGACACAACTTCATACCTGGTGTGCTCCGATGGCACCGGCTGAGCGATGCGAGATGGAAACACCATGGCTGGCACGGAGACCCTTGAAGTTCCACCGCTTCATCGTGCCTTGGAAACCCTTGCCGATCCTAGAGGCCACGCATACTCAATGTTCTGTTCAAGACATGGATGTGGTATACTCACGATTTAGCAATGACGTCCACAAATTGCCCAGGGACGAAATGTATCGCCGACAGGGTTGTCCCTGTAAACAACCGTTAACCCCTCCCTCCGCACGGCAAGTCATCCAGCAGTGAACTTACCGACTGGCACATGTGCATCTGGCGTGATAGGGAACTCCTTCACAATGTACTTCGCAGGTACACCCGCCTTCTTGAAGTGCCCAAGCATCTGCTTGGTCGTAGTCTTTTCTCGCCTGTCTGAGGCCGCGACCTGAACAGCATGATACTCGGAGTTGTCCTTACGGACAGTCGTGACGTTTGCCGTTACTTGGCAGTTCTCAAGCTATGTAGAGCATAAGATGAGACAGAGAGGAGGAAAACGAAGCCACCCACCTGGAGCACTGTCACAGGGAATCGAGCACCGTGGTCATCCCACATCACCAGCATGCCGCGCTTGCGGGCAATAACACCAGTGCGGACAGACTGTGGAGTCCATTTTGCTGGAGTGGTTGAAGAGCTGGCTTCAGTAGCCGCAGCTGCGCTCTTTACGGTGGTGGAGTGCAGTGTTCTACATGGTAGACGGGGCCTCTGGGCCAGAGTCCAGAGCCGGTGCATGCTGCCAGTCGGGATGAGTGCAGCGGTCGCGGACGCGCGCTACGAGAAATTGGGTCGTCGCGTCACGGACTCCGAATACCCCTCCGGCAATTTGACGACTGTCTTCAAATTCGGCGCGCATGCGACCTCTCCGCTCTCCCTCACCGCGTCGCTGACCCCGATGGAATGGACGGCTGGCCGACTGATGATAGAGACACAGTTGAGGCCTCCTCGGGCAAGAAGCCGCGCAAAGCACTGTCGAACTGGACGTACCCTGTGGTCGAGCATGGGTCCTTGACTGCAGCAACACTCACCAGAACACACCAACGATTAGAGTGGTCCTTTGTCGTGCAGGACAGCCCCAGTAGGTCCCACCGTGTATTATCTAATTCATGAGGAATTACTACTAACTGCAACAGAACGTACTCTTGTTCCAATATGGAGCCCGGTCCAGGTGTTTCCTGAAACACTCCGGAAACCTATTCGTAACGACATGCCTGTAATACAACGCGCAGACCAAGGGGTATGTCATCGAGCTAAAATACCTAGCATCGGTATTGAATCTCTCCAGGTTCAGTTTCTGCGCACGTACTACCCAGACTTTGAGATGTCCGCCGACCTCGTACGAGAGGAAATCGCGGCCGACGTACGTGCTTCGCAGATGCTGCAAGAATTTGATCCATATCAAGGCAGTATGCTTGAGACCCTGACGTGCTCAAGGAAGGCTGGGCGTAGCCTGACGTGCTTGGCCTTCCCAATGGGAGATTCATACCTCGACCTCAGTAAGCCTTCCCTGTATCCGTCCGACGCTCTCCTGAACATAAATACCATGATTAGATGTCTCACCATTGGTTTTTTCGAGAAAGGGCAAGGTCAGGCTGGATGGCGTTGCAAACCCACTTCGTAGCTTCCAGACGCCTATCCAGCAACTCAAGGCGTCCGCCCCTCAGCTTACAGAGGGCGACGACCACGTCGCAGGTGAATATGGTTGAAACTGAAACTACGTATGATGTCTCATTCATTTGAGTTTGCAGCTACCGTACTGGGGGTCAGAACCATGAGCGCAACACTGCTGCTTGACATTTGTCCCACAAGTGATCAAGCAATGTCCTTGGAAGCGCGAGAACTCATGACTATCACCCGTTCGGATGTTGGAGGCTGCCCAATTATGGATATGGCCGTCCCAGCTTCGGACAGGACTCTCGGAATGTTCATAACCTCTACAGGTGCTATTTATCGGTGCTCCGCGCCTGACGGCTCAAAGACAGTGTAAGTCCTTGTATCGTCATAAGTCGCAGCTCGGCTGTGACTGAAATACAATTTCTATAGAGAGCTTTTGCACACTGTCCAGAACAGTGACTTCGCACCTGCAGATGACGGAGTATGGAGGTTGACACCATGGGATTGCGAAGCTAGCTGCTTGACTGCGTCCGGACAGGAAGCACAGTGTATCGACTTCAGAGTAAGCAAACTCCACACGTGATACAGCGTGCGATATTCTGACTGCACCTTGTAGAAGCAGGGCGACGCCCAGAGTCTCTACAGGGTCGACTCTGGAGTAGTGCTCACCAGCGTTGAAGCGCATCAGACAGATCGTTTGGTCCGCCTAGCTACGACAAGAGATCTTCTCTGGCTCGACGTGCGTTCTCCGAAGAAACCATTACTGTGCGTCAGACACAGCCGGGAGTCTGACCGTACACTATGCAGCCATACGAGGCTCATGGGGAAAGGCACGCGATCATGTCCACCCTTACATCTACAAGTGTCTCATCGCGCCATTTCACAGCTCCTGTAACGTTCCTCACGTCACAGCGCAACGGTTTGGTTTCAGTATATGACGTTGCACGGTCCGGAGCAGCGATCTACATGTCCTCTCCGGCATACTGTCTCCCTCGCCTCCGTTCACCGGACGGTAAGAACTTGGGGCATGTCTTCATCCAGCATCCACATAGCACCAATCCCGGCGACCTGAGCGTCCTGCAGCTGGCTGAGCTCGGGGCCGTTCATGCAATGCACCTCAAACTCTCCGATGATACGCAAGAAGTTGCCGAAGCTGGCCCTATGGATCGGAGCTGGTCAGATGAGGTCGAAGAGCTGCAGGAGCAAGTCCAAGCCTCTGAGTTAAATGCTGGGCCGTTGGGTATGCGCACATTTACGGAAGCCAACATGCGGCCTGCTTATGAGAGTAAGTGATGCCCCACAGGCCTATTCAATGTGTCTTGACCTTCTCTCGAAAGAGGTATTTATGGACCAGACCGCAAAAATCCAACCCGACGTGGTATATGATGTCCTTGAGAAGATGCCCAGGTTCTGGCAAGAAACAGAGGGGCCTGCCGAGCACATACTCACAACGTACGTCTCAGCCGTGTGATCTCTGCCCAGTCCCTGACTCCGTGCCCTCGGCAGCTTTGACATCGCATATCGCTCCGGTCCAGAGCCACCCAACGCCTCAAGGAATGACCTCTTCACCGAGAGCGCACTCAACTCGAAACGAGGATATCGTGCGCTGAGACAAGGGCGTATTCCCCTACAGGAAGTCGCAAGAAAGGCACCTTGGCACCTGGATATCCTGCCATTTGTACAGCGGCGGATCCCGGACTTGCATGCAGAGCCATCTGCTACTCTTCAACAGCTGTGTCAATACGATCTCGCCGACGACGGTCGTCGTCCCGCACAATCCCTTCGCCGCGAAACCGAGGCTCGTGAACAGCTTACGCTTGACCTCCACATGACCTCCGATATCTATTCTCCCTCTCGCTTTCGGAAGCCAGCAGAATTGGACATCGATGCCGCAGTGGAGACTATGTCGCGCGCTACGGAAGCCATGTCGCTAGGCGAAACGGAGGTGTCCGACGTCCAGTTTGGATTGCTGCATCCTGTGCGCAAGGATGCCAGGTACTATTACTCGAGGCACGATGATCAGGACGATCCCGCGAGTAAATATATAGCTCCGCTTGGAGTTCGCCTATTGCTGAAAGAATGGGAAGTTGGCGTCGACCCTTCGGCATACCGCTACGACGATCCATACGATGCGTCCCATGCCAGGCCCACGTCGCCCCGCTACACCAGGAACCCACCGTCGCGCCCAATGACTCAGATCAAGGAACAGGCTACGCAGTCACAGCGTCCGCCGCTGATTGTGCCAACTCTGAACCTTGCGCCACCAAAAATCGCCAGTAGTCAGACACTTGGCACAAGAGCGCCGTTCCCCGTTACTCAGGTGCAGAGGACGAATTCGGACGCTCAGCGGCACGCAACCCAGGCAGGAAGTCAGCCAACGGACAGCTGGGATATGCAGTCCTCGTCTCAGATACCACTGGCGAGCACCCAGGTTGTCCCTGGCCCGTACGGAGGCAGGCCTGGTCTACCCAAGAAGAAGCCGGCGAAGAAGAGAATTGGCGGATTCTAGGGCAACATGATGCTGGCACTATGGACCCTTCCACGTTCACCTCGTCACGCCACGACCAGCTGCGCATGTGATGGGTAGAACACCGCGATATATTCGGCGGGAGAAGATCTACCCTTGGGCTCGAATTGCCCGGGCGAGTTGAATGCTATGAAGGCGTGTCTCCTGCTTGCGCTGTTGCCTTACTACTTCCATCGCTGAGGATTGCATGTGGTTGGCCTTGCATGTACTCCCTTTCCTAGCAACATGTCAGACGAGCTCTGCACACCAAGGCTGAGCAATAACGAGCGCTGCCATGTAGGTGAATAGATACACATCGCGACGGCGTTGCTCCCCGAAGTCAAACGTATACCGCCTTCCACGTCACATGCAGTCCTCAAGACAAGCCTTATGTAGCGATAGGAAGCATTGCTTCCGTTCTCATCCACACCGTTCGTCCTTTATGGGCGTATGTGCACTTGCAATGATGGTGTCGTGCTTTGAAGTTCATCTACTGCTTGTAGACAGCAGACGCATTCAATTGAAGCACCGGTGCCGTTATCATGCTCCACTACTGCAGTCACACTGCTTCAGCATACAGTCGATCGGCACTTCTATTCGAAGAGGATTCAGCAAGCCAAGCGATACGCATTCCACACAGGTGAAAGTGAGAAGTGGGAGCAGTGGGCAAACACGGTGTGACCGGGGTAGCCTGCGTTCCCGACACCGGTACATGGGCGTCTATAATGCTCGATGTCTCTCCCGGCCACTCATCGACGTCGAGCACCAAGCACCACCTCCAGCCCGCTACGCCCACTTTGAACGTCTTTGAATTCTCAGGGACCAATCTTACTCCCCTGCTCGTGCTTGCGCACGGAACTGGACTCTCCTGGGCCCGGTGACTGCATCCTATGAGCGAGAAAAGGTGCGGCATGCCGTGCAGTCTACCGCACTATGTCCGTGGCCTTCGAGTCTCATTTTGCGAGCTCGGTGTAGATCGTCGGGGTACCTCTTCGACTCGGATGCACTCAATGAGGCCCTCCGACGTAACAAGGCGGTCGTTTGCGCCATCTCTGCTAGCTACATCTCCACCTTCGCGGGCTACCCTGTAAGTCTCCTTCGCGCGTCAATCTATCCACGCCTTAGGAAGCCTGCCCGCTCACGTACATGCATCCCTCGAACTGAATGTGGAATAGCTCGATTCAATCAAGTCGCGCCTGCAGACCCTCCGTACGCGAACGACAGTGCCAAAGCTAGCGATACAAGTGTACAGGGAGGAGGGCGTCATCGGATTCTATCGTGGGCTATGGATTCCGCTCATGACCATCTCGTTCGTCCGTGAGTCCTGTCTCCCTCTTGGAGACGTTCCTGCAGCACGTTTCAGCGCTGTCCCTTGATTTCTGATTTCTAGTTTGCTTGCAGGCGCGGCGAGCTTCACAATATACACCAACACGAAGGAGTATTTCCGTGAGCATCACTGGCTAGCTCAAAACACTGTATGGAGTGTGGCATCGACTGGCGGTATTGGCGGTGCGATTAGTGGCTCACTCATTTCATTTGGAAGTGCTCGTGAGTAGTCATTCTCCATCATGCAGGCACATTTCTCATATGTCGTGTTACAGCCTTCGAGCTTGTCAAGGTAGAGTTGTTTCAATGTTTTTGCGTGATGCACTGAAGGCTTATCTACCATCTGCCCAGGTTCGACGACAACTAGAGTACTCTATCGCGGCTTCCAAAGGTATACGAATCATGAAGGCTCCCGGCACATTAGATGCAGTCAGGGATATCTTCCAACTCTACGGCCTCCGGGGCTTGTATCTTGGCTTCCGTCTCCACTTTGGTATGACCTCATCATTGACATCCTCATTGAACGCCATTCATCTGCGCGCATAACAGTGAGAGACACCATGGGAACTGGCCTGTACTTCTTCGAGTACGACGGTATGCGCCACATGATGGGGCGCTTGCCATCAGGTGAACAGGGCCCGACTCCCTCTTGGATGCCCGTACCAGCGTCGGTCGTACCATTCATGTGCGGCTCGCTAGCGGGCGTGACATCCTGGGCCCTGATCTATCCTCTCGATGTGTATGTACTCTCTGTGTCGACGCACTCTCCGGCTTAACATAGGTCCAGTGTGAAGACCAAGGTGCAACAGCGCGCCCTGGCGGGAGAAAAGAGTAGAACCATCATGGAGACTCTGCGCCGGCTCATCCGTGGTAGGTTCAATCCATATTGACTTGTATAGGCCTTGACGTCAGGTTCACAGGGCCGGATCCCAACGCACCAAAACCTATCCTCATGGGCCTTGCGCGGTTGTATCGCGGATTAGGGGTGAGCGCACTGAGGAGTATCACGACTCACGGACTGCTGTGGACCTTCTTCGACCTGACTGCAACGTACATTGACAACTTGCCGCACGCATCGGATGACAATACATAGAGCTGTCTAATAATGGCTGGCCACTCGATCGATGAAGTGACTCCTTTCTCAGGCTGGGGTGCGAGAATAGGACGTGCGATATGCCGCTTCCCTTCTATTCTCTATGAGATGTCTTTGCATGTCTCACTCCCTTGGGATCATAGGGCCTCATTCAAGGTCTTGTTATGGTATTGTTGCAAGTCAAGCAGCCGAACACTACCTTAGCGAGCTTCTCATTGGCCGGTCAATTCTCAATACAGACCAGACCACTTCGAGAGGAAAGTCGAAATACTGTGCGCCAGGATTCTAGCGAGAGCGTGGTGAGTACATCGACCATCAACGCATGCGAGGCACTCACTGGTGTACCCCCCAAGTTGGGTGGAAGCTGTGGAAATTTACGTAGTCAAGGTCCGAATCGCAACGCATTCAAGAGGTATACGTACTTGTTCCACCAGAAGTACGTCGCAGCGGAGTACTGGTCCTGGTCAGACAAGCCCGTCCACCACCCCGCTACACGTGCATCAGTTAACCACACCCACCCTAATGTTCACCACTCACCCGTGACGTTCGTGAAGCCGAGTATGTCCGTGTTGTCCAGCGCCCAGTCAAAGAACTGGTGCGTCGGGTGGATGCTGACGTCGACCTCGATGCCGAGTGCACTCGAGTTGGCCTTGAAAGCGACGAGGTTCTGCGCGAGTTGGGCGTTGTAGTCGAGCGCGGCGCGCGACTGCAACGTTGCGTTGTTCGGTTGTCCTGGTGCGGTGTGCGCGGATTGGTTGAGGAGGTCGGGCGTGCGGCCGACGTCTGGGACCTTTGTCACGGTGCGTTAGTGTGCGGAGGGCAATGGGTGCAGAAGAGCGTGGTTGACCTGGAGTAGCAGGAAGTTGCGCGCGCCGGCGGAACGCAGCAGTGCGAGGCACTCAAAGTAGGATGCTTGAACGCGGGCGTTCGTTTCGTGGTCGGTCTCGTTTGTCCACCAGAATGATTTACCGATGTCGTTGATACCTGCAGGTTGTACGTGTAAGTGTGCCCAGCCGAGCCTACTTTACAGACCTATGAAAACCGTGAAGAGCGAGTCGTCGGCTGTCCAGGCCACAGCACTGTTGTTCGCGTAGCCTTCAAGGAAGTTATTGACCTGGTCTTTGAAGCTCTGCGTGGAAGAGGAGCTCTGTGCAACGATGGACTCATCGGTGACGGCGCCTCCATATCTAATGGTGGTATGAGCGATCAGAACACGTCGACCGGTCATGGAACGCGCATACGCGAAGTTGTACAGCTCGACTGTCGTGACGTTGTACGTGCCCGTCAACCACTCAATCCACATCTTTCCACCTGACGTCGACTGATATAACTGTCAGGGCAGAAAAGGAGATGCGGACATACCCCCACGTACCCTGGAGTCTTGACTAGCGGTCAAGGTACCGTTCACGAACCGAGAGTAGGTGTCTGTATACGAGTCACCAAACGAGAACACGTGCTTGATATTTGGCCAGTAGAACGGGCTCGCAAGCGCGTATTCCGCACACGCAGCGAGCAGCAGCAACAGGACGATAGAGGGGGGCATCTGGCGTGTCGGTCTTTGCACGGTAGATTCAAGGTAGAGCAAGAGCGGCCTTCGGATTGCTAGCAGCGGTGGGTGCGCAAGTTATACGCGACAGAGCGTGTATAACGGCGACGACGTGTACCGGCCCGCACTGTCTGCAGAATATTTAGCGAAGTCAGACCTGCTGATCAGGACCAGCATTCAGAGGAGAATCTCGGGCAGAAGCTCTCAACATGTTCGCATACGAATGTCAGGGATATACACGCGCTACTATGGCTCGGGAACAAGAGGGTGGTTGGCCTGTAGCGTCACACTATGGTTATAGAAGAGAAGTGCCGACCGGGATGGAAGAACCACAGGTCTGCAACTGTATGCCGCAACAAGCGAGCTTCAGAATGCTAAGACGCGAACGGTGGCGACTGATGCACGGTCCGGAGAAGAGCGATCAACAGTCAGATGGCTCACGCGTGACCAAGTGACAGCATGGACCCGGTGATTCAACGGGTGACATTCGCGACGTGTGCACAGGAGTATCGTGAACAGTATGTGACCCTGTCTTTGCTGCTGTGAGCCCGCTCAATGCGCTGTGGCTCCTGTAGTAACTTTCCCTTGCCCAGTACAAGTCTCTTGGGGCATGGCAGACAAGACCGAACTTATATCTTACATTTTTCGTGAGTCAGGTATATATGGGAACGGGAACTGAGCCAGTGAATCGAAGTAGGCATGCCATTGGCTGAGAGGTTGTAAGCCGACCCCGAGGTGAGTATTTCTGACGTCATAACCATGCGCCAGGGATCATACTGTCAGATCCAGATCGTCTCAAAGTCTAACAACACGCTTTCCCACGACCCCGCAACGCCTTCCTCCATCCTCAATATACATTGCGCCTTTTCCCAATAACCCTGCCGTACAGAATTCATTCCTGCACAACTACCGAGTTAGTGGCCGTCATCCGCAACAGGGATGAGGCATATACGCCAGAGGCCGGCTGAAACGGACGGCACGCTGAGGCATGACGCAAAAGGGATGTCACTGAGGGTGGGTGGAGCGGTGGTAGAGTGCGCAGGTGATGCTCCTGCTCTCGAAATACGACTTACATCCGCTGAGTTGCTTTCCAGACGCACGGAGAGGCCTTGTGCTCCAAGCCGTGCCTGCCGCCTGCCCTCCTTACGCTATGCCTCCCTCCAGCGTCAGCTCCTCACGCGCATATAATCCTCGTCCCCATTCTTCCCACCGTGACTTTCTTCCGCTTGCCCAGTCCGCCAAGCCCCTTGCGACATGCTCATCCATAGAAAGAAGGCCAAGCCTACCGACGAGGAGTCTGCCCCAGGCTCCGCCGACGCTACGAGTACGACCGCTAACGGAACACCTAATGAGAAGAACGACCACCGTATGTGCATCAGGCGCGCCTCGTATAGCACCATTTACTGAACGTCCGGTGATACAGGTTATGACGAAGGAGACGAGTACGAAATATTGCTACGATATGCCGAAGACGAGGCCGCCAAGCTAGACCGCGGCGAGGACGAGGAGGGGGAAGAGGAAGAAGGAGAAGAAGTGCGGCTATGGTACATGCCATGGAAGAAAGTCCGCAAGGGCAACGTCAAAGAGAAGAAAGTTCCTCAAGACTGGCTACGTACGGACATCCAGCAGGGTCTGCCCAGCACGGAGATCGAGAAGCGTAGAGCCGCATTCGGATGGAATGAACTGCAAAGCCAGGACGAGAACCAAATCCTCAAATTTATCTCGTATTTCCGCGGACCCATCCTGTACGTTATGGAGCTCGCCGTCTGCCTCTCGGCCGGTCTGCGAGATTGGATAGACTTCGGTGTCATTGTAGGTCCCTGTCTGCACTACGTCAGACATTACGCCACTCAGCGTGTTGATAGATTGGAATTTTGTTCCTAAACGCCGGAGTCGGATGGTACCAAGAGAAGTACGTCAACGCCCCTATCTCTCGAGCGTAACTGACAAGGTCATGCAGGCAAGCCGGCGACATTGTAGCTCAGCTGAAGGCTGGTATTGCTCTGAAAGCGACCGTCATACGCGATGGCCGTGAGCAGGAAGTCGAAGCCAGAGAGATTGTACCAGGAGACATTGTTAGTACCATCCTCGTGGGCCAACACCTAGCGATTGACCTGCGCTCCGCGTTAGATCGTTCTGGAAGAAGGCAAGACTATACCTGCGGACGCTAAAGTGCGTTCACGTTGGTTCCGATAGACCACGCGTCCTGACAGCTTTTCAGATATTGTCCGACTACAGCGACAAGTCGGGTTCCAAGTCTAAGCAGATCCTCGAGAAGCGCGCTCGTTCAAACAGCGCCTCTTCTGGCTCCTCAGCGTCGTCCCAGAGGTCTGGAATGGAGAAAGGCCCCTCCATCCTCTCCGTTGACCAGTCCGCCATCACGGGCGAGTCGCTCGCGGTGGAGAAGTACGCCGGGGACATCGCCTACTACACGTGCGGCGTGAAGCGCGGGAAGGCGTACGGCATCGCGACGTGCAGTGCGCAGCAGAGCTTTGTGGGCAGGACCGCGAGCCTTGTCATGTCAAGCAACGAGCGCGGGCACTTCCAGATCGTGCTGGATGGCATCGGCAACGCACTGCTGGTCATCGTGATCGCGTTCATCTTCATCGTGTGGATCGGAGGGTTCTTCAGGCACCTGGGGATTGCGACGCCGGCGCAGAACAACTTGTTGGTGTATGCGCTGATTTTCCTCGTGCGTATCATGTAGTCCCGACTTTCCTACTATTGTGATTTCTCACTATCATTTTGCAGATCATTGGTGTGCCTGTCGGTCTCCCGTGTGTGACAACCACTACGATGGCGGTTGGCGCGGCGTACCTCGCGAAGCAAAAGGCCATCGTCCAGAAGCTGACGGCGATTGAGTCTCTAGCGGGAGTTGACATTCTATGTTCGGACAAGACGGGGACTCTCACCGCTAACAAACTATCGCTGAATGAGCCGTTCATCGCGCCGGGCGTCGATCCCAATTGGTTCATGGCTGTTGCCGTGCTTGCATCGTCGCACAATGTCAAGTCTCTCGACCCCATCGACAAGGTCACCGTCGTCGGTCTCAAGGACTACCCAGGAGCGCAAGAGATTCTGCGCGGCGGATGGAAGACGTCGAAGTTCACGCCATTTGACCCTGTTTCGAAGCGGATCACAGCAGAGGTCGAGCGCGACGGGAAGCGGTACACCTGCGCGAAGGGCGCGCCAAACGCGATCCTGCGCCTGGGCGAGTTCGACCCAGACACGATCCAAGCATACCGTGCGAAGAGCCAGGAGTTCGCGCAGCGCGGGTTCCGCTCGCTGGGCGTCGCGGTGCGCGAGGGCGATGCGCCGTGGCAGCTGCTCGGGATGTTGTCCATGTTCGACCCGCCGCGCGCGGACACGGCGGCGACGATACACGAGGCGATCGACCTGGGCGTGCACATCAAGATGCTCACGGGCGACGCGGTCGCCATTGCGATCGAGACGTGCAAGCAGTTAGGGCTCGGCACGAACGTGTACGACTCGGAGCGCCTCATCGGCGGCTCGATGGCCGGCTCGGAGGTGCGCGACTTCATCGAGGCCGCGGATGGCTTTGCGGAGGTCTTCCCGGAGCATAAGTACCAGGTGGTGTCGATGTTGCAGCAGCGCGGACACCTGACGGCGATGACGGGTGATGGTGTCAGTGAGTGTCGTCTTCTTTCATCGCGGTCCGGGAATGTCGTGTACTGAATGAGGGGAAAGACGATGCCCCTTCACTGAAGAAAGCCGACTGTGGTATCGCAGTGGAGGGCGCTTCAGATGCTGCGAGGACTGCGGCAGATGTGGTCTTTTTGGACGAGGGTCTCAGCACGATCATCACGTCCATCAAGGTAGCGCGTCAGATTTTCCACCGGATGAAGGCATACATCGTGTATCGTATCGCCCTTTGCATTCACCTTGAGCTTTACTTGGTGGGTGTTCCGCATCCGGGAGTTCGACGGGAGCTCACTAACGCCGTCATTGCAGTGTCTATCTATGCTGATACTGAATGAGACTATCCGAGTGGACCTAATCGTCTTCCTCGCCATCTTCGCCGAGTATGTCAAGGTATTATTTCCACACCTCATCTACTGATGGATCCCTGTGCAGCGTCGCCACCATTGCCATCGCATACGACAATGCACCCTACGAGCGCAAACCGGTCGACTGGCAGCTTCCAAAGGTATGGATCATGTCCACCCTGATGGGCATCCTACTCGCAGGCGGCACCTGGATCATCCGGGGGACGCTCTTCCTCTCCGACGGCGGCATCATCCAGAACTTCGGCAGCGTGCAGGAGATCCTCTTCCTTGAGGTCGCCCTCACGGAGTCGTGGGTGATCCTCATCACGCGCATGGCGACGGGCCCAGACTCGGGCCCGTTCGTCTGGCCGTCGTGGCAGCTCGTCGGCGCGATCCTCGGCGTGGACGTCCTCGCGACGATCTTCGCGCTCTTTGGGTGGATCTCGGGCCCGGGCGAGCACGGCGGGTGGATCGACATCGTCACGGTGGTCAAGATCTGGGCGTACTCCTTCGGCGTGACCGTCGCCGTCGGCTTCCTCTGTAAGTCCCCTGCCTGCATTCTACCACCCCACGCAATGTTCTGACCCTGCACATTAGACTTCGTGCTGAGCCGGATGCGCTGGCTGGACAACGTCGGGCGGCGGAACCGGAGCAGGAAGGACGCCAAGCTCGAGAACTTTATCACGGAGATGCAGCGGCTCACGCTCGTGCACGAGCGCGACGCGCAGGGCGAGTCATACTACCGCCTCGCCGCTGGCCCGTCCGGCCAGGAGGAGAAGAAGGCGCCGGAGAAGGGGCAGGCAGCGAAGCCCGGCGAGACGAGGGACAAGGCGGAGGAGACGCAGAAGACGGAGACGGGGAAGAAGGATGATGCGCAGGAGAAGGGGGACCGCGTCGAGCCGCAGGAGCAAGAGAACGGGCGCGGGGAGGCTACGGGCGAGCCTGCTGACACGCAGGATAGACACGAAGGTGGTGACGACGGGGCATCGAGGTAACTGCCTCAAATGCCTGCCGCCCCGCCTTGACACATGCCAGATCATACACAATGGATTAGACCATGAACGCTTGAACGACTACACAATCTAACGGACGCCCCACCGTACTAGTAGTATACCGCATTTTGCCTTCCTCTCCATTTTGCTGTATCACGATGTCATGCTGTGTTGATTGTTCATGTACAACATATGATACTAGCTCTACTAATGCATTTTTACATCCTACACGACAATGAATATTTGTTTAGAGGATCTCTGAAGGTTGCGCAACATTCTGGTGTGAGATATAGCTGAATCTCCAGTCGAGGTCTCCTCTATGTTTGTCCGAGAGAATTGCGGAAGCATATGGTGACGTACCGGAAGCAGCAGCTTAGGCTTCACCTGGGCGGAGCGCATGTGTACTTGTACTGAGTTTGAGTCTCGTACGTCAATGCACGGCAACAGTGCGCCGGCGCAATACTAGAAGAGTCACTCAGCGACGATGTCGAGCAGCATGGCGCCTATTATCCGACCCTATGGTGAGAGCACATAGTCATGTAGTATAAACATCTGCGAAGCGCGTCACCCCAACATCCGAAGGGGTGCGGACATCGTTTCTGCAAAGTCACGTCCCAGCAGACGAGATCACGTGGAAGGTTGCTAGTCCTTGCTTGCCCACATCAATGGTGCGCTGGCTTCTTACCTGGAGGGATCGAAAGATGTCAGTATCACTGGCAGTTCAGGGTGAACGGATAAGGAGCGGACGCATACCGTCCACAAACATGTTGCGCGTCGCAGAGGGGAGGGTGCACGTGATCCCGTCGAGCTCGCGCGTGAGGCGGACCTGGCAGCCGAGGCGGGACGTGTCGGTTAGACCGAAGGCCATGTCGAGCATGTCGTTCTCGTCATCCTTGGAGAGGAGATAGTTGTGTGAATGGTGGGACGTGAATGAGGTGGGAGAAGGGCGTACCTCGGGTTCGGGCAGGAGCTCGTAGTGCTCGGGCGAGAGGATAACGTGGCATGTCGAGCATGCGACCGAGCCCTCACACGCACCTGGAGGCGGGAGATCAACGTACGATCGTTTGGGGCTGCCTGCGGAAGCTTACCCTCGAGGTCGATGTCATGCTCGTGCGCGATGCTGAGGATGTCGTCGCCCTCGTTCGCCTCCACGGTCTTGATAAGATTTCCCTTCGAGTCCTTGAAATGGACTTTGATGCTGCAGCAGGATGAGTCGCCCAGACGCAGAGAGCAGGGAGGATAACTTACCCTGTGCCAGGCTCAGGGCGTGTAAGGTGCCCATGCCGCACGACTTACTCACAGGCGTAAGTGGCAGTTAAACACGCTAACCATATGTCCTCACCTGCACTCGTATGCAGACCTCGCTGTCGGCTCTCAACCTTGCTGCTCAGCATCGCAAGTGTCCGGCTCGCCAAGTGCCATCGGCTGGGCGGCGCGGCGAAGGCCGCCATAGACCGAGATGAACTCGGAACCGGGTTCTGCGTCCGAGGATACCTGCGCACGCAATGCCTGGAGGAAGAGGCGACACTAGTGGGGAACGCGGGGATGCGCACGCAGGCAGCGAGAGTTCGTGCGGACATAGCGGGCAGTCTGAGGGGCGAGAGGAGCAGATCCAGGCGGGTTCAGGCGTTTTGGGTGTGCGATGCTGCTGTGAGAGCGGCGAGCAGGGTGCCTTGGGAAGGACGGGGAAGCCTATGAGGGGGGAAGGATTTGGAGGATATGAAAGCGGCGAGCGAGGACTGGTCTGCGTGTGGCAAGAAACTCGGTGAGAGCCTCTTCTGCCGCCTGTCTCACCCGCTGACACGCATCACGTGAGCCAACACGCCGGTGAACGCGCACTCAACGGCTTCGAATTCAATCGGGCAGCTGCGTCAAATGACACGTCTGCACTGATGGTACTCCGACTTCCCGAAACGTATCTCAGGCCTACAGGGCCATCATATACATCTTGGACAGTGGCCCGGGGCTGCAGGTGCACGCCTCTGCGAATACCGCAGCAAATAGTCATCGTTGGGACTTGCACGAGGACATTATTCATTTGCATTGACTCATGGGCAGTGATCTATGCATTGAAATCACGTCGCACAATTCGGACATGGCCAGGATTGAATAGCAATGGCGCCGTTGAAGGCTGCCGAAAGGCTGCATCACTATCTGCCGCATAGCACTATAGTGTAGCAATGACGCAGTACGATATACTCGGATGTGCGTTCCTATGTGACAGCTGAAAGGCAGACATCAGTGTGAGCGGGGGGTCAAGAGGTGCGAGGAATACGCACTGTACTTAGGGCCTCCTCCGCCCTCCGGCACTGTCCATGTGATGTCTTGCGTAGGTACTTTGATGTCGCACAGCTTACAGTGTATGCAATTCTGCAAGAACACCGTCGTCAGCCGACTCCGCCATCTCATACAGGATACTCGTGCCAACCTGTGAGTTGATAACGAGCTTCTTCCCACCCCAGCCCTCACCGTCCTCGCCCTGTGCGCTCTCATCCTCGACATACTCATAGACCTGCGCCGGACATGCCCGCCCGAGCAGCCCGGCATACTCCCCAACGTTGAACTTCACATGCTCGCGCCGAACCGCCTTGCTCTCCTCATACACCTCCGCTGCCGTAGCTTCCGTGCTCCCAGGCTGCGCCGCCTTCCCGTACTTCCTCACCCTCAAATGCACCGGCTGGTCCTCCGCGTGGTTCGTGCCCGTCAGCGCCAGACTCGTGAGCAAGTCCGTGCTCAGGGGCGGCTCGAACGGCGGATACGCAATCGGCTCGCACTCGCTCGCGCGCTTCGTATGCGCCGCGTCACTCAGCTTCGCCGTATTGCGGAACGTCCACGGCACGCGGCCCTTGAGCAGCAGCGTGTCCACGCCCGAGTACGCGATCCCGCCCCAGATGCCGAGCGCCGTGTTGAACGACGGCCGCAGGTTGCGCACCTCGTAGAGGTCCGCGTGCGCCCAGCTGTTGCGGAACGCCGTCGCGTACGCGCTCATGTCAGTGGGTGCCGCGTCATCTGCGGACTGCGCGAGCGCGTCGTACGCCGCCTCCGCGGCGAGCATCCCGCTCTTCATCGCGTTGTGCGTGCCCTTGATCTTGGCAACGTTTACCATGCCCGCGGAGCATCCGATGAGGGCGCCGCCCGGGAAGTGCAGTTGGGGCAGAGATTGGAGACCGCCCTCGTTGAGTGTGCGGCCCCCGTATGCTATTCGTGTTGCGTCGCCTGAGAGCAGGTCTCTGAAATAAGGATGGTGTTTCATGCGCTACAAAGGTTCCAATGATGAGTGCATGACACGCTGAGAAAGGAAGCTGTCCCTTACCTGCAGTTCACGGTACGGGCTGAGGTATGGATTCGCGTAGTCCAACCCAACGACGAGACCCAGACTCACGAGGCCGTCTGCCATGTGGTAAACCCAACCGCCTCCATACGTCTTCCAGTCGAGCGGCCAGCCCATAGTATGTACTACCTCTCCTGGTCTGTGTTTGCTGGGGTCGACTCGCCACACCTCCTTGACGCCCATCCCGTACGTCTGCGGGTCGCTATGTTCTCTGAGGTTGAACCGCCGGATGACCTCCTTCGACAATGACCCGTGCGCACCCTCCGCGAGCAACGTGACCCTCGCGCGGAACTCCATGCCGGGCTCAAAGCTGTCCTTCATACGGCCCTCGCGGTCGAGCCCGACCTCGTTCGTCCGCACGCCAAGCACGCTCTTCCCGTCCTCGCCGTAGACAATGCCCGCGCCCGCGAAGCCCGGGTAGACCTCCACACCGAGCTCTTCCGCGATGGAGCCCAGCCAGGCGGTCACCTGCGAGAGGGAGACGACGTACGTGCCCATTTTCTTCATTTGCGGGGGCTGTGGGATGCGGAAGGAGGAGGACTCGGTGAAGAAGCGCATGGAGGTGTGGGTGGTGGGTTGGGTGAGGGGATGGCCATCGCGTTGTTGCCAGTCGGGGAGGAGTTCGTTCAGGGCCCTGGGCTCGATTATTGCCCCAGAGAGGATGTGAGAGCCTGTGCGGCGCAGTGATTAGCATGGAAGTCGCTGTCAGTGCACAAACGAATCAATGAACAGAGCAGGTGAATAAACTTCAGGAGTGCCGAGTTTGCCATCGGTAGCCAACGTCAGAGTCGTGCATCTGAGGGTATACGGCGTACTTGCATACAGTGTAAGGGAACATTGGCTATGTCTACGCAAGTTGAACAAACGTTGCAAGGGCTAATGCCGTAGGCCCGCAGATCTAACCGTCGCACAAGATGACTCACCGACCTCAGCACCTTTCTCCAGCACGACTACGCGGACCTCCCTCCCTTTCTCCTGCTCGAGCTGCTTTAACCGAATGGCAGCGCTGAGCCCGGCAGGGCCGCCACCAACGATACAGACGTCCACTTCGTCCGAGGCCCGCTCCACATTGTTAGGATCGAACAATTCTCGCCGTCGTCTTGCGGAGGAGTGTAGAGAGCGCACGGAGCGCAGGAATGCCCTCTGCTGCCTATGCAAACGCAGCATGGCTCACCGGAGTCGGGAGACGAGGACAGCGGAGGAGAGCGAGGAATATATGTAGCCAGGCCTCCTCCGGCTACGAGGAGCTTGGGATGACAGACCAATCACAAGGAAAGCGTAACGCAGCGGATCGCGCGCCACCCCCGCAGTGTTGGGGGTCACCAGATCCCCTGGCGTGATCGAGATGCGCGGTCAGGCGGAGGTCGGACTCCCGCCACCGCTGTGTCGTGGGCGCATCCAGAGTGCGCGCGGCATCATGTCCGTGCTCGTCACTTCCGCTATTCGCATCCCTTTGCGTCCTCGTTACTCGCTGCTTTAGAGCTCCCTGCCGCTGCTGCTGTACCGCAATACTGAAAGACTGCGCGAGACGACTTGTTACGACTAGACAAGGCCGGAGGCCATGACGGGCTTCGCGTCCATTCCGCTTGCCGAGGAGGGAGGCGGTGAGCATGGCAATGTGGAACTGGCAGGAGTAGCAAGAGTGTTGGGACCGAGATGGCTGCAGCTTCCTGCGCTGACAATTGGGCTGCTCGGTGTGCAGATGTTCTGGTCAATAGAAATGTCGTATGGTGAGCATAGTAGACTGTACGGATGACAAGGCGAGTGACCGTAGGCTCAAGGTACACCATATCTCATCTCCTTGGGGCTCTCCAAGTCTGCTGTGGCAACAGTATTTCTGGCGGGACCTATATCTGGGCTGGTTGTGCAGCCTCTCATCGGTACACCATACTTCTTCTCGTGATCTACCGCCGCTGGAATATGGCAACTAGGTATCCTGGCCGACAATTCCAAGTCACGATTCGGACGTCGGAGACCATACATGTTTGCCGGGACATGCATTTGTGTCTTTGCTATGCTGCTCCTGGGTTTCACACGGCCCTTCGCTAGCATCTTCACTCCATCCGGCTCTATTGCAGTGCGCCGTTGTATGTTTTGCACAATCCATATATGTCTGACGCGACCCGCACAGAACAATGTCCTGACAATTATCCTCGCCATTTTCGCACTGTTTTCCATCGACTTCTCGATCAATGCAGGTGAGTTGGTCACAGGTAAAGTCCATTGCGGAACACTCAATCTCAGTCCATAGTACAGGCAGTGGATCGTGCCCTGATTGTAGACACATTACCTTCATCTGAACAAGCGGATGGAAACGCGTGGGCAGCACGTATGCTCGGTATAGGGAGCGTCGCAGGTTACTTCATGTCAGTAATCCCTATTATGGCCTACACTCCATCGTTGAAGATGTCGTATGCAGCGGGAATGTCGACCTCACAACGCCCTTCCCATTCTTTGGAAAGACCGAGCTCGAGGTGCTAGCTGTCCTTGGTTCTTTCCTCTTGGTTGCTATGCACACCATCACCGCCGTTTGCACCAAGGAGCGTGTGGTCGTCGCCACAAAGTATGTACTACCAGTTCCATCACCATGGCTCGCTCCTGAATGTGCTCTCTCAGCGGTCCTCGGAAAGGGTTCTTCCAAGAGCTCAAAGACATCTGGTACAACGTCCGTACTCTGCCCCCTGTCATCCGCCAGATCGTACGTCACAAACCACACTACGCACTGAGTCCCACTAATGCCGACTTAGTGCATCATTCAATTCTTGTAGGTACTACCCACATCTCATATTCGTTGGCGAGCTCTCACCCTACACCCTCCAGCGCTTGGATAGGGTGGTTTCCCGTGCTGTTTTACACCACCGAGTTCGTCGCCGAACTGCATAAACGCGCGCACGAGGGCACACCGCAGGACGACCCTGCCCTCGACGCGGAGGCGACGCGTCTAGGCTCGCGCGCGCTACTGTACAACTCGATTCTGAGTCTCGCATGCAACATGCTCCTGCCCTTCTTCGTGAGCGAAGCGACGAAGAGTCGCGCGGCGCTGGAGCGGAAGCTCAACAGGAGTCGATTCATGATGATGTATGACCGGATCAAGATCCACCTTGCCACTCTTTGGGCAGTGTCACACATCGTCTTCGCTGTGTGTATGGCGGCTACTTTGTGAGTGCAACACTGTGCATTGCCCGATGCGTAGTACTTAGATCGCACGCGCAACAGCTTCTACACGACGGTCTGGGGAGCTACCTTCTTCACGACGATCACTGGCTTCTCGTGGTCCATTACACAATGGGCACCCTTCTCATTGGTAAGTCGCGGTCATCAATGTCACCAAGTCGACGTTCGAGCTCAGACTCTTCATAGCTAGCCGAAGCCATCCTTACGGAGGACGGTGCAGACGACCGTGATGCCTCCTCCATCATGCTGGCCGATACGCGTACGCGCCACCGCTCGCGCCCCGCCTCGCCCGACGAGGAGCGCCAGTTTCTCGTTGCCGGCCCGGGCGACGAGGACGAGGAGGGCCTCGAGGCCGAGGTGCGCTCGTTCCGGTCGTCCGCGTCGATGGACGGCGAGGAGCAGGATGGCGACGTGCTCCGAGAGCAGCGCGAGCGCAGGGGCGAGTTCATGGCGAACTCTGCGGCGCGCGCGAGCCATTTGCAAGTGCACGGGTCCGACGAGCCCGATTGGGAGGGCGAGGAGGGAAAGAAGGGTGGTGGGCTTGCAGCGAAGGCAGGGATCATCCTCGTGAGTTGTTGACCCTAGGCTGGATGTGGGCATGAGCTTGAGGCTTACCGCAAGAAATAGGGAATACACAACGTCTTCATCGTCATGCCCCAGTTCGTCATGACAGGCATCGCGTCCATCATCTTCGCGATCTTTGACGGCGCGACGCCAAAGAATGCCGTAGCTATTCCGAGTAACAGCACGGCGACACCGGGAGAGCTGGCAGTTAACACAACCCTCCTCATGAGAGAGGGACTCGTCGCGCCAGCGGCTCCGAATTCGTATGCCATAGTATTCAGGTACGTACAACAGTGGAACGGGATATGCTGTTGCTCATTCCTCTGACATAGGCTCGGTGGTGTCGCTGCTACGGTCGCGTTCGTTCTCAGCGTGCGACTCGCGCGAGAGCTGCGAAGACGACAATGACAATTGTCTGATTGCAGATGGTCGTCTGTCTCTATCATATAGTACACTTGTCGTGCCCATGGGTGTTGTATACTAGCTTAGCTCGGTTGTGTTAATCATCGGACCATTATACGTGTGGCACTGCAGAACGAGAACTTGAGCTTTGCCGCACCAATGTAGACGTCATGTAGACGTTAATGCACTGGGTTGAGTATGACGAGGAAGTGCATCTAAGGATGGCAAAAAATGCCAGGACCGTGGATTGAACACGGGACCTTCAGAAAGCCGAGCCTGTCACGTAACCAAGCGCCTTCAGTCTGCTGCTCTCCCAACTGAGCTATCCCGGCGCTGTCAACCTAACTACTATTGGCGTGAATATCATAGGCGGACACTGTTTCTGACTAACACATACACTTTTCCACCCGTACTAGCAGGATCACAACTATAGACACTACCGCTACCTCCCCATTACTTCATAGACTTACTACATTACTTCGCATACACCTAGAGCCGACAGGGGCACCGGTCCGCCTCACAGCGGGCTGACGCCCGCCGCGTCTTAGCACAGTATAGTTTGCTTGTAGCGGGATATAAATGCAGAGTTCATCATCATCATCATCACCCGTAGCAGGATCAGCCAACCCCGTAGCTCGGTAGGCGAAGCATGGGTAGTAGACCCGTATGTAGCTTATATAGATGCATCATTCCGAAAGCTTGCTGTCCTATCTAGTCATACAGTATGCGCAGATGAAAACCTGAAACAGAGCAAAGGTGGAGGAACATAGCAGCGACAGAGCAGCGAAGACTAGTGCACAGTCTATGATTCAACAGCGTATGGGTGTCGCACGAGTTCATCATACAGATCTGCAGGGAGGTCGCGGACGAGAGTGACAGCAATGCCGATGACGGGGAGGGCTTCGAGAGGCGGGAACGTGCGGAGCAGGCGCATGGGGCTGCAAAAAGATCAGAACAGGGTGCTCGTGCTTGGGACAACGGAACGCACCTGGATGACGCCATGACCTCCTCGCGCATGAGGAGCAGCTGTGCGATGACACAGAGGACGTTCAGGTGTACGCCGAAGGCAAGCAGGAAGTCCCACAGTAGCAAGACTTGATCGAGCGGCGGCGTACACGCGCACAGCGTCAGGACGGCTGTTTGCCACAATCGTAAGCGCAGGGACCCCTCAACAGCACAGCGAAGAAGGACGCACAAGGAAACGCGTATATCTCCGCAGAGAGGTTCTTAGACCGCAGGTGGGTGAACAGCTCAGGGTCGACGATCTTGAGACATCGGTCGAGCAGCTAGGAACGAATCAGACGTCGCGTCGCGCGCCGGGTCAGTGCGGCAGCGTATGGAACGCACCTTGAGCCCGCGGTGCACGCCTTCGAGCGTCGGCTGCACGTAGAGCGGACAGCTCTCCTCGATGAACTTGGCGAAGCAGAAGAACGCCTCGAGCTCGGAGGGCATGGTGTAGAGGAAGGGGGCGGCGAGGACGTTCATGCCCTGCACGTACGTGAACCCGAGTTGCTGCGTCTCTTGTCGGTCTGCATAGTGGCGGTGAGCGATGCAGCGTATGTGCCGGGTGAACGACGCTCAGGCGCACCGTGGTTCCGCCACACGAAGGCATCCAACAGCCGCACGAGCATGTCTTCGCGCACGCGCTCTTTGAACCCGCGGTCAGTGGCTAACGTCCTGGCATCGCGCACGCGGTCAACTCTCTCGCAGAGAAACACCACACAGACAAAAACAAACATACCTGAACGTATCGTTCCTGATCTTCTCCCGGACCTCGCACGGCCCACGGGCGACATACTCCAAGAACTCGTCCGCCGACACGTCCTGCACGCGCAAGAGTATCTTCCATATCCGCGGGCGAAGCGTGGGGTCCTACAGCAGCCCCACCCATCAGCACACCCACTTCCCAGCTCTGCCGCCCCCGGAGAGAAATGCACGCGACGCACCACAGCCGACGGGATCCCATCCACGAGGATGAGCCTCCGCAGCTTCCGCACCGAGTCCTCGACGTCCTGGGGCGTGCGGACCTTCGTGGAGAGCTTGAACTGGTTCAGGATCTTGTTGAACGAGTGCGCAGTCGCGTTTGCAGGCGACGAGCGTGAGGACGAGGACGAGGAGGAGGAGGACGGCGCCATCGCTGGGCAGTGGTTGGTGGAAGCGTCGAAGAGCGCGTAGACGCCCGCTGGGCAGGCGTCGTTGTGGCTGAGGTCGCCCAAGCCGGATCGAGCGGAGGGCGGATCAAGGCACGTGCGCAACTGTGCCACCGATCTGGAGATCGCAAATTCCTCCGGCTTCCCAATCTCCTCCAATCTAACACTGCCCGCTTTGGCGGCTGGCCTACGTACTCCTTGCTTATGCCCGCGAGCGTACCTCGACGGTTGCGATCAACAGGCGTGTATGGTTTTGATTACCGGAAGCTGCTCTTGTCGTCATCAGGACGCCAAAAAGATCATGACCACGGACGGACAACGTCCGCACCTGATGGTCATGGCAATCTCACAGACGACGCGCGCTTGGATTGATAACGGTACTGATACACAAAGTACATGCACACGAAAACAGACTTCAACGAGGAAGGGAGAAACGACGATAACATCGTCGACGGCGATCTACGACACAGAGCGATGCGGGGGAAACGTAGAAACGTAAGTGCGTGGATACAGCGTGCAGCATGGGGGTGGCGTGACGGCGTATTGCGGTATAGTATCGGGATGCACAAGGTTCAGCGTGGTCCGGAAGGCATGAGTAACGCAGTCGAACGAACACGCGGACGAATGGTCGAGAACAGTGTGTAAGCGGAGAAGAAGAGGACGAGAGAGAAAGGCTGAGAGACACGCGCACGACGCGTCCATCGGATCCGGGCAAGCACCGCGATACAGAGTGTGCGCACAGTCCGGTCCATGAGTCATTCATGACGATGGCACAGAACCCGCAACGAGTCCGATAGAAAGCTCTCTATGCGCCCCGTGCGCAGGAACGTGCCCCGGGGTCTCCCCCAGACGGGGATCCTCGGCAGGCACGCCGCGGGCATGGGCAGATTGTGTAATAGACGCGATCGGAGGGACGCCGTCGAAGACGCCCTGCGCGCGCGGACAGAACGGACAGACGGTGCGAGAAACGAGCGGGCCGAGATATGTCCGGCAGGATGGTCGCGCGCCGGATTCGGCTGAGAGTAACTTGGTTGACGGTGAGGATGTGAACACGGGGCGGGGAGATCGATGGCGGTTGGGCTACAGGTGGCAGCGTGCTGGCGAGCGCGGCAGAGAGACAGACGAGACGAGCGTGCTAAGACAAGAAGAACAGGGAGAAACCGGGATGGGGAGGCGAGTGGCTGACAGGCATTCCGAATGGCGCACCGTGCGTGACCGCACCGCGCGGACGAGCGTGTCCGGGATAGGGGGGGGCAGGCCAGGTGGACGGGCAGACAAGGCGGACGCGGGAGTGGACGCGCCCGCGAAGCCGAGGAGCAGCATGGACAAGGACACGCAGGGCAGAACCCCCTCACGCCGCCACCGAGACGGGCTGCTCCCTGCTCCGGAGGCTGAGTCGCCGTTTCGCGTGGTAGAGCCCGAAGCGTATCCGCAGCGAGACCGCGGCCCATTGTTGGCGCAGGCTGGCGGAGCAGCTGGGTCTGTGGGCGGTAGGAGACAGGTCAGCGCGTGCAGTCGCAGGGAAGAGCGGGAGGCGGCAGACATACACGTCGTCTCGGTGCTCACCCGCTACGGTGAATAGGACCTTGTGGAGCGGCCTCTCCTCGTCGCCCGCTGCTGCAGTCGCGCCACCTTCTGCGTCCGCGAACACGGTCCTATCTTCAGTCACGACTTCCTCCTTGGAATCGGCAGTCCGCCGCTTGCGTAGAAGAGAGCTGGGCGCGCTGCTCTGCCGCCGCTTCCTCTTGGTGTTCTGTTCCGTATCTTGCGGTGTCGCGAGGCCATCTTCTCCAAATGGTGAATCCTCTAGGGGTGACTCGTGGATGGGAGACTCGCGCGAGCCGGTCGGAGACGTGGCGAATGGGAGAGGCTGCGGGTCCGCGTAGTAGTCTGAGTATGTTGTATAGCTTGTATGGGGCTGAGTTGTCGTATGAATCGTAACAGCGCGCCTGGGGGACGCGCGCGAGATGCCGGCGTAGGGAGACTGGTTGTGCTGGGAGCCGAATTCGGACGGCTCGTCATCCTCGTCGTCAGAGTCGTCGCTCCAATCGCGCTCCCACTCCGGGCGTGACGTGAGTTCGTACGAGGGCGAGTAGCGCGGGCGGCTCGCGCTTCGGGAGCGGCGGGCGCTGTGATGCGCGCCGCTAGCCTTGCGCGGGTTGTGGGAGCGCGTGCGACGCGTCGGCGCGGGGAGGACGGGGAAGTCGCGGTAATCGGGGTCGTGGAGGTCGCCGCGGTGGTCGACGTACGCGCGGGTCTGGGCATGGACGTGTTTCGTGTCGGTGGGCAGCGTGGCGCGGTAGGCGGGGCTCACCCAGCCGGAGCCGCGGGTGCGCGTGGAGGAGGAAGAGGAGGAGGAGCCGCTCGCGTAGGCGGGATCGAGGAGGCGGGAGATGTCGGCGGCGCGCGAGCTGGGGGAATACATGGAGTGGTGGTGGTGATGGTGCGGGAGATGGGGGAGATGGGGTTGCGGCGGGTGAGGGATGAGAGTCGCGATATGCGGGAGGGGAGAATGCGCGCGGTGAGGATGGGGGTGGTGGCGATGGTGATGTTGTTCGCGCGCAGCGGGGGAAGGAGGCGAGGAGGAAGAGGAGGAGGAGGACGCGGAGAGGGGGGCGGGGGCGGGGGACGGATCCTCGAGCATGGTGCAGTGACGCGGGAGGAAAGATTATAAGTCGGGGGAGGGAGTGCCACTGGGGAGAAACAAAGGTGTCAAAGCGGTGGCGAGGGCGTGGCGGGGGTGGCACGGATCGATCGTGGCGAGAAGGGGGGCGGGGAGGAGGGAGCGAAAGGAGGGCGATGGGAGACAAAGGAAGAATAAATATGGGACATGATTAAGGCTTTTGAGCTGCGTGTGTCATCGGCCACCGACGCAGATCGACGCCCTTCACCCTCCTTCGACCGTCCCGGCCTTCCGTACGCATCCCTCGCGAGTCTGCGTGCCCCCCGTGATCGTCCGCGGCCCATGCCCGGCCCCTCGCCGACCCGCCGTCCCCCGCTGCCCGACGGCCCCGCGCCCGAAACGACTTGTGCCGAGCCAATCAAAGCGCGCGCCCTCCGATCGCTATTCTTGACTGGACGCGCTTATCTCAGATCACCCACGCATTTGCGTCTGCGATGCACTCGGACCGCTGTCTCGCGTTCAGTCCGCATCGCGCTCTCCATGTACTTGCCCTCCTCCACAACCACGCTTGAATGACCCTCACTACGTCCACGGCCACTAAGATAGACGTATGATCCGCTGCACCCCAGTGCAGGCGACACTCGCGACCTATCAGAAAAAGTGTACTCCAGTCCCCTGCATCGCCATGGCTATGCCTCTTTGATCCTACTGTGTCTTCATCGAGCCACTGAGCCGGCCTCACACTCTCCTCAACTCCCCGATTCTGTGCCCAGACCTGGCTCGAATCGTGCCCATGTCGTCATAAGAACCCCTCAAACTCTAAAGCTTCGTGTCGCGGTGTCAGGCTGCATCCGAAGAAGCTTGAGCCATGTTGCACATGCCGCACGCGTCAGAACGTGCAGCGCCGATTGTGCTGGTACGCTGTTGCTTGGCATACAGCATCAGGCGCGTCGCCGCTTACAAGTGAACATGCTCGGTCACCCAGTGTAACCACTGCAGCTATGCCTCAATAGTATCATAACATTGACCAGGCACGCTGCCTCACGGACGGGTTGCATGCTTCCTCGCCCCTCGATGCGTCTCGGCCTACCAGGTCCAGCATTAACATTGGCATTCCGGTGTCCTGCCATCTTCAGATCCAACGAGGTATTTATGGCTCACCTCCGAATCCCGGGTCTCCCCGTTGCCTCCCTGGTTTCAATCTCCAGCGCGTACACTTGCCACGAATTCGTCTCGATGGACCTCGTTGCGTTCGCCATCCTGGGCAACTCGGTACTCATGCTTCCCAGTTCCACGGATGACGTCTTGACGTACCAAAGACGGTAGCGACACAACTCTTCCGACAACGATGGACCATCCGAGTCCATAATCGGGTCATGGATACGCTCGCCCCAACACGTGTATTGCGTTAAGCCTGCGTTGAACGACTGGCGGGCGGACGGTGACGGTACCAGGCTGGGGGCTAGCAGATTTGACCCCACCGGAGCACCGCGATGGTCCACTTCGGATGGGGTGTAGTGCGAGGTCTGTGGCCATGCCAGTCTAGTCTCCAATACTTACATCGAAACGCCCTACATCTGCACTGTAGCTGCTCCCTGAGTGTGATCTTGTGCTCGGCGCCAGTATCTGGCACGCAATCGAGCCCACCGCTCAATTATATCCAACCGATGGGTTCCTTCCGAGCCCATGTCAATCCAAGAGAGTGCAAAGACGCGCACCGTGCATGCGCATCCGCAACACGACTTGATCGATACAACGTTTCCGGCGCCACTACACAGCTCGTACACCTCCCAGGTCTTCCACTCTTGCCTGTCCTCAAAGCCTCGTCACGACATGTTGCGAGCGTAGCGAGCATATCTCAGCTAGGGGGTGAAGACAGGCAATAAACATATAGAAACATTCCGTTCGCAGCTAGTTTTCTTCGTTCAAGCGCCCTAATCACACTCATGTTTGTGCACATCCACATCTAATGACACATCAAATTAACTAGAATATGCGCCAAGTGCATATCTACAAGACCATCAACTTTTTCAGACGAATGCATGACGAGGAGTTGCGCACGTTTGAGCCTACGCAGTCCCTTTCGAGCGAAATGTGGTTATAAGCGCCCAACTTCCCGGCCGCGAACACACGCCCTCTTCCTCCTCTCGAGGGAAAGTGTTGCAGCAGCAGCCGGAGAATCGGCGGTTGAAATACCCAGATACTGAACCAGCACACATGTAAGTGAGGCCCCTTGCGACACAGACCGACCTCTGCTTCGAGCCTCTCTGGAACGTCTACTGTATATGTTCGCTCAGAGACCAAACTGTCCCTCTCCTCCAATACCCTGGCGACACGTTGCGCCGGCTGCCAGCAAACTTGTGCCGGGCTTCACATGGATTGCCTGGTCAACATTTCAATCCTTCCCCTCAAGTTCGACAGCTCGGCAGGGGCGGCAGGACCACCACTGTCACGGGATACCCGTGTTATGGCCTCCACGTACGGGCCTCTCTTCCACTCAACCAGACACTCACTTGCACGGACCCTCGCTTTGTTCGCCGCGGACGCGACGCCAGGTGGCGATGGCGAAATGGCAAAGCACGGCGCGCGTTATCGCACCGGATGTGGGTCGCCTCAGCCACGCGCGCCGACGCAAAGCCATACTGCAGATTCTATCGAGCGATCAGGTACGTACGGACTGTATCGGCGTCGTCCGTCGGACGCGGACGCACTGCAAACCACGTGGAGCGCATGCGCAACCCACAGATCGGAGGCAAGGCTAGAGCTTTTCGGCCGGACGCAGTATAACGGGGGCTGCGGTGCCTGCTCGCAGACTGCCCATGGAACTTCGTGGATGATACTCGTCAGTGGTGGCGCAGATGAGTGAGCTCTCTCCTCTTGCCGTGAGCATTCACGTTCGTGCTGGACCATTTTGCACACGTTTCGACGATGCAATCGAGTGTGATTGGCGTGGACTCGGGAGGACAGCGCAAACGGCGGCGAGCGGTGGCAATTTTTTTGTGGCCGTCGATCGCGCACTTGCCCGAAGCGGGTGAAGAGTCGGTGTAGCGGGCCAGTTCTCACCCCGCCACAGAGTTTCCCTTTTTGGTGCTATCCTTCCTAATCCGTTGCATCCGCAACCCTTACCAGAGATTTTACTTTACCGTTCGTTCGATCCCACTCTAGACCTCACTCTCATTGACTCAACTCCCTCGTGACCCGATTGCTCAGCCTTGAAATTTTACAGTCCTTACCTGTATATAAGACAGCCTGGTAGACGTACGAACGGTAGCCAAGCTACGGAGACCAATCACAGTCTAATTAACTGTCCGGCCCGTTGCGCGCTCTTGACCCGTATCGCCACCGACTTCCTTCTAAGGATCGCGAGCGCTACACTTTTTGACAGTCCCTCGACTCTATTTACCTCCGAGCTCTCCGCTTTACTCTCCTAAAACTCTTGTCGCCGCCGTCTGGTATCCTCGAGTCTGATCAACTCGACCTCCGACCCCGGCAACCTCTAGTCGAACCTCAAACTCGACTAAACCCTCAAAAAGGCCTCTGAGTAATATCGCATTACTAATGGCCTCCCGTCGTCAATATGGACTTCGTCCTCGCACGGGACAAAACCCCCGCATGGTACCAGGTGAGTTTCCATCCCCTCGTATCTCGAACGTTGACCACTATGCAGAGGGGGACGATAGTAGACGCGTCTCCAATACCGCGAGCCCACGCTCCGCTCCCGGATCTCTGCAGCACGCGTCATTCGAGCGCGCCGCATCTCCGCGTATTTCCGGATCTCTGCCGCCTGAGCCTGAAGGGTTGGCGGCATCTCCGAGTAGCCCTCTCACGAGCGTCGCTCAAGAGGAGAGCGTGTTGCACGGTGCGCACGCTGAACATACGGGTACTGGCAATATAGGCCACGTGACCCAGTACACTGAATCGCCTGTAAAGGCTGAACCCGACCCAGAGGGGCCGTGGTTCACCGTCGGACGCGACGGACGACACTCGCGTGCGAGTACGAACCAGATGGGTCGGGACCTAGGAGGACCGGCTCCGTTATCGGAAGAAGTCCTTACCTCTGTCCACAGGGCCGAGGAAGGCATGACGCCTCGAGAGCGCGCCGCATACCATGACCGCATGCGACGCGAATACGAGCGTCAGGAGCATGAGCGACTCGAGCACCTCCGCCAACTGGAGGAGGATGCTTGGGTCGCTGAACAACTTAGCAGGACCCCCGAACCTAGTCAGGGATCGACGCCCATAGGGAATTCTAACCGCGGCGCGATCCCTCACCTAGAACCTCGCCAAGATGCCTCGTATGGTGCACGTCAAAATCAGCAGACACCCCCTGAGACAAACTACCCAGCGGCCATCCCGGTCAGACGAGACAGTCGTGACGAGCGCATCAGCGCGTTAGAACGCCAATTGGGTGTCATGGCGCGTGCTATGGAACACTTTTCCATTATGCAAGCCAGCCCGCATGGCCGCTCAGATTTTGTAGCACCGGTAGTGCCTGTACCTAGGAATGACAATGACAATAATGTTAATGTCGCTGAACCAGCCCTGAATCCCGAGAGCATCAGTAAGAAAACTAAGAAAGAGAAGAAGAGAGCTAAAGACTCTCTACTTCCCTCCGCCCAATTGGAGCCTAGTAGTTTCCTGGGCAAGATATTGTCTTCGGGAGGAGGTCCCCCAGGGAATGACCCTCCTGATTCTTTGGATAGTTCAGATTCCGAGGGCCCGAACAACCACAAGGGCGGTAGCGAATCTTCATCAGAAGATGGGAATCATAAACCTAGACTCAAACCTGTCAACCCTGACAAGTATGATGGGCGCGAGGATGCGGAAGCATTCCATAAATATGTCAGACAGATGTCAGAGTACCTTACTGGATATCGAGTGAAGAAGTCCATGCTGGCTTCGACGGCTTCGAACTTTCTTACCGGGAAAGCCTATCGATTTTTCATTCACAAGGTGGCTGGACATGCACCTAAGAAATGGAAAATGAACGAGTTCTATACTGGATTGTTTGATTATTGCTTTGATCACAACTACCAACAGAGGATGCTCGACAAACTCGAGAGCCTCGAACAGGGTAATAGAAGTGTTCAGGAGTACATACACGAATTTGAGGAAACAGTACAGCAAGTTGGTATCGTTTCGGACACAGACCGAGTGAATCGCCTGTTCCGTGGGTTCAAACTCGGGATACAAGGAGACTTGTACTTCCGGGGTGTGACACCGCTTCGCTCGCAATGGGACACTGTTGTGGAAGAGGCATTACTTGTCGAGGCGGCGCACAGAGCTCGGACGGGGGCCTTCCGGTTGAAAAAGGAGCGACAATCCACCGCTGACGAGAAGGCGAGGCCGAGAGATGGCTCGCAGAACTCTAAAAATGCTAGAGATAACAATCAGTCCGGGAGACGACATTTCAGAGGGAAGAAAGGATTTCGTACCTCTGATTCGGGTGCTACTCGTGGGGGTAGTAACGCCAGTACATCGGCAGCCGTCACACCTACACAGGCAAATTCCCAGAAAGGCGTTAGCTCTACTCATCGGATGTCCGAGAAGGAGAAAGAGCGTCACTTTGCTGAAGGGTTGTGCCTTGAGTGTCACGAGCCTGGACACATAAGTCGAAATTGCCCTAAGAAGCAGAAGATTAAGTCCAGCAAGAAGGGGAAACCACCGGGCGTACCTATTTACGGTGTGACCCCCGCAGTAGGCACTTCTGCGGATCTGAGTGCGTTAGCTGAAGAGTCTGGTGTGTCTGGTACACTCTCACTGGCGTACTTAGGCTTCGACTGCGACTCTCTGCCAGACCTGTCACCAGTCTCTGATGACGATACAGATACTGGCATAGACTCACCTTGCAGCACCGAGTCCGATTCCAGTTCCCAATACTTTTCTTGTAAAGAGGCGAGTATGGAGGATGAATCGGACGCACCTGACACCATCCTGTATGACGAACAATATGAAAATCTGTATCTACCCTCGGTGCGATTGAAGGGGACGTACGGTCATCATTTCGGTGATGCGTACGCCTCGAACGCAGCACGTGTATTGAACCAGATATTCCGGCAGCTATATCCTCAGCGCGAGGATGACGACCTGGATATCTGCGTCGTCAGGACTTCTGACCGTGCGTACACCGTGTCCTATTGGGACTACAGTGAAGAGGTAAAGGTGTTGTACCTGCAACAGCCTACCAACGACATCTGCGGCTGGTTTGTTCCCTGGATTAGCGAGATCTTGGGTAATGAATTACAGTGTGAAAATGTACCTATAATGCCTCTTGGGGATGCTCTCGCGTCCGAGGTACAGCAAGTTCTGTCTCAGTATGTAACTGTACCTGCATGCGATGCTGAAGACTGGTTGTTGTGTGAACGATTCAGAACAACGCAACGGGTCGGATACGTCGAAGTACAAGATCTGTACCTCGCCTTCGAAGTGTTGATACCGGATGCTTTACTTGAGAACGCGTACCTCGATCTGCCTAACTGGTATGCGCAGGTATTGCGACGGGAGCTACGTCCTGAACCCTTCCAACCTGATGATTTGGAGGGCGAGCTGGAGCTGTTTTTTCGTCCGCGACTTGTGAGTGCTGAGGATGCTGCTCACGGGTCGCGGAACCTATGTGTCCCGCCCGTAGTTCAGTGCAACGCAGTGAAAGTGGACAAGAATGCGTCACCTGAGTACTTGCAGCGGAACTCAGCTGAACCTCGCGCTCTGAATCGGGTGATGCCAGAGCCGATTGTTGTGGTAATTAATTTGAACGGTAATCCTGTACGGGCTCTGCTCGACTCGGGGTCGCTGTCAGATTTCGTATCCACCAAGGTAGTACATCAGCTACAATTAAAGTCATTTGAACTGGATGCGCCATTACCTGTGCAAATGGCCGTCCAAGGTTCTCGGGCAAAGGTCAACCTAGGTTGTGTTGCCAAGCTGGAGTACCAGACAATCAGTGAAGACAGATACTTCGATGTGATGAATATACTCAACTATGATATGATACTGGGAACACCATTCCTATTCCAGCATCAAATGACAATAGGACTCAATCCTACGTCCGTCGTGGTCGGCAGTGCGCAGTCCCGTCCTATAGAAGGCAAACGTCTTCGGCTGCTCGAATCGCGAGCTACTGAGATAGGCGAACATAACCTAGAACAATACCGCAATCAGTTGCGAGAATATGCGCGGGATATCAGTACGAACGCTATGAATTCACCCCTACCCCCGCTGCGCTCTATCAATCATACTATACCGTTGATCGACGAAGATAAAGTATATTCTTGGCGGCCTTCTAAGTGTCCGGAGGCATTGAGGCCTCTCTGGAATGAGAAGCGTCAAGCGTACCTTAGCATGGGGCGTTGGCGCATGATGAATGCGCGCAATACTTCACCTATGTTGCTCCTCACAAAGCCTGGCACAGGCAAGAATGGGGTACCCCCCAAGCTTCGTACTGTTATTGATTTGCGTCAGCGCAATAAGAATACTAAGAAGCTGCCCTCACCGCTTCCAGACATGGAGGGCATCTTGCGGCGTGTGTCACGCAAGCCCTTTCGGTCTATGATTGATGGGAAAGACGCGTATGAACAGATTCGTGTCGAACCTGCTCACGTCGAACGGACGGCCATGGCTAGCCCGGACGGCAATATGGTCAGTCTCGTGTTGCAGCAAGGCGACTGCAATGCTGTGGCGACGTACCAATCACTGATGAACCACATATTCGGGCCTTACATTGGCAAGTTTATGGATGTGTATCTTGACGATATCATCATTTACTCTGATAGTATTGAAGAGCATCTACGACATGTGAAGTTAGTAATTGATGTGCTTCGCGAACAGAAGTTTTACCTTAGTGCCGAGAAGCAGAAGTACTTCTGTACCGAGGCCAAGATCCTCGGTCGTATTGTTGACGAACAGGGCATTCGTATGGATCCCGACAAAGTCGATTCTATTGTGAATTGGAAGGTACCCACGAACAAGGAACTATTGCGTGGTTTCCTTGGCTCGGTAGGATATCTTGCCGATGATATCGCCACTATTAGAATACCTATGGGGATCCTCACCTCGTTGGTGGGGTCCGACTCTAGTTTCAAATGGGATTTCACTCACCAGCGCGCCTTTGAGGAGATCAAGCGTTTGGTGCAGGGACACAGCAATCACCATCGAGTCCCTCTGGACTATTCCGCTGACGCCGACCCTATCTGGTTGGTGACAGATGGTTCCCATGGCGGGATCGCAGGAGTCGTGTGTCAGGGACCGGACTGGCGACATGCTCGGGTCGCGGCTTTCTTCTCCGCGAAGTTATCGGCAGCGCAATCGAACTACGCTGTACACGAGATTGAGATGCTGGCGGGAGTTGAAGCCATGCTTCGGCACCGCGACATACTGCAAGGGTGTGAGTTTACGTGGATCACAGACCACAAAGGACTTACTCATTTGTGGAATCAAAAGAATCTCTCCGGGAGACAAGCGCGTTGGATAGAAAAGCTGTCCGAATTTAGCTTCGATATTGAATACGTACCTGGGGTGGAGAACGTGTTAGCCGATGCGCTTTCGCGAATTTATTCGAATGACGCACCTGGTACGGTACGAGCTCCTTCTGAGTACACTCAGCATGATGACACCATGCCGGTTGCGTCGCGCCTCGCCGCTATCGATATTTCGATGCCCGTATTGACGGGTTTAGAAGCCATGGCAACGCGTACGAGGGCCGCGACTAAGGCTAGTACTGGAAAAGTGATGGCGCCCGCTAACACTACAATTCGGCGTACCATTGATGCGCGCGCGAGGGTGAAGAGGACCTCCACACGACAGACGCGCTCTGCATCTCAGCCGGGAGGGCGTAGTTGCACTAGGGCGGCGGTGCCTCCAGCTGAATCCGGGCGGCCTGAGACATCCAAAGAGTTCTCCAAACGAATCCGGCGTGTCGTTCTACGTGGGCCGCGCGCAGAACGGCAGGAGGGCGGGGACCTAGGGGCCTCGCCTCTGTCAGACTCAACCCCCAGGTCTAGCAACGGGACAGCAGACCTACCTCAGGTTTTGCAACGAGCCACCCAGTCCAGCGAGCCAGAAGGTACGCTACCAGAAGGCACAGAGCCCGCAGAAGCGATCAGTGGGCAGGAACATGAGCATAACGGACTCATCGAGCATATGGCTGGCGACCAGGAGGGCGTGAACATTGTACGAGAAGTGCGAAATCGTTACCACAAGGACGCCTTCTTCGGTGACATCCTGAGAAACCCGAAGCACTATAAGAACTTCGAGGTCAAAGAAGGTTTGATACACCTAAAAGAGAATGGCACGCACCGATTATGTATACCGAACATCAAAATTGACGGGCGCAGCGCGCGAGAGCTTGTCATACGCCATGCGCATTCGATTCTTGCCCACCTCGGGGCCTCCAAAACGCTGGGGTACCTACGAGATCAAGTCTGGTGGAAGACTATAGGCAAAGATGTCCAGACTTACTGTGATACCTGCATGACTTGCAAACGAAGCAAGCCCTCGAATCAGAAACCTTATGGGCTTCTGAATCCTCTCCCCGTCCCGGATGCTCCCTGGGAAGCAATGGGCATCGATTTTGTAGGACCTCTCCCCGAATCGAAGAACCGGGATGGGACCTACGATTCCATCACCACACTCATTGACTTACACTCAGCAATGATTCACCTCGTACCTAGTCGTATAAACTATACTGCTAAGCAGGTCGCTGAGCTGGTATTCGAGCATGTGTATAAACATCATGGTATGCCTAAGGTGATAGTCAGTGACCGAGACGTCTTGTTCACAAGTCAGTTTTGGAAACACCTACACGCTCTTGTGGGTGTCGAGCTCCATATGTCGAGCGCATACCATCCTCAGTCGGACGGCTCGACGGAACGCGCAAACCGGACTATCACTCAGATGCTTCGTCAGTGTGTATCACCTAACCAGAAGGACTGGGTGTCGCGCTTACCCGCTATCGAGTTCGCGCTCAACCTCGCCCGGTCTGAAAGCACCGGGTACGCTCCGTTCTTCCTGAACACAGGACGTATGCCCCGTTCAATGATCTGGGAGGATGCTAGCGAAGACGAATACCCGTCAGTACGAGTCTATGCGCAAAAGATGAAACATGCCATCATGACCGCACACGACAGCATCATAGCTGCACGCGTCAAACAGACTCGAGACGCGAACCGTCGCCGCCGCCCTGCTCCTTTCGTAGAAGGAGATTTTGTATATGTTTCTACCAAGAACATATCACTCCCTCGAGGTCTAGCACGAAAGCTAGCTCTGAAATATATTGGACCATATAAGATACTGAAGGACTACAAGAATAATTCGTACCGTATAGACCTGTCGAGAAACCTCAAACGCAGAGGTGTTCATGACGTATTCCACTCGTCTCTTCTTCGAGTTCACGAGCCTAACGATGACCGCCTGTTTCCCGGGAGGCTGGACAGTCAGATCGCGGAGCTTGAGGATCGAGACAACGAATGGGCTGTCGAGCGCATCATTTCACATACCGGCGTAGGGGAGTCAGCACTGTTCGAGGCAGAATGGAAATCCGGCGACCGCACCTGGGTTCCATATTCGTCTATCCGTCACCTAGGGGCCACCGCGGATTACCTCGATTTGCTCGGTTGCGCGGATATTACTGAGCTGGGTGCGGGTAACGGACAGCCTCCGGACGATCCTCAGGTGTACCTGGGAAGTCTAGGCTTCGGCACGACGGTGCACAGGAATACAAAAACCCACCGTCGCAGGCGTAGAGTACGCCGGCAGACTCGCAAACCTCAGCAAGTCTCGCCTCCCCCTTATCCTCAAGACGCACACCCCCCACCTACCTTCGACCATCTACTCGCCAACCTCCTTCACGGTTTCTTTGTGCAGCACTCGAATACCTCGATGGACACTGCTCATGCCTTCTTCGAGCGCGACGAGGACGGTGTGTCTGGCCTCCTGAAGGACCCTGACCACGGCACCACCTGGAAGTATCCTCCAGAGCTCCTTAAAGCCTATCGCGACTTCGATAAACTCCTGCGACGACTTTTCAGTGAAGGCGATACTGAAATCGTAGATATCGTCATACCTGGAGGCTACCCCGAGTTTCAACGACTCTGGAACCTAGACCGGCAGAGTGCGTACCTCTTCTCCGCGTATGACCCCGTCCACGGTAGTATCATGCCGGCGGGTCGTCCCATCCCTGTCGACAAACTCGTGCCCGAGAGATCCGCGGCCGAGATACTCCGTCAGCAGGAGGAGGAGGAAAGAGAGAAGGAACGAGCTTACCTGGAGCAAGACTATATTCGCCGCGAAAGACGAAAGCAGGAGTTCATTGCTCAAAAGCGTCAGGCGCGGCAGCACGAGCGCGCGCAGAAACTTATTGCGAGCAAGCTGTTCGGGGCGAAGCCCGCGAACATCGGTCCTCCAGGAGGAGGGCGTCACGGTCCTAGGTCGTCAACCAGCGCGGGTATATCGAGGAAGGACAAAGGCAAGCACGTACCTCGAAGCGTTGTCACCTCCTCGCTGTTGCCACCGATCGCGCCTGCCTCCGAACGCGAACCCGAGGATGCTGTTATGCTCGATCCCGAGCCCCACTCCAGATCCACCGATGCCTCCGCTACCCCAGACGCGCCGTCGATCGAGGCACCCGATCGCGATCGCGTCGCTCCGCCGGCATCTCCACCCTCCTCGGGCCAGGTCCCAGCTCCTCCTTCCGAAGCGCCTCCGCCTCTCCCCGCTGGCGATGTATCGCCTGCTGTCTCCCGGACGTTTGCTAATCGCGCCTTGCCTTCCGGTGTGTCGTTCAAGAAAAAGTCGTACGCTACCGCAGCCAGTTCCTCAGTTCGGGCCGATGGTTCGCGCGACGTCGATGTCCAGATGCAAAACGCCGATGAGTTCAACCCAGAGAGTATCATCGACTATGACGATGAAGAGCGGGCGGCCAGGAAACAAGTACAGAAGAAGCGAGGCAGACAGCCGAAGGAAAAGCAGTAGAGCGCCTGTTTGAACACGCGCTGGAGGGCGTATGTAGCGGGCCAGTTCTCACCCCGCCACAGAGTTTCCCTTTTTGGTGCTATCCTTCCTAATCCGTTGCATCCGCAACCCTTACCAGAGATTTTACTTTACCGTTCGTTCGATCCCACTCTAGACCTCACTCTCATTGACTCAACTCCCTCGTGACCCGATTGCTCAGCCTTGAAATTTTACAGTCCTTACCTGTATATAAGACAGCCTGGTAGACGTACGAACGGTAGCCAAGCTACGGAGACCAATCACAGTCTAATTAACTGTCCGGCCCGTTGCGCGCTCTTGACCCGTATCGCCACCGACTTCCTTCTAAGGATCGCGAGCGCTACAGTCGGGCCGGCGCTGATGCGCACGAGTCCCGCGTGCGCTGTTCGTCCCATCTGGGAACGCGCGCTTGTTGGCACTGCACACACGATCAACTTCGTGGCACGCGCGATCATCTCGCCAGGTGCGCATATCATCCTCTTGATTTCGTCAATTAAGACGCTTAAGTAGCACGGTGTGGCGGGGCTTGGGTTCCCGGTGCGAAGAAGCCTTCAGAGCGAGCACAGGCCAATGGGAGAGTCCGGATTGTTCGAGTGCGAGCGGGGTCACTCGCCGCCGCCTCGGACGGCTGCCCAAAGCGTCGCTGACCGAAGTAGTCGTGCTCTAGATCGAAACGCTGCGATCGAGCGACATGGCGTGGTGCATGTGCAGGTTCCACTGCTGCCCCTGCTTGGCTCTTGCGAGTGCGCTCTCCACTTCGCGCAAGCGTTGCGAATGTGCCTGTCAGGCAGTTTTCCGCGCCGCTCTTTTTGCCCGGGATGCTGACTAGGCGCCGTATGGGTCCAGCGTGCTCCGCATGGTCAGTGTTCTTGCATCAAGCCTGCATCGGGGCTAGCTCTTCATTCGTTCTCTGCCCAGCCTTTCCTCCCCATGTACCGAACTTCGCAATTCGCGCGGCGTCGATAAGACACGGTCGGGTCGCTCGTCCTCCGAACGTTATTTAACCGCGCGATGGACTTGTCGTTCGCTGCTGCTCGCCCACCCCTCAGCCCCCGTCTACTCGTCGACGACGCTCAGCACCATGCCTGGCGACGTGACCGACACCTATGCGGCCGACAAGCTCGATCCCGCGTTGATCGATGGCTCCGGCGACCCCAAGCACCAGCACCACGTGCACGTCCACGACCACGAGCTGCCGCCGAAGTACAACGGCGAGGTGGTCGCACAGAACGAGTACTTCGACCATGACCTCCCCATCCCGTCCAAGGAGGACCTCGCCACCCTTCGCCGGGTCAGCG
Organism: Fomitopsis palustris; assembly: GCA_029783445.1. NCBI lineage: Eukaryota > Fungi > Basidiomycota > Agaricomycetes > Polyporales > Fomitopsidaceae > Fomitopsis > Fomitopsis palustris. Next base: position 880,702 of record JARAOQ010000005.1, read on the forward strand.
AGAAGATCCCATTGAAGGCGTACACCATCGCCTTCGTCGAGCTGGTGGAGCGTCTGTCCTTCTATGGCACCACTCAGGTGACTATCATGCTGTACGCCCGCTGTTATCTGTTGCTCACGGTTTCCTGCTGCTAGGTCTTCGTCAACTTTATCCAGCAGCCGAACCCTGGCACGTCCACCGGCAAGGCTCTGAACCCGGGCGCTGACGATGCCCAGCCCGGTGCACTCGGTATGGGCCAGCAGGCGTCGACCGGCCTGACCACTTTCAACCAGTTCTGGGTCTATGTCATGCCTCTCTTCGGCGCGTACGTCGCGGACACGTACTGGGGTCGTTTCAAGACCATCTGGATATCCGTCGTGACAGCCATTGTCGGCCACGTGATCCTCACCGCATCCGCTGCCCCCTCCGTCATTGCCCACCCGCACAACGCCCTCGCCGCCTTCATCATAGGTCTCATCATCATGGGCATTGGCACCGGCGGGTTCAAGCCCAACATTTCCCCGCTCATCGCCGAACAGATCCCACGGCGGATGTATGTGAAAACGACCAAGAAGGGTGAGCGCGTCATCGTCGACCCCGCGGTGACGACGGCGCGGGTGTACAACTGGTTCTATCTCTTCATCAACGTCGGCGCTCTCATCGGCCAGCTGAGTATGGCTTATGCTGAGCGTTACGTCGGGTTCTACCTCTCCTTCCTCCTCCCCACCGTCTTCTTCTGCGTCGCTCTGCCCGTCCTGTTCTTCTGCCGCAAATGGTACTCGCATACCAAGCCAGAAGGCAGCGTCTTGGGCCCTGCAACGAAGCTTCTGCTCCTCGGCACCGCGAATAGGTTCCACTGGAATCCGTGGCGGTTCTGGAAGCAGCTGCAAGCAGGCGACTTCTGGGAGGACGTCAAGCCGTCCAAGATGGACCCCGCCTTGCGTCCCTCGTGGATGACGTTCGACGACGCCTGGGTCGACGAAGTCAGCCGTGGCTGGAAGGCGTGCGGTGTCTTCCTCTGGTACCCGCTTTGGTGGATCACCTACAACCAGATCAACAACAACCTGACGTCGCAGGCGTCCACCATGGCCCTCCACGGCGTGCCCAACGACGTCATCGCCAACCTCGACCCTTTCGCGCTCATCATCTGCATCCCCATCTTCGACCTCTTCATCTACCCCGCTTTGCGCAAGGCTGGCATCAAGTTCACGCCGATCAAGAAGATCACCGCTGGCTTCTGGGTCGGCGCCGCGGCGATGATCTGGGCCTCGGTGGTGCAGGCGTACATCTACAAGAAGAGCCCGTGCGGGAGCCACGCGTCGGACTGCGAGAACGCGCCGATCAACGTGTGGGCGCAGACGGGCTCGTACGTGCTCATCGCGATCTCGGAGATCTTCTGCTCGATCACGTCGCTCGAGTACGGCTTCTCCAAGGCGCCGAAGAACATGCGCTCCCTCGTCGCGGCGTTTGCGCTCTTCATGTCCGCCATCTCCTCCGCCATCTGCGAGGCGTTCAACCCGCTGTCGACGGACCCGCTGCTCGTCTGGAACTACGGCATCTTCGCCGTCATTGCTGCGATCGGCGGGACGGCGTTCTGGTTCACGTTCCGCAAGCTCGACGCGCAGGAGGACGAGCTCAACATGCTGCCCACGGGCCACCTGGGCACGAAGGAGCTGGCTGAGGACGTTGAGCGGAGACTCAGCGTCGGCACCCGGCCACCGTCCGACGAGAAAGTACATTAGTGTATATCGATTCTGTATCAGGTCCAGGGGATACCGTTTCTCGAGGATATTGTTTGGGTGTGGGGATCGACGCACACTCATGTTGGAATATGTCCGTGTATTTCTGTCCAAGTTTAATACCTAATGTGCAACCTACGTTACGTTACGATCAATGCAAGACAAACAATCACACATAGATGCAGTGTGGTGTGAATAGGGCCTCATAGCGATACCTGACTGCAGAGTCGAGTTTTGCATGCATTAGTGCATTGGCCGTGGCAGCATATATACGGTGAGAGGCTGCTTCCTTTGGTGCGCCGGCGTGTCGCGTCGCTCGCGTCACAGGCGCGCGCGCGCGCCACCCTACCTCCCTCAGCTTGCCCCCGTCCACATCTTGCGCCTACCCTGGCTGGTGTCAATACTACGAAGGCAAACTCTCAAAGGGTCAATTCCTCGACCGGCGTCCTGACTCACAAATCTGAACTCATAATCGGCACAGTCATGGATGTGCCGTTCGTGTCCTCCGGAGCCATTAGTAGATCCCACTATGCTCTGGTCAGGAAGGTAGAGACTGCACAGACACCGCAACAAGCCGACCAGTACATCCTCGCCGAAGTCGATTCGATTCGCTCTCAACTTCACCGCTCTACTCTGACAGCTGTACGCGCCCCGTTGCCGTCGTACTGCTTGTTATATTCACTGGACGCACAGAGGCAATGCAAAGAATGCTTGATCATACTCCTGTATTGTACCATGAATGTCGCTTCCGAGGGAACTTTAGACCTCGACTTTGCGCTGCATCATGCTGTCAACCTTGCAGAGTCTGGTCCGACTGTGCAAGACAAACGGATAGGTGAGGGTTATATCCAGGGTGAGAGACGTTCATACTACAACTGCCGTAGGCTATCTCTTTTGTGCAGAAATCATGCTAGAGGATCATGAGCTACAGCTCATGCTCGTCAACACGCTGCGCAAGGTGTGTTGCGCGCCCCGTCCGGGTGCTTCTTGCTTCGCGACGTGTCGAACCTGACTGCTGTCAGGACCTCGAGAGCTCTGAGCTACCGCGCATCTGTTTGGCCCTGGACACTCTCATCAAATTTTCCACCGCCGACGTGATACCTGCAATTCAAGGACGCCTTACAGACCTCCTCTCGTTTACCTCGTCAGTAGGTAGTCTTCATACCCGCTTCAGGCGGCATCCTAACCATAGTGTACATCTTCGAACGGTACGGTGCTTGTGAAGACCACACGTACGCAGACGCGCGCTGTTGGCGTTCCATAGGCTCGCACGACATGACACCGGACTCTTGAGCAATATCATCGAAAAGGTGGAGAAGCGAATGACTGACTCGGACTGGTCGGTTGGCAGCGCTGCACTCACCATTTGGGTTGATTTACTGAATGTGAGTGCATTGGGAACCGACCATCTCCGGCTCGTATCACCGCAATGTTTCTCATGGTACACACAGGGAGGTCATCTGTCTTCAGACAAATATCACCAGGCACTCTCTTCCTTACTTGCTTCTGCCTGGCGTGCCCGACCGGAGCCGGTCAAGAACGCATTACTTCCAAAGATTCTGAAGTGCCTACAACTAGTCACGTACGTGGAGTGGTGCGTTAGGCTCGTACTAGCTCGCTGAGTGGTCCTGTCGGCAGCCCCACGGCGGACAATATTCGTGTCATCCTCAAGGTCGTCAAGTCCTGCATAGCACATGGTCCCTCTGCGCGCCGTAAGCACCCTTCCTGTTCACCACGCAAGTGTGAGTCTCAACTCGTTCTTCTGACGTAGCGACGCTCCATGCGTGTTACCTTACGCTCTCCCGCGCTTCCACTGCCGTGCTCCTCCCGTCACGCACCCCGCTCGTCGACGCGCTCCGCCCGCTCATCGCATCGTCTTCACCGGCACCAAATGACTTCTACGTCTTCCTATCGTGCCTCGGCGCGCTCGACCCTGCACTCTGGGCGGGGACGCGCCCGGATGTCCCAGCCGTGTTAGAGGGCTGCGAGGTTGAACGCGTCGTCGCACTGCTCGAGTCGGAGGACCACACTATTCGCATGAAGGCAAGTCTATCTGTATGGCGCGTCTCGCAGTAGGGTGGACTGACCGCTGTACGCGTTGACAGACGATGCGCCTCCTCCGCCGCGTGGATATCTCCATCCTTGAGGCGTATTACACTCGCCTCATGTCGTCCGTGTCATCCTCTAGCTCGGCGGATGTACATGGGGTGGCGCACCGGTTGCTCGAACTTGCGGACGTCCTCTCTGATGCGGATGGAGAGGCGTACGCAGGCCACGTGATACGCGTCTCCGATGCTCTGGAGGGCCAAACTTCGGGGCCTGCTATGCCCACACCACTCGAGAAGAGACCGATCGTACAGGAAATTGTAGAGGGGGTCCTCATCAAGATACATAATGGTGCGTTTGACCATGATGCGAACTGCAGCCAAGATGTGTGATTACTGAACGGCTATTGAATGCGTTAGCCACCAGTGACTTCAGGAGCGGTTGCATCGGTGCGCTCTTCGCGCGTATACCAGACGCAGAGGCAGATATTGGACCTACACTCATGGTCATCCTCGCCGCGCTTATCGTGGAATACCTCCCGCTCTCACCTCTGTCGCCCACGGCACTCTTGCGCGGGCTGGGCAGCCGGGTCGGATCTTACGGTGGTGCGTATCTCTACCCTTCTCCTCAGGAACTGAACATATTAATGACTTGGCATGGGGGTGATGACGGTGTGGGGATTGCGCAGTATCAGTGCAGGACGCCTGTTTGATATGCATGATTCGCCTCGTGGCGGACTGCGAGAAGGTTCCGTCTGAAGTCGTGGAGGCGGTGGAAACGCTGAGGCAGAGGAGTAAGGCATACATCCGGAGAGTACGTCTGATTGGCTTTGCGGTCGCTTTATGCGCGTCATAGCGCTGACGGTAGACTCTCGTAGCGGTGCGACAAGTTCGCGGAGCTGTCCTCTCAGCCCAGTATTCTGAAGGACATACTAGCCAACGCGAGGTCTTCGTCTGTATGTGTGGTTTCACTCAACTTTTAGCCCGACTATGCTCACGAGCAGTAGCTTCCCGACTTCGTCGCCGCACTCACGACTTACAAACCTCCTCAAACCCCATCTTCGCCCTCCTACAGCCAGCGTTCACCCTCCCTACGTCCCACACACTCACCAGATCGGCCTTCCTCCCGCGCATCATCTCAGGGCGCGAGCAAGCTGCGCTATGACGCCTACGACCCGCCGCGCCCCGTGCAGCGCCACTTCGTGCGGCGCCTGAGCGCAGGCTCGAACGCGAGCTCGCAATTCGTCGGCCAGCGTGGACGCGCGGCGGAGGTGCCCGACCCGCTGGCGAGGACCATGAGCCCCGGCGACCTGGCGCTCGCGGCAGGGACCGAGCTGGAGACGATGTCCCTGGTATGTGACAGTGCCACGCTGCGACGTCCTTGGGCGGCGTATCGTGCATCGAGGCTGATTTCACGCCATTTTGTGGTGTAGGGTTCACCACCTGAGCAGACGCATCATCCGCTGCCAGGCGTGAACGTGTTGGATGAGGATGATTCTGTGAGTGGTTGACGCGTCGAGGGTGCAGTCCGGTGCTCAGATGGTTCGCGGTAGACAACACGAGCAGACCTCATCGCCCTGGACTCACCTTTCATGTCTGAGCCGGTTGCTTCGATCTCTGACGTCCTAGGGCACACCCCTGACGACGGTCACGCCTTCAAGCACGATTGGGACAGCATGTCGGACTCGAATGCAAGGGGTTGGTGCGAGGTCCCGGTAGATGCAATAATCCAACGCCTCGTGAGTGCAGATGCGCACTGGAATGTCAAGACGGTATCCGCAGAGCAGGAGCCATTTGTTGGTACGTCGCATCTCGGCTTATTTCCAAACCTAAGCATACTCACGAGCCTTTAGGTGAGACCAAGATTGTCGTACAAATAGACCGAGCAGCCCAAGCACTTCTGCGGGTCAAGGCAAGCGAGGATAACACGTCTCTATGGCATATGCGCTGTCAGGACGCTCAATTACGTACTGAGCTCAGGGGCCTGCTCTCTGAGATGTGACGGGCAGAACACGCCCTAGTCATAACGACCACGATGCTTGATTCTACTACTGTATTACACAATGAGATATGCATTACACTTCCTGCTACCCTCCGGATCATCGAGATTGGACGTAGTCGTCGATCTTCAGCAACAGACAGACGGTCTCGGTGGAGAGCTCGACCGCGCTCGTCGAAACGAGCAGAGGCTGCACGACGTCTTCCTCCAAGATGTTCGATATGAGACCCTGTGTAATGCAACATCAGCAAATATTCCTGTTTCGGCCAGATGTACAATCATACCTTGCGGACATTGATGCCGGCGTTGCGCTCGCCCATGGCATGCCGATTCCGGAGCTCCGTGACGATCGCGATGGGGTTGAGACCCGCGTTCTCTGCCAACGTCGTCGGGATCACCTCGAGCGCATCCGCATACGCCTGGAAACAGTACGCCTCCATGCCCTTCAAGGACTGCGCATACTGCGAGAGCAGGCGCGAGACGTGGATCTCAGGGGCACCACCGCCCGCAATGAGCGCGCGCTTCTTGACGAGGCAGCGGACGACGCAGAGCGCGTCGTGCAGGGAGCGCTCGCACTCCTCGAGGACGAGGTTGTTGGAGCCCATCGCGAGGATGCTGACGGTGCGGCCGCGGTTCTTGACGCCGGTGACGCGCACGACCTTGGCGCCGGCGTGGTTGGTCTCCTCGACGAGGTCGGCGTAGCCGAGTTTATCCTCGGTGAACGCCTCAATGTCCGCGACGGGCTTGCAGCCGAGCGACTTGGAGAGGAATTCGATCTCGTCGCGCTCGACATCCTTGACGACGAGGATGTTGAGCCGCTTGAGGAAGGTGAGCGAAGTGTCGTCGACGGCGTCGCGGAGGATCGATTTTTGGATCAGGAGGACGTTGCAGTTGGCCTTCTTGATCGTTTTGCAGATGTTGAGCAAGTACTGCCGGCCCTCCTTGATGACCTTGTCCATCTGCCGGTAATCGTTGATGACAACAGTGTTGTCCATCTGGGTAGATCCCGTGTCAGTGGTCAACCGTTACGCTTGGGATGATAACCTTACATCTGGTTTCGGTGCGCTGAGCTGGAACTGGATGATAGCGATCTTGGCTTTCTCTATGCGTGTCGGTCCACCGGCAGCAACGACGACGTTTTGGTTCAGTACGACGCCGTCGACCAACTCAGTATCCTCAATCGTGCCGCCGACCTTCTTGACGATGCGGATGTCACGCAGGTCGACATTCGATGATGTCGGAGTAACTAAGCGTGTGACCGCCTGAACGGCAATCGGTGCAAGCGTAGCAGAGTATTGTGACACAATCTGAGGACAGGCGACGCACGTCAAGGTGATGCGTACATATTCAAGACAGCGGGACTTACCTTGGAGTTCAATGAGGTAGTTGCAGCACGGAGAAGTGCAGACTTGTCGGAGAGGTCAATAGGTGTGGAGATTTCTGTAAGGTATTCCACGGCTTTTGCGGACGCCTTCAAGAAAGACTCGGCGACGATTGTTGGGTGGATGCCCTTCTGGAGCATCTTCTCCGCAGCACCGAGGAAGCTACCCGCAAGTACAACGACGGAGGTGGTACCATCTCCTGCCTCGACGTCTTGGGCAGCTGAAAGGTCTACGAGCTACATACGGGTCAGATTCAACTTTTGCGCTTTGTGTGTGGAACATACCATCTTTGCGGCGGGGTGCAGAGCCTGGATGCTCTTCAAAATCGTCGCACCGTCATTTGTGATGATGAGCTCGCCCTTTGGTGTTTGGATCTGCATACAGGGTTTGAGTCGTCGGAAGGAACGTTGTTAAAGTGTGCACACCATCTTGTCCATGCCTCTGGGTCCAAGCGATGTCCTAACCGCGTCACTGATAGCTGGATCCATCTCAGTGCTTTGGCACGACAGAAGGCGTGTATGACGCACCCTTTGCTGCCACCATATTCGACAACCGCACTTCCATGGGTTTACCCTGCGAACAAATGGATGAGTTGTGTCTGACGATGAGCAATGATTGCAGTGCGCTTGCCTTGTCGTTAAAGGCCGTATTTGCGCCCAAGCGCGGTGCATGTTGTGCCGGTGCTGCTGGGACGGAAGCCATGGCGAGGAGGGACAGAAGAGGAGGACTTGGCTGGAGAAATGAAGCGCGACGCGCGATCGCGATGCTAGTAAATGCACGTGACTGGTATGTATTAATTACTTCGCTTAATTGGGACGGGCGTCAGCGCGTCCCCCACTGCTCGACGCGTAACGGCTCCCTCACCACTCCCATCACCTCCTCATCGAACTCATGGACATGGTATGGGCTCTCAGCGCATCTAGTAGACACATTTGCTGACTTATGTGCTCAGAATCCTTTTGGACCAGGGCCAGCCGGCCTATTCGCTCAGCTTGCGGGGTTTGTAGCATACATCCGCGTCGCATCTCGCATCCTCTTACTGACAGAGCGATTACACCCAGAGGCTTCGGAGCAATGGGGCATGGTCTGAGGCCCCCTCCTGCACGCGCGTACGATGAATACTTTAGAGCATATAGCGTCGCCATGCTTCCCGGCCGCGAGCGAGAGAACGTCAGTTATGGTGGCAAGAGTACGTCTGCAGCCAGCGTCGATCGGTTTGATGGTATCGACTCACTTGCACACAGTAATAATGCCTCCATCTGCACTTGCAAGCATCACTCAGATGGATCTGGAGCCTCCCTGGATGTTCAAGCTGCGTAATCCAGAGAACCCAGCTGCCTCGACGCATGCCGGTGTACTGGAATTCATTGCTGAGGAAGGCTGCGTTCATCTCCCTCAATGGATGATGAAGACCCTTAGGTTGAACGAGGGGGATGCCATCCGAGTAACGGGCGCAGAGCTCCCGAAGGGACAATTCGTGAAACTGCAGGCACAAAGCACCATGTTCCTTGAGATCTCAGACCCCAAGGCGGTGTACGTAGCGCATATAGCCTTCACTCGATTCGCTATTCTCACTACTATTTCTGCAGCCTAGAACAGGCGTTGCGCAACTTCTCAGCCCTTACCCAGGGTGACATCATCGACATCTCGTACAACTCTATCGTCTTCAGTCTTCTTGTTATGGAAACGAAGCCTGGCGGAGAGGGGATCAGCGTACTCAATACAGATCTCGAGGTCGACTTCGCACCACCCGTGGGTTATGTCGAACCAGAGCGTCCAAAGCCGCCGCCACCGTCCACCATGGCCTCCAAACTCAATATCGATGTCAATTCCCAGACGCCCGGCTCCTCACGTCCATCTTCGTCAATGGCTGGTAGCTTCGGACCCACTGGCTCGCGAAATGTCGCAGTGAGCAAGGGGGGCGATACGTGGGAGAGCTTCAAGGGCAAGGGTGAGACGCTCAGCGGCCGGAAAACGAAGGGCAAGGGTATAAGCCAGCGCCCAGTCGAGGACGTCATGACCGATAGCAAGATTATTAGAACAGAGTGCGTTTCTCCATGCAATTGCCTTCATGCCAATTCTGACCTTCGATCTTGTTATAGCAAACACAAGATTGTGACCAGTGAATTGCTAGACACCGAGGCATCCGCCCCCGCCCCACTCAACCTGCCGTTTGGCAAGCTATTCTTCGGCTTCAAGGTTGTGCCCTACCAGCCTCCCGAAGCAAAGAGGGACAACCAACAACAGGTACGTATTTCCATTCCTTCCGTCACGTCTGCTCGCTGTGACATACGTCCCGTGCAGTCTCAGGCGTTTGAAGGGTCAGGCGCTACGCTCAACGGACGGTCGACCGGACAGACCCTGTCAGGATCCTCGTCCAAAGGAAAGGGCAAGGAAGAGTCGAGCTCAAATACGAATTGGGGTTCGGGCGGCCAGGCGCTAGGCTCGCGGTCTACACCAGGAAGCACGGCCAATGCTCGTGGGCGTGCGGCGCCCCCGCCTGCAGCGAGCAGAGCCCCACAGAGACGGCGCTCCCCGACGCCGGAGCGTGCGTATGACACGGACGAGATGGAGTCGGACGACGACAGTGTTATCTACATCAGCAGCGACGAAGACTAGCAGCCGCCATTCCGTGGTGTGTGAGAGGGCTGTTGCACTAGTGAACATGGCAGTGTGTGGACTATCGACTTAGTTTGTATATCATCTTGAACCCGTTGTACATTGTACTGTGCCCATATGTCACGCTACAGCAATATAGATCGTCGTCTACGGAGCACCGCACGTCAGTGGACGCGCAGGGTGGGTGTCTGCGTCGTCATAGCATGACGATGCCCACTCCCTTTCCTGGTGGTACGCCGTCCACTGCAGTCATCCCCGCCAGAGGGGCGGTCCGCCAGTTGTAAAGGTAGTAGTTGAGCATGCCGTCGCCCGTATGGAACTGCAATCACGTCAGCCTCATCATACAGGATGAGGGTGAAAGCAGTGGACACGTACCCGGAGGTCCTGCAGGAACTGAACGTTGTCCATGAGCGTGAGCGCGTTGACGACGTCAAACTCGCAGTGGTTTGCAATGATCAGGCAGTCCCCGATGAGTTCCTCGAGACGTTTCTTGAGCCGGCCGTCCTCCTCCGCGCCCTCAAGGAACGCGGTATCTGTGGCATAGTAGAAGAGATACGCCGCGTTGAGGAGCTTGTGCTTGTTGGTTGTCATCACCGTCGAGGGGAGCGAAAAGAACGAGAAGAAGTCTGTGACCTGGTGCGTTTCTGGATTCTATATACACGCTGTCAGCCAAGGAAACGCTTGCATAAGCGGGAGAGCACCGGTGTGCAGACGCACCTCGACGACGTACGTCCACACGACCTGCTTCTCCCGGGGACTCTTCCAGCTATACCGCGTGGTCGGGCCCTCGCCGCGCCCGCTCAGGAGCACATGGCGGATCTCCTCCTCGTTCATGAGATGTGCGGTCCCGAAGCGATCCATGTACTTGCCGTACAACGCCGTGACCTGAGCCACGTCGCAATCCTCCATCTCGCGCAGTCCATGCGCAAGCAGCTTCGGCGTGTCGGGGATCTTGTTCAAGCGAATGAGGCGCGCGAGCGTCATGCTTGAGGGTACGGAGGTGAAGTTGACCTCGACGAGTTTACGGACGTTCAGCATGCGGTGATAGTACCTGGTGCGGGTGTCGGTGAGGCACACAAAGGTCCATTGCGTAGATGCCTTACCGACATGTCGCAATAGGGGTGGGCAGGAAGAGCCCGCCTGTGTACACAGCCTGGAAGACTCCCTTGAGGTGACATTGTCGGGTGATCTCTTTGATCAGGACAGGCGCAAGCCGCTTCGAGCGCAGCTTCTTATGCACGCAGAGGAAATTCACTTCGCTCGCCTTGAATGTGCTACGTCGTGTACCGTCATCTCCATGATAGGGGTCGGAGCCGCTACGTACTACTCACTTGTTGCGGACACGGACCGTCATGGGTACACCAGATATGAACGCGACGAGCTTTTTGTTCGAGGCAACGCGCACACCGATGAACCATTCCTTATAGTGTCCGGGGGGCTGTAGTGCCCAATGCAAGAAGTGCGCCGAATACTGGAAGCGGAAGGATGCAACGTCGTCCTCGACGTAGTGTCCGGAAAGTAGCTCGTAGACTTCTCGTAACTGTGCAGATGCATAAGCCGAAATATTCATCATGGCGTTGTGACGGCTCACTTGTATTGGATCGTTGATGTCGATAGTTGTCCATTCGAAGTCCTTTGGTAAGGGATACGGCTCCTGGCGGACTTCCTCCGGGGGTTTCGACGGCTCGATGAAGCCGTCCGTTGTTGGTGGCTCCTCGCCTAATTGGATGGTCAGAGACTTGCGCAACATACCCTCTGGCTTCTCTTACCAAGTTGCGGAACAGGCTGCGTACCCCAGAACTAGATACCGCAAAGCACACTGAACGATCTTGCGCATCCCAGGATCCAGACATAACACGCACCTTATGATTTCCCATATCCTTCTTGTTCTTTCCCCCTACACCGGTCTTACCCTGGATGACGTCCTTGATCTTCATCTGCTCAAGCGCAAGGCGCACGGTCGCAGCATCCGCCTGTGCGACCTCCCCGCCCTCCTCGCGGACCTTCTGCAGCACCGTGTTCACGAGCTCGTCTGGTATATCATCCTTTCCTCCCTGCCGAAGTGCATTTAGAGCCTTCAGGGCCTTTGACCGTTTCTTCTTTTTCTTCTTGCTCGAAGACGGGACGCTGGACTCGGGTAGACTGGGCCCGGCAGACTCGTCCTCGGAGCCTTCGGACCCAGTCTCTTCGCCCTCGTCGGCTTCGTGCTCTTGCGCAGGCTCTGCGACTTGTTTCTCCTTCGCCTTCTGTGACGGCATGGCTACGGGTATACGCCGCGGGTGTGTGGTGGTACGCAGGGGACGCGCGTGTAGCAGCGAGTGCGCAGAGAGCGCCACCCAGGAAGCGGATGACGCAGGGGAGGACGGGCGCCAGATCGAATACATTTACGCATATCGATACAGCTGTAAGCTTACTTCAAAACTTATACTACAACTATCCGCCAACGCTCGCTCCAGAGACTTGGCATGTTCGAACGCGTCGCCGCCTCTTCACGCGATCAACCATACTCGAATCCGCCTCTACGACAGGTCGTGTTGATGCGCCCTCATCGCTATCGGACTCGAGAACAGTTTCGGACCGCTCTATCAGAGAAGCTCTGCGTTTTCGTCGGATGGTTGGCTCCGTTGAAGGACTCTTTGTGGTCTTGCCGCGTCGAGCTTTGCTATCTAGGCTAGGAGAAGGAGAGTGCAGGGGAGTTGGCGATGGACTCGGCAGGCCATATGAGGCGAAAGACCTCAAATCAGAGGTAAACAACACCTGTCAACCACGTCAGAACGCATATATCCATTTGCCCATGCCCACACTCACCGAATGCGCCCAGCCAGCGTAGTCGCCCCAGACAGCCATCAGCTTGCTACTAACCGCTTCGTACAGCTTGGGGTTCATAGCTGTCTTTCCTTTGGACGAGCCGCTCAATCCATAAAGCTTCGTGGCAATCTGGTGGACATGGGTATCTACGGGTATAACGTCTTTCTGTGGCATGTTTTGAATATCACAGAGCCCAGCACAGTCGTACGACATACCTTGTCTAGACTCATCAGAAGAATGCAATCGGCTACCTTTCGACCGACGCCCATGAGCTTGAGCAGCTCGTCGCGCGCCTCAGACGTACTCATGGCTCTCAGTGTATGAAGCCACCTTTCAGCGGGCTCGTTGCCACTCTCCCCTGGTTTCCCGGATCCGTGGGCCTCTACGAGCATCTTCGCCGTTTTGTGAATAAAATCAGCCCGGTACCCAAAGCCAAGGGAACGTAGTGTGGCCGTGACTTCTGGAGCGGCCAGCACGGATGGAGGTGGAAATGCGTGATACGTATCTATCTCCAACATTGATTCGGATGAGTTTGGTCGCGGTAGTGATACCAGTGCAGGCGAATAGTGTTGACAGAGGCCCTTGACCATCTTGGTTATCCGCGCAATGTTATTGTTAGACGAACATATGAACCTGAGTCCCGTAGTTTCAGCATGTCGATAGCAAGGAGACAAGCGTGGTATCACATACGATATCAAGTTTTCCCAAGGGTCCTGCCTTAGCATCCTAATGCCGCTAAACCTCTCGCTGCAGTGGCGCTGGAAAACGGGGTCCCGCTTTGCCCACTGTTCATAGAGGGCCACCAAGTCCACATCCAGCTGAAAGTAGTCTCGTATCCATGCTTCAGTCTCCGCTTCGCGCTGGTCCAGCGATTCGGGTGACGGAGGAACAGGAAAGACCGAGCGGTAGAACAAAGCTTCGGGGGACTGCCGTAGACAGACTACGCGGTCGCGCAAGCAGAGCCGGTATTCACGCGCTGATGTCTCAGACGAAGCAGAGTCAAATGATAGAGGGAAGATGTTCCAGCGGAATGACTGCCCGCATTGTAGGACAGCTTCCAGCGAGAGTTGCGCTAGAGGCAATGGTAAGGCGCGAAAGCCGATAGGAGCTAGACAACGACCCGCGCGAGCTTGTACCATTGTATGCTCTTCCCGCACTTGTGCCAGGCGTCTTCAGCAAAAGACAGAGTAGGCCGGGGGAAGGTAGAAAGGAGCATCTTCCAGATAACTTGCACGGTGACCACTTACTGCAGCCACCACTCACCGGGCCGAGCGGAGGCGCCGACAATCGCCAAGCGCATGGAGCCGTCAATGAGAAACGCAACAAAAGGTGCGGCGTAACCTATGGACATGTCCGGGATCGAACCGGACCCCTCTCGCAAATACTATGCTAAGCGAGCGTGATAACCAACTACACCACATGCCCTGAAATTATGACAGCTGCTCGTGAGCTACAGCCCCCGATCACAGTTGCCTAGTACGTTCATCTCAACAGATGACCATTGAATCGGCCATGCTCCCTAATCTTCATCCTCATCTTCTCTCGCGTCTATTGCCACCTCACCTCGAATGCCCTCTACCGAAAAGTAAGGTATCCTGTCTTTGTTCCAACGCCCCAATAACCAGTCGACGCGACAGAGCCCTGAGCCAGTGGAAGAAACAAGGAATGGTGCGGCGCGCAAGCCATTCCCGGAGTTCCATGCTGCGCGTTGTATGCTAACCTGCGGAGGCCATGCTCCCGTCACGCCGGATGTGTCCTTCTTTGCGCGTGCAGTTGGTTTATTCGCCTTATTGGCTATCTCCTGCGTGTACAATGAATAACTGGCAGTGGCACGCATGAAAGAATTTGTACCTTTGGCAGAAACCTTTCTAGCATGCGCCATTCGTCATCTTTTCGGCTGTAGTCAAGCTGGTAGATCTTGTGCATCAGGAATGGCTGATTCCAGATCACTCAGCTTTCCTGTCTCACAAAAGATTACACAAGAGATGCGTACATTCATGCCTCCTCGTCGTGTGGATCTCAGAGTATTCGTCGTCAGCAAGCTGCCATCAGACACGCCTACAGCGAGTTGAGGATGGTAGTCGGACACTGCTATACTCTACTATGTGTTAGCGTTGCGGAACCAATGACGCGGGCTGCACACACCCAAACTGGCGCGTCTGGTTCGAGGATCGTTTGGCCCCTTCCAAGCATGCTTGGAGATAGCGAATAGGTCTTGATGATGTTTTCGTGATCAATGGTGACTGGTCCGCCAGACCAGGTTGAGTACGCTAACGTATTGACGACATCTGCGAGTTTCGTGACGTCAGATTCAACGCTGGGAAAGCAGTGCGCAAATGATACCCCTAGTCCGGTTCATAGCGTTGCTTACGGGGTCCCGAATGTCGGTGATACATTCCAGGCCGTCATACCCGCCACTAGCGATTACAGTAGGGTTATCTGCACATCGCTCGCCCCGGGTGTTGATAGTCGGTGCGCGCACCCAGGCAAGTGCACGAACAGCGGACTGGTGTGCGACAAAGTAATGCGTAGGTGTCGTCTCAGCGGGGTTCCTGAGGGATTCTGCGATATTGAACACAGCGATCGATCCTGTGAGGGAAGTCAGCGACAGCACGAGAGAAGTGTGTGATAAATCAAGGACCGTTGGTACAGCCTACAGCTATGACTTCACTATTTGCCCAGTCCATCCCCCAGCACATTGTCTCCTCCAGCTCGAATCTTAGCATAGGTTGTGCGAACTTGACTGCACGGCGTGATGAGTGAGTTAAATGCTCTTACAGCGGTGTGCACGAACCGCATATTGGTTGTGAAGGCATGTTGGCATCCGGGGACAGCGTAGCAGGATCCGGAATGGCATACAGAGACAATGAACCGTCCTCGAAGGTACCGGCGAGGATGCCTAACTTTTTGGGCTGAGCGTTGTCTACAGCCTAGAACCGCGTGAGTCTCAATGAGCAGTGCGCCATATAGTAATGCTCCTGACCTCCATGGAATCGTTAGCAGGTAAGGGGCACCACTTGAGCTCAAAAGCAGGCCCGCTCTCGATGCACACAACCATCTCGCAGCGCATCTCCCCCGGATCTTCTCCTTGGACGATGTCGGCATTGTCATCCACGTCCATACCGTTAGCGGATTTGCTGAGCGACCATAGTTGGATGCATGCATGCGCCGGTCGGTGAACACGCACGCCTATAGTTGGAGAGTGGTTTCTCGATGGGAAGGGTGCGACGGCGAGGTACTGTTTATGTTTGAGGCCTGCATATGGTCCATCAGCAGTCGCAACATGATTATGGATGCACACTACGTACGGACTCGTTCATCTGGATGTATAGGACACCAGTCTAGTGCCCATACAGGCGCTCCAGGATTGAAGACTTGGGACTTGCTTCCCGGGATGAACTCCGCTGAAAGTGGTGTATGCTATGTATGCAACAGAGTGCCTCACGATGCGACGATCGTACCGATTTTTCGAGTATCGAATATGTTCATCTCAATGCGCGTCTGCTTGCCGTATGGCCCAAATGAGCATGCAACAGGAGATGGAGGCTTGAGTGTCCCCTGCTCTGTGGTAGACACATCTGTCGGAAGGTACGATGACGCACGCCTTTCCTCAAGAGGTATGACATTATGCATATATCATCCAGTATAAAGGGGACGCACTGCAGGTCGATGACTTCGAACCCAACCGCTCTGACGCCCTCATGCACGCGCGGCCTCCTCGCCGTCTCGTCCGCCAGTTCCTCTCCGTTTCTGGCCATAGATTCTTTGAACCATGCTCGATCCTCAAACAAGTCCCACAGCCCACCCTGACCAACATTGAAACCCCAAGCCTTGCTGATACGCTCGAGTACGGTCTGATTGACGGACCAGCCGTTAGTCGATGTTATGCGCGGCGCACCAAATAGTGAGGGCTGCTCGACGAGCCTCTCCACTGGACCCGTCCTGTCAAATAACGGTATAGCACGGTGCCGATGGTTGGCGTTGGGTAAGATATAGTTCTTGGGTTTCGATGACAATCCTGGCATTGACTTGGCCTTCGGAGTGCTTATCCTGGGCGCGGCAGGCCTCGTAGCAGCAGCAACGGAAGTTTCTCGCGATGGTTTCTGGATTGGTACATCTTCCTCGGCATATGCGTCTTCGTCCATATCTTCGTCCCCTTCGTCAGCTGCGCCTTCTTGATTTTCCTCTGGAGCAAAATCGCTGCCACTGTCAACTTCATCTTCGGGAACCGACGGCTTTGATGGGCCTGCCTCTTGAGTGTCGTCGTATTGAAACAATGCAGCATAGTTGGGACGCGAAGCCCGAGAACGGAGCTGCCTGGACATGGCGGCGGAGAGGATCGCACAACGAGCGCTGCGGATCGCGCGGGAACGTCTTGGCCTGAGAAGGCAGGTGAATTGCCTGAACAGGCTATGGCAAGCAAACGTGAGCAGCCTCGTTTTCTGTCACGGATGTGACATATCGTGATCCGATCTCGCTTCTCATCTCGCGGATCGTGATTTCGATCTTGTCGACCGCGATCCGCTACGGCTACTAATTGATACCTGCTGTGCCCATTTCTATCTAGCCAAGTCTTCTCTGTGCACTGTAGGTAGACTGCTACAATATTACAATATGAGGCCATATAAAAGCGGTGGACCAACTCGAAAATGTGTTTGCGCGTGAGATTGCTTAGGCGCCCATCCGCCACATCGGCGCTTGTAGCCACTGTGGCGAGCTCTTACTGTTGCCTTTTTGTCATTGATTTGATACAATGGACTTCATGATACACAACATACTGGCGAAATTGATACGTACTTGGCTTGGGATCCTGCCATTGACTGCATAGAATGCTAAGTAACTTTGTCCCTTGAATTGCACTCCAGTGCACATCAACAGGCTGAGGGTAATACAGTAATACAGCTCCAAGTAGATCAGTCACAGGCCAGCAACCTGCTCTAAGTACCCTAACAATACTGTCAGGGGGTAGAAGGGTATGCAGTGGTTGGCTCTAATCTGAAACTGCTTCCTTCATCATCACAGAGGATTGAAATGATATAAGACCAGAGTACCCTACTCAAACTATACTCTATGACTGCATGTGAATAAATCATTTGTCTGACACAAAACATTTGTTGTCTCAGGTTTCTCATCATTTATATGCTAAAGCATAAGTGAAGAGTAGCATGACTGTAATTTTTAATATGATGTGCATCATGTATTGACCAGCATAGATACTGAAGTGAATTCTGGTATCAATTTGTCCTACTGTTTTCTCAGTGCCTGGGGCCAGTACAAAAAGGTCTTGACTTTGGCAGTTGTTGACTTATCTTTGTTCCTCTTTACAGTCTGTACTGAATGGTGAGCCTCAGACCTCAGTTTCAGATCCCCATCTACTGAGTGCCAATGTACTGGTGCAATAGTGAGGTGAAAGTAGCATAGACACTCACATAGTACCTGCCTGACCCTACTATCACAACCACATACACATCCTGATGATTACCTCTTCTGTTGGTAGTCATGATATAGCAATGACAGCACTACATCTTGTAATTATGAGCAGTGGAATGTGCTTCATGGTTTAGACACAGTGCTTGCAAGTGGTAAGTTTGAACTCTAGACTCTAAAAAACATATGAGGAACTTGAATCAGTGACTATATCCAGCTGCTTAGACCTGGAAACCCCAGTGCTTTCTTCCTGTTTTACTGACTTCACATTCTACTGATCAAAGCATAACATGGCTGGCACTCTATTTCATCTACATAGATTGCTCCAATGGTGAGTCTAGATGGTTCCCACCTGTAGTTATGACTCTGTTATCTGCATATGTTGTGAAATAGCTTGACAGACCAGGAACAGAGAAACTCACTAGCTTCCTCTGCAGTACATTATTCAGACAAACATAACTGTGTTGTGATCCTGAATCCATACTGTGCCACTGGCAGCATTGCCAAGGCAACTGTTCACAGTTGGCTTCCATTACAATCAAGCTGATAGATCTAGTAAAATGTGCTACTGAATTTCTGTTTCTATTTATGCAGAAGATACCCTGATTTCAGAGTAAAGGGGTAGGAATGATGGTTGTTAGATGAGAACAGAGAGTCTGTGCACACTGATGGCATATACACTTGTTTGGAATATTTGTGGGGGCATTCACAGGGGTGACCATGATAATGATTGCACTCTTTTCCAATATGGCCTTTCATATGACATACAATTGGACACATTCAAGATATGGTGTCAGATGTACTCACATTGCTATTTTCCTCTCCTAGTAATTAATGTCATGGATATAGGTGCTTGCACTCAGCCCACCAACATGCACACCTCCCTCCTCTCTTTGCACTCTTGCCTCAACTTACATCTCTTTTGACCTCTCATCGATTTCCCCATACTGTGCTTCACATGCCCACTCTTCCTTTGCTCCGATGCTGCCCATTACAGCAGAGCTCGCCACAGTGGCTACAAGCGCCGATGTGGCGGATGGGCGCCTAAGCAATCTCACGCGCAAACACATTTTCGAGTTGGTCCACCGCTTTTATATGGCCTCATATTGTAATATTGTAGCAGTCTACCTACAGTGCACAGAGAAGACTTGGCTAGATAGAAATGGGCACAGCAGGTATCAATTAGTAGCCGTAGCGGATCGCGGTCGACAAGATCGAAATCACGATCCGCGAGATGAGAAGCGAGATCGGATCACGATATGTCACATCCGTGACAGAAAACGAGGCTGCTCACGTTTGCTTGCCATAACAGGCAATCGGTGAGCGCGTGATTGCCCCCGCTACCTCATCTAGTAGCGGTGATCGCGCATCACAGCCTATAATGGGGACACCATGTGTCAGCGAGTTCCATTGAGACCCCACAGCGTATGTTCTCCCCCAACGCGGGCAGGTTCAAAATCATACCGCGCCTCAGCTCCGTTGGATTCTTTTACAGTCTTGCACTAGCACCCATGTCACAACTTCCCGTCTCTACCAAGGTGATCACCGTACGCGAGTCCCCCAAGGACCGCAAGCCTCGGTACCACGACGCCCCCCTTGAACATAGAGCGATACCGCCTTTACAGAAGGGACAGGTGCTTGTCAAGATCGGGGCAGCAGCCTTCAATCACAGAGATGTCGGTACAGTCGCATATGTGGATGTCAGCGGTCCATATGCGAACGCTCGGTCTACTAGGTTTGGATCCGCAAGGGCATGTATCCAGGCATCTCGTTTGGCTCGGTGCTCGGTGCGGATGGTGCAGGTGTGTTCTTTAGATGCATTGCTGATAGCTCGAGCTCGAGCTATGTGAACCAGGAATTGTCGTCGCCGCGTCGGACGCGAATGACCCTCTACTAAACAAACGCGTATTTCTCGTGCCCATGCGTGGGTGGGAGAGTCATCCAGAGGCACCCGAGTCTCCGTGAGTTCATATCTGAACAGTGTACACGCTCATTTCGAGCAGGGTAACACGAACCTCTCGCTGCGGATAGCAAGTTCGCCATCCTTGGTGGCGGGAGCATTGTACCTGTCGGTACATTCGCCGAGTACGTCACTGTCGAGCGCGATCAAGTTATCCCTACGCCGGAACATCTAGACGATGAGCATGCAGCAGCGTGGCCCCTCGGAGGCGTGACGGCCTGGAGGTCAGTATCACAACCACATTCTGGTGCACAGGCTCACCATGATCCTATACCTAGGGCTTCCGTTGTGAATGCCCGCGCATCCCGCGGTGATAACATACTGATCACCGGCATAGGCGGCGGTGTAGCTCTGCTTGCACTACAGCTCTGCCTTGCTCGTGGGGCCAATGTCTATGTCTCGAGTGGTTCAGAGGAGAAGATCACTCGCGCAGTCTCGTTAGGTGCTAAGGGCGGTGTCAACTACAAGTCTGGTATGTGATCACTATTGTGATGGCAAATGCTTACACTGACCCAACGATCTAGCCGACTGGCCCGTGCAATTGGAAAAGCTATTAAAGGCGAACAGCCCTCGCATGCCCTTCCTGAGCGCCGTCATAGATTCTGCCGGAGGCGATCTCATGGGTAAAGTCAGCAAGATTCTAAAGCCCGGGGGACGCATGGTTGTGTATGGCATGTACGTGCACTCTGAGTCATTGGGTGGCTTCAATCGCTTACCGTAGCCATGCCACTCAGGACTGTCGCACCCGCAGTGACCTTTACGATGAGAGAGGTCCTCAAGAATCAGCAGCTGATTGGCTCAACAATGGGCTCCCACAGGGACCTGGTCGATGCGACGAACTTCATAACCGAGCACCGCCTCGTACCTGTCGTCTCGCACGTCCTTGACGGCCTAGAGAATGCCGAGGAAGGCTTCGAGCTCATCAACAAAGGCCAGCAGTTTGGCAAAGTCGTGATACGGGTAGGGGAGACTACAGCGGGAAACGCACGCCTGTGAGTCACTGAGACGGTCCGCACCGATATGTAGCCAGCTGTAGTAGTACATACAATAAGCCAGATACGTTACATGATGAGGTAGGGTATACGAAAATTGGCTACAGTCAACAGCGCCTTTCTTATTCAGTGTCGTAATCACAATCCCAGCCATCTGGGTGCATCAGACGCAGACCCCTCTCTCCAATGCTAGGCTTCGAAGATGAAGCGGGGGCTGAAGTTGGAGCTAGCACGATATCGTTAGGGTCCACATCATCATCCGAGGCATTGTCGGTCTCAACAACCGCTGGAGAGACGGGTGTGTGCACAGCGTTGTTACCAGGTGTAGCGACCGCCACCCCGGTGGATCCCCGTGGCCAACGCATGACTCGCTGGTCGTCGATGTTGGGTCCGCACGCCATGGAGTACCACATCTTGCCGAGCAGCCTTCCCTCCTAGGTCAAAACAGCGCAACGTAGCAACTGAACAGCACGTACAAGCTCTCAGTGCCTGCACACCACCACCCATCCGACTGTGCAATTAGCGTCGGCGTCACAGCGCCCGGTTTGTCTTTCGGGGGCTCCAACTGCACTCCCAAGCCCCGGGAGTTGATGGGCACGCTATCTGTGGTAGGCTCGATCTGCCTCAACGTCAGGTACAGGCTGCGTACATCCACGACGTACACAGGCGTGCCAGATGCGTGACGCTCGCGGTCCTGCGTATCAGAACCGCGCCGTCCAGGCGAGCGGGAGCGCGAGGACCTGGACTCTGTTCGTCCATGTCCTCGTGCGTCACCGTAGAGCAGGCCTGCGATCCCCGACACCCACGCTGTAGTGTCGATTCCGAGCGCGCGGAGGATGCGGAGGGTGCACGCCTCGTCGTGCACCAGAAGCACGACGGGGTAACGCCCTGTGAGCGCGGCCGTAACGCGCCAGGCAATCTCGCTGCGTCTTTCGTACGTTGTTGAAGCGTACTCGCACTCCTGTTCCAGGAATGTACATCTTACACCTACGCAGCGGAGGACTCTGAATGCGACTCACAATACGCTTGAGGCCCTGGTTGCCCAAGAATCTCTCCTCCTCTACGACAAGGTAGGTAGTGTCAGACTGTGTAAGCTGGAAATTATTCCATTGCGCGGGCTTTGACCATGCTGTCCACCCGATGTCTAAGACCTTTGGGTCGGTTTCCCTCTCTTTAAGCGACCGAGTGTCGGCTCCCCATGCGTTGTAGCATAATGATATGACGTTTACGTGCTCCGGAAGTTGTTGCAAGGCAAGCTCAACACCCTGAGAGCTGTCGAGTCTCGCTAGCATTGGCCTGGAGAGAACAAAGACCCTGGAGGAAGTCAGCGCTGGATGCAACGGACGGGTCCTGATACTGTACCTTTGCAACTCAAAAGAGCTACGAGCTTTCCCCATGTCAGATAGGCCGTCCCCAGTGATTACATATGACCTGTTCGCTTTCGACTGGTCTGTGCGCTCGCTGTTCTTCTTGGTTTTCTTTGAGGAAAACCATGTCAATTTACTCTCCAACTCTGCGACATTGGAGAAATGTATAGGCGAAAGTGACATGAATCGTTCTCGAGTGTAGTGCCCGCGGTTTGGATGCCTCCAGCGCAGAGCGTCATAGCGCAAACCTGGGAGCAAGAGGCACGATGCGCCGTTGGGTAGGATGCCTGCAATGGTATGAGCACATGCTGTACAATCCGTAGCAAGGAGCGCATCTTACCAAGGATAAGGCACAATCCCTGGTCATCTTGAGATCGCAGTAGCCGTGTGTCAGGTATTTTCCTGGCTTAGCAGTGGGTCATCGATGGACAAAGGTTAGTGCCGACGAGCCTCACTTCAGGTGTCCCCCCCGGCCTCCTACTTGGTAATATACTGTCTGGATGGGCATGTAGGTGAGGTGAGGTTAAGAGAGTGTGGAAACAGAGGTCAGACTCGAGGCACGACACTGAGTAGAGTTTCAAGTTGGTAATGCGCGTGTGCCAGTACTACGGTGCCACTGTGGGGGACGGTGGGAACAAACAAATGACAAGGTAAAGGAGCTGCCTTTCTGAGAGACTTATGAAATCTGAGATACATTACATAGATCTGCGATCTTGGTCTGATGTCCCACGACTTCCTGGAACTTGGTCGGTGATGGCACTTACCATGGCCGTCAAGAGACGCTTTGGTACTACCGGCGGGCACATACACGCTGTACTGGCGGGCAAATTGAAGATCAGGCTCTACTGACTCATCGGGGGGAATGCAAGACTGTTGAAGACCCAGCCTAGTGTGCTGCGCGAAGCCGTGGTGACGCCGCTAATGGTAGCGAAAGCATTCAGGCTGGCAGTGTTGCCAATCAGTACACATAGGCAGGTACCGTGAGTGTCTCAGTTATGGCTGTCACTAACATGTTTTGGTGCATGAATACAATGGGCGTTGGTCAACCTCGACCCAACGGACGAGCTGGGCAGCCTGTGCTCGTCCCGCTCTGTCAAGTTGACTCTGCTTATCGCGGTGCCGTGCGACACAGTGTCACTCCTTTTGCCGCGGTTAACTTTTCTGCTCAGTCAGTGTATTGCGAGAAGTTGGTGTCGCAAACGTCGTCGACCAGTAATACACACTCAGGGTCGATACGGAGCCAATGTGTTTGCCAATGTTGTGTCCGAGTCCATTGACTCTGGGTGCGAAGTGAATGCGGTGCCAGTCATTTTCGCTTCATTCGAGGACGCTGAGCTTTGTGAGTCGTGCGTTGCATGTCAGAGAATCTCGACGCGATGTGTTTCAGATCCATGCCTACCATGTGCCATCGCAGCACGTCGCTTTTGGCATGCTCAGGCTGTAGTACTATTTACGTTGTCGATTCCAGATGCCTCGTGGTATCCACGACGCCGTTGGATGGTAGCTGCGATATATTTCTTACACCGGAGCGACGTCGAGCCCATCTCACACAACATCTCAGTGCCTGTACTGCATCCACCTCCACATTCATTCTGTATCATACGTCCCCGGATGCGCTCTCTATATCGACGCACTAATTCTGTATTCTATGAACCCTCACTCCTCGAATCCAGCAGTTCTACAAGGAGGTCTGCGACTCGTTAGACTCAATGTCTTGATAACAGGCTAACGTCGCATGCGCAGTCGGTGCCACAGGCGACGATGGCATACGATAATTTACCGTAGGCTTGTGAGTGGCACTCTCTGTTTCCTGTTGTTCGGGCTGATACTTTGGAATGTCTGCAAGCCCTCATTCACACTACAGGATGATCTGGAGGAATCGGAAGAGTTTCGGTCCAGCTTTGTTCTGGTGGGTCTCTCCAGCTCCCAGCCCTCGACAACGTTGTCTGACATTTGATATTGGTCGCACTCTCCCTTCTGAAGCCTAATATCTTCGACAACGAGGAGGTTGAGATCGAGATATCCTCTGCTACCCCTACCCTTCGGCCTTCATCCCCAGTACGGAGACGAGCGACCACCAGACGGGGTGTACTTTGCGTAGGTCAAGCTGCATTCCTACCCGAAAGCAGGCTGATAAGGCACGCAGAGTATATTAGACACAATGAAGAAAATTCGCGCCGAAAGACCGCGACCGTAACCCTACATAATATATTGTACATGACTAACACAGTAGTACATAATCTACTCTGACGATGCATGGCGCTGCTAGCACACAGTGCACTTATATCTTTGGAAGGACACATAGGTTGAGACCATCGTCATTCTCTTCTGCACGGCATCGGCTCTACGGTTTGTACGGCGTGGTCGCGCTCGTGTACGCTACCTTTGTGCGCGACCCTCTGTCTCTCTTGTTTGCGCGTAACCTGAAAGGCTTCCAAGAGGCGTGACACATCCAACCACTCCCCAACTGGCGTTTCTCCGCTTGCACTGAGACTGAGAGTAGTGAGGTTGGGAAATATGTCTGTCAGGAATACCGCGATGTGCGAAGCAGGGACAGAGGGGTCGATGAGGGAACCATCAATATCGAGCACCCTGATGTGCCCATTTGAGAGATCACACCACGGGCGTTGTACGGAAAGTCCAACATGACGCATGTCAAGCTGCAGGGCGAGATCGCGTATGTGAGGGCATGCTCGCATAAGACTTCCCAGGCCGTTAGGAGTGACACCTGTGGCGGGTGGTGGATCTCCAACCTTCGCTTTCTTACGCACGAGGCGTAATGTCTGCAAGGATGGCCAAGCACGTGCCATGTTTTCTATCATTGCATCGTCGAGGTCCGAAGAGATGCTCGCAATAAGGTGAGTCATTCTGGGGCATGCATGAAGAGGCGCGAGTTGATTGGGGCCAAAGCCGGGGGATGCAATGAGTGTCACTTGGCGCAGCAGGGTGCCACATGCTGCGGCAAGAAGTTGGAGAAAGGTAGACTCGTGAGCGAGAGCATCGCTGTGGTTGTAGGTTGTTCTGGCGAGTATATCGATGTGTACGCGCTCAACATTCGAGAAAGAACATCCTAAAAACAGATAAAGACATCCAGGAGGGTAGATGTTACGAAGTGTAAGTCGTCTCAAGCGGGGGAGGGTTGTGATCTCTACATTTTCAAGAGATGTGTCCACTCGCTTCGGGATGTCATAGGTACCCCCGGATGGTGATAGTATGATAGTAAGCTCAGTGAGCGTTGGGCTGACCGACAAAGCATCCCAAACTCCATCAAAAGGGAGTGCTACCAGGGTTAGAGACAGGATGCGCAACTTGTCCATAGACCTCAACGTGTTCTTGAAAAGCACCATGGTTTCCGAGGACGAACCAAGCGTAAAGTCGAGATGGTGTACGGCTTGCGACAGGTGCAGTGAATACGACAAGATCAATGGTGCAGAGACCATATCACCGAGGCGCCCACCGAGGCGCAGTACACGAAGTGATGGTCCTAGTAGAGTAAGACAGAACGCGAGCATCTCATTCGACTGCTGAGACGCAGACGGCTCGCAGGTGAGCTGGACGAGGTTGGGGAGATATGGTCGAGAGCCTTTGTTGTACATAGCAAGTGCGTCGTAGACAGTCCGATGGACATTGATGCGACTGTAGTCCAGTTCAAGCTTCATCGCCATGACACGACTTGCGTAGAAATTGAATCTGTTCCAGTCACTTGACCCAATTGCTCTATCAAGACACTGTAGCAGACACGGCGTTCAGCATATGTGGAATGGACGCAGGAAGTCACTCACCAGCACGCGCTTCTTGTTCGGTTTCGGTCCCCGCAATACTATCGTCTTCTCGCACACGAGGCTCCGAGGCATGCAGCGAAGAAGATTCTCAATCCCAACCTGCCGACGCCATAGCTGATCTAGGGCATGCGATTGGAATGCCTTACATGTCCGCGCGAGCCTCGCTAGTGCCTTGCACGTACTGGCAGGCATCGTGGGTGTTGAAATCGGAGCACCTGGGTCGAGGTCACGTCCGTCCCAGAGGCCTCTGATGATCAGCCGCAAAATCTCGGGAGAGTGAAGACAAGGGTGCATCAGAGGGTTGAGGGCTCGGGCAAGCGAGGATCTGGCCAGCTATATGATCCAGTCAGTACGGGAGGCAGGGTTTCACGGACGCTATACCGTGACTGCACTCGCCTATGGTCGACTCCTTCAATGTCGACGATGGCTTGATCACGAAAGTCCAAAAGCTGCTGTCCGGCTACTACGCTCAGGCAATTGGACGTAGGTGTGTCCGATTGATATCGATGAGCGAGTTTGTATGGAATAGCTACTGCTAGCGGATATGTATGTAGTTGTATTGAAGCTCAAGGGGCTGCGCGTGCTCTCGATCGTACCAATCAGCACGTGACGAGTTCAGACTCAATTTCTTTCAACGTCGATATCTTGAGTGTGACTGGCGCGTCACGCCACACCATGTCTTTGCTCCGACCACTACGCCGCTCATCATCTCTCCAGGCCTGGCTGCCAGCGCGGAGATGCTATGCCAACGCAAGTAGCCCTGTTCAGGGGGCCACGGGAAATTCTAGCAAGGCAGAGGCAAAGAAACCGGAGCCTGCGCGTACGCTGGTTACCTTGCACGTAGTACTACTCGCATAATTGACGGCTCGCCACAGCACTATCTTCTTGTCCGGCCGGAACTATCCTACCAGGGCTGAACTACCTGAAGGGCCAACCGGAGGTCGTTGCTCAACCGGACGACGCGTATCCCGACTGGCTGTGGAAGCTCACTGGTCCTAGGAAGATTCCTGACGATGGGCCAGGAGGGAAGGCGGAGCAGAGACGACTGAGGAAGGAGAACAGGGCGCGTATACGTGAACAAAACTTCATGAAAACACAGCAATAGCCCGTTCGGACGGTCGCAGTGCTCATGTTGGTGTTGGGCCCCAATAGGTTCTACATACGTGAGCAACGCGCTACTTCGCAAGGCGAACCTCCGCTCACCGTGGTTTAGTATCTTAGCTATCTCAGCGACAGCCCCCTTCGTAACACCATTCTTATGCTTGTGTACATCCTGCTAATACCACATGACTGCGTATCTTTTTGTTGACAGACATGGTCTGTGTAATGGACGGTGCAGCGCCAAGATGCTCAGCGGTTCACCGTGACCCTGTCACGACGTAGCTACATTGTGGATTCGTAGAGAGACTATGGCTACAATGCTCTACAACGGGATGTCCGTCTAGGTCGGGAACGAACCAAGGGTGAACAGCGTCTGCTTCTGTTTTCCTTTGCCCTTCTTCCCCTTACCTGACGGCTGTTGTTCTGTCGGAGCAGAACTAGGCTCCGCGGGTGTTGGCTCACTTGTGAGGCCTGCTAGGTTTGAGCTGCTGTTACCATTGCTCCACGCGGCTACTGGTGGGGTTGTGTCCCCCAAGATGCTCCGCAGAGACTTGTTACCTCCCAAAGCAGCCCGAGGAACACGCGGCCTTGGTGCTGTGGGTAGCTCAGGGAACGCTGATTGCGACAGAGAGGGCGCAGGGCGATTGACGTTCGCACCTGGCCCGGGGACAGAAGTTGGGCCACGAGGAGCTGGCTTCGACGATGCTGTGGCTGAGGCCCAAGGTGTGTTACGTGGGGCTTGGCGGAACGGTGTTGTGTTGGCGGATGGCCCAGCCGCTGGTAAGGCAGGGAAACGCTCCTGAGGGCGCTGTGGAGCTGGGGAAGGTGAGGCAGACGATGATGCTGCGGCTTGTGCTACGCGGTCCCATACTTGTCGGGACGATTGAGAGGAGGCTCGCACCGATGTCGAGTTCTTGGCGTTCAGAACCCGACCGCTGGTAACACCTGCCCACTGAGTCCCTACGGACGTAGGCACAAGCTCAGGGAACTGTCCACGCTGCTGCAGGGAAAGTGTATAAGACTCCCATAGTCAGCAAAGGATGTGCAATCCTTACCTCTATCTTGAAGCCATTCCATGCCGCCAACAGTTCTCTCTTCTTATCCTCCTCATCCATCGTGTCAACAAGCAGATTGATTACGCTCGCTGTCCCGTCAAGGTTGCGGTCGAGGATGTTCCACACGGTAGAGATCAAATCGCGAGCAGCCGACTCTGAGTGACGGTAGGAGCGCACCGCAGCTTGTATCGCAGGCACGGCGCTGGTTGGGTTCGGTGCAAGACCGTTGATGCGAACGACTAGAGCTGCGTTCCTCCTCCAAACACGATGTCAGCATGGACGCGAAGGCTAGCGGAGAAGCAACATACTCAGTTGCGCTGGGTTCGGCCTCTGCGCCCCCTGGGGAAGGGGACGGGCGTCGACTCGCCTGACGACTGCGGTCGGGGGTTTGTCCATTGGGTGTTGTGCTCACGCCGCCTTCCGGAGCGGTTAGGTTACCGCTGAAGGCCTCCCTCCTGCGACCGCCAGCTCCTGTGAGACGTAGCGGGCCAGGCGGGGCTTGCGCAGGCGGTGGATCTCTGTCGCGCTCACGATCGCGCCTGCCTCCTCTCCCGCGCCGGCCGCCCACCTCCTCAAACTCAAACTCAGCTTGTACGCGGCTGGCTGCTTTCTTGTCTCGCGCAGACATCTCGGCACCGTGCTCTTCTACCATGTGCGCCTTGAGATCGAGGAGCGTCCCAAATACCACGAATTTGCGCTGCAAACATTCTGTGCGGTTGCAAGGGTAGTGTGCGTGTGTGAAGTGTTGCTCCTGTCAAAACGTCAGATATTGCTACCATCGGAAAGGCGCAACCGGCTCACCAGAGCATCGTAGTTGCGGAAGCTGGCAAGGAGTAGAATGAGGGGGGAGGTAAGATGATACCCAACGGACAAATAGACCAACTCACTACTGGTCTTTGACGTCGTTACGCTTACAAATAAAGCACTCCTCGTGCTTCTCCCGCATATGTGCGTATAGTTCGTCATCTCCAAAGAAGCATTCGCGACAGAACTCGCAGAGAGGATGAACGCCGCCTTCGATCTGGTGCTTTGGGATGTGGGGATGCCGACCTCGTTGCATGGACGGGAGATGGTAAGGCAGCTGGTCCTGAGAGTACAGCGCATGCTCGTGGGCAAAAATCTTCTTGAACCGTATGCATAGGTCGCTGCACAGAAGCCAGTGCCTTGAGCATTGAGCGCAAGCAGTACAGGGAAGATGTACTCACCACATGAGTTTGCCGTGCGCCGCCCGGGTATGAAGCTTCAGGTCACTCCAACCGTTGGCGATGTAATCACAATCCTTGTCCGGACAGTTGAACCGTAGAAGAATGAGTGTATCCTCCATCATCTCCTGCGTCTCAAACGAGATGGATAGCTTCGGATCCTTGTACGGGATTTGCTCTGGTGTGTATGTCGACCATAACGCGTCCGGAGAGGTTGTGAAGATGACTGAGGGTTGGGGTTCCTGGAAGAACAGGGCTGCATGAATACGACGACGGCAGAGTACACTAACTTTTCGCACCTTACAGAATG
Source organism: Fomitopsis palustris (assembly GCA_029783445.1). Taxonomy (NCBI): domain Eukaryota; kingdom Fungi; phylum Basidiomycota; class Agaricomycetes; order Polyporales; family Fomitopsidaceae; genus Fomitopsis; species Fomitopsis palustris. Next base: position 910,469 of record JARAOQ010000005.1, read on the forward strand.
TGCACTCTTGTTTCTTGTATAATGCCCTAAGGCGTAGGGCACAGACATGGCAGGTACGATGGTTGCACTCCGATAGGGACCAGTACTTGACTGGTTCTGCACAAATCCAGCACAAGGCTCCTTCGTCCGCTTCTACCTCAGGTGCATTTCCAGCATTGCTTGATACCTTCTGTGCGGAATCCGAAGTCTTGATCTCGCTCTCTGCGGGCTTCTCCGCAGGCTTCGATCCGTTCTGTCCTTGGAATCCTCCTCGACCGCCGCGGCCCTTTCCTTTGCGGCCGCCACGATGAGTAGTGTGAGTCTGAGTCATTGTAGCTGAAGACATTTATGACGAGACAACGAAGGTGGTGGTGGACGTAGGCAAGGTTTCTCCGATCTCAAGGACGGAACGCAAGCTAGTTAACTTGCCACCAACGCGGGACCGGAAATAACTCAGTGTGCATTGCCATTACGGGAAACGCGCCTGCTGCAAACACTCCGCGGCTCGGAATCAAGTCTTGAGTACTCGACAATGACTGTTCCCAAGTCACGACGTGTTGCAGCGCATGCACGAGTTATTTACGTAGATATAAAGTCAGAGCCTACTATATGTAGTCCGAATTCTCAAGCCCCTTCACTCAACATCAGATGCCATTTCTTCATCCCCACCATCGTCGGAAATCACACTACCCCTGCTCTCCTTTTCGGCCAGAGGACTCGGCGGAGACCTCGTCCCAGACATAGAGTGCAGTCCAAATGAGTTGCGCGCTCCGAGGCCAAGCATGTACGTAGTCGACGAGACACGGGGCCGCGGTGCCGCCCGAGGGGGCGTGGTCGGATATGAAGGGACGACGTGCGTCGGCATAGCTATCCGCAGCTCTAAGCTCGCGAAGGGATCATTGCTCGGCTTGGGCGAGTCTGAATCGGAGGCCTTCCTGGGGTGAGACGAGAAGGATGTCTGCCGCAGACGGGGAGAGGTCATGACGGTGCCAAAGGTGGGGGCAGGGCCTGGACTAGCAGAGCGCGCGGGGCTCAGGAGATTCGCCGTCCACGATGTCCAGGAAGGCGACGTTGAAGGAGGGGAAGAAGATACAGGCGGTTCAACAGCACTTGCGGCGAGGTCGTGCAGAGCGCGTTTCACCGACGCAATGTCATGCTGGAGGTCATCCAGCTTGCGGTTGAAGTTGTCGAGTGCTTTCTTGACAGCTCTGTCAGCGCCATCTACAAACGCCTGCATCTCTGTCTGCATGGCTGCTTCGTCGACTTCGTCCGAGATGGCACCAGGAATCGTGAGCAGTGCCTCATAGCCCGATGCGATCCGTGCCTCGTCGGACACGCGAATCTCGAGCTCTACTCGAGCGTCCTCATTAAAATCATCCAGGCGATCTACGGCTCTCTGTAGGATTGTAGCCATCTCTGAAGTGTTTCCTAGGGATGAAAGATCTTTCTTCAGATCTCGAAGTGCAAGGTGGCAATCACGGAAGCCGCGCTGGAGGGTGTCATATCGGCCTCGCACTCTCAGGAGCTCGGATATTAGCGAAGAAGCGGGTGCTGAGGCATCCAGTCGTGACGATGCAGGAGTCGATGGAGGCAGTGACATAACGGTCACTGTGGGGGACGACTGCCCATTGGAATTAGGGAAGGCGATACCTGCAGAAAGCGGTATCGGCGGGGGTATTGACTTCAGAGTCATGTGTTCATCCTGAAGCGTGGGTATATGCGTTATGTCTGGGGGCGCAGAGAGCGGTTGGAAGAGGATGTCTGGGGTGGGATCATCCCGGAGTTCGGACCTTGCTTCTGCCCTGGACGCTGTAGCAGGAACAGATTCACTGGTCGTCACCCTAGGAGTGACAACACCGAAAGAAGGGATTGCTGGCGCTGGAGGGGGTGCACTTGACGGCATTTCTGTTGGTATAGGAGCGCTGTATTGTGCAGCCTCACTAGGCAGCGCCAGTTCCGATACGGGCACTGACGGCAGATCGATTGCCGTTGAGCTGATTTCCGGAGCTTGCGCAGCATCCTCCGCCTGCTCAGAGACAATAATATTTGGCACGGATGTAGGTGTTGCAGTCACAGGTCTAGCCGTCGTGATCCCTCGCTGGGGTGACTCAGGCGTAGCACCGTTGGACGCTCCGATCATCGAGGCGCGCAGTGAGGCCCCGCGGATTGGGAGGGGCCTCTCCAGTGCAATGTTAACCTTCCCATCTTCCGTAAGCTCCTGCGCAGGGGCGGGAGTCGACATTCGCGAGACACCCCTCTGCGCTAAGCGACGCTCCAGCTGCATCCTCCGATCCGTTTCGATCTGCAGCTCACGGGCTAAGCTGGCGGTGACGTTTTGCGCGGCAACTACCCGAGCAACTGAGCCTGATGAGCCGGGCTCAACGGCTGGCTGGCCATTGAGAGTCTCGAGCAGAGCCTCCGCGTCCTTGACACCGGCCTCGAATATAGTCCGGACAGCTGGAGGTGTGGGGCCCTGTGTAGATTCCAGCCGTTCGAATGACTCCCTCGACCGGCGGATCCATCTTCTCAGGTTCTCTGCAAGGTTTTCTTCGCGACCGAGGAACGCGAGTCTCAGCGCAATCTCTCGCCGGCGACCGTATGCCTCGCGAGAGATGTCCTCCGTGAGGTCATCAAGGGCTTGACGCAGCTTCTCGGACTGCCGGCGTTCAGTTTCGAAAGCTTTCTGAAGGTGGTTGATCTGGGCTCCAAGAGTGGCAGTACCTGCGGTATAGCGCGCCTTCATACCCTCCATAGCCTTCTGCAGGGAGTCTGTAGCTGACTGAGAGAACTTCCTGGCAATCAAGGGCTCAACCGGTGTAAGGCATGCAGACATAAAGATAGACCTACATGTAGCGCGAGACCATCTTGGCCGCTGTACTGTCGTCAATTCTGTAGCGTTCCATCTCAACGAGAGCCTGCGCAAGCTGTGCACGATCGTCATTGCCGCGCTGTCGCTCGACATCCAGCTCGCTTGCAAGGTTAGCCAGATCGCCTCGTAGACGACTGATTTCTGCCCCTAGCTGTTCATGTTCGCTGTTTAGCTCGCCAAGAAGCTTTTGGAGGCCGGTCTTCCCCTCGGATAGGCTATCAACGAGGGTGGCGCTAGAGTTGTTGCCTGCACTCCCTAGAGGAAAAGAGGCAGCCGAGGCAGACGCAGCCTGGGCCCGTGGCCGGCCTTCAAGGGTGCGCACGAGTTCTGCATACTCCTGCACGACCAGGTCCGACAGTTTGCGCTCCTCTTCTACAGCGCGGAGCTTACGCTCGAGTTCGCGTTGTTTGGCTTCCGCGACCTGCACTTGGCCTTGCCTCTGGGCTGCGAGTTCGTAAGCAGCATCAATCGAGTTTTGGATCTTCGAAATGTCGCTCTGAGCATGTGTGAGCTCCGTGGTACGAGCGAGAAGTGCCTCTTCCGTTAACGTAAGCTTGTCCGAGAGACGGCGGTGTGCGATGGTGAGCTCCTGTACCTGTAGCGACGCTGGGTGTGGCGTCTCGTCGGGGTGCGCCTTGAAGGTGGCAAGCTCCTCCCTGAGCTTCGCGTTCTCGCTCTCGAGGGCATACGCGCGTTCAATGGCGTGTGTGGTCTCAAGCGAATGCCGTTGAAGCTTGACGGATGCAGCGTGGGCCTCGTGCTGACAAGGAAGCCTGCAGGTCAGTAGGCGAGCGCTTCATGATGCTGGTGAAGGGTAATATCACCACCGAGGTTTCCGAGCTTCACCTGATAGCGGTCTACTGCAGCGCGGAGGCTTGCAAGCTCCAGCGCCAGGGGGTGGTCATCGTTGACGGTGAGCTCGGCAGTGGACATGGCTAGGTGAACGATCCATGCGCGAGTGTTTGAGCGAACGACTTGGGATGGAGTAAGCGCGTATCCGCAGCGGAACACGTCGCCGCAACCAGGCTCTGTCCTGTCCTTTTCCGCTCCTGAATGTTGCCGTATTGGGGAAGAATGATCGTAGAACCGCAGGCGCTGACGTTATGCGTGCTACCGATTAGTGTGGCAACTGGGCCAGAGACTACAAAATGTCGCATAGCCGTAAAGGCGCCCGGAGTCCTCTCAGCAGCATCGTCCGCGTCCACTCTTGCCCAGATTGCATATCCCCTCGCATACGCCCCCAGTGCGCTCGTAGAATAACCAAGACGACCTGTGGGTGCAATTGTGGTGTCTCTATTGAGTAAGAGAGCACTGACGCATGTTCATGACTCAGCGAATTATCGCCTTCACAGGTCAAGCGACCCACCATCCACCGAGCCTCTGAGCGTTGTCCATCAGCACTCTTTGCTCCACCTATTGCTCGTGAACTAAGGCTTATGCACCCGGATCGATTAGGTTTGCCATTAGGACAAACCTCTTAAACATAGCAGTCGTACGTCTTCATTAAGACTGCCCTCGCATGGGATTACGCGTGTGTGGATTGCTCGTCATCTGACACGTTCTTTGCTCATAGGAATGTCAAGCCCACATCCTTCGTATCCCAGCCCGGGACCATCTTCGTACTATCATAATCCACCACCGCCTCCGCCACAGTACTATGGCAATGGTCAATACTACCATCCGTACATGCCGCCCATGAACGGCCCTGCACCGATGCACCAACCTGCGTCGCCTCGCATCAATTCGCCCGGTCGTGGCAGATACCCTACACAGGTGCAGAGAGGCGGCATGCCCAATTATCAGCACTACCCGCCGTCCATGCCTCCGCCGCCGCATGGTCTGCATCCTGGTGCAGCCATGCAGTCACCACCCATCTCTCCCGTGAACCCATATACACATCCTCATGTTCCCAAGTACGCGCCTCATGTCCCTCATGTCCCGTATTCCCCTACGTACCATCCACAGCCAAACGGAGGATATCATCCTGGATGGTCACAACCGCCTCCTTTACCAAAACAGCTTCCGATGCTCTCCCCGGCGATGCGATCACCTAATCCCGTCCTACCACCATCATTGCACCAGGAATTACCCCCGCAGGAGCTTCCCCAAATGCAGACGACACCAGCACAGCCGCCTGTAGCAATCCAGCAAGTCGTTCCCGAAGAGTCCACGGTTTCTCAGCAACTTCCTTCTGCACCTCTACAACCTACTGCTGAACAGCCTCCTCAGTCTGGACTAGAACCAGTTGAAAGGACCGGATCGACTCCTGAGCCTGTTGCGGGACCTGCGGATGCTATCTCTGAGCCTCAGGCTGCTCCCCAGCCAGTCAAGCTCGAGTTTCTATCCGAACAGGAGCACAATGGTAGTTTATTTGGCGAAGAACCGACTACCGCACGCGCGGCACATGAGGCTAGCGGACCCATCGATGAATCGTCTGGCTGGGTCGTCTGGTCGCGACGGCCGCAGGATCCCTCGCATGCCCCCGGAGTCATCATTGCTACCAGGGCATTCCCTCCAACGGATGTGGTGGACAAAGCCGTTGACCTGCCTACGCCCCCTCCATCGCCGATAGTCAAGCTTGTTACTGTCGAACCTGCTGTGCATGCGACACGGCACATTGCGGAGCCCGCTAATGCATCGCCCGACGACGGCGAAGCTCCGTCGTCTTCAGTCACCGAGTCGACGCCAGCGTCCTCTACGCCTGGTGAGACGCCCGTCCCAGGCTCCCCAGCGACTTCGCGTACTTCCGTTTCTCTGCCTGTGACATCCCCGCCAGTTGACAAGGTTGCCGATGACTCGTCCCCTGCTGACGCCCCTCAGACCGATGTGCCGCTTCCAGTCGCGGCATCTGCTGAATCGGCTGCTGTCCCGGTACCTGTTCCTGCTGTCTCGCCAGCCCAGCCTGTAGCAGCTGTGCAGGCCACCGAGCCTGCTCCGGAGCCCGCAAAGCCTACAGTCAGGAAATCGTGGGCATCCCTTCTGCAGTCCAGTGATGCTTCTGCTTCCTCGTCTAAGTCTCGTCTTCCCACCTCGTCCGTAGTTGGTTTCTCTATCCCTGCTACCGCCATGGGCGGCACGTCCGCCGGCCCTAGTGGCGCACCTGGTAGTGCGGCTGTCCTCCACCGCACCGAGCTTCTGAAGGTCCTGAGCAGCCGTCCGCCGCCGTCTAACATTGTGCCCAAAATCCAGCCACGTGGACTCATCAACACAGGCAACATGTGCTTCGCGAACGCAGTGCTGCAGGTTCTCGTTTACTGCCAGCCGTTCAATCGGTTGTTCAGTGAGCTGAGCAAGTATCTGGCTGGTCCAGTTGTCGGGTCGCAGAAGGAGGGCACCAAAGCTACCCCACTCGTGGATGCGATCATACAGTTCATGAGGGAGTTTGTGCCAGAGCCGCCGGCAGATGCAAAGGCGAAGGGCAAGGAGCGCGATGATTTCTACGAGCCAGAGGCGTTCATTCCGACGTACGTGTACGATGCGATGAAGGAGAAGAAGCGCTTTGCCAATATGATTGTGAGTGGGCAGCTCGAAGTGTTCGTGCCCAACTCTGCTAACGGTGAAGCTAGGGCGGGCACCAGGAGGATGCAGAGGAGTTCCTAGGCTTCTTCTTGGATACACTGGAAGAAGAGCTTTTGACCCTTTCTTCGTCTCTGTCGCCCAGCGCACCAAAAGTTGTCGGAGAAGGTCAAGGGCCCTCGCAGGATGATGGCTGGTTTGAGGTCGGTAAAAAAAACCGTACCATGATTACTCGAACGGTACGTGACTTTTCATCTAATGATCATCCACTCAATTTCGACGCTGCTATAGGTCAAGTCAGCGGAGTCTCCTATAACTCGCATCTTTGGCGGCAAATTCCGTTCAATACTGCGCGCTCCTAACCAAAAGGACTCTGTGACGGTGGAGGACTGGCGATCACTGCGACTCGACATTCAGGTTTGACTAACTCTGAGCGCATGGTCCTCTCCCACTCACTGTCACTGTTACAGCCTGAAACGGTGCACACGATTAGGGACGCTCTACAATCTGTATCTCAGCCCCAGCCTGTCCAGATCAGTCAGCCAACGCGACCGGGTGTCGTCGTCGATGCTAGTCAACAAGCTCTCATCGAACTGCTGCCTCCCGTGTTGGTCCTTCATCTCAAACGGTTCCACTACGACACAAACGTTGGGGATGTGGTCAAAATCGGCAAGCAGGTCTCCTATGGTCCAGAGTTGGACATAAGTCCTGGTACGTCTGCACGTTGCATCAGTGTCCCAAGTCTTGATTGTGTGCGGCAGATTTGATTGCGCCTGCCAAACGGACCGCACAGCCCGTCAAGTACCAGTTGTTTGGGGGTACGTTATGTCGCTCGCCCTCAGCCACGAATGATACTAATCATGGCATAGTGCTCTACCACCATGGGCAGTCCGCCCACGGAGGCCACTACACACTGGACGTCCTACATCCCAACCGTGACCTGACTGACCGGCCTCGGGCAGCATGGATCCGCATCGACGATGAGCTGGTCTCTGATATCCGACCCGACGATGTCTTCAACGGGGTAGAACAAAACGAGCGTTGTGCATATCTGCTGTTCTATAGGAGACTCGCTTGGGGGCCCGCACGGACATAGCCTGTTGCATTTGTACCTTCATGCTATCGTAGGGGAATATATTGCTAATGTTCTTGTCTCTGCATCCGCACACGGCCTATTGGTGAATGGGATATATTACTGCGACTCTGCAATAACCTTAATTTATGATACGGTAGCAACAAGAGAGTACGTCCGTCTTAGTCATCGTAGATGTTCCAAGTCTATGCTATCGTTAGCGCAGAGCGACCAAGAAGAACGATGTACCTACCGAACGCCACTTCAACCCCCAGTGTTCGTTGATGGGTCCGTCAATACCAAACGCGACACCCTTGAACCACCAGAACGTGGCAAATATCAAGAATGCCACTGTGCCAAAGACAATCCATTTCGTCTTCTCTGAGAGCCGGCGAGACGTGAAGACAAAGTGATCGAGGACATGCGATGCGGTGAGGACAGCAAAGTAAAGCGTAGGCAGCTGAGCGGCACATTGCATGAGTAATCTCATATGCGTATAGCAGGGGGCACTTACATAGTGGTGCAGGTACGTTACACGACCCATGATCAGGTATGGCACTAGAGCAGAGGTCAAATATCATAACGACATCACTGGCGGGACGACACACCATATTGCAACGCCCACCCTATGACAGACACTTTGCCGACATATATCATATGGTCCCATTCCCCTGCGTGAATAGTGAGGGGCATGTATACCGATGCCGAGATGAAATACGCACTGGGTTCCATATCCACGTACTTGCGCTGTCTACGAAGCAGGTAGATCCCCATGGCCGTAACAGCGACGAACAGACTGATAGTGCTTCCCCACCAGATCACGGGCGTACCGAGCAGGTAGTACTTAGCCTGATTTGCGCCCCAACCACACATACGCAGACCCAGACGGAGGAAAGGCCAGTCAAATGGCTTTGAAGCAAGGATGTCCTCCTTGTCGGGGTCAGGGATCAACGCGTTGTTAGTTGTCATCATGGCCACATTGAGATGCCAGAAGTCGCGCATGAACGACGTCTTGTAGAACTTCGCGTTACCAGGTGGCACTGGGCACGAGTCAGATACCAGATCACGAGGTGAAATGGGAACTGCTTACGGCGATCGTTGATGTGTGTCTCAACGTTCCAGTACGTATAGATATCGTTTGGATTGTTCTCCTTGTCACAGCTGACTTCAATTTGCTTGAAACCCCACTGTGGCAAAATCTCATTGCCTGCCCGAAGGTAGCATCCCAGCGTCTGGTGGCGGAGTCGCAGACGAGTGGTCAGTGAATGAATTTTGTCAACGTGAGTCTTGCTGCCGCGCCGAAGGTCGTCCACAACCTCAACTACCCAGTAGTCATGGAAGTCTCCCACTTTATCGTCTCCGTAGCCAGACACTTCGTTGTTCAGCTTCGAGACGGGAGCGGGAATCGGGTGCGAGTGCAAGTTACGTTTGGTTGGGACATGCTGCAACCGAATCACGTCGCCGTCGGTGAGGAACCGTATGGGCCCCTCAGGATCGTAAGGTGGCTCATCCCATCGCGGAAGAATCACCCAATCGTTGTTCTCATCCTTGTAATGGTAGCAAGTCACCTGTTGTTGCGACGATCCCGACGGATAAGTCTGAACGTGCGAGTGGAGTAGACCACCAGCCCAGCCCATGTTCTTGAGAGTGATCTGCGAGCCGATTGCGATTTCTACGCGTCTTAAGCACTGAAGAGCACTGTTTTTATATAACACGACACCTTACCTAGAGGATTTTGCGAGAATGTGTTGCCAATGAGATTCGCCTGGAACAGTGAACTCATCTTGGCGTCGTCTGGTCCAGAGTGGTTCAGGATCATGAAGTGTATCTTGAAAAATAACATATAGATAAGGAGTGGGAGGGTGATTAGGCAGGTGATTCGTGCTCCCCAGTGTCGCATTTGTTCGCGCTGTGGCCTTGCCCTTAGCTGCTATGAATGCAAGGCCTCGGTCATACGCACCTTTGACATCCTGAGGTCACCAAACTTCTCCCATAGGTCCTCGATTGTGTAGAGACCAACTAAAGCTGTTACAAACATGCCGACCCATTTGATGCTGCATAACAATCAGTCAAATATGTTCGCAGTAGCATTCACGATTGTCTAACCTTGTTACACAGCCTATTGATACACCAGTCATCGCGAGCCATAGCCACCAGTCGAACGAGAAGGATCTATGCTGGAGTCAGGAGCTGCTCCATGGCGTTTCAGGCCCCGGGACCTACTGATATTGTTGGTTATGGAACTTTGCCAGACAGAAGACCGTAGTGAATGTGAAGAAGAGAAGCATAGCATCCAAGAGGATGAAACGCGATATGCAGAGCCAGCCAACATCTTGAAATAAACGTCAGGGTGGGTATAACATATGCGTCGGCAGAGAACGCACCAAGTAGCACCATGAGCGCCGTCAAGTGACACGCCCTCCAGCTCATCCCGAGCTCCACTGCCGTGTACCATGCCAGTGGTACTAAAGCGACACCAAATGTTGCCAGCATGACCCGCATGGCCACGTAGGGTACGTTCTCTGGGTAGGTCGCACCACTTGTGAAATCGAAGTGCCCATTGTACCCCGACAGCAGACCTGCGAGGGCGACCAGCATCTTCCCCAGCGGCGGGTGCACATCGAAGTAGAACTGGCGTTTTAGGTAGAATGAGCCAAACTTGCCGAAGTGAGCCTCGTCCCAAACGACGATGGGCGAGTGACCTATTCGGTGGAAGCGCGTCCAACACGACAGGAGGGTATATACAATCGGAGGTATGTGTTCGAGGTTTTGCTGGATGAACTCGCTCTGCACAGTTACTGAGTATGGAGAAAACGCGAGGGGGGACAGGACACGTACGACAGTAGTTGGAGGAGGTGGTGGCGGTCGACGTAACCGTCCACTACCTAAAGGACTCCGCATGTCCTTCATTTTTGCATAGACGTCCTTCCCCTCGTCGTCATATATTTCATACTCCTTTTCCGAGACGACCTGGCTGGGTTCGGGCTGCGGCCCATTCCCGCTGGGCCCACGGAGCACCCGGCGACGCGCTGTCTCCTCGCTCATATAGTGCAACGGCAACTCTTCCTCTCGAGTGGACCGAGCCCAACTTGGAGATTGGTTTACTGGGTAGGATATCTCCTCGAAGTCGGACGAAGAACGAGGGGACTGCTCTGGCGGTGTACCGACGTGGATGACAACCTGAGATGGACGCATGCGCTGAAGCAAGTGTGGCTGAACCGCAGCCCGCACGAGTTAACGGGATTGACGAAGTCCGATCGTGACGCTCGGGTAAGTCTCCTTTGATGACCAGAGGCAGCCTGGTAGAAAGGCGTGCAGCCGAGTAATGGAGGGGTGAGTTGGTCCGAACAAGGTCAATGCTGCGCAAATGGGTTTGAATATTGCTCGCGCGCTACAGCGCATTGACACGTCCGCAGAATGATCACGCACTGCCACCTAATCACGTTCAGGCGATGTCCTAGTAAATGTCCCTGCGTTCACTCAGGGTAAGATAGATGCAATGTAATACTTTTTGATGTAAGTACAGAGAATACAGGCGACACAGGACGATCGGCAGAAGACAAAGCAGACAGAAATAGAGCACGCTGCCAAGCACTACTTGAAGCGTTGGTAAACAGCTAGACATGCTGTAAGGATTCCGTGCAAATCGCAGAGCAATGGACATACCAGTAACCATTGCGTGGTCGCGCTCATATGGCTCCAAGGTAACCTGTTCGCGAGGTTTAAACTTGTTGTCCTTGAGTTTCTGGATCTCTTGGGCAAATACGGCTTCCGGAACAGCAGTGGAATCAATACAGCTCGCTTTGATAGAGATGACTGCGTGGCCGCCATTCTTGAGGAAGAACTCGGCATTCCGCACGACAATTCGAGCTTGGTCAGGTTGTGCCACATCTGCGAAGATGACATCGACCATGTCAACAAGAATGCGGTACTTCTGGGGTGTCCGCGCGTCCTCCACGATAGCTGCAGGGGGATGAGCGGCGTATGCTACGTTACAGACACTGTGCTACTTACGAGTCACATTTGTCCGTTTCTTTGCCATGTTGATAAGATCACGGCCGGAACGAGGCGAGAACTCAACAGCGTACACTGTGCCCTCCTGTAGGGCAAGTGAGTTATATGCTCATTAGAATACGATGTCCAGCACTGACCGGGCCAACAATGTCTGCGACGTGACTGACACTCGTGCCGCTGGCAGCACCGAGGTACAACACCTTCTTCCCAGGCGCGATGTGAATATGATCCAAACCGTTCAAGACACCCGCTGCGAGCTTGGAACGGAACGGATTCCACACCCGGTACTCGACCTTCGTCCCGTCAACACCGCCATCGATAGATATCCGCTTTTCTCCATAGACAGCCTCGCCCGGTACGAGGTTCTTCGTGACGAGCATTTGTTCCTTGCCCTTGGCAATGAAGATTCCAGGATGCCTGTGAGGCTCCAAGATGACATTTGCGCCGCCTCTCGCGCCGCCCTTTCCTCCGCGGCCCCGCGCGGGCTTGCCTCCTCGTCCACCACCGCCTCGTCCGGGGGGACCTCCTCGCTTGGTGATACCACCACGTCCTCCGCCGAAACCACCTGTGAGTAACATTATGAGTTGAAGCACGTGAGATGGTACGGTATTTGCTCACCACGTCCGCCTCCTCTTCCACCTCTTGCAGCGCCCCCGCGGGCACCCCCGCGTCCTCCGCCTCTACCACCAAACCCTCCGCGGCCGCCTGGAGCTCCTGCGAGAACCCAACAAGATTTCAGTTTCTATTCTGAGCGGTGGGAAAGAAGAGGTACCAAATGCCATTTGTATGGGGTGCGCGGATAATGGGCTCGTCGGGGTCTACAAGGGCGGTGAGTACGAAAAAGTCGAGACGAAAGTTTCCGCGATCGAGCAATTACCAATTGCGGTATACAGGCGCCCGGGTAAACAGCGGCAAATAAGCGCCGCTGACCCGGTGGAATTCACTGCTCCAGTCGATTTATTCGGGTTGCTGCATGGGCCTCTTCAGTGGTTGGGTAAATGACGCATGTTGATGAGGTCCCTCGTAGAGAGACAATACTTCTGTCCATGCCGTGATGTGCCTATGTATGGTGGTGGGTGTTGGTGACTCATGCTAGCCGCCCTTGCATCCCCTTGAGAGGCTGGATTGAACTAACGTAGATGTAAGTAGGATACGGCGCATTAAAGTTCGACCAAGACACAGAAAATCATTGCTTGTTTTGCTCAAAAAAGGAAGTTTTGAGGAGGGTCTTGATCAACACGGACAAATAGACGCCACGAGACCTGGACGCGTACGCGTCCGTGTCTGTAGGAGCCACATTCCGCTCACGCTTCCCGTCTACGTCTACTTTTCCTCCGTCATCATGGTTGCCACCACATCAGAACAGGTATGTCAACAACCAACTTCTTGACCAATGAAATGATAACGTCGACAAACAAGCTAGCAGCGTTGTCTGGAACCACTGTCGGTACGCATCCCTTGGAGGCATTACGCGTCTCTTTCGAGCTCATATATTTATAAACAGTTGTCCACCCTCTCGTCCTCCTTTCTGTGACCGACCACCACGCGCGTACGGTACAGCGTAACTCCAGCAAGCGTGTCATCGGCATCCTTCTCGGGCAGGACAACGGCAAGACAGTGAATGTCGCGAACTCCTTCGGTATTCCCTTCGAGGAAGATGAGAAAGACAGCAAGACATGGTTCCTTGACCACAACTACATCGAAGGGATGTGGGAGATGTTCAAGAAGGTTAACGGTATGTTCGTCCCCGTTATGTCATTACTGTTGACCTCACTGCAGTTCAGCGCGCGAACGAATGATTGGCTGGTACCATACTGGTCCGAAACTTCGCGCATCCGACCAAGAGATAAACGACCTTCTCAAGAGGTACATAGCACGTCCGGTCATGGTCATTGTGGACGTACGACCAAACACGGTAGGCATCCCGACGGACGCGTACTTCGCAGTAGAGGAGATCAAGGACGTAAGTCGAGCTTCCACACAGCCTGGGTCATGTGCTCAGCGAATTACACAGGATGGCACAGAGACCCGCAAGACCTTCCTACACGTGCCATCGGCAATAGAAGCGGAGGAAGCAGAGGAGATCGGCGTGGAGCACCTTCTTCGGGACATCAAGGACTCGACCACAACAACCCTCGCGACCCGCGTCACAGAGCAGCTTAGCTCTTTGCGCGGCCTACAGTCGCGCATAGAGGATATTCGAGACTATCTCTCCGACGTTGCGGCAGGGAAGATGCCAGTCAACCATCAAATCGTATATCACATACAGGATGCGCTGAACCTCCTCCCGAACCTGAACGACCCCGAGACGACACAAAGCTTTGCAACAAGTACAAATGATCAGCTCCTTGTTGTCTACCTCAGCAGTCTGCTTCGTGCTGTCATTGCCCTCCACGCGCTCGTCGACAACAAGGCGACAATCGGGCGGGCAGAGTTCGAAGAGACGAAGGGTGTGGAGGAGAAGGACAAGAAACCGGAGGAGAAAAAGGACGAGAAGGACGCAGCCGGGAAAGGGACAACGACAGATTCTAGCAAGCCGTCTTCTGGCGACAAAGGGCTGTGATTACTCTACGTCTCATTGGGCTGACATTGTCCTTACTTGCTTTCAATACCGCGAGATGACCCTGATATTGTGCGTGAAGCATATCGGTAAGAATATGCGCACGCAGCTGGAGCGAGTTCAACAAGTCATCTACAACGGTTCAATCTTGCTCCTGTATAGCGTCATAGAGTGACGTCGCACGACTGACTTACGATGAGTATGATGAGCAACGGCAGACGATGAGTTCATGCCGCGTCGCTATCTAAACCGCAGCTGGAACGCAGCCAAGAAGGAAGGCATTCCACCTGACAAGAGGACCAGGGACATGGCGCCGGGAGCAACCGGTACACGGAGGCGCGCACGCAACATCGTCGAGGTAGCGTCGGAATAGTGATTATTGTTGGCTGAGACGTTCGATAATGCTGGTACTCTATTCGACCACGGCGTTGATAACATATCGTCCCGAATGAAAGCACTGGCACTGGTACGGCTCAGTGGTGCATGAAACCCACGCTCGATCACGACAGTAAAAGGGGAGGTTACTTGTGGGTAACGAAGCCCTTGCCGGTGTAGCCCTCCGAGGAGATGCCTATACGCAGTACATGAGGAAGTAACGCAGGATGCAAAACCGATGAGCACTGACCAGAGATAGGGTTCATTTTCTGCTCCAGAGCACGCTGGTTCGAAGCCTCCTCCCACTCCTTGCTGATAGTCTTGGGCGGAGGGGGAGCTAGGGGGAACATGAGCATTCAAATAGAGGTACAGAGTACGGAGACCTACTAAGGGACTTCGCTGTCACGAACAGGACGCCAGCAGCAGCGATACCGGCCGCGGCGCTAAGCGCGACCTTGAGGGTAGTACCGGGAGGGTTGATAGGGCGACGGGGGCCATGGGGGCCGAAAGCGACGTAGTACGCTTAGGAGCACGAGAGAGCCGTCAGCAAAGCTCTGAGTGTGTTGCTGGCGGTCGTCCGACGAGGATATCTCTCCGCACAAATCGCTCAGCACGACTTACCCGCCTTCTTCTCGTCGAGCGAGAGTGTCTTCCAGTCCTTCTTCTGGATCTCCTCGAGCTGCTGGTGAACCGCGAGCTGCTCGTCCGCGGAGAGCTGCTCCCACTGAGCCTCAACGTTGGAAAGCGGAATGACACCTGATGACGAGGACGACGCGGGCGAGGTGGCAGACGCGTGTCCGCTGGCCGTCGCCGTAATGGAGCGGGCGTACGGGCGGAGAGCGACTCGAGGACGCGCCAGGCGCAGTGCTTGCATTTCGAGGATGAGGGGGGACACGACGGAGGCAGCGAAAGGAATGAGGAAAGGACGAACGCAGGCGAGGACGCGAAAACGGAGCAGAGTCGAGTGTCGTTTACCGCCCGCATAACTCCGGCGCGGAGCGGCACGGGAATGGCCGCACCCACTCACATCAGGCCTATTTTCCGTCCAGATCGCGACCGATGCACTCCAGTCCGCTCGAGCCCTCATTTAGTGCGACTTCTGCCCCGACTCCCGCCAAAATGTCGCCCATGGTGGCGGTCGCACGAGACCCTGCAATCAGAGAGCGCGCTCATATCATATCATTTGACTACTGGGACAAACAGACAACAAGAAAACGTCGCGCAAACATCACACAGCACGGACTGATGAGCGGCATGCATATGATACACAGAAACTAGGCAGCACCCTCAGCAGCTGCTGTCGCAGTCGTAGGACAGTCGCGAGAAATATGACTGCACAAGTTCGTGAGTGATGGACTTGGCAACGGAGCAGCGGACATACCCTTCGGAGCCGCACGTGTAGCAGGCCCGGCGCTGAGGCTGGGGGCAATCCTTGGACATGTGGCCCTGCAAATAGTTGTGTCGATGCGGGTTTATCGCGCGAATAGGAGGGTGACATACCATACCGCTGCAGTTATAGCAACGTGAAGCCTGTACGCAATCTCGGGACAAATGCCCAACACCACCGCAAGTGTAGCTATCACACTTTCATGAGTATTGAGCTAGCCTAGGATCAATCAATGACTTGCCAAGTTTTGTTGGAGCCTCCGGAGAATGCTCCGTAGCTCCCCTGTCCTCCGGCAGCTGCCTGTGGACATGCTCGCGCTATGTGGCCAACCTGTCCACAGCGGTAGCACTCCTGATTACCGTAGCCATTCCCTGAGCTAGTAGTCACATTGTCGGGACATTCACGGGACTGAAAGAGGATTAATCCACGGCAGCAGCAAGTACAGTATAAGCTTTCCTCACCAAGTGCCCCTCTTTTCCACACTTATAACACGCTTTGGGCTTTGTTTCACCCGTGCATTCGCGAGAAACGTGTCCCTCGCCACCACCTAACCAAGTATGAGAGAGTTAACGAGCCAAGGCAAATTGATCACGGACAGTTGTAGCTGCATGGCGAGGTCAATTAACGATGTTCATGCGCATGCAATTTGACGTACCACGTGGGCGTGCCCGCCTTCGGGCAGTTCGCAGCCTGGTGACCGACTGGAAGGAAGGAATTAAATGGCGCTGCTTCTCGAGTGAAGGGGGGTCTTACATCCTCCGCAGTTGAAACATCCTCGCGCGCCGGCCATCTTGACAACGGGGTTATGCTATGAGTTGGACGAGGGAAAAGCTGTTGGTTGTTGCGTGGAGCGATGTTTGGAGGCGAGGGGAGTGCAGCAACCAAGCCCTTTTGACGGACGACCTTTTTGATCGAGGGGGAGGAGAAAAGAAGTGTGAGTATGTAAGCGATCTTGCGGCGGCGGAGCCTAGACGCACGTGGGAAATCGCGCTCGAGCGCCTCGCCCGATACGCCGCGCGGCGAGTGCGCAGCACCAATGAGGAGCGTGACCGTCTGCCAGTGAGGATGCTCAGACATACGACCCCCAAGGGCCCTAGGGGTCTCCAGGCTTCTCGCAGGGCAGCTGACTTCATCCGAGAGCATACGCGAGCAATGAATAGTCATTACAGGACGGGATGGGACGCGCGGGAGGTCGTGCTGTCGCCGCGTTGTCTGGCATGTTCCCTGGTCGAGTCAGCGCGACAAAATCGGTATGTTGGGGAGGCAAGGAGCTTCTCAGGATCGGCCTCGAGGCAGCCCAGTCCCTGGGAAGCTTAGATTACCACGCGATCTGCGACGCAGCACGAAGGCAAGGACATCCTGCTGGTTCAGATCCAGCTGCAAGGGAGGGGTGATGGGGCAATACGTAAATCGTAATGCTGCCGCGGTTGGTGGCGGACCGCGGTCGACTGCGACATTGTAGAGTCGCAATGGGACCACGGAAGACCGCGTGCCTCAGACACTACAAAATCTATGAGTTCATCGTATTCAGCTCTGAACCCAAACCATCTGAGACACGAGAAACAATGCTACAAGCACACCGACACCCAGCTTGTGAGCATGCCTCTGAATCAAGGATGCGCTTAGGTGACCACTGTGGTCGATTACAGCCTATATGATGCAACAGCCGGTGGGAGAACTACGCGGGGATATACGCTTTTGGAGGGACGTCGCGCCGCGGTTTTGAGTACAGCATATTTGTCAATTGGCCACGCAGGTGCATGGTCATGACGGCAACGGCACTCGAACTGGGGTGTGCAGCGTTAGGATCAGATGGATATTCTGGGGTTGCCGCTTGGTCCCGGATACATGCGCTACGACGTTTTGGGAACGGATCCCGTCACTATACGACTCCCTGCTTCGGCTCCTTCTCCTCAGGGGGAACGAGGTAGGTCTGGAGGAAATGGATATATGAATGAATGCTTCGAAACTAGAGAGTATGCAGTGACTCACCTGCGCACCGCCAACACCGTTCTCCCAGCGCTGGTACCTCAGGATGGTGAGGCCCCGCTTCTCCGCGGCGACCCGCTCGCTCTCCTTGAGAGACTGACGAACGGCACGGGCCGCGATCTGGGTGTACTTGTTGTACCTACACGCGATGACTGAGTGCAAGTCAGCGCAGGTAGGATGAGCACACCTACGTGAAAACGTTACGCCAGGTAGCGCTGCTCATGGTGGTAGACGGACTGGGACTGGAGAACTTCTGGCGACGCTGCGTTGTCCGCGAGGACCGAGTGCCGGAGAGCTCCGGGGCATCACGTGCAGCGTGTAACCGCACCACCGCGTCGCCGTCACTGCGGGCCCTGTGCACCGACGCACGGCTCCCACTGTCCCTGCAACGACCCAGCGACGATCTCTTCTCCGCCGTACTTGGCTTGTGCTACCGCCAGTGCTTGTGCTACTGTATCCGTATCCTAAATATCTCCCACTGCCTGCTGCATTTGGCGACCTGACTCCGCGCTCTTCTCGACCAACTGCACTATGGCCGGAGTCGCATGGCATTACGTTCTGAAGTTTATCATAACCGGTGTGTATGCCTCCACTGCTTCTTTCCTGATACTGAACCGTTTCTCCGTAGGCGATGCTGCCGTTGGTAAATCCTCGCTGCTGGTGCGCCTCACGGACCAACGCTTCCTCGCGAATCCGGATCCAACAGTGGGTGTCCCCCCCAATGCTTTGACCGGACCTTGGCACTTACGGAATCACTCCCCTCTCTTTCTCTCTGCGTGTGCACGTCCGCACCACACAAATGCTAGTTAGGGGTCGAGTTCGGCTCGAAGCTCATCACAATCCCGGAGGAGAACAAAGTGGTGAAACTCCAATGTGAGTCTCGACTCCGCTCCGCGCACATCCTCCCGCGCACTCCGCACGCTTCTGTAGAACATGCAGGATGCTGACAGATCCACGCAGGCTGGGACACTGCAGGGACGGAGTCCTTCAGGTCCATCACACGGTCGTATTACCGCGGCGCGGCTGGCTGCCTGCTTGTGTACGACGTGACACAGCGTCAGAGTGAGCCCCTTCTCGCCCTGCGGCCCACGCCTCGCAGCCCGCTGACCGTGTCCCCGTATCAGCTTTCGTGAATGCACGCTCGTGGTTGGCAGATGTCCGAGAACACGCCGACCCGCACCTCACGTGTATCCTGGTCGGAAACAAGATTGACCTCTGCGCAGAGGACGCGAACGGGCCCGGCAGGCGGCCGCGCGAGGTGAGCACAGAGGAGGCGGAGCTGTGGGCGAAGGAGGAGGGGCTGCTGTTCGTCGAGGCGAGCGCGAAGAGCGGCGTGAATGTGGACGCCGCGTTTGAGCAGGCCACGCGAGACATCCTGGACAAGATCCGTAGAGGGGTCTTCGATGATGATAGGGTGAGTGCACTATCGAACATGTGTTGTGCATGCCACACGGTCTGATCTTACTGCTGTTCATGTAGTCCCCTGGCGTCAAGCTCTCCAAACCTTCCGCTACCAATGTGGCAATAGACAGCGGCACAGAGGGGGGTAGCCGGTGCTGTAGTTGATACACACTTGCTATGGACATTCGAGTATCTGGGACAGTTGGCATGTACAACATTGTATGCTTAATGTGTATTCTTCAATCCTTCGAGATGGTCATTGGTGATGGACGAGGTAGAGGGATAATCTGCTATGAGTGACCTGCAAGTACACATGGTACAGTATAATAAACACCAACACGAGCGGTATTAACAATGCGTATAGTACAACATGCATGGTTCAGTGCAAAGTGCGAGAGAGATGCGTGCAATATTTTGGGATGTGGTGACTATCAGTGCATGCACAAGACGACGACCTAACAGCATAACCAAAGACAATAAATCTATAAGCTAATCCTCGGCCACGATATCCAGAGTCCAATAAGAACAAAGCCGCTATCGAGGCTTCTCTAGTGACCGCGCGTACTCGCCCAGCTGCATGACAAAGCCGGGGTTGGGGTCTGCAAGGGCGTATTTGGATTTGAGGAAGCGCATCGCCTGGTCTGGCGTCCAGCCATACTTGGCTATCAGGTATGCGCACACAACGCTGGAGCTGCGGCTGATGCCCTGCGCGCAGTGGACAAGGACACGCGCTTTGGGATCGCGGAGCGCGTCCGAGAGGAAATGAGTCGACGTGGGGAGGTATTCGGCGAGCTCCGCGAAGGGACTATCTTGAAGGGGGAGCTGGAGCTGCGCGAGAGACATGTTTGGGGGGAGGAGGACGCGCCCGCACATCGCGCTGAGGACGTGTGTGATGCCGAGCTGGATGAGGATCTTCGGGTTCTCGGCCGCGCCAAGGTCCGCAATGAAGAGGTTGGGCACGATCTCGGTGGGGGGCGGCGCGGGAGATGTGACGGACGAAGGGACGCCTGAGTGCGGCGCGCGCCAGGAGGGCGAAGCCGGGGACGGGGCGGCTAGAGTGTTGAAGGACGGCGGCATGGAGAGCGAAATCTTGGGTGCCATGGCAGACGGAGATCAGACGGACGTCGCTGGACATGAAGGCAAGACGGAGAAGACGGACCATATGTGATAACTTATAGATCAACTGGACTTAAATGGATTGCCCTTGGCCACCCGGGCGAATGTCCCAGTAAAGAAATCGATGGTGGCTGAAGGGCTATGACTGACGCGGAGATGTGGGTGAACGGGGTGCCGCTGAGCTAGCGCGAGACCATGGGTGCTTTTGAATGATTGGGAGCGGGAAAAGGGCTAAGGGGATGGAGGCCATGTTGTGGGCTGCGGGGGGGCTCATATATGTCGCTTTGACAGGGGGCGGTGAGTGGGATGGTTCTGGCTGGAGCCGACGACGCGAGGGCTGCAATTGCGGGCTTGTGCCTTCGAATTGATCGACGGACCTCGACATGCCCGCCACAGCGACAGACGCCCGGGGACTGCCTCGCCCTGCCTGCCCCGCAGCCAATCATCGCATCTCTCCCCCAGCCACCGACGCCAGCTCCCCTCCTGCATCGCCCCCCGCATCAATTCACCCGCACGTCCCGACGCTGCCAACCGAGACGCTGCCGTACTACGGACCAGGGTACATGCCTGCAGTGCGCATCAGTCGCTGCCTCTCTCACACGACCGCAATTTCGTCCCCACCGCACGCTACAGCAGCAACAATAGATATATCGACAACCACTCGACGAATACATGGCTCAGACGTAGGCTACGATGACCCAGCTTATACAGTACACTCAACAGACGCGCGTGGAATCGTTCGCAGAACTTCGTGCAGCAGGGTGGTGGTATGTACGAATGCAACAGCGCGTGTAGCGGGACTAGGCGAGACAGTACGAGAAATATTCTGATATTCAGGATCAGGCGACGTCTGTTCCTGTTGATGACCGTTGGATGATGAAAGAGGACGTGACGTAGAGTGCATCTAGATGAGGTCGCTAGACATGAAACGTTAGCGATGCGTCCCGACGACGATCCCAACAATCAGGTACTCACGCGACGTTCAGGGGCATTTCGTCAATTTGTGTGTTGTAGAACTCTGTAGAATCGAATTAGTGGCGTCCACAATACCGAGGCTGTCAGAAAACACTTACGTTCAATGTCTCGGAGCATCCGCACGTCCTCCGTCGTCACAAAGTTGATAGCGACACCCTTCCGTCCAAAACGACCACCACGACCGATACGGTGGATGTAGTTCTCCCTGTTGGTGGGAAGGTCGTAGTTAATGACGAGCGACACTTGCTGCACGTCAATGCCGCGAGCAAGAAGATCCGTCGTAATCAACACGCGGGAGGAACCTGAACGGAACTCCTTCATCAGCACCTCGCGCTGCTTCTGCTCCATGTCACCGTGCTGTCAAATTCGTCGCGTCAGTACCTCACTTCATGTACGGGTCTGATCGCCGCAAGCGCTCACCATGGCTGACACGGTGAATTCACGAGAGTGCATCTTCTCCGTCAACCAGTCGACCTTCCGCCGCGTGTTGCAGAAAATGACAGCCTGCGTGATCGTAACCGTCTCGTACAGATCGCAGAGAGTGTCCAGCTTCCACTCCTCCTTCTCCACCGCAATGTAGAACTGCTTGATACCTTCGAGCGTCAGCTCGTCACGCTTGACGAGGATACGGACGGGATCGCGCATGAACTTCTTCGTCACCTCGAGCACGTCCGCGGGCATGGTAGCGGACAAGAGGACAACCTGAGTATCTTGGGGCAGGAGTTGGAAAACCTCGTAAATCTGATCCTTGAAACCGCGAGACAACATCTCATCGGCCTCATCCAAACAGAAAATCTTGATGTTGTCCGTCCGCAGAGCGCGGCGGTTGATCATGTCATAGACACGGCCAGGAGTACCGACGACGACCTGCGCACCCTCCTGGAGCTTGGCCATGTCCTCACGGACGTTGGTACCACCGACGCAGGCATGGCACTCAACATTCATGTAATCGCCGAGGGCGACCACGACCTTTTGGATCTGCTGAGCAAGCTCACGCGTCGGAGCAAGAATGAGCGCCTGCGTGCCCTTGATTTCGGGGTCGATCTTTTGGAGGATGGAAATTGAGAAGGTAGCAGTCTTGCCAGTGCCGGACTGGGCCTGAGCGATGACATCGTGACCCTTAATGACGGGCACGATGGCACGCTGCTGGATAGCGGAAGGACGCTCGAAACTGCACCGATTCAGTAAGAGGCTGTATGCGCGCCCGAGGATGCTCACCCATAGGCGTAGATGCCACGGAGAAGCTCTGGCTTCAGGTCCATGTTATCAAAGCTGCACAGCCGTTCAGTCAGCGCGACACGCCAAGGCCCACTAGACATTCACTTACTTGTCGACGACCTGGTCCCAGTTGGACTCAATCTCGCCCTCCTGGATGTCCTGGAGCTGGTCGGTGCTGTACAGCATCCCGATCAGTGTGTGTACGCTCAGTGTTCAGAAGGCTGCACTCACGACGCCATGATTGCTTATAGTTCTTCGGTTTTGAGATCGACTCTGTTGGTCGATCGGGACGTGTGCGTTGGTGGTGGTAGCTGGCGAGGAGAGCTGGTCTCGTACTCGGAGGGCCGCAAGGGACTTCGTCGAAGGCAAATTTCTATCGCTGTGCGATGTCAGTCAGCGAATCGGAGCCTGCCGGATTATTCGCCCTCCGCTGTCCGTATTCAGTAACTTGTGGCTTACGCTAGCGGAGCCTCGACGCTCTCATACTTACGCCTGTGACCAATCCGTGACGACCTGGACCTCGCCGCTCTCTGTCCGTCTGCGCCGTCTGTACTCGCGCAAACCACTCTCTGGTCGCCCAATTGTCAGCTGAGACAGCCTTGAAGATGGCCACACAAGTGGAGACCGCTACCACTACCAATGGAGTGAAGGCGAATGGCAAAATCAAGTCAAAGAACCAGCTGAGGAGGTTGAAGGCGAAGCAGAAGAAAGCGGAAAAGCAGGTGCGACCGTACGTCCGATTGCTACAAGGCTATATACTGAGATATATGTTACAGACTAATGGCGACCACAAAGCAGAAACGGATTCGGACGTGAAGATGGAGGATTCGGATGTACCAATGGATGTTGAGTACGTACCTGAGCAGTTGGATGTGAAAGGCCCTGCCCTCGAAGAGTTCTCCGACGTATTTGCTCGCTTCCAGCTGCCTCCCGAGGCTTCATCAGTGCGTTATGCATTGCACTTCTCGCCGCGTACGCTCACGCAACTCCATCTACATAGGGTCGCGACCAAGAGCCCTCGAAAGGGGAAGTCATATACTCGGATGATGACATGGCGTCTGAGGGCGACTCTGAGTCAGAAGAGAAGAAACCCCTCTCCAAGAAGAAGGCACGCAAAATGAACCGACTGACCGTTGCAGAGCTCAAGCAACTCGTGAAGAAACCCGAAGTCGTTGAGTGGACAGACGTGACTGCGGCAGATCCTCGCCTCCTCCTTCACTTGAAGAGCTATCGCAACACCGTCCCAATCCCGAGCCACTGGAGTGCTAAGCGCGACTATCTACAGGGCAAGCGTGGAATTGAGAAGCCGCCCTTCCAGTTGCCTTCATACATCGCGGACACGGGTATTGCCACAATGCGTGACGCGGTAAAAGAGAAGGAGGCCAACATGTCCCTGAAGGCGAAAACGCGTGAGCGCGTACAGCCGAAGATGGGCAAGGTCGATATCGACTATCAAAAGTTGCACGACGCGTTCTTCAAGTTCATGACGAAGCCAAATGTCACCGGCTTTGGCGAGATGTGAGCAGTCAGGTTGGTTCAACTTTGTGTGCAGCTGACGTCTTCTGATGCGCTTAGGTACTATGAAGGCAAAGAATTCGAGACGCAGCTCAAGCACAAGCGACCCGGCGACTTATCTCCCGAACTTGTGGAAGCATTATCAATACCACCGCTTGCCCCGCCACCATGGCTGATCAGTATGCAACGGTTTGGGCCACCTCCTAGCTACCCGACACTCCGGATACCCGGCTTGAACGCACCTATCCCCGAAGGGTGAGTGGTGGGATATATCACAGGACATTTTGACTGACACTCCTCATAGTGCCCAATGGGGCTTCCATCCAGGCGGATGGGGCAAACCACCGCTCGACGAATACAACCGTCCACTGTACGGAGATGTCTTCGGTGTCATGCCAAAGAACACCGATGCAGACGTGAGTCACTGGTCACGGTCCTGGCGCATGAAGCTAAATGTCACTTTTGGGCAGATGGGCGAACCAGTTGATCGTAACCTCTGGGGCGAACTTGAACCCGAAGAAGGTATGTTCTCTCTCACTCTGAATAGCCTTGTGCCTACATGCTGATAATTCACACAGAAGAAGAAGAGTCCGAGAGCGAGGAAGAGAGTGAAGAAGAGGAACAGCCCGAACCCATCCCGCAGGACGGCATGCAGACTCCATCTGGCATGGAGACACCGTCCGGTATGACGAGTGTCGTTTCGACCGTTGCAGGTGGTCTCGAAACGCCCGACTTCCTCGAGCTCCGGAAGTCCGCAGGCCGCGCGCCGTCAGAAGCCGCCGACACGGGCCCGCGGTCGCTTTATCAAGTCGTTCCAGAGAAGCAAACGTCTGTGCGCGGCCTCATGGGCAGCGAGCGTGGGTACGACGTCAGTGCGGTCACGCAAGGGGGTGCTATTCCTGTGCTAGGCGACGAACGAGGCTCGAAGGCGAGTCCAGTGTTTGTTTCATATTGCCGCCTTGATCACTGACGATGTATCGTACCCACAGCGGCGCAATGGTGTGGACGTCTCGATCGATGCTGCGGAGCTGGAGGGTATGTCCGAAGAGGAGCTACGCAGGAAGTACGAGCAGCATTCGCGTGGGTCTGCAGGCGTGCCCGGGGCGCATGGACGGGAGGATTTCTCGGACATGATTGGGAAAGAGATGGCCAAGCGCAAACAGAAGGCAGACAGGGAAAGCGAGCGCAGACGGGAGAAGGAATTCAAGTTCTAGTCGGCATCTCCCTGAGAGTATTCCATTTCTCCGTTCACTGCGTTTATCGATCGTGCTGTAATGCTGTTGTCTTCTTGTGTGAGTTTGATCTCGAGCCTTCTGAAATGCATTGCCTCATGTACTTGCGGTTCGCTCGATCTCAGGTGCGTACCTGTGCTCCAGCCGTCTATCGCTTTGCATCTCAACCGAAAGCGGTTTGCTTGGGAGCGGCGAAGGGCAAACGCTGTTCATACAACATACTTCCACGCGTAATTCTTGTCTGCGTCTCACTGTGTTCTGTGTGCGCCCGTAACATGCGCTTACCATGCGGCCAACCTCTGTTCCCCATTGTTAGGTGTCATACACTATGGATCTGAATGACTCTGTGTCCGGTCGCGCGCAAAGTGGAAAACTGTGGTGCACATCAATCGCAGCCAATTATCCACTGAGTCCTTTACCCGAGGAGACGCCCACCACCTCGCTGTGACTGCCCTGGCCCCTGCATGCGTCTTCTACGTGAACGGTCTCCACCGATCACTGTTCACCCGGAGATTCCAATGTTCCAGCGGCCCCGAGTCTCTGCCACATTGAGTTAGACTATGAAGGCCATGTCAAACTGATTCTGCCTGTTCCATGCCAGGTGGATTTGCTGGACATGATTATCTTGCCTTCGTCTACGCTATGCATGTACCCGAAGCCAAAACCGAAGCCGAAGCCGCCAGCAACTTTCACAACCACATTATCGCGCTCGTACAGTTCATTCAGGGTGTTGTAGTGGTCTTCTCTACGACAGCGACAAGAGAAACGCATGGTAACTGGTGGGTTGGGGTACAAGCCTTCTGTTTTCCATTCCTACGCAGACGACTCGGCACTAGCTCAGAAGATTATCGATGGTCAACCACCTTCTCTGGTTTAAACATGTCTGATACCAACTCGTTCGTTGATGCGTGTCTGTTTGACCAGCGTAGACCCATCTTCCGTGAGTATTACTTCCTTCACGACACTTAACCAATTATGCTTGGTTATTGTCCGCATGAGCCACTGGCAGGTGGCTGGCGGCGGAAAGTGGGCTTGACCCACATCATTGAGTCATCGAGTCGGACTTTTGCCCTTGATGTACTCATCACCATGCACCATGCTACACGATGGAGGTACTGCCTTGTCGGAGTCATAACAGGACAGGCTCACGCATATCACATTCATTCTTTCATACCCGATATATACAACGGCGGCCGTACATACCACATTTTTTGCATGTTAATGAGGCCCTTCCATGATGAACACTGTGGCGCGAGGTTCTTTGGTGCAACAGAAGGACGCCTCAATGACTCCTCCCCTTTAGTTGTCATGATATGTTGATTTTCTATATGCGATACCTTGTGTATGCACACACACATGGAATGCTATATATGAACATGTTTGAATCGCAGACTTTTTACCGTCAGTCAACGTTTCGGACATGCTCCTACAGCCGGCGCCGCGATGATTTGGCCTGTTACAGGATACTCAAACTGTCGTCCTACTACACTCGATCAAGGCATAAGGCGGTTCATACACAGTCATCTAGACAGCGGCCCCATCACGCGTGTACTTGTTGCCTATTGCATGTCCATCATAGTCAGTAACTCGCCGGAGAGGTGTGACCCGATTATGGTGAGTCGACCCTACCGGCGTCATCGAAGTCACGCTTGAGGCTGGCAATGTCGTCCGAGTCCGACGTTTCGGGCTCTATGACAAGGTAATCAGTGCTTTGTGACTGCGCAGGGTTTTGTGTATCCTCACTTTCGGGATCATAACCATAAGTGAATGTGTCTCCACTGGAAAAATCGTGTCTGGGCATGAACACAGGCTTGGACAGCTCAGGCTCTGCGAAAGGTGAGAACTTGAACACAAGAATTTCGTGAGAAGGCATACCATTCACTGGAAGCCTGAGTGGGGCTGCCGCAGCCAAGAGGCAGGTCATCAGAGGCGAGACCATGGTCACAAGAATGGCGAACTCCTTGAACTGCATGCTGAGCGACTCGGATACAAAGCTATCCAAGAGAAGAAGAGTCCGGGTAGACTGAGGGCAATGTACCTCTCTACTCCAAATCTCTTATACGTCTTGCCGGCTCTGACTCGCTCATACATACTAGGCAATCACTTGACTCGCCTACCAGTAGTTTTAGGAGGATCTCTGGGGGCCTTTGCCACAGGGTCTTGCTTTCAGTTCAAGGGTGCTACCCCTACTGAATACCACTGAGCACCTATCCGAAGTCGGCTCGTTGACTGCAATTCACTCTGAGGCCATCTTTGAGTTTCAGTGTCGAGAAGGAGTGGGTCAGACACATAGGGCCCACGTTATGTCACCGGCTCTAGATATCGCCGAGGGGTGTCCAAGTTGCAAGCTCGGGCGCGGATGTACGGATAGGAAAGATGGGATCGTATACGAATGGAACTGACAAGGTCAGCAGACGGGGCCTGTCGGCCCCGGCGAGAAGCCACAAGCAGATATGTACAACTCATATTCAACGACATTGGTCTTCTGAGGCTAGATGGTGTGACTGAGACCGCCGTGGTGACAGTAGCTTAAACGAAGTCTATTGCCATGGCTTGGAAGTTATGTACGCGCGGACTATGCACAGGCAGAGAAGGGGGAGGGGGCAGTAGCCCATCGACATATGGGCAAATACGCAGGGGCTCAGTGCGGGCCATGACTATGAGAAGACACAATCACCAGGGGGGTGTCAATGCTGCCGACATCACAAGGGAGGTTGTAGGGTTGTAGACAGACGGTTTGTACGACATGTGCCCAGACATGTGTTCCTTCAGTGGTCCAGACCCACACACAACTAGGAACGACATGGGTACTGCCAGTGGTAAGGCTGAGTATAGACCTTGAGACGATCCACTTACGGATTGTAGTTTCGTTTGGGTCGGAGACGAGTGCCTCAGGCAAGTGGCAGGTTTTAAGTCATCCTCCACAACCGTGCTCCCCCAGCCATGTCAACATCCGCTAGTGCCTACTACGCTCGTATCGCCTCTGATGAGGCGGACACAGAGAAGTTGCTCTCTCTGGCAGCATTGCCTGCCGAGTACCCCAAAGACAATCAGGTCGGAACCGAGACCAACAGGTTCTATCGCTGGCTACCATGGATCATGCATGTTGTACTACTCTTGATAGCGCTCATAATCTTCCTGGATGCACACTTGGTGAAAGACAATCAGTGTACGGAAAGGCTCAGTGCTTACTGTGAGTTCTGATAATTGTACGACGCCATTCGAGGTCGATATGCCACTTACACGCAATGGATGAATTAGCTGTGGCACTCGGGGCGATCAAGTACAGGAATATCGTCTTTGACGGTGTCTTGGATGCACCAAGCGAGTACCGTGGCCCGCCAAGCATGGCAATCGACTATGCATGGGACAGAATCTCATTGAATAGCTCTAGAAAGAGTGAGTGATCTAGTTTCATGAGACAATCGGTAACATACCGACGTGCTATTGATGCAGTCACGCCTCTCCGTATACGCGAAGTCGATCTCAGCAAGCTGGGTCGGAGCGTCCCACATCCAAGTATTGCGCGCTTCCGAGATGAAGACGGAGGCGGTATTCTCGCCGATTTAGAGGTCGGACACCAGCTCCATTGCTTGGTACGTCGCCCGTCAATCACGCCATAGACGTGCGGTGATGAGAGCAACCACAGGATCTCCTCCGGAAGCAGAGCTACATTGAGCATTATGGCCCGATGGACGAGAACTACGTCCTTCGACCGGAGTTTTATCGCGTTCACCTTGGTCGGGTGCTTGGACTTCCGAAGCTACATATTGTTACTGACCAAGTTCCCAGATCACTGCATCGAGATGCTACGCCAGGTTCTCATGTGCAATGCCGACGCTGGTCTCATCACCTTTGACTGGGTTGAGGGTTTCAGGGCACCCTTCCCCAACTTCAACACCTTGCACAAATGCCGGGACTTCGAGGAGCTGTATGCATGGCATCACGAGCATGCAATCGACTTACCGATGGATCACCTGATCAGAACCAGCGATGTCGTTGATCTGACTGCTGCCGAAGTAGGAGCTGGACTTGTGAGGCATCACGGATGAGCGTTCACGACTCGGTAGAGCGGGACCTATATTGGGTTGTTACTTAGTGGTACATGGCTTGCTGGCCTGAATCAAGTCGGCGTTCGGCCCAATATTATTCAATCTTGCTGTGCCAGTCTTCAACGACGTACCCACCAGGAGCGCATTTCCCCGACGGCGGCTTCTCACTGCTAATCTTCCTACACTTAAAGCTTCCTACGCAAGTCGAATATCACACCTGGGTCTCGTCGGCCCCATTGCTACATTTTCGAGAACTCTACAGAACACAGTGTACACTACGAGCCAGTGGGTACCTCTAACCTGCAACCTCACTGTGATGAACTTATGAATCGTACACATTTCTCACCTTGTACATTTTCGTATCCGCCGGGGTCGCAAGCTCACCACTCCCGTAAATCGGGTCAACCTTGTACATCTTCGTGTCCACCGGAATCCCGAACGCCTTCTTTGTGAAATCCGCGGGAGCACCGGATCCACGTCCGCCCTTCTCCGCCACCTCCTTCTCCTCTTTTGCCATCTTACCCGGTGCGCTCGCCGCAGGCGCTGCCTTGCTTGCGATGCTGGCAGCGCGGCCGTCCGGGATGTGTATGAACTCCCTTCGGCCCGTCTCCTTCGACACGCCGTCATAGATGTAGTAGCCCTTGCGTTCGAATTGAATAATGTCACCCTTGTTCAGCGCGAGCACGTTCGCATCTGCGAGGGCGTCGTCACGGAACTCGCTCTGTGGCGTGACAAAGTCCTTCACGTCATCATCCTCTTCGAGTTTCTTCTTCGTGATCAGGTAGTCGTAGTCAAGCAGGGTGGTTTCGACGAGGGGATAGTTTGCGTGTGCGGCGGGGTCAGTGAGCCATGTGATCTTCTTCTTGGTCTTGCGGAAGTCACCCGCAAGATGGAGATCCATGGTAATGTGCGTGATTACACCGTCTGGGCTCGTCTCCTTGGAGCGCACGATGGCATTGCCCCAGTCCATGAGTGTGATCTCCTCGCTGTCATCAAAGGAAACTGCATCTTCTTGCTCCACGAGGATATTGCCGGAAAACACGGTCTTCTTCTCACCAACGTCTGGGTTCTTTTTGTGCTTCGGCAGCGTCTTAACCTCAGGTTCGGACGGTCCGCCATTAATCGTGACCTTCACCCTAGATGAGAAGAATATGTAAAGCCGTGCACATGCTCCAGCGTCGTCTCAGTACGTACATCCCGTTCTTGTTAATCGCCCAGAATCGCGGGGCAATGGGGTCTATAATCTTCTTATTCAACGTCCAGAGGGAGTCCCACTCAAGGGAGACGATGGCTTGCGAGGGACCTTGGGCAAGCATGAACTGGCGTAGGGCCTCGACAGTCAATCCACGGCGACGGATACCTGATAGTAGTCGAGTCAGGCGGAGTACAGAAGAACTCAGTGGATCGTACCTCTAACAGTGGGAAACCGAGGATCGTCCCAACCATGGACAATATGCTGGTCGACAAACCAATGAAGCTTGCGTTTCGAGAGCAAAGTGTAGATGAAGTTCAGGCGACTGTCCTAGCTGTGAGCCGAAATGTTGCTGAGAGCACTCGAGAATGTCCGCGCACCTGAAGTCCCAAATGCGCACAGGGCGAAGCCCGAGAGCCTCAATCATCCAGTAGTATTGTGGGTTCCTATCGCGATACTCGTTTGTTCTGAGAGCATGTGTGACGCCCTCGAGCGAGTCTACAATGGGGCACGCGAAGTCATATGTTGGGTAGATCTTCCACCGATCACTGAAGTCGATTGATCAGCTTTCGGTGGTCAAGCGTCTAGACCCGTAGCGTACCCAGTACGGTGGTGAGGTAGAACATTGCAGCGGTAGATAACAGGGTCTCGGAGCGCCTTATTCGGGTTGTCCACGCTCATCTTCGCGCGGATACACCAACGAAGACCTTCAGGTGAGCCAGTCTTCATCTCGGCAAAGTGGGCTAGGTTGTCTTCGACGCTGTCGTCCCGATGACGAGATGCAATGCCGTCAAAGCGTTGCTGGCGCATCTGATGACATACATGCAAATGAGCAAAGTGGATCCACACGAAGATCATGAAATGAACATGCCTCAGCCTGTTCAGTATCGTCCGCATATGCCTTGCCGTCCTTTATCATCTTCACCGCGAGCTCATACAGCTGGTCAAAGTAATCCGATGTATGCGAGACCGCATCACCGCGGATATCGAGTAGCGCAAGATCCTCCAAGATCGTGTCCTCGAACTCCGTACGCTCCTTAGTCGGGTTCGTGTCGTCGAATCGGATGAGCAGCTTGCCCTGATACATCTGTGCGAAATACTGGTTGAGCATCGCCGCCTTCGCGTGGCCGATGTGCAAATAGCCGCTTGGTTCCGGCGGGAACCGCGTCACAACCTTGCCCATCTCTGCACCCTCGAGACCCAGCGCGAATGAGGCCGCAGTCTTGTTTGAGCGTGCTTTGCTCGACTTAGCCTCAGCGAGGCTCGCTATGACAAGCTGAGTCGATTCGAGCGATTCGAGATGGGTGAACCAGCGGAGGAGATGAATGTGCTTGTTATTCTTGAGAAGGCCAACAATCTTCACGCTTCCTGATGCACCATCGGTACACTGCATGAAGTAGAGAACTCGCACGCTCACCTTTGAGAGCCCCCCAAACGATCCAGTCTGCGGCAGAGATATCATGTCCGACAAGAAAAGCGCGGTAAGCTAGATGATCATCGAGGGAATCGAGTGCTGCAACGATCTCATTGAACGCGGTCACAGTGGACAACGACTTGGCGAGAGCGAAGTACGCCTGTGTCTACTCATCTCGGTCAGTCAGTCGGAGATGTTCGAGCACACATTCCAGCACATACTTTCGCGCTGTCCTCAGATAGGCCTCCCTCCCTTGCAAGTGTCTGCACAATCTCGTCCTCCGATGAGAGGGTCGACCCATGCAGATTGAGCGAAAGACTGGCACTCTCTTCGAAGGCAAGTTCTGCCTTTCCGGTGAACGTCGCGATGGCTGCCGCGGCGTAAGGGAAGGGTGAGAGGGTAGCAGAGAGTTTGAGAACGCCAGTCATGGTGGCGAGCATGCCTACGGCGGGTGAGGGTGGAAAAGTAGATGGCACGAGTGACTCGCCACAGTCGCGCCACCTCGATCTAGATTATGTGCTCGGTCGCCGAGGGTCTGAGCCATCCCGGTTTGTTCACAACATCCACCACCAATAGGTCCAGTGAGATGAATACACCCACGTGTGTATCAGTTGCTATCTCGTTCGCGACAATCTAATGTTGTGGTGTAGATTGACAAGTCTTAATGACGATATCTACCGCCTCATTCTCGAGAAGCTCCCCAAGAAAGATTCGTTGACGTTCTCGATGACATGCCACTCGCTCCGTGAAGCACTCGTACCTGCACTTTTTGAACGACTTGTTGTATTTGTATATGGCCCATGGTTCTGGACGGAGCCGGAACGTTGTTTCGTTCCAGCGTCCCTCAGACCACATATTCAGTACGTCGAACAACCGTGCTCCAAATGGTCCATACCACTGATAGTGTATAGCTCGCTCATCCTGTATGACACGTGCCCGGACCAACTCCAGCAAGCCGCTGAGGACATGTACTTCACGACAGATAACAGACGCTGTGGCGTTTTCCCCAGTGTTGCTGTCGCTGCACGCTTACGAGAGTTGCCCCATCTACGCTCGTTGACGATACGTGAGAAGAACATAGCGACCCACGGAATCACCTGGGATACACTCCTCGCTGTCCTTTCAGTCCCGCACGTGCAAGAGATCAAGCTCATTGGAACGTACATCTGCCCATTCCTCTTATCGGAAAGCGACGTCCTTGTCAGTACACAGCCTCTACAACCAATTAAGACATTTCATTACCAGATACTTGACATGCCCGAAGGTGTGGGCTTTGAGATGGAGATAGCTGCGCTCGCCGCCATATTATCCGAGTTGCACGAAGGCCTTGAAATGCTGACACTCAGGATCGAGTCGGCTCCGCTGTCGACGCTAGCCCAGCTTAATTGGCCCCGTCTGCGCAAGTTGACTTTCTATGGTACCCCTCGGGCTGTATTGTCTCCGGCTATTGCGGCGCTCCTCTTGGTAATGCCATGCCTCCGAGACTTGTCTTTCAGACTTCACACCACTACAGCCCAGACAAACATGCCTCAAGTCTACGGCGACCTTCGCGTATTGCCGTCCATTGTTCGATTGGTCCTAACAACTCCCAATCCGCGGGACTGTGTGTTTGACCACCTCCCTATGACCCTCCGTGCGCTGTCGCTGCGTTATTCTCCTCATCTTCATGAACAACAATTCCTTCATGACATCGAGTTTGTTTACGACCGCCCACGCTATGACCTTCTGCTGTGCTCTACGGATGTCTTCTCGATACTTCGTCGATGTGCACATTTGGACCTCGATCACTTGGAGGTCGAGTACCGCGCCGACGGGCAAGACGACACGCTCTTGCAATACATAGTGGACACATTCCCGAATGTCACATCGCTGAAGATTCATCGATATCGACCTGCACTAGAAGAACAAGAAGGAATTACTGTTCCCGTTGTAAGTGTCAGTCCATTCCTCATGTTTGCGTCGGAAACTGAGTTGAACATGTACTCTTCAGCGCGACCTCGCAGAACGACTTGCACCCTTGTCCAAGCTTCAGCTCCTGAAATTATATCTCAATTTTGCGGAGATGCCGACACCCATTCTAACAAGTCTACCTAGATCAGGACCCTTTTACAAGTATGATGAATCACAAATTGAGCGGCATTGGGCTGTTGTCCAGGACGAGGCTGCTACGATCTTCGCACAGATTCTCAGTCACACTCTACGTGTTCTCCAGATACGTGGCGCTGATATCATGGGTCCAAAGTGGAGCAATTTTCAGTTGAATCACGGAACTGTCCTGTGTAGTGAACTGTAACTCGTAGTGCGTCTCAAATGGATGTGTGTGTTGTGCCCGAAGGCAAAGGCCTGCTACATTTCAGTAGGAGTGGCTGAAGTTTCCGCTCCGCTCGCTAGTGGCTTGAGACTAGTACGCGGAGGCCAGTACAAGAAAGACATACCCAATGCTGTTCGAAGGAATACAAGTACCAAATGGTACAAAGTCGCATGCAAGGAGTATACATATACATTCAAAGGACACTGAGAGCGTTGTGTCTGATTGTTGTGTGCCATCCCTACCTCTTTGTTAGTGTATGAACGATGTGTCGTAGCATGATGATACGTCCTTCCCATCCTTGAGGCGACCGTGTCGGGCCTCTACGCGTGCATAATATGGACAATACATTGGTCCTCGGACTCGAGGTGGAAGCTTGTATGCTTGTCTTTCAAGCAACCACTGTCACGGGTCTCCACGCAAACGTCTATAAGCGCTCGTCAGGCGCTTATGGGATGCTGGTAGATCAGCCGCTCTCTTATCAGCAACATGAGCGCTCATTAGAGATCCGGGAAGTTTGCGATGTGGTATCTCTGTGATCAATATTAATGCAACACGTCCATGGCATATGTAGACGACACACCGCAAGAGGTTCGCGCGGTATTTTTGAGACAACGCGAGCAGGACAAGAGTTTTTCTAAGAACGCATAGCAAGCATAAGGAAGAACACCAGAAACATAGAGAAAGCCTTCAGCGCGACACACTTGATGCTGGCGATGGACATAGTACGCCCGCCATTCACCAACCCGTGACCATCGCCCCGGGACGATCGGACATAGAAACCAACCACCCCAGAGGACGATACTACTTATCGTTAACGATTGACGCTGAACGTTGAACTCTGAGTTGTCCTGCGCCCACCACAGATCGATGACGAACAACCATGACCTGTAGGTACCTGTGCTGCATATGGGAAGTACGTTATGCTTCACCTTGACTACCGTCACTTTAGGTGCCGGTTCACAAGTCTTTATGAAGATATCTACCGTCTAATCCTGCGGGAGCTCCCCACGCGAGATTCCCTGGTGCTCTCAATGACATGTCGTTCCCTGCGCGAGGCACTCAGTCCCGCAATCTTTTCGCGAGCCTGCGTGTGTGTCTCGAACCCACGGTCCTTGTCGATCCCGGAGGGGTTCATGCCAGTGTCCCTCAGACCCCACATTCAGTGCGTCGCATGAGCGGTCGTATACCATCTCACGCTGATCACGGAATGCCTTAGCACACTCACTATTTCTGACATCTGCATAGACCAGCTACCTGTGGGCCGTGTATGCCTCTTCACGGCAGACCCCCGACGCTGTGGCGTCTTCCCCCACGAAGCTCTCGCGGCTCGATTGAAGGAACTACCTCATCTACACTCGCTGACAATACACAGACGAAAGTTGGATGTTCATGGACTCTCCTGGAATACGGTCCTGGCAATCCTCTCCATACCACATCTGCGGGAGCTCACGTTCATCGGCATGTACATCTGTCCCCTGTTGTACAAGGGAGAGGACACCAGTGTCGGAGGCCGCGTTCTTGCACCTCTCACGAAGTTTCACTACCAAATCATGCACTCACGACGGGCTGTGAACATGCCCTCGGAGACGGCGGCACTCGCTTCTCTGTTGGCGGGGCTTCATGAGAGCCTGAAAACATTAGTACTCAAAAGAGAGTCAGCACCATTGTCTATTCTAGCTGGTCTACGCTGGCCATGTCTGCGCAGACTGATATTCTGTGGAACGCCATGGATTGAACCTTGTCCAGAGCTCTCAACGCTCCTCGTCGGGATGCCATGTCTCCGCGAATTGACATTGAAATCCTCCACGATCACTTCGCCGACATTCACGCCCCAGAGCTACAGTCGCCTTCAGCTATCGCCTCCGCTGGAGCACTTGGTCTTATCGAATCCCGACCCTGAGGACCACATTTTTCAGACCTTGCCATCGACGCTCCGCTCATTGTCCTTGCGTTATTGGCCTCATCTCCATCTCCAGCAGTTTTGGCGTGACATAGGACTCGGAGCTGTCGATGATGGATCATGCTATGACTTCGCCCTGACCTCCTCCTCCGGGCTATCAATCCTTCGTCGATGTGCCGGACTGGAAATTGATCGTTTGGAGCTCGAGTACCGCGCAGACGAGGAGGAAGATAGACTGTTACAGTTTGTGGTGGACACGTTCCCACACCTCACATCGTTGAAGCTCCATCGCTATTGTTCTGTGCTTGAACAGCAGAAACAACGGGATGTTTCCACTGTGAGTGATGATCATCCTACGCAGTGTGACTGCCCATTGATTGCCAACATAGCAACATATCGCTGAACTACTTGCTCCCTTGTCCCGGCTCCGCCGGTTCAAGGTATACTTAGATTCCGTGAACATGACACGTCCCGTGCTCATGAATATAGGGCGCCGAGGGGGGGAATTTTACGGGTTCAGTATTCAGCGAGTTCAGCAAGATCGCGACCGGACTTCGAGTGCTGCTATGGTCTTCGCACAAGTTCTAAGTAGTACTCTGCGCGTGTTGGTCATACGTAGCATAGACTTGGAGGGCCCCATATGGCGTACCTTCAATGTAGACAGCAAGAGGCTATATTGACCACTAAGTGATTTTCAGCCAAGCTACAACAGTGTTTGGTCCAGCACACCTCACCGATTTCAGCTGTACGCGCTCTCGCCCTGAGCACGAAACATGGACGCGTTCTGCATGTAATAGGACGATATACCTGGGCAAACTTCAGCCATAGCCACATTAGCACAAACTTTCTCGACAATGTAGGGTGGCCCAAGGGAAATTACTTCCTCCACAGCCAGCTAGTTGCCACCCCAGCCTGAGCCCGAGAGTCTCATGCACTTTCGTACTCTGATATCACCAATGAAACCGTAATAGCGCTCGGGGGAAAGTGTGCTGTTGCAGCGTCATGTAGCAGCGAATTTGTCCGACCAACCTGCCCTGACTTATATGTCTTATACGGTAAATTCGACACAGTACATGCATACATTGTTCATTTTACTTCTTCTGGGTCAATTCGCTGTGCAAATAATCGACCCGGCTCATACCATTCAGCAGTGCCTTCAGACCCGATGCCGTAATGTCCGTATCCTTCGCAATACCCCATGCGTTGAGCTTGATCGCACCACCATCCGCCTCGTACGCCAGCTCGACGTACGACGCCGCCTTCACGTCAGATCCCTCGCCGATCGAGTGCTCCGCATACTCGCGAATCGACACCTTCCCGTCGATGTGTTTATTCAGCGCAGCAATTGCCGCCGTAAGCAAACCGTTGCCCCGGCCCACGACCTTCGTCAGCTTCCCGTTGATCACGAACTCGCCCGTGAGCTCCTTGTGCCCGCTCTCACCCAGGTTCTCCATCTTGAAGCTCTGTACGCTGAAGCGACCCGCCTTGTCCGGCACGTCGTACACGTATGTCTCCTTGAACAACTGGATGAGGTCCGAGTACGACATCTGTCCGCCCGTCTCGCGCGCAGCACGTTGCACGACCTCGAAGAACGATGCCTGCAGCCGACGGGGGAGTTCAAGGTGGAGCTCGTTGAGCACTATTGACGCGATGTCGGCCTGGCTCGTCTTCGCGCTGTAGCCGACGCTCAGCTTCAATTCAGGCAGCGCCCTGTCGCCAATCGCATTGTTCACCGCACTGAGGACCGCACGCAGACCAGAGCCTGCGATATCGGCATCCACACCCACGCCCCACCACGACTCAGTCGACTGGCGGATCTCCTTGATGTCGCGCGCGAGCGGGACGAGCTCGACGTAGGACGCTGCCTTTGTATCCTGACCCTGTCCCATAGCATGCTCGGAGTACTCCCTGAGCGAGAGGTCGATCTCCAAGTGTGTGCGAAGAGCATCCAGCAGGGCAGACAATGGACCATTGCCGTCTCCACGGATAACCCGCAGAACACCATCGACTGAGACAGTGCCATCGAATTGGCGTCGTTCATCCGCAGCTTCATCGCCG
Source organism: Fomitopsis palustris (assembly GCA_029783445.1). Taxonomy (NCBI): domain Eukaryota; kingdom Fungi; phylum Basidiomycota; class Agaricomycetes; order Polyporales; family Fomitopsidaceae; genus Fomitopsis; species Fomitopsis palustris. The sequence goes on from JARAOQ010000005.1 coordinate 948,614, forward strand.
TTGGGTAGATCTGGCGACGACTCCGCCGAGATCTTGAACGACTTGAGGACGAGTCTCCCTTCGTACGTAGACCCGCCGTAGTGATACGTCTTCCGGAACGCCGTGGTGATATCCTCGACGGTCATCTCGCGCGCCTCACGATCCGCAATCTCCTGAATGACGTTGTAGAAAGATATCTGCATCTTGCGGGGCATGTCAAGGCCGAGATGCTGCTGCACCAGATACGCGATGCCGCCCTTGCCACTCTGAGCGTTGACGCGGATGACCGCCTCGTAGTTGCAACCAAGGTCTGCGGGGTCGATGGGCAGGTAGGGCATATGCCAGTACTTGCGCTCGCCCTTGCGCTCCGCTTCGGCCCAACGTGCTCGCTGATGCTCGAAGCCCTTCTTGATCGCGTCCTGGTGTGAACCTGAGAACGCAGTGAAGACGAGCTCGCCTGCATAAGGATGACGTGGGTGCACAGGGAGATCGTTGCACTGGGTAACGACGTCAATGACAGCCTGAATATCGCTGAAGTCGAGTTTCGGACTGATCCCTTGTGTATACAGGTTCAGTGCCAGGTTAACAAGGTCGACGTTACCCGTGCGCTCGCCATTGCCGAACAGGCAACCCTCGACACGATCGGCACCAGCCAGCATAGCAAGTTCTGCCGCGGCGACACTCTGACCTACATCTGATATCAGTTTCTGGATAGCTACGTGCGCGAAAGACAGTCTGACCTCGGTCGTTGTGGGGATGCAGACTGATGTAGATTTTCTCTCGTTCAGAAATATTGCGGGAGAAATACTCAACCTTCACGTGCGTGTCAGCCTGAGATCATGGTGACTGGACTACATACGCACCAGGTCAGCATAATGATTAGGGGGCCCGATCTCGACAGTCGCCGGCAAGTTGAATATAATCCTGTCTTCGTATGCTGTCCCCGCTCTGCCCCATGCCTTCTTCACCGCCTCGCATATCTCCACTGCAAACTCCGGTTCCGTCTGGGTAAACGTCTCTGGGCTATACTCATATCTGAACTTCGTCCCGTACTTCTGCGTGCACTCGTCAGTGAGTTTGCGGACGATTTCAGTGTGCTTCACAGCAAGGGCGAGGGTCTCCGCCTGAGATGCTCGGAATACGACCTCCCGGAAGAGACATGACGTCGCGTTGTACATGTGTAGGATCACATGTTTTGCGCCTGCAACGGAGTCGATGGTGCGGCGAATGAGGTCCTCGCGAGCTGGTGTCAGGACCTGGACGTCCCGAGGTTAAGCCTCGGTACATATCGTTCGCACGGAACAAGGCTCACCTGGATCCAGACGTCGTCCGGGACCTTCCCACTATCGATGAGCCCTCTAACGAAGTTGAAGTCGGTATCGCTGGCAGCGGGGTACGCGATCTCAATCTCCTTAAACCCACACTTGATCAGAGTGTCGTAGAAGATGGTCTTCTGCGGGATTGTCATTGGATTTGCGAGGGCTTGATTTCCATCGCGTAGGTCAGTCGACAGCCAAATTGGCGGAGATCTTTGGACTTTTGAGGGCCATTGACGGTCCGGGAGGTTGAGGGGGGTGTACGGTTTGTACTTTTGGGACGGGTCAGCGCTGGAGGGCCGTTCAGTCTGCGGATCGAGAGAAGAGAGAAGGCACATACAGCATCGGCATGACAGGTCGTTTGGAAAGGTATTAGCTGAAGGAATAGGTATGACTAGGACGTAGGGGTTCACATAAAAGCAGCAGCAAGCGAACACGAGTCATCGCGAAGTCGAGAACACAAGAATGGCGATTGACTCGTAGGCGCCCACTTTTCCACCGGAATCTGAGATACAATACGATCGGGCTCCGGCTCGCTCCGACTTCCACACCCCGTATGTACACAGGTGTACACTCTCTATGGATTACAGACATCCGGAAAACAGGGGAGAAACACAGGCATGCTACAAGATGGTCTAGTCCTTCAGGTCCACAATGATCGGCTGACCACCATATGCAAGCGCAGCATTCACGCTGACTCTCCCGTATGGAAGCTCCGAGCACTCTTCCTGTAGGACAGCCCCGTGCGACTCGTGTATATGTCCGAAGACGTGCAGCCGACATTGTCGCAAATCGTCGTTTGTTAAACGCTTTGTGAGGTCTTTGCACCCGGCCGCGAGGCCCTTCCTAGTCTTGTTGAGGGTACCATATGGAGGCGTGTGCGTTAGCAGTATCTCTGTACCCTCCGGTATCTTGGCGTAGATGTCTTGCCCCCGGTTGTAGTCGTATTGGAATGCACCCCATGAATACCGCGGTGCGGCCTTGAGTCACGTTAGAAGTCCGCACTGGTGGCGGGAGGACCGTGGATGAACTTACCGGAGACCCATATACCTTCCATGTACGACCTGCTGGCGTTGTAACGCTCATCGACTCGTACTCCAGATAGTACATTCCTGTATCGCGTGGTGACAGATCCCGGACGAGATGTCGGGCAGCTTCTACGTCCTACGGAAGAACATGAGCCTGCGGACATGGTGGGGTACATAGTCACATACCTTTCTCGGGATGAACTCTCCTGCCTTGATGGCCCACTTGCCGCCTTCTTGCCAGTCTTCGTCTAAACATAGCTGAATGGCCCGTCACTCTTGTGCTCGGCACTCCGGGGTTATGGGACGCACATCATGGTTTCCTGCAATGAATCTGCGTCCCTGGGTCGTATGAGCACACTGCATATCCCCCATGAAGTTGTGCCTACATCTTCGCTGGATGCGGGAGAGTCTTCAACCAGTCCAAGGTGACCTTCAATCGCTTCAACGCTCCGCCCGCGCTGAGATCACCGGCATGCAGAAGGATGTCGCCAGGTGGTATCTTATATGTACGCGAATGTGTGTCTGATATGCAAACGAAGCGCGTCCACGAGGGTCCGGGATGAGCAGGAGGGTCTTCGGGATCATACTTGACGTGGACCGCTGTTGTCGCCGAGGAAAGCGTCCGCTGCGCCATTGACAGTGTCTGAAGCTTGCCTGCTTGGAGGAAGACAATATGTTGAGCTACACAGTATGCGTAGACCAGAGCAACGTGAGTGGAGTCTTGGGAGAAGCCAGAGGTCCGAATGCAAGAGGCTCTCTCGCGCTCACCCTCAGATGACATCACGCGGGTCACTGCTGCACTACAGCCAGCGCTCGTTCAGAGGGACTCCAACATGAGTTTGGCGGGCATCCTTCCTTGCCGTTGTCTACACGCACAGTAGATACAATCATTTTCCAGACATACAAGGTTACGGGGACATTCCCGCTGAGCTAGCTCACCCCGCTGGCGATCGATGTAGCTATGGTGGCGGGTCCTCCACTCGTCGTGTCCCATCTGACAACAACTTGCCCATGTCCTCAGGGGTCACGGCGTTAAGAGTGCCCCGCGTGCACTTCGTGGTTTGCTCGGGTGTATACATCTGGACTCCGAAGCTCCGCAGAATACCGTGCGTACTCTGGAGTCCGCAAGTTGTCGCAAACCGCTAGACGCACCATGCAGGCCTAGGCGAGCTGCGAGCTGATGTCATCGAGACACTATGACTTGCCGCTGCCATCGACCAAGAGGTCCGCGGAAGTGCGGTAGTCCGCAGCGGCTGTCGCGCATGTCTTCTGGGGCCGTGAAGCATATGTCTAAGCAATGACAACAATGCACGCTCAGCACCAACCGCTACTATTCTGATAGCACGCTCTTTTGATAGCACGCTCGAATTGCTAGTCGTTGTGCGCCCCCACCCAACGTGTGCTGGGAAGGAGGCGTAGCATGAGCAAAGGCCAGTGGGTTAGTAGCGGGACTGGCGCAGCTGCAGTAAGGGGCGATCATGACACGAGGACCCGAAAACGCGGCTTATAGGACTGTTGCACGTTCAGTAGTAGGTACAATCTGTATCGTGAAGAGGCACAAGATCAGTACGCAGTCATAGGTACGAGAGGAGAACACGCACACTGAGCTCTCAGGTGGGCTTGAATGCGATACACTCTGTGCATGTCTATGTGCCTATGAGGCGGCGAGCACGCAATTGTCTACCTGACTTCAAGTAAGGCTGGAATGCTTGACCGCAGGCCAACACGTCAGACGGAATAGCGCAGCAGAGGAAGAGGTGCGCGTCGTGGGCTCACACGAACATGCAAGGCATTTCATCGGCAGTGAGAGTGTTACCAAACTCCATTATCCTGTTGAACTCGGGCACATAGGTATGAAACGAGTGCAAAGCGAGCGTGCCAGAGAGTCGCCGTGGTGGATGGACGCCAGGAACGAAGCGGCAGCGTTGTCACCCGCCGGAAACGGCCGGTGGCCAGGCCGCACGCGGTGAATCAACACAAATCGGATGGGGCGACGAGTGGTTCCCCTGTCTTCCTCGAACCCTCCCTCCCTCAAGCCGTCAATAAGCCACTCTCATCCCTCGTTCAATCCTCCATTCTACCATGACTCATGACACTCTCCCTCTCGATGCGACACGGGTCGTCGAATGCCCCTCCCTAGGAATCGTTGCCCGCCCAATGGCCATCAGGCATCGTATACCGGTACGCGCACCTAGTCGCCAAACCACAGCAGTAGTGACGATCCCATGACACAGTAGTGAATACTCTGGGACGTACGTGTGGACCCCTGAAAACGCAGACGTGCTCTCTAATCCGTCGGCACCACTCGACCGCCATCGTCTCGTTGGTCGCTTTCCTGCTCTTCGTTGATTACGGTTGATACCCCCGTAAACTCTTGCCAAGGAAACTTGCTCCCTAACGTGTTTTCTCTACGCCCAACGGAGTAATAAGACTCGCTCCTCCGCGCTACTGCGCGTAGTTGCAGACGCAAACGAAATCTCCGTACGACCCACGTCGAGTCCTTCAGATCGTCATGAGCCATTGCACTATTCTCTGAGGGCACCTCTTGTCCTTCGGAGTCCTCGCGGCGTTCGGAATCAGGCGCAGGATCAGGCGCAGCATCGGGATGTCATGACTATCGTCCGACACGCGCAGCAGCGAGGCCTGTGGCCCTCTACGGCATAGGACATGGCGATTCCATCTTTTGCGAAGAGTCAACGCGCTCAACAAACGGGCTTTTGGCCGGACCGATGAAGGATGACGGATGTGCTGTTATACAGTCTGCCAGCTGGGAGGTAAGTACCGTACAGCAGATCGCGATCAGTAACACAACTCACTGTTCAGTGATTCGCCCATACATAGATTTCTCTGCTAGTGAGGCACTCAAGAACGTCGCAATGAAGATCCTGGTGCATTCGAGGAACAAGTAATCTAGGTTGCTTCGGCGCCGTTCAGAGTGGCGGACCGCGATCGCGAACGCTACCACGCGTCGACACAACGAAGCTGATGCGAAAGAAACGCCCCGAGAGTCGAGATCTTTCAATGCGTTACTTGGCACCGTCGACGAACATCTATCGATCCGTCGCTGTTGAACCTGGGAACCACCTTCCAGTTAGTTGCCGTTCCTTTCATGCTTGTCGCGTACTTGTGTTAACCGTGATGTTCACTTAAGTCATCCTTCTTGTTTCTGCGTAGGTACCGGTTCTACGGATTGGAGTAGACGTGAAGAGCGTACGAGTAGACGTGAAAAGCGTACACGCAAGTAGAGAGCGATGTGCTCAAGACGGACGCCCCAATTTAGCGCCTACATGCTTGTGGCTGAGGTCTTGCGGTCTGCCGGGCCGCGCTCACCGGGATACCTCGACGCCCGCCAGGGGGTCCTTGGACGCGCCCAGGAGGGCATTATGTTTTATGGTCGGCCTCTAAGTGTAACAAGAGTCCGCACGAGCTCCGCACATCACACGAGCTCGGTGTACCATAGCACTGGCCATGAGCGGTGGGACAACAAGTCACAGAGAAGGCCACGATATATTGTCCAACAATATGACCTCAACGATTTCGTTTGCATCCAATTCCCGGTACGCTGTACTCCTCTCCAACATGTCCCCCCCCCCCCCCCCCCCCCCCCCCTACGCCTCGGTGGCATGCCGTGATTCGCTGCGTAGGCCTGATGCACTTGTCTATCTTGGATACCCTCACCTCTACGAGAGTTGCACGTCAGTGCTCTGAGCTGTCATATCCCTGTAGTGGTAACAACATACCAAAGCAGCCTCATCAAGCCCATGTTGGAGCCAGCTTGGGGATCCTGAACGGAGGCCAGTCTGGCGACGGGCTGACGGCTGCACCCTCGCTACTCGGCCCCTCCGTCGGTGATGTGTCCAGTGGACCAACTGATGGCTTCCACGAAATTAGCAAAAGTGCCGGCGACGACGAGCAAACCTCCACTCACCGGTGCATTCGTCTTGCATTTTGCGGGGACAGGCTGTGCGGGCAAGACCGGTGGCCAGGTAGTATACTCTACCTTGCCCTAGAGTGTAACCATGTAAGTGAAGACGTTTCAGCAAGTTTTCATTGCCCCCTTACATTGCGCGCTTGATCAAATGCTGAAAAGTCTTCGCTTGCAGGATCAACACCATCCCATACAATGTCCCATTCCCCACCCAGTATAGTTGCATACTGCAGTCGCTCTTCGTCCTCGGGCTTCATTGGTATGGGCTGCATAACAGGGCCCATATACTGGACACTACGCGACACGCCGCCTCAGTAACCTCTGGAGGATCTGGATGGTTGGTACTTACACTACACATGACGGTGGTTGTACCACTCTTTCCGGCATCTTTCGAGGGCCCAATGGCTTGCGTCGCATGCCAGAGGAACGGGATGCCTCCCTCTTTCTCCCGAGCATGGTAGCATACTACGCCACATCGCTGATCAGATATCATCCTCGGTAAGTCAGCTATCCCTGCTTACCCTTTTGTTCAGGCTTGACATCGTGTCAAAGTGGGCTGTTGACGGCAATCGTGTGCGGAAGACTTTCAAGGCGTCGCGCAATGAGTGATGGGAGCGAGAAAGCAGAGCAGCCAAGATGCTTCTCCTTATATCACTAGCGCCCAAACTGCGGATGTTGCCGGTACGTAGTCTCGCCTTCCTCGATCCAGACCGTATAGCATACTGACATGCCATCGTGAAAGATAAAAGGTTGATTGACTGTGCGTGTATGCGAGATTGTAATGTACAATGATTATACAAGGAGGACTACGAAGAACGCAGTGTGCTACTCGAGCTATGCTTCGACGGATGAGATCTCACACATCACGACAACCTGCCAGTTTCGCCAGCATCAGCTTTGCCTCAATGCGCCCTGCATAATGCTTTGTGTTGAACACTGCAATGCGGCGTCCGTCCCCGCATGTTCACAGTAGGTCCAGTTCCTGAACAGCAATCACCAACCTGTTCTCCAGGGTGCGAATGACTTCGTGCTGCTCTGTGGGCAGCTCTCGCACATCAGTGCCTCCATCTATAGCCTCAATCATAGTGGGCTCTACCTGATATAACAGGTGAGCACGAGATCTTCGACGGCAAGTTCACTTGAACTCACCATTATCTGGAGCGTCTCCGGCTCCGGGTTTGACCAATACTAGGCTGGGTAGAGATCATGAATGACGCCGCCATCCCAAGCGAGCACAAACTCCTGATGCCCCAAGTCGGCTTCCTCTGCATTGGTCCAGCTTCTGGCTATGTCTTCCAAGCCGAGTAGCTGTGTGCCAGGATGAGTGCAGCACTGGCCATATGGGAAACTGCCAGTTACCTCTTGATCGATGTTAGCGTCAACACTGTGATATGTCCACTCGTAAGTGGCAAGGTAGTTTCGTTCCACCGTCCCATTCCAATGGTCGTCTGGGAAGCATGGCAGGACGAGATGGTCTGTTTGATTCATCTCTCCCTATCCCTCGTCGCTTGCAGTTGACGGTGGCCATACATTCTCGATAGGTTGCCTCTCAAGAGTCTGGTGCTCAGGTGAGCACAGAGTATCCGACGAGGGATGTCATGTTTACTCACGGGGTACCCTCTCTCAGTCGTCGTGTGCTGTGCTTGCAGAGTCGCCCTGTGATTGCTCTACAAACCATGGGTCAGATGCGGTGCGCGGCGCTCAATGCTATCATAGATGACACACTCTAACAACAGCACTCTATTGACAAAGCTGTCGAGTTGATATCGGGAAGGGGCGCAGAGGTAGGTTGCGACAAAGGGCGTCGAGGAGAGTTCAACTGCGCGCGCCTGTTGAGCCGTGCGCACGCGACAGTTACTACAAAGCACGTGCACGTCTCAAAGCACATCGCTCGTCGGTTGCAAAACGTTGATCATAATTTCGCAGGACGACAGACATCATATCATGGAGCAGCATACCAGAGATGCGAAACACAAGTTGAACATCAGGTCTCACTGCAGGCGATGTTGAAGCACGTCTATGACTGTACACAGTATGTCCCTCCTAAAAGCTCTCCGCTCTGCGAATGCTTATACATTCTGCTGCAGTTTTTTCTCCTACTCCATGTCTGTCTTTTTCAGACACTTCCAGTAGGCTCTTGTCGACAATACATCCTTCAACAAGGTATAGTGGGCCGTCTGTCAACATTTCCTCAAAACCGGGCAATGTCGAGTCGTTCGTCCTCAAGTCGTTCAAGATCTCGGCAGGGTCGTCACCAGATCTACCCAACGGCGATGAAGCTGCGGATGAACGACGCCAATTCGATGGCACTGTCTCAGTCGATGGTGTTCTGCGGGTTATCCGTGGGGACGGCAATGGTCCATTGTCCGCTCTGCTGGATGCGCTTCGCACCCACTTGGAGATCGACCTCTCGCTCAGGGAGTACTCCGAGCATGCTATGGGACAGGGTCAGGATACAAAGGCAGCGTCCTACGTCGAGCTCGTCCCGCTCGCGCGCGACATCAAGGAGATCCGCCAGTCGACTGAGTCGTGGTGGGGTGTGGGTGTGGATGCCGATATCGCAGGCTCTGGTCTGCGTGCGGTCCTCAGTGCGGTGAACAATGCGATTGGCGACAGGGCGCTGCCTGAATTGAGGCTGAGCGTCGGCTACAGCGCGAAGACGAGCCAAGCCGACACCGCGTCAATAGTGCTTAATTGCGGCGATCGCTGCATATCGCGTCCCACAATTAGTCGATGCCCCAGTGCATTAGTCAAAGACATTGAATGCCGGTCTGTATTTTTTGCCTGAACATGTTACTTCAACATAGCTTTGAATACTATAATGGCATGCGCATGCGAAGAACAGATGGACGGTGATGTGGCCTTGGTGAAGTTATTCGACAACGTTGAGCAACCTCTTGTTGTCTACGTTGAAGGTACGCCATATGGGGCCCCGCAACTTAATGCAACGTATGATCGATACACGCAGAGTACTACTGAGAGCTTGTGCGAAGACCATAGCAGTTGTCGAGGTCCAATCGCGACTTTGCTGAACTCGCTGAATACTGAACCCAATAAATTGCCCTCCTTGGCGCCCTATATTCATGGCACGGGACGTGACATGTTCACATATTCGAGGTATGTCTTGAATCGGCGGAGCCGGGACAAGGGAGCAAGTAGTTCAGCGATATGTTGCTATGTTGGCAATCAGTGGGCAGCCACACTGTATAGGATGATCATCACTCGTAGTGGATACATCCCGCTTCTCCTGCTTTTCAAGCACAGAACGGCAGCGGTGGAGCTTCAACGATGTGAGGTGTGGGAACGTGTCCACCACAGTTTGTAACAGTCTATTTTCCTCTTCGTCTGCGCGGTACTCGAGCTCCAAACGATCAAGTTCCAGTCCGGCACATCGACGAAGGACTGATAGCCCGGAGGAGTAATTTTTTACGTAGCAAGATGGAGGGGAGGTAGTACTGGCCCCCATACATATACATACCCGCTAGTCAGGGTCTGTTACAAGGATACTGAGTAACATTGGCAGGAACCTGGACCTGTGCGCTTCAAGTTCAGGTGTCGCCACCGTGACCGGGACCAACGTACGCCGCCATCCGGGATTGAGCGCCCAATAGCTGAGCGGCGCGTGTATTCTCCGCCATCTTGCCTCCAACCCACTCACAGACCTCCCTCTCGCTCATCGTACACTCGCATTCACTGGCGCGCTTACCATCTGGCCGACGACACATGCCAGCACGCAGCTGAACGAACCTCGAGATCGAGCCTTGAGAATGCAAATGAACAAGTACTGCAACGCAATGCACGACATGGATAAGGGTTCTCATGGAACTGAACTTCACTAATGATACATAGGCATTCTCACATGGGTGCAGAATTGCTGTTATCGGGGTGAGATCAATTCTGAACCCGTTAGGCTACAGATCCATGTTACTCACACATTGATTAGTACGCTGTTCGGTCGCGTATCCTTTTCTCCCGGGGTTTCTCGAGGGACATACGCGTCACACTTTCACCAGTTCTGTACCTGCTCGTGAGCACTTCCAGGTCTAAAAGCAATGCCACGGAAAACCCATACCTGGATAGCACCAGCCTGAGGCCTTCCTGCGCCAGCAACGGTATGTGGATGGGGCAGGTCCCTGGCCCCGAGTTGACTCGGTACGTTCCTTCTATCAGAACTCATTCAGCCATATTTCCTATGGTGCATACAACGCGAACTCACTCAGTGGAATATATCTCCTCGCTGGGCACAGACGGCTCCGCGCCGCCGCTACCACCAGGCACCGCGTTCTGGGGCTGGGGTTCGCTAGCAGATGTTGCCGGGCCCGTGGACTGCCAGTCCGACTGCTCCTCGGCGAGACCAGACCTCACGAGCGGGGCGTAGCACGACGGGCGAGACACGTTCTCGATCGTGTGCCACTTCCTCGCGATCATGCGCTCCTGGGGCGAGAGGCCCTCCTACGGCGTGCATTTTGCGGATGTTCCTCTCTGACTGTGGGGCAGAGGCTCACCTTGGGACACAGGTTCTCGAGGGCGGTGGTGAGCGCATGGTTCTGGTGGCATCCGCGCAAGGGGCAGATGTGCTTGCCCAGGATGCGGACTTGCTGGTTTATGCGCGCCGCATGGGTCGTGGCCGTGTACCTCTCTTTGCGCATGGGTTGTAGCGCACCGGGTCGCCTACACACACCCGTCATGTTCAGCAAGCTGGGCGTCCCGGCTAGTACTGTGGTGCTTACCTGGGAGGGAGCGGCCCCTGCTGCACGTTTCGGTGGGTTAGTCCAGGGCGCATTCCTTCGTGATGACCGTGTATCGTGTTCAGCGCAGTCCTCCGCGTCGAACTGTTGGGCCCTAGGGCGGGATGGGGTAACGGATGCTGGAGCGACGCATATGGGCAGCTGCGCTACTACTGGTGAAGTACCATGTCTAGGGACGTACGGAAGGTTGGTGTTCTTGCATCCTACTCTTTGGGGCTTTCTGTGATGCGTTGCTGTACGTCTTAGATGAGTGGCAAGAGCAGGAGATGGCAGGACGAGTCCAAGGTGTGGTATGCAGGGCGCTTACGCGCTTGTGGCTAAAGAACATCGCTCCGGAGCTGCGGGAGGTATCCCCGAGTGGCAACCTAGCGTGTTGTGCGCATGGCGACGCGAGCGTCAGTGGAAGTCTGGAATATGAATGCATTGTGAAGAACTGCTGCGGACATTCAGGTACAAGTGCGCACCTATTAATGGCTGTTAGGAACAAGACTTCGTGCTCGCCGGCCGAGTATCCAACAGAACCAACATAGTCGTGGAGGCTCACCTTCTCTCTCGCTACGCTACAACCTGACATACACTGTAGTGTTCGCCGCTGCGCGATGCGGTAACCTTCAAGACAATCTCCTGATTGGCAGTGCCATTGTGAGCGACCCTTTCCCTGGAGTTTGTCTAGCAGCAGTGAGCTCACATGTCTAGCAGCAGTGAGCTCACACTTGCGAGACTCAGCAGCGCATACTTGAGCTATTCTGCGACACAACCATACCTTTCAATATGGGATCGGGTGCAACGTCTGCTATCCGGGCATTACCGTCGGCTCCTGCAACACTTCAGCCAGATCGTACGTGCCGCATACGCTCGCGCGTGTCGTGTTACATGCTGTGACCAAGCTGCGACTCGGGGACAAGTCTTGCTACAGGTTTCGGGGTGACGTGGTCCGTCCACCTGGGGCCTGCATCATGACTTGTCTTGGGGTGCGAGTGGTTCACTCCCCATCATTATGGTGGCCACCACGAGGGTACCTTCACTGTCCGGAGCCGCAAGGCAAACCAAGACACTTCCAACCGCTGTATACTTGCTGGTCATCGACGATGTGTGTGCCTCTCCCATACACATGAACGAGCCGCCGCACTGCGGGCCGGTGCCGCTAGAGTCGGAGGGGCGGCGAGAACACCAAGTAGGCATGCAGAGGGTCCGCGCACGACAAGTGGGGACACGCCGGTGCGTTCATTTATTGATGCAAGCAAGAATACAACAGCACTGCTTTAGCCCTGGCTGAATCTAGATGACGACCCAAAGCCTGTCAACTCCCGTATGTCAGCCTGGCGCGAACAAGGTAGGCGTTCTCGCAGCTTTCCCGGGTCTGACCGCGCACACAGTGCGCCTCGAACACGCCATTTGTGCGCCGAAGATATGACACAATGCGTCCGAATATACTGCTCGACTCTAGAACGTGGTTCCTGGCGACGAAGATCGACCCGAGCGCGGGCTGAACGGTGTAACAATGCGTCTAAGAATTGCCCGCCCCATGCGGCGCCCGGCACGACGTCACTTCTCGAGGCTCCAGAGTTGCATTACGGAGGCGATTCCATGCGTCTCGGGAAAACTACTGTCGATTACTCACATTCTGGCCGGACATTACCGCAAAGGTATGGCGCAGATTGTGCTGAAGACGTTATCCTACCCTCCCCGTTGCGAAGCCAGACGAGGTGCGCGAGGAAGGCAAGTTGCATTCGTCCTGAGCGGTACCCGAACGAGTGATGCGGTCGCCGCCGAATGACCGAGGGCGGGAAAGGAGGCGCTATTGAGGGAGCGGGAGGCAGTCATGGGGAGACTCCGGATTCGTGTGGGGCCTATTTTGGGACTGGCTGTGCGTTTCCGTCCGAGGGCGGGCGTCTGTGGGCGTGGGACGACCTCGCGAGGAACCGGGTGGCCAGAAAAGGAAGGCAGACGCTGGGAGGCGCCGTCACGGGACCGCGTCAGGCGTGATGGCATGGAGGGCGGCAGGACGAAGCCGGGCACGCGCGCGAACTCTCTTTCCGTCCATTCTCCTCCCACTCTCTCCCTTGCACCGATTGCTCGCGAAGCCTGCCTGCGCTATATAAGATGCGGCTCTCTCTCCACATCCCCCATCGCAACCTCCCCTCCCACTTCCCAACATCCAAAACAGCTAGCTCCTCATCTTCATTATCATGCTCAGCAGACTCGCCTCCCGCTCTACTGCCCGCCCCCTTGCCCGCTCCTTTGCGACGCCGCAGCAGTCATGGAGCCGTGGCATGAAGGTGAATAGCATGCCAACCAATGCATATATGCGCTCATTAACGCATCGTACTAGGTTCTTGCTATCCTCTACCGCGGCGGTGATGTCGCAAAGCAGGAGCCTCGTCTGCTGGGTACCGTCGAGAACCAGCTCGGCATCCGCCAGTGGCTTGAGTCTCAGGGCCATGAATACGTTGTATGTCCCCATGGCACCCGCATATAGTCGCTCTTCCTCACTGAATACGCTGCCCGTAGGTTTCCGACAGCAAGGAGGGCCCGAACAGCGACCTTGCCAAGCACATCAAGGATGTGAGTATACGACTCTTGTCACCCTGCCTGACCCGGTCCGCTGACCGATGGTTGCTTTCTCTAGGCTGAGGTCGTGATCACGACCCCCTTCCACCCTGGTTATCTCACTCGTGACCTTCTCAACACGGTCAGTAATTCTTCTGCCGATATTATGCCGCTCCTCCCAGCATTCCACCTGCGACGCCATCAGCATTGTGTGCGTCCTGCCTTCGGCGAGACTCGTACGGAATCGCGGCGTTTACGCCATCATTTGCATGCGTCTGTATGCTACGCTGAGCGTCTGCGATCCGGAGTTACCCAAATGGGCAACATATGTATCATTGTCCGGGAGACACGCAGGGCGACACTGGCACGATGCTGAGGGGTTCAGGGAACGCGAAATCTGCCGATCATCGCATGCTGACATCCCTCTCATAGGCCAAGAACCTCAAGCTCGCGGTGACCGCAGGTGTTGGTTCCGACCACGTTGACCTCAACGCTGCCGCCGAGAAGAACATCGATGTCGTCGAGGTGACGGGCTCGAACGTGACCTCGGTCGCGGAGCACGTCGTGATGAGCATCCTGCTCCTCGTGCGCAACTTTGTGCCCGCACACGAGCAGATCGAGCGCGGCGACTGGCAGGTCTCCGAGATTGCGCGCAACGCGTTTGACCTCGAGGGCAAGGTCGTCGGCACGATCGGCGCGGGCCGCATCGGCTACCGCGTCCTCGAGCGCCTCATGCCCTTCGACACCAAGGAACACCTGTACTTTGACTTTGCTCGCCTCCCCGAGGAGCGCGAGAAGGCTGTGCGTGCGCGCCGTGTTGAGGACCTCAAGGACCTGGTCTCCCAGTGTGACGTCGTCACCGTGAACGTGCCCCTCCACGAGGGCACTCGCGGGCTCATCAACGCCGACCTGCTCAAGCACTTCAAGAAGGTACGTGCCTGCATGCTCTCGATCACGGCGCGCACTGTGCTGAACCCGCATATCCTCAGGGTGCATACCTCGTCAACACGGCGCGTGGTGCGATCTGCGACGCAGAGGCAGTGAAGGCCGCGCTCGGGAGCGGGCAGCTGGGCGGGTACGCAGGCGACGTGTGGAACGTGCAGCCTGCGCCGCGGGACCACCCCTGGCGGACGATGAAGAACCCGCTTGGCGCGGGCAACGGGATGACGCCGCACTACTCGGGCACGACGCTCGACGCGCAGCAGCGCTACGCCGCGGGCACCAAGGCGATCCTCGAGAACTACTTCGCGGGCCGCCCGCAGAAGCCGGAGGACACGATCGTCAAGGGCGGCCGCATCTTCTCCAAGGCGTACGGCGCGAAGTAGGCGTGGGGCGAGCTGACGGCCCTGGTTTGGCGATCGCATTTGGCTAGTGTATCATTATCTTAGTCCCGCATGCATGCATAGCATTTCTAGAATCCATTGGTTGCATCATCGTATTGCGGTTGCCTAAGTTCGTGCAAGGACAACGACTCCAAGTCGCGGATGGCAGTTGTATATGCTGCATGCCCACCATCAGTACCCTCCTCCGTTTAGGTCGGAGTGAAGGCGCTGTCCGTCGGACCATGTGGGCCCATGTCCAACATGTGTCTGTCTCACGCAGTCCACACTTGTAATCGTCTGTATGCACTACATGACCGACATGACACCTTCGAAAACCCAGGCCTTCGTGTAACTGTCCTCCTTGCCTCACCTTAGTGACCCGCGGTGGATTAGGTCAGTACGCACCATGCCGCCATCGTAAAAGACAAATTGATCACACCTAGGCGACTTAGCCGCGAACGGAATGTACAGGTGTTTAATTGCATTGACGATGTTTGTATGCTAGAGCTAGGGTACAATGATATGATGCATGACAAGGCAACGAAGTTCAATGCGGAGGAGAACAGAGGCGAGAAGAGGCGAGAGGGTAATACGTGCGACATAGCGTATGAGTAGTGTGAGCATGAGTTTTGTTTGTACAGCGCGAGGCCCGTCCCCGCGCACAAGCATATCAGCACCTCCCGAGTGGATAGTACACCAATAGCACACCACGCAGCGAGCGGCATCCAAGAGTCCATGTAGATCGGCTGAGATGGCGGCACAGAGACCCAGGGGAGGGAAAGAGACGGCAGCAAGAAAGCGCGCGAGAGGGTCTAGCGGTACTTGCGTACGATCTCCTCGAGGTCCTTGACGACTTGCGCCATCGTCGGGCGGTCGTTCGGTTCGTGCGCCCACATCCGCTCCATGAGGTCGACAATCTCGGGACACCATTGCTTGCGCAAGCCGCTGGTGGAAGGTCTGCGAAGGATGACAAAGGGTCAGCCTGCTATCAGCAGTGACGAACGCAGGAACGTACCTCTGACGCTTGTGGCCGACGATGTCATAGATAGCGTGTTCGTTCATGCCCTCCCAGGGGAACTTCTTGTTCGGCAGATGCCATTGGAGCATCTCCCAAAACACCATTGCACACGAAAACACGTCTACCTTGTGGTTGTATTTCGGGTGGGGGTGCCAGAGCTCGGGGGCCTGCCAGTTAACGGTGCCGACCAGACTACGGACCATCGACCGAGTAGACTGCTTGACTTTCGCGAGCCCAAAGTCCGTGATCTTCGCAACACCTCTGGAAGTGATGAGGATGTTCGACGACTTGCAGTCCCGGTGGATGATCGATGGCTTGCGAGCGTGCAGATATGCTAAGCCATGCGCGATGTCAAGCATGATAGAGAGCTAACAGAGTATGTGAGCACTCGAGGAGATCAGTCATCTGGAGAGACGTACAACTCGGTATAGCGAAGGAGGATGTACGTTGCGGATATAGTCGAACAGGTCTCCGTTAGAGCAGAGTTCACTGACGATCATGACGGGCGTCTCCTTCGTGTTCTCGGGGATGCTTACACCCAGCTGTGCAACGCGTGAGATACAAGGGAGGATGAGTCTACACAAGTCCGGCTACATACGAATTTGACGATGTTCGGGTGGTTAAAGTCACCCAGCAGCTTCAGCTCCTTGATGTCCACTACACGCCGCTCAGCACACTGCACGTCAGACCGCACGCACGACGAGCACTCACTCTCGCTCAGCTGCCCACGGAACTCGGCGATAGCAACCTTGCGTCCCTTGAACTTGCCAATGTAGACGTCCTTGAAGCCGCCGCTCCCGATCTTCTCCAGCTTCGTCAGCTTGTCCGGGGGTATCTCCCTGTCCTCCAGCCCGAGGCTCTCCAGGTCGAGCTCGAGCTCCGGCTCCGACGGCTTCGCGCGCCCCGATACTGGCGGGGTCCGCGGCTCGTCGAGGTGGACGCGATCGGAGCGCTCGAGGACGGGCGGCGACTTGCTCGTGCTCTTGCTCTTGCTCTTTCGCCTGTCGTGCGCGCGCGGGCGCATGGTCGACGGAGGCCGGACGGTGCCCGTGGACGACGGTGAGCTGTAGTGTTTGTCGCGCCACTGCAGCAGCGCTTCGGCGAGCTGGGGCTTCGTCCCGGTAGCGTCGATGTCGCGTGTCTCGCAGAGGCGGACGAGATCATCGCGTCGCAAGCGAACGAGGGACTTCGTGGTTGCCACAGTGAGGTCGACTGGAGGTACGGAGTCAGCGTCACGTATACGAGAATGGAAGGGGTTACGCACTATCGTCCTCCATCGGCTCCTCCGCTTCCTCATCCTCAGCCTCGTCAGTATCGGCTTGACCTTCACCGTCACCTTCAGCCGACTCAGCTGTCGAGGCCTGCGACTCATCATCCTCATCGTCCTCATCTTCATCACCGATGGACTCCTCGTCCACCTCGCCCTCTCCGAGCACTTTCCCATTCCGCAAGACACGCGGCTCCGCCACAGGCTCCTCCTCCACGGAATCGTTGCCTGAAACAGTGGCCTCGTCATCTTCACTCGCCTCATCACCATCAAGGCTCTCCTCCACATCTTCGTCAGCACTCTGTTCGTCATCGCCGTCACTCGGCGGCGTATGCGTCTGTATCCGCCGCGGTCGTAACCGCCGCTTGACAGGCGTCCGCCTAGCGGCCTTGGGAGTAGTAAGTGGTGATGCAAGCTGATCCTCTTCCTCTTGCTCTTCGTGCTCAGCGTCACTCTCCAACTGATCCTCCTCTTCGTCGTCCTCCGCCAGTGAACCAACGTTTTTCTTCGCCTTACGCATGGGCGTGACCCTTTTCCCAACTTCTGCATCCTCGTCCGCCGCATCCTTGCCCTTCCGGCTCACCGCCTTCGACTTCTCTCCGTTGCTCCGTAGGCGCCTGGGGCTCGGCGTCGCCGCGGCGATGGACTCCTCGACCTCCGTCAAGTCGGTGAGGTCGCTCTCGTCATCAAGTGGGTTGGGACTGGCCACCTCGTTCACCTGTACAGACTCGCTGAACTCGACCTGCTTGGCTTTGCCCTTACTCTTCCCGCTGCTCGACGACGGAGTGAGCGGCTGCTCGTTGGACGACTTGCGCGTACGCATCCTGGTCGCAGGCGGCGACGGAAGCGAAGCGGCCGCCGAGGCCGTAGGAGAAGACCGGCTGGAGCTGGCGTTGCTTGTTCCTCGCCTGTTAATCACCGCTCAAATTATGGTTCTCGAAGTGCGAGAACCTCACTTACCGTCGAGTAGAAGATGCTCCCGCACGAGAAGGCCCAACTAGACCCTGGTACCTCGCACGCTTCGCGGCATAGGCATCGGGGTCAATTTGTCCGAGGGAAATACATCTATCTGCAGGGCGAGGTCGTGAAGTATGATTCATGTCCGCCATTGTGGCACGTCGCCTGAGACCATTACGAGAACGACCCGTGAAGTCTGTTTCTTCTCCACCAGCTACGTTTCCACCGTCCGAGGAATAGTCACTAGACCCGCTATCGTAGGTAGTCGGGGGAGAGGAAGGTGGGAGCTCAGCAACGTCATCGCGAGCGGCAACGATGCAGTCCACTATCTCAGGCTTGGTGAAGAGCTCAGCATCGTCTGAAAGACCGGCAGCGATGTAGAGGCGGACGAGCTCGTCCTTTCGCAGACGTAGAAGCTGTCTAGGGTGGGCCTCGTTGAGGAGATAGTTGTCGGCTATTAAGGGGTTAGGGGACATCGACACACGAAAAGCACGTTTCCTTACAAGAATCGACGTCCTCCTCGCCTTCGGAGTTGTCCGAAGCTTCCCAATGCGCCTGATCATCCACATCCATACTGCTGGTGACCTCATCATCGTCGCTGGAATCGTGGGTGGCTTTCCGTCGCTTCACTCTGCTAGCGCGCGAGCCACGGCCGCTGGCAGTGTTCTCTGCGCCGCTCACGACGCGTTTCCGCTTGGTGCCCGCGAGCGTGCGCTGATAAGCGTCGATTTCATGGCGCATGCTGTCCTTCTCGCCGAACGAGCGTGAGGGCAGTCTGCGCAAGTTGAACTGCACGGGGACCAGGACCTGACGCGACGACGAGGGAGGCGAACTAGACGGGTCGCGGCCGTGGGAACTGGAGCTGGGGGAGATGTACGGGTTGTTATAAGTGACGCGTCGACGCGAGCTGATAGCGCGTCGTGATTTCAGGTTCTTGCGTAGCAAGTGGGCGGCGTCTGGCACAGAAGTAACCCTATGGTGGGCGCGCTGCCGTTGGGCCATACCCGCAGGACACGACGAAGTCGACTTCTAGGGCGGCGCTGGGTGCTTTCAAGCCACGGTGAGAGACAGACGGGCGCAAAGAGCGTGGCGTGCACAGCGAAGAGCAGCCAGGAGCAGAGATTGATCGTCGTGCTGAGTGTCGTGGTCGTCGTGGCCGTTGACGCCGGGGTGGTTTGGAACAAGAAACAGGGACCAAAGCCGTATAAACACCCCGCCACACATCAGTCACGCACTCCTCCGGTCACGCATCTGTCACGTGTGCGTTACCCGGCGCGATCCGCCGGCGCCCCTTCACGAACCATCTCGAGCACTGCGCTCTGTAGCATACTATATACAACCAGGCCAATGCAACTCAATGTCTGTGTAAACATGTCTACGCAGAAGTGTTTACAGCTTTGCCACCGCCGTCCGCAGAGCCACCTTCTGTATCTTGCCTGTCGAGGTTTTCTAGAAGATCACACTGTGTCACCGAAACACGTCGAGCGAAGAGCGAGATCGACACTCACGGGCAGATCCTCTACCACACTGACCCACTCCGGACACGCAAACCCTGGTAGTCGCGTGCGTGCGTGCTTCTTTAGCTCCTCCTCAAACGCGTCGTGCTTCCCCTTCCACTTTGACGCGCGCTGAGGGTGCAAGATCACGAAGGCCATCGGGCGCTCGCCCCACCGAGGGTGAGCTCGCGCGACAACCGCTACTTCCAGGACGTCCGGATGGCTGGCCAATTCTGTGCGCACGACTATCAGACGCTGCCGTGCGAGTGCCAGCGTTCACCAACCTTGCTCGATCGCCAGGCTGGATGCATTCTACGCGCAAGCACATCAACTTCCGACAGACTCTGTACGCCAGCAGGTAGACAACGCACCTCCCCGCCGGACATAATGATATCCTTGCTTCTATCCTGGATGGAGATGTACCCGTCCGGGTACCAAACAGCTAGGTCTCCGGAGCCGAAGTGGCCTCCTCTGAAAGCCTTCCTCGTCGCATCCGTATCCCTGAAGTACTGTCACGGCAAACGTCAGCAACTCGCGACACAAGTGAATCGGGACGGACGAGCACACACCTCCTTCATGACGATATTCCCGCGCACGACCACCTCGCCCACCGTCTTCCCATCCTTGGGTACATCGACTAACTCCGTCTCCGCGTACGGGTCCTCGCCCTCCTGAGGTGGGTATACCACACGCACCTCGTCCGAGGTAGCAAAGGCGAGCCCTTGGCGCGCCATCTGGCGTGCGCGGTCGTCGGGGGATAGGCGCGCCCACGAGGGCTGTTCGTAACAGCGGGTGAAAGGTCCATATGTCTATCACCACGCCACAGCAGACGGACACACATCGAATCAGCAACACGTATCACAGGTAAGTAACCGCATCCCTACCTCGCTGGAACAGCCCACAGCACACCCGTCAGCATCCAGCCGCGTAGCACGAACGTCAGACAACTCACGTGAGCCCATAGACATGCACCGGCCGGAAGTGCCTCTTCTCCAGCTCCCCCAGCAGATGAGCCGTCGGCGCAGACCCCGCGATGATCGCGACGACGGGCCTCCCGAGCTCGCGCGCCTCGGGCGCGTTCACCAGCCCGATCTGCACCGTCGGCGCGCCGCAGTAGTGCGTCACGCCGGAGTGGAGCAGGTGTTTCCAGATGAGCGGGTAGGACACGGTGCGGATGGTGATCTGGGGAAGACGGGGGATGGTGTCAGCGGTGGTGCGCTCGCGGGATGAAGTGGGTTGATTTACTTGGAGCGCGGACGCGAAAGTCGCTGCCCATGGGTATGTCCAGCCGCACGCGTGGAACATGGGGAGTATCCTATGCAGGGCGAGTACGGTCAACGAACGGTCTGATGAAGCTGGCTGTAAGTGTACCATAGGTATGTGGAGTCGCGGTTCATCCTAATAACCCGAGTCTCAGAACGGCAGCCATGTTAGAAATCGAGTATGTCACTCACCCCGTCTCATACGCATTTGCGATAGCGGCAAGGTAAGAACCTGCACCACAAACGTCAGCGCCGCCATCTTACCGCATATCCACCACTTTACCTCGCAGAGTTGTCACGACGCCCTTGGGCTGCACCCCAGACACGTTACCACCGAATGCCCAACGCGCCACCCTCACCGTGACAAAACACTCACCCGCCCCGTCGTCCCAGACGTATAACACAGCGCCGCCTGCGCATCCTCGTCCGCCTCCCACTCCAAGCCCGCCCACCCCCTCTCCGCGCTGAACCGCCTCCCCGCGCTCAGGAAGTCCTCGTACGGGTCGCCCGGCTTCCCAGTGTCCCCGGCGACGACGACGCGCGCCGCTGCGCCCCGCGTGAGGTGGACGCTCTCGTGGTCGACGAGCACGAGCTTCGCGCCGCTGTGCTCAAGGATGTAGGCGACTTCCG
Source organism: Fomitopsis palustris (assembly GCA_029783445.1). Lineage (NCBI taxonomy): Eukaryota > Fungi > Basidiomycota > Agaricomycetes > Polyporales > Fomitopsidaceae > Fomitopsis > Fomitopsis palustris. The sequence goes on from JARAOQ010000005.1 coordinate 970,115, forward strand.
GCTGGGTCAGGCGCGTGTTGATCGGGCAGAGGACTGCGCGCGCGGCGAGCACGCCGTGGTGCGCATCTGGGCGCCGTGAGTGTTAGGGTGGGAGATTGGTAGTGTTGTGGCGGTACGTACCAGCTATAAGGGGCCTGTGCGGTTGTGAGCAGTCTGCAGATGTGCTGGTGAAGAATTGACTTACGAGTTGGGTGCGATAACTGCGACGCGGTCTCCCGGTTGTATACCCGCCTGTATGAGGGCGTATGCTAGGTTCTGTACACGCTGGGCCCTATGAAGCAATTTGAGTGCGTTCGAAGTGGCTGACTGGTCATATGTTCAGACGGACCAGACTTCGTAAGAATAGAATACAGGGTGTGGGACGTCGGGATGCGCTATGGCCAGTTTACGCGGGTATATTTGCGCAGCCTTCAACAGGAAGATGAGCGGGTTCTGCCGTGTGTCATGGTCAGCAGTGCTCCAATCCAGATGTAGCATGCCACGCACCAAAGGCTGCTTGTGAACGGGTATACCTGAGGGAAGCCGGAGCCTGTAGCTGACATCCCTGGGTGGGATGCTCTCCGGGGTCGGTCGGAAAGCCTTCATTGCCTCTGCGACGCGTGAGTTCGCAAGTCCATCTTCGCGGGAACCGCCTCTCGCACCTCTGATGCTCATATTGCTGTCCTGCGAGCCTCTCAAGTCCCTATTTGTGTGGGGCAGTGTGGTCAGGTAGCTCGGGCGCTTCGTAATGCGGGGCCCCGCATTCATGTTTTGGGGGCTGACCCGGCTCATATAGGGGCGCGAAACTTGACCATTTCTGGACGCCGAGGCGTCCTCAAGACATGACTGGTCGCCGCGCTCCTTGTCTGTCGACCGGTGACCGGTTTAGCTAGCAAACCGAACACCATTCCCGATGTCTGCTTCGCGTAGGTTAACATGGGGAACCGGGTACGCATCGCTCGACGGCGATGGGAAGGAGTACTGTTAGAGGGCTGGAGAGTGAGGTACAGGAAGTACTGGAGGAGCTAAGCCAGAGGGAGTTCAACCGCGGACTGCACGCTTTCACGTACCGTAGAATAGACGCCACCGTGATTATGTAAGCCGAACCCCTCGTCCAGAGAGACGAGTGGCTACGAATGGATGATCACTAGTTGCTCTCTACGGTCCGGTTTCTTTCTCTTTGGATTCGTCTCGCTTGGCCCGCCGTATCTACTCGCCCCTCGCAGGGGGCAGTCAGACTCGTACATACTGCGCTCCGGCTCGCCTCTCCCCGCGGCCGTCCCTCGTCGACGATCCTCGGACGACCGACGACTCCGACCTCCCCTCCATTACCGGAGCGATCGCCTCCGGTTCCTCGGCGAGCCCCCGCTCGCCGCTCTCGCGCGACGCTGGGATAGGGGATCGCCCCTTCCCGGTCCATCGCGCGCGCCTCTGCCCGCGCCAGGCGGTCCGGCGGTAGACCCAGGGAGGACGTCGTCCTCACAAGTACTTACGGAGGGAAGCGCTAGCTATCCGAAGCGTCACTTGACACATCGTTATGTCTGGTGAGGCTTTACGACATCGACTTGAGATGGCAGTTGCATCGAGGACATAGTGGAGAGTATCCGTGCGCGATGGTGCATGCGGAAATGTTCGCTGTATATATTGCATCGTGCACAGAAGTATATTCTCTTCGACACTTGACCTAGTCCAGGACCGGGGACCTTCCAGGCTTGGGTGAAGATAATCACCTGCCTCTTGATGTCGTACAGCCGGGATTTGGTCACGAGCGCAGCGGTTATAAAGGACTCGCCCAATATAGCAGGCACAAAGGTGGCTGAGGGCGCTTATCTGGCAGCCGATCCCACCCGCTCGCCGTGCTTATTGTCTTGCTCTGCAACATATATACCGCCCTTTGGTTCGTCATTTTCAGCACTGCTGCCACGCGAACATGCCCATTGTCTGCATTGCTATCCCGAGGGCGAGCCCGCCGCCCGCCCGCGCAAAAATGGGCTCAAAAATGCCCTGCTTGCGTGATCATTATCTAGGCTTCCCATAGAATTGTCGAGTCATCGGATTGGCTGGCTTTTTCCATTGTAGGTGCCCCGTTTGTGCATCAATAAGGCAAGCCCGTATGATTGACCTCGCTTATCCTTCTGTAGGGAAGTCTCGGGCGCAGGCCCTTTCGCATGGGACCCTGCATTATATGTATAATAGGGTCAGGCCGGATTGTCCTGTCCCTCGAGCGAACCTGACTGTCACTGTTCGCTATACCTTGCACCGTACCCCGGACCCACCGCCCGCGACCCAGTCTATCTTGTGCTCGCTCCTATCATGCTCTTCCAGTTCGCGTCTCCGGACGTGTACCAGACCTCGATCCTCGATCCCACTACTGGCGATGTCGCCTTCCGAACCTATACCTGCCGCTCCCCGCGCCAAAGATCGGGTTCTTCGTCCAGTTCAAGCACCGCCAGTTCGAGCAGCACCACGGAGGACGCTCAGAGCGATATGACATTCGTCGAGGATGCTCAGGGACAAGTTGTCGCTGAGATTACCTGGAAGGGGACCACGGCCTCCCACATACGCATCGGGGATACTGAGATAAAGGGCACGATTGAGCTCTTTGACTCTGCATTCGTGAAGATACTGTGAGTACCTGCTCCTGTGACTTTTCCAGTACCTTACCTTGCTCTGTCAGTCCCGACGAAACCCTGCTGCCTACTCGTTACGAGTATACATGGCGCATGACACAAGACAGCCTGACAGTACGTCGATCCTTTCACACGTGATGTGGACTGCGATCCTCACATCTGACAGCTTCTCGATGACGACGACGAGACGATCGGCGGGCTCTACCAAAACCACGTCTACCTGCCAAACGAGCAGAAGCTCGCCCCGACAACCTCTGCGCGCGAAGGCCGAGACTTTCTCGATTTGGGCAATCTGCCAGAGGATGAGATGATCGAGATGCTCGGTACGTCGCCTATTCTTTCTGTCTTTATCATCGCTCTTATTCTACGCGCGTTCCAGTATGCTACCTGCTCTTGAGCAGCCTCCGCGAGCGCATGTATAGCATCACTAAGTACGTTTACGGCCAGGCCCAGCAGAAAAGCCCACTCTCCCGCCTCGGCCGGCGCGCAAAACGCAGCATGGCCATCCTGCGCAACACCCTCCGCCGCCGCACGTAGATCCCTTCTCCCCCTTGTTTCCCTGCTGTCGGACACCAGACTGCCTTCGTTCGCGTCGGACAGCTTGCTTTGGCGTTTACTCGCTATCATTATTCATATGTTCGTCTGCACATATCGTTACGATCTCGGTGCCGTGCGTCTTTAGAGCCGCGCCCACACGCTCCCTCACGCCTCGTTCTGTCTCGCTGATCCCGCTCTCACATTGCTACGCTCTGCTGCATGTTGTTTCGACGCATACATCCGCACATTCATTTGCTCTCGCTCTCTCGCTACTCCTCGTTATAGCATCAAGTTGCACCCCCCTGTACTTGTAGTCGTCACATGAATGAATCCGTATGAAACAGTTTATTGTGCGACGTTGCTCAGTCAAGCCAGTTGAGCAGACATTTATATTGATGATACTATTATCAGGTGAGAGGAGAGACCAGATGGATAATAGGCTGGTGCGAACGACTACTCTCCTCTCGGCAAATACGTGACGCGGGTGGTCGTAGATGTCAGCAAAACGAGCGAGATCAATGTATGAGGTAGCAGTCGTGACATGTACATGCCTCAGCAAGCTCAGCTGCACGGCAGCGGCGCCCAAGGCCAATCCAATCCAAATCATCCAAACCAACGATCCATCTCTGACCATCCATTCCGGTCTCCATCAACATGCTCATGGGCGGTCGGCGACCTTGGGGAACTCGTCGAACTGCGGGCCGTCAGACGATTGTGTAGAGAGCGCATGCGCAGAGGGTGAGCGGCGCACTTTGTCCTCCGAGTCCATCGCGAGGTTGCCCTCCGCGAACGTCTCCTGGTTGACGTTGATCTGGATCGCGCGCGTCGTCTGGAGCTGCGGGAGGCTCAGGCTGTTGCTGACTTTCTCGCGCGCGTCCCGCATCACCCGCCGGTTGTTCAGCAGCACGAGCAGCGAGTTGCTGTACGCCTTGGAGAGCGCGCCCGCCGGCGTCATGAAGTACTCCGTGTCCCGGAAGGAGACGTAGAGCGAGACTTGGACGATGGCGAGCGCGGCTGCGACGCAGGCTGTGATTAGCGGGCGGTCCCCGATGTGTGGGAGGGCGGGGTGAGGCGTACCTGTGAACAAGCCGGTCTCGACGGTGAGCTGGATGAGCTTGTTAATCATGCTGTCCGTCCTCTGTATGCCGCTCCGTTTTGTCCATAACTAGGGGCAAAGACGGTGAGAGACCTGCTGCCGTCGCCGATGCACCGTCACTCACGAGGTAGACCATGCAGATAGTGATGATGATGTCACAAGCTGCGCTGCCTCCAACCCAAATCTTCATAAGAGGTCAGAACGTTGGTTGCACATCGGCAGCGGCCGACTTACCGCGACGGACGTGGCTTCGATGGGGATCTTCGCCGACGTACTGTTGTGCACGAAACACGCGATGCCTTCCGAGAACCCTCCGGCACATTGTAGCAGCGAAACCTGGAGCGGGCGTGAGAAGACGGATAAGATTTCGGATGTCGTGGTGACTGCGTACAACGACAATGACTGCGGTGATGATTTTGGATTTACCAAGGACGTATATCCGCCACGCGTAGAAGCATTGCGTTACGGTCGCGACTAAGCGGTGATGCAGTCAGGGGCAGGTCAACGGTAGAAGGGACAGAATAAACACACTGAGAGCAGACTGTATGACCAACTCAAACCCGACTAGGTACGCGGCGATGAGACCTTCGAAATTCCCGAAGCTGTAAGCCAGCTGGTGGAACGTGTCGTGCGTAAGAAGAACTGTCTGGAGGGCCTCGAAGATATACATCCAATAGACGATGTATCTGATGAAGATGTGGTCTTTGTAGTTGCCCTGCGTGTACATGTCTTGCGACAGGGGTTTTGTGAGAAATGGGGAAATTGCGAGAAAATCTGAACTCACACAACTGAACAGTAAGGACGCCGAACAGGCCCCAGTTCAACTGAGAGCCCAGGAGCTACGACAGAACGACTGTACTCAGCGCACAGTCCGCGTTCCTGAGTCGAGAACACATACAACTGGACCTGCACTGTACGCCGCACGAGATCAGCATACATCGCCCATATTCCTCGGGGGCACTGGATACCACTCACAACTTCACGACATCAGCAGGTATTCCACAGTCCGTGCCCGACATGGAGGTCTTCAGAGAGCGCGTTCACGGTCTGTGCCGCCATCCTGCACAGCCGTTAGTCATATAATACTGAAGATACCTGGAGCGCAATCGGTCTGCCGTAAAATCCGGAAGAAGCATGCCTCGGGCGTCGGGACAGATAGAGAGATCGATCCAAGCCCCAGATCAAAATGATGCAACCGTCCCTCCGGCCGCTGCGAGTGCCTTTTACCCGCCGTTTAGCCTCGTTACCCGTGCCTCTGGGCCTGTATAAGGTCTCGGAGGTCTCACCAGGGCGAACCTGGCTGCAACCGTCAATCGCAATGCGGTGATGCTGCCCACTACTGCTCACCAAGATCCTTGCCGGTGTAACAGGCTAACGCGAATTGAACAAGGTGCTCGTCAAGACAACGACCTCGCCGTGCTGGGCTATATGGGATAGGGGACACCAACCTGAACGCCAGAGACCCAGACTACTGGTCTCCTGGTGAGTTACCCCGGGTTTCATTGTCCTGCTGACCAGCGACGGAACGGCCGCAGGACCGCTCCGTCGCCCAGGCGCTTGCGGTGAAACATGTCAATTTTACCAACTTGGGTGGGATCGACAGCGACTGGTGCGCGGCTTTGCTACGGACGAGCTCCGAGCTACGGTCTCAGCGTATGCCAACCGATTTCCAAACACGACATGCGAAAATCAGGGCGCAACGACAAGATACTGCGCGCCATTGTCTCGTACCCGATGGCATCCGTCCATCCACGACTTGTCGCGGACGCCCTCGATGGCGAAACTTGTGGGGGTTCGTGGTCAGTTCGTTGTGTCTTCTGGTGAACGATTCTCGTTAGCGCTGTCATCCGTTTGTTTCCGATCTCTACAAACGGCGGAAAAACTGCGAGTCGTGCACTCGGCCGGCGACGACTACACCCGCAGACGTTTTGACTGGGCGGGTGTTGTAGCCACCATAACGATCTCCACGCAACATGAAGCGTGTTGTAGCCACCGCATATATGCTCGAAGCGGACACATGGCACACTGTAGAGTTGCGCAAGGCTGGCTTACCCATCTGTCATGGACCAGGACGAATGCCGCATAAGCTTGGACAGATGCGCTGTCCTTACTGCGTGTTATGATACGCGCGGGTGCGTACGTCGTCGCTATGGTTTTTCGTGGTCCTACTCCCGCGTTGATTATGTTAAGGTAAGCACCTTTGATCATGATCGTCAGGAGGCGCGGTAAACTTCAGGAACACCGACGCAAGTACTACTCACGTCAGGTAAGGCATAGGACGGTTGTGATTCATAGTAGCCGTCGAATTTCGCCAATGAGCAACGTTGTCGACGTCGACCTTTGCCATAAGCACTTGCCAAGATGACCATCTTTGCGGTAGATTTTAGTTGTCGGATATGCGCCTCCACAAGCCCACCTTGCCACATCCTGCCAGACAGGGAAGGCTTAGTTCGCTAGTGTCCGTTGTATTGAGGCTTGCAGGCCTCCCATGAGTACCAATACTCGTCATAGTAACAGATGATGTATGCGGGCCCCTGGGACGGAGGACAGTATTAGCACACGGAACGGACGTAGCTCCGAGTTAGGCATCATACTGGGATGGCGACATTGGAGCGGTCAGATGATTGACCGACTTCCGTGGGCGCGCATAGTGGTACACACATCTTGTTATCCTATATGCTACCGGATTGTGGCAGTTCAATATGAGGGAAGCGATCACAGTGGGAGGCATACAATCCACAACTCACCAAGCTTCGTGCGGCCGCCGTTCAGCAACGCCGATGCCTTCTCTTCGAATCACGAAAGGCGGGAAGCTATCAACGTAGCGACGTCCGGGAAAAGAAAAACAGATGGGATATTGTACGAGATATCCACCGATCTCATGCTGGTGGCGAGCCCTGCATCCGGGGCATGGTCGATACTCCATGGACTTACCCCACTGCCGGACGATTTCGAGCACGACATATGGTACGCGGAGCGACACCATAGTGGTGTGCCCTGACCGAGAATAGCAATGGTATGGAGCCAACGGAAGTACACCAAAGGCGCTATCCAGCGACATGTTTGACATTGTGTCGTAGTGAAACGGGCCTAACGTTGCACAAAAGCGATCGATGTGAAGCAGTCGCTACGAGTTGCACCCCATAACCGACAAAGACATGGTTCGACGCTAGCTTGATTGGAGCAGTGCGACGGGCGTATCTTCATTAAGCGCGCAGAAGGAGGCAAGGTCGCGGCGGAGTAAGTAGCAGCTAAGGTGGGGCAAGAACACAATATGAAAACGAGATTTACCCCTTGCTAAGCTAGGAGACGTGCATCGAGCGCAGGCGAATGCATTGGTAATGGGGCGCTATGAGCTCTCTTGCTATGCAGTAGGAAGATTGCTCATTGTTGAAAACGCCTGTCGGACATGTAGTGGCTCGGCGACGCCAGATGGACATACGGGGAGTCATATGTATCTGACTGGGCATATTCCAATCCTTGTTCCCCGAGCGTCCAATCTATTGAAATGTTGTTCAAATGCATTCAGAAGATGAGCCCGCACCTGCAGAGTCTCCACCATCGTTTGCCTCGAACAGCGTCCGAAGGGGCATTCTACCTGATCAAAGCTGCCTGAGCCCTGGAAAGCGGGAATCTTGTACGGCCGGCCCAGGCTCCGGTATGGTTCTCTGAGCGTCCGTGGCACAAATAATTGGTCCCAGAGTCGCGCAATGAAGATGTGGTAGCAAGCGCTGACATGTTACGGGTGGACGTCAACTGTCGCAGACTCACACAGAATCATCCCATGCATAGCGTCCCCTTTCAAACTATAAGGGCAAGTGGATGGGGTCGCCGCGGATAGGACGCTGTGCATTGACGGCATCGTCCGACGGCCCACTCGGAACCGGAGGATGGCTGAGAGCGTTGAGGCAACCCTGACAGCGAGCTTCGTGGAGGCGAGCTGTGGTGAGGGTCTTGGAGGCGAGTTTCCAGGCAGGCGACAAGTAAGGAATTCAGTGTAACTGTGAAACAGACCCTGTGGAGGGCCTGAAGAGACGAGGATGGGAAAACCCTGGAAAAATTACCAAATGTGGCGGCGTTGAATGCAAACGCTTGGTGGCTGTGCGACCAATCGGCTTGGACTCTGCGGTGAACATCGAGCATCCATCATCCTCATATTGCTGGTCTACGTTTGCGCATCAGACGAAGCGACGTCGACAAAGGAGTTCGACCGCCATGAATTCATGCAGTGTGCCTGCTTGTCGAATGTACAAGCCTTTTCAATCGGCCCGTGGCCACGAATCGAGACGACTCCCACCTCTGCCACATCCATCACGATGGTACCGCCTCTGTCCAGATGCTACATGCATGAGCGCACCTCTACTGCCTGCGACCAGAGTCAGCGCCGTGCGCAGCTATCCCACACCTACGTAAGGACCGGCGTCGGTGGTCAAGACCGCACGTCGGCCGGCGGGACGTTCTTCCTGGGCAGTGTTCCTGGTATGACTCCACCGGGGTACATCGACTGCTATGGTACTTTCCAGACTTCTCCGCGTCAGCGTTACGTCCGAACTACAGTTCATATGGCGTTTCTCAAGACACCGCAAGGGAAAGAATTGGCTTTCTGATGCGGCTGTAGCCAAGGCTGGCACGTAAATGGCCTGCCGCCCACCCATGCAGCCCGGTTGCACCTAAGGTAAGTGGCCGGCCCTCCTCCGGACGGATCTAGGATACGAGTCATTTTACAGTGCCCTGATAGAAAAGTTGGCCTCATCGCTGATCCGTCAGCGCTCTATATAACTGCTGTCTTCTGCACCCGCATCGTCACCCTCGTTAGACCGCAGCGAAGCTTCCACCGCTTCCAGTCCTACGCCCATTACACTCGCCGCGCCCGCTACCACCATGACCAGCACGCCGGTCGATCTCTCGCACCACCTCTCTGCGGAGGCGCGTCTGCGTAAGCCCAATGCCATGAAGCAGATCTGGAGGTTGGCTCGCAGAAAGCCAAACATGATTTCTCTAGCGAACGGTTCGTCGTATTGGCATCTGTTCGCATGCATCGTACTCACAAGTGTGACAGGCGATCCTCATTCATCGCTGTATCCCATTCAGAGCCTCACCTTCAACGTTGCTTCCGTGAACGAGAAGGATCCCGTTGCGACCTGGCGTGTGGGCGGGTCCAGCGCACCCACGCACTCGCTCACCTCCTCACGCGACGAGGCGCCAGTGTTGCCAGTGCGCACCGCATTTCAGTACACGACAGGCGCAGGTCTTCCTGAGGCGCAAGCTGCGGTCACTGAGCTCACACGTTTCTACCACAATCCACCTGATCACGTCGCAACCCTGACATTGGGGAATGGAGATGGTGTCACGAAGTGCTTCCGACTGTTGGGCTCTCCGGGGGACCACTTCCTCGCCGACGAGTTCACATTCAGTTCTCTCGCGAATGCCGCGGTTCCCCATGGCATTAAGTGGGTATCTGTCAAAATCGACGAAGGGGGCTTGATCCCTGAGGAGCTCGAGAAAACCTTGGAGAATTGGTCTGAGGAGCGCGGTCCGCGCCCACACGTGCTGTACACAGTTCCGTAAGTGGCTTCCCTCGTTGCCCATAGCCGCCGGTGACCTGACTATCGTGCTAGATGCGGCCAAAACCCGACGGGCTCGACACTGACCGTGGAGCGCCGGAAGAGGATCTACGAGCTTGCTCGCCGCTTCGACCTTCTCATCATCGAAGACGGTACGTGTATCGCGATTCGCCCGATCGTAAGGAACGCTCATCTCCGTTCCGCGCCGCGCTAGACCCGTACTACTACCTCCAATACACTACCAAAACCTCCCCAAGCGCACAAGCCACCCCGGCCGCTCCGGACTCCACTTCTGCGCTCTCACCGCGCGGGCTTGCGCCATCCTTCCTCTCGCTCGACGTCGACGGGCGCGTGCTGCGCGTCGACTCGTTCAGCAAGGTGTTCGCACCGGGCATGCGCCTTGGGTTCATCACATCGTCGCCATTCTTCCATGCCCACCTCGTCGCGCTCACAGACTCGTCGACGCAGCACCCGCACGCGTTCGGGCAGCTCTTCCTCACGGAGCTGCTCGGGCCCGCGGGGTGGACGCTCGAGGGCTTCGATGCGTGGGTGCGCAGCCTCCGCGACGAGTACCAGCGCCGGCGTGACCTGTTCCTCGAGATCTTCGCGCGCGAGGTCGCCCCCCTCAACCTGGTTGACGCAAGCGAGCCCGAGGCGGGCATGTTCGTGTGGACGAAGATCCACGTCGAGCGCCACCCGCGCTTCCGGCGGGAGCCTGGAGCGACGAAGGGCCCGCGCACGAACTGTAGGCAGCTCATGGAGGAGCTCTTCGAGCTCTGCTTGGACAACGGACTCGTCGTGATGCCTGCGTGGGTGTTCGCGCTCCCGACGGACCCGAAGTACGACGACCCTGAAAACTCCATCGAGGACGTGAGTGGCTGCCTCTCACTATGCGTAGAGATCTTTTTGCTGACGTGTTTTGTAGCGCATGAATTACTTCCGTATGACCTTCGCTGGGACTGAGGAGGCCATGGAGGGCGGTCTCAAGATCCTTGGACAATCGTTGAAGGAGTTCTTCGAAGACAAGCCCAAGGTTATCCAAAACTAAGCGCCATGAACGCTTTCCTACATCTCCGACATCTCGCACATTGTACCATCGGACATTTGAGACGCGCATCTAATTATTATCAATTATTGGTTACTCACATACTAGATAGACTCATTACACCCTCTTGTAGAGTTGTTATTAGGGACTGCAATGCCATCTGGCGTTCTGGCATCGAATAATATTGGCCACGCCAACCAGCATCTCTATAGCTTACGAAGGCCACCAAGGCTAGAGCTCGCACAGGCGGAACCCTATGTTTAGCATGTTCTGGCCATGTGGTCTACATCAAGCCATGTATCTGAGTCAACGACAAGTATCATCGATTCGACCCACATATATCTGCAGCATGAAACATCCTCTCGAAAGCACTACTCTATGTTATATGCTATGCAAAGCGCGACAAGCAGAGACCGAACGCACACACGTCGTGTAGAGATCCTCCAAGCAAATATAGCAACATGATACATCGTAATCCATACTTCCTGACCAACCTCGTGGACGAAGCACCCCAACTCACAGCACATATCGGAAATCCCGATTCTGCATGTCCGTAAGGTCGAGGAAAGCCTACGACACGTCTCATCAACCCGCGTCCCACCAGAGCAGCACAACACAGCACGCACCTTATCGACCTTCTTCTCCTCGCCCTTCTCGTCCACCACACACGCGTCGTCGTACGTCGCATCGTGCGGCTCGCGGTCGCGCCGCCGGTTCTCCGCAGCGAGGTAGAAGCGCGTCGCGAGCAGGATCAGGAGCGACGCCGCCCAGCACGCCGCGAGGATGGCCCACGGCACGCGGTTGCGCGGCTGGTAACGCGCCTGCCAGTACTGCGGGCCCACCGCGTTCCCGACGGCGTAGCCCACCATGACGATCGCGTTCGTCGTCACGCGCTTCGTGTGCCCCGCGGTGACGTTGCCGACCCACGCCAGGAAGATCACGAACGGGACGATCTCGTTGACTGCGTGCAGGGAGTTAGTGGACTGGGGGAAATGGAGCGAGTGCGAACATACTTGAGATCCAGTACGAGAACAGGAGGCCCACTTTGTCGGACCACGGGAGCGTCGTGACGAGGATTGCGCCGAGGATCGCGACGAGGTAGTGTAGGCAGGCCATGTACGCCTGCCCGCCTCGCCAGTACGATGCGCCCGTTGTGCCGATGAAGATCCAAATGACTGCACAAATCATATCAGATTTAGTGGAGACCGAGGTGGAAAAGGTTGTACGCACTCTCAGCAAGGCCATCTACGCACCCGAGCAGCGTCGTGTCGATTGCCGAGAACCCGAATTCGCTGACGATGATTTGGCGCTGGTTACTCAACTGTTCCGCCGTCAATTGCTTGTTCGCATTCCGTTGACTCTGCAAAATAACATACCGAGTTCGTCACATTTGAGATGGCTGCAAAAAAGAAGAAAAGGTAAGTCTTCGGGTCGCGGAAGACTTCGACAATCTGGTCACGCTTGAGGTGCTTGTTCTCGACACCTGCCTGGTTCACTTTGATCCGCTCGATTGCGACCACTTTCTCCTCCTGAGTCAGGAAGCTGGCTGTGGCAGGCGAGTCGGGGAAGAAGAACCAAAATAGAATGGCGGTAATGAACGTAATGAGACCCGTGATGATCATGAGCCTGCCAACAAGGGTGTAAGTGCACAGGAGGGCGAGCAGAGAAGAGGTGACACACCATTGCCAGGGTGCGAGGGCGCCGTGCTTGATGTGCAGAGTTCCGTAGGCAACCAAGCCCAGGAATATGATCGCCACACCGTTCATCAGGACTACGAAGATGCCTCAGCCCTGGATATCCAAACGTCAAGCAAACAATACTCACACCAGTAGCCCACCCGCCGCGTCTGTTCCGCACGCGTGTAGAACATCGACGTGACGATCATGAACCCGGGGGTAATTGCGCCCTCCGCAATGCCGAGGAAGAAGCGGCACACGAGGAGCGTCCCGAAGCTCTTCGCGGCGGCATGGCACAGGAGCGCGATGGACCACACGAAGATGTTGACGCTGACCCACTTGCCGACGGGGAACCGCTGCAGCGCGTAGTTCTGGGGGAGCTGGAACCCGAGGAAGGAGAGGTAAAAGACCGTGCTCAGCCAGTCGAACTGGTTCTGCCCGAGGTGCGCGTCCTTCCTGCCGGGCGCATGGCGGGTCAGTCAGACGTTCCACGGTCGGTCTCACGAGACGTCAGTGGAAATTCGGGGAGTGTATGCGCGGCGATGACCAACGATCCGGCGCATATTCGCAGCACCAAGGGACACATGGTCAGTTGGCCCACGGCAGTCGCTACCGATGACTATCAGCGGCCCTCCGTAGACCAACTGGCTACGCGTCAAGGTACAGGCGAACGCCGATGTGTGCGCCTTCGGAGACGCTGCCCACATGCTGCGCGGCACTCGTGGTGTGGCTAGAACTCGACGAGAACTCTCGCCACAACGGCTCCGCAGTGCATCTATCAGCAGCTGGGCGGACGCATCGCATGCCCTCGCGATGGTCCACAGGTGCGGTCCAGGAAGTGTTCGGTGCACGGGTGCAGTTGCGATGGTAGAGGCGATGCTTCCGATGCTTCCAGCGTCCTTGCAGCGTGAGCACGGAGCGCGCATGGAAGCGGGTATATGCGGTGTGATCATCCGAGAACTCGGAGGAATAGATAGGGCAGAGACGAAAATGAGACGTACAGTATGCCCAGTACAGCGGATTGGCCGAGGGTGGTTTTATCTGCGAACTGCATCCTGCGGCAACGTTAAGACGGTCCAATAGCTGCGTCGGACGTGACCTACAAGTATAGGACTGACCGGCGAGTATGAGTGAACTGCACAGACGTAAACACAATGAGCATACGTACTGCACATGAGCGGGAGGATCCGCCAATCCACTTTCCGCCTACATGTGGACCTGTGTCAGAGACATACGCCGTCGTAAGATGCATATATACACTCACCGGACGCGTTTGGCCTCTGCAGGGTCCACTACCACATCTTTCCCTGCGACGAGTTGTGCAGCTACGTCGGCGTCGTAGGAATCTACGACCTCGTGGTCGAGACCGCGCTTCTCGATGGATGCGTCAGAGCTGCCCATTGCTGCAGCTGGCTGGCGATGTGTCGCGGAGAGAGTGGGAGAGGGAGCGACGGGCTGACAGGAAGGTGTCTCAGAGCACGTACATATAGGCAGTCGGTGGTGTTGGCTTGTGCGTCCGAGCGCCGGAAGATTTGGCTGGAGGGGGCGACGGGAACATGATGATCACGCCCCGATGCAGCGAAGTCGTCGCCCGGTCTCAGAAAGCTGCCCGAGGATAGCCTGCCGTCATTGTTTGCGATCCATCTTTAGCGTGCCTCTACTCCTCCCAGTTGCATTGTATTGCATTACCCAAGCCTCCGAGGGAGATCGGAAGCGGGGTGCGGCGGTGACTTCCAGTGTCCCTGCTCTCAGGAAAGAATAGCAGCGGATAGCTCACCAGCAGATTGCACTGAAGGCAACGTGATATTGGGTCCACAAGCTGCAGAATCTCTCTTCGCGGCGACCGCAGAGGACGAGTCGATCGAGACAAGCGGACGCAAATGTTGCAGCTCCGAGACGCACGCCAGGCACTCGGTCAGAAGAGTCGGGTGCCTGATTATCTCTCTCAGTCTGCAATCTCGATCGCTGCGATCATGCGCCCTTCTCAGAGACACAGTATACCAGAATATACCTTAGTGAGATGGCTTGTCTTGTTTTGTCATGCATACCAGACTGGGACTTCCTACAACATATTGCTGGCTCACTGCTGTGACCAAACCCAGGTGAATTTGATGTGTTGAACAGTTGCCTCCATCTGTCACTTCAACGACCACCGTCAACATGAACATACATCTGCTAGTGTCTCGGCGTTATCACGGCCCTACCCTGTGTTAGCCGCTACGAGCCAATGGTATGGTTTCCCCTCTCTGGGATATCCAAGCTGGTTTCTGTGGTGCCCCTGCACGATCATCACACTGCCCCAGGTACTATTCACCATCCGCTCTCCACGGAGACGACAGCATGACGAGCACAAGGATGCATTCTCAGGCTGTTCCGCACTGGATTTGTTAAATCAGCTAGTGTTGCAAGTGTGTGAGTGCTTGCTTTCCATCATCAAGCTAGACAATTGCTCGTTGAGACCACTTTCCTCGGGTCCAATACATTACCGCACAGAATGGAATACGCTTGGGGGCCGTTCTGCCAGTAGTTAAATAGTGTCGATGTTATCAGCTGGCTTCACCGACATTTGCCCTTGCGTCGAGTTAACCAGGCTAAAACTTGGATCGTGCTAGGTAGAACGCTACTTCGGTATAGTAATGAATGACTCGCTGACATTGGCAACTGCTAACTGGCTTCAGAACGATGCGCCCTATATAATCGAAACCAGTGAAGGCCATCAGCGATGATCGATGAGCGTGTACTATCTGCCCGGGCAGACTGATCACCGCAGCTGTTTTCGCTTACGTAACCAATCGATGCAGCGTGAAGTCGGTTCGGTTTCCCTAACTTAGTCAGTCACTTCATACAGCCTGAGGTAGCCTGGAGGATGGTAGAAGACAATAGACCGTATGTTCAGTCACACGCACCATCGATGGGTTGTTGTAACTGACAAGGAGCAGGTGGACGATTCTGGGAAGCCTGAACGAGGATGTATTCCGCCGCATTCTCAACGAGCTGACAGTTCAAGACATGTCAGCCTTTTCTACTACCTGCCGCTGGATACGCGAGGCATGCATGCCTCTTCTGTTTCGCTGTACCTATATCAGGATCTCGATTCCAGAGCAATTCTTGCGACAAGAGCTGTTCCTTTCTACATCGGTCAGGCCTCATATTCGGTATGCGTGATGTACTGTGTCATTCTGCGCGACGAATTCACGAAGGCTGTTCCTCCAGCTCTTTAGTGATAAATGAGGAGTGCATAGATCAATGGTCACCAGAGGCCACGCTTCTTACGGACAACTTCCTTCTCTGTGGTGCTTATCCAGGAGCCGCCGTGGCAGAACGGCTGCGAGAGCTACCCCAGCTCTACTTCCTCAAAATCTATAAGCAGCATGATCAAACACACGGCCTCTCTTGGAGTACTCTTCGCGCAGTTTTATCTGTACCTCAACTGCGTGAATTCGAACTCTACTCCTTGCACTTCTGCCCCGTTTTGCGCCCTGATGACGAACTGAACGTTGACATGTTGGCACCGCTCACGCACTTCCGCTACCACATGTACGTCACACGAGATGTCTTGGCATACCCTTCGGAGACCGTCGCGCTCGCTGCTGTACTCACAAAACTGTCTGCCACCCTGGAAACCTTAATTATCGGCAGCGAAGTTGTCCCAATGTCGGTTCTGGCGCAATCGCATTGGCCTCGTCTACGGAAACTAACATTCCGTGGCTCACCATGGGCCGATTTGCCTGAACCGCTTGTTTCAATTTGCTCGGGAATGCCGAGTCTACGCTCTCTAACGCTGAAGCTGAACCCTACTCATCGCGCCATGGTCCATGCCCTGTGGCCGCGGGATTTCACCAGCTGCTTCCCCTGGCCTAGTCTTGAACAACTCACAGTCTCGTATCCCGATCCCACGGATGTTATATATGATCACCTTCCCCCGTCCCTCCGATCGATGTCGCTACGATGCTGGAACCACATCTTCGTTCAGCGACGCTTTGCCGGTCTGCGTCGAACCTACACATCGCGCTACGAGTCGGTTCTGGGTGCCTCTGATGCCCTTGCAATATTGCGCCGTAACGTGACACCAGACCTGGTTCATCTGGAGCTCGAATACCGAGTTGACGAAGACGAGGATGCACTTCTTCAACACATTGCGGCCGCGTATCCACGCCTCACTTCGCTCAAGTTCAGCCGATATCAGCTGGGTCCAAGTGAACAATCGATAGTGAGTTCTGGATCGTGGTTGTACATCATGCACGGAAAACTCAGTATCCTCCTATTAGGTACACATAGCACAGATGTTGGCTGGTCTCAAGAGACTTCATCGACTGAAGGTATACTTGGATCTCGTGGGGCTCAGTGCAGATGAATTGCAGGACACTGCATTGACATTTGCACATGCTCTACCGTCGCTACGTGAGATATTGCTATGGAACAACAAGCCCATTCTCTATACGTTCTGCGTTGTTGATGGATGCATGCACATGGAGCAATGTATCAGTCGAGGTCTCAATTAGCGGATTAGCAAGCATCTTGTGCTCAGTTCCAGCTGATATCAAATCGTCAGCGTATGTGTGTGTCCGCTCTTGCAACACGGTAGGGCAACTCTTTCGCAGGCACATCTGGTACATCGGGATTCCTTGTACTATGAATTTGTCAACAAGAAGTATTAGCTAGGAATGTGTGTTGTTATGCCCGAATACATCGTGGACTTCCGGTTGACATGACATAGTATGTGTGGCGACTCTCTTATGACCGATACTTACGCTCTCATCTTGTGACACAGTCCGCACGTAATTTGTACGCGAGGGTATATTGAAGTTTCCACGAAATACCTCTTCATTTGTTGACAGCAAACCGGAGGCTTCGAGTTGAATCCGAGTTCAGAATAGCGTATGGACTGGTACATACATAACATATCCCCATAACGTCTATGCTCCAGGAGCTGGCGCGCAATGGTCGTTGATATGCTCCCCAAGCACGCAATCTCCGACGAAAAACCCCATACTGCAGCGTGGATCATGACCATAACGTGCTCCCAGGGGTACGCAGTTGGGCATATTGACTTCAAGTTGCATACACCCAAAGCAGACTGCTACCAGAAGCACTGGAAGATGGCATGATGGACCCTTGTACTTCGCTAGCAGAGCTTCCGCCATTATCTGATGTGGTATGATGCAGTGCGAGAAACACGCGGCGTCGTGCATATCGTGCCTGCGGTCAAGAACCGTGTGTGGTTGCAGTCGATCCGAGTCGATACTCCTCTCCCCACGCTGTCTTCGTGCACGACGAAAACGGTTGTGTGTGCATTCCTATTGACGCCGCGCTAATTGTTGGAAGCAGCTGTCTTTCGAGAACTCCGATTTTTGTGCGCTCATGGCCCCGCCTTCACAACGCAGCCATGATTCTAGAGTGGGGAACCAAACACGACCTAGATGATTCCGTAGCAAGGGGTTTCGATAGAGTCGCCAGCACTCTGCAACTTGAAGTCGTGACGATTATGCTGGATCAGATAGTGCACCGAAAAGGGCGTTGCAATGGGACCTGCCTCGAGCTCAGCAACTTGAACTGTAGTATCGGAGACCAACTGGGATTGGCCGATGTCCTTGTTCTCGAATCCCCACTCCAACCCTGGCTCATAGAACTTCATCCCCTATTCCCAGTCCTGCCGCTATAAACTTGGTATCCACTGAATAGGGAAGCGGTTGGTCCACCGTGCTGATCCCCTCATGTCTGCATATTCGTGGCATTACAGATACTCGACTGCAGTCCCGATATATGATGCCTACAGCCTGATTATCACCTTTAACGGACGATAGTCAAAGGGAACACGCACCTTGCTGCATATATCATCGATCGTGACGCGTACGCAAGGAAAAGGACAATGAGCACTGTTGAATGAGAAGGCGACTATGAACAGTCAGATTTATGGTATTTGAACTACACCTGGATGTGCTCAACGTCTCGTCCATCAATCAAAGACCGTTCGCGGTTGAACGCGGTTGATTTTTTCCCACTATTACATACAGCATTATCAGTCGTAGTCGATGTACCCAGCGTGTAATGTATGCAGGAGTGCCCGACCCGCTCGCGGCCGGGCAGTAGCAATGCGTAGTCGTCGGCGCACTAAGCGTCATCATGAGCAGCCCGCAGAGGCATCATATGTCATCTGCACGGCGGGCAGGAAATGAGGCGGAGTATAGATGAAGCACGGGGGACGATGTGCAAGGAGCGCGGATGGTAGGTATGAGGGAGGTCCGGTATCGTCTAATGCAACCAATATTGATGATAAATAGGCGGAAGGATGAACTTCCGGTGCGATGATGCAGAAGGCGCTGAATAGCGCGAGGGCAGACGGTGGCGACGAAGGAAGTCGCGATCTACAGACGAAGCTTTTTCGGCTTCTCCCAAGAGTACTCATTGTTGCCTGTGATAATGGCAGTTCATTAAGTCTAGCAATACAACGAGAGAGAAAAGACATACCAAAGTGACCATAAGATGCAGTCTTGCGGTACTGCGGCTTCTGAAGGTCGAGCTCCTGTACAATGAGACCAGGCCTGAGGTCAAAGTTGTTGCGAATGATGTCGACGAGCTCCTCGTCAGTCTTCTTGCCGGTACCGTACGTGTCGACGAAGATAGACAACGGCTCGGCAACACCAATTGCATATGAGAGCTGCACGAGCGCGCGACGAGCAAGACCACCCGCAACGAGCGACTTGGCTGAAAAATGATAGTGAGCTAGCTTCAGTAGATACATACAAGCGAACTCACCGATCCAGCGCGCAGTGTACGCAGCAGAACGGTCGACCTTCGACCAATCCTTGCCGGAGAAGGCGCCTCCACCATGGGCACCCCAGCCACCGTAGGTGTCGACGATGATCTTACGACCGGTCAGACCGGCGTCACCCTGAGGACCACCGATAACGAAGCGGCCCGAGGGTTGGATCTGCACATGCGTCAGATCGAGAGGAGCATGGAATGCAATGAAGTCATACGTGATAGACGGTGCGTTCATCGAGAAGCTCCTTTGGAATCACCTCAGCAATGATCTTCTCCTTGATAGCCTTCCTGAGGTCCTCAGTCGAAATCTCCTCCGCATGCTGAGTAGAGACGACAATAGTGTCTACACGGAGGGGAATCGTGGCACCGCCCTCTTTCTTGTACTCGACTGTGACTTGAGTCTTCGTGTCGGGACGAAGCCAGGGAAGAGCACCAGTACGGCGTGCCTTGGACATTGCGGCATTCAGGCGGTGCGCGAGAACGAGAGTGAGTGGCATGTACTCGGGAGTCTCGTCTGTCGCATAGCCAAACATGATGCCCTGGTCACCGGCACCGATGCTCTCCAGCGAGCCATGGTCAAGACCCTGCGCAATATCTGGCGACTGCTGCTCGATGGCAACGAGGATGTTGCAAGTCTTGTAGTCGAAGCCCTTCGAGGAGTCATCGTAACCAATCTCCTTGATCGTTTCCCTGATGACTTTCTGGTAGTCGATCTGCGCCTTGGTGGTAATTTCACCGAAGACCATGATCATACCGGTCTTGGCGGCAGTCTCGCAAGCAACCTTGGAGAATGGGTCCTGGGCCAAGCATGCATCAAGCTACAGAGGGATGTCAGGATACACAGGAGGCTCTGAAAGGGTATGCTGCGTACGATAGCGTCAGAGACCTGGTCACAAATCTTGTCTATTTCCCTCGAGTTAGACGGGCAGAACATTGAACGTGCGTCTACTCACCCGGGTGGCCCTCACCAACGGACTCCGAGGTAAAAAGAAAATGGCCGGGAGCAAGAGCAGCAGCGCGTGCAGTACCGTTGGCAGACATGGCGAAGGAGAGGGCGGGGAGATAGAGAGCGATAGCGGCGAGGACGGGAGGTGCAAGCTCTGGGAGAATTTACAGCAGCCTCTATATTTCGGCCAGCCGGGACCCCGAACACCACCCAGCACGCCATCCACGCCCTTCAATGCATCGAACGATGCGGCCCATTTTCTCCTTCAGAGTTTACGTTCACAGCCCGTCTCGGGCCACTATTCGTACACGCATGTCCTGCGTTCTCAGCAGCAAGCGAACCCATGAGGCTTATATCGCTACACTATTCACATAATCGAGCACGAGTGAGAATACACATGGGAGTGGCAACGTATAGCTCTGTACTGTACAAGGATATGTACTCACAGACAGCTCACCACACACCAACCCCCAGCGGATCCGAGTTGGCTGGTGTTGGGGCAGCGGAGGAGGGGGCGGGCGGTCCTTGAGAGGGGGAGGGGGTCGCCCGATTGACATTCGAAGTCATCGGCGCTGACCGTAGAGCAGTACCGTCGGTACTATGTATATGCGGCATGGACGAGCTGGGAACAGCAACCGTAGGATCGAGTGGCAAGCCAGACACGTCGTCTGGGTGCGTGTTTTCTGGCGCAAGGGAGGCATCCTTCGCAGTCGACTCAGACGCTGGAGACTGTGGACTAGTCCACGGATTATCCAGCAGAACAGAGGGCATGCTTGGACGCGACGTTGACCACGGATTCGTGCTCGCGCTCAGTGTTTGCGCCATCCCTGCAGAGTGTGAAGACGAGGGCTCTCGTACGTGCTCGGACTCGGTTCCAGACTCGCCCCAGGCACCGATCTCCTCTCGCGACTTCAATTCACCTCCGGTGCCGTCCCCAGACGTGCTCGCGCTTAGGGAGAGGGCCCGGAAGTCCTTGGCCATCCCACCGTATGCGTCCTGGACGGCAGAAAATGCAGCTGTGGCGTTTGAAGAAAAACGGCCCCACATCGACTTCACGCCACCGCTGGAGAAGAGATCTGTAGATGGCATCCCGGTCTGCGGGCGCGCCGCCGAGTACGAGCGACCAGACATGGGCGATGGCGTTCGGGGTGGGACGGGCGAAGGTTGAGGTGAACGACCGGATGCGGCCAGGGTACGATCGAACCGCCGCAGACTATCGTGGCGCGTCCGAGGTGACCCTGGCTTCAACGATGCCGATGCATGGCCCGACGGTGAAGGGATCCTGTCAACCGTCTGACGAAATTCTGGCTGCGTCACTGCGATGGCAGGAGTAGTACCGGGAGAAGGGGGAAGTGGGACGGACAGAGGTGGCGTGCCGATACTGTTAACGGGATCATCAGCGGATGCATCTATAGGGCCATGATACTCGGGATCTTGGACTAGCTGCCGTGCAACGTATCTTCCGTTCATCTCTTCGTCCGTCCGTCCGTAGAGCTGGTACCAGAAGCGTACGTCCTTTGGGTTGGGCATGAGTACGCCCATATCACTACCAGGTTCACGCCTGGAAGGATCGTCGAGGGACGAATTGTAATCAGGGTTGACGTTCAGTTCCTTCTCCGGTGGCGAATTGAAGAAGTCCCACACGCTGACCGTCCGATCGCATGGCGGTGGGTGGCCCGCTTCGCCCACCCGTCGTTCCCGCTCGCAATTGAATAGGAACGTGCCGAACTGGCATGAGTAAAGATGATAATGCAGCTGCCGGAGGAACCGCTCGTTGAACTCGAATCGCTCCGGGAACTGCCGTTGCACCTGACGCACACATTCGAGCCACTGATGGAACACAGGACTCGTCTCCTTGAGGTGACCTTGCGATGCAAATCTGTTCTGCACGGAGGCCAAGAAAGCTTGCGCAGCCTCAGCACCACTTGCGTTGGCTGTGTTGTCCACGGGCGCGAGGAAGAACTTCTCCGAAGAAAGATGCCCACATCGGTCCAGGAACTTGTGCCCGAAAGATAGCCAATCCTTCTCGATGAGGATCTGGAATCCACGCACGGTGCGATAGAAGGGATCAAGACACAGCTGAGAAAGTGCAGATAGCTGTGCGGTGCGGTCCCACCCATCTGAGCAATGGATGAGAACGTGCGAGGAGTTAACATGCACGTTTCGCACGATGAGTAGCGAGCCCTCCATGATGGCGGAGATGTGCTTCAGCCAACCGGACCGCCGCAATGCCTGTCTGTCCAGCACTGGAGTACCTAGTTCTTGGCCAGGTTGGGCGTCGGTCTGGCTGGCAGCTGATACAACCTCAGCTTCTCTCAGAGCTTCCACGACCTTATTGAGCGAATCTCGCATGGTATGTATGTGGTCGATGCCCAGATAAGCCTTCCTCGCCTCCTTGTAGTGGTCCATATTCTCGGTGCCTGCTCCCTTGGCCGTGTTCGCCACTGCGTTTGTTGTCGGACGAGCATCGATGATGAGATTGGTGCAAGTGGCACCATACACTGGGCCAGCGGAAGCGCGAGAGTCGGGTGACCAATGGGATTGGAAGATAGCTTCTATGAGCTTCTCGTCTTGTATTGAGCGATTCTGCGTGAGCCCTACCATAGGCTGGCTGGACCGCGTTATGCTTCCCTTAATGTTAATGTGCAATCAACAACTCGATGACAAGACATGACGACGTGGACACTCACAAAGTTACCCCAGTGAAGGTAGGTCAATACTGGTAGTCGACCTTTGCTGCGATACTTGACCGCGTACTGCAAGGTCGTATCGCTGATGCGGGTGGGAACGACGAGACGAGAGGGATAAGTGGGGGAGAACTGGATTACTATCCGTTATATATGAATAAGTGAGATGGCTTATGGCAGAGCAGCGCACCGAGTAGTCCTTGTTAATATCCGTGAACCTCCATGCCTTGGTTCGCGAACCGACACCCATCCGTCCAAACTCCTCCCGCGGAGAAAAGAGCGACCATCCATCGTTTGCGGTGTAAGGCGGGTTGGGAACAAAGTAGAAAGCGTATAGTTGCGTCACAGAAGCTGCAGCAGGTATTAGAACGGTAATGCTGCGTAAGGGGAAACCACGCACTTGCGACGGTAAGCTCCTTTACTGTATCGAAGACGTCGATTGCACTGCTCTCAGAGGCAAACATCAGAGTGACCGTATCAAACGTCCTCGTGCGGAGCATGAGAGGACATTGGCCTTGCAGGTTCAACGGCAGACGGGTTACTAGGGAGATCAGGGGATATGGTATCTATCACGAGATAGTTACTCAACGTCGGACCTTAACTGGGCGTACTGACTGACCCACATCTCCTCCTTTGCGTCATCGTCATAGTTGAATATGAGATGATGGGCGGTCAAGTGGACGGTCCCTCGCCCAGAGTATCCTGCCTTCGTACAGAGCACTCCCTCGACCTGAGGCGCGATCGTGAGTGATTTCTTCGCTGTTCTGGAAGCCGAATTCTTACCTTTGTAACACGAATTGAGTCCATAGGTGTATTGCACTCCAAGAGAGGTAAACAACCCGCCGCTCACGCGTATTACGGTTAGCTGAGCAGCTGGAAGAGCGCGAGTCGAGAGACCGTTGACTCCAAGTGGTACAGGCGCCTAATTGGCCGTGCGTACGTGCTGCTGTTACTACTGTAGAGTTTCGACCATAGGTTCAGTCACGGGTCACAGGGCCTTCTGAACTAGGCTTTCAGTTCATTTGTCCCGGTCACAGCACACCTTGAACTTCGGATTCCTGCAGGGGTCACGGGCGCTTAAATATGAATTACGAGCGATCTATGGCCTTCCCGTCACATGGCTATCGAGAAGTCAGCAGCCGCGCGGAAACGGCGGCTGCATGCCGTGCGTGGATGTGGCATTGCAAGAGGTGAACCCCCATCTCCCACCCATGTATCCCCCCCCAGGTGCACCATCCCTGCAGTTGGGTCAGGGCAGTAAGCCGGCGGAGTGCAAAGTCACACGCAAGGTGGCGGGACGGCCAGTTCGGACGGCGAGTTCGAGTGCGAGGTATGTTCCCCTGGCTGTACTCCCTCTGTAAACCAGAGGCTTAGATGGGAGACGTCTAAATGACGCCAGAGGAGCGGACAGTCGGGTAGCGGTGAAGCCCCCTGACGAGGACTTTCGCAGGTCCGAAACCGCTGCCCCTCGTCCCTCTAGCATCCCTCTCCGCTGGGTGTAACGCGGGCCTAATCTTCGGAGAGGGCTGCTCGACATCGCGCGATGGATGTGGTCAGCCTGGTTGTGGTCGGCCATAGACCTAGCTCATACGGTGGGAGGAACGAGCACCGTAGAGCGGGCAAACTGCACGTGCTTGTGCATGTGTCACACATTTCGGTGCTGGCGGCGCGTGAACTGAACTGGGGACTGTCACAGGTCTCTTAGGCTCTTGAACTAGGGCGCCTATTCAGTTCATGGTCACAGGTCACACCCGGTGAACCTATGGTCGAAACTCTACAGTACTCACCAGTGTGACAGCCGTTGTCACGATTGGGCACCATTCACAAGTCTACATATGTCCCGGTACGCAGTAATCCATAGTCCGCAGGAGATTAGGTGTTTTTGACATTGACTGTGTGGCCTATAGCATGGCTATGGATCTGTGGCGCTGTGACTTCGAGACTCGAAGCTGACCCACTTGCGTGTGATATGACATCCACATACAAAAAGGCGCGGCTCGGATGCGCATACGTCTTATTCACTCTATGACCTACTATGCTCTGTAATGCTGCTGATCGTAGACACGGAGACTGGATCAAGTCCCCACCCTGAGGGCGTCAGTCGTATTCCCTCTTGCGAGCACATCGTGACCACGTATGTGGCCCGCACCGCAGCGACAGCGAGCGCAGCGTCGGAGGAAGATGGTCGTATACTTCGTTGTTCGGATCTGGATAAGAGACAGAGAGGTGCTCCAGCTTGGGCCAGGGAAAGTCATGGATGTAGCCTGGCGGCCAGACTACCAAGGGTAAGATGTTCTGTATCAGATCAGTCTTGAGGGAGAGAGCGTGTAAGCCTGGCATAGTCGACAGAAGCAACACCAATGGTGTGGGCAATGCGTCCCACATATATGTTTCACCTTGGAGGACGAGCTGCCGTAATTGATGCCAGTGCAGTACGGGCAGAGTAGTCATAGGGCGGACTCGCTGGGTAGGGTGACTATCCCCAATGTGTTGCGCACTTGCCAAGCATGGCTTCCAGTGCAGCGACCTTAGAGGTGTGAAACCGTATCTCGCGTGAGTACTCCATCTTGTAGATGAAGGTAGTAAGAGGAGCCAAGGAGCTGACGCAGACCTGCTCTCCCGGCCGTAAGGTAGAACAGAAAAATTGCCATGTTGATCAAAAATTCGTGTAGCTGTGGAGCAGATAGAACAGCTTACAATATATCCCACGAGAGACCGTGTTTCAGATCGTTGTTCTCATGCATAGCTACAGCGCGACAGTGCGGCAGCTCTCGAAATCGCTCAGCGAGGGCCGCTCCAGGATATGCGCCACATAGCATTAAGTTGTCGGTAAGCAAGTACTTGGTCCACGCTATACCTCCACTTTTTTTTATCCAAGCACTCGTCACGAGAGAAAAGGGAGCTATCCAGTTCTTAGTGCTATAGAAAACTATGGCAAATATAAATGTACCGAACATGAGGCTTCGCTGATGCAGGTCGACACTTGAAGGATGCAGCTTCTTTGATCTGCATGGGATCAGCAACAGTGGTGTAATCCCGTTCAAAGAGAGACGGTTTGTACGCCTCATGAAGGCAGGAACATGTTACCGAGAGCGAAGATTAATCTCGCGAAGGAAGATGATCGAGTATGTAGTTGAACACGTCTCCGTTCAAGCGGTCTAGCCAGCGTCCGGGCCGCGGAAATAGTCTTCAGGTTAGTAGTCGCATTTTGATTGTAATATGCGGGAGCTTACCATAGCTTCGAGAGGCTGTAGTAAGAGAAGAGTGACATCGAGCTTGTCGGATGTGGATGAGCGTGACCATGTTACGTTTGTTGAACAACATCACGTGAGGGCGCATCAGGAGATACGTACTTGTCCACTGCACAGCAAACAAATCATGGTGTTGCCGGTGGAGAAATTGTGAGTATTTCTTTGACAAAAATAAAAATATCCCCAGAGGAGAAACTGTATTTGAGGATACTATGATATTCTGCATTCGAGCATAAAGGAGGTTTGGTGACTGTGTACATCATATGGATAGGGTCAGCACTTTTGGCAAGCTTTGCATACCACTCTGTTGAAAGATTCAAATGTTAGTGTGGCTGAAGGCAATAGAACAAGACAGTACCCAGGGAAAGACCTGTGAGGCGCACACAGGGGAACAGGAGGTAAAGTCTTGAGATTAGAGGGTGTACCAGCCCGGTATATATACATCAGGGGAACCGGTCATGTGAGTCATGAGAGAGCATGAGTAATCATACCACATGAGTGGTGAGTCATACCTAGTCAGCCTGAGTCATCAGGTGTCAGGGTGAGTCATATCTACGGAACTACCTAGAAGAGTCCAGAAGGGAGCATGTCTAGAAGGGTCCATAGTCTAGAACTATCTACAGGGGCCTGGACAAGGTCATGGGATCGAGTCCAGGCAAAGTCCATCAAAGAACATATGTAATACAGACACCGCTGATGCAATCACCGCGATTCTGGCCCCCGAATTCGCGAATACAACTCGCTTCTATTCGAACATGCGTCGTGGCAACCCTTCCTCATGTCTTCTATCTCCTGGACCTCCATGGGACTCAGCCTCATGTTCGACACCCTCGCTCTTGAGGCGACTCAAGCGACTGCGACTGGATGTGACTCCGATTCCCGACCGATCGGCGATTCCGATCCGATCCCCGAAGAGGCCGGATTCGCCGCGCTGCGAGGTCATGCGACTCGGCGACTCAACACACGACGCTGATCTTGCTCGCACGACTGATTCGAACTCCAAGTCAGCAGCCCGCGGCCGCCCGATCGACTCAGCACCCCCAAGGCGTTCCCACATGGCGACTCAGAGGCACCCTCTCGGTCATCGGCAAGAACCGGAGTCATCGCGACCAATCAACGCTCGAGATTGCGACCTCCCCATCGGGACTAGACGCACCCAATCACCGCGACTTCCCGAAGATCCGGATTGATGCAGTGCGGCGTCGGGATGCCCCCTTTGAGCTGACGTCAGAAGTCGACTTGCCGACGTGACTTCAAGCCCCGATTCGTCGCAAACCATATGACAGTGGCTCTCCAGTATGGGTGAGTTCGGCGGGGACAGGAACTTGTCGGAAAGTCAAGTAGGTTGTCTCAGATGTGTTCGGAATCGCTTGGACCGTAGTTGTAGACTTCTGTATATAAACCCCTCCGCACTTCGACGAAATCGAAGCACTCGTTACCCCTCAGAGCTAGCGTCTGATTTGCGACTGCGTCTAACAGCGTCACCTGCGACTTGCGAACTGCAACTGCGAACTGCAATTTGCGACTTGTGACCTGCAATTGCGCCTCGACCGAGCCTTTAACTCTACTCCCTTGCATCCTCTGAGGTTCACGGAGCTGTGACCTCGTACGTCCTATTCTATCTTTCTCCCCTTGGTTCCGAGTCGCACCCTTCGTCACCACCCCTCACCGCCGGGTCGCGACTAGCTGCGATTTGCCCTGTCATTCCCAGCCTACCTATCCGACTCCCATCCCTCTCCGCGCCGCGAAGGGAACTCGATCCCGGCTCGCCCCTTCACCCTTAGTTGCCAGCCTTGTCCCCTCGGCCCTCAGCTGTCCCTTTCGGGCCTTGTAGGAGGTCTAGGTGCATCACCGCAGAACACAAGTCCATATATAGGATGTCCAAATGACAAGTTAACGTATGACACCAAATATGGAAAGTTCAACACACTCAACATAGGTGAGCGGCCCACTGGCTTCCCAGTTTGTGGGAGCTAGGAGGAGCTCACGTGTGCGTGGGTCATGGAGTGTGGTCGGCAGTTTGAAAATAACTTTGACACGTCCTATATGAGTACCTGTAGCATATCTCAGTCATCTAGAATTTAAATGTGCCAAGGGAATGATGTAGTATGTACTCACCTTGAAGACTGGTAGCTTCTGCATCTTTGCCCTGCATCACTACTACAGTATCAAAATGAGCAGGTTGCTTGCCCTTCACTGGCGTGGCCTTGACAGCATCCATCTCTTCAGTATCATCATTGAGAGATGCTGGGGCAAATTTGAAGCCATGGAAGACATCAAGACGGTTGAAGGGCATGTTGGCAAGAGCATCAGGGAGTTGAGCTGAAGAGAGAGGGCGGTCATTCTTGAGACAGTAGATATATTGAGTGAGGGATTCCTTGAAGCTGGGGCACTCGTGCTTGGTGGTGATGGTTGGCAAGGCTTGGAGGAGGACTGATGGATGCTTCGTAAGTCTGATACAAGTGTTCTGGTTTTTTGAGAGAGTGTGTTCTGTGAGGTCTGCATTTTCTGAGCTGTCTTGCTGCTCATGCCCTGTATGCACAAGCCAGCGGTGAATGGAAGAATCTAGTATGATCATTTTTTCACATTGGTCCAGCCAGCGTACCATCTGCGGTGATGTAGTGCAAGGAATGAAGGCACTGCAGTATCTCTCAAGACTCCGACCGAACCTCCTCTTGAAGCGCACTGAAGGCGGTACAAAGTTCATTGAACATATGGGGTAATTCGCAAAAGTCTTCAAGGTAGATCGGCTCGGCAGCGAAGCTTGGTGGGGCAGCTGGGGAACGAACAGTGGATCCCACACAAGAGGAGCATAGGGAACACCTCAGCCTGGAGTAACATTGCCCTCTTCGAAAATGCGATCAATGCAGTTCATTGTGGCGATGACTGTCGGGTACATGTATGGCGAGTGCAGCAAACCAGGGCGAATTGCAATGGCCATCGAATACGATTCAAAGAGGGAGCACTGTCAGGAGTGTGAGTAGCATGGAGCTTCTGGGTTGGGTGTAACCCACCAGCACCCAATGTACAAAAAGGGCCCAAGCTAGCCATTCGGTGGCCTCGACTCTAGCACCAGCCGGTTCTTCGAACCGTTCCATGTGCACTAGGGCAAGGAGATGATGGTAGCAGGCGATGTGTGCGTTGGCACACAATGAAGCTTCTTCAACTGGGGGATCCATGTCAAGTAGAGGTCAAACGATTCAATTGGAGTAGTTGTCCTTCAAGGTGATGGGGCGCCGCACAGTGGGTTCGATGTGGCTGAGCAATGGTTGGTACTGCATAGTTTTCAGCAAAAGCCACCTGTATATAAACAAACCCTCTGCCAAAAAGAGGGCAAGCTCTCAGTACAGTTTAGATCACATTTTCTCCCTCTCTCATTTCAAAGCGCCAGTCTGTCAGTTCGGTCAGCCGAGTTCTGGTCCAGTGCCAGCAAGTTAGGAGATTGTTCAAAGTGGTTCGAAAGGCACGTCATAGTTTGAAGTGGTCCTCGAACCCCTTTTTCCCTCAAACCCTCTGCTGAGTTGAGTCTTGCCTGAACTCTGCCCTCTCTACCCAGACCACCACCACCACCACCCATCACATCATTTCTCGAGCACAGTTCCTTGCTGCACTGGAAGGCCTCACTCCCACAGCTCGGCCTTGGCCTCTTGTCCGTTTAGAGGGTTAGGCTTTCCATCTCAAGCAGTTGCATCACCGGGTCTTGGCATGAAGGAGAATTCGCCCTTCAACACCACCGTCCTCCTCCAGGAGACCGGCCCATGGAAGCAAGGGGCCAGCAACCTCATCGTCAGGGCTCTGTGCATCCTGTGGTTCCATGTCCCCTTCAGAAGGATCAACTATTTCTACCGGGTCCTGTGGCAGGCAAAGGAAGCACCAGGCCTGGGGCATCCAGCGTTGGAGGAGAAGTGGATCCTCACAGGCTTCGCACTTGTGAGTGTTTTTTTATTATGTTGAATAACTCTAAACAACTGTACAGCCTATCCTTCCCATCAACGAGTACTGTGGGCCACTGCGTCCTCTACTCAACAACTTCCTGAGGAGCCTTCAGGACTCCCTCAACATTGTTGCCACAGGGATCCAGCATGCGTGGACCATGCCAGAGGTCAGGGAGAAGCCCCCGCAGCTCGATGACCCCAAGGTACTTGACTTACCTTGATCAACTGATGGCTAAACCGCAGGCCAACGGCTTGGCTCTCAACATGCCAGATGTCATGCACTTGAAGGCAGAGGACAAGCTGCATGTCAAGGATGAGGAAGTGACGATGGTGGATGACGCTTTGAAGGAGCAGACCGAGGAGAGCTACAAGGAGCAGACCATGCACCAGACTGAGGAGACCTACAAGGAGGTCAGGGCCATGAAGCTCAAGAGGAAGCGCAATCTTGAGGGTGATGGCACTGGTGCGCGTGAAATGAAGGTAGCATCCTCAAGCACCTCAGGCGTTGGGCAGCGCTCCAAAGGCAGTTCCGCATTGGCTCACCAGAAGTGATTCGTACATCTGTGCCTACCCCTCACTGCCCTCATAGCTATCCTAGTCCAGTTGTATGTACTATATCTCTCGTCGCATGCACCTGCCAATGCAGGCTTACACTCTATACTTACTGCATACATCACAACCATGGATCTATTGTAGCTATGATGAACTCTCGTTGAAATGTATATGCTGTGTTTCTGCTTTGTTCTGTACTACCACGCAATAAAGTTCTGTAGCACAAATACCTTGAAAGTTTGATCTGAATATGGTGCTGTGGGATTCAGACTTCAACTCAGCAGGTGCCAGGCTTGCCTTGGTGGCTGCAAGGCTGCACTTTCGATAGCTCTGCAGGTTTATGCTATGGAGCTCAACACAGAAGAAATAACAGAGCTGCATGATCTTCTTTCTAAATTATCAGATATAAGCCCTGCTTTGCAGGGTCTAAGGTCTTGCTTGTTGGCCTTGGACATCAATGAGGGGGCTGCCCCAAGTAAGTCTGAAAAGTCTGGGGCTCTTGCAATGACCAAAGGCTGAAACTGACTAGCAAACCTTGACAGCATGCAATGAATGGCATACAAATGCTGCTGCACTTCCCTCTGGCCATGCTATGGCATGCAATTCAGTGGCAGGGGAGAGCGGCTCCATAAATGTGTGCTCCGTCGAACCCGCAGAGAGTGGGTACCTAGTACCTGAGGATATGTTGTTTCTCCCTGCTCACGGTGTCAGGTCAGAAAGTGTATCTGCTGTGGTTGGCCGGATATGGACTATATTGGGTTATCACAGTGTTCGTTGGGGGTGAGGAAAATAATAGAGAAAGGTTTACATTTAGGATACCAAAAATGCCTGTTAGGTTGCTTGAACTAGCTAAGTTCCTGTACTCAGAGCTAAATCAGAGGTGACTACAGACCAATCTTCCTACTTCAGAGAGAGACACTAAGGATGCTGAGCTTTCTGTGACTTGATTTGACTAAAACGTGACACTGAAAACTTATCTTACAAGGACCACTTGTCCTTGCAAGAGACTTGAAGAGACTTACTAAACACTTAACCTAGTGCTAGGAAGCTCAGATCCTTGAATATCCCTCCCTAGAGGTAGGGGGATAGGTACTGCAGATACACAGAGAGAAAGCTTGAAGACAGAAACTTAGAGAGTGTGGGCTGGCACTCCTTGAGAGAAGGGGAAAACTTGGGGGGGAAAACTTCTGATGTATTCTTGGTAGCACTCAGGGTCCTTATATACATGTGGGCTAGGATGACTAAAACTACTTACATGATGTCCAGCACAGCTTTATGACATCATGTCTACACAGCCATGGCACTGCATGACAGTCTCACCATTACTCATAGCTCTTTGAACCCTCTTTGCCTGATACCCTACTTCTCAGTACCCCTTTCTTGGTACCCTCTTTCTTTGTACCCTGATTCTGGTGTGCCCTCAAACTGAGCACCCTCATTCTGTGTACCCTGATTTTGGTGTGCCCTCAAACTGAGCACCCTTCTTCTTGCACTGCCTCCTTATGCAGTGTGTGGCTATGCAGTCCCTAAAATCCTTATCTCTGAGGGGACAAGGCACTGCCACCCTCTTATCTCCTGCAGAGTCTGGGGTAGTCATGTGCTTGGTGACCCCACTTTGTGCCAGACTTCACTCCTGAGCTTGCCAGAGTCCATTCGAATTGTCCATTTAAGGAATGAAAAATGATGTGAATATTCTAAGCAAGCCCACTAAGTGTGAGCAGATGCTACTTGACCTTGTCTTCATCAAATCCAAGCCCTGCAATCCACTCATATTTGATCCAGACCTCAACCGTCACCTTGATGCCTGCACCATGCAGTACCTGGTCATGGTGTTCGCACTGAGTCATGTGATAGTCAAAGTAGCTTAGAACGTCCTTGTCCCACCCAATAGTGGGGTCAAGGTGTGCTTCCTCGTTGATCATGCTTGCACATCATAAGTATTTTTGATCCTTGATGCACTGAGACACAACTTGTGCACGTACTGACCATGGTGGTCATCCGAATTGAATGCTTGGGCTTTGATGGCCATATTTGAATGAATGTGAGTTTAGTTTGTTGATTTCTGGGTCCAAAACCCCATAGTCGACCATTCTACTGCTAGTATGGACCTTGGCTAGTCCAATGCAAGCACTCACAGATAATATAGTCTTGCTGGAATACAATGTCAGAGACCTTGAGATTATGGTCTTGAAGGGTAGGTAGGAAGGATTTGGTGAGGATCTTGCAGTATTGGACTGCATTGAGGCGCCCATTGACATGAAGAAGCTGACCTGTGCCATGTTGTGTAAGGCATCCCCATACCATCAGACTGCCCCCTCCATGTTTGACCTTCTTCTGCACATTTCTCTCCAAAAATTCCTCCCCAGGCCTTCTTTGGCAGTACATCCTCCCATCAGAGCCAAAGAGATTGAACTTTGACTCATCTGTGAAGACAACATGTAGCCAGTCTTTTTCGGACCAGCCACTGTGCTCCTTGGCCCACATCTTTCTCTTCATAATGTGGATTCCTGATAGTAAGGGCTTTTTTTGGTGAATGCAGCCATGCAGCCCAAGGTGGCACAGCATGCAACAGGTGGTCGAAGGGGAGACATGATTGAAATACTCCCTCTGAAGATGGGTAGCATCATGAATGCAGCCACTGGTAATGGCACAAGCTCCTTGACGCTCTGCATGGTCACCCAGTTTCGGTGGATGACCTGACCTGGAGGCCCGGTAATAAAAGTTGGGCTTGCCTGACTCCCTTTTAGGGCCCTCCTCCATCTTTTTATAGTTTTGTCAGACAGTGGAAGGGTTGAGACCCAGGTTGCTTGCAATGCTGATGGGATGAATTCCTTGCTTCATATCATGCCAGATTATCCTCTTTTTTGTAGGGGTGCAGGGTGTCATGGTGAGGGTGAGTTCAGAGAAAAGGTTTTGTGATGAGTGGAGGTGTGGTATGGATGTAGGAGCTCAAACATCTCAGAGATGTGTGCTGCATAACCACCCATCACAAAATTCCCACAGGGGTACAACTGCCCTCCCCTCAACAGACAGAGTTTATCTTTTGTGATCAATGTGTGAGGTGAATTGATTCTGTATATTGTAGCTAGTAAAATATATTTTTTTGCAATCACCAGCACATGGTCGCATGAAGACCACGTGCAATGCTCCCGTGCAAGACTTTTGCACGCCACTGTACAAGGGCCTGGACAAGGTCATGGGGTCAGGTCCAGGCAGAGTCCATCAAATAATGTATGTAATACAGACACCACAAGTCCATATATAGGTTGTCCACATGATAAGTTAATGTATGACACCAAATATGGAAAGTTCAACAACATACAGCTGAGCTGAGATTGGCAACACAGTGAAGGTGTCAGGACAGAAGATGGGGCAGAAGATGGATTGAAATAAGAAGGGCAACACCAAATCATGAACATAGTGGCATGTCAGTGAGAGTGACTTCAATGTGGCTCCTGATAGCACCCTGAGGATTTGGTTGAACACATCTTCATTGAGCACCCATAGTGGGCTACACCCACTGTTCAATGAGTCAAGGTACGCCACAATGCTTAGGCCAACTCATGAGCAATCCAATGCTGACATTGTCTAATGTTGTAATGTAAAACTGTCTGGCATACAATGTGCTATCACTCTTGAGTAGTTGTGTTCCCCCGGACAGTGAGTATTGTCAGCTCCAACACAAGTGGTGACAAGTTCTGCAAGTGTTGGAAGCTAATACTTACAGTAAAATTGGTGCTCAGTCTTTGTTTGTTTGAGCCAAACAACTCCATCAGAGTGGCACCAGGGCACTGTCCAGTTAAATGACCTCGCTGGTGCTGTTATATTTCGGAATATTGAGATGTATCCAATACCAGTAGGTTTTGTATGTGGTAAGACAGCATGGATATGGCTACTATTCCAAGTAAAATCCAAATGAGATGTCCCATGGGCAGAGAGTTCCGCCTTTGTATACCCACCATAGACATGAGCCTGTATTTGGCAGTCTGAAATTGGGCAAACATCTGTTCAAGAATGGAGACATTTCAACACGTATTTCTGACAGGCACATACCCAAACATAGATTTCGGGTTTCAGAGGTAATCTAGGCTTGTCCAAGATTTGATGCTGAGATTATGCATGTATGATATGCTGAAATTCATCAACTCAATTGTTTTTCCAATGTTCACTTGTTGAAGATGCCAAATCAACAATTCAGAGTCTCAACTGAACCCATATTAAGCCAAAAATATAGAGTTGTCGCAGAAATGTAGGCCAGACAACAATTGAGATCTAAAGCTCTCCATTCCCATCACAATACTTGCCCAATTCAGGATAGGCCAAAATGTGTGTATGTCTCCGGTGACCGTCAAAGCATGCCTACATCAGGTTGGTGGGATACTTGATGGAAATCAATAGGTTCCAGTCAGGATATTTGAGGCTTCCCCCCCTCCCCTTTGATGCAGCACATTGCAGATACACAGC
This sequence comes from Fomitopsis palustris, assembly GCA_029783445.1. Taxonomy (NCBI): domain Eukaryota; kingdom Fungi; phylum Basidiomycota; class Agaricomycetes; order Polyporales; family Fomitopsidaceae; genus Fomitopsis; species Fomitopsis palustris. The sequence goes on from JARAOQ010000005.1 coordinate 1,005,242, forward strand.
CAGTGTACAGTATATAGCCCATGATCAATGTATTGGGCTGCCTCTCTAACAACACAATCATCTGACACATTGCATATGTCGTAGTATAGAGGAGTGTATTTCTGCACATGCTGATTGACAATTTGTGGGTTACAATCTACATGAGATGTGCATCTATAGTGGAAACATTCCATCTCACGGCAGAGCTGGCAACAACATCATACGTACACCAGTAAGGGCCATCTACGCTAAATGTGAGCATCACTATTTTGCGTAGGGAAGGGCCAAGAACTCCCGCAAATACTGTGGCTGCCTCCTGAACCTCGTTGTGGAACTGTTCGACATCATACTTGTCGTGTGCAAATATAACCGGCACCATGCGTAGTGCCATGCACATACAAGGTCTAGGCGTCGAAGTGAAGTCCATACAGACTTTCAGTTGGCGCAGTTTGGTAAGAGGTGTCAATAGATCTGCCAATCGAGCCTATGTAGCAAGACATATCACCAATAACTATCTCTTAGTTGGTGATGCACAGACTTACGGCACATATACCACTTCATTGTTCTTTATCACCGGTGGATCGTTAAGCGAGTCAGTCGAGGGAATGCAAATGTGATGTATTGCCATAGTTCATTGTCATCATCATCATCATTGTCTTGATACTCTACTTCAAGTCTGGGACCTTGCATCATCGCAGGATTGATAGCATCGACGCAGAGTCTAGTATGGAACCATAGGGAGGGTCAATAGTGGTATATTGTTTGTCCCAAAGACACTGCTGTTACGATAACAGTGGACACGTGATCACGGATGAATATTTCTTTTCTTCATTGCTTACTCTTACGTTCTGACTCAGATATTGGACCTCTATGTGGACCCAACCCCACATCATTCCCTGATGACTTACTCAGCGTAACCTGGACAGTCGTACCACTTCTCTTCCTGTTTTATCATTGGCCCTTTCTTGGATACTCCTGCCCTTAACTCTCATGTATATAAAGTTGTAGCAGTAGGAGGTCGAACCTCAGTTCGACCTACTGATTCATTCAGTTCTTCGTCCTCACTGGCCTAGAGCCCGACCCGCTCAACTCAGGAGATATTCTCCTTGACGTCCCTCTATCATCCTCACTCACTGAAGAGCACGAACGAATGTACTGACATTTGTTTGATAGGAACCCTGAAGGGTTAGGTTGTGACGCTCAGGCCACCGAGCGTAACAACTGCCATCCAAAAAGATGCAGCCAATAATGTAGTGAAAATTTGCACAGAGTCGATGGAAGATGGTCATAAATTTCATCGTGCAGATCTGGGGAAGAGATGCTTAAGTGAAACATGTTGGGCCATATGAGGTCACGACGATAGCCCGGTGGACACATCATCTGGGGTGTGCTGTCACTGAGGTTGATGGATAGCCACCATAGGCCTTGCATCACCAAACAAAGTTTGATTGCAGGGTCAGAGCTTGCTGGCCAAGCAGTCCCAAAGAAGAAGAGTTCACGTAGGCAAGGCCAGTGGAGCTGGGAGAGTGTCGTAGGTGAGACTGGTTCGCTGGGAAGTATGAGGGTCTCGAGGGTGTCACAAAGTTTCCCCTACACAGCAGCAAGTGCCATCACCTCTGCAGAAAATGCTCGTGACTTTGCTGGAAATGCTATTGTATATTGGAACAATGTGAGGGGCGAAAGTGAGTCAACGTTCAGCTGCTCGTCCATGCACAAGATGGGACAGAAGTGGACGTGTATGAATTTGATGTCGTGCAGATGAGGTATTGAGAGGATTGCCGATAACGTACTCCATGGGAGCCCGTGCACTATAGCACTTGACCTCTGTATGGTCAGAGAGCGTAGGCGAGGCAGTTCCCACAATCGCGCGGTGAGTGCATCAGCGGGGAAGGCACCGCAGAGTCAATGATTGTCGGTGATACAATGGTTCTTTGCAGCTCTTCCTGTCATTGATCCGGACAACTATCAAAGAGTCGAAGTGTGCTAAACAATCCTTCATGAGCGTTTGAACATGTATGATAGAAACTGGACATACTGGACGTAAGGTCGGAGTGCAATCAGCATCCAACTCTCCATCATTGTGAATATATATGGCCCATAGACGAAGGTGAGGGAAAAACCGAATAGGAAGTCCATGCAAGAGCATTGAACAGATCAGGATGTCACTGACAAGGACAGTGCATCTACCTTTGAAAGCTGTTCTAAGATGTGGTGCATTACATCCTCTTTGGACAGGCCCGGTCTGTAGTTGAGACGGAATTAGCCTAAGACAGTCAATCACGGCTCATGAGGCATACAAATTCTTGCATTCCATATCGCTCGAGCGATAGATGGCGTATAATGGTTGCTGCGTCAAGGTCGCACTTTAACTCACTGCGCTTAATCAGAAAGCTTGCTTTGGCTGGTGGCATGCATTCTCACGGTCATACACTTGACTGCTCACCAACATTCATGCATGCACATGTACTGGTGGTGACAGAAAGTATTTGCACATGGTCATGTGACCACATACTTCGGCACATAAGTTTATTTAAATTTCTCCGTTGCTGGGCAGGCAGGAGAACAGTTGAGTATACAGATAATAAGTACCCATGCTACTGGTTGTATTAGAACTTTGTGTGCCAACCCTTTGCAGCCCAAACAGCTGCAACCCTGTCCACCATCTTGGATGTATGCTGACAGATATCATCCTCCGTAAATTCCCTCCACACCTTCTGAGCAGCTTCCCATAATGTGTCAAGGGAGCGGTAGGATCCTGGGATCTTTCCTATGTGGTGCTTGAGGACATCCCAGAGAGGCTCAATGGGATTGAGGTCAGGAGAGCTGGGTGGGTGAGGGAGGTTGCGAATACCAAGCTGCTCTCGGGCCTGGTTTGTGGTCATAGATTGATGAGCTGGGTGACCATCCTCCACCACCAGAACACTGTCTCCCCACTCCATGCATACTTCATCATAAAATGCCTTGAGGGGCCCCCTGAGGATCTGAGACACATACTTTTCCCCATTGAGCCCAGCTCCCTTCCTCCGACCCTGTGCATCTTCCCCCAGCTGCAACCGCACCAAGGATCCCTGACGGTCATCCACTATGGCACTCCACACAGACAGGCTCTGCTGTCCACTCTTGAAGGTAGGCTGGATGTTTTCAGGGAGAAACTCCTCTCCAGGCAGGCGGGTGACATGCTGGGGGAGCTCATGAAGGTCAAGTGTGGCCTCATCTGTCCAGATGATCTTCATCCAGTCTCTGTCCTTGTTATCCTTGGCCCAGATACATCGCTTCCACACAGCATCCTTTGAGAGGTATGGCTTGCATCATGCAATGCAGCGACGGTAACCTGAGGTGTAAGCCAGGTACCGAACTTGTCTCTCCATTATCCCACCTCCAATCTCCTGTGCAATGTCCTTGTACAGTGCAAAATGATGCGTGCGGATCATGCAAATAACATGGCGTTGAGTGCGGGGGGTATAGGTGGGTTCTTGGCCTGGCCATGGGAGATTATGGGTGGTGTGGTGCAGCAGGTCTCATTGGATAGTGTAACAGCAAGTAGAGACCGGTAACCCAGTCTGGCGGGCTATATCCTGGTAGGATAGGTTTAGTTTGCGGAGAGCTAGCACACACCCTCTTTTGGAGGGTGACCATTCAACAGTCTTGTGAGGTGGCATGGTTAAAGATCAACAGATTGATTGTGCACGCAAACTCATCGGGGGTCACATGACCGTGTGCAAATACTTTTTGTCAGCACTAGTACACATCGATATCATGGTGCACCATGATGATCTTGCATTCGACTAGATAGAGCGCATCGAGACGTCATGACAACACAATTTCTGGGGGAGACCTCCCGGATGTAACCAATAATATTTTCGTAGCCCGATGACTGTACATAAGGAGTCAACGACAGGAAAAGAAGTGCGGTCTGCAACAACGTCTTCTCTTCTACGCATCCATCAGGAGTTCTGGCTCGTGCGCGATGATTCTGCTGTGAACAGTGCACTCGATCTTGTGCCGCCACCTCCTTCCTTCTATACAAGATGACATCAGCTGAATTGTTACCACTCATAACAGAGCGTCGCAAACAGTCTAAGCCGAGCAGAGCGACACACGAGAGATACCTGACGGTCCGGGATGAGCGCAGTGACTGTACCCGCATCCATCAGCCTAGAATGCTCGTACCAAGTCCCAGCATATTCCATAGCACGCGGTCGTGGCTTAAGCGGGATGTATACAATATTAGAGAGGTCCATCTGAGTGTCGAAGGTCAACAACACGGGTCAAGAATGACAATCGATCCGGCATTGACACGAGGTTGCCAGCTGCAGCGTCCTCACAACTTCGACAAATCTCTTCCCCAAACGCCCCTGCCATCAAGCCTCCCATTAGCAGCCGACCCAAGGCACCCAAGCAAAGACATTCGCACGCACCGCACAATCCAGTCAATCATGAGCAGCGCCCTCGTCCGTGAGCTCACCTGCTCACTCCAATACACGCTCCGCCACGCATACATCGCGACCAGGCCGCCCATAAAGCTCAGCTTCCCCAAGTCGAACACCGCCGCATTCCCAATGTACGCGAGCGAGCCAAGGTGGAGGTACCGGAACGGTCCCGCAATCGCCTCGTCCGCGCCCGGGCCCCAGAGCAGCCCGTTCTCCGCGAGCGTGTTCCGCTGCTTTGCGAACTTGGTCAGCTTCCGCCCCAGGTACTTGCCCTGCTGCGACGCCACTTGCGCCGTCTACACCGGATGGTGGTCAGCGCATTACAGCATAGGCAAGGAACGGAGGCGAACCGCAGGAAGAGACGTGATCTTGTTCCCGAGCTCTTGCAGAAGAACCGCCAGTTCGTTCAGTGTGAGTGTGTCGTCCGAGTCCCTGTCATATGCCTTGAACAGCTCCCGAACCTATGTAACAGTCAACGTGGTGTAACATATGTCCGCTCTTGAGTGGACCATACATCTTCGAGAGCCGTCTCAGCCATGGGTACGCGGGCCTTGATTCTGTTCACTGAGCGTCCAGGTTAAGTGCCCAGGGCAGGGACGAGCACATCGGACGAACGCACCCATGATTTCCCATTCGTCAAAGTCAATCTTGCCGTCCTTGTTCTTGTCCGCCTCGTCAACAAGCTCCAACAAGTAGCTCACAACGGACGTCTCGATCTGCCGCCAAACAACGTCCGTCAGCTCACAAGTGCATACCAGGCAGAAAGAACGATGCGCACAGTCGAGGCATCACCAATCGCATACACTTCGCCAATGGGCGCACCCTTCACGCGCAGATGCGCATCGACCTCGATAGCTTTCTTGTGCACTTGATTCGGTCTGTACAGCGCAATCACTCAGAACCCCTCTTCTCACAACCCATAGTCAAGGAAACACTCACAGCAGGTTGGATACACGCTCTGTGAACGGATTCATCGCAATGCCCGTACTCCAGAGCACAAAGTTCGTCGGGATGCTGTGCGTCTCCGTCTTGCCCTCCTTGTCCTTCGTCGTGTACTCCACGCGATCGTCGTACACCGCCGCAACGCGCGCGGGTTTAATGAGATCGATCTTGTCATGCAGGAACTTGTCTTCTGCATAGCTCTGAATCGCCTCCGAGTACTGTGCTCCCATATAGTCAGAAGTCGGCGACTACAGAAGTATCGCGCGACGTACCGTATTCAAGATATGTTCGCGGCTCTGGATAACGTGAATCGAGACTTCCTCCCTGCAGATCTTGGGATAGTACCGCATGACATCCTCCTGGCACAGGTCGTAGATTTCTGCCGCTGCCTCCACACCCGTGGGTCCGCCACCACACACGACAAAGCTTAGAAGACGGCGGCGCTCCTGAGGTGAGGTTGTAGGCAACGCGGCCGCCTCGAAGTTGTCTGAGAAGATGCATGTAAGGGAGCGATGGAGATGTAGAAGTAGTTCTGGAGCCCACCGAGGATACGTTGGCGGATCATCCGCGCGTCGGCAACCGTCTTGAGCTGGAAGCAATGTTGGAGGCCCTTAACACCGTGTGTGCTGCTCGTAGAACCGACGGCGATGACCAGTTTGTCGTAGCTAGACAAACATTAAATCGTGGTGCGTATGATGAAGTCGATACTCACGGCACATATATGCGCTGCGGATGACCGTCTGTACATGCCGTCTCCACCTCAAGTAACCGTTCACTCATGACCAGATCCACAGCCTTCGCATTCAGCAGGTGTCCCCGTAAACGGGCGATGATCTTGCGCAATGGCTCCACTAGTGAGCGGATCTGAACAGTACCGACGGCGGCAGCTGCATATAGCCATGAAACAAGCCCCACAAGACAGAACAGAACAAAAGGACGCACATGGCAAAAGTGGGGTGAACGTGGTATACGTCTCCGGAGAGACAACAGTAACATGATAATCACCAGGACGAAGCGAGTTGAGGACGCCTACAGCGCCCCATCCACCTCCGACGATGACGAGATGAGGCTTCTCCACGAGCTGGGTATTGGTGGGGTCTTCGAAGTCACCGAGGTAGCGCTGTAGAATGGGGAGGTTTTTGGGGCCGCCGCGCTCCGGCTTCAGCGCAAGAGGAGAGACAGGTACGCCTTCTATGTGCTACGTGCCGGAGAGCGTGAGTCGGGAGACCTGTTCGCTGTGCGGGGCACGTACCTCGTCGGTGTAAGTGAATGCATCGTGTAGAAAGATAGCAGTCAGGAGCACTGCGGTGCCTACTGCAGTAGACCCTGCAAGGTAGAAGGAGTACTTGAGTAGCGTTCGAAGACTTCGTACGAACGTCCGTTTCGGTGGAGGCGGAGGTGGCGGAGGTGGTGGCTGCGGCGGAGGCGGCGATTCCGGGTTCAGTGCACTGTTCCTTCTGATAGAAGATGTTGCAAGGGCCCGCTGAGGAAGAGGGTGTCTCTGAAGAGCAGTCAAACGCGTGGGCAGACTGTGCGTTGCGAGTGGGCGAGGACACGCTGATGGTCGTGGGAAGTGGCAGACGACGCGCCGCGCCGCCGCAGGTATCATGGCGAGCCACGACCAAGGCTGGGCTGGAGGTCGTGTGCGGGCGGGGGCCGCGGAGTGGGCAGTGAGAAGAGAAGGACAGCAACGAGCGCGAAATGAGTATTTAATGAGTATTTTATTGACGGGCCCTCGTCGGCGTTCGCGCCGGCGCCCTGCAGCGGCAGCGTGTCAAAAGCGCCCGTGATGTCATGGCATATGTACACAACCCGACCCAGACGGCCCCGTCAGCTGGGCGCACCCAAGCCGCGGCGACTCTATTTTTACATTGTACGCGTCTCCGTCCCTTTCACTTGCATATCCTGATTCAAACTTCACATGCTTTACTCCATCTCGGTGGTGATTGAGAACACTACACGACAAGCTTGAGAATGCTCACACACATATAATGAAAGACATGACAATATATACACCACTTGGTTACACGCCGAAAGGTCAGGAACAGCTGGAATGGCACCATGTCATCACTCTTGCCACTCAAAGGACCCAACGACAGCGGTACGCCCCACAAGCGAACCTTGACTGGGTGACAGTACCGTCATCCTTTTGTTCGGTATGTCCAACGCAGTCCTGACATTTGGCACATGTGTTAGTTTGTAACGAAGGCCTCGAGAACATACGCACACTACAATGAATCCAACGGCAGGCAGATCGAGAATCTCCTCGTCGTACCTCTCGGACTCATCCGGGTTCGGTGGGGAGAGTAGGGCGAGGACCGCGTTATACAACCCGGACCCTGGCTGTGCTGGGTCAACGAGCAAAGGTTGCATCTCTGAAACAACTCTGGTAGCGCCGATGGGGAGCGCAGACGTCGGTGCCATATTTTCTGTCAACAACGACACAACGTCAAATCACCATCTACCCGGGCTCGTTACGAGTTGACTGACCTTCTCCGATTCGGTATATCGTCAGGTCGCTAAAGCCAATGATCGAGGATACGGGCGCAAGATTCAGCGTCTGGTCTGCCATCTGCTCGCCGCCTTGAAGGTATGTCTTGGTTGACAGACCGGGCGGGGGCTGCAGCGCCTTTCCATACATGTAGTTCTGCAACTGGTATCTCCGCATGCGCTCGCGATAGCTCGCATCGAGTTCAACGACCTGCACGAAGTATTGAGCGGAACTACCCCATGTTAAATACGCATGGACATACTCCGCCTGACTTTGGTATTTTCACCACAGCCATTCGGTTGCCATACGTGCGCTGCATCTCCACATTGAGCTTCTCGTGCCCCACGACGAGTATGACATTGACTGATGTAGAGTAAATGAGACTCAGCTCCCATCCAGCCCAGCATGACGGGACACTCACTCCTGAACGCATCCACGCATGCTTTGATCAGCGCGTGTCGATGCTCGTTCGCCGCCCCTGAGCTTGCCGCAAACGATGCAGGCGTGTCCACAATCAGACCTGCGACGCGGCCTTCGAAATCGTGGTCCCACCGCTCTGCGATGTTCTCGCCGAGGTTGCGGATGAGCCGGTCCATCAAGAGCGGATTGCGTTTCGTCTCCGCGTGTCCGTACCAGTACGCGAGCGGGAGCAACTGGTTCGAGGTCAGGTGGGTCGGTGCGGAGGACGCGGCGCACCCAAGTGTCGTTGCGGGAGTGGATGTTTGTATTGGAGATGAGATCGGCGCAGCAGCTATCGCCCCTGGTACTGCCCAACCACCCTGTAGTCACGCCGGTCAGCACTTGGTTGAATCACGAGCTGGAACACAGTCACCTCGCCCGGGTCGGTATTCACGAGCATGGGTGTCCAGTCTTGACCAGTACGCACGGCGTAGTTCACCAGTATCTTCGACACTGTCGTCTTCCCCGAGTTTTCTGGTCCCAAAACAAGCACTCTCGGTGGCTCGGGATTTGCATCCGCGCCCTCTTCATCGTCAGACGAAGGAGGTGATCCGTGCACTGCACGCAAGGCGCGGACGCGCATCTGCTCAAGCGCGAGGTGCACATTCGCATATGCGTTCATGGGGGTCTCATCGGATACGTACTCGGTGGAAGGTAAGCCTGTGACGTATTGAGTATGAACACAGTCAGTATATGCGCGTGTATAAGGACAATGAGGGGAAGTTGGGTACTTATCTCGATGGTACACCCTTGCCATGTATACACGGCCGCTTTGCACTCAAGACCAAAAAGATATGTAGCACCCTCTGCAAGCTCAGCGCCAAATATCTCCGCATGGCCGTGGGCGAGCTGTAAAGTAGGTAAGCGGCTGTATCACCAACGTTGCCACGCAAAAGAAATGTGTGCCTATGTCGCGGCGGGACGCACCTTGATAGCCAGCGTTTTACCAGGGTCAAGCTCGAACCTATACTCCGTACAAGGATCAAGGTTCCACTGTCGTGTGTTGGCGTCCACATCAACCTCAGTCTGGCCTCTTCCGTCCATCTCTGTGAACAGACACTCAACCGACGCTGCAAAGAGCAATCAGGAGTAAAATGATAGGCAGTGTGACTTGTTATCCTACGAATGAAGAGTAAGCCGAACGTGCAATCAGGGTCTGCCTGCTGCGTATGATCTCTCGGGAGGAAATTGGAAGCTAGGTTGTAGCTGAGACGGCAAGTGAGCAAACGACCAGTACTAACTCGCTGGAGGCTTGGAGCCTTCAGTAAGGCTTGTCACTGTGAGGTGGACAAGGTAGGACACCGGCAGTGGAAATAGGCTGCCTCGTTCAGTGCAAGATGTGCTCAGAGCCGTGTATGCAAACAACTGATCTTCAGCTGCAGCTCCGCGACAAGTGCGAGTCTCGTACGTTGATGGTGGCAATTTGAAGAGAGCCAGATCTGGTCTTCGCAGGCGCCCGGCCATTAACCAAATGAGGTAAGTGCTGTCTAGAATGCGCCGAGTGTAGTCGAGCTCAACCGCACACGATACACCCCCACGTATCCGATAATGTCAGGATTGGACCATTCGTAAGTGAGCTCAAGCGTGACGGTGTATCCCAAGCTCACTGAGTGGTCGTAGTCCACTGCGAGTGCTCAACGCAGATGTGTTCAACCGAATCCAGATGTTCAAGTTCAAGTTGGCGACCCGCTTGAATGCTCTCTCACTAACATGTCACCACATCCGCACCTTAAGTTGGTGTTGCCGTTCCTATTTCGACATGCTTTCTGTCGGTTCTTTTCTCCTGATGCATTCATGTCCCAGGAATGTGACCAGTTTCTCGCCGATCAGAAGTTGCCAGTATGTTCAGTGAGTGACGCAATGAATCAATCACTGGTATAGTGGCAGTACTACTACTCAGCCTACGCCGCCACATCCGGACTGCGCTGAGAGCCGCAAAGCTACCAGTAGCAGCTGCACTATCATCTGGCTAGCAGGAAAATATGGAAGACGCAATTTCGTGCGTTTTCCGGAAAGCGGTTGGCTCGCTTCAACTTGACTGACCAAGTTGCAGTGAGTGCTTTCTATCGAACGACGACGCCTTGCACCACACCTTAGAAGGCCTTTCAAATGAAGAGTCGCTGTCCTTGTCGATGATATCCCGAAATGTTCGATGTTCCTGCATGGAACTCCTATTCGCTTTTTCCCGCACCTTCGTCTATGGGCCATATATATTCACAATGATAGAGAGTTGGATGCCGATCGCACTCCGACCTTACGTCCAGTATGTCCAGTTTCTATCGTACATGTTCCAACGCTCATGAAGGATCGTTCAGCACACTTCGACTCTTCAATAATTGCCCGGATCAACGATATGGGGAGAGCCGCAAAGAGTCATTGTATCACACCAACAATCATCGGTTCTGCGGTGCCTTCCCCACTGATTTGCTCATCGCGCGATTGCGGGAACTGCCTCGCCTACGTTCTCTGACCATATAGAGGTCAAGTTCTATAGTGCACGGGGTGCCATGGAGTACGTCATCGGCCATCCGCTCAATACTTTCTGCTCAATGTCGAATTTTTACACGTCCATTTCTGTCCTATTTTGCATGTGTACGACTCGGAGCGGCTGAACATAGACTAGCTTTCGCCCCTCACGTCGTTCCACTACACAATACCATTCCCAGCGAGATCACGAGCATTTTTTGCAGAAGTAATGGCGTTCGCTGCCGTGCTGGGGAAGCTTTGCGACACCCTTCCCAGCGAACCAGTCTCATCCACGACACTCCCGGCTTCACTGGCCTCGCCTACACTGGTACCGCGTGGACTACAAACTCTGCCCCTCCAATAACGCTCAGCTCAGTGTCTCCGGAGGCTCTTCATCAATCTCGGCGACACACCGCAGATGCTATGCCCCCCGGGCCTCGGTTATGGTCGTCACGACCTAATATGGCCTAATATGTATCAGTCAAGCATCTCGTCCCCAGATCCAGCGGATGATACCTACGAGCATCTTCCATTGACACTGCGCGAATTCTCACTGCGTTATTGGCCCCATTTTTGTGCCCAGCAGCAACTTCGGAACATCGATTATATCACCGATGATCCGGACTATGACTCTATGTTTGAACTCTGGTTCGATGCTGTTGATCCTGTGTCGATGCAAGTTCCCGGAGCTCAACAATCTCGAAGTAGAGTATCGAGCTGATGACGATGGCGATGACGATGAACTATGGCGATATATCCGCTTTCCCTCGTTTGATTCCATTGACTATTCACCGTTTCCACGGGAAATAGAGAATAAAGGAAGGAAGTTCCCTCTGTGAGTCTAGTGACCATTGGATGCAGGGCGGTGATGATGGTTGATGGTTGATGTCTTGTCTTGCTATGCAGGCTCGATTCCGGGCGGGCTACTATTTGGCTCCTCTCGCCCAACTTCGCCAGCCAAAGCTCTGTTTGGACTTAGCTACGATGCCCATACCTTTCATAGGCACGATGCTACAACCCTTCTATCCAGGTGATGGGTTTACATATAGCCGGTCCAATGTCGAGGACTTCCACAATATGGTCCGGGCGGCAGCGACAGTATTTGTGGGCATTCTTGGCCTACGAGAATGTAAGCGCAAATGTCTGTCTGTCGCCCGCATGCGAACTGTTTAATCTGCAGTGATGAAAATCAATTCAATTATGCCGCACTGCTCATGACACCGGGATCCTGTATTTTCTCGTGCTTCGAATGTAGGCAGACGCTCACCTTGTCGGTGACCACCTCTTGGACCACCTATGTATATACAGAGAACGAGTTATAGACCAGTAGAGAGGATTGTTGAGGTCAGTCGACTCGCTCGAGGTGATGTTGGTCTCGAGATATATTCATCAGTGAGCCAAGTACCATGAAGCCAGCTGTACCGGCGCATTCTCCGCAATGTTCGATCAAAGTTGGGTAGGCAGGCCTGGCAGGTCGATCAGATTATGGCCTACATGTAATCTATGTCTACAGCGGTGACGGCCCGTTCCCCGGCTGAGTCAGCAATCACAACAATATGTACACCAGTAAGGACCATCTAAGCCGAATGTGACGTGTCAAGACCCTACTTTATATCGTGCTGTTCGAGAACGCTCCCGCCAGCGACAGTGAATATACGCCACGTAGCGCCAACGCTGTGTATCGAAATCATGTGCAGAGACGGTGAGAGCGTGTTTGCGAAGACATTGGCGGCATCCAGGACATGGTCGAAAGTTTTGTCCATACAATCGCCCCAATCCAGGAAGACCTTCAAACGGCGAAGCTTGGTAAGTGGCGCTAGCAATCGGGCAATATGGACCTGTACACCGTTGTTCAGTACACACGAACGAATACTACAAGGAGGATTCGAAGACTTTCCACAGGAGCACGTGCTTGTACCGAAAAAACGGCCGACCGATAACGATGGATCTTGAGCCCTTCCAGGTGAGGAAACGTGGTTGCAATGTAGTGCAGAAGTGCGTCGTCTTGATCGTCAGCCGAATACTCGATCTCAAGATGAGCCAATTTGAGCATGCTGCAACGGCACAGGATAGACGACAGCGTGGAGGAGCTGAGGAGGGTACTTCCAAAGGGACGATCAATGGTACCAACCTCGAAAGCGAGGTAAGTCTGGAAATGCTGATGGTACCAACAACGCAGTGACAGCGAACTGAGGGTTGAAGGGAGATGGTCATATATCTCGTCTCGAGGATCGGGATACGAAATTGTCAAACGTTCCAGCTCCGGCCACGGGAATTCGCCATCGTAACCAGTAGGCCAGACTGGCTGAGGCATGGCGCCCCACGCAGGGTTGAGTTTGAGTGAGAGGTGGCGTAGGTGTTGCATCCCGAAGCAAGCCCGTATGAAGGGGCCAAACATCGGTGAGCCGTAGAATACCATCTTGCGCAAGCGTGGCCACGGAAGGTGTTCCATGACAGACAGTGGGGCGGATTCGCTCACGAGGGCCAGGGTTTCCAAAGTCTCGCATAGCTTCTCTAGCACCACGGAGAGTGCATCAATTTCTGTTGGGTAGGGCCGTGACTCGCGCGGATGGTTCAACTGGTAGTGAAAGAATGTTATTGATGCGAGCGATTCCACACGCAGCTCCTCTCCGGGGCCTAGGACGGGGCATAACGTGATGTTCCTGAGTGTGAAAGCCCTTAAGTGTGGCACGGACAGAGCAGAGCATAGCGCGCTCCAGGGTAGCCCATGGCAGTGTTCTTCTCTCGGAACATCGGAGAGCAGCACCAATGAGCTGACATGGGGCACTTCTCGAAGCCTGTCACCCAGCTCGTAAAACATGTCGCATAATCCAGATGTCAGATTTTCTGGCCAGTAGATATAGCACCGATCATATAGGAGCATTGATCTTACATTCTTATCAGCGCACGGCACGATTTTCGACACATATTGATACATACCGAACATGGGGCCTAATGGAAGCTGGAAGAAATTTGTCGGGGTCCGACAGTATGGCCGGCCCGAGTAGGGTGAAACGTACATGTCCGTATCGCAGGGGCATAGCGGCTTCTCGGAACCAGTGGCATGCAAGGGAGAAGGATCGTAGGTCCTTTGGTGGAAGGAAGCGCATCAGATTGAGTAAAACGTCTTCGTTCAGCTTCTCAAGTCTGCATATTGTTGTCAGATAGCGATGTCAGTGTTCAAGTGGGCTAGGGGAGGTGTGCGACTCACACGTTCGACATTGAGGTTGCGTTCTGGTTGCTCCTCAACGAAGTTGTCTACTAGGCCAAGAAAGTCACTCGATGTGTCGTTATACAGCGTGTGCAGGACCCCCAACTCCGGTCAACAACGTTAACAGTATAGTCGTAGTCTAGCGCTCACGATAAGGGAGTTAAGAGCGCTGGCTCAGCTGAGCCATCATCCACTCAAGGCCTCAACGGTGTCCGATCCGACGAGCCTGGGCGGCCCCGAAGTACTGATCTTCAGCTCGTTTTATTGTGTTGTTTCTGAGTTTTCTCTTCGATATCCCTGCTTCCCATCGCACTGATTACTAGACAGGCTCGCACACGGAGGCATTCGTAGTACGTGGCTAGTCACACGCGTACGGTGAGATACGCCGACCAGTTCATCCATCTACAAGCGCCGCGTGAGAGAGTTTGTGGCACATAACGCTCTCAGTGCTGAGAAGTCCGACAGAACGACCTTGGCTCGTCCGCAACCATAACGATACAAGCAATGTCCGGTATAGCTCAAAGGAAGGCAGAAACCTTGATAGGCTTGCGCACAGCGGCGGAATTGCCTTCGTTGAATCGATACGCGACGCGGTATCTCGTCACGGGTTTCTCCACCGCTTTCTTGATTCCTTGTGCACTCGTCTCGGCGGTAGGAGTCTTCGGGACGATAGGTCGACCGAAGAAGTCGACAGCCACCTGTCCAATACTCAGCTGCATGACAGCGATAAGTCAAGGAGAACAGACGTACCTTCTCAGCCGGCTGGGCATGATCTCCTTTCACTCGTTTCGCTACAGGTAACGACGTACTATCATCGTCCGCATCCCCATCTGCGGTCGCACTCGCTCTATAGGGATACATCAATCACCCACTGTTACACGCAGATACCTGCGTGCTCGCACTCACATGCGACTGCCGAGCGTATTAGATCGCTTGGGCTTCCCCTTCTCGACGGTCTCCATTCGCATCGACGAGAGCTTTTCGTCAATCTGCGCAACCACAGCACCCACACATCAAACAGCTGTAGAGCGGACAGACGTGGGCAGGGCTCACCTCGGTCGCTACCAAGTGTCTAACGGCATACTTCGAGAGAGCGATATCCGACGCTCGCTTGCCATCGTAGGTTACAAACACATCCACGGGCCTGTTGAGGAGCATCAGCAGGCGATGTATGAGACTGCGTATCGGAGAAGACGCACGGGTCAAGTCTGTATACCAACTGGCCATCCTCGTTCTTGTCTCGCAAAAAGCGCAGCTCGAGTGCAACCATCACGTCTACGAGCCGGGCGAGGATCGCCTTCTCGTTCGGCCGGATGATTTGTCGATTCACCTGCGGGAGTTCAGTTATGCTGGAGGTCAGCATTGAAACGACGGAGACGCACAGGGTTAAGCGGAGGGGAAATGATGCGGTTCAAATACGGGGCCACTTCGAGCTGGAGAACTTGATCGCCGGCGAGGTGTCTGTAGTCTCCGTGATGTCGTGCAGCCGCAGAAAGCAAGCACCGCGAGAGTGATGCGTATATCTCCTGGTTTGTGGTGGTCGCCACATGGTGCTGCGCGGCGCGTCGTAATGAGCACACTAGGTATGGGCAAGTGTGAGGTCAAGGAGTGACGTACATCCCAGGTAGCCTTTGGTCTCTCGAGTTTAGGCCGGCCACGCTCCTGGAAGAGCGGGTAGAACCCGACGAGCATGTAGGGCAGATACTCTGCGAGCGCGAACTCGCGCTCGGTCCACATTTCCCCCGAGAGCACGTCGTAGCTTGCCAGCCACTCGTTTGCCTTCAGATATCGCGAGAAATTCGCGTCGTGTTGGTGGAAGTTCGCATAGTATTCGAAACACCCTGATGTGCGCTACGATTCAGGGTCATGAACGCAGGAAGGAGTGGGTGACATACCTTCTGCGACGCGGTCCATGGCCCCCGTGCTTTCCACTTCTCGACTCAGGCGGCGCACGTACTTGGCCTCCTCCTCCTCCGTGAGGCCGAGATCTTTCGTCCGCTTGCGTGCCATGGGGGCGAAGAGATCGTTAAGCACGGTCGTCCACGCTGTGTCGCCCTGCTTCATCCCCGCGGCTGCGGTTCGTATCACAGATTCCGTCACCTCGTGCCCTTTCGCCTTGATCAGCTAGTGCGCGCGACGCTGTGAGATATAGTACTTCATGCGAGCGGATCAAGTATACCTGCAGCATGTTAAGACATCCTCTTAGGTCGCCCTGCGCGACGCCCACCAGCGCCGTCAACGCCCTCGACTCCGCGCGCAGGCCCTCGATCTCGCATATCTCCCGCATACGCCGGACGAGGTGGATGTCGTTGGGCCGCGAGAACCGCACGATGCGCGCATACGCGCGGAGATCTCTCAGCGAGGCGGCGTACAGGTCGTTGCAGATGCAGATTATGGGACGGAGAAGCGGGCGGGAGGCTTTGGGGTCAGCTTTCCGGCCTAGGATATCGCTATTAGATATGAGTCAAAGAGAAGTCAACTATACGTGCCTTTCTTCCTTGGGCGGTCATATGTCAGCGAGAGCAGCTTCTTGATGAAGCCAGCGGACTGCGAGGTTGTATGTGAGTTGACGATGAGGATGTATGCATATATGCGTGCGTACATGGTCTGAACCACCGGTGGCACCGTCAATCTCATCGATTACGGCTAGGACCGGTTTTGAGCTGCCGACGGCGGACCCCGACTCGAGTGCTGGTCGCAATCGCTCGTCTACTACCTGAGCTGACCGTGCATCGCTATAATAGCTTGAATAATAGGGCAAAGGCACGTCATTGGAAGTCTTCTTACCTAGCATTGATCTCGAATACCTGATAACCAGCATGTCGAGCAACTACATGCGCCAATGTTGTTTTCCCTAGACCTGGTGGTCCGGATAGGAGCAGAATCTGCCTTCCTGTCAGAGCCACCCTCATACTATTAGGCCGTAGAACCAGGCTTACTTTCTCAGTTGGTCTCTTCCATTCATCTGCGTTTTCGCCATCTTCTCCTCTCTGCCGTTTTACGCCTCGGCTGCCGCCTTGCCGTCGACCAAACACACAATAATCCCACTCCTTCACCCACGCCATAACCTCACGATGTACTCTGTCATCGCCAAGGAGGTCTGTGAAGCGTTTTGGGCGATAGCGGTCAACCCAGAGAGCATGGGCTTCTTGTCCTTTAGCCTTCGCTGTAGAAGAGCTAGAAGCTTGTCGCGCAGTAGCCGCTGCCTCTGCCTCGCTATACCGCCAATGTGTCAATGTAAGATACTTATGAGACACGGAAACGACTCACGCACGGGACAAGCGGATAGCTTCCTCAGTGGAGAGTTGATCTAAGAGCCTATGTATAGGGATTTCAAGCAGCTTTCCGAATCTCTGCTCGCTACTTTGACCTATAGTGGACCTTCCTGCGCCGAGCTACGACTTTGTTATAACTCGTCAGGAATACCCGTTGGAAGGAACGCACTGCTGGACCCGATGTTTTCTTCATTTTACGCTTGAGGGTCACAGGTCGTCCGTCGAAATTTGTCGCGCGTACAATGTACGACCCCGTGGAGGTAGATGAGCCAGCAGTAGCAGAGGTGATGACATCTGTACGGGCATACGATTGCAGGAGATCTGTCACCTCCGGAAGTTCAGACTCTGAGGGAATGGTACCAGTGCCAGTAAGCATACGGGGTGTATATTGACCGTCATTCATCCTCACCTTGTGAGCTAGAGTCCGTAGTCGATGAAACGATCTGTGTCGTTGACGTAGACGCTGGACCAACGGTGATCGTATAGAAACAGGACGAGGAGCCGAAGGAGATGCTTACTAGAAGCGCTCGTCTCAACAGACAATAGACCTGTGGGCACAAAATCGTCTGTCTTCTCTTCTCCCAAGGGAGAATGAGCACCGCAAGAGCGAGTGGATAAAGCAATGCACGACCTACCAGGGACCAAAGCTCCGTCCGTCTCTGTGACCCGCTCCGTGTTGTTATGAGTTACGCCCGCATCCAAGCCTGTTCCTTCCTCTGCCACAAGAAGTCCAGTAGGCACAAATGAGCTTGCGATTGTCTCTGACACCAGTGTATTTGGGTTGCGGACGAGGTGGTTGGGAGGGAGTAGCAAGCTCCCGGGTTGGCCGAATGCATCGACCTTGGCCATATCCGGCTGACAGGTTGTATGTCGTGCAAGATAATTTGTGCGTGAAAGGATCAGAGACTAGTCGGGATGTCGCGTTCCGTGAGCAGTGGTGGTCGCCTCGACAGCCGCGTTGCGTGCTTGTGCTCCTTGTCCAAACGCGTCAGTCACACGCACGTGACAGTGACGGACCCTCATTTAGCACTTCAAACTTCATCGATTCACCACTAATACTTTCATACTGTTACCCTCGTGAGGGCTCCTCTTGACTTTTGTTACCACTATCTCAACGATATACTCCCTTGATTTCAACTCATGTCAGGCCTGGATTATTCGTGAGTCGACCCCTTCTGCGACATGCTATACAAGTAGGAGCGTAAGCTTATACACGATCGCAGGTCGCTCAACGAGGATGTCATACACCAGATCCTTCTGATGATTATGGGAAGAACCGCTTTCAAATCGCTCTCACTAACGTGTCGCCGCATTCGTCAATTGGTGCTACCCTTCTTGTTTAAAAGTGTTCGCTGTCATGTCCACACGCCCGATTCGTTCCTTGAACCTGATAAATTCTTGCCCATCTCTGTTCGTCAACATGTTTGGTGAGACAGAGCATCTCTACACCGCCCACAAGCCCTCTCACTCTGACCACACTCCGTAGTTCCATTATCTTCGTCGATTGTTGCGCAGACTTTCGCGAAGATTACAACGCCGATATCCCGCCTACTTGGACCGACAATCCACTGTTGTGTGGTGTCTTCCCTGGCCTACTATTCGCCGCCCGACTGCGGGAGCTACCTCATCTTCGGTCGGTGACAATGACCAAATACAACCATAAGCCTCATGGGCTGCCTTGGGACACCCTTCGTGCCGTCCTATCTGTACCGCAGCTGCGCGAGTTCAAGGTGGACTTGCTCTCCCTCTGCCCGGTGCTGCGCCCCGGGGACGACCTGACCTTCGAATCGGTCGCACCACTCACATCTTTCCACTACCATATAGATCACCCTCGGAAGCCGCTGTTTTACCCAGGTGAGACGGCCGTCTTGACCATCATGCTGGGAAGACTGTGCTGCTCGCTCGAGACGCTGATCCTTACGAGCGAGCCTACCTCTTTGCACGATCTGGCCCGCTTGCAGTGGCCCCGCTTACGAAAGCTTGTATTACGTGGTACCTCGTTCCAGTCCATCGTACCCGCACCCTCCCTATGTGCCGGGATGCCTGGCCTACGGTGCCTTAGTTTCAAGTGCCGTCCATGGGGCACGACACCGGCACCTCTCCTACTTTGGCCATCCGACTTCACGGGTCCTCCGCTGCCCAATCTTGAACGCCTAGTGATCGCATATCCTAATCCACAGGACGAGATCTTTGACCACCTGCCACCTACCATCCGTTCTCTATCACTGCGCTACTGCCCTCACCTCGATGTGCAGCGCTCACCATACGTTTATTCGACGCGTTTTGATCTCTCTCTCGACTCCACTGCTATACTGTCGATCTTGCGTCGCTGTGAGGCACTCGAACTGGATTATCTCGAGCTCGAATACACTACCGCCTCGCTTGATCAGGACGATATAACTCTCCTTCAATATATTTCGACAGCCTTTCCATCCCTGTCCTCGCTGAAGCTCTTTCGCTATCGTTGGCACATCGCGGCCATACCTGTGGTTAGTGATCCGTATGTTCAAATTCAATCACTCATCCAGGGTTAACTGTGTCCGATAGGAGAACATCGCCCGCTCCCTTACACCTCTTACCAAGCTTCGCTGCCTAAAGCTGAACTTGGGGTTGTACTGGTCAGACAAAGTAGAGGTCGTCAGTGAGGCTGCCAACATGTTCGCGCAGACCTTGGGATCTGCACTAGAGAGAATCGTCATGCGGGGCCCGAGACACGCCGGGGATCGGCATTTCTATGAGGTTGTGCATGGTCCCGAAGGCCGGTTGTGTGTTAAAATATGATCTAAACATATGTACCTCCACCGGTGCCGTGTGCAAGTGTGATATTGTGAAGCGACCCAAGACGTTGGATAGGCTGATGGTGGTGCTTATGTTGGCACCACCACCGAAGCTGCTGCTCGATGGTAACTCCGTGCATGTAAGTATTCTTCGCATCGTCGCGTGCTACATTGTCACTTTCCAGGCTCTATGTACAAGTGCTCACTAACAGCAAGGAACGATACAGTCAGCCCACAACTAAACAAATACAGCAAGGCACAGCTAAGTGTTCAAGAGAGCGGAGCAAAACCGACAGCGTTCTGATCGACGGAAAAGACAGTGTAGAGGCTCTGCATGACGCTGGAGAGGCAGTCTCATCAGCAAGTCCGCTGTACGAGAGACGGGATTACTCACGTGTCACCAAAGAGCCAGACGTTGCTTCCGAGACCGAGGTCTTCACCACCAAGCGCGGCCTCACACACGCCGTCCTCGACTTCGCCCAGGTTGAACCTGCATAGCAACGAGCCGATCGTGAGCCCACCAAGCACACGAATGACGATGGAGCAGATGATACTCACGCATCGGAGATGTCGTAGGTGTTGTCGCCCCAAGTGACCTGGACGGTCGGGATGTTATTACAGCTGAAGCCGTACGCGCCGTCCCCGAGCGACTGGAAGCCCGATACCTTGTTGAAGGCCTTCTTCACCGCGCTCGTCGGGCCGTACATGAGCGTCGTGCCGCTGTCCACGATGGTGTCGAAGCCGGACGCGACGGTCTCGCCGTTGATGATCAAGCTCGCGCCGCTGATCTGCCAGAAGCCCGAGTCGGAGGAGACGTCGTGGAACTCGAGGTCGCCGGTGTACTTCGAGTCGTCGGAGCCGCCGAGGTAGAGCTCTGACCCGCTCTCGGCGAGGTAGAAGCCGAACTCGCCGCTGCTGACTGCGCCCTGATCGATGGCGGTCCAGAAGAAGGGATCCTGAACAAATATCAGGACACTGTGGATGCATCCGACTGATGTGAGAGATGACGTACGGCGTCGAGGTCGGACAGAGCGGGGAAGGCCATCCCCATGAGGCCGTCCGCCACGTCGCCGACCAGGTTGCCGCTCTCACTGGTGACCGCGGAGAGAGTCTGGCCAGTGACAGAGATGCCAGCAACGGTCACTGTGAGTGCAATGTATCAGCATCTGTTCATGCAGTGTAGACACCATCCTACCATCATCAGTGTAGATGGGACCTGAGGCCGAGGAACCATCGCCGTACTCGATCTCGAACGTTCCGCTCTGCTTCTTCGACGTACTCGACGACGAGGCCTTGTACGAGTGCGAGGCCTCGCAGCTGCTGCAGGAAGAGGAGGGCACCCAGAGGTCGGAGGAGCCGGTGTCGAAGTCGATCGTGAACTTCTGCGCGGGCGTGCCAATCGAGACGGTGCCGGTCCACTCCTCGCCACCCTCCTGGTCGGTGAGTGCCTCGGACTGGCGGGCCTCGAGGCGGGCCGCGATTGAAGCAGGGAGAGTCGCGGGGGGCGGGATATATGCGTCTGCGGCGTAGTTCTTGAGACCCATCTTTCTGTCGATCGTCATCAGGTTACGACGGTATTTGCTATGAGGACACGCGTCAGTAGGTGCAGGACACAGGTAGCGGAGGCGAAGCACTTCTTCGTCCGGACGGTCTCGCGGATGACGGCATCCTGGTCGACGGTACCGTCGGCCTTGGTCAGGGAGCTGCGCTTGCTCAGGGGGATGCGGATGCCAGTCTCGCGGACGACTGGCGTCGCCGAGGCGAGCAGAGCGAGAGCGACGGTGAGCAATGATGCCTTGCAGAACATGGATGCTAGACGGCGACGCTGACGCGACAGGAGAGGGACCTGGTAAAGGGAGACAGGCGACTGGACCTGTTGGTACGTCGAGAGGATCGCCTCGCATTAAATACGTCGCCATGGCCCTCTGCAGCGTATGCTTCCGTGCGATCTGCTGGTATGGGCGGCGCCTCGAACCCGGCGGTGCATGCGCTTCGGAAGCGTGCATACACGGTGTCCATGCTCAGTTCGCCGCCACCACACTCGATCCGGGTGCTTCGAGAAGTCAGATGGAGGCGACGAGGAGCCCGTGGCATGATAAACAGTCACTGCCTTTACAAGAATAGACATCAGCAGCATGGCTTTACAAGGGACCCTTAGTCCCGCATGGTGACGTACCACACTTGCCTACCCAACTTGGGGAGGATTGTGTCCGAGGCGCACATAACCTCATGGACGGGATTGAACGTGCACACTGATGTACCGACGCGCTGAGGCTTATCTTCGCAGAACCATGCGCGGGCGTCGACGAACCTGCGTTCGATCAATCCTCGAGCACGTTACAGATGAAGGCTTCCCGCCGGTTCCCCATATCCCGTGAGATACAGACCCGAGGAAGCCATACGCCTCGTCCATGAATGGCGGGTTCACCTTATCATCTTGTAGTTCAGGCATGGCTAATCGGATGGACTGTCAAGTGTTGTCTGCATTAGGGACCACATCAATCATACTGAACTTTCAGCCTGAGCATGTGAGCTCTGAGGTCGCCTCACCTGCATGGGCCGAGGCCAAAGAAACGCGGCTTTCTTTCATTACGATGCTTCTATCATCTGCTGATAGTTACCAGGACACTGTTAGGCCACCATGCCTGTGCAATGCGATGCCAGAGGCTCGCCGCACAGCGATAAATGAAAACCTCTGGTTGCAGATGCGATTAAGCCGACTTCAGTGAAAGGTACTGAGACGTGGAACGTTGTGGCTATCAGTGCACGACAGGCGAAAGGCATATGGAGGCAAGAGGCGTCGAAAAGAAAAACGGCAGACACTCACTCCGGAATCGGGATGGGACCCCAGACACGGGGTAGCTAGGGGCACCTTCCAAGTTTGTACGAACGGAACAGCGGCAGCTTGTCAATCTGTCGCTCTGAGGGATTGCTTCTTGCGTCGCACACAGACTCGAAGGTAGCGGGTGTCCAGCCACTGCCCCGGCGGCTAGAGCCGGCCAGGTCAGGCGGAAAACTTTCTAGATTCGAAACCATGGCTAATCCTAGGTACAGAGGGAGAGGACGGTGGGTAGATGTAAATATAACTGTATGCGAGCTGACGAGCGAAGGAGAGAGAT
Organism: Fomitopsis palustris; assembly: GCA_029783445.1. Lineage (NCBI taxonomy): Eukaryota > Fungi > Basidiomycota > Agaricomycetes > Polyporales > Fomitopsidaceae > Fomitopsis > Fomitopsis palustris. The sequence continues at coordinate 1,028,391 of JARAOQ010000005.1, forward strand.
CAGATATTAGAGGTTAAGCCTGAACGACGAGTGTCTTACCTGACGAGCGAAGGAGAGAGATGAGGCTTACACCCCTATGTCTCGTCTCCTCAAGAGCTCGCCAGGCGCTACACGTGATGCTCGATCGCTGCTCCCAGCGGGGAGCAGCCATCGCTACGACGGACGCGGCCATCGTAGGTGCCGTTGCAACAGCGGTGCGGAGGGGAGCTGAGACGATGCGGACGCGGCCGACTTACACGCGCACGAGGGAGCTCAAGCGATGCGGGCGCGGCCGACTTACACGCATCCCGGGTCGTCGACGATTGAACTTGTACAATCTCCCATTGAACTTGCTCAATCTGTCGCTCTGAGGGATTGCTTCTTGCGTCGCACACAGACTCGAAGGTAGCGGGTGTCCAGCCACTGCCCCGGCGGCTAGAGCCGGCCAGGTCAGGCGGAAAACTTTCTAGATTCGAAACCATGGCTAACAGCTAACAAGAAGAGTGGGAGTGAAACGAGTTGATGGTGGTGAGAAAGAAACAAAAGAATGGGAGAGGAAGGGGTCATGATGTGGAGAAACAAAGGGCGTGCATAAGGGATGGATGATCGCGTACATAGGTCTGCCATGCGTCTGACGACCATCTGCCAGCAGCCTGAATCAAGTGAGGTGCCATTCCTGTTGCAGCTAAGAATGTGGCGCCACCAGATCGCATAGAGTGACCAGCAATGTCGGTGGAAAAGAACTGGCGTAATCTGCGAATGAAGGGCGCGGAAACCAGTGAGTAGTTGTGCCAGGAAAAGCAGGTCGTCATGAGTCGAGGAGAGATGAAGCGTGTCGAACACACGTTGTAGATCGTCAAGCGAAAGGGCGCGCTTTCGGTTGACAGGTTTACTGTAACGTCGGAGGCACCCTCGCAGAGTACGGCGTACGAGGGGGGATGTAGTAACGGCGCGGGCATTTGGAAAATGCGGCTCGAGCTCGGTGGCAATACCTGAGAGGTATTTCTCGACCGAGCGTGGTTGGATATGATGAGACATAAATACCACAAAAAAACTCATGGTATCCTCGGTAGGTTGTACAGCACGGCTGTGCAGCTTGCAGAATTCCAGGTAACTATTGAGAGCAGAGGAATAGTTGGCATGTGTAGAGGGAGCAATCGAGTTTCCGAGGGCAATAGCACGCTCAAAAACTAGACGCTCGAGTGACCAAGCCTCCCGCAAGGGCTGCCGTGGTCGTCGCGACGTGGAGAAATTCATTTTTTGATTGCCCCCAGCGCATCCCGTGGGGGTTGACAGATAGAGATGCGCACGCCAGGCACAGCTTCACGCACAAAATCAAAGCGACAACGTGAGAGAGCATCAGCGACGGTGTTGTGCTCGCCAGGTATGTACTGCACACGGAATTGTGCATTATTTGCGAGGCAGACATCGATACTGGACCGCAGGATGAGGCTATAGTGTGGTAGGGCCTTCAAGGAGTCGAAGATATTGACCGTGTTCGCATTATCGGAGTAAACGCCTAGGCGCCGAACCGGTGGGAGGGCATTCTTGGAGCGATAGTCGACTACACAGTGCATACCGATACACACAGCGAGTGCCTCGAAGTAGAAAATGATAGATGTAGGAGGGTTACAAGGGAGCTCACAGAAGTAGGCTTGCTTCTGCCAAGGTAACCATATGCCCATCCCGAGCGCCGATGCATCAGTATAGACAATTTCGCAATCGCCCTCCGTCTGGATGAGGTCATCGACACTCCATGGCTCAGCATCCATGAAGTGGATCCCGGGCGAATGTTCGATATGCGCAGCGATCCAGGACAACTCACTGACGATCGCCTTGTTGAGGTGTAGGCCGGCATGGGGGTTCGACTTTCCTCGGAGTTTTGCATATGTATTTGCAAGCCCCGCCTTGAGCAATGGGAAGACATTGAACGACCAGTTGAGGTAACCTGTCAGGGTTTGGAATTCCCTGATAGAACGTCGACGACCACCTCTAGGCATATCACAAAATTTGCGAATAAAGGCCACAAGCTCTGACTTAGCCGCGGCAGACAGGGTGGCTGTCATAGCGTTGGGATCGATCTCGAAGCCGATGACCGTGAGGGTCTCGCCAGAAAGTTGTTTGCGTTCCTCGTGTGGAACACCCAGTTCGTCCCACAGCTCGAGTAGCCAGACCTGACGTGTTGGCATGAACTTGGCATAGGGGGGGTAGAAAGCCTCATTGCCAGCGATATCAAAACAGAAGTTGTCGTCAACGTAGTTCATGATGTCAGAGATCCCAACTTCATACTTGGCTGCCCAGTTGACCAGAGTGCAAAAACAGTCCCATGCCCGCTCCGAACCGCGTCCACCGAAAACATTGTTACGGTCAACGTGGCGTTCACCATCGATGGTTACGACCTGCTTGATCTGCCAGTAAATTTACGCAAGGCCTGCCCGATTGCGGGGACTCCATCCATGACAACACCGGAGATGGCAATTTTCGATATCATGGAATTGAGAGAATAAGGACCTGCACTGTGATTGGTCACCAGGCGCAGTTTATCGGAGTTCGGCTTAGGAACAGCGTGAATTGGCATGGAATACATTCCGGGGAGAAGGTTTCGACCGAACGATGGCGAGAAACGCTCAGCCGCTATCTCCTCATCCCGTTGATCGCGTAAGAACTGAAGGACGGGTTCGTTCAGTACACCCTTGAGCTTCTCTTCGTGAGTGTCCGGGTACTCCCCACACGAAGGATCCGCCCACGGCCAGAAACCTTCCTGCAGTGCACGACACACAGAGTCGACAAAGGGTTTGTTGGGATGTCGTTGAAGCAAGGTGCGCAACCGATCCACCCGGATAGGTGTAACAATGCGAAACAGATCAGGATTGGAGGCGATGGTTGTGGAGATGACAGGGTTGTTGCGAACAACGTGTGGTACGTCTGGCACAGGCGCGCGGTTCACTGAGGAATCAGCATTAACTGGTACCTGGCTTGCATCCGACCAAATCATCTTGCGCAAGTATCGTGGACAAGGTCTAGGTCGGCCCAAGTCTTCTTCAAGCCTGCTTCGCGCCGCACTCAAAGCCTGCATGCGCTGTACTCCCACACTTTGCACACGCGTGTCTGTAGCGGCAACTCCCTGCAGACTGGAAGCACTTCCCTCTGTTCCAGCGCTGACAAGTGTCGACATCCTCGTGCCGAGCGCGACCCTTCGCAGCTGATCTAACTCGTCCACCTCCGGATCGGCTACCTTCTCCCTGGGCTCCAGCTCCACAGGCATCGATGTGTAACAATTTGAGGTCACTGAAGGCATGGAGGTCGGTGAGCTCGAGGTCGCGTACGAGGCCGACTCGCTTCCGGACAGCTCTATCGTATGCAAGAAGTCGAAGATGGAACTGGGGAGCGAGAACGCGGAATAATCCAAGGATGTGGTTTCCGTACTCGGTAAGCTCCTTGAACCGATGTGGGAATGCGAACGCGGTGGCATTGACTGTTCGGTTCCAAGCAAAGAGCCACTGGCCGGCATCCTCGACCTTCTTAACGGACTGCTGTCGCGGGGCAGAGATCTTGAACGACCCGATTTCGGTGATCTCGAAATCATCGTTGGAGGTGGAGTACATTCCTTCGAGGACACGGTCGAGGTCGACAGCGAAACCGCGTAAGATGTTGTCCCACTCGGAGGAGGGGAACTCAGGGGCCCCAACGGTAAGTAAGAGGTCTCGCTTGGCTTGTTTAATGCTGATTCCATATTGTCGGAGGAGGTCGATTGTTGCTCGGAGACTATCGTTGAGTAATCCGGTACGAACACCTCCTGTGCCGGCCCAGGCGTATCTTGACGGGTCTGCTCTCTCGTGGTCGAGCGCGTCATCAACATCAATAGGGGATCTTGCTCGAGTCGCATTAACAACGGAAGTTTGCTCAGGTGCGAGACCGAGTCGCTGTTCCGTCGTTTCATTCTCCCTCGAGTTGCCCCCTTCTCCTTCTTCGAGTCGCTGTGGGGATTGCCTTCGGTTGTTCTCGGACTCGACATCGTCGAGCATCCGAAGATACGAGCATAGAGCGTCGTCGACTGAGTCGGTCGCACCATCCTCTCCGTCCGAAGTCGCTTCGATGAGCGCTCTGCTGATATCGGCGACGGCACGAGTTCGGGAGATTCCCCCTTGACGGTATCGGTCGACAACACTGGAGCATTCTCTCGCGAGGTCATTCCCAGTCGCCTGAGGAGATCCGGACGCTTGCGTTTGCGACTGTGGTGGCTCATTCGCACTGGTCATAAGGCAAGCACAAACGAGTGTTTGGATGGGACCGTAGGGACTTATACGTAGATGTAAATATAACTGTATGCGAGCTGACGAGCGAAGGAGAGAGATAAGATATTAGAGGTTAAGCCTGAACGACGAGTGTCTTACCTGACGAGCGAAGGAGAGAGATGAGGCTTACACCCCTATGTCTCGTCTCCTCAAGAGCTCGCCAGGCGCTACACGTGATGCTCGATCGCTGCTCCCAGCGGGGAGCAGCCATCGCTACGACGGACGCGGCCATCGTAGGTGCCGTTGCAACAGCGGTGCGGAGGGGAGCTGAGACGATGCGGACGCGGCCGACTTACACGCGCACGAGGGAGCTCAAGCGATGCGGGCGCGGCCGACTTACACGCATCCCGGGTCGTCGACGATTGAACTTGTACAATCTCCCATTGAACTTGCCCAATTGTAGGAATGAAGACGCAAGCCAAGACCAGGCCCGAAAGTCGAATACCCTGTGCCACCGACGCGCAACGCAGGCAGTGCAACCAACGCGTGACGCGGTCGTATTGCGACTACTGGACCATATAACGTAGAGCTCGTCATAGTTGTATATACACATGTAGTTATGGAATATTCAATGGCGGCGTTTTGTGGGTCGCATACCACCTGCTACCTCACCCAACCCCATCGGCAGTTTGTCTGAATGGCTGCGCTTTCGTGACACGTCTTCTCGATGCACAGGTGTGGAAGAGCTTGGACTTGGCTCGGGTCGGAGGTGTTTTGGAGGTATCTTGTCTGGCGGTATACCCATCCATATCTCCTCGTTATGCGTGATGAACATCGCGCGTGCGAGATCGTCCGGGATGGGCAATCCTGATTCAATGTTTGAGGCGTCAAGTGAGTAGCCTGGATGTGTGTCCTGGATGTGCTCCTCCATGTTATACTTCCATACTGCCTTTCGTAAATTACCGACTGTTCCCGAGCACCCCGGTATTGGACAGAGGATTGGGATGTTCGTGCACGGATTCTTCTTGTTAGGGGAAACACTCGAACCATACTTGAACTTGTGAGCATATGGACAGCTTGATTTCACCTGAGGGTTCTCGTTCCTTCGTGGTTTGGTTAAGTATAGTTCAGCACATGCCAGCATACCAGAGCGACCACAAAACCCGCATGGCAGATGCGTTCCAACCTGACCAATTCACAAATGATAAGCACTCATCTGGAGCTGATAGTACTTATGGGACGTACTGGTTCGCCGGGCAGCTCCTCAGAGACTCCGCGCATAGCACGAAGAAGGTGCTGTCCGACGTGAGTGCGCATCTTCTTCCTGTCGACCATTGCAAGGCACTGATGGCATTGTACTTTATCTATGCCGTCCTTGAGAAGCATCTGTAATTGTTGCGTGCCCTCATCTGAATAAAGAGTAGGAGCGCCTAGGAAAGTAAAATGGTCAGCGCATAAGCTTGTAGGGCCAGGATAGACATACTGTTACGCGACGACTCGCGCTAACACTCCAACGTGCTACCAAGCACGTCCTACTGACCCAAATGTCAGTCCAACCAACCGAGTCGAAGACTTACTCGGTGCCGAGAGATTCCACAAAGGAACTCTGTCCTTCGATGAGAGCGATACAAGAGACGGCTAGCTAACCCTTGAAGCTAACGTCGAGTGGAGTGCGAGCGAAAGCCTAGGTGTCGGCCAACTCAGAGGCTTCACAGCAGGATATGCAGCGAAGGTTGAGTATGGATTAAACCAGGTCGAACTTAGGGTTCGACCGCCCAACTACTACAGCTTATATACATGAGGGGAGCGGGCGTCTCCTACGGCCCAGGAGAGTACCGCTCCGGTGAGGGGTTTAGTGTACAACGAATAGGAGAAACAGGGGGAGAAACCGCACAGTCAGAGGGTAGCTAGGGAGTCATAGGGGTAGGCATGTGAGGGGAAACGAGGTGAGGGAAATACTGGGTAACCAATGAACAGCGTCCTTGAGGAGAGGCGGCTCTCCGATCCCTAATCATATGGTACAAGGTCGGACCGTGAAGGGGCACGGCCGGACCGGAGTCACGTGAGGGAAGCAGGGGTAGCTAAGGGGAAATAAAAGGAAAATAAATGGATCCAGGTCACGCACCCGTGACTACTTGTAACATCAGCTCCCTCCTAAGGTCGACGTCCTCGACGACCTACACTTCCAGGATCTCGTGAGGTTCCTGAGGTGTACCGGCACCTACGACGAGCGACGTTCCTCCGGAGCCATGCCGGATGAAGATGGCCTCAGTACGACCCGTCTCCGTGTGCATGAGGTCGAAGTACGTGTCCCTGTTGCTGGACCCATTACTCGAGGCTGCGGGCGAAGGAGTCGGAGCTATGGGTGCAGGAGGCGGAACGTTCTCGTCGTTGTCAGAGGACTCGTAAGCAGGCGGGGAGGAAGAATGGGATCGCTGGGGGATGGGGATGGGGAGATCCCCAGCCGGTCCTTCCATGTCAGAGTCGCTCGAGTCGTCAGGAATGGGGTAACGAGGAAGAGGGGTGTCGGGTCGGCCGAAGGTTCGTTCTCCGATGATGGACTCGTCGACAAATTCGGGGCGTGTGATCCGGCGGGCCAGCTCACGAGCGCGTTCTCTGGTGGAGCAGGACTGAGCATGTCCTTCCAGCCGAAGGAAGGTGTTCCGCTGCATCTCCCCGCGAGATGCAAAGATTCCTACTACTCGTCCTGAGTCAACGACATACCACCGGTCGGAGGCGTAGATGTGCTCGAGGACTGTGCGGAAGGGAGGGGGAATGATCTCGGGCGGCCGGGTTCGTATGATCTGGGCCTCGGAGTCGTAGACGGTTCGTGCCATCACTGCTCACCAGAGGGTTGCCAGGCGATCCGTCCAAAACCCTTCCCGCAGGAGGAATCCAACGGTAAGGGTGTCCTGTTGGGGAACCGGCATGTCCCGGTTCTCCCGACAGTTTGCCGTGCTATGTCCTGGAGCGGGACGGGTGCAGCTGGGACAGACGTAGCGTGGGCATCGGACAGCGGGGTGATAATCTCCGGCGGAGGCGTTGGGACACAGAGGGCAGGGGGTGTATTCGGAGAGGATGCGGGCGTAGTCGCGGGCGGAAAACATCGAGAATTCGGGAGCCATGACCAGAGACGAACTGTTACGTGGAGCGTGGGGAGTCAGGGAGCGGGCGGCATCTAGGATCGCGGGGTCGTCCTGCGCCTCCTCGAGGACCGGAGGTTGGCGACTGCTGATGCTCGGCGGGCGCTGTAGAACCGGATGGCGTCCTCGAGGTGGTCCTGGGCGTAGTAGACGTTGATGAGAGCGTTGTAGATCCTTGCCACGTTTGCCCTGAGCTCCATGTTATGGAGCGGCTGGTCGTCAGACTCGTGTTGCCGGACTGCGGAGTAGAATGAGGTCGGGGCGAAGAAGATCTGGGAGGCAAGGGGCCAGTTGAGCCGGACGATGGGGACGGGGTCGGGTTGGAGGTAACCATCGGGGGAATTGTAGGGGTCTCGGCGGTTGTCGGCGATGGGAATAGGGGGGTCGATCTCCTCGTCCCCCGTTGACCGCGGGACGGGTCGCACCGGTTCTCGTGGCCTTCGGTACGGACTCGACATTGGCAACGCGGGCACCAGGAATACGCGGGGTCGTGGAGGATACGCTGACAACGGGGGAGGGTAGACCACCAAGGAGCGGGAGGTACTACTGGTTCAGGTTCTTGGTGAGTGTCAATGTAGGTGGTGAGGAAGTCGCGGAGGAGGACAAGGAATGCGATGAACCAGGCAGGGTCGGATGGCATAGGGAAGAGGCCTCTACACCCGTCGTCGAGTAGGTCGTTGGGAGCTGGGCTTTAGGGGAAGTTTCCTGCTCCTTTTATACTCGATGAGGATCTCGTCGGCAGTCCCTATCAGGTTCCGCTCCGGCTCCCAGGTGGAGTCAGCGGTGGAATACCCCTTCCACAAGATTCGGTACTCCAGCATCCCGTTGGCCTTCCGTCGGTGTCCGAGAATCGCCTCGACTTCGTAGTTGTCCTCGCCTTCTATGACGTCAGGGGGTGGTCTCGTGTAGTTCTTTCCGTGTTCCTCCGTCTCCGTGTACGGTGAGAGTAGCCCGGCGTGGAATACCGGGTGAATCTTCCACGAATCAGGGAGCTCCAGTTCGTAAGTGACTGGTCCCAAGACCTTGGTGATCCGGAATGGTCCTTCGCGCTTCGGAGATAGCTTCCTGGTCGGGTAGGGGAGTCTCAGGTTGGACGATTCCAACCAGACCTGCTGACCCTTCTTGAAGGCAGGTGTCCGCTGCTTGATCCGACGTTCGACTACCTTCTGTGCTTGTTCCATGGCAGCTGATGCCTCTTCCCGGTTCCGTGCGATGAGGGCAAGTCGTTCGGCGGTGGTCGGAGCCTTCGATACCTCAGTGACGTTCGGGAATGGTCGGGGGTCATATCCCATCATGGCGCGGAACAGTGACATCTTGATAGTGGAGTGTACCCTGGAGTTGTGGGCAAACTCCGCGTCTACGAGCATCTCTGCCCACTTGTCCGGGTTGTTGGCACAGAAGATCCGAAGGTAAACCTCGAGCGACTGGTTTGCCCGCTCAGTCTGTCCATCAGTCTGGGGGTGATATGCCGTAGACATTCTCTGCTCAACTCCGGTGAGTCGCCATAGTTCCTGGGTCGTGTGCGATGCGAACTGTGGGCCCCTGTCAGAGATAATCTTGGCGGGCATGCCGAACTGTCGGTACACGTTGTCGTGAATGATCTTTGCCGTTCCGATGGAGTCCGTGGTTTTGAAACCAGGGGCAAAAATTACCCCCTTCGTAGAGTCGTGGTCCCCCATGACGCAAATAGAATCGTACCGCTCCTTCCCTGATGGGGGAAGATCGGTGATCCAGTCGATTGTCATGCAGGAGAACGGGGTGGCTGGGTGCTGCGGTGGGATCGGAATCAGCGGCACTGTGGTCGGATGCGTGTTCGGCTTCATTTGTTGACAAAGTCCGCATCCCTTGACGTAACGTGAGACAAAAGCGGCTAAGCCTGGCCACCAAAAGTCGCGCTGGACTGCAGCCGTGGTCTTTGCAATTCCAGGGTGTCCCGCTGATGGGAGATCATGGTAAAGCTTGACAATGTCCCGTCGCAGTTCCTTGTCCAGTGGGACGTAGAGCTTATCCCGATAGTAGACCAGGTTTCCGTCCGTCATCCAGTCAGAGAGTGCGGTTCGCGCAGGGGGTGGTCCTTTGTCGAAGAGCGCGGTGATGGCGTCTCGCACGATGGGTTCCCGGATGTGGCAGTTGGCAATTCGGTCGCGAAGCTCCTGGTTGACGATCATCGTAATTGGCCTGTCATCGCTCGAGATGACTGTCTCTTCTTCCGTAGCGGCGCATGTCATGGTCCGATATGCCGCCAATGATCGTGCAAACTTGGAATCCGGGAGGACTACCATGTCCTCGTTGTCATTGTCCCCAGGGTCATGGTCAGGTCGTCGTGAGAGGGCGTCACTTTGCACCATCTTGGATCCAGGTACGTGGATCAGTTCGTAATCGAATTCTGACAGGAAGAGGGCCCATCGCGCCTGTCGTCGGTTGAGCTTCTGTGCTGTTCGCCAGTATCCGAGATTCTTGTGGTCGCATAAGATCTGGACCGGGTGTGCTGCTCCCATGAGCAGATGCTTCCAGGTCTCCAATCCTCGGATGATGGCGAGGAGCTCCCGGTCATAGATTTCATAGTTCCGTTCAGCTGGGTTGAGCGACTGGGAGATGTACCCGCATGGGTGCCAGTCTCCATTGTCATCCTGTTGGCGCAGTACTCCGCCAGTTGCAAACTTCGATGCGTCGGTCTCGAGGGCGAATGGCTTGTCTTCCTCAGGCATCTTTAGAACAGGTGCCTTAGTGAACTCTGCCTTGAGATCGTCGAACGCCTTCTGCTGCTCTTCATCCCAGTGCCATCGTACATCCTTCTTGGTGAGGTCAACGAGGGGTCGGGCACGGTCGGAGAAGTGGGGAATGAAGCGGCGGTAGAAGTTGGCGAAGCCGAGGAATGAGCGGACATCCCTGAGACAGGTAGGAGGTTTCCAACCAACTACCCCCTCGATCTTGACTGGATCCATCGCAATCTCGTTATGCCGAAGGATGAGGCCTAGAAATTCTACTTCGGGAACATCGAAGTAGCATTTCTCCGGTTTGAGGTAGAGGTCATGTTCCTTTAGTCGCTCAACGACTCGACGTGTCCGTTTCCGGTGTTCTTCAAGGTCGGCTAAAAAGATCAGGATATCGTCCATGTAAATGACGATCCACCCTTCCTGCATCATATCCGCGAAAATGGTGTTCATCATTCGCTGGAAGGTGCTGGGCGAGTTGCAAAGACCGAAGAACATCACGGTTGGTTCGTAGAGTCGGGGTGGGCCATGATCAGTGCCAGGGACAATAAAAGCAGCCTTCCATTCGTCGCCCTCCTTGATCCGCACGTTGTTGTAGCCTGCACGAAGATCCATCTTGGTGAAGTACCGCGCCCCCTTCATTTTCTCCATGAGGTCAGTGACGAGGGGAAGGGGGTAGCGGTCCTTGATCGTGTTTGCATTTAACGTACGGTAATCCTGGCAGGGTCGGTAGGTACCATCTTTCTTCCCGACAAAGAAGAACGGACTGGCGATGGGGGATTTTGATGGTCGAATGTATCCCTTGGACTCGTTCTCTTGGATGAACTTCTCTAGCTCGGTTCGCTGAGCGGGAGCAATCGGGTAGACCTGGGCTTTCATTGACTCAAAGCCTGGTTTCAGGTTGATCTCGTGGTCATACTCCGTATGCTCCGGGAGGCGAGAGGCCGTCTGCTTGTCAAAGACTGGGAGGAGATCGTGGAGGTACGGTGGAACCATCTCCTCCAGGGTCTTTTCCTTGTCCTTCTCGTGAGCCTTCCGTGCAAGTTCCGTAGATGTAGTGACCTTTCCAACTGAGAATACTATGGGTACTAGCTTCCCGGATCGCGTCTTCAGATAGCGATTAACTGAGGGCGGTGAGGTCGTCAAGGAGGAGGGTGGCCACTCCTCCTTAGTGAGAGGTGCCTCCCGCCGTGAGTAGGAGGTGAGTAATCCTGCCTCCCGATCATAGGCAAGCAGGTCTTCATCGTCCTCCATCTCTTCTGTGATCCGGTTAAGCGTCGTTTCCAGTGATTCTGAGTCCGTGTCCAGGGGTTCAGCAGGCCTTGTCTCCGGAGGTCTGATGCGTTCATTCCTGACTGCGGTTGATGGTCGAGGATCCATGACAGGGTGTACCGGTAGCTCAGGGACAGGTTCGTCCATGAGGTTCACTGGAGTCTGAGAGGACTCCTCCAGTCTCTTCAGCGTTAGCACGGCCAGTTTCTCCAAGTCAGGGAGGACTGGTTTCGGTTGAACCACCTTCAACGGCAGTTTCTTGTCTTCTTCAGATCTTTCAATCGGCTTGTTGTAGACCAGTGACTTCGTCCTTTGAAGTCGCTCCAGTGTTCCGTTCCATTTGTGAGGCAGTGAAGGCTTCGTTGCCTTTACTGTTTGTATAACCAAGTTCCCGGTCTTCCAATCAATGGAAGGGTTCTCTTTCTCGAGCCAGGTCATCCCAAGGATGATGTCGTGCTTCCCAATGGAAGCCACGTATGCCTTCTGCAGCCGCAATCTGACGGCTCCTTTCCAATAGTACTTGAGAACCACATAGTGGGTGATCCTCCCTTGCGAGTTTTCTGATTCATCGGCATTTCGAAGGATGATGGGTCGTCGGAGTGGGATGAGGGTCATGCCGACCTGCTTGGCAAAAGTTGGCGAGACCAGACACTCCATTGATCCGCTGTCGATGAGTGCTTCGGTTTCTGCGACTTGCTTCCGTCCACACACAGTGATGGGCAAGAACAAAGATTGAGATTCTATGCTACCATACACTGTGCGGGAGAGGGAAATTGACTTGGGTCCGTCTTGCGCAGATGCAGAGGACCCTACATAAAATCCAACAGAGCTTTATCCCATTCAGCGTCACTCATCTGAAGTCGCAACGCCTTGAACTGGGCAAACTTGTCGGGTTTCTCGGATTCGGTTTCTTGAGTAACCTCCGAGTCTTCCACGACTCGAGCAGTGGTCTGTCGAGGTCGTCCTTGACCCGGTCGTCCTGACTTCTCCTGAGTCGAGTTCTGGCGATGGCTCCTTGCGAAATGTCCTCTCTTTCCGCAAAGGAGGCAAAGCCCCTTCCGATAGCGCTCCTCGCGAACTTCTGGTGAGATCGACACACGATCCACATCCATGGGTTCGTCTACCCGTCCATATGGGTTTGCATGCGCATGGTCTTGTCGGTGGGAGATCTGTCCCATGGATCCGAAGTTCGAATAGGCGTCAAGCCTGCGAACTCGTTCGTACCATCCTTCCATTGTAGCAGGAAGCTCCGACTGATTCATCAGCTTCTCCACGATCCTTTGGTTTAGCCCTTGCAAGAAGAGAGCCCGCAGCTGGTCGATGTTGTTCGGGTTGGTGATCATTCCTTCATCGTCGACTTCGGCATCTTTCAGACCTGCGCGCATGGCCAGGGTCTGGAAGGTGTTGATGAAGACAGGGACAGAACGTGTTCCCTGCTTCAGACGGTAGAGCATCATGAGCCAGCGTGTTTTGTTGTCAACGACGGGGAACTCCTTGAACAGGTCCTTCTCAAACTCCTTCCAGGAGTTGTAGACCTTCTTTCCTGCCTTTCGGGCCTCTGACGCCTTCTGGTAGTAGAGGTCGCGGAAGTTCTGCGCACTGCCCTTCATGAGACTAAAGGCGAACGCAATCTTGGACTGGTCCGCAGCATCGGAATCGCCAGTGGCATCGAAGTAGTTCAGGACGCGGTCGATGAAGGCCTGGGCATCGTCAGAGTGCCCTTCAAAGGGTGCTGGGGCAGGTACGTCTATCTTGCCCTTGAATTGGGTCTGGGTTCGTAGGACCTGCGCCATGGCGGCAGCAAGGTCTTCTGGGGTAAACTGGGACATCGTGGGGAAAGGAGATACTGATGGTTTCGGTGGGGACAGGTATGCTTCCAAAGCGGCTTGGGACTCTTCCTCTAGTTGAGCTTGTTCTGGAGGGAAGGGGTCCTGACTGGACACAGTGGGTTGGGCAGAGGTAGATGCGAGAGGGGCGTGTGCAGGGGAGATGGGAGAGTTGGCGGATGCCCTGGAAACTGCTCGGGAGATTGGCGGGGTATGAGTGGGTGTCGTTCGTGGTTTCCGGGCTTCTCTGGTAAGTTTCCGGACGTGATTGAGTGCAACGGTACTGTGAGCCTCGAGCTCTTCTCTGGTGCGCTTCTGTTTGTCTGCTAGCGACCAGCCTTCTGGGAGATAGGACCACTCTTTGTCCTCTCCACTCTTCTTAGGTGCGATATCAGCGAATTTCTTGTTCTCCTCGAACTGGAATAGCTTGGTATCGGTGTTCCAGTAGAGGCCAGATAGTAGGGGAAGCTCGATGCTCCCTGCGTCAATCGGTATACGAGGAATCTTGTCCTTGGCCGGTCTTCATCGGCCCTAACTCTTCGCCTTGATGAAGAGTTCCGGTGAAGGCTATACTCCCTTCCGAGTCGCTTCCTTCAGTCGTGAAGGAGGCCTTGTCTGCTTCTGATGATAAACGGGGTATGGGGAAACACAGGAGTGGGGATGGTAGTCCCTACACCTGGGCAGGTGGGGAAGAGTTGAAAGTTCGACCTAATGTTACGCGACGACTCGCGCTAACACTCCAACGTGCTACCAAGCACGTCCTACTGACCCAAATGTCAGTCCAACCAACCGAGTCGAAGACTTACTCGGTGCCGAGAGATTCCACAAAGGAACTCTGTCCTTCGATGAGAGCGATACAAGAGACGGCTAGCTAACCCTTGAAGCTAACGTCGAGTGGAGTGCGAGCGAAAGCCTAGGTGTCGGCCAACTCAGAGGCTTCACAGCAGGATATGCAGCGAAGGTTGAGTATGGATTAAACCAGGTCGAACTTAGGGTTCGACCGCCCAACTACTACAGCTTATATACATGAGGGGAGCGGGCGTCTCCTACGGCCCAGGAGAGTACCGCTCCGATGAGGGGTTTAGTGTACAACGAATAGGAGAAACAGGGGGAGAAACCGCACAGTCAGAGGGTAGCTAGGGAGTCATAGGGGTAGGCATGTGAGGGGAAACGAGGTGAGGGAAATACTGGGTAACCAATGAACAGCGTCCTTGAGGAGAGGCGGCTCTCCGATCCCTAATCATATGGTACAAGGTCGGACCGTGAAGGGGCACGGCCGGACCGGAGTCACGTGAGGGAAGCAGGGGTAGCTAAGGGGAAATAAAAGGAAAATAAATGGATCCAGGTCACGCACCCGTGACTACTTGTAACACATACCGTGGACATCACAATAGGGAAACAAGCTGCTTGAAGCTGATGCGAACCGCGGCAGCAGCTGCAGTGCCTTTGCGTTCCGGACAGTCTCCCAGAGCCGCTCGAGGAGCACTCCCATCTCGGTGTGACTGACTTCCCATGTCAAGCCAGCGTCGTTCAGCTGTGAGAATACCTCCGATACCCCATCTGGCTCTGATGTTCCAACTGGAGGGTTGCTCACACGCGGAGCCTCAGCATGCAAGAGTGACGATTGATTCGAATTGGCAATGTGTGGTATGCTGTCTTCTGATTGCAGTGTGCCTTGTGTGCGTAGACGGGGAACTGCGATGTTGCTCACATGGATGGTACGAAGGTTAAGCGGCTCACAGAGGTGACTGCACAGCTTGATTGCAATCACCTTACGTAGGCCTTTACCCACTGGTGCTCCTCTGGTGCGACTGCTATCATCTCCAGCCATGCGAACAAAGGACCCGTCCCACACCCAGACGGCGTGATCGCTGGGACTTGTAGTAGTGCCTCCCTGCCTTAGCTCGTCATTCTCGTCCATGCCAGCACAAGAACTTGAGGCGGGATCAAGCGACACAGGTTGCATGCTGTAGACTTGCCCAGTGAGCTTAATGTTGGCTGCTGTGTGACGAAGTTTGTTGACATCGGGACTCCTGATGATACTCCCGTTCTCCTCGATAGCAATTGACTTCGCTATTGCGAGGGCGACCTTGCCCTCACAGCAGACGAGCGCAGCAAATGGATCGCCAGTGCAGAAGGCGTTATGGAGGAGATCCGTAGAGCCGAATATGCGTGGCTTGCAGTCTGTTGTGTATCCACGAACCCGCCAGATGCGTTCGTGCAGCTTGCGGCTATGGTGAGGGTGAATGAGCCTACAGACCGAGGCCTTATGGATACGTCGTTTTCCATTCCCGTCAAGCATGATCCAGGGTGATATGACTTCGTTGGCCATATTCTTTGGAGCAGGCAGACCCACTGGGTCGTCGAGTACGTCCTCCAAGTCAACGTCGTCATCTTCCTCCATAGTGCTGATGGTCTTGCTCATCTCATTGACCTCGACCTCGAAAGCCTCTCCTGCACCCCCTTTGGCGCCCCCTCCGTGATCGTCTTCGGCATCACTTCCATACTCGCTGGGATCCTCTCTGACACCGATGGCTTCTGCTGGATGCTTGCTGTCTGCTATTACGGTAGGCGGCAGGTGTCCATCAGGATCCTCAGTCTCAATGATGTGCGACCTGGGTGTAAGGGACTCGGGCTGATCAGTTTCCGATGAAGAAACACCAGGGTATGTCCCATCACCAAAGGGCTTCAGCATATCGACCTCGACAGCCACCTCCTCTGAGAATACAGCATCGAAGTCAAAATTGATATGTGCGTGCTTCAGACTGTCAGAAGCAGCAACACAGCCGCGGCGCCATGCTGACTCTAGATTGACGCTGCCGGCATTTGCATTCCCCCGCCACGACTCTGGGTTGAGGTGATCAACATGCTCGGTGCTTGTCACTTTGAGTCGTCGATGCCCTTGGTCTAGTTCTGGGTGCGCAGTCAAGACAGAGTCGATATCCACTGCTGCTGCAAGGCGGTCTACGAGTTGCTTGAATGTAAAGTTTGAGTCGTGTCCACCAAGCATCCGGACACGACCAAAAAGGACCTCCAGCTTGTTGTCACCAGCCCAGAATGTATACAATGGTTGCGTTCCGTCAAGGTTCTGTTGCTTGGCTACACAAAAGAAGAGGTTCTTGACCGTGCATTGTGTGTCTGAATAAAGCTGACTGGACATAACGTTCCCGCGGTACAGCCGAAAGAGTGCGAACGCCATGTGCGCATACTTGCTTAGTGAGATCATTTGCTCTGTAAGGCTCCAGTCAGGCTCTATGAACGCATTCATGAATGCTGCGAACATGTCGCCTATGGTTCGGATGCACTGTCGTTCCTGGAGTTCCGATGGAACAGTCTGGTCGTTGGGAAGATCTGCAATATGTCCTACAGCACGTAATAGCTCAATTGCGCGAGGAACATCCTGTGCGTCCGATGGGTTGAGTAGGCGTTCAACATCCTCAGCAGAGAGGCCAGGAAGATGGACGAGGTGACGTGCTAATGTGTCCCGGTTGATGATGGTGTCGCCGATCAACATTCCTTCTTGCGTGCGGAGAAGACGTGCCATCCCTATGTTGTTGTTAGCATTGGCTTCATGGAGATGGAAATAGAACACGACTGACGTTTGATTTCATGTTTCCAATCAAAGTCGCCAGTGATGTCAGAGTCGCCGACATACAGGTTCATCCCCCGTAAACGTTCAAGGTACTTGAAGAGGTCATGCCCTTCAGTGATCTTGTGCTTCATGAACAACCAATATACCATCGCACGACGTCCAGCATCGCCATCAGAGGCAAATGACCATAGAGGGCCCAGAGTCTTGCTGTGCTCTAACTCCGTGTATGCCTTGATGACCGTCTCCAAGATCTGCGCAGACTGCTCAGGTGACTCCCGTTTGCAGGTTGGCGACACAGCGATGGGCAAGGCGCCACGGAGTAGAGGACTGAATGACCCAAGAGCAATGACTGAGACATCTTTGCCTAGATGAATGATCCCCCCGCGGAGTGCCTCAATCAGCGTCGCAGCCGCATCGATGTCATACAGGCGGAGGTTGACCAGATGACTATGCTCACGGCAGATGCCACCGACACAGTCACAGAATGTTAGATAACAAGCTGTCTCTTCCAGTGCTGTCTCATCCCACATGATTGTGATTCCAGTGCGGATAGGCTGCTTTGAGTCAAGGTTCCCCTCCCATTGAGTGAGAACGGCACGGAGGTTGAAATTAATCTCATCAAGCAGTGGCATGCCTGTCGATGGGAAAATGCGGGTGAAGACTGACGAGGAGCGTAGTGTCGTAATTGATGGGATGGACATATATCGACTGAGCGCATATAGAAGCTTGCGGCCGCCAAGTCGAAAGACGAGAACGGCAATGTCGATATCATACTGGCTATACCCACGGGCATGATATACACCGGCAACGGCATCTTCTATGCGATGTAGGATATTGTTGATGCCTGCACCCTCCTTCAAAGCCTGGCGCACGAGTTGTTGAATGCGTGGAACATCGCCTTCAGCAATCGACATGATGAAGCGGCGGCAATCCTCCAAGCGCTGTGTGAGTGACGCGACTTGCCGTGCAAGATTGAGGTTCTATTACAATAGTATCAGTATATAGGACCAACAGTATTACTGGCTGTCCCGACGTAGCCACGTACCTTCAGTTTGTGCTTGTTGAGTTTCCCCTGCAGGTCGTCCACCAACTCCATGAGCTGCGAATGGCTCCGTAATGCATGGCGTGTATGAGGCAGCACCTCGCGGGACTTGGATGCGAGCTCCTTGAGCTTGGCCAGTAGCACACTGCATGCATTACAAGTTGTTCCACCTCTCCTGACTTCACGGGCACACGCCGTTGAACGTACACGGAAGCGCTCTGAGCCTCCACTCTCGTCAACACCACAAAAATGATAGCCAAGGTTTGAGACTGAGGGATCATGCCGTTGGAATGGGTATGTCATATAAAAGTGATCCAGTGGCCACTCAAGGAGGACACCAGGACAGCGACTGTCTTGAGCCTGTTGGCTGCGGGATGTGGCCACTCGGCGTGCAGTGGTAGTGCACGAAGACGGCACCTGTGGGAGACACCGCGGTGCCGGCGAAGGGCTTGACATACTCTCCGTCTCAGAGTTAGAATCGGACACCTGGTCTGGTAGCTCTTCGTCCTCCCTGTAGAGTTTTCCTCAGCCCACACATCTAGCTGAAAACGTGGCCAGGTACTGACGACCAGTCATACCGGACGTGGCGGAAACGAGACGGTGTGCACATCTCCTCTATCCGCACGACCAGGTCTTGAAATGCAGTTGTTGACTGGCGGAGATCAACGACGGCAGGCAATAGCTCCTGCCGAACAGCCCGGGAAACGGCCACTTCGAACTGTTGCTTAGGCCCCTTACATGTGGTCATATGCATCTTGAGAGGACCACGATTTCGCCACGCCGTTCCCGCCTTGATCCACATCGAGCAGAGAGGACAGCGAACCTCAAGCCGTGCACCATCATATGGGCGCCACTCGAGCTCATCGACGGGAGGCAAATCGGGTTGTACCACATTTTGACACTGTGCGGGCACTGATGGGTTGACGAACCTCCATGGTGGGGCATTAGTGGACCCAACCACATTGGCTTGGCCATCGTTGAGTCCAATTCTGGGCTCGTAGCCACCGTATGCATTTGCTTCAACTCGCCTATATAGAAAACATGTCAAATATTATGCAGAGACAGACACAAATGGATCATACATGGGAGTCAGGTTAGCCGCAGTCCATGCTGTCGTAGGGGGTGGGATTCCCGAAGCCGAGATACCGTCATAACTGCATGTTGATGTTTGCGGAGTAGCTGAGAATTGGTATTGTACATGCTCAGCCAGTCTGCCATCTCCTGAGTGTATAGTGGGCGTACCAAAGACTGACGGAGTGAAGAGACTTGAGGAAGGCAGGTGGCATGCATCACTATATGAGACGAGAGGCTCGGAGCATGTCATATCTGGCGTGACGGTTTGACTTGATTCACGCGACAGGGGAGCAAGGGTTGGCGAGTACAGAGTGCACTGAGTGAGGGTTGAAGCGCGCGATAGCATCGGATACGAGTACGCGCACGATGCCGCCTCCGCAGCTGGCACTTGTGGGACTACAGAATAAGGTGTATTGCCCTGATTGTCCGCTTCGATTGGATAATCGGGATCGGGACATGGGAGCGTGCAGGACATTATATGATACTATTCATATGAGTCGAGTGCATCGAATGACAGAGAATAAAACACTCACCTAGTAGAGACTACAAAGAGGCTAGGGTACGTCGTGACAGCACACAGATGTGCTGGATGCTAGAAGGCGAACCATGAGTGTGTGTTAAAATTAGCTAACGGGTCATACCTGTGCAAGTTCGTGTAGTTCGTTGAGGTCGTTGAGGTCGTTGATGCTCGTTAGAGGTCGTTATTCGCTCGTCGCGGAGGCGGAGTGAGGTGAAACAGTCGCCGGCACCGCGTCAGTCACGTGAAAAAGACGCTTGCGATTGTTACTCAAATTGCAGCGAATGTTGACGTTCCTAGCCTACGACACTATACATATAAGCTGTAGGAGACTCTCTACATGTTTCGGTAGCAACAGTATGTTCCACAAAAGAACGGGTAGAAAACGGCCAAAAGCAAGGGGAAAATCGCGAAAGTGGCTGAGAAAAGACCCCCGGACACCGATTATGCTACCCCCGAGAAAGAGGTCAGTGTACCCGATTCAGATCTTAGTCACCTCTTGTATGGAGGTTCGGGAAACAAGCATGGACGCGAGACAGCACTCCGATCGCTCGATCACATTCCCCGCGCCGCCTCGGGTGTCGCCGAACAACGCCCTGCACCAGGCCCGGTCAATGTCCACCTCCTCTCCCTCAACCGCATGTATCCTCATTGAACAGCCATTACCAGAGCAGTTCTGCCACAGCAGTCACACACACTGTGTTGTTTTCACCGGTGAGCCCCTCGTATCCGTATTAAGCATCGGTAGGAAGTAGCGATACAGGAAAGCCCAGCGCGACAGCGCGGGAGGAACGTAGCATGCACAGCACTACAGTACTCATAAGGTCCATCAAGTCCAAGGCGAGGATGAACGAAGCGCGTCCGAGTCCGTCAAACCCCAGAACCCATGCTCGCTTACAAGAGGCCGGCAGCGAGACCGACGACGCTGAGCGCGAGCGCAGCACCGCCGACGCGGATAGCACCCGCGCCGCTCGTTGTGGTCGTCGTCGTCGCGGCACTGCCAGATGCAGTACTAGAGGCAGCGGATGTCTCAGCAGCGCCGCTGCCTGACGCAGACGCACTGGTGCCAGTCGAGCTCGAGTTGGTCTTCTCAGCCGCAGCCTGGAAGGCCTCGAAGCTCTTGGAGGCGGTAGGGTTGATCGCGAACACCATGCCCTTCTGGCAGTGACTGGCAACGGGACAGCAGATCAGCAGTCCGCGACGAGCGAGCGAACGAGAGCAGTCACTCACCCAGTCTGCTTGCAGAAGAACCAGAGCGGTGCGGACGCGTTCTGGATCGTGAAGCTGAAAGTGGGGAAGCTGGTCGCATTCGCGGCGACGGGCATGAAGCCGGAGTCGACGCCGGTGCTGCCGTTCGCGAGGGTCATGAGCGTGCACGGGTCCGCGAAGGTGGATTGGGTGACGGTGTGGTTCTTGGCCACGCTGATACCGAACGCAGTGCATCAGTCACTCAGCTAAAGATAGACATGGTCATCAATACGTACAACTCGAACATGATCGTGTCGCCGACGCTGGCGTTCACGCTGTAGATCACTTGTTAGCGCCTATCGGCATGGAAACGTGTGGGGAAAGCGTACCTCGATGGGCTGTAGGTCAGGGAGTTGTTGGCACCGACCTGAACGGTGATGACCTCGCCGAGGGCAACACCAGCCGAGAAGAGAGCAGCAGCAATAGCAGAGAAGCGCATCTTGGACTTGACTTGAAGTTGAAATGGAAAGAAGGTGCGAGAGCGAGCTACGTCTAGAGCCGTCGACTGAACTTAAATGACCGGGTCGAGAACTGGGGAAGAGGTACAGTGAGCATACGATGCTTGCGTAGAGGTGACTGCGAGGTTGTGGAAGACTTACCCTGCTCGGAGAGCTAAAACCTGACCGACTGGATGCGGGGGAGAGGGCGGAATGGAGAGCTCGGGCGCCGCGTTTTGTGGTTATATACTCGAGCCTCGGAAGGCTGAGGTCGGCTTGGCGACAACACGCAGGCACCAGTCCTGCCTTATCAGGCAAACTGGCGCCTCCCCGGAGGCACCGAAGCTTCTGCAGAACACGCCCGCGTCCACCTGGACAACCGTCGCGACGGGCTTTCCGCGCTGATACGTCTTTTGATTGGCCGCTCGCCCAAGAACGGTACCCGCTCTGCCCGACAATGCGAACAGCCTATTGTACGACGCAATCATCTGTTTGCATTGCTGCTGACACTACGCGATACGATTGTTGTCGTGCTACAGGCGGGCGGCGCAGTGTTGGACTGCTGGACGGACGGGCGCTGTTGGAGTGCACCGTCGCTGCAGTGTTGAACTGCACAAGGAAGCCCAGACCGCACGCCCATCGGGCGTGGTCGGTGGGATTCATGATCTATCGATTTTGCGTTGATTGGCTCGCACAAAGGAGCCCAGCAACCGATCTCTCCTCCGCCTCGGTTATGCCTGCTTTCAGTCATCGAGTCCTCAGAGACAATTGAATCCCGACGCTGTCCTCGCGCTGTTCATCAGCTGGCCTATCAATCACGGGTGAGAACATCACTCACCTAGAGACTCGTCGTCAGACGTGCTCTATATTTGGGTACTGAGTGAGTGTCTGCACGGCATCGAGCGCGAATACAGACGTACTGTTACGTGTCGACGTCCACACGTCCTCGACGACGCAGGACGTGGGGCGGGGTTAGGCAGACGGTCATCACACACGGCACAGCACCTCGCCATGCAAGAAGGCATGCCATCCATCCTCTTGCTCACCCCACTTACGCCATGCGAGAGACATCTTCTCTAGATCGCCCTGAGTAGCGTGACCGCCGTCGAGGACGCGCTGAGGGAACGACGACCCGAGGATGCGGTCCGCCCACATAGCGCTCCACCACTTGCGATCGTCCTCATCGCTGAAGCACCAGCTAGAAGACGAGGCGGTAATGTCCTTGCGCGCGAACCCGGCCTGCATCGCCCAGGAAACAAGCATGCGCCCGGCGTGCGCATCGCCACCGAGGGCCCGCCCGACGCGGATGTGGAGGTCGCGCCACTGCACGAGCGTATCGTCCTCGGGGAACCACGTCATCGTGCTCAGCTCGCTCTCGCGCGTGGCGACGAGCCCACCCGGCTTGGTGACGCGCTTCATCTCGCGGAGCGCGCCAGCCTGGTCGTTGATGTGCTGGAGGACCTGGTGCGCGTGCGCGATGTCGAACGTCCCGTCGGGGAAGTCGAGCGCGTGGATGTCGCCGACGACAAACTCGATGTTCGAGACTCCCTGCGCTGCGGCAGCCGCGCGCGCCTCGACGAGAACCTCTGGGCTGTTCTCGACGCCGACGATGTGTCCGTAAGGGACGAGTCTGGCAAAGTCGATGGTTATCGTGCCCGGGCCGCAGCCAACGTCCAGGATGCGCATCCCAGGCTTGATGTGCGGCAAGAGATATGCCGCGGAGTTCTCTACGGTGCGCCGTTTGTGCGAGCGCAAGACAGATTCCTGGTGACCATTGATGTATATCGCCGTAGGAGCACCAGCCATAGGTATATGGTTTATCCCTATATGTCGGGAAGTCGATGTTCAGCATTGATGAGAAATGTGCATGTATGGCTCATACCTGTGTTCAGAGGTTGTTGCAGAGGGATAAGAGGTTGCTCGACGCTGTGATGGCAAAACGTCGAGTAGGCCTATCTTATAGACGACCTACAAGTCGCTATCGATAGAGCGATTGTCCGTGAATAGCACTGCGATGCCATAGGTCGAGAACAGAGTTTGAGCAGAGTCATCTTCAGACACGGGTCTCGGGAAGAAGGTGGAGGTCAATTGAGCAGGCCCACCGACATCATCCCGTGGCTGCTGGCCGCTGTCCGGCACACCTGACGCGCAGACTTCTCTCTCTGGACATCGAGCGCCTCTGGAAGAAGTGTCCGTGAAAATCGGGGTGTCCCTGTGGAGACCGGCGGCGCGGGCACTGACGTCGTCGTTCGCAGTGTCGGGAGACCTCCGTGTGCACAGTACACACTGTTTGCAACATCGCTGAGCAAGCACAGTGACTATGTCCACCCGATTTGCCTCTCGAACCGCGAGCTCTGTCCTCCGCTCTTCACTGCAGCAAACACGGTCGTTTCACTCGACTCTACGACGCGACGAGATCTTCAGGAAAGTGAATGCCGAGGCTCGTGTCCCATCATCACCACGAGCACGGGCACCATAAACTGACGGTTTGCCATTGATACCGCGCGCACCCACACTGGTCTACCATTCGTACTCGGCGCACCCAGACTTTCAAGAAGGCCGTCGCTAACGAAGACAAGATCGTCCTCGTTGACTTCTATGCGGAGTGCGTTCGCCCTCGTTCCTCCGCACTACTACCGCGTTCACAGAGCCGCTTCTCGCCAATAGCTGGTGTAGACCTTGCAGGATGATCTCACCCATCCTCGAGAAGATCGCCCAAAACCCTAACGTTAAGACTGCTACCGGTGCTCCCGTGGACCTCGTCACGGTAGACACAGACGAAGAAGTCGGTCTGAGCGCAGAGTACGACGTGCGTCTATCATCTATATATGTGCAAGCCCCTTCCTCATCCGTGCCACTGCAGGTGCGGGCACTCCCCACCGTCATAGCATTCCGCGACGGCAAGCCCGTCAACAAGTTCATCGGCGTGTTACCGGAAGCACAGATAATGGCCTTCCTGGAAAGCCTCTAGCCCCTCGGAACACCGTGGCATAGCGGCTCAGGGGGACACAGACGCGTACGAAGCCATGTCCTGCTGTCGTGCCCCACACACGTCGAAGCTTTGACCCATCGCCGAACTGCGCACCACAAATCGCAATCTATGTGCATGTACATCCGGTGTAAGCTAGCTCCTATAGTAAGCAAAGCGCTGTTTCGCGACCTGGTCTGACGAGCCATGTAACGCCCCGCGACGACCGGGCCCCGCAAGCCACCAGCATAAGTGGCGGTTGGACGCTGCGCTCCCCGCAAGCGGTCTGTGCCGCACTAATCTACGCCAGGCTGCCGCCTGGTAGACGCAGGTTAGGACGATTTTGTCCGCAACATATCGAAGAATGCCTCTTGCGGAAGATCGACGCTACCAACGCGTTTCATCTTCTTCTTGCTCTCCTTCTGGTTCTCCAGGTGCTTCAGCTTGCGCTCGTAGTGTCCTAGCGCAGGCACGCGGCATTAGTGTCCCGCACGACAAATGAAGGCGGAGTGGGTGCACACTACTTACCGCCATACAACCCTGCCGTGACGTCCGCGCGCATGGCCGATAGTGTTTCGCGCGCGACGATGCGCCGTCCCACTGCGGCTTGAATGGGGACCTCGAATAGCTGCCGAGGAATA
This sequence comes from Fomitopsis palustris, assembly GCA_029783445.1. Taxonomy (NCBI): domain Eukaryota; kingdom Fungi; phylum Basidiomycota; class Agaricomycetes; order Polyporales; family Fomitopsidaceae; genus Fomitopsis; species Fomitopsis palustris. The sequence continues at coordinate 1,053,079 of JARAOQ010000005.1, forward strand.
ACCTTGTCTGCGGGCTCACTCAGCTGCAGTTCGATACCAAACATGAGAGCGGCTCCGTTTGAGCGCGGACGTACGCAGCTTCTTTACCCACTGGCGGCCAACCTCTTGTTCGTGTGAGCGATGAACGATGAGCGCCAGCGCGTCGACTGGCTTGTTGTTCAGCAGGAAGGTCATCTTCACCATATTACTCTTCTGGTACCCGGCATCCTCGTAGCTGCGGAGGGAAGCCGCGCGTCAGCGCTACATATCACATTTGATGCATGAAACAAAGTGGCTGACTCGAAACTCGCGAACCCGGAGCTACGGCTCTTGAGTTTGTCGTAGAAATCAGTGACGATTTCCGTCAATGGCAATGTGCACGTCAACATGATCCGTGACGACGCCTCCGACGCGTCAAGATAGCGGTGGTCAAGATTCTCCGCGCGATGACTGTAGCAGAGGTCCATCATCTCCCCGAGGTACTCTGCACGTGAGACATGATTCAGCAGGCAACAAATCGGTGCAGAACAATCGCCTGACCTTGTGGCACTATAATGGACGCGTTCACGATGGGTTCGTGGATCTCTCTTACTCGATTCGAAGTGTCGGTGACATCCGGGAAGTCGGTGGGGTTGCTCACGACCTCGGTCCGATCACCCCCTCGTTCCATGTACACCACTGACAAAGCACATGGTGAGCCCCGCAACGGGGTAGATGAAGTGTCCTCGAGACCAAGCTCACCCTTGTATGGCACGGTCGGGGCGGTGATGATGACATTAGCGTCGTATTCATCTTCCAGTCGCTGGCGGAACACGTCCATATGCAGGGTGCCGAGGAAACCTAGGCGACAGCCCTGCCCGAGCGCAGAGGACGATTCGCGCGTAACTTCCACACTCCGGTCCGTCAAAGTGAGCTGCAGAATTGAGGTGATCACTCTATGAGAATGCCCCGTTAGGCATGAACGTACCCGTCGTATTGACTCCTCCAGCTTGTTGAAGTCATTGCTGTCCATTGGATATACCCCAGCGTAGACCATCGCTTTGGCAGGTTTGAAGCCCGGCATTGGCTCGACCTTTTCGCCCACACGGTGCAAAGTGTCCCCAACGTGCGCTTCAGATAGTCGCTAAGCTGGACCCCGAACTGTATTCGTGCTATAACAAACCTTCGGAGGACTCCTTCATGTTGCAGGCAATGTAGCCCACCTGACCGGGGAGCAGGCACGTTGCCGGTTCTTCTTCAGGGTGCATGATGCCCACTTCAACAACATCGTACTTTTTCCGCGTGTGACACGAGGCAATCTTGTCTCCCTTCTTCAGGACACCTTCCTGAACACTGACTAGGGAGATGACCCCACGATATTTGTCGTACCTGAGTCGCCGTTAGCCTGCCTTCCGGACAATACACGGGGCATGCGCACGAGGAGTCAAATAGCAACGTCTTCAGTGGCGCACCCTCGTTGCCAGATGGTGCAGGGATCCGATCAATGATGGCCTCCAGCACCTTCTCGACGCCCTTGCCGGTTTTCGCGGATATGTGTATGCATTCGGCGGGATCTATACCGAATGTAGACTCTACCTGCGCGGCGATGATTTCCGGCTGCGCGGCTGGAAGGTCTATCTGAGGTAACCCAGTCAGACACGAAGGAGGCTTCTAGATGCTAGAGAGACGGGTACCTTGTTCAACACAGGGATGATCTTGAGGCCCCGCTCTCGAGCTACGTGAAAGACGGAGATAGACTGGGCCTGAATGCCTTGAGTTGCGTCTACCAGGAGCAAAGCACCTTGGCAAGCGGCGAGAGAGCGAGAGACTTCCCAAGCAAAGTCGACGTGTCCCTGGTGTTCAGACTCAGTAACCCATCTTCTCTGCGTCGTCAATGGGACTACGCACAGGAGTATCAATCAAGTTAAGGAGGTATCGATATCCGCCATGTTGGTGGAACATGCTAGCGGTATTTGTAAGTTCATTTTGTACGACGGGCGCGGGGCTTCCATACCTCGCCGTCTGAGCCTTCACTAACAAGCGCGTTCAGGACAATTAATCTCGGAGGTTGTACCGTGCACACGGACCTGTGATTCCACGTTCTCGCTCTACCTTCAACTTATCCAAGACTTGTTGATTCACCCCCTTCTGCCGCTTGTCGATCGTGCCTGTCAGCTTTACCCTGCTATCAACTCTCATGTCCAGGCCGACAAGGTCGCAAGATGCGGCCAACCTCAAGCAATCTAACGCTTAATGAGGAACTGTTCCAAGCTTGGCAAAATGAAAGTACCTATCCGCTAGTGTTGATTTACCATGGTCTTACGAGTGCTCAACAGATGAGCCATAAATCAATGGGACGGACGCAGCTCACATACCGATGTGCGCAATGATGGAAAAATTACTGATTGCATTCAGTCACCGCGTATTTTACAGCCAAGATGCAATAAAACATACCGAATGACGTCACATGGAAAGTCCTCCATGCGAACCAGTTTCTTAGGAGCAGCGTAGCATACGGTCGACGTGGCGAGGCCTCTGCGAAAAGATACACCCCATGACCGCCCTACACATGTTGCGTATCTGTCAAAGACATCCAAACACGAGCGCCTCCAAGCGGCATTCATCACAAGCACTCCTGTGCAGTCGAGGCTGTGAGGCAATGGCCTAGATGGCAGCAGGAAGCATAGACGTGAAATGGCCACCAGCGCGTTGGTCAAGAAGTTATCCAGAGCATCGGAAGCGCCCACTAGATCGACTCTACGCGCTTAGTCAGCTACACCCACTCCGCGGCACTGCCAAAATAAGTACCGCTGCATGGTGCAGCGGGTTAGGTCTCGGTTTCTTCCTGACCCTCGCCCTCCTACCCGCCGCATACCTGCCGAGATGTCCCTCGCAGACGCATCTGAAGCCCGTAAATCACGGCTCATTGCACTTCGCAAGAGGAAAGCCGGCGAGGCTGTGGAGGAAAGGTGCGCAGACGTGTCTTTGTGTTTGCCACACTGCCAACCACTCCGTTGTTAGTGAAGTAGCAGAGTCAGTCATCAAACACAGGACCTTTGATCCGGAGAGCCGCACATTGAAGAAGCATACTCGTGAGGATGAGGAGCACATGGAAGACACTGTCGAGAAGAAGGTGGAAGGCATGGCCGAGGCCATAATACAGGAAGACCAACAGCGCAGAGCGCAGGATTTGGTTAGTGTCCCGGGGTGCATTTGTGGCCAGCGTGTCTGACATGCCGCGCAGGACTTGTTTAATATTGCCCCGAAGCGGCCGAACTGGGACCTGAAACGGGAAATGGAGAAGAAGCTCGCACGTCTGGAGCGCAAAACGCAAGAGGCAATACATACGCTCATAAGTGGGTAGACGCGACACTCCGGTCGGATGTAAAACTCACGGTTGTCTGACAGGACAGCGACTGGCGGCTCAAAAGGGCCAGTCGGATGATTTGGTTGGCGCGATGAACGCACAAGAGAGGGCGACGCAAGCAGAGGACGACGCGTCAGACGACGAGTGACAAACTGTTCGCCGCGCAGCGCGCGCTTGTATTAATTTTGTAGGACCACTTGCTATCGTGAGCTGAGTGCGTGTGCCCACTTTGACTGATATGCACATTACGGAGACGGGTATACTTTCAGGGAATGTCCAGTGTCATACTGCACAGGATAACGGAAAAGTAACGTTAAAGTCTCTGTAAACCGAAAGATACTAATGATTTGTGTACTAGGAAAGAGTCTCTGTGCGTCCCTGCGGTATCTATTAGATAGGTTTAGAGTTCAGCAAGCGGATCATTCTCTCGTCCTCCGGACGGCGCGGCTGGGGACGGCGCGCGCTACCGCTCTGCTCAGGTTGTCCGGCGGCAACGTTTGGCAGCGGAAGAATGACAGGGGTCCCAGGACGGCTGGGCATTGAGTGAGTGGCCGATTGCACTGAAGGTAGCGAGTACGGGACGGGTCCCGCGTCAGGGTTTCTCGTCCTGGACTTCCCGCTCTTGTAGACGCCTTGTGGCACAGTAATATTGCGCAAGGTCGGATCGCGGTCGACCGTAGGAATGTTCGGCAGGTCAGCATAGGTGAAATACGCCGTCAAGTGCCACTTTCTCGGCCGGGTGTTAGGCGCGATTAGCACCCAAGCGGAGTAGGCCTGTTTCACGAGGCCGGTGGGATGATGCTCACTACGCTCGTAGTGTGACTGCGCAGACGACGTCCACGTCCTCGACGGCCCCTCCACGAAGCGGAATGTTGATCTGTCAATGCGCGACGTTAGCATTCGTTCGGCGCCACCGCTTACTTGGCTGCTTACCTGGGCGAATGTCCGCTCGGAGGGTCTGGCTCGTCTTGGGATGACTTCTCATCATAGAACAAGTAGGGCTGAAGTCAACCCGATAAATAATCGCCCAAAGGCGGTTGGATGAGCGAAATACGACACTCACTTCGCGCATACGCGACTGGCTCCAGATCCGCCCGTCTGTCCACCGCTTCAGACCTGTCTCTTCTTCGCTCTCTTCCCAGACGAACACAGCACCGGACTTGATATAAGTCGACCGCTCGTTGTCGTTCAAGCGGCGCTGGACGCGCTTCAGCACTCCAAGCCGGACAGCTTCGAATAACGTGTGTGCATCCCGTACGTCACGAAGATGCAAGCGAGGGTGAGTCGGACGTTGAACGTCGTTGGCGGGATCGTAGAACATGGTTTAGGGAGACAGTGCTGATGCTGTCCGTTAGAGGAGATGGAATGCGTGAAGTTGGTGGACACCGCGCCCTTTTATTCTCGATCGGCTACGCCAACTCGGAGGTTAGTGCAACACCATAACATGCAGCGCACCTTGGCGCTGTAGATCGAAAACGGTCGCGTCAGGAATGGCATCGATTCTGTCATTGTGCCCGACTTACGAGGGTAAGGTTACGGCAACGCCAGTGCATCGCCCGCGTATCTGGGACGCATATGTGTCCCGCAAATGCCACGTCTCGTGCAGGCCTATGAGTCTGGGATAGTTTGAGGTATTGGCGCCTACCAGGTACGGGAATTGGCGCGCCTGGAAGCAGTTCCAACTTTGCCCAAGGTGTCCCAAGGTCCGATGGGGTAGGACATCAGTCGACGTATGTTAGCCGGGGTTGGCTTGTCGTTGCCACGCCGTCACATCCTAACATAGTGAGTTCCAGCCTTCGTACATCCAGGCTCGCGGGTGCTCGAACTGTAATACGTTCAATTCTATTCGTCGCTAAAATCGCTCTGACCGTATTCGTCGGCGTTCCTACGTTCCGTCATTCATCCCAGGCCGGACGAAGCCGTCGATGATGGAGAGATGCATAGTGTGCACACAAGCCTGTGCTCACAAGGCTTCGGTTTGCGCACTCGAGCAGAAGAACCAATTGAATAAGTGCGAATGGGATTTCATGCGCCATTGCAAGAAATAGTCGCCGTCCGCAGCACAACAGTTGGCACCCCATGACTGTTCGCTTCGATAGTTTCGGAAAAGTCTCTGGCGTTGCTTCGTATAGAGCCTTATCCTACTCGGGCTACACGCGTCTCGCCCCAATTTTTGACACAGGCTCCGACGAAGGCCATGTCATGTTTCAAGGAGAACACGAGTGCATAGACACTGGTACCGAACCGTCGTAACGTTCGGTCGCTAGAATATGATAGCGTATTGACGAGGCGGACAAAATTGAGAGACCGCTCTAATTAAGCGTGGGATGGGCTGGTAGCGGAAAAGCGACATCTTGGGCCGAACACAACCTTGTATGTTTCCCAGGATGGAAACCGGTGGCGTCCAGGACACGTGGGACACTGATACGCGTGCCAGAATACTTCCGCCCGCCACACGCTGCTACTTTGACGAAACCCTCATCTTCCGGTAACAACAATCACAGCACGGCTCATCAGCGCGATTGCACGAGCACTGAACATGCAACCAGACGCAGAGCGACCTACACCTCGTATACCGACCCTCGTTCAACTTTGCCAGCGAGGTAAGCGGGTTATCGCCGCCATATGATTTACCTATATCACCAAGGGACGACTGACTCAAATGTGAGAACAGTGGCATCAAACCACGTTGAGTGTACGTACTTATGCAGAGCAATCATTTGGCTACTGTCTGATTTGATGGCAGCCATTTCCACTGTGAGTGGTATGCGGTACGACCTGGTAAAACCGATCCTCGAGCACTGCTCCGCGGATACGCTGCTTCGCTTAGAGCAGACGAACCCGGTCTGTACCACGCAGCTGTCAATGGATGCATGCACTAACGAGCTATTTCGCTCAATTTTACTGTAGGAAGTAGCTCAGGACTCAGGAGGTAGGCTCCTTCGTCGTTCAATGGGTTGACTGGCTCATGGCGGCTTTAGAAATATGGAAGGGGCTGTGTCTCAGAACATCCATGAAAGCCGCCCAAATATGCACATCAGACAAGGGTTTGGGGCCAGCATCATGGCGCGACCAGTACTTTGTGAGTCGTTTGTTGTGCTAGTCCATCATTACGTCCAACGCAATGCTGTCTTGGCAGGCTCTACAAGAGATGGAGGCACAACGATTCGAGGAGCTGCAGTCACGTCTTCGCACAATCCGCCAGGAAGCTGACGACCGCAAGAAGGGATCCCAGATTAAGCTGACAGACAGATTGCCGCCGACCAAACGCGCCCGGCCGTGTACGTGAATGCGTCATGTCAGCCCGCATATGCTGAGACTTTCCAGGGGGAGCCCCAGTTCAACCGAAGACGCTCATCCAAAGAACACGACATGAAGCAGCGCGCATGCAGAAGGGCATCTACGGTACGCCCATGCTTACTACGAAAGCCAAGACTTCTCGTACGGCATCATCCGTGCCTCCAGCCAAGCGTCCACCCTCGACGTCCACAACTCCGTCAACTCCTTCGGGCAGCTCTAGGCCCTCCAACAACCGCTCAGGTAGTCGGGTCACGGTGACTGCTGTACCCGTACGTCGCACCGCGGTTTCTTGTACACAACCGTCAGTGCACGACAACTGCTCTCCCACATCAATATCCGCATTCGATACTGCCCAATGCAGTCCGCCCTCGACGTCACCACCCCCTACGCACCATTCGCCGCCGCCTCGTTCTGTACATGCAAGGGTCGTTCCAGCCAAGAAGGATCCCATGTCATCTCTGTTCATGCCGAAACATCGTGCCCACTCGCAATTACCTGCTTCTCGCACTCCCCCTCGGACTTAGCATTTTCCTTGCCAAACCTTCTTCGTCTCTATATCACCATTGGAATGCACTGCGTTTCTCATCGTCACTTGCATTATTACTAGGCATTATCCGGCTGGTCGCACGTTGTATTATCTTACTCTCTTTATACTCGGAACGCTCGTGAGTCGATCTTTCGGTCGGAAATTCACATCGTACTCCTCCGGTGTCATCAGACCTGTTGAATGTACCCAGATTCAGCCTGCTGTAGCTCATCTTCGATGAAAGCGATCGACCCTTGGATGCCAGGCCGGTTTGAAATTGTGAACTGCGTCGACAGCGCACTAGCTTCTAACGTCTTCTTGTCCCTAACAGCTTGTTCAGTCGCTGGCCTGCCCCTCGACTTTTTGGCTAGTCGAACGATCGGCGCCACCGCATACGGGGCCCCGTCGCCATCGACCTAGGGCGTTGCCGAAGGTACATCCAAAACCTCGAATAGGAGGACATGTCGCGGTAGTATGGCGACCTAATCCCAGGTCGACGCGCTAGCCTCCGATTGAACCGGCGTTTGTGATGTCGTAGTGTGGGGTTGTTGCCTCCGTGAGTTTCGCACTACGTCGCGCAGGCAGAAAATGCTGACTTTCACCCTCGAACGCCATGAGCTGCTCGTGATCGGCGTACATCATGCCTGCAGCACGGTACGGTCGGAAGACTCGCGGACGATGTTGCGTAAAGCCCTGGCCGCGGCGATTGCGTCGCGCTCGAGCCGCTGTGGAACATACGTACTGAGTGTACGTACGGGGCCGTCTGCGAGCGCCGGAGAACAATGACGTCTCGTAAATAGTCACGACGAGTACCATTCCGCAGCGTGCGTGCATTACGAACGAGGGTCTTGTCGCGGTTCTCGTCCAAGAGGCGGTGTCATTCAAAACAATAGAATGACACGGTGGGCCCTGAGCAGGTGCCCTAAGACCACATGTTATCATTGTCAGATGTGTCGACAAGGTCCAGGCCTTGGTTCAGGACGTGGGGCGCATGCATTGGGCATTCCTAGGACGGTTTGGCACCCTGTAGAAGTTCTTCTGGGCGCTCGCAAGTAATAGGAGGCATATTAGTAGTGCGTCTGCACACTACCTATCAACAGTACCGAGTGTTGTACTGCGCAAAGGCGCGAGGGAAGGCTCCAAAAGACCTCGGCCGGCGGTGTCTACTACAGCTCCGGAAGTTCATAAGGAAGGAATGATATTGTTGTCGATATCTTGAGGATGAGGAGCAGGTAATCCGGAGGCTAAGTCGTGTGCCAATCACCTGCGGAGAACCCCCAGTCTTTTGTCGCCTGAGAGTAGGGCCTGAGGAAAGAGGGTTGGACTATGGAACGGACAGGAAGCTCCAACTCGGGAGCGATTGTCTGCCTAACGTTCATGGGCGATCGCGCCGGTATATCAAACTACCATAGGTGGTGTCTGTCCTGGTTGTTTCCGGCAACCAGGTAGTGGAACAGCTCAGGCTCCCGTTTCCAGTCGAAATTCTAAGTGGGTACACGTGCTTCTAGTCTATGTAGCCCCTAGTCATCCGCACTATCTACACCAGTGGGAAGTGTGCGCAGAGCAATCATATGTAACAACACAGCCTCGGGAGTAGTTTCGATCAGAGCTTGCTGCAAGTACCGTGCCAAGGGTCCAGAAAGCATGCAGGTGAATGCCAGTCAGCGCCGGCGGTATACAAATTAGTGCAGTACCACAGAAACTGACCGAGCAGAGCGGACGTGGTGCAAGGCACTCTCTGAGTTCAGCATTGTTGCCCCACATTGTATTTGCAACGGGAAATTAATTGACACTTCCGGGGGCTCATGGCCCCAAATCGAGGACACTGCCTCGCTTGAGAAGAAAGCGACTCGCCGAATTGTACGGCGTGCCCTTCCACTTCTGAGCTGGAGAATGTCAGAGGAATCGATCCGCTGGGGAGCATAACACAGAAAATTGTGGTGTCAAAGAGCCTGAGACAGAGTGGATATGACACAAACCCGCAGGCTCCATTGGAACCCCCCCTCCCGGGGGTCTCGAATGTTTGGTGTCGGCAGCCTGCAAGTCTCGCAATAAGGGTGTATAGGAAAGTAGTGAATGTCGTATGCATGATGTAAAGATGGAGAAATGACTCCGTTCCAACGAACTACAGCGGAATATCTACTGGGGCCGAGTGGTTGGGCATCATGCTGTCGCACGCCACACGCGACGGACCTGTGATCATTCGCGTCTCGAACGCATGTCATAGCAGCATGAACACAGCCGAAAAGTCCGCAGAGGCGGCTTCTCACTCGCACTCAGTAGAGACGGACTTCGTCCAGATCTCATGATCATAAGTGTACATGGCGATCACTTTACAATTCTATGTGCAGTCAGATACATGTGTGCAAGCGGGTGTAAACGTGACGATTAAACAGTGCGACATGCAACGAACGTGGATGCGGCGAAGTATAGGGTCATGGCAATCAATTGTGATGAAATCCATATGCAAGGCGAAACCAAGAGTCAATGCATGCGACCTACCGTACAGACAGCCTCGTCGTCAGAATTCATATCAGAGTTGAACTGGAAGCGCTCGATCCCAGCCCATAGGTTGTTCCTGTGGCCAATGATTCCTCCCATCGTTCCCTACTCTTTCCCTTCCCCTTTCCATCCGCTTCGTGTGCCTCGTGCCTATGCTCAGCAGCTTCCAGAGAAGCTGGTGCTTCCCATATGCGGATGGTATTGTCGTCTGAGCACGATGCGAACATCCGTTCATTTCGCGGGTTCCATGCGACGGAGTTCACACTCCCCGCACCATGTCCAGTGAGCGCCTCGAGAAGGGTGCCCGAGTCGCGGTGCCATATGTAGACAGTTGCATCTATAACGGAACAGGAAAGACGGAATCCAACATCAGTTCGGTCCGCATGGACAACACGGCATTTCGGGTGCAATGGTGGCACACGTACCCTCGCTGCCGCTCGCGACGAAGCCGCCATCGACACCCCCGAAGCAGCTTCTTATGACATGCCGAGATTGTTTATGGCCAGTGTATCTCCGAGCTACTTGCTCCAATTCCAAATCCCATAAGTGCATCTCCTGGCATGTTAGTTCCAGTCAGAGGAGTGAACACGGGTAACGCGCGGGGTTGTGTACGTACGCACGGCGCTCCGCCCTCAGGAGCGCGATTAATTAGTGCATAGCGTGCATCGTCTGAGACCTTCACACTGGTTAACTCCCCGTCCAAGGGAATGAACCTGTTTGCGGGCGCGATTACGTCGGACCGTGAGTAGTTATCCCGTCGCCAATCGAGGCTACTCACGAAAGTGGCTGCTTTGTCGCTAGGTCATACACAATCACTCTAGTCTCGGAACTCCGTCCAGCGCCCGTCTGGCTCCCGTTCTCGGGCGCAGCGGCGGTTGGCCCAGGTACGGTCGCTGGGGCATCGTACATGCCAACGGCGACCAGTCGTGTGAAGTCAGGGGTGACGGTAAGGTCTGTCACCCGTATCGGGCTCAGACCCCACGAGTCTCGCTGCTTGCCGTCAGCATCCTGGGAAGGCATCAAATTTAGCGCAACGTCATAGGGCTGAGACAGTACGAGACACAAAACATACCCAATGTATAATCTTCTTGTCGAGGCTGCCGGAGATGAAGCCAGAACCATCAGGTAGCCACGCCAGAGCTGACACGACATCTGTGTGAGCCTCAAGGGACCTCATACACAGCCCGGTCTGGGAGAGAGTTCAGCGTGCCATTACAACAGAGAAGAACGAGCCTACTTACTCTGGTGTTCCACAGCTTGATAGTATCCTCTGCAGCGGTTAGAAGTATCGAGTCATCATGCGACCACGCTACGCATCCTACTGGGAATGGATGATCGCGGAGTATAAACTTTGGTGATATATCTCGTATAGAAGGGTCTTTGTCATGCTGCCGGCGAGGTCAACAAATGTCCTCGCTATCATGATACGGCCACATAACGCCCACTGAGCAGGTCTTCAGACTTACCTCGACTCTCCAAATGATCGCCGTCTTGTCTTTACTCGCCGATGCAAGGTAGTTACCACTATGGCTCCACTCTAGGTTCCAGACCTCGTCCGTGTGGACTTCCAATATTGCTGTGGTTATCCGAGGAAATACGGACTTGTCACAGAGGTGGTCGGTGTACAGCGAGAATGTCCGCGAATTCATCGGTACGTTGTGGTATAAACAGAGACTTTTCTGGTATGCACGGGCTTGATCAAGCAGTGTTGCAAATCGTCGTTGCGGGATCATGACAGAAGATGGTATATATCCTACGCAATGAATTGGGTCAGACTACAGTTGTGCAACACGCACTGATCACAAAAACATACGTTGTAGGTTTCCAAGCAATCGCCGCCTGGAATGCCCTGCAGCCCCGTCCCATGCCGCGCGCTGCCTGAGATCCTCGGCGTTTGAGCACATCATGAGGCTGTTGTGCAGTCAGCCATCAGCTCAGTTCAATTGCCAGGTCCGACACAACGGACCTTGATAGGGCATGTAATGAGTCGGGGTCCACCGCCATGGGCGCAAGTTCATGCCGCAGAACGTGAAGCGCCGCCGTAATCTTGTTTGCCTCGAGTAACTCTAAGTACTTCTGTCGGCTTATGAGGAACTTGGCCTCCTGCGTATGTAGATGTGTGTCAATCGGGGAGCAGCCTTGACACAGTATGACCAAACCTACCCAGAGTCTCTCATCATCCGCGACGCCCAGACGCATGAGCGCCACATCTGCATGCGCCCAATCGGCATCCAGAATACATCTCCTGAATTCTGCTACCTCGAAGCTCTCCATAGTGTACCCCGACTCGGCCTCCAGAGTTGCAGCGGATTCGCTTAAGTAGCCAGGGATGTTAGGACACAACATAGGCACCAGGCAGACAACTCACATGTATCCCACATCTCTCAAGCTCTGTATGACCAGTCTAACGAACTCCTCCCGATCCACATACGAGTCGTCGTAGAGCGTGGAACCAGGCAGCGACACACGAGCGATGGATATCGCCTGCTTCTCATGCTTCCCTCCGCGCGTGGCGTCTGCAGCACTCAACTTCGCGGAGCCGTTGGTGAATGAACTTGCATAGCCATTGTGCTTAGCAGCAGTGCCGTTATGCCCATTCGAGCTCCCTACTAAGGACGAGGGACCTGCCTCGGGCATTGTGTCGATCTGAACAGATTTTCCAGACTCTTGATCTGGGTCTGTGAGTCTCATGGTTGTACGTTCGAAGGTGGAGGGGTGAATGTCGTCTGAGAGAAGGGAGCGTTCGACAAGCGAGGCAGACGAGCTCTGGCTGTCAATCCTTTGCCGCTTACTGGCACGACGGAAGTCCGAGTCGGCTCCTTGGAGATTCTCTGGAACAGACGGTGAGCTACGCGCGATACCAGCAGACGGGTGGAGGTAAGACAAAGGAGCTGGACTAGACGGAAGAGTGGGGGGAGTGGGAGACTCGGGGTCGCCCTCCTCGAAATCAGACCTCGGCCGGATGGTTGGGATCAAGCTGGTCCTCCGCGACGGTGTCCTCGGTTGCTGAGCAGTGCTGAGAGATGGAGCAAGGAGTTGCGACAAGGAGGAATCACTAGCTTCCAGGGCTGGTGTCTGGTGAGGCGAGGTGACCCGCGATGGACTACGCTCGCTGTGTGAATCAATGGTGACGATAGTAGTTTGGGATGAGGTTATAGAGCGATGTTATCTGCGAGTGCAGGCACTCGAAGGGGTTGCGAATAAAGGCGGGCTCAGCTAGTCGAGCTGCAGCATGTCAGGTCCGTGGTGGATGTGCTTCGGGTGCGCACACCCCTCATTACGGCCACGCGTCTACCGCCTGGGGAACACCGCGACGCCGGACTCCGACGCGGTACTCAGCCCTCTCTTCATCCTGAACCACCATCATCCCCTGCTCAACATTTGCCTCTCAACGGCGGTCGGTACGTACACCCTGCGTGTCGCGGGTACTACGCTCGTCTTGCTGCTGAGAGAGCAGCCTTTGAGCCTCTGCCGCATGATTATAGCAATGCTTAGGCCACGCACACATCGATAATGGCCGCCCCTGCACGGGCCGGATACGCGCGAACTTCGCCCAAATGAATTGATATCGCCAGCTCCGCCCATCGTAAGCCATTGCATGCCACGAACTCTGCACCGAAGAGGTCTTCGCCGTGCGCCTGGTGCGACTCTTGCCTATCAGGCTTGCATCGCCTCAGTCTGTCCGTACACATTTACACCGTCTGTTGCATATCATGATTGCTGCAAGCACCTGTTCGGACATATACACACCCCGCATTGCATGAAGCAGTGAGGGGAAGTGAGCGCATTTGGACTTGGTGAGTCTACCGCCCAATGAGCACCAAGGTTAGCCGCCTGACGAGAATAGCTTGAGGCTAGAGCTAGTCAACAGCATTCTTTGACCTATGAATCACTTCACTTTGTTCTCTTCTGACAGTCAGCATTCGGTTTGTCCAGTGGGGCTTACAATGTATGCATGGACACCGTTATTGTATCGCAACGCGCGACGTCGATCAATGGCGGCGTTCAGCTGGTTATATTCATCGCCGTCGTACTCGTGCTGTGTCCGGTATGGCTCTTTAACCTTAATCGGTTTGACCTATGTATGCTCATTGCAGATGCATGGATGACGATGGTTGGTCATGCATGCAATGTGAGATGCCTGTAGACAACCTGCAATACCCATGGATCGAGTGTGGAATGACGAGCGCCATCATGATGGTACCCACAGCCGTCCTCTTCGACAACTGCAGGTTCGTCCGCTCCCATTGAATCTCCATCCATCCTTCGTTACCTCACAGGACATTTTCGTATCTTGTGGATTTCTTTCGTCGCCAACCACTGCTCGCGGCTCTCCACCTCCGCGCTCATAGTCTCTTGTGACTCGTTTACGCTGCTTGGGTGTCTCTTGTCCTCTGGTCATTTCATGGGCGCTGTCAGCTACATTCTAGTTTCTCAATTCTTGCACACAACAAGCAAGTGCAAGTACCGTAAGTAAGTGTCACGCAGTCGTCGTTTGAGCGGGCTTTTCCTGATATGCTGCTCGTAGCGGTGTATATGGCCACGTGTCGCCCTTCCTGCTCATCGCGTAGGACTGTCCGAGTCAATCTTCTGGCGAATTGTTTAGATCGCGGCAAGCCACCCAAAGATACAAAACCTTGGACAATCGCGATACATGAAGGTAAGTCTGGACCGCGGACGATTCGGCTGATCTTACACCGTCCCGGACTATCCTCGCCTACCTGCCGTGGCAAACGCGTGGCCACCCTCGTCACCTATACGACCACCAGCGCAACCGCTCAGCCATAGTAACATCCACATCTGCTTCACCGGTGTAACAGAGCAAGGCTCACGGTTGTGCGCGCGGAATACTGCACTGCGCGACCCAGGTTGTGGGTCGATGCAACTGTTTGCGGTATGTCCCGTCAGTCGAACCGTATAACTTATGCTGCATGCGGTTGCATCGTGACATTGACCACAGCCTCTCTGTGTCATCATTGACGACCCCCAGTGTCCACCCTTGAATACGGACAAACCAATCAATCCCTCTGGACCAGCTGGCCTGCTCCACGGAGGTGCTGCGCGGCACTGGCTTTGTCACGGTCACCCTCTCACCTTCGGGCCTCTGAGCACCGAAGTGGCAAGTACAGGATCAGGCATGGTCTAGACTCCAGATCCACAGCTCTCATACACGACATCCCTCGATTCGATGCCCAGGTTGTCTTGTCACGGTCTGCGCGAGCACCATATGATAGCAGTGGATCTGTGTGGCACGTATGTCTCCCGACGAGTCACTCCCGCTCCTACCGCTTGCGGTACTAAACAGGATTGAAAACCGACTCCCCGAAGACGATAGGGCATCGCGCCTACAGGGTAAGGTTAAGAGGGCCCAGAACGAGTTGGCGACCTCGGACCACACGGCAACCGGTCGCAATTGGATCGCAACTCGTGTGTCGGTTGATTCCGCCGGGAAGGGCACGAGGCTAGCGTCGAAACTATGCTCACGCCCGGTATGTGTCGCACTCTATGACGGGGTTGTCGAATGTTCTGTGAGGTTCACATGAAGACGCTCTTCTAGTCTGTGACCCAAGTAAAATTTCCGACACGATGGGAAGGCAGCGTACTCGCTCCATCCACGCGCAGACATCCGCAGGAGCCCACACGACGCTATCGCAATCCGTCTAGGGGGTGCGCACGAGCCGCTCATGTGTATCTCAGCACACAAAGCCACACCGGCAGACCCGAGTTCCTCGGACGGACGAAACGGCACCGTCGACGCCTCCGCATCCGCACACGCACGGGGGCTGCCGCCATCAGGCTGTGGGGAGGGGGTTACGTGAACGCAGCAGGCCGTGCGTCATACGTACATACGAGCGCGAGCCGCATTGTCCATCCGTGCATCACGATCGCACCGGCCACGCCGCAAACAAGCTTTATGCGCAGGGGCCTGCATCCGCGCACCCGGCCTCCACTACATACAGCCGTACAGGCCGCGAGCCTGCGCCCCATGACGCGCCCGTCTGCGAGCTTCGCGAACCTGCCGCTCGTGAGTACTTAGTCGTGCGTACGGAGACATACATACATACATACGTTTACGCTCCCCCCGGCCAATCACGCCCCAGAGAGCTCAGCTGCGCGATGGAAGTGCCCCGCGTTCACGTTCCGCGACCGTTCGGGGTCTCCCAAATTTTCATGCAGGAGCGGCCTCTGTGCGCTCTCGCACTGGTCACCCCCGTCACGCAGAGCCAGAAGCCGGTCGCTCGCGGTCGCCCATCAGGCTCGTCCTGGTCATCTGTGCTCCCAAGCCGCCAGAGCCCTCCCATGACCGGGTCACCATCCATCACGCTGATCCCCAGCGGAACCAGACTGATTGTAGGGACGACAAGTCGGCGACGACGACGACAACGACGACGCTTGCTTACCTTTGGCTGATGCCATCCTCGTCTCACAACACTGGGGTTCGAGGCATGCACTTCATTTCCATTAAGCAGAGCCGAGAGCGCTGTACTGTTAATACACGGAATATATTTCTGCTTCGGTGCTAGCGGTAACTACGTGTGGGAGCGGTGATGGTGATGGGAGAGCAAATACGACGATGGAGGGTGGCTTAGATACCGCGAGCCTGACATACGGATGTACTGTATACAGCGAACGTAAACATGATTTTACTTCCAGCGACGACAGACGAGTATCTTGTGAGAGGCAGGAGGAGGCTGGACAGAACAAACAGAACATGTGCTACCGTGAAATGGAAGTGCGACCAACCCCTTTTTGCGCGGCGAAGGGAGAAGTGGTATGGACTGTGCGGCACACGTACAGCATAGATTGCAAAATGAACAAAGAACGAATGCAGACGAGACGAAGCGAGACGAGCGGGCGCATTGCATTGCACGCAGATCACCTCGAACCAGAACGCGGACGTGAAGCTATTAGGAAATGGGGAGAACCACCAACCGAGCCCGAACCTAAACGCGACTGCCGCCGGCCGCCCCCACCGCGTCCCCTTCGCGAAGAGGGGAGGCACTGGAGCTAGCTCGGGCCACGTCGAATAGATACATAGATAGCGTACCACCGGCACCGGCGAGCTCGCACATCCCCAGGCAGAGATAGGAATGGCGGTGATCGACTCGAGGCGCCATGCCGTCCAGGCGGCGTCGCCATGCACTCGCAGCGTATATATATGCGCTTCGCGACGGGCGGGGGCGTGGCCATTTTGGAGCAGAGAAGAGCGGGAGCGGCCGGCCTGCATAGAAAGATATGTTGAGATACCAGATAGATGGACTGCGGATGCGAGGACGCGATGCGGAGACGATGGGCAGGGGGTTGGATGCGGGGACAGCGGAGAATGCAGGCGGTGCGGCGAGTTTTGCGACGGGAGTCCAAGAAGGCGAGCGAGCATATATTGCGTTCTATACAGAGATGGAGCGGTGCTGGTATCGTTGAGATGTATCGATGCGTTGGTCCGGTCGTGATTTTGCGTGTACATTCGTGCATAGTGAGAACGGCGAAGGAGGGCATGGCATAGGGGGGCTTAGAAGCGTACCGGTGCACGCCCGCGCTCGCGCTCGCGCGCCATCAGGCCACTGCGGCCGGCACCAAACCCTGGCGCTCGGAGGTTGTCGACGCCCACAGGAGGACGATCCAGCTCGTCCAGTCGTCGCCGCCCCCTACGGTCACGGCTAGCGACATAGACGTCGTCGTGGTCCGGGTGGAAGTGCAGGCTCTTCGCCAGGACCTCGCGCACGGCGGAGAGCTCATCCTCTTCGGTGGCCTCCCCGATCATAGCGTCCAGCCTCGGCTTTGCCGGGGGCGAGCTGTTGCGTCGGGTCAGCGTCCGACCCCGCATGGGGACAGCGGGGCTGTGGGAGACCCAGTCTGCGACTTTCTCGATGCTGTCCAGGCGCGCACGGGCCTGCGGACCGATGTGCCCACGGCGGTGCGCACAGGGGGGCGGTGACGGCGAGGCGCGCGCCCGGGACTGACGGGGAGGGGAGCGCTGTGTCGAGCGGCGGCTCGATGCGGAGCGCGCCTCGGGGTCACGCACGCGGCCACGCCCACGGTGCGTCTCGCTCGCGCTCACCTGAGCCTTCGTGTGGGCCTGGGAAAAGGCCGTGACGGGGTCGAGGATGGGATGGGCCGCAACGCGGGGTGTGGGAGGTGATGATTGGAACGTGCGCGTGATCGCAGTGAGAGTTTGCAGCGAGGATGGCGTCCGTTGCGAGCGTGGTGGCGTAGGTGACGACGTTGACGTCGTGAGAAGCGAAAAGTACGCCGGCAGGCTAGCTCTGTTGCGTTTGCGCTTCGAGCTGATGGTCGTCTCGTGGTCTACCTCCTGCTCGCTCGCGGGGTCGCTCGCAAAGCTGTTCCTGTTGTGCTTCGGGCGCCCATGCAGACCTGCGGAGCGCGTCGAGGTGGAAGTGTGGGGAACATCAGAAAAGTCTTCTTCCGCAGGCGAGTAGAGTGGAGGAGCGCTACGCGGCGAGCCTATACCCGTCGCACAGGCGCTCGAAGTCGACGAAGTGTGACGGTTCAATGTCGGGATAGTGGAGCGCTGGTTGGTACCAGAGGGGCGTCGAGCATAGGACAGCCTTACGCCGCGTGGTTGGAATGGATAGAGATAGGGATCGGCAGCCTTTGCACCCTCGGCACCGTGAAGGGACAGAAGGTCCTCGTCTGGTCCAGCGCTCGCAAGCTCATCCTCCTCGTCCGTGGAGACCGACCAGACGGCAGACGACGTCGAAGACGACGAGATGGAATGGCGGCTCTTGTGCTTGGATACACCAGCTGAGTGGAGCGACCGACCGATGGCGGAGGACACCAAGGCCGGGACATCCGCAAGGCTTCCTGGGCCGTTGTTTGAGCGGAGGTACGGCGAGGCGTACGCACTGGAGGTGGTGGAGATGGAGGGCGAGGTAGCGTCAAGGCTCTCGCACTCGTCGCTGCAGTATGCCCGCCTGTGGAGGTAACGTAATAGAAGCGCGTCAGTGTCTGGTGAGCGACGGACATAAGGAGCGCGGGTACGGACCCATTGGCGGTTAGTGGCCGGCTGCAGAGGAGGCACACTTCCTCGTACATGGCGGGAGTTGCAGTGGTGGAAGACAAGGGCGGGGGCGGGGTGGAAGATGCAGACGGCGAGGAGGAGAGAGAGAGGACGGTCTTATACGCGGCGGGGAGGGGGCATCCTGCGGCAGGCGGGGATGGAGACAAAGAAATATAAAGGGAACTCGTGAAGGGGGGTGTGAAGCGATCGAGGCACGCCAAATTCTCACTTGACTCGGCCGCTCTGTGACTCCCGCCGTGACAGCGCCGTGACAGCCGCCCGCCTGCCCCTCGGCATCTGCCCCTTTGGGCATCACCCGTCACACCCGGGTCACGCCCGGCCGCACGCCGCGAGACGCACGTTTCATTTTCTGGCAGCAGAGGCCATTGTCCGCCCCGCGCGCCTCCCCCTGCACGCGCACCGTCCTATTATTCTTTTCCCCGCGAACGTGTACACACTCCTCTGCTCTCGAACATCCCAACACCGGCATCTTGGCTGCGGTGTACCATCCCAGTCCCCAGCCAGCCATGTTCACCGCGGGCGCCCGCCTCCAGACTCATCGGACCGCACGCATGCTTCGCAAGTGCCCGTCACGCAGGCGAGTCGCCTGTCTTCGCGCACATTCGCCTGCAGGTGTCCGATGCGCTGCCTATTTCGCGAGCGTCTCCTTGCGCGGGGTAGCACCGCGTCGGACGCAATCGCTTGCGTGCACATACTGGCTCACTCATACCCAGCGACGTGCATGTGAGGAATGCAGCCCCTCCACAACACAACACGTCAATTGACACTATTCCGGACGGCAACCGCGCATGTCCCCGGTGTGAGCAGCATGGCGCCATTGCCGTATGCGTACGACGCCACCCCGCGTCTTCGCTGCTGATATGGAGACGCACGCACTACTGACTACTGCCCTTCCCGGCAGTCCACCTCAATCGCTGATGCGGCTGTCCTCCGTGCTATCTCTCCTCTTCTCGCCTCGCTTCTCTGATGCGGATGCTTCCCGTACTCGCCAGCGCACCTGCTCCGCCTTCACGTCGCCCCTCGCCAGCTCTGCCTGCCAACTAAGCCTATCTGTATTGGTTCTGCATCCCGCACTACTTCCAGAGGATTCTCTCCCATCTTTCTCCGTCGTACAGCTATTGCTGCCACTCGTGTGCATTGCCACCGAGCCGATAGCCCGCGCGAATCATCCCTTCTCGGAAAATTATGTCACTCGACGCTATCTCGGCCTGCCAGGCCCTGCCTGGTGCAGCTCTACACGTACGAATCCAAGAAGACAGGTCTCTATCAGCCCGGGGCGATCAGGGATCATTTGCGACTTCATTTCAGGCCTGAATGACTGTCTTCGTGCCCAGTTATGACCGTGAATGAGCAGAGCGGTCCTCGCCATGATTAGCACGACGACGCCGAGGCTTCGGAGACGATGTCATTGCGCGCAATAGACGGGTGGCGCGTGCTGTCAGCACATACACACACTCCCACCGCAATACAGTCGCGCAGTCACGCAAGGACAGCGCACGTCGCCCGATCTCCTCACATTCGCCGCGACTGGGGAGCGAGGCACGGCCGAGCCAAGCCAGGACCGAGTCGGTCCCCGTGCATGCGCTCGGCGGCGCGAATGGACGAGCGAACGCACCCTGTTGTTTGTCGCTCGGGGCCACGGCTTGGCCAGGATCGCGTTGCATGGCGATGGTGCCCCGATACGGATAGAGTGCGCGCACTCGCCCGTCCCCTCGGCTCCTCTCCCCGCCTCCCGCCGCGTGACGTCATGCCTCCCATCCCCGTGAGCATCGCGTCACGCGCGCCTTGCGCGTCGCGTCACACCGGCGCCTGTGGCCCATATTCACTCGAGGGCGTCGCTGCGCTGCGTCCTCCGCCCCAGCGGTTTTCAACTCGTGACACACGCTGCTGACCGTTCTACATCACACAGTCTACGTCTTCCCCGCTGTGACTGGGAACCGGTGCGCCGGGGGTCCGCCAGGGTACCCGCCGCGCGACTGAATGTGGACGGATGTGAATTGGCATCATCGCCCGGCGGCATGACGTGCCACGCGGAGGGTAACAGCGCGCGGGGGTGTAACGAGGTGACGCGGTGACGATGGTGACGGCTCGCGCGTGCGCGCGTGGAACGGCGTGGACGGATTGGGATATGACGAGGATGCGGTGAGCGCCGTGTGAGTCAGCGAGGCGTCGCAACCCCCGCGGCGGGGGATGATGCAGAGTGCGCAGACGACGGCGGGCCTCGACCGCGTCGCTCCTCGGTCGCGAACGCGTGCTAAAGCCTATTTCGCGTCGCGCGTGCGCGCAGGCGCGATCACGCACCCCTTCCGTGCGTGTAGCGGGTGCACCCCAGCACCAGCACGCAGGCGCAGGTTGCATCATCCTCAGAGTCAGCCTTGGTGGGTATTCCGGACGCCGCAACGTTTGTCTCGCCGTGCTTGCCCTCGACCGCGCACCCCCCGACGCCGACGCGGACCACAGGCCCGACCCGCTCGGGGGACCTCCCCAGTTGCGCCCGCCTGT
This sequence comes from Fomitopsis palustris, assembly GCA_029783445.1. Taxonomy (NCBI): domain Eukaryota; kingdom Fungi; phylum Basidiomycota; class Agaricomycetes; order Polyporales; family Fomitopsidaceae; genus Fomitopsis; species Fomitopsis palustris. The sequence continues at coordinate 1,074,274 of JARAOQ010000005.1, forward strand.
GTGGCCTGAGGACGTGACTCGGCGCCCGACCCGGGTTGCGCAATTTCGGCGGGACACGCCTGATTCAGCGCCATCTTGGCCGTTCTTCCACCAGTCATCTACCGAATTGGTGACTATTAGGCCTTTTCCTGAAGCATCGCGCCATCCCACGCATGAGACGTTCGAAGGTGGTACGGACCGCTGCGGTGCGTGATCCCCTTTACGGCCCTCCGACAGGCACTGGGCTATGGAGTGATGCATCCCGCGCGACACCCCGAAACGCTACGTCCACCTCGAACCCGCAGGCGTACTGCTTTCATGGACGTTGTCACCGCCTTCATGGCCGAACGAGTGGCTGGGGAGCTGTTCTGCTCGTGTCTCTAATGGTTTCGACGTCGCGATCGGCGGTATATGACATTTGATATGCCGCCGGGATCATTTCAGCCTTTGTGAACGCTTTCCTGCTGGGAGGCCTGGGCCACCCGCTTCTTGCATTCCAGCGCACATGTGCACGGTCGATGCACCGTCCTCCTCCGCCGAACAGCCCTCCCACTGCCTCCCTCCAGCAGACACCGACAGAGAGGCAGGCAAGTGCACTACCAGTACCGTCCGCGCCAGGGTGGGTGCCCAGCGCGATCATGTTCGCTTCGATCACAGAAGCCCCGTCCAGGAACGGCAGATCTCCGAGACGCACACCCGAATCTCTGCCCCGCGCGGTGCCCGCCTTCCATCGCAGGCCCGGGTCGCGACCGGCCTCATCAGCCTCAGCCATCAGCAGCAGCCTGAGCAACTCTCCACGCCTCGCACCCGCGCCTGCCAACTTGGCTCCTCCGCGCCCGTCGCCGTCCCGGGCGAACAATGGGCGGCGCAGCCTTTGTCCCCTCTTTCCTCTCCTTGTTCTCAGATCTCCTTCACGCTTATTTGACTGGGAAGAAACTTCGCGCCGTCGCCTGCACCGTGATCGACTAGAGCTGCGCTGCGCCGTTCTGGCGCACGAAGCAGCGTGTGGTCTTCACCCATAGCTTGCTACTTACGCGAGCACGATCATCCTGAAGCTTTTGTTCGACAGACGCGGCGCCGGCTCGACGTGGGCGGAGCCCCCGGAGGCGCATGTCACGCCCCCGACCTGGAGTAATTCCCGAGTTGCATCCTGCATCGTTTCTCGGTGATATTTCCTGCGTTCCGGTCGGCGGAGGGCTACATAGACAGGCGTGACGTGCCCGTTGCAGCAGGACGAACGCTGTCGGGTGGCTGGGGATATCATCATCACCAGTGGCGCCACCGGCGCGGTGGCCGCATGCCCTGCCAATCATACCGGGAGTTGGTACGTGTGCCACACTTGTATTTGCAGGAAAATTGACGTCGGAGCGGGCACGTCCACATCTCACGGCCTCTGCGACTGGGTCACGGCTCGCCGAGGCGTCCCAGCTCGGAGAGTTTGGCCTGTGTATTTCACGATGAGCGGGCGTGACAGTTGGCTCACACACTGGAGCCCGCACATCTCACCCGGTGCGTCAACTTGCCCCCACCTACCATGTGACTCCGCCCACGCATGCAATGGCGATGCCCTGCCGTGCGTAGCGCACGTACGCCCTGCCCTGCCACACGCTGCCAGGTTCAAGGTCATTCCGCCGTCGTAACAACTTGAAGCCCATTCCACAGTGGGGCCCCAAAGCCCTAGCACTGATTCACGGGGACGGCCAGCCCCTGCGTGATGTCGAAGGGCGCCTGCGAAACTGGTAGCACCGGTGACGACGCGCGGGGGTCCCGTGGGCATGGTGACGCGGCCGTCGTTTCGCAGCGCAGCCCCACACCGTGCGCTCGCTCCCAGGGCGCGCGTCGGCGCGCGGTCATGTGGGCGCGTCACGCACGCGCCTCGGCGGCGGACCTTGTGTCTGTGTCCGTCCGTTTAGGCGCGGCTCCACCTTGCTGTGCGTCCTTGAGAATGATACTAGGGATCGTCGGTCACCTGTGCGTGTCACCGAACGGTGCGCGTCGGGGTCCATGGACTTGTTCGGCCGTCTGACTGACGGCGACGACATACATGACGTGGACGGAAGGAGACGTACGGAAGCTTGTTCTATCATCAGGCCTGTCGAGTGTCGTGCTGGTATGTGTTTGCAGCTGGGCCCATGCCCCGAACGTTCACTACAGATTGAATCTTCGCCACTAACTCAGACATACATGTATCTATCACAGCGCAGACATCTAAACGCATTTGCTCATTCCCTCGCCTTCCCAGTCCACATGGCACGTCAGGGATGCATGGCCGTAGCCCAAAAAGGTCAGATACTCATTCTCTGCGATGTACAAGTGCAAACGTGCAGACGCGGTAATCAGCCTGTAAGCCGCCCGCCTCGAAGACAGAACAAACACAACAAAGTACAAGGAGGACACTTACAAGTCGTGGTGTGGTCTAAGGCAGCAGTGGCGGTACGGCGAGTCGTTGTTTTCGGTGAGCCTCCCGCTTTATGTCCTCAGAAATGGATGCCGGATTCAAAGAACCGCCTCTCAAACAGAGCACTTGTGTATGATGCAGGTCATGTATTGTGCTGCGCATGTGACCTTGCCTTGAAGCGTCAACGCGTTGTCACGACGGTTCTCAGATGTGTTGACTGAACTCTTTGTCAGAACGCGAGTCGCGCGATGCGCACAAGTCACAGAAAGCCCGTCACGAGAGGAATGGCTCTATGACGCGCTCTCTGCATCGCGCCCCAAGGCGCGTGACCTACATCAGCTCTCTCACCCAAGTAGTAACGACTCGAGGCATTGAGAAAACTTCCTCTAATGCGGAGAGCACTTCGAATACCTCCCAATCAACCTGGTCCAAGGCTCAAGCTCATTGTGGCACCTGACCTCATATGCCGCACCCAAACTTTGCAGCGCGAAGCACGAGCATTCTTCCAATAAACAACGGTCACGCCGCCTCCACCGCGTGACCACCCGCCGGGCCCCTATACACGCACACAGCATCCCGGGCGTCCTGTCACCTCCTCTCGCACGCACACCGTCTCCCGCTGCGCCGAAGTCACTGGCGACGTAACGGTCTTTGCAAATCCGGCCAATCCCCCCAGCACCCCATCCTCCGCGCGGCCCGCGCCCTCGGCCGTGGTGGGGGCTGCACCCAGACCGCCTCGACCGTCCGTGGGTCCGCGTCGGCCTCCCCAGGGGCGCCCTGCACAATGATGCCGCGCGCCTGTGGTGTGTGCGCGATCTCGCCGGCGAGATCGCGGGGCGGACGCGGGGGAAGGGGAAGGGGCGTTGACTGTCCTTGGCGCGCGCGTCGCGGACGAGAACCCTAAATGCACGCCGCGACCCTCCCCCTTCGCCCCGGCTATGCGAGGCGTCCAGTGTGCCGGTGCGCTACGGGCGCGCTCTGCGTGTGTCCGTGGCCGCCTGCGTGGGTAGGGATATAGGGGCGGGGTTGCGTGGGGGGCGTGACGCGCAGCTGGGCGGTTGAGGGTGGTTGACGTAGACGATGGCGCGTGCACGTTCGTCTTCGGCTGGACGGATGAGCATGGGGTTGGTGTCCACGTTCTGCGGCCGCTGGGTCCCGCAATCGGTGCGTGCGTCCTGTGTCCGCTCCTCGTCGCGAGTTGACTGTTGATTGCTGGAAAACAGTCGGATAAGGGACTCAGAGAGGCCGGAGGAGATGGGAAGGTTGTGACGACACTGATAGTTCCGTGGTAGGTCGGCGTCACGATGATCTAGCCCTCCGTACACACCAGCCACAGCGGCGTGGACACACGTATTCATAGCCATGGTGAAGCCCCTGGTCTAAATATAGGCCAACTTCCACCGCGGGCGGCCAGCATACATAGAGTGGCTCTTGCACGGAGTATAAGTGACATCGAGCAGCGTTCTATCTCTCACCGTATCTCTGTGGACTGGCCTACGACCCCCCTAGCATAGAAACCGGGCGAGAGCGAGACCATGAGCAACTGGGACGGCCAACAGGTGCGTCGCGGCTCACCCATCCATTGGCGACGCCTCTCGTAATGCGGACTCGTGTAGGGCGGGGGCGACGTGCAGCGCTTTGATAATGCGGCGAACAGCGCATTCGACCAGGGTGTCCAGGACGTTGTCGATGCGCCGGATAATGCTGCTCAGTTCGCCGGGGACCAGGTGCGCTGCACGCTGCGATGTCTGCGTATCCGTAGTTTGATTGTACCGGTTTTGGTAGACTGGGGATGCAGTCCATGATGTGGACGATGTAGGGCGCGATGTCGCAGATGGCTTCAAAGATGTGGAGAACTTTGGTCGGGGCGTCGACAACTCGTATGACCAGGGTGTCCAGCAAGGCGAGCAGCAGGGCGGATGGTGAATTCGAACGAGGGATCACAAACATCTGGCCAGCAGCCCTAGGCCTGTGTTTGGGGCGAAGAAGTCGCGGACAACGTAGTAAATTGAATGAGAGATGCATGTACGATATAGCTCGCCGCAAGCACCATTGTACGATACCTACGCCGGCTCACACCTGACATTGCAAGGAAGACAACCTCCATATCTATGTCTCACTTCTGAGGGGCTCTACACCAAGGGCAGTATCAGAGACGTCCATCAAGAAGAAGCAAAGTAGAGACCCACTGTGTATTCATGCACTCATGAGAAGACCAGCAGCTTCCCCACGGTGGTATTTATTTCTGCCCATGGTAACAACGCGGTAGTTACTTTGACATGAGGATCGATTGAAGGGCACAGATGGTGGTGTGCTGCCATGGTGGACCTCGCGCGGAGCCATGGCGGTCGCCGGTAAGTGGTGGACTGCGGCGTCTCACTGGCGAGGGTCGATCGAGATCGTCCTCGATCGACGCGAGTGATCGTTCCCCGGCGTCGGGGCAAATATCATGGTGCCGCTCCCTCCTCCATCTCCCTGCTTGCAACACATACGCACAGTCCGTTTGCTCGTTTGCTCTGTTCTAAGATTGCTCGAATGTTTCACGAAGAAGCAGCTCGCTTCGGGTGCAATGATGGTGATGCTCTCCCATGACCACCAGGCAAGCATTTCACGTGTATGCAGCTCAGGCTTCAAAGACGATCGTGACATATGCACTCCGCGACCACGATGGCGAACTTCCCGCGGGGCCGCCCAATTTTGGCGGGTGCCCTTTGCACTCGCGTCCCTCTCGAGACGTACGGCACAGGAATCTTTCATGGCACAAGAAACGGGGATTGAGGGTGTTTGTGCGGGGGGTGCATGGGTGGACGCCGTCCCAAGACCGCAATGGGGCGCAAGTTGTAGAGGGGGCTTCTCGCCTCGCTCGAGCGCCACAGCTATCTCGCCGCTGCGGTGCTAGTTGCTCCTGTGACGACTATAAGACACACGCGCACCTCATGAATTCCGTACGGCTCGCCCGGAACCAGCACGCTCGCCGGCGCAGCTGCCACGCTCATATACCGCCTCGCGCGTGCTTTCAGTCGCTGAGTGCGCCGCCATACCCTGCGTTGCGATGGAGCTTGGCCCAGGAGAACGTCTGGTGCTCCGCGCGCTGCTCGTGCTGGGGAAGTACCCCGCGCTCGTCGCTGCCACGGCCTATGTCCTCAACCACTACGCCGGGCGGGCGATCCCTACGTGGGCCGTGGTCACCGGGGCGCTCGCGACGATCCCCTGTGCTGTCTGTCTGACAATCGCCCTCCGATGCTGGGGCGTGTACCGGGCTACGAGACGCTGCGGTGCGACCCTCGCACCCAAGTGGGAGGGGCGGTGGTTCGCGAACCTTGACGTGCTGAAGGATGTGCTCAACAGTTTCAGGCATGGATATCCTAGTGAGTGCTTCCGTGTTGTCACGGGTGCGGCTGTAGTGAGCCGCCATGCGCGTTGCAGGCGACGTCCTCTGGGAGAAGTTCAACGAGCTCGGGCCTACCTACCGGCCAAATGTCCTCTGGGAGTTTGGCGTCTTAACCTGCGATCCTGCAATCATCAAGGTGAGTCCTGTAAGCGGCGCCTCGAATGCAAGCCTCAATGCTTCGGTAATGTTAGACTGTATTGGCTACAGAATTTCAAAACTATGAGAAAGGTTAGTGCCCTCCAAAAGGTTGGAGAGCGCAACTCAGTACGTATCCTAGGCAAACTCTTCCAGGAGCAGATGCATGCACTCCTGGGGACTGGCGTCTTCAACTCCGATGGTACGCAGCGTTAGAACGTACATATCAATTGACAACTGGTTGATCGTCCTCGTTGGCACAGGGGACATGTGGAAGTGCGCATATATCCACTTGTTCGACGACCGCAAGCAGCCAACGTTCTGCACCTGATCTTAGGTGGCATCGTTCCATGACGCGGCCTTTCTTCAGCAAGGACAGGATCAGTCACTTTGACCTATTCGACAGACACGCAGGTGAGCTCACAGGAGTCCCTCGCGGGTGCAGGCACCTCAACTTCGTACATCGGTGCAGAGGTCGCTCTCAACAAAATGTCCGAACGCCTACGGGCGGGCTACGCCATCGACTTCCAGGTGCGCGCCACCCCTCCTCCCGCATGGCCCCACCCAACGTAGCCCACGCAGGACCTCGTCTCGCGCTTCACGCTCGACTCCGCCACCGAGTTCCTCTTCGGCGCCTGCGTGCACTCCCTGCGGCCCGCGCTCCCCTTCCCGCACGCCCTGCCCGCGTCCGCGTGCTCGCCCTTCGCCGCGCCCGAGAGCGCGCCGGCGCCGGACGCGGCGGAGGCGTTCTCGAGCGCGTTCCTCCGGGCGGAGCACCTCTGCTCCGAGCGCGCGATGCAGGACAAGCTCTGGCCGCTCTGGGAGATGCGCGCGGACAAGGCGCGCCCGCATATGCGCGTCGTCGACGCGTACCTGCGCCCCATCCTCGAGGAGGCGCTCGCGAAGAAGGCGCGCCGCGAGGGCGGGGAGAAGCGCGGGCCCGAGGAGGCGGAGGAGATCGAGGATGGCGAGACGCTGTTGGACCATTTGGTGAAGTATACGAGCGGTGAGTGGGCGTGGTGATGGTCTTCGACGCGATCGTTGGCTGAGCGAAGCGGTACTAGACTTGACTGTCTTGCATGATGAGGTCCTCAACATCTTGCTTGCGGGGCGGGATACGGTGGGTCCTCCTCATATTCCACGGGGGCTCTGGCTCACAAAGACACCAGACTGCGACTACCCTCACATTCGCAGTATACCTCCTGGCCATGCATCCCCACGTTCTCAAGCGTCTCCGCGTGGAGGTGTTGGAGAAGGTAGGACCAAAGCAGAGGCCGACCTATGCGGACGTCAAGGAGATGCGGTACTTGCGGGCAGTCATCAACGAGACCCTTCGTTTGTATCCTGCAGTGTCAGTGCTGTCTTTACTTCAGATATGGCCCCGGTACTGACAGCGTGGGTGCATGTACAGGCCTTTCAATATCCGGTCGGTGCCCTGCCCATCCATGCCTTCAATTGCAGACTAATGTACGTGGGATGTAGGGTGTCGGTCAAAGAAGGCCTCCTCCCAAACGCGAACGGCAAGCCGTTCTACGTCCCTGCTGGGGTGCCGTACGTCTCCTTACCGAGTCGGAGGCGTTGCTGCTCACTAATAGGCACGTGCAGCATATACTACTCAGTGTGGGTCATGCACCGCAGGGAAGAGTACTGGGGCCCGGATGGTAAGTGTTCGCGAGAGTGGCCTGCTGTCCCTTCCAGGCAGGTTGGCTCATCGAAGTACAGCGCAGGAGTATGATCCCGACCGTTTCCTGGACGACCGCGTGAACAAGTACCTAACCCCGAACCCGTTCATCTTCCTCCCCTTCAACGCCGGCCCGCGCATCTGCCTCGGACAACAGGTGCGCCCGCTGACCTTCCCCTATAAATCCCTTCAAGGCTGATTGGGATCTCGGACGGGAAGTTCGCGTACAACGAGATGTCGTTCTTCCTGATCAAGCTGCTGCAGCGCTTCGCCGCCATGGAGCTCGCGCCGGAGGCCGCCCCGCCGGGTGCGCTGCCCCCGAAGGAGTGGGCGGGCGCCCCGGGGAGGAAGGGCAAGGAGCAGTTCTGGCCGAAGACGCATCTGACGCTCTACTCGAACGTACGTCGCCCGTGCTGTGCTGCGCTGGGGCTGATTGGCTGATTGACTGATTGGATGCAGGGCGGGATGTGGGTGCGGATGACGGAGGCGGAGGAGAACGAGGTGGTTGCACAGGCTTGAGCGTGTGTGTGGTGCGGACGTGTTGCGTGTGTCAATATGTACTAGTATGTGTGTATGAGTAGCGTACGACCGGTAATTGAGTTCAATGCTAGAAGCGTCATTCGAACTGTAGGCCCCAACGTGCAGGTGGTATGGCCTCGGTAGAAGCTACGTGAAAGCGGGCGGTTGAAGCAGTGTGTCTGACCAAGCATTGAAGTAGGTTTGCATGTGTAGGCGGAAGTCCTGGCCAGTGTGTGGTGAGTGGCTAGGAACGACGCTATACCTGTGTTGGCTCAGCGCTGACCTATTAATAGGCCTGCCTGCGTAGGGAGCGTGCAGCCAAGGGGACATGATCTCGCGGGCAGTATAAGTGACGTCGGGCAGCACTCTATCTCGCACCATCTCCTCGCACCGCATTCTTCTCTCTATCTTGCAGCTTCCACCACCACTCGTACACCTGGATCATGAGCAACTGGGGCGACGACGCAGCGAACTGGTCCGGCCAGCAGGTGCGTCGCAAGGCCTCACGGGAGTCAAGCACGGGCTGACGGAGGGGATATTGGAAGGTCGGTGGGGCTGAGGGCGACGTACAGCGCTTCGACAACTCGGTGGACAACGCGTTCGATCGCGGGGTGCAGGACGTCGCCGACGCGCCGGACGACGTCGCACGCTTCGCTGGAGACCAGGTGCGTCCTGCGCGTTCCCCAGCCCCCTCGGGAGAGCTGACACGGCTGGTAGGCCGGTGATGTGGTCCATGGCGTGGAGGACGTCGGCCACGATATCGCAGACGGGTTCAGGGATGTGGAGAACTTTGGACGCGGAGTCGACAACTCGTACGACCAGGGCCTTCAGCAGGGCGAGCAGCAGGGCGGCTGGTGAACACACCCGTCGTCAATGCCAGGCTCGAGGCAGTGAGATCTGTTGAGAATATGTGAACCAGAGGAAGAAACAGTCCGTATGTATAATAGCCTATGTCGAACGATACCTCTTTGCATTGCCGTCCTTGCTACCGATTGTGAACATGCACGCAAGAAGGAAGCGGACTGCTCAAACGCGACCTGAGTAACGATCGGGCAGACGCACTGCTTGGCGCGTCCGAACAAGGCTTGGCAGCGGCGACGTCGACCCGCCCCCTTCATAAACTCCGCCTCTCTTGGCCGCACCCCTCCCCACAACGACCAAGACCTGCACCAGAACGCCCAGCACCCGCAGAACACGATGAGCAACTGGACCGACGACGCTGCCAACTGGACCGGCCGCCAGGTGCGCCTCCTCCTTCCTCCCCCGATCAGCCTGCACCAGATCTAATCGATCGACCTTCCCCGCTGCCCGCCCCGCCTACTTGCGACCTACCCCGGACGCGCAGGTCGGCGGCGTGGAGGGCGACGCGCGCCGCTTCGACGACGACGTGCGCGACGGCTACGACGACGCGCGCCAGGACGCGCGCGAGTTCGGGCAGGAGACGCGCCAGGACTTTGACCAGTTCGGCCGCGACGCGCGCCAGGACGTCGACAACTTTGGCCGCGAGGCCGTCCGCGACGTCGAGGACGCGCCGTACAACGCCGCCCGCTGGGCCGGCGACGAGGTGCGTCCCCCGCCGCTAGAACGTGGGCCGCGCGCTGATGTGCGTGTGCGCCGTGTAGGTCGGTGAGGCTGAGCGCGGCGTGAAGGATGTCGGCGAGGGTATTGTAGACGCCATTGGTGGTGCGATCGGTTGGGCTGCTCGCAAGGTGCGTCGACTGGATCGTAGCTGCTGCGCCCTATGTATCTTACGCAATGAACGCAGGTCGAAGGTGTCGAGCGCTTTGGCGAAGGCGTCGAGAACTCGTACGACCAGGGCAAGCAGGAGGGCGAGCGCGATGGCTGGTGAATGTGCGCTCGTCGCTCAGACAGAAGTCAAGTCGAGGACGTTGGAACGGAATGTGTACAATCGCTGTATCAGTGTACCCTCACCATTGACCGAAGTGGAAGGTTCAGCACGAATAGTAACTCGAAGTCTGCGCGGCCCTTCTCCAGCACTGTGAGCATAGCGCTACAGCCCTGCATTATGCTGCCAGGTTCTAGCGAGCGAAGCGAGGCCGATCGATCATATCCCCTTTCGTTCTGCTTCCGAAGACTTAAGTACTTCTCAGGGATTCGACTCGCCGCGGCCAACTGGTACTGCAGTATTGTGTAGAGCTGCATGATGGAACAGAATACACCCACCTGACGTACTTGGGTAGGTAGGGGTCATTAGGACCACGTCCATAGCGTTTGGCTTTCCGCATCCACATCATGCAACAGAGTTCAGACAAAGAAGGCTAGTAACAGTCCAGGGGTAGGTTATGCGAAGCCAGGTATAGTAAAGCAATCACAAATCCACAATCGCAAGCTACAAGCAACATAGTCGACCCGTGTCCACGACACACCACACCCCTACACGGCAGAAGCTTGGGCCTCCTCCTCAGGCCCAGCAGCAGCGTGACCGTTCGGAACATCGCCATTCACGGGCAGCGGTGGCTGCGGCTTCTCATTCGTAGTCGCGCTCGGGGGCGCGGAAGGTGTCACAGGCAGGGGCACTGCCGCGGGCGAGAGAGCCCCACTGTCTACTTGCGTCGGAGCCTGTCCTTCAGCTCCCGCACCCGCCACCGCCACCGCGTCACCATTGCCATTCGCCCTTGCGCTGCCGGGCGCGGGTGAGGGCGCGGCCACGAGGTCCAGCTGCGACGCGGAAGCAGACGGGGTCATCGCGAGGACGTCCTCCGAGCGCGCCGCAGGCGAGAGGGCAGCGGAGAGCCGGCGTGTCAGGGGGTCCGGAGAGGGCACGACGGGCGTTGGCGCGGGAAGCGGCTTCTCCTGCGGGGTCACAGGGACGGGCGTCGGCGAGAGCAGCGAGGTGCGCTTGCTGTTCGTGCGCTGGAGGTAGCCCTTGAAGCGCGACGCGGAGGGCGGCTGCGGCTGCGGCGCGGCGGCCTCGATCGCGGCGGGCGAGGGCGCCCGGACGCGCTTCTCTTGCACGATCACCTCGAGCATCGCTGTGGGCGCGCCGACGTGCTTCAGCCCCGTGAACTCCCGGTGGAGGTACCGCGCGTCGGCGAGCAGTCTGTGACGGTGTCGGTCAGTCCGGGAAGGGTGACAGCGAAAATGGCTCGCGTGACACGCACCTCTCCTTTGCCTCTTGTGACGGTAGTTCGATCTTGGTATATTCCTCCGAGAGCCGGTGGTTGATGCCCGCGAACACCTGGGTCATTACGAACTGTGGTATTCCATTGAGTAACCGCGGACATGAACACCATCATAGATAATGATACGAACCTCCACGACAGAGCCCGAGAGATACCGGGAGAGAACCTTGTGCAACGTGAGCGTGTCCTTCACGATCACCTCCATATACGTGTTGATGCCCTCCTTGGGCACGTCCCACTTCACGTCCTGCATCACGAGCACGCGCGGAGTGTATGGTTAGCGCATGCGACCCCGAAGGTGGAAATGGGACTGACATGAAGTGACTTGATATGGGCACTGAGGCGGTCACCCATGATTGCGATGAGCTTCTGGTGTATCTCGTTCTGGTGCTCTTGGTAATCCTGCAGAGCGTGAGGACAACTCAGCATCCAAGGCATCCGCGGGGCAGCAGGAGACACGTACACGTTTGAGCTTGTCGAACTCGACGAGCATGACAGCCTGCTTTTGGCTCAGATGCCGCCGGAACGTCTCTCGGATGTACGGTACGAGGGAGATAACAATAGACAGCGACTGTGAAGCAAGGGCTGGTATCCCCGCGCAGCATCATTCAATCACGAACCCTCAACACGGACGGAAGAACGGGTACGCACCGAGATGCCTAGCGGTGATGTTCTTGAGCCCGGCAGAACGCATGGCGCCCGCTCCTAACACGACCTGGCACGTTCGCGAGTTGAAGGCCTTCAGGAGCTCAATCACGCGGCTCATCGTCTCCGTTGTGAGCATCTCGAGGTTGATGATGATCTTGAGGTAGTCCGCGAGGATCACGAGCACCTCGAGTGTCGCGCTCACCGCGAAGTAGGTCCGGTCCTCAATGTGCAGGTGTTTCGTCGGCCCGCTCCGCCGCGAACCCGCCCGTGACGCCGAAGGGCGCATGGCAGGGAAGTTCGGCGAAGGCAAGGGCGAGGAAGGCCGATGGGACTGGGTGGGCTGTGGGTGCGGGGAGAGGAGAGGGGAGGCAGGGTGCGGGGTTTCTGGGGGACGGTCGAGCTTCAATTCTGGTGGATCGGAGATGGAAGCGTCGACGAGGAGGTCGACAATGTGCTGGACGGATGGGGCTACTTCTGCTGCATTCCATTGCTCATCCTCCACGAGTTTGGCGGATTGCGAGATATGTGCTTGGTGGAATGTTTGCAGGAATGTCTTCGCCTACGAGGAGTGCCAAACCAAGTGAGGTGAGCCTGTTGGACTCTTGTCACATACATTGATGGACCAACCTGACTGATCATAGTACCACGAAGACCAACGATCATGCGACTGCAGATCTTTTCCGACTCAATGACGAAGTTCCACGACTCGTTGAACAAGCCTGCAAAGTCTGGCAGGTCTAACGATGCATGTTGCTCCCCGCGCAAGGCAATGACTCTCGATGCTCGCGTGTGGGCCAGCTCTGCGGCGGAAGACAGTGTGCTTGACAACTCCTCTTGGAGGGCAGAGATATCGATCGATGCCTTCGGCGACCTCAAATGATAGTAATTGAGGGTGAGACAAAGCAAGATGCAAGGTATCATGCCTACCGAAGGCCTTGTAGCACTTCCACGACGAGGGCACCTTCTCGGTGCAACCGGTCAATACACCGCAGGAGGCTCTTGTACATCATGCGCGCTAGATCCATGTAAGCAGGATGTGACATTGCGCGCAGCTCGTCGGCAAGAGGCGACCTATAGCTATGCGTTAGCTCGTGTGCAATGCAGATGGTGACAAGATGAACTGACGTCTTGCCGTCGTCCTCGAGGTCAGACGCTGGTATTCGCTGTTCAGACACGTCAGCGAGCTCTAAGGTACACTGAAGCAAGCAGACAAGCCGCCGCACTTACTCGCCTCATCATGCTCCTGACTTCCGCCATCACCACCTCTCGCCATGACACAACTGCTTCCTGTACGCCCTTCGTCCGTGCCAAAGACTGTAGCAGAGGTCTCAGCCGGTCCTTGAGAGACACATCCGGGTTATCTTTCCGCGCTTCGAGCTCGTCGGAATCGATACGCTCGACCAGATCCAGGCGTAATACGCTGACGAACTCGGAAGTTAGGGCGGATGTAATCTCCATGGTGAGGGCACGTAGATGAGCAGGCAATGAGCTGAAGGCTTTCAGAGAGGAAAGTGGTATATTGAGAGCTGGCTTTGTCTGGGTGGTTTGATTCTCCTGAGGAGATTCAGGCACAGAGGGCAAAGGCGAGCGAGTCCCTTCCCGTGAAGGAATTGGGCGGGGTGCAGGTGCGGGAGGCTTGCTTTCTGGGAGTTGTGTGGTGGAATCGACATCCCACAGTCTATCCAATTCGTCAATGACGTCCAGTGCCTCGCCCCACTGTCCTGCCGCGACGAGGCTTTTGGCGACGCCCATCATGTCCACAACACCGCCAACTACCTTGACACCCTCCTTCACGGAGTCCAGGTTGCGCTGCTTTGCCTCCCTCCGGACAATCTCCAACCCCTTCCGCGCACCCTTCTCGTCCACATCGTTGAGCAACCCGCGTAACTTGCCTATGCGATCAAGACATTGCTCAGACTCCGTTTGTAGGTCCTGCAAGTTGGCTAACGCGGCGAAGAACGAGGTGGAACGTATGGAGATCTCGCGCACAAGATGCTGCTCTATCGTATCTGCATGATGCGAAAGCTTTTCGAGCAGTGGGAGAGAATATGAGAGCGAGGAAGGGTCCGCATCGCCTGAATCACCATCCTCCCCTTGCTCTGTGACCGCGTTAAATGTACGGGGGTCTCCGAGATTAAACTTCGGCTCGAAGAATACCTGCGGTACGCTTTCCAGAGGAGGCGGTTCTCGACCAGGATGTGGACGTGGTGTCCGCGGCAAGTCCCCGTTGTCAAAGGATGTAGAGGGGCGCGGTGTCGAGGGGAGTTGCGCAGCACCTTCGCGACCCAACTCTGCGCTTCGCTTGAAGCGCTCCCACTCCGGAGCCACGGCAGTCAAGTACGCGTCGAAGTCCTTCCGGCGCACGCGTGGCAAGTCTGCCGGAGGAACTGATGGGAGGCTTGAATGGGCCTTTGGAGGTGCTGACTTCCGATGAGGGCTATTCACAACAGTAGAGATGGCTGCACACAGTCAGTTGCAATATACCAAGCGAGACGACCGTGTACGCACCGTGGAACCCATGTTTCGTGCTGCTCCATTCGGTCGGCAGAGAACTAGGTGGCAAGGATGCTAGCGAGGCGTTCCCATATAGGTCGTACGGTGTAGCACTACCGTAGTAATCTGCATGTCCTTCGGTGGTGGCTGAGACACTCCCTGGACCTGTCCTGCGAGCTGATGTGGGATCCCATGTGAAGCGGTACGGTCGAACCTGAGATGTAGAGGGTAGCTCAGCGACTGGGGTAGCCGGTCGTGAGGGTGTTGAGCTATGGTCGGACATGGACGGGCACCCTTCCAGGGCTTGACGGTAGGCGGGTGTGACGCGAGTTCCCCGGCGGTAGCCTGTTGCTTGCGAGGGAGAGAAATGTCAAGGTAGGGGGGCTGTACAATCGCCTAGTTGCACGTTCTAGACATGAGACTTCTGAAGATATGTCAGCCCACGCCGTCCAAGCCGACGACGGAGAGATACACGACTGAGACAGCGTACGCCGCGCTGTAACGCTCAATCCGGTACGTGCTCACAGCTATAAATTACGTCAGCACAGAGGCGAGCGTTGAGTTCTACATATGGCAAGCCCAGTATGTCCAGGGCTGGCAGTTTGCTGTACTCCTCGTCAAGCTCATCTACTCTTACAGTAGCAGTCGAAGGGACTCGAGAATCAACTCGTATGTCCAGCTCCTCTGCCTTGTCATTTCCTTCATTGCCGAAACCACTTCGTCATTTCTTCGCGCTCTTTCCCCTCTATACACACCCGCCGGTTCCATCCGCATATACTGCCCAAGCAGTCACAGCACCCACTCTATGGATCCATCCCCCGCGTAACGAGAGCCCGGAGCTTGAAGATCTACTGAGTCGCGACGTTGAATGTCTCAAATGGCAAGCTTACCTTGCGTTACGCGGACTGTCCAGAATTCAAGTGCGATGGGACGTAACGGAGGACGGGGCGGTTGACGGCCGTTTCCCAAATTTGCATGTTCCCTTCACAACTGACGATGCCGGAGGAGAACTACTTGCAACGCATCTGATTCCTGGCTGGGTTGATGGGCAGGTGGGCGGAACCCAGGGCGAGTTAGAGGGGTACACAGACAAGGCAGCGCGTGACGAGAGTCGGGCATGGGTATCGCTCATGGAGGGTCATGTCCATGCTGCTCTGGTGCGTGCCTTTATATATGCCTGAGCTATTGCGAATGTTGACTCTGCCATTTTGACGGTATGTTGCTTTCAGGTGGTATCTCAGCCACCGCCTTCTGTGTTCTCGGCTTTCATTCTACCATTCCCATCAAAGCATCGCGCGTTAAACACCATGTTGAACCCACCTCCTGCTCCTCTGAATGGCTTCAGCGGCATTCTTCCTCCATTTGGTACTCACGTGGATCGTAATGCGGTTATGCTCCAGTACCGAGAGGCAATCTCATCTTTGTCGGAGCGTTTGGGGACAGACAAATGGTTCCTTGGATCCACGTGGGTATCCACTAATTGCAGTGAATCCATTATCCTGACACGGACATACCTTTTAGTGCGCCCACTGCTCTGGATGCTCTAGTCTTCGCCTATTTGCACTGCATCCTCCATTCGAAGGACAACGCTATTCGTATAGAAGTTGCCCGTCGCGTTAACCTTGTCGCCTGGGAGCGCCGTGTACAGGGTCAAGTAAGGGCTGCGTTCCAGCGACGACTACCTGCTTAGCGGCCGACGCAAGTACTACGCACTTGCACAATCAATGTCTATTGTCATCCTCTTTGCATGGGGACTCGGATGTGGTCGATATGTTCGCGAAATGCGATGCTTTGCGGTTCCGCCCACGCGCAGACTTCTGCCATCCGTACCCCTGGCTACACCATGATCCACAATGCACCGTGCGATCGCTATTATGTATCCTATGACAGCAACGGAATGATACACTCGGCGTCTGCGACAGAGTTTGGCTATCGAGGGCCGAGCACCAGGTACAGTACCGCAAATTCCGATGCTAAACCACATTGTTCCCACGCAACTCATACATTGGTCTCGGGAGTCAGATATTGCTTCAAAGCTGTGCGGCAGGCCTGTGCACCTACCACATTGCCATAGGTGTTAGTACTGTGTCGACGACCGGGAGTTGTCGCCGTCACTTGTCTCCATCACTTGTTCAACTGGTCCAGTACGGCTTCATCCTCCACTCAATATTATCAGTGTGCCCATGTCTGTCGACCTCGCAAAGCAACATGATCTTCTCAGAGATCATGTAGACCGATTCCGGCCGCGCATGGTCCGTGCCAGTGGCATGATTGAGCCAGGGTTACAAGCTGAATTTACTGCAGGAATCGTTACAACAGCTACTGAAGTTTTGCCAACCTTATGTTGACGCCCGTCGCAGCAATGTCATCCCAGGTCATCTAATCGCATATATTCCTGAGTGTGATAGGTGCGCGTACAGCATCCTGCCTCACAGTACAAAGTCCGCAATGTCTCACCATACCGCACTCTGTAGATGGCTTTGGCATCTTCACCGGTCTGTGGATCAATGGCGACAGTATGATACACCTACTGTGCTCACCAAGTTGCCACATATTGGAGCAGAGTTGGCCAACTTGTACTATACATGTCCCAGCGCAATTTATGCTTTGGTTAGTAGTATGGAGTCTGTTCCATTTGATGAGCACTGACGAGGCATGTTGTCTACAGCAAAGCTCTGCCTCGTTGTCTTCGCCTCGCGCCTTGGCGGGCCTACAAGCCAGGTACGAAGCGCGGGACAAGTTCTCACTGATCAAGGAATGCCTCGAATCCAGCAAACATGTTCAGAGCTTGATGGATGTCGACGCTGAGGACGCTCTAGCACTCGTCGATGTTCTAGATGATGTATGTGTGGTCTTGTTGCGACAACTTGCTACTTGATTGCTCAATCTGCTACAAAGGCTATGAACTCAATTGAACCATATGACCAGCTGTACAGTACAGTGTTCCACACACTGCGCAAAATTTGCGTCAAGCACGGAATCCTGCCAAGCGCGCTTTCTGCGGCCACACGCGACCTATTGGTCTCACCCAGCGGCCCAGAGGCGTTCGGCGGTTTCGCAGAAGTCTGGCGTGGCCGTCTCGGGCATCAGGAGGTGGGCCTGAAAGTGATCAAGATATCTGCAAAGGGCTCTGCTGAGTCAGTCTTGAAGGTCAGTCTTGCAGTGATATGTCGTTGTTTTGCAGGCATTGACAAATCCTTGCCAGAGCTTCTGTCGAGAAGCTATCACTTGGCATCGTCTCTCGCATGATCGTATCGTACCTTTCTACGGCATTGACCGGCGCCATTTTCCGCTCAGCATGGTGTGCAAATGGATGGAACACGGTGAAGTGGTAGCATTTGTCAAGAATAACCCCGAAGCAAATCGGCCCCGGTTGGTTAGTTGGAAACCTCACCCACATCCGGGGCTCCACTTACGCGAAGCCAGATTTTAGATATTGCTCATGGCTTGGAATATCTACACTCGTCGGCAGTGAGCATCATACATGGAGACCTGAAGGGCGTACGTATACACGCATTGCAGCTGCAGAGGTACCACGGTTGATTCAGCTCACAGGCGAATATTCTGGTCGACGAGCGTCGACGAGCTTGCCTATCAGACTTTGGTCTCACAACCATACTCTACCGGCCGGAAACTGTCCATGTTGTGACGAACGTATCTGTATTCTCCTCGACAGCACGATGGATGGCCCCAGAACTCCACGATCCCGAGAAGTATGGCTTGGAGCACGGAAATCCAACGAAGGAGAGCGATGTCTACTCGTTTTCAATGATCATGTGGGAGGTTTGCAGAACGATCTCTTTACCTGGCTAAGTGCAGCTGACATTGTTTGCAAGCTCTTCACAGGGCGCTATCCCTTTCACGAGAGTCGACTCGACGCACAAGTCATCAATAAAGTTCTTTCGGGTAAAAGACCCCCACGGCTAGAGAACGCGAAATCGTTAGGCTTGTCGGATGAGGTGTGGCAGATCATGGAACGGTGCTGGAAGGAAGATCGGCGCAAGCGTCCACGCATATCATCGGCCCTACAGGATCTGAAGAGGGCGTTCTACTTCACTGACCAAAGCATACCGATCCCCAAACACTTGACCTTCGACATACCACCTATTCGCGAGAAAGAAAAACCGAAGGTCACGCTAGGAGTAATAGACCAAACCCTCAAGATAACGTTGAAACCCATACCTATTGCCAGTAAGTTGCACTGCCCTTCCACAAAGTGATAATATGTCAACGTTACCTTAATAGACCTCCCACCAGAGAAAGAGACCATATTAAGTGGCAAATGGCTCATGAACTATACCTTGGTTTGGGAGCGTTGCAGAACGTTCCGGCCCCTCGATCACTTCCGGGGTACCATCAAGACGTCATGGAGATGTAAGGATGCCCGGAATGAGTCTCCCTGGGATTGCAGGGTCAGCGTCCACGACCCCCACGATATCACAATGGACCAATTATGGCACTATCGCGCCACAAATAGATTCAGTATAGACAAAGTGTGAGTTGTTCCTTGTTTACGGTTGTGACATACTTTCTAAGCAGACACTTATGCGCAATAGATACGTACCTGAGTTGATATCGGCAAAGGTACTAGTGGAACGGTCACCAACGGAGTGTGTATGGTCTGTGCGCTACAAGTACCCCTTCCTGAACTCAGAGCGACAATTCTACATTGTGCGGACTTTGTCCTTCGACAAGAAAGCCAGGAGAGGGTTCGTTGGACTCCATATCTCCTCGGCTGTATGATCTGACCACATAGGCCAGATTGGTGGTATCGCGACCAACCACATATCCGGAGGAACAGCTTTCTAAGAACGTTGTGATAGGAAGATACGCCGCTGCTGAACAGTTTGCGGAACTCGAGGACGGCCGGATTGAATGGCGTGTCGCCGAGACTTGGGCTCTTGGAGGGAGATTTGAGGCCGTAAACCGATCGCGAGATGGAGCTCTAGCACAGGTAAGTCAATCAGTATGACTAGCAGAGGCCAGTGATGGCTTGTTGACTTCGCATATGATTGTAGACAGCTGTGGAATTCTTCAAGTGGTTCTACACCACTGTGGCTACAGAGCGACGGCGATCATGGTCGCCTTACCACCCAACCGTGTTCCCGCCGGGCTTCAATATGCCTACACCACGGCCATCTCCTGGACCTCCCTTATAACCTTATAGATGGTAGTTTCCTTCTGTGCTAGCATGTTTCAAAGACCACAACATATGTACGTAGTCTCCGACCGCTCCCATTCCCCGATCACCATCACAGTTTGTGCACCTACACACCACGCAGTCATAGGGATGTACAACAGCAATGGGACCATTCACAAGTCATACGATACTCATACATAAAATGAATACTTCACAAAGCTGAAATGAACTCCAGTGCAAGCTCACGCCGTCACACCTGTCTCGTTGTCCTCTGCCTCCGTCATGCGTACCCACATCCCGCCCTGTGCATGAATCAGTCAGCCGAGATTCTTACACCAAAGCACAAAGGGACGCACAATCGAGTAGAGCGTCAGATGCGACTTCGGCCAGAACCTCTCCTTGCCCTTCCTTCCAGGCGCCTTCGCCCAATCCTTTGGCGGTAACGAGCCCGGCGGGGCTGCTTCCGGTGCGAGCTCCATGGTAGAGAAGCGCTGCAATAGCTTAATCAAGAAGAATGACATCTCGTTGTATGCGAACTGCACAAGTACATGAGTGACGTGCACGAGACGACGATGTGAGTGCGTACCTGTTGTCCGAGACAGATGCGTGGGCCGGCGTTAAAGGGCAGGAAGATGAACGGGTTCGGGGTCAGGTACTTGTTGACTCGGTCGTCCAAGAAACGGTCCGGATCGTACTCTTCCGCTGTACGTGACAGTGAGCCAGACTGTCTAGTCACAATAGCAGGCTAACTTGTTGAGTACGTACCATCGGGACCCCAATATTCTGACCGGCGGTGCATAGCCCATACTGAGTACGACACGCTAGAGTGGTGCATAAGTGAATGTCAATTGCTCACGGGAACCATCATTGCGTACGGCACTTTGGCTGGAATGTAAAACGGTTTGCCGTTGGAATTCGGGAGGAGGCCCTCCTTGACGGACACCCTATGGCCATATGCACGTCAATCTATGATCTACTTCCAGGTCAAATAAGGGCCACAAACCGGATATTGAAGGGCCTGGACGCTAGGTGATCAGTATATGACAACAGTCAACGAATGCGAGACGTACACAGCAGGGTACAATCGAAGGGTCTCGTTGATGACCGCCCGCAAGTAACGCATCTCCTTCACGTCCGCGTAGGTAGGCCTCTGCTTCGGTCCTACCTTCTCCAGCACTTCAGCGCGGAGGCGCTTGAGGACGTCAGGATGCATGGACAGGAGGTAGACCGCGAACGTCAACGTAGTCGCTGTCTGGCTCGACAATGAGCGCTTCGTCGTACGAATATATCTGCTCGCCACTTACCGTGTCCCGCCCGGCAAGCAGAATGTTCAGAACCTCGTCATGCAGGACGGTTAGATCTAATGTCACCGCGTTCAGCAAATGCACGTTTTCTGCAGGAGCATTTACACTCACCGCTAGTGTACTTGACTAGATGGTCCAGCAGCGTCTCTCCGTCCTCAATCTCATCTGCATCTTCCACGCGCTTGACCTTCTCCTCCCGTTCGCGGCGAGCCTTCTTCGCGAGCGCCTCCTCGAGAATCGGTTGCAGATACTCGTCAACGACGCGCATATATTGGCGTGACTTGTCCTCGCGCATCTCCCAGAGCGGCCATAGTTTACCCTGCGTCGCGCGCTCCGCGCATAAGTGCTCCGCCTTCGAGAATGCGCTTGCGAATGCTTCCGCCTCATCTTGGACTTTCTCTGAAGGTGTAGCGAGTGCCGCAGAGGCAAATGGCGAAGACGCGGAGACATTGTGCGGGAAGGGGAGCGTGGACCGGAGGGAGTGGACGCAGGCACCGAACAGGAACTCGGTTGCGGAGTCAAGAGTGAAACGGGAGATGAGGTCCTGTGCGCGGTCATGTTGATAGAGATGTCTTGTAGAAAAGCTATCGTGCGTACTTGGAAATCAATCGCGTAGCCTGCGCGAAGGCGTTCGCTCATCTTGTCGAGAGCAGCCTCTGCATAGTTCGAACAGGGAATCAGTCTCCGCTGAAGAATCGATGCGACTAGCCAGCTTACCTGCATGCCTGTCGAACAACTCAAAGTGACTGATCCTGTCTCTACTGAAGAAGGGCCGGGTCATAGAGCGATGCCACCTATGATTAGAAATCCAAGCATTGGCTGTCTGTGGACGCGGCATGAGAGCAGGTAAATGCGCACTTCCACATGTCCCCTGTACAGATGGTATTCAATGAACGAATTGCCAGGCTACAATGATTTGGCTCCTACTTACCATCAGAGTTGAAGACACCAGTACCTAAGAGGGCGTGCATTTGCTCCTGAAATACTTCACCTAGGGACCGACTAGTTGAATCTATGCACACCCGATCACATACGGGATGCAAACCTTTCTCATAATTCTGAAAGTCCGTGGCGAGGACAGTCTAATGACACAGGAGCATTGCAGCCAATGATGAGGACAGCTGCTTGGGAAGCGCACCTTGATGATCGCAGGATCGCATGTGAGGACGCCGAAATCCCACAGAACGTTGAGCCGATAGGTTGGGCCGAGCTCAATGAACTTTTCCCGCAATACGTCCCCTGTATACCACGCACGAGACTCTTAGAGAGGCGCATCCTCGGGCTAATACTGCTTGAGCTGACTCACCAGGATAACCAGTTCTGAAGCTGTTCAACAAATCTCTGAGGACGTCGAGGTTTCCGATCCACCTTCCCCGCCACTTCGGCGCGAGGACGGCGCCCTGGCGCTCCGCTGCCCGGTAGACTATCCAGCAACGAATAGCAATCGCCAGGCCAATGACAAGGGGGACCGTTATGATGGCCACAGCGCATACAACCCAAGTAGGGATTGCCCATCCAGCGTAATGGTTCAGAATGTAGGCTGTCGCAGCGACCAAGGCGGGATACTTCCCGAGCACGAAAAGTGCGTGTAGCACCAGGCGTTCTCCAGGACCGAGCTCCATCGTGATCGCAATCAAGGAGGGAAAGATAGGAGCAGAGCGTTACTTCCAGCCGTATATAAGCTTGTGGGCTAGGGCGACTGCGCCGGAGAGGGTGCTGGTCCCGGATGAGCCGTCTCTTTTTCAGAAGACGGTGCGCCCTGTATATGAAGTCGTCACGGGTGCGGCGCAAGTAGCCGCTGCGGTGAGAGATGATCTCTGTGGCGCGAGAATCCGATGAGTTTCTTCAAACTCGGAAGATAGGCTTGCCCATTGCGGCCTCAGGCGGGACCCGTCAAGACGCCCCGCACAAACCCCCTGCATCTCCGTGTCTGGTGTATTGGTATCCTGTCGTATACTGTGCGGCATACGGGAACCACGAAAGAGAGGAGCATCGACATTCTGGCAGCGCGATTAGCCTCTGTATAGCTGGCGTTGGACACACGTGAATTGCTTGCTTGACGGTCATGGGAACGCATCAATCGACTGATTGCTATTTCAGTTCGCCAAGATCGAGAGTACGCAAGGAGATCGTCCGGCGTAGCATAAGGACCGCGCACGTAGCAGGTGA
Source organism: Fomitopsis palustris (assembly GCA_029783445.1). Lineage (NCBI taxonomy): Eukaryota > Fungi > Basidiomycota > Agaricomycetes > Polyporales > Fomitopsidaceae > Fomitopsis > Fomitopsis palustris. The sequence continues at coordinate 1,097,274 of JARAOQ010000005.1, forward strand.
GAGCAACGAGTGAGCAGTAGTGGTTGTGAGCGAGGAGGAGGATACGAGGGATGAGGAAATATAGTCGTCCCGAGGCGCGATCTCGGACACGATCGAAACAAATCTTGATCGACTCCAGGCTGCCGTGCATACATATATCTTGTTCCTCAGCCTCTGATTCATGTCCTGCACCTCGCATACTCATACATGTGCTTTCTCAGACATATGATAATATTAACACATGATCAAGGCCTGATAATGTACATATGTAGTATCCGGAGAGTAAAGTGAGTGTCCAATGACGCGTCTACCTGGGCCCGTGAATGTCTTGGTACAGAGTGGATTGTTCGAGAGCGGCGACTACGGATACAACGTGGGTATTGTTGCTTTCGTGGGAGGCACATCCTACTCCGCCAATGAGCCACGCAAATACCATAAGATCTAGCCATGACTTACGAAACGCGAGTCAGACTGGACATGGATCAGAGTTTCTCTAAGAGGCCCTTGAGCATCTTCTGTTTGGAAGTCGCTGATTGGTCCTTCTCTAGGTCCTTGCTCTTCTTCTCGAGGGACGCAATGGCACGTTCAACTTCGGCAGGCAAAGTTTCCAGCGCATTCTTGGCGCGCTGGGCTAGGGGCGTACACGCTCGTCAGCACCGACCCGTGCTTTGGCTAGAAAAATATGACTCGCCACACTGATCCACGTCTCGCTGCACGTCCGCCCATAACTGATCGCGTCGAGTGTACGCGTCTTGCAGCTGCTCGTAGATGCGCTCCATGTTTTGCTGTGGAGTCATCAGTTCAGCAGTCAGTTTCAGTCGTGCAGGGAGCGTAGAGACTAACCTGACAGTCCGTATAGGTCGTCCTCAATTCATCTTCGTCTCGGAGGGCCATGCTTTCAACTTTCTTGCACACTTGGTCGAACGCTATGAGCCCGCCTGCGAATTGCAAGTCAACTGCAAAGCAAGGCGTCAGCTTCGATGAGTGCGCATCACATGAATGCATGGCTCACATACCCTTAGATTCCAAGGCTCCGTGGACGTCCTTGACGCGAGTAATGACTGGCAGGAGCGTCTCTCCAAGGTATTCCCTCATGGCCATGCCTTGAGCAGCCATCGGTGCCTTCAGCTTGTTTGCCAATGCAGCAACTTCTTCTTGCTCATCGACAGCAGAACTGTCAGCAAGGTCAGCATATAGCCGATATTTAGTCTCAGATAACACTCCCACATACGTTTCCTGAAGCATGGCGACAAGCGTAGACTCATCATCCCAGTCCATGCTATCATCTTCATCTCGTCTGATGGCATGCTTGCGGTACGCGAGATCTTCGTCCCGCTCGAGTGCATCAAACTCGCGAGCCAAGTCGTGACGGTGGATATATGCGCCCTGTTCTTCCTCCTCCTCGAGGGGCTCCTCCGTGATTGCCGGGAGCTTGGTGCGGTTCTTCAGAAAACGGTTGGTGTTTGCGCTCGGAAGCGCTGATCTTGCACTCCTCGCCGAGGGGTAGGTTGCCGCAAGCGGCGATTTCTGCGGCGCTTTCGCTGCACGAGGGCGTCAGAGATTTGGCAATGACGACGCACAGCCTTGATGAACTCTGACCGTATTTCGCGATGGCTACTTTGTGGGAGCGTGCAGCATGGGGAGAGAACTTCTGGACGAGGGTTGTCTGTTGGCGGACCATGGCGGGCAGCCCCAGACCGTGCGCGGCTCAGAGTGCGTGGCGGAAGAAGTCCCAACGCGCGCACGTGATGGTGATGGCGGTCGCCCGTTTAGGGAAGGCCTAGCTCGGGCGCTTGGGAACTTCCAGCGACCTGATCCTGCGCCTCCACCTCGTCTCGCCCCGAGATAGCCTGCCGCTCCTTTACCGCTCTTTCCTTCCTTCCCGTTTTTTGGAGTGCATCGCAGCTGCGACAGCCGCGTGCGCGACCCCGCAGCCTGCTACGCCAAGTGTACAGAAGCGCAGGGCCCAACACCGCGCTGTCTTTTCCATCTTTCCCAACCTACCGACCACCCTCATCAACCTCGACCCCGTCCCATAGTCCCACCCGCAAGCCGTCACATTCACCATGAGCAGCCGCCAGCCGAAGGTATCGACGTCCGAGCTCAAGCTCCGGAGGCTCCTAGAGCATAATCAACGACTGAGAGAGGACCTTGCGAGACCTCGCATACGGGTGAGCGAAGCCAGTGCGAGGTGCGTCGACCGGCGGCTAGGCGTGAAAACTGTGGTGACGCATAACCTACCCTCTCCAGCTTGATCAATTACTGCAAGAACACCAAGGATTACCTGGTAAGTGTCCGTCCTTTCGTCAGGTCTCTTGCCCTGCTGGCATGACTCGGCATTTCACGCCGACGGCCTGAAGGCCCGCGCGATGCGTAACCGAGGCACAGTCCGCCTTCGGTAGCGCCTGTAAGTGAGGAGGCACTGCTTCCGGGGTCGAGGAGGGTAGTGATCCGTCGCGGTGCTGGCCTCAGCTGCGACGGAACACACCGCAACCTCATTCGTCGGTGCTGACGACGAACATGCTACCACCAACAATCCTCGCTTGCGACATGATGCCTTACTCTTTTCGTCAATGATGTGATGCTGATCACTCTTGATCTTGTAGGTCCCATCGGTCTGGGGTACCGTCAGCAAAGCGGAGGATCCTTTCGGCGCACCACAACCCTCGGGAGGCTGCGGCTGTATCGTTATGTAGTTGCCTACATGGTGAGTGCAGCCATCATCATACGATATATAGGATTGCCCTAATGGGCTATGTATCCGCAGGTACACAGCCGCATCGTCCATACCTCCGCTCGCTCATCGCGTTCCGCGTCTCCTTCCCACCCTGCGCATCTCGACCCCACTGACCTCCCGCGTTTGACACCCTCTGTCTTATCTGTCGGTACCTTGGAACAGTCACACTCTCACATCTCGCCGTTTGGCTCACACTGGCATTAGCATTAGTACATATGGATAACCCTATGCCTCACTTTGGTCTTCGTCTCAACTCGTCGTTACTGCTTTGCATTAGTATTGGATCGGTCCTTTTCTTCCTGTATACCTACGCTGGGTTCTCTCCCTCGACCTAATGCAGCTCGTTAGCGTGGGTGATATTGGATGCAGGTCGTTCCTGAGCATGAGTTGGACTTTGGCTGCGCCGTGGTGAGCGTGGCAGCCAGTGTGTGCAGTCGTCCGACAGGACGGGCGTGTCACGCGTGCGTGCTGACTCTGAGGGCGACATCAGAGACGAGAGGCGCTGGCAGCCAATTGAGGTAACCGCCGACCTGTGCAGTTGTGAGAGTTTCATGCGTCTCTTCTGACCGTATCGTCGACCTCCCCCTTCGCCGCCCCGCCTCCCTTTTGTTGTATTTATCCTTCTCCTCGTTCCCCAACATATCCCCCGCGCACGCACTTTCTGTCGGCCCACCGTGCGGCACGCCATTGCGCGAGCGCCCGACTGGCCCAGCACACTCTGGACCGCGACTTTGACTACTAGTGAGCATGGCAAGGTACATTACTCTGCGCAGATCTGATACGAGGTCCCTTCTGCGCACCCCTCTTTGCACCAGAGCGTCGCACGACGACCACCAGCGCATCAAAAGGACTACCTAGCCTCCCCCCATCACACGCCCCCCATCACCTTCTCCCTTTCTGAGTCGATCAAACATGAACGGCCGGCCGCACAAGCAGTCAATGTCCGAGCTCAAGCTTCGCCGCCTCACCGAGCACAATCAACGGCTACGGGAGGACCTCGCACGGCCACGGATACGGGTGAGCGAAGCTAGTGCAAGGTGCGTCATCTTGCGATTTGTAGACGACCAGCGAGTTCTCATGACGAAATGCACCCCGCTCCTTGCAACAGCTTAATCCGCTACTGCAAAACGACGAAGGATCCCCTTGTACGTACTCCATTCCCGCGCGGTCTGCTGGGCCCCCAGCGCATACATCGACCTTCTTGCGCCTCACACCGACGTATCGTGCTGACTTATCCTCGTCATCTAGGTACCGTCTGTATGGGGGCCCGTAGCAAAGAATGAAGATCCATATGCACAGCAAGGCGGGGGTGCGAAGGGATGTTGCGTTGTTCAGTGAAATAAATTGAAGTCCCCCTTGCCTGCTCTGCTCGTTCTCTGTTCATACATTTATACCATCGCTCTTTTTATTCCCTCCACCGGTTCTCCGTCTCCCGCAATGTGTTATTTCATCGTAACTTTATGCGTCGCAGGTGGAGATGCACACGTTCCGTTTCTGCAGGATGGCTATGGCTGTGGTTCTGTCTTGCTACTCGCTCGTACATTATCGACCCTCCTTCTCCCCCCGATGAGCGTCCAGTACAATAATGTAGTATACATGGTCCCCTTCTGCCTTGCGACGCTTGTCGACAACACCTTCCACTTGCCCTATGCCTGCTTGCCCTCGACGCGCGTTATCTTGCCTGAAGTTACGTCGCGCTCCTTCTCATGCCATGCCCGGGCGTCGAGCCTTATGGACATGGCACCTGCCTACGCCGGTGGTCCGGCCGGGATGTCGAGTGCCATCCAACGCGCAGGAGTATAACTATAGTCCCTGACCGACTTCCGCCGAGATGACACCTGATGTTGATGCAGGCTGATGATGCGCGTGCTATAGGTGTTGGTCCTCGTCATCGTAACTCTCCTTCACGAGCCTGAGCGGGGTAGTATCATTAGCAATCACTATCAGGGTAAGCTTCTGCGCGCGACAGTCACCTGTAGATGGACGAGGGAGGATGATCGCCACTAGAGTGGACTCAGCAATCACGACCGGAGGTTGATACACTTAATGACTCACTCGTTCGTAATGAAGACATCCACGAGCTCCGGTCCGACGTAGTCGTAGTATGGATTGATGACGTCCACCTTGTCAACAAGCGGACCCTCCTCGTAACCGAGCACGCTGCTTGGGTCCGCGAAATCCAGAGCACCGTACTCGTGATATAGGTTCCAGGCCGGCGTAAGCTTGAACTGACCCGTGCAGACAACGACGGGCGTGCTGTGCGCACGGGCGGCGGTTGCAGCGAGCAGCGAGCCTGTGATGGCGAACATACCACCGTTGGCCAAGATCGCGTGTGCCCCGATAATGACTTTGTTGACACGCGACATGATAGCGTAGATGGAGGAATCGGGGACGAGGAAGGTCGAAATGCCAGCGTTGGAGAGGGAGGTCGCCATCTCATGGCCGCTGTAGCTGATGGAGGGCAGGAAGGTGAGCGGAGGTTACCTCACAAGCCCAATCGATAACGTACGAAGGGCCCGTCTCTGCAACGATGACAGTATAATTCCGGTAATGGCCTGCAGACTTGAGGAAAGCTTCCACTGTCTTGGAATGCCCGATTGTGAGGATAATCTCGCTAGAGCGGGGTTGAGTACCAGAGTTGTGCTTCGAATGGAGAGACAGACGCACTCTGAATGAATATGGTCCTTCGCCGTCTTTGACACATTATCGTAGACAGTCTCAAGTTCATCCAGTACGTCTTGGATAGCCTCCATGAGCACGGGTTTCAAGCCCTTCGCGAACGAATCGGGATCATCGGGATCGTCTTCTCTCAACGACAACATTGACTCAGACTTTGCCGCAATTATGTGCTTTCTGGGCTGTCCCTGCAGGACAAACTTGGAGATGGAGAAACCGTTCCGTGCAGGGGCAGCACTCTTCGCAGCAGTGTTATACTCTTCGCGGATATTGTGCAGCACTTTGCGTACAACATTGCCGACGGTATGCTCTGGCAGAGAAAATGCGATGAGAAGTGCACACATAATCTGATGGAGCTGTGTACGCACCTTTTGGCTGCGCCTCAGCAAGCATCTTTCCAACTTGTCGGAGTAAGCTGACGAGCTGGTCGATATTGGTAAAGCGAGCTTTGGCGACAACCTGACGCAAGACAAGAACAGTCTCCAGGGCGGCTTCTCGCGAGCCCACTACCTGCCTATGGGATTCGACACAATGAGCTGCTGTCATGGTACACATATACTGAAGGACCCACCTTCTGCGCAACTTCGCCGCGAGACTTTCAACAGCACGAGCAGCAGGTATAGCATGATCCGATGACATGGTGGTGAGGAACGGGTTGCGAGGAGTAGATGAAGGAGTGATTTTATGTACGAGCGTGATACTAGTCTTGCAAAACTGCAATGTTTCGATAGGCTACGAGTGCCAGTGCCTGTGGGCTTGAGCCGCCTTGCAGCGGACTGGCGTGCCACACGACGCGATCGAGTCAGCGAGCGTCTTGACGCCTATAAAACAATGATTATATATGTAACTATGTGCAGAGACAGCGCGGCCGCCTGGCGAAATGGCATCGCGTCTGACTACGATGTAGGCTTGACACAGGGGCTTACGTAATCAGGAGATTGCAGGTTCGACCCCTGCGGCGGTCATGTTGTTTTATTTCTATTGTTGTTTGGTTTTTCGTTTTCCCATTCCCATCAGCATGTACTCTGTAGATCTCAGTCTGCTCCATGAATGATGCATGCACAGATACGTCATGCGGAGGTGGTGTAGCCCGAGAGACACATGTATTTTACAAATTATACAGATTCACGAGGTGATATGCCAGTCAAGAACATCCTCCCACTTCCCAGGCAGAAGCTGGGAGATTTGCTCCACATCTTTGTCCCCACGACCAGAAAGGCACTGGGAAAGGAGCAGTGTAAGACACATTCAATGCTAGAGGAGACTGGACGTACCACTACGATATGCGCCTCCTTCGGCAGAGTCTTGGCTAGCCGGACAGCTTCCCAAACCGCGTGCGACGACTCCAAGGCTGCGATGAGACCTATGTCACCCACTTTCTACGTGCGCACGAGCATGCAACGTACCAGGGATGATGCCTTCAAGCTGTGTGCACATCCGGAAGCCGCGCAGGGCCTGCTCGTCCGTCGCGACGACGTACTCCGCACGGCCCGAGTCCTTCAGCCAGGCGTGCTCGGGGCCGACGCCGGGGTAATCGAGGCCGGCACTGATGGAGTGCGTCTCGACGATCTGACCTGCGCTGGACTGTAGGATGTACGTGCGGACACCGTGGAGCACGCCGGGGACACCCTTGCTAAGCGTGGCGGAGTGGTGATCACCATCAAGGCCTGCAAAGGTATGGAGAATGAGCGAGGTCTCGCCCATGAGTAAGTCGGCACATACCTTCGCCACCAGCTTCAACGCCAATGAGGCGGACGCTCTTGTCGGGGATGAAGTCGTAGAAGGTGCCGATGGCGTTGCTCCCACCGCCGACACACGCGACGACCGCATCCGGCAACCTACCAATCTCCGCGTGCAGTTGCTCCTTGATCTCCTTGCCGATGATACGCTGGAAGTCGCGCACGATCGTGGGGAAGGGGTGCGGCCCGATGGCGGAGCCGATGAGGTAGTGTGTGACAGACAGGTTGGTGACCCAGTCGCGCATAGCCTCGTTCACGGCGTCCTTCAGTGTCTGCGAGCCCGAGGCGACCGGGATGACCTTCGGGAAAATCAGCAGGGTTTGGCTTGCGTGGGCGAATGGGGACTACCTGGGCACCCAGCATGCGAATGCGGAAGACGTTGAGGGCTTGCCGTCTCACGTCCTCTGCGCCCATGTATACGACGCACTCCATTCCGAAGCGGGCGCAGACCGTCGCAGTCGCAACGCCGTGCTGTCCTGCACCCGTCTCAGCGACAATACGCTTCTTGCCTAACCGCTTCGCTAGGAGGATCTAGTGAGACATCAGCACAGGTTCATGGGCCTGCCTCTGTTAAGGGGTACCTGGCCAATTGCGTTGTTGATCTTGTGTGAACCTGTGTGGTTTCTAGCGAGGTTGACGCGTAAGCGGGGCAGCTCAATTCAACGCAGCAAATTGTGTACCCACAAATCCTCGCGCTTAAGCCAGATGGTCGCACCGCCAGCGTGTTTTGTGAGCTGCTCTGCCTTGTAGAGGTTAGATGGCCGGTTCATGTAGCCATACAAGCTTTCAAACTCCTTCCAAAACTCGGGGTCCTTGATCGCACTCTGATGTGCGTCCTCGAGCTCGACCAGGCAATCCCATAGCGCTTCTGGTACGTACTGCCCACCGAACTGGCCAAACCGATGGGGCAGACTGGACTTCTTGATCTCCTGTGTCACCTTGCTTCCCTTGCTGACGTGCGAAGCAGAGCTGTGCGCAGCGTTGAGGTGGGGACGCCGTGGTGGCTGGCCCTTGAGGCTGATCTCACGACAGTACGACTCGACGCTCTTCGCTACCTCGCCATTCGGAGCATTCTTGATGACGCTGATAATACGGCTACCGATGACGACACCATCTGCACCTGCATCGGCGACAAGGTCAAAGTGTTGCCGAGTTGCTACGCCGAAACCCACGGCGAGCGGTATGTTCGTGTATTCGCGCACGCGAGCGATAAGGTCTGGTAGTGCGCTGTTCATCGTCCCCGAGACGGAGGATCCGGTAGTGCCCATCTGCGCAAATGATGAGAGTACGCTGGTGCGATATGTCAATGACACCTACTTTCGAGACGACGTAGATGAACGAGTCTGCGATGGAAGCAAGGAACTCGATGCGGCGCTCGGACGTGGAGGGGGCGACGAGAGGGACAAAAGAGAGGCTGCGCATACAGTCAGAAGAGGGTGGTAGTATCAATGGCATATCCGTCGTACTTTGATTTGATGCATTTCTCGCGGAATGCGACAGCTTCCTCAGGCGGAAGGTCGACCATGATGAAGCCATTGGCACCTGCTTCTGCAGCGTCTTGTATTGCCTTGTCCTCTCCGTATGCAAGTAGGGGATTGTAGTAGCCTATCACAAACTATTGTTACTGGAGAATTAGTGGAGGCAGAACAACTTACCCATGAGTAAGACGGGCGTAGTGAGGCCTTTGCTGCGGGCCTCCCTGATGATGCCCAGGCAGTTGGTATATTGTACATCGTGTTGAAGGGCAATCTTGATAATCATGTGAATGGAACAAACCTCTGGCTATGGGCATGCACATACCACATTGGTCTCTTGGATAGCGGGCCCATCTGCCACTGGGTCCGAGAATGGCACACCGAGCTCGATTATGTCAGCACCGCCTTCCTGCATGGCAAGCAAGATAGGCACGGTGTCTTCTGGTGTCGGATACCCAGCAGTGACGAACGTCACCAGCGCAGGGCTGGTCTAGCAAGGTGCTGCCTAAGCGCACGAGCGATGTGTGGCAGTACACCACTCACAGACTGGTTCTTCTCCTGAAACACCTTCTTGATTGCGTCCATGTCTCAACGACTAGTGATGTGGGTTGGTTCGCAACAAGGATGGGCCTTGCGGCCTTTTATATGGGACGAGGAGGCGATGGGAAGGAAATTCGAGTCAGGGAGCTGAGTGAGCTCGCCGCGGAGTCGATCTGATCTCATCCCCCGATGGGATCTCTCCACTGAACGCGATCACGCCACCGCGGTGGCACGCCTCTCTTGAACGCCTCAACTCAGTTGCCGAAAACTGCCGCACGCAGCCACCGCCCTGCACGATGGAGACCCCGCAGGCGACAGACGAGTCCAGAGTGCTCATCCTCAACACTGGCGGCACCATCAACATGATCCTGGGCCAGCGCGGCTACGTCCCCGAGCCCTATTTTCTCACAGAGTCTCTTCGCACCCAGAATCGCTTCCACGATCCGCTTGAAGACTCTCTCTTCTCGCATTCATCATCGGTGGAAGGATACCGCGAATGGACAAGCAACAGCAGTGGCCGGGTCAGCCCTGTGTCCAAGCCTGGGACACCTGGCCCCGCACAGGCGAATCAGTACCATCATCCCACGTTGGCCGTGCGATCTTCACGGCCCATAGGCATATCTCAAGTAACCGCAAACCTGGCTGCCGGAGGTCTTAATAACAACCACCCGAAACCCCCGATATGCAACAAGCTATCCGACGATCTGTATGAGGCACACCTTCCAAGCCTTATTACCCCAAGAAGTGCGGCACCGGGTGGCATACAGAAACGAATCCGCTATGCTGTCCTTGAGGAATGTTGCCTCAGTCCAATATCTCTGTATCACGCACTAATGCTGCACACAGTGGGACCCATTGTTGGACAGCAGCAATATTGAGATCACAGGCAAGTGCTTCTCCTGCGCGTGTCTCCCAGGCATCTGAGAGGAACGTGACAGGATAGACTGGATCCGCATCGCGACCGAGATCGAGCTCAATTATGCAGCATTCGACGCCTTTGTCATTCTACATGGCACAGACACGATGGCCTACACGGCCTCCGCTCTGAGTTTTATACTGGAAGACCTCGGAAAGACGGTTGTATGTATACCGAGACGTCCGACACGTAAACAACACTAAAACCATCTATAGATCGTTACCGGTGCCCAGATACCCTTATCGCAGCTGCGTAACGATGCCGTAGACAATCTGCTCGGGGCACTGGTCCTTGCAGGCCACTACATCATCCCTGGTATTTTTGTACAATGTTCTGTACTGACTCCTTATCTAATTGACGCGATCAGAATGTTGCCTCTACTTCAATCACACACTGTACCGAGGCAACAGAGTATCAAAGTTCTCGTCTTACGACCTGAATGCCTTCGCAAGCCCCAATTTTCCCCCACTGGTCAATGGTACGTCGACCAACGATAGGCAACAAGAATGAGTGAGACCCTCTAACGTTCACCTACTAGTCGGAATCGACATCATCGTCAATTGGAACGATGTCATGCGACAGACCGGTCTCCGGCGATTCAGATCCCACAAACGTACGCCTTGTTTTTGCACCGGAGACACTCTGACTGACGTCACCGCCCACAGAGATGAGCCCACACGTCGGTGAATAGACACGCCCCGGGGCCCTCTCACTCAGTGGCAGCTCACTCACGCCTGCTTCCCAGCCACGCTGCGCCTCTTCCCAGGCATCACCGCGGCCACCGTGCGCGCGTTCCTCGCACCGCCAACACAGGGTGTCGTCCTCGAGACATATGGCGCCGGCAACGCCCCGCAGCGCCCCGACCTCATCGGCGCGCTCAAGGACGCCTGCGACCGCGGCGTCGTGATCGTCTCGATCTCGCAGTGCGCGAAGGGCTCCGTCTCGGACGCGTATGAGACGGGAAGGAGCCTCCTGTCCGCAGGTGTAGTCAGCGGCGGGGACATGACGCCCGAGGTCAGTCCGTGTCTGGCCACCTTCAACGGGCCGGACAACGTCACCTTCATGCAGTGCACCCGGTGACTGATACCGTTTGTGCACAGTGCGCGCTCACGAAGCTGAGCTACCTCTTGTCCAAGCCAGAGCTTCCCCTCACTGAGGTCCGCGCATTGATCGGCACGCCCCTGCGCGGAGAGCTCACCCGGCCCACGAGCACGATCCCGCCCCCACTCAGCGAGCCCAAGGGAATCGACAGCAACCTCGAGAGCATCTCCAGCGTGCTCGCGCAGGTCGTCAGGCTCTCCAACCACGCCAACGGGCCAAAGATCGTCGTCTCCGCTGCTGACACCGACTCCGAGGCCAGTAGCAACCTCCACACCGAAGCCGCAGCGCCGTGGTCCTGGACCGCCGCAGAAGCAGCATCGACAGAAGGCGCGCTCTACCCGTTCCTGATCCACCTCGCCGCGGCGCGCAACGACGTCGAGGCGATCCATTTCTGCCTCAGCGCGGAGGAGGGGCTCATGGCGGACAGCACCGTCGGGCCGGGCGCGGAGTTCCCGAGCCTCACGCGCCGGAACATCGCCGTCGGCGGCGGGCTCGTCAACTGCGCGGAGCCCGCGAGTGGGCGCTCGCCCCTGCACGCCGCGGCACTCAACGGCTGCGTGGACGCGGCAAACGCGCTGCTCGAGGCGGGCGCGCTCGTGCACTTGCGCGACAGCCTCGGGCATACCCCGCTGTACTATGCGGCGCGGCAGGGCCATGAGCGGGTCGTCGAGGTGCTGGTGAAGGTGGGCGGACTCTTGGGCGGGTCGGATGTCGAGGGTGGTTTCGTTGCGCTTGCGGTGGAGAGAGCGGAACGCGCAGGGGATGAGCGTGTCAGGAGGGTGTGGGCCAAGGCAGGAGGCCTTCCCCAACAAAAGCTGGAGGCCTAAATGCGTCATCCCGGCAGCATCGGTAGAAACAAAGTAGGAGTAGGAGCAGCTAAGTAAACCTGTACATCCGCCTGTCTGCAGCTCAAAGCGATTGCATATCTCACGATGGGTTTCCGGACCCGGGTCAGTCAATCATAATTACTTCCCTCTCCACGGTCTTGTCGGCCTGTTCTTCGTCGTCGTCGTCGTCGTCGGCATCATCCGGGTTGATGGCCATGGCTACTTTGTCTGTCAGTGTCTTGAGGAAGACGGGTAATTGGTCCCAAGAGAAGAGGAATGCCTCTTTGAAGAACTCGAGCCTCTCAAACCAGTCCGGGGTCACCTGCATGAGCGGGGTGTATTTGCACTTCCGGTTTGGTTCTCCTGTGCCACCCTCCGGCGGTTCCCATAGCTCTCGCAGAAGGAAGTTTAGACCTATCGAAAGTTGGTGCACAGTCTGAATTTGTGTGTGATGCTGAGCAGTGAAACACGCACTAGGGCTCTCGCCTTCTGTCTGTTGCCCATGGGTGTATATACAATTGAAGACCCATTCGTCTTTTTCTGATGTTTGGTTCTTCTCTGACTTCGCGCCCCATACGAGGAGGTTGGTCATGTCCTCATAGAGACTCGTAACTTTAGCGGCGTTCTTCACATCTCCATCTGCCTTCGCATTAACGCGTGTTGCTGCTACTGGTTGAGGCCGTGAGGCTAGTGTCTTTGCCCTCGCGATCTCTTGCTCAAGCTCTAAACGCAGCTGTTTGGCTGGCTAATGATGAGCAGAACCGTATAGAGACAGACATGCGTTGCAGCATACCTTCGGCTTCCAGTTCCGCTATGCGTTTGTCTTTGTCGGCGAGTTGGGCATCTTTCTGCCTACTGAGGCCCTTGAGTCTCTGGACCTCCTTCTCTGACGTCTCCTTCTCCGCATCGGCGGCTTCGCGAGATAAGAAATGGGGTATTTGCGAGTTGTCAGAGCTAGACGCTGCATTCGCCATTTGTTGCCACAATTGTTGGTCTGGTCGAGAACAGCTCACTTATTCACGGCGACCCAGTCAATGACTCGCTACCACTCACTTTTCGTCATGCTCTCGTACACAGCCATATGCTCTTTCAACGCCTGCTCTGGCTCCGTCGTGCGTATCTGCAGAGCTTCCTGGACTTGCTTCGAGTACTGATCGCGCTCATATTTGAGCTACGCATGGCAAAGATCAACATTGGCGAGAATAGTCGACGGAGGCTAGCGGTATTTACGGTCTCGATCTCCTTACGAAGGTCCTCGTTATCCCGCGCCAACCTCTGATTCTCCCGCACCATGGCCTCCTGCTCCTTCGACGTTCGACCGGGGCCTCCATTTGCGTTTGCGGTGACTTTGGCCTGCTTGCCCGGAGGGCCATATTTTACGCGCTTTCTTGAAGGTTCCTCCTCCTCGTTCGGCGTGCCGTCGATATCCATAACATCCTCTTCTCGCGGAGCATTTCGTGGAGGCTTCGCAGCCGGCTGGGTATCTGCGCGTGCCTTGCCCTTGGTCGTTGAGACCTTAGCCTTGTTGATAGCGGAGGTGTCGGATGCACGTCCAGGAGGGCCTTTCTTGGTCACAGCCTTTGGCGGAGGTGCCACCGCGATAACCTCCTCATCATCTTCGTTGAGCTCGTCACGCTGAGTATCGTCGTCAGACGATGAGTCGATCACGATCTGCTCCTGCGGCTTGGCCTTCGCATTGCCGTTCGTGCGTTTGGGCGCGCTCTTCGCGGTGGCGGGGCCGGGTCGTGATGAAGGACCTCCGAAGGAATTTGTCTTAGAATAAGCCGAACGCGCTGTGGTCTTCTTCGTTGGGGCAGGGCGCGCGGGGGTGGTGGGGTTGTAATTAGCTGGGAGTGATCGAGACGGCTTTCATTCATATTCAGACGTTCGCGGGCGGGTTACTGCGGGCGAAAGATACGTACCGAACTCGTCGCCGGAGGAGTCGTTGGGCATGCTCGTGGCGGTCGGTCGAGCAGGGAGTGAGCAGGGCGAGGACGCGGTTGGGGAGAGAGGACAAAGCGAGCGAGCGGCCGCGCGCGGAGACGCGACTTCGGGCACGCGCACGTGCCCCTTCCGCCGCACTACCTTCACGGCTTCACTTGACAGCCACTCACCAGTTTGGAGGACGCCCTGCGAGCTCCACAGATGACGCCATACTCACCTTTATCCATGACATTGAAGCGGCGCACAACCATGACCGCGTAACTTCTGCACTAACCTTTGACATAAAGGGTTTCTTTGACTTCGTGAACCATGGCCGCCTCCTCAGTGTGATGCGCGCAAAACGCATCCCCCTCCAACTCGTCCAATGGACAGCTGCATTCCTCAGTGGTCGGGAAGCCGCCATCTGCCTCGATGGCATCCGCGGACGGATGCAAGCCGTCCAGAATGGGATCCCGCAAGGGTCCCCCGCATCCCCCATCCTATCCATAATATATGCCGCTGAACTCCTTGAGATTTTTGAACAGGCTGCGAGAGAACACGAGGAAGCCACCGCCTCCGGCATGCGACTCGCAGACGACCCATCACCCACGCAGCTGATCATGTACATCGACGATGGCACGATATATGTATCATCAAAATCCCTCGACACGAACACTCGAATCCTCGGACACGCATACAACACGACTGCGAAATGGCTGAAGAGCGTGGGCCTTGAGCCAGACATGGTAAAACGGGAACTGATGCACTACTCACGACGCCGACAGGATCAGACCGCCACACCCACCATATCACTGCCCGGAGCGGATGGATCCAATGTCACGATTGCTGCCACAGCATCGACAAAATGGCTCGGAATCTACCTAGACCGCACACTATCATTCGACCACCACATCAAACAGCTCGCGGCACGAGCAGAGCGGGCCGTCAACGGCATGGGCCTCCTCGCCAACACAGTACGCGGTCTCTCTCAGGACCACATACGCAGACTCTACACTGCCTGTGTACGCCCAATCATGACATATGCCAGCCCAGCATGGTGGAGAGGTAAGAAGAAGCAGGAAACAGCACTGACCAGAGTACAGAACAGGGCCCTCCGACTGATATGCGCAGCGTTCCGGACCACCCCCATAGCAGCCATGGAGATAGAGGCCGCGATACCACCAATCCGACATCACCTCGACCATGTGCGCGAGAACGCAGCGATCCGACTCAACAAGCTAGGCGCACACAGCCCGATCCTACGACGACTACCCGACACCTGGCACCTACGCACTGCAACACAGGTACCGCCCCCGCCACGACCCACCCACCGCAAGGTCACTGCACGCCGCCGCACACCACCAGCGTCAACGCGACTGAGCCGGCTCGCCGAACTCACTGACCCGCAGAATGAACGATTAGAGCCACTCGCACTCCCGCCATGGAAACGAACCGCCGCCTCCTTCAAGGGGCGGCTCCGCATCACACCCGCCGTGAAAGGGACAACGAAAGAAGAAGCTGCAAAAGCGCACAAGGCCATGATCCGGGGCATCGAGAATGAGCCCACATGCATCCTCCTCTACTCTGATGGTTCACTACTCACTGACCAGACAGGTCGTCGCCGAGTCGGAGCCAGCTACGTCGCCCTACGGCAAAATCACCTCCTCTTCGGACGCCGCATCGCAATGAGCCCACGAGCAGAAGTCTTTGACGCCGAAATGGCGGGCCTTTCATGGGCCGCACGAGACGCCACAGCATACCTGAGCGAACACCCCGATCTGCAAATCCGACACCTATACTTCTTCGCCGACAACACCTCCGCCATATCCACCATCTTTGAAGTCAAAACCTCTACAGCACAAGGGTACTCACGCAGTTTCCGTGAACTAACCACCGCATTCCTAGATGCCCATCCGGAGAACACGGTCATGGTTGAGTGGACCCCAGGACACGAAGGTATCACCGGGAATGAGATGGCTGATGAACTAGCCAAGGACGCCGCCAACACCGCACCACCACATCGACTCGCCTCGCGCGCAGCCGCACGACGCGAAGCAAGGGAACGGGCACACGCTGCCTGGACAGCAGACTGGAAGAAGCGCCCCGCGACGGGTAGATTTGCGACAGCCAACCGCCTCCCACCAAGTGAGAAACCGAGGAAACACTTCAAACGCCTCAAGCGCGAAGTATTCGGGAGGGTAATGCAATGCCGGACAGGACATGGATTCACAGGCGAGTACTACCGCATACACGTACCCCACGAACCCGATGACTGCCCCTGCGGAGCCCCCTTCCAGTCGCGGCAACACATCCTCCAAGACTGCCCCAGGTACGAAGCAGCACGACATATCCTACGAGGTGCGAGCGAGCACATCGACCTCCCCACCATCCTTGGCACCGAAGAGGGCATCGACGCACTCGCCAAGTTCCTGGAGCAGAGCGGCGCATTCACAAAGACTGGAGAACCGCCACAAGGAGACGCACCACGCGCAGAGCCGTCGGAGACTTACGAGCCAGACGCACCGGATGACGAAGATGATGACCTCGATGCAGTTGGCGAGGTCGACTACTCGGACGATGAAGACGCACGATGAGCGGCGATCGCTGCACGGCGATCGCGCGCACTGATTCCCTCCCCATTCTCCTCCAACACACTCGTGCACGCGGGGAACAATTCCGGCTTGGGCCCTGCGTAGAAGACTGGAGAGCCGGTTATGGACCATGGACATGTTTTTCTTTCCTTTCTCATACTGTACATACATTACGGACCACGACCGCGAACATTCGCACACACAGGGACCTCAGCTATAGACCCTACAGTTACCCCCCCATTACTTCATAGACCTACTACATTACTTCGTAGAGACTTAGAGCCGACAGGGGCACCGGTCCGCCGTATAGCGGGCTGACGCCCGCCGCGTCTTAGCACATTAGAGTTTGCTTGTTGCGGGATATAAATGCAGAGTTCATCATCATCATCATTGACAGCCACTCATAAGTATACCATACTGTGACTATAGGCATATGCCACTCTGCTATCGCCTTCTAGACTCTGGCTCATGAGTCTCTTCCTGCGTTCGCTCTTCTATGTATCGATATCGGCGAAACATGCTGCGAAGAGAGCAACGACTGGGACATGCTCTTCAGTACCGTCCCTCAGACGTACATCGCCTGGTCTACATGTTGTGGTGACCAGACATGCGCACAACGGGCCCTTACTCCCACCACCGCAACTTGCTCAGCTAAAGACTACCTCAGATAATGCGAAGGCTCAGCATTGGCTTGACCAGTTTCAGCTCTACGACATCCCACGAGAAGCCGTCCAGCTGTCTTTCTCGCGTAGCTCTGGACCGGGCGGGCAGGTGCGTCGAAGCGTCAATTTATATCGCAGCCATAGCAGTTGGGAACCTCACCTCATAGAATGTCAACAAAGTGAACACCAAAGTCACTCTTCGCTGCCCTCTCAGCTCCGATTGGATCCCTCTATGGGCACACGACTACATCGAGAAGAGCGTAGGTGCTATTCCCCTGTCATCCCCACGCATGCTCATTATGGTCGCGAAGCCATTCTATGTGGCTTCCACAAAGTGCATCCAGATCACGTCCACTGTGCACCGTTCCCAAGCCCAAAACATCGACGACTGTCTGAAGAAGGTTTACCTGCTGCTTTCCGTATTCTTCTTGTATAGTGACATTTTCTTTCGTCACTTCCTTTAGCTACGCCGTCTCGTTCACCTTGCGGCATCTGATCCAATCCAAGTCGAACCGTCGGAGGAGCAGAAGGAACGCGTTCGGAAGTTCCAGAGGTCAGAAAAGGCCAAACGAAAGCTCGAGAAGAACAAGCGCAGCAGTATCAAGAAGAGCAGGTCAAGCAAGGACTGGGACTGACGTCTCCCCCATCCAGCGAGCATCGCACTTCGATGACCAGTCATCTAGATTGCGGATACTCAAAAAAGAGGAGCAAGCGGCATGGCAGACATGCAACAAGTGTATATGCCGATGCTGGCGAAAGTACAGAGAAGGGGGGCGATCATGCAAACACCTTCGACACAGCGAGCTCGTCCTCCTCCCTCTTCCGCCTCTCCTTCCTCTCCGCCCGCTCGGTCTCCGCTGTCTTCCGCTTCCCATACTTGTCGCCCTTCTCCCGCCTGAGCGCGGACCGCACCGCCGCGGGCGATATGAATTCTGCGGGAACATCAGTCAAGTCGTACATGGATAGGATGCGCTGAGGAAGGACAGACCTGGGTTCGAGTAGACAGTTGCGCCACTGAAGGCACCTTCGAATATCCGGATGGGCGTGAGTACGAAGCGCGGGCCGATCTCGACCATGGACATTTGTGGGGGGCCATTGGGCTGCAGGGGGTCTTTCTCGATGATCTAGACGGGCTGCTGCATGTAGGACGGCGAGGTGACGACCGTCGAGATGTACGCACCTGGAAGTTCCGGAACCAGATCTTGTTGTCGAGAATGGAAAACGTAAGGATGTGGTCGATGAACGGCTTCGCCTTCCGCGCTTGCGGGGGCACGCCAAAGATCTGTATGCACACCGTCAGCGTTCTCCGCCCGCCCGGACATGTACGGGGCGGCACACTCACATGCGTGAATACCTCCTTCGCGAGCCGGCCCCACTCGCTCTCGTCAAACGCCTTGTCGAAGCTCACGATCCCGCGACTGCCCTTGAGGCAGTTGCCCGTCATCTTGAGCTCGTCCATTGTGTGCACGTTCTGGACGTGCAGCTTGAGGCTCGGCCCGTTCGGCGTCTTCGCCGCCCAGAGGTACAGATCCTCGTGCCGCCGCGCCTCGAAGTAGAGCGCGTTGTTGCAGTTGTGCAGATCCGCGAGCTCGGGGAGAAGGTGGAGGTGATTTTTCGAGTCTAGCTTCGAGTCTACGGGTGATGGGCGTATGTGAGTGTTTATGTGTAGGCAGTAAGAATTAAAGAGACGGACCCTTCTTGACGTGCGGGAGTAGCGCCTCGAGGTCGTTCATGAGGTGCCGCATGCGATGTGTGATCCCTCGTGAGGAGATGAGGAGCACCCGCTGCTTGTTCTTCATCTTCTTCGGTGCGGGGGCTTGGGTCTCTTCTTCGTCGACGTCCATGACCTCCTCCGCTTTCCGTTTTCCCTTGCTCTTGGCAGAGACTGCCTTCTGTGTCTTCAAAAGCGAAGCCATAGTGACTGATGATGGGGAATGAAGTACACAGAGGCGGCTGAGATGATATTGTGGGGGAAGCTACAAGCACTTTGGATGCAGCTCAGAGGCTCATGGGCGCTTCCGATATTTTCGAGGAGCATGTGACTTGAGTGCACCGCGTCGCGTCGCGCCTAGCGCGCACCTTGCCGCACACGACCATCCAAGTCTATCCCCCATCACCCACAGCCTCCTCACACACACTCTCTCAACTCAACGGCCACTTTTTTGGTATACCCAACATGAAATGCAGCATTTGCTTTGACGCACTCGGCCCCGAGAGCGGACCCGTCGCTACGCGCTGTGGACACCTCTATTGCCTGGACTGTGCCACTTTCAACTTTGGACGTGCGGACGCGACGTGCGCGATATGTAGGACGCCGCATACACTGAAGAAGCTGGTGAAGCTCTATCCGGACTACGAGCCAGAGTCGCAGACGGCTGGCCCATCTGTTGATAAGAGAACTGCCACTGCGGGTGGACTGGCTGCTGGCTCGGGTGCGCCTGCTGTGCAGGAGGTGGATACGTGGGACGAGAGCACTCTGGTTGATTATGCGTTTGTTAGGCGAGTCTATACTAGTGCGCTGCTAATCCCTGGCTCATGTTCTCTTAGGGCAGACGCGGCCATATCCAGAAGCAGCTACGGTGGAGAGGCGCGTGCTGATCTACGGGTGGGTCGTCTTTGTAGGCCCTCGAATGCAGTGCTCAAGGGGCAGCAGGAATCTCTCAGAGCGCTCCGAGGCATATTACGGACTATATATGCGGTATGTTCGAACTCATTCCGCACCCTTCCTCTCCTCACGTCCCTGCGCCCATAGAAAATGGAGGACAAGGATCGGGCCCCTACAACAGTGGCAGAGGTACAGAGGCTCAAGCTGGAGAATACCAGACTCAAGGTCCAGCTAGAAGAGCAGAAGCAACGGAGACGCAAAGAGCAGAAACGGGCCGCGGCGCTATGGGAGCGGGAGCGGGACGCCTTGCTCGTGATGCACTCAGAAATGCAGGACAAGCTTCAAAAGCTGAAGAGCGAGGTGGTGTCTGTGCAAGGCACACTGGCGGAAAGCGAGAAAACCCGTGTGACATCAGAGCAAGAGATGAAGTTATGGCGCAAGAGCGCCAACCGGTACAAAAAGAAGGTGCGTGAACAACGACATATTTTACGTGGACAGTAGTTCAACCTGCCTCCTAGTACTATGTGCTCAAGGCAGAAGCGAAGGCGTCCAAGAGATCCGCTGACTCGTCAGACAGCGACTGTCTGGAGGTTGTATGATATGACTGTTCGACCCCCACTTTCTCAGGGACGTTAACAAGTGCATTTGTATCCTAGCAAGGACTGCACCCGGGTTGTAGCTGTACTTGTGTGTTGATCATGTCCATATCCGTTGTAGCATATGCATGAGGTCCATCACTGTTCATCTTATTTGAGACATAGCTCATGCCACAGCCATGGCTGCCGCCGTCAGTGTGCGACTGACCGTCACTGATCGTGAGCGTCTAGACACATGACCGCGGCATTCAGGCGCGTCCGATCGCGTCGGGCGTCTAGTGCCAGGTGGAAGGTGCGCTCTGCAGAATCAGCCACTGCCTGGCACACGCTGTACCCAATTAATGCCTGCACCTCTGCGGCATTGCCCCCCACTCGCCGCCCTCCTCCGCCGCACAAATCTCTTCTCACCACAACCACCACCATGCACGCCCGCTGCTCCATCTGCCAGGACGCCCTCGACGAGGCGAACACCCCCATGACCACCCTCTGCGGCCACCTATACTGCGTCGAGTGCGCGACGTACCAGTTCGCGAACGGCGGCGTGTGTGCGATATGTCGCACCGGTCCGTACGAGCTCGACGCGCTCGTCAAGCTTTTTCCCGACTACGAGCGCGCCCCCGCGCAGCCCGAGCCATCGACCCGCCGATCAAGGCGGGCTACGCCCCAGCGGAGCGAGGCCATCGAGGCGGGCAGGAGCGCATTGCACGCCTGTTATGAGGCGTTGAATGGCCCCGACCCACTTAACCCCCAAAGGTTGCGGTCCGCGCTTGAGAGGTGAGAGATCTGCCCCTTACTGCCGTGGCCCCATGTCGACCGTCGTGCCGCCTAGGACCGATGACCTTGTAGCTGCTTTGGATGATGTAGAAGCACCGGGTATCCGGGTACGCCTCTCCCATTTAATCCTATGACAAGGCACTGATAGAAGCCGGTCAGAATCTACTCTCCAATGTTATAACCGTCCTTCAGGACATCCGTACAGTGCGTCACCCCATGCCAACACTCCCGCTGACATCTGACATCTTTGTATAGAGACTGTCAGAGACGGCCCGACTGCCCGTACTCGAGTCCCAACGCGATCACCTCCAGCTCGCCGCACGCCGCCTCACCGAGCGCATTCACGAACTACAGCGCTCGCGCGACGCAGAACGCGAGACCGCCGCGGAGGAGCTCGCGGAGCTGCGCCGGGAATGGGCCGCGCGCATGGCGGAGCTGCAGGAAGAGCTCGAGCAGACGACGGGCCTGCTCAACATCGAGCGCGCCAAGGTGGAGCAGAGCCGCGTCGTCATCACCGGGCTCGACGCGGAGGCGAAGAAGTGGCAGACGCAGGCGGCTCGGTACAAGAAGAAGGTGCGTAGACCACCCCAGGGCCCGCTGCCTGACTTCTGGCCGTGGCTCACGGTGTGGTGGTGCAGCATCACAGCCTCAAGAAGAAACATCAGGCGATGGAGGCGGGCATCCAAGATGTGTTCTTCGGCGGCGATGAGTCCCTTGAATTTATCTGAGGTTCACAGACAGTTGTATGACGTGCTGTCCATCATCCTTCCTACATCGCGGAGTATACCCACCCACATCACTCACCCCACACTCCTTTGCACACGGTAGCTCACAATTACTAATAATATGCTCATGTTCCAGTTGTGGTGACGGATTGTTTGTCATAAGGGTGGATCACGGCAGGAAGAAGTGAGGGGTACTCATGTGGGGCGATGCCGCATAGCTTCAGTGGTATGTTCAGGGCCATCCGTATGTGTACCGCATGCAGAGAGCTGACTTTGTATGCAGATATGTGCGGCTCGTGCCCGCTTTGGTCCATCGGCGTGCGGTTGTGCATACAATGCGGACATCGTTCTGCAGACCGATAAGAGTAGCGGTACATCCTTCCGAGCCCGGATCCTGAGAGCCTGCAGCAGGAGGTGTGGGTGCCATGATCTCCTCGCGATTCCAGATGGCCTACTATGCGAAATGACATCCAGAGCAGGCAGCGCAGGGATTGATGTCTGTCATCGGTTTGTATAAGGAAATTGCAAGCGGCAAATACACGGTGCTTCGGTAGGTGGAACAGGATGCGTACACCAGGCAGAAAGGTGTGCTTGCAGGGACATTGGTGCGGGCGTACAAGTATGCTCTACTGAGAACCCGATCTAGCCTCCGTACTAGGGCGCCTCGTCCAAAAAGCTGAAGTGTGACCCTCTCCAGGATTGAGTTTGCGCGGCACGTTGCTATCCATGAATAAGGGTCTCTGCCCGCATTGCGCCGCTTCTCTCTGCCCATATTGTCCCTTCAAGTCGCCGCGCATTCCATCCTCGTCGCACTCCACCTCCCCAAACCGAACTCAACCCACCGCGATACCACACTGACCCGATGCGCGCGCGCTGCAGCATCTGCCTGGAGACGCTCGACGATACGCTCGCGGCTCTGGCGACCACCTGTGGGCACCTCTACTGCGTGGACTGTGCGACGCGCCACTTTGCGGGCATCGAGCCCTGCGCGATCTGCCGCGCGGGCCCGTTCGACCTCGCCGGCCTCGTCCGCCTCTACCCCGACTACGCCCCGACGCCTCCGCACACGCCCTGCTCGGAGCCACGCCCCGGCTCCTCCAGCTCGTATGCGCAACCAGGCGCACGGGGCGAGCAGTCCTCGGCGCGGAAGGCGGGCATGGACGCGATCGATGCGTGCTACGATGTCCTGGAGGACCGGTCTGTGTTGGACTCGCCCGCCCTGGGGACTGCGCTAGACAGGTGTGTGCGTGCCCGTACTGTAATCAGGCGTCGGGGTACTACTGGGCTTATCAGCACGGACGAGCTGGTCGCGGCACTAGAGGAGATCGGGGCGCCAGATATACGAGTACGTCTCGTACCGTTGGATTGGATGACGCCTCAATCTCGTGGTAGATCATGCTGTCGTATCTCACCACTCTTCTCGGGGACATGCGCAAGGTACGTAGTTACTCACCAACTCAGAGGAGACAATAGTTGAACAGTCTCGGCCAATAGAAGGCAACGGATGAGCGTGTGGCCGCAGATGCCGAGTTCGCCAAGCTTGTCGCTCGTGTTGACGACTTGCAAGGCGAACTTGAAGACGTAAGAGGATATTGAGACTCATTGCTGTGCAAGCGACGGCCTGCTTGAGCTGCCTGTACACCGTGTGCTATCTAGTTATCTATTCAGTGGGAACATGCCCATTGTGACTTTGCATCCACGGAAGCATTTATGCACCCTCTAGGTTTTACCGTCGGTGCATGCTATCGTAGTCGCAATGTCAGGTCTCTCCGAACTTTCGATTATGTATATGACCTGAACACACGTCTTCTCCAGTCACATGCACTCATGTGTATTGATTGCGATGCTATGATACCTATTCACAGGACGGAGCTTTGAAGACCACGTAACGAGACATAAGCGATGCGAGATGGGTGAGAGGGGAGCAGAGGGAGGGGGGCATGGGGTAGAACACGAGAGCAGCAGCAGACGACAGGACGACGCGACACGCATAGTTCGGCACTAAGTGGGGGGCACATACACTGACCAGACACGAAGGACCTGCACGCACTGGTATACGGAGCCTGCAAGCAATAAAGAGATATCAAAAAGGGAGGCGGCATCGAACGGAAAACCCTGGGTGAGCCAGCATGGTGGGGTGGGTGTACGATGGTCCTTCAAGCACCCTGCGATTGCTGCGCTCGGAGCTGCTTCTGCTTCTCCTGCTCCAGCCGCTGCATAGACCATGAGTCAACAACGGCATCCCCACATATATCTCCAATGTACTTACATGGTACAGCAATTGTACTGCCATCTGGATGTTAGCGGGCTGGCCCGTAATGACGACGAGTCGCTCGCCCTCGCTTCCTGCAGGGGGCGCACCGTTCATGCCTACGCCCACCGCACCTGGTTCCATGATCTTGATTTGGCTTGCGCTCATATGCCGGATCTCGTTGATCTTCGCACCACCCTTGCCAATGATGCAACCAACGAGGTCGTTGGGGATATAGATCTGCTGCGTCTGCAGCTGCTGCGGAGCACCATGCGAGCCGCCAGCGTATGGGTTTGAGTAGCCCGGCACATAGGACGAGCCCTGGTATGATGGTGGACGGCGCGAGTAGCTGGAAGGCCGGTAAGAAGAGTTGTTTGTAGAAGGCATGCGCTCATTGGCCTCGATGAGAATGTTTCCGATATAGTAAGTCGCGATGTGAATGGCATCCGCTACGCCAGACACACTGAGCACACGCTGAAGTGCGCATATATTAGGTCAAACGTAACGCCGAGCAGAAGCCGGACGTACCTCAGTGGATCCTGGGAGCATGCCTTCACTCGCGTTCAAACGAGCACCACTTGCATCCTGAATCTCCTTGATCTTCGTTCCGCCCTTGCCAATCACTGAGCCCATACGTGAGTTGGGAATCATGAATTTGATGGTGACGGCGCGACTGCCAGGGACAGAAGCTTTGTCGAAGGGCTCATCGTTGATTCGCCGGACAATCAGTCCGAATGCCTGCGAATGCTGCTGTGAACAGAGGTCCTTCGTATCGCGTGAAGTCATTACGCACCTTAGAAACGGCGTCAAGCGGGCCGCTAACGTTCAGGATACGCTCTGGGTTGCCAGGGATGCTCTCCGACACCATAACACGCGCACCGCTCTTCTCCCGGATTTCATTCACGTGCGAGCCGCCCTTTCCGATGATGATAGAGGCGTCCTGAGTGACAATAAGGCATCGCATGTGTATGTTGGCGGCAGGGGGTGTTGCGTTCGCCGACGAGTTGCTGGGTGCCGCGGACGTGGTGGCTGAGCCGGTGTCCTCGCGTTTCACCTCAGAGGTCATGTCGGAGGCGTTCCTGTCTGTAGGGGAAGGAGTCGAGGCGGCGGTATCTGCGGGGACGTGCTTCATGTCAATGTCTCCCGGATGGGCGGCCGCACGGGAGGAGCCATAGTGTGAGTCATCGGAGGATGAGGGAGCGCCTGTGTTGGCACGCTTGTATTGCTTCTGTTGGTCGTTGAGCGCGTCGGAGGGGGAGCGGGAGCGCTTGCGGGTGTTGTCAGCTTCTGGCATGGTGAATGGAGGGTTCAGTGTCTCTCAGCGGCCGCAGGGGGCGGTGGGGAGGCTTGTGAGGGAGGAACACGGGGAGGGGCTTGGGACAGGAAGTCGGGCGATGGAGGCTCTGAAGGGAAGGCAGTGGGGATGGTGAGGGGAACGTGGGAGGGGAGGAGGCACTGTGCGGGGTGCGAGAGACATACCTTGGATGCTGACGGGGACAACGGCGATGGATGCGAGCTCGCTGGGAGGGACGACGACGACGAGGGAAGGGTGGGTAACGGGCACTGCGCCGTTGCCTCTTAATCGCGGATAGGCGCTCACTTGTTGGGTCTTATGTGGCCAAATCGGTCGCGACCGGCCGCTGCCACTGCCAGATCTGGTGCTGGTTCACCTTCTGGCGTCGTCTATGTCCCCATTCCACCGTATTTTATTTCTATCTCTGCATCCAAGGTGACCTGCCATCGCATCGTGGCCACCGTCGTTCTCTCCAAGTCATACATTTAGTTGGTTCTGTTGGTGGCCGATTGCTCGAACGATCCGAATCGATCCATCGTGAATCAAACTGCCAGGCAGCATTGGGTCAGTATCAACACTGCTTGCTGCCCTATGCCGATTCACAGTATCTGGAACTAGTGACAAGGCAAGAAACTTTAACATACGTTTTCCGTGAAAAGGGGGCTCGCTTCGAGTGTAAATAGGGCACTAGTCTCTTCTCACAGGAACCGCGGCAGTACGACACAGAATTCTACGCAGCTTGGTTCATTACAGGAGCATAGCGACGCTGTATATCGTCCTTTCTGTACTCTAGATTCTTACCACCAAGCTTCCGCACGCGCGAGTAATCCACTTTATCTACGAGCATGAAACTATCTGTGTGAGTTCTCCGAGTTCCTCACACCCGGTTTGAGGAACCGTCGTCGCTTCTTGATCTTTGAGCATCTTGTACAGCGCTCCCTGACACGGCAACGTGTACACCGTGTATGTGGTGCATTGCCTGATCCAGCAAGATAGACACTAGGCGGGAAGCAAGCCTCACATAGCGAGCAAGGTTGTCCAGCAGGCAAGCGGATAGTGAGTGGTCTTGCGCTAGCGCATCGCCTGCAAAGGCGGGCCACAGCATCCCAATGTTGGTCACTGGAAGGTATGTCTTGGTCACATTTTCTGCAGTGCTTGTCGGACCGATCACCCAGGTAGTGCGTGCTAAGGACAGCAGGCATCGAGAGTACAGGAGGTTAGAATGACGAAGGAGCATACAGAGATAGGTTGAAGCCACAAGAAACATTCTGTTTGGCCACATTCCATTGCCATGTCTACGACAGTCAAAGGGGCCACAAGGCTTTGATGCTCAGGTGGCTGCCGAGCGAAAGGACGCCAGCAGTGGCGAACGGTCGAAGCTGCAATAAGCGCCGGAAGGAGAGGAAGGGTGTTCGATTGCAAAGCCTTGTGGTACATACGTGCGGTGGGGAGCAGTGTTTCTACTTCATACGACGTACTAAGCATATGGGTGTGACCGTAAGCACATCCAGACGTCGTATAGGAAAGATGTTGAGACTTGAGCTTGAACGGGCACAAATGTGGCTGGTGGCCTTAGATATCATTCGTCTATTACGGGGTCTATGCAACATGTACATGTGTGATGCGGATGCACGCATATGTAATCGAGGCCGCTCTGAATTATGGCGATTTTTTCAGATTTTTGTGATCAGGACTGAAGGACGTGTGGACGGATCCTAGCACGCATAGGAAAAATATTCGCCGATGGTACGTGGATTTTGTACTTGTTTGTTCGAGGGTTTGTCGCGGGCTATCCCCCTAAGCAATGTATGCTCGCTCCGCTCGCAATGACTATGGCAGCCATAACACTTATGTTGAGGCCTGATATAGCAAGCTACAACCACTTTGTGGTGCTGAGGTCATACAATAGACGATACAGATAGTCAAACAGGATGTCTATATTATTGACTTGAGGGGACCTTGCTAATTTGAGCAAGGAACACACAGCCAGCAAGCCACTAGCACAGTGGAAAGAAGCAGACCTTTGCATTCGCATACCCAAACCAACCCTGCTGCAGTGCTACATGACACACAGTGTGCAATTATATGCAGTCACTAGTAGTGACTCATGTACAATGATTGAGTATGGGGATGGCAAGTAGAACTGCGGCGGGCGACCCACAAAAGGGTATGTTTGGGTATATAATGGTGAAGTGTGATGTTACCTGCCAAGGCGCTATAGCCAAGTGGTTACGGCGACAGATTAGAACTAAACAGGCTCAACTCATGAGTCGAGTCGATCTGTTCCTCTCTGAGGGCGCAGGTTCGAGTCCTGCTGGCGTCGTTTTGCTTTTTTATGTCCTCCGAAGGCTGAGGAGGTCGCGAAAACGCGTTTTTGAAACAGAGAAGGGGTCGGAAGATCTGAGCGGGCGTTGCATAGACAGAAATACCATATTGGGTAGTATAGGCGCCCGACGCGTGGTGCCGGTGGCTGAAGCGTGCTTGCGTATGGAGGCGGAACGGGCTTCAGCCCTATCCTTGCCGCGAGTTGGTCGCGAGCTGTTGCTCTGTCCTTTCAACGTCGCCCTCAACACTGTCGCCGCCATGTCGGGTTTTATCCCGACCATCGAACAGATTGAAGACTACATGGAGTCCCTGGAGGAGTTGTTGTTCTCTTCCCTCCAAGCGGCAACTCCTGATCTACCCCGGGTCAGCGAAGCCATCCATCGTCTATGGGAGGACGTCTCCCGCTTCGGGCCTCAGTCTCTTCCCCCGCTTCCTGATCTTCACATCCCAGGGCTAGGTGCCTTTGAGGTCCCTCCACCGCCGCCCCCGCCGCCCCCTCCGCCTCCACAGTCGTTCCTGCGACATACCGCGAATTGGGTAGTCGAGCATCCGTGGACTACTGCCGGCATTACTGTGGGGGCTGTGGGTACGGGTCTACTTGTGGGATACGGCTATTATCAAGCAGGTTCGACGACGGTCAGAGTGAGAGCAACTGCTAGTCCCGATCGCAGACAAGTTGTCGGTATGTGCTACTACCTTGTGTGCCGTGCTGGTCCTGATCTGCGATCGTAGTGGTCCTTGGTGGAGACGCGCCGTCTGGGTTGCCTCTCATCATCGAGCTGGAGAAGAAGGGATATGTAGTCATAACCAGCGTCTCGTCTCCAGAGGCTGTCTCAAGAATCGAACGCGACACCCATGGCTATGTGCGCGCATTGGTGCTGGACCCCTCTGAAGTGAGTACACGCATGTCGCACCACACGCCTTGCCTCACGTCTTGCCTACAAAGCCCGGAACGATCCCGTACTTCCTGCGCTCCCTATCGTCTACACTTTCCCGCCGTTTTCCCATCACCGCCTCGGGTGACCCGCACGCTGCGCCCTCCGCACACCTCTACGTGCACTCCGTCATCTCTCTCCTTACACTCCCCTCTCCTTCACTTACGCCTCCACCCGCGCCGCTCGAGCATCTCGGGCTGCAGGACACATACGCCGCCTATCTCACCGCGACCCATATCACGCCATTGCAGGTCATCCAGGCGATGTTGCCGCTCCTCCGCGCTAACCCCGCACGATCGCGCGATGCGCTCTCGAATCACCTCGGCAAAAAGAGTGTGATTGTGTGCTTGCCCGCTATCGATTCGCGCGTCGGCCTGCCGTTCGCGGGCGCGCAGGCCATGAGTGCCGCCGCGACGCTGCGTGCGATCGAGGTCCTCCGGAGGGAGGTCAAGATGGCAGCGCTGACCGACTCGAGTGCAAGCATGAAGAACATCAAGGTTGTCGTGGTCGACGTAGGCGCAGTCGGCGGGCTGGCTACGACTGGCGAGCCTGTCACAGACGCTCACGAAGGCCTAGAGGAATGGACGCCGAGCGAGAAGGTCGCATACGGAACCGCGTTCGAGGCTCTCGTCGAGGAGGGTGCGCACTACCGCGTAAGAAGGCGGTCAACGGATGTTTCCGTCTTCGTCAACACTGTTGTGGATGTTGTGGGCGGCGGCGGACGCAAGACCTCAATGCATCCGGTAATTGCACTGATAAGCGTAGGTCTGAGCAGGCTTCGCAATTTTGTTCGTGGTGATCGAGTTGTCGTCGGCGCTGGCGGTAAGTAGACGGTACTTTGGCTCATCCATCAGCTGATCCATTGGTTGTAGCGGGAACCTATGCTCTGGCTTCTTACCTCCCTGGCGTGCTCTTGGACGCGATCCTCAACATTCCTCATTTTCTCATCTCAATTCGCAATGCACTGCTTCCCGTTCAGCCTCACGTCATCGGGCTCCAGCCATCTGAAGCACCTTCAGTCTCTCCTTCAACCATCGCACCTCATGCGCCTGCTTCCGAACCGAGACAGGCAGCCAAGGAGCACGCGGTCGACTCCGATCCCGAGCAACATGATAACACGTCTGAGACTGGTTCAGAAGCAGACGTCGAGAGCAATGCCGGGTCTGGCGTGGGCGAGTCGTGGATCAGTGTCAAGGATGAGTGATTGTTGCGTCACATCGCGCTCCGAGGTTACTTCGGATGAACTGTATCATTGTCGCCATAGGTAGAGGGGTTCTGCTCGTCGTTGCTCCCTGACCGAGTTGCCCGTTGTATTCAGTAGTATGCTTCCTGCTCAATCTTTGTTGTACAACAATCAGCCCCGGCGCAGTGTATGTACAGAATTAGTGTGTATAATGTATGCGGCGGACTACCTCTTTCCCCTCTCACATTCTGCTGTCATTTATCGACCTCTATGCTGGATGATGAAATAAGTCCTGCTTGCGACTGAAGTTTTTGAAGCCACAAGACGGTATTGCCCACTCTGCGCCACGTGCGTCGACGCGATGCCGCCTTTTGTCGCTCTTCGTCGCGGAGGACGGCGTATGGTTTGTGGTTTAGCCAGACGATGCCTCGCACGATGCCTCTGAGACGCGTGTGCATCATCGCCTGCGATGTCCGCTCTCGCCTCTGGCCCTGGCTCTGCTGCTCTGCCTCAGACTGGGCCTCCTTCAGCTTCTCTCGCAGCTTCAGGGTGCGCCGTATGTGACGCCCGTGCAGCTCATCCGCCTTCCGGAGCGCGAGGAGATCTTTCGTGTACTGCATCTTCTGGGCGTCGACCTCGTATCGAGTGAACAGCGCTTCGTCCCGCTGCTCCGGCTGGAGCGCGAGCCAGTGCAGGCGAGCATCTCTCGCGTCGCTCAATGCAATGGAAGGTAGGAAGCGTGCATGCGGAGGACCATGGCTAGGATCGTAGGTCACACCTGCATCAGCGAGGCGTACAAGAGCATCTTCGAGAGCGGCGCGGTGACGATACCAGCTTGCCGAATGATGGCGGAACTCGGGAGGGATGGCGTGTCCAGTTTCATGGGCCTTCAGCCAGGCATCACACTCTGCGATTCTGGCCAGGTAGTGCTGCTCCATACAAATGTATATTCCGACGGCCCTGTCGTGGTCCAGCCGATGAGCGTCAGACATCGAGTGCTGCATGTCACTCGACATCTCAACACTAGGGCCTGAGATGAGCGTGTACTCTTTCATAACGATGCGAGCAAAAGAAGCTTACAGAACAATATTTGAATTGACTCCTGATCGATAGACAGTTCTCTGAGCGCTGTAATCGCAATATGGCTGCGGTGAGCCCGAATGTCTTGACATACTTTCGTCAGACGAATCCAACGTGGCTACGACAGCGTAGTTTCAAGTCAAGATTGCCTACCTTCTAGTGTTGCGAATAGGACTCATGACGACAAGGCAGTTCACGTATGAGAGGGACTGCATATCAAGCGGCCCATGACCTCATATGTACCGTAGGTGCAACATCGCTGGGCCGCACTCTATTGTCAAAGAGCATGCGTTGTCATGTTACGTAGCTCAAGTTTGCCCACCATCCCCTTGTCTCGACGAATTGTGTACGGTCTTGATCAACAGTAGGGAGCAAGAAAGGGCTGTTGTGTGGGTTGAAGGTTAGATGCAGCACGCTTCCCACTCGCCACGGTATTGTTCTCCTGTTGTCGCTGTATGACAATAACGCCCTGGGGTGTGAGCGATGCATGTCCGGGGGGCCCGTGTCAGCGAGTGCGTCGACATGGCAGTGTCGAGATGAACGCAGAGATAGCACTTTGATGCGAGAGCAGGCCACGGAAATCGACCGAAGAGCTGCCGGGACTCGCAATCGTCATTGCGTGGGTGTGCAAACGCTCAGGTGAAGTGACAATGTTTGTCCTTGTAGGTCCATGGCTCCGAATACGGACCGCTTACAGCGTGTCTACTCACCTTCAAGCTGCCTCTGACCCCGCTGAACACCATGGGTATGCCCACGACTTAAAACGCATGGCCTTCAGCCTGACAACATATCAGGGATCTCACTATGGCTTGTTCCCTCGCCGAAACAAACCACGCTACTCAAGCGCATCATGGCGATCAAGCACGACTCCGCCAACTCTCCGTCCTCCTTCCCCGACTTCCAGCCCCACGTCACCCTCGCCACGACGCCGACAGCCGCTGGCCTCAAGGAGGCCATTCCTGACAGTCAGCCGGTTATCAGACCGAGGTTCCGCTCAGTCGACGTTGGCGACAAGTACTTCATGTCCGTCTACGCCCGCGTGCACGACACAGACGCGCTCGCAGATTTGCGCCAGCACCTTCGGACGAGGCTAGGCGACGCCACAGTGCCTCCGATTCCGCATGTGTCCTTGTACTATATTGACAACGCTGATGCGGACGAGCGAGAGAAGGTGAGGGCGGAGCTACAGAACAAGGGCCGTATCGTTGAGCGCGCGGATGGCGTTGCTCTGGACTGTTCGGAGGACCCCGGGAACGCGGACAATGCGGATGAAGTGCTTGAGGGAATAGATGGCCAGGAGATCTGGATCATGCAGTGTAATGGGCCCGTACCTACCTGGGAAGTGCTCGAAAAGGTGAAGCTCAAGTAGCGAGCGCAGAAGTGTAACGTATGCACCAACTAGGGTGGCACATCAATCGTATCATTGCGGTCGTGCAACAGGCAAGTATGGCTACAGAGTGTCAAGACAGGTGATGCTACAGTATCACGGGTATGAACGGGATAATGAGGGGAGCGCTAGCGCATCGAGAGCAGCTGGTGAAACGAGTCGAGAGCAGTGAGGATGCATGTAGAAACAGAAAGAGATTGCTTGAAGGTCGAAGTCTAACAAGCCAGAGCGAGGATGATCGAAGAGTTTATGTAGCAGAGTAGCCGGGAAGCACAGCTTCGCGGGTGTCTGTAGAGTCACTGAACGAAGCAACATGAGGAAGAAGCATGTCGATACTGGTATTCGAGGTGGGTGAGGTCGGGCTATATGCAGGGAGAGGTACCGAGTAGTCAATCTTGCGATCGCCATTCGCATCGAATAGCTGGGAATATGCCGGGAGTGTTGGCGCGTATGGTAAACTTGCCTTCGGGAACAACGCAGCAGCCAAAGGGCCCTGCCCGCGCACGCCGTCCACTACTTGGGCATTGCCAGAGGCGAAGGACGCCGGAGGATCGCGCTGTATGCGTGCAAAGCGGACTGGGATGCTGAACTGCAGCACCTCGGTTGCCCGGGCCGGCTCTCCATCTTCGTTCCCGCCTTCCTCCAAGTCGTATGTACACGTCAGCTTCACGGACAGGCGGTGGCTAACGCAGAACAGCGGGCTCATCCCGCTAGCGCGGAGCCGGCGCGCGCCCGTCTTCGCACTGCGTCGCGCGCTGTCGACAGGGATCTGCGTGCGCACGGAGAACCATGTCGAGCTGTTCCCCGGCGCCGCGTCGTCCTTGAACACGTAACCATCGCCCGAGAGCGCGTATTGCCCACAGGCGTCGCGCGGGAAGAGCGAAAGCGTGTTTGTGAACGTGTGGTGAGGAGGCGGGATGACAGCGAGCCCGACGTCGTAGAGCGTCTGCGCGGGGTGAGGGTCACGTAGGGGTCGGCGAGGGGGCTGCTCTGAGGAGGGCGGAAGGGGAAAGAGGGTTTTGTAGATAGACGATGGTGATGTCCTGGTGGTGTATGGTTAGCAGAGTATATGCTATCAATTGGCGTATGAACGTACCGGCACTGCTCGGTCTGCTCGATGTCGACAGTGAAGTCGGTCATCCGGACGCGTCTACACTGTGCCTCTGGAAGGTCTTGCAGCCTGAAGCGCATACATACAGGGAATGCGGCATCCTCGACGTCGATATTGCTCGGCACCGTGATGACCGTGCGCAAACTCGACATTACATTCGAGGGGAACCGTGTGCTAGCCTCGCGATCTTCCCTAGGCATAGCCTGCACACTGTAGTCCACGGTCGCGCTAGCGTCGTCCGCAGCGTTCGCAAAACGGTTAATGAGGATGCAGCACCTCGGCGCGGCCACTACACGCGCGCGCGAGCGGAATGCTGCGCAACACGCGGCGAGCCACGAGCGGTTCGCGTCTTCATCGATCGTGACAAACTTAGCCGACGCATACAGCGCATAACGCGTGCCGGGTTCGCTACCTGCGCGGTGGTCGCCGTAGACCGTGGTAGGTGGAAGCCACCCAGGGATGACTAGGTTGTACGCGACACTCCAGGCGCACGGTTTGTCGTCCTCTTCGTGCCCCTCATTGCTGAGCTCGATGGGTTGCCCTGAGAGGAGCTCGCTCGAGAGGGTGCAGACGCGAAAGGGCGTGTAACCCGTGTCTTCGGTGATCAGCTCACACTGACCCTCGAACTCGATGGCGAGAGATTGGAGGAGAATCTTTGTGGGTTTGCGACGTTCGAAGAACGAGAAAGGTGATGAGAGGGAGACGACGATGTCACCAGACAGCGAGTATGCGGTCCTGGCAGCAGCACTCGTTAGCCACAATGCCAATCAGAGTCAAGATGGGCTACTCACGACCGGTCTGGCTCGCCGTACATATCGAGCGAAGCGGAATGGGGTTGGATCTCTATCGATACAGACATGTCGTTAGTGGCGTAGAAATCGAGGGGAGAGTGGGTATGATGAGCAACGGCTCAGACGAGATCGGACTCGAGGCGCGGAGGGTCGGGGGATGTGCTTTATAGTGTTGGCACGACGCTAAGCGGATGGGCGGCAGGCATGGCAGTATAATGGGCGGCGAGATCGGGCCTGACGATAGAAAGGACAGGCTTTGTATGGGATTCCTTTTGTCCCGTGGCTTTTGTACTCCTTACGTGGATGAAGGCGTGTCGGCGCTTGTCGCTGTCCTGATCAATCCTACCTCTTACAGGCGCTTAGTCATCGGGGCTACGCTGACGATCTCCGAGCGATCCTCTTCTCGAAGCCCTTCGCCCTCGTGTTGCGTAGGATACCCCCACACGTTGGCGTCTTGTGCGGGCCACCTGGTCACAATATGCAACACACGGTATCTTCGCCAGGGAGCGGAGAGCTCACCATATACACACCACACAACTCAGCGGGATATGCTCGTATAACAGAAGACGTTAGTGAAGTATTGCAGGAATATACTTTTTTATTGGCACTGCAGCTCTAAACTAAAAAGCGACTCCAGTCCACCGAGCCACATCCAAGCACAGCTCACATCATGTCGTCGACCACCGAACAGATTATGACTCGCCCATCTCCTTGGCAAGCTGTTCGGCCTTCGCCTTGACGTCCTCGATGGTCCCGACCATGTAGAACGCGGACTCGGGAAGCGAGTCGTGCGCACCGGAGAGAATCTCCTTGAAGGACCGGATGGTGTCCTTGAGGGAGACAAGCTTGCCCTCGAAACCAGTGAAGACCTGTGCGACCTGGAAGGGCTGCGACATGAAACGCTGGATCTTACGAGCACGCTCGACCTGGGATACATTTCATGAGACACCGCGACGCAAGGCGAGTCAATGTGGGATGCTCACAGTCAGCTTGTCCTCCTCGGACAACTCATCCATACCCAGGATGGCAATGATATCCTGGAGCGACTTGTAGTCCTGGAGGATCTTCTGCACAGCGGTTGCGACCTCGTAGTGCTCCTGGCCAACCTGTGACACGCAATCCCCGCGTAAATGCATGGCCGATGACGTCATCAGCAGTTACTCACGATACGGGGGTCAAGCATACGCGACTTGGAGTCGAGGGGGTCGACGGCAGGGTAGATACCAAGCTCAGCGATCTGACGAGACAACACAGTCGTTGCGTCCAAGTGAGCGAAGGTCGTGGCGGGGGCCGGATCCGTCAAATCATCGGCAGGCACATAGACAGCCTGCACGGACGTGATCGAACCCTTCTTGGTCGTAGTGATACGTTCCTGCCTATTAACACGCATGTCAGTGAGAGCATCCCAGAAACTGCTGTCGGAATGGCTCACATGCCACCCATGTCCGTCGACAGCGTGGGCTGGTAACCGACGGCAGACGGGATACGACCGAGCAAGGCAGACACCTCCGAACCAGCCTGGGTGAAACGGAAAATGTTGTCGATGAACAGAAGCACATCTTGGCCCTCCTCATCACGGAAGTACTCCGCAATGGTCAGACCAGTGAGAGCAACACGGGCACGGGCACCTG
This sequence comes from Fomitopsis palustris, assembly GCA_029783445.1. Classification (NCBI taxonomy): domain Eukaryota; kingdom Fungi; phylum Basidiomycota; class Agaricomycetes; order Polyporales; family Fomitopsidaceae; genus Fomitopsis; species Fomitopsis palustris. Next base: position 1,133,128 of record JARAOQ010000005.1, read on the forward strand.
GGGGCTCGTTCATCTGGCCGAAGACGAGAGCGACCTTGGAGTCGCCCTTGAGGTTGATGACACCGGTTTCAATCATCTCGTGGTACAAGTCATTGCCCTCACGAGTGCGCTCGCCGACACCTGGACAGCGATGTCAGGGATGTCGGGGTTAATGCGGATGAATCCGGACTTACCGCAGAAAATAGAGAAACCACCATGTGCCTTGGCGACGTTGTTGATGAGCTCCTGAATCAGCACAGTCTTGCCGACACCAGCACCACCGAAAAGACCAATCTTTCCGCCACGAGCGTAGGGGGCGAGCAGGTCGACGACCTTGATACCGGTCTCCAGGACCTCAGCAGTCGTAGACTGCTCCACGAATGCAGGAGGGTCAGCGTGGATGGGGGACATCTTGACACCCTGAATGGGGCCTCGCTCGTCAATGGGCTCGCCAATAACGTTCATGATACGGCCGAGGGTTGCGGTGCCGACAGGGATCTTGATGGGGGCACCGGTGTCGACAACCTTCTGACCACGGACGAGACCCTCGGTACCGTCCATGGCAATGGTGCGGACCGAGTTCTCACCCAAGTGGGCGGCAACCTCAAGAACGAGACGGCCACCATGGAAGTCAACAACCTCGAGCGCGTTGAGGATAGGAGGGAGATTCTCCGTCTCAAACTGCACGTCGACGACGGCACCGATGACCGTCTTGACGTGACCGCTAGCGCCCTTTGCCTCCGTGGCATATGAGCGAGCTGTAAAAAAAGCAGGAAAGCACGGATGCATCAGGCGATGAGTTGAAGAGCTCCCTACGCAACCAGAAATATATACTGACTGGACTGCGCTGGCGCGCGGGGAGCACGAGCCTGCGCGCGTTGTGACGAGGGGACGTGAACAGCGCGTGCGGCGATGGCGGGCACCGCGGCGGTGGAGAAGAACGCATTGGTCTTCTTTGCGCTGTTCAGCGCCCTGCGGGAGAGACGGTGTACGCCGCGCGAGGTGAGCATGGTCGACGACGTGGACGATGAAGAGGTAGGAATGACGAGGCAGGCCGACGGACCACATAAACTTCAATTCGAGCTCCGCTACCCCCGGTGCCGGCTTCCCCCGAGAGCGACCGCCTCAGCGTGCGCCTCGCAGCGTCCCACGCCCCCTTGATTCGCTGGCACACCATGCTCGCATACCACCCTTTCAGTGATCTTTACGTCTCCCGACAGCAGAGCGGACAACTGCTATGTGGTTGTTATTTACTGGCTGTAAGTGAAGTGCACGGCGGCCGGCCATTCGAGGCGGAGACGTGTCGGAGACCTCGGACACTCAGGAGCGCGTCGCGACGCGTCCGGGAGACGAGAGCCGCCCATTGCCGACAGAGGCAGGTCGGACCGTGCAGGACGATTGGCCGTTGAAAAAATTGGCAGCGTTGGATATGTAACTCAGAGTCCCCGTTTGTAAGGGGGATGTCCGCGCACGTTCGTCTCCTCGCAAGGTCGCCCGTCGAGGTTTTCCCTCTAGACGTCCCTCGCCGTTCACCCAGGCATCCATAAGATCCCGCGATCCACAAAGTGAGTGTGCGATCGCCTCGAATGGCCCTCGGATATGAACGATCTACACAGTGTGCGGCATCTGCGGCCTCATTCTCCACGATCCGACTCAGGAGGCGGCGCCAGAGATCTGTGAAGGTCTCTCGCTCCTCCAACACCGCGGTCAAGATGCATGCGGTATCGTCACTTGCGGGCCCAAGGGACGTTTCTACCAGTGCAAGGCCAATGGAATGGTCAGAGATGTCTTTGACGCCCACGCACTGTCCACCCTGTACGGCTGGATGGGCATCGGGCACGGTACGTCGTATTCAGCAACGCACAGCTGTACGTTACTGAACGACTGTATGCAGTGAGATACCCGACTGCAGGCAGCTCCCACCATGCCGAAGCCCAGCCCTTTTATGTGAACTCGCCCTACGGTATAGTCTTTGCTCATGTGAGCCCGTTCCTCCGCCCAGTGAATGCATCCGCTCACCCTCGAGCAGAATGGGAACCTTATCAACACGCAGTCTCTGCTGCAGTTCATGGACGCGACCGCCCACAGACACATCAACACATCGTCCGACTCTGAGCTCTTGTTGAACGTCTTCGCCGACAACCTGCAGAAGACGGGCAAGTTCCGTATCAACGAAGAAGATATCTTCACTGCGATCGGGAGCCTCATGGAGCAGTGCAAGGGCGCGTACGCGTGTGTCGCCATGCTCGCTGGCTTCGGTATCATCGCGTTCAGGGACCCGAATGGCATTCGCCCCGTGGGCATGGCCTCGCGCAAGGCGTTTGGCAGCGCCACGGGCCGGGACTACATGTTTGCAAGCGAGAGTGTAGTTGCGGATGCGAGTGGTTTCGGCGATTGGGAGGACGTTAGACCAGGTGGGCGACGCGTGTCTCAGGCCCGCATCCGGACCGTGCTGAGCGTACTGCAGGCGAGGCTGTAATCATTACGCGCAACAGCGTGAGTCGCAGGATAGTCGGCAAAGCACAGACGTTCGCCCCGGACATCTTCGAGTACGTGTACTTTGCTCGGCCGGATTCGGTCCTGGACGGAATTAGCGTCTACCGGAGCCGGATGGCGATGGGCGATGCACTTGCGGCGGAGGTGCAGCGGGTGCTCACTGACAAGGGAATCTCCATCGACGTTGTCATACCCGTAAGTGTACTGCGCTCTGCCAAGGTCAGGAGGCGGCTGAGAGCTGTGTGTATTAGGTTCCGGACACGTCACGGGTCGCCGCGCTCAACTTGGCGCAGAAGCTGAACCTGCCGTACCGAGAAGGATTCATTAAGAATCGCTATGTCGGGCGCACCTTTATCATGCCGGGGCAGCAGATGCGCCGGAAGAATGTGCGGCGGAAGCTGAACGCGATGGCGCTCGAGTTTGCTAACAAGAACGTCCTCATTGTGGATGACTCTATCGTGCGCGGCACGACGTCAAAGGAAATTGTACAGATGGCGAAGGATGTCGGAGCGAAGAAGGTCATCGTCGCGTCCTGCGCACCGCCCATCCGTTATTCAAACGTCTACGGCATTGACATGCCCTCGCGCTCGGAGCTCGTCGCCCACAACCGCTCACTGGACAGCATTGCAGAGACGATCGGCGCGGACCTCGTCATCTACCAGACCTTGCCTGACCTCATCAATGCTGTGCGGCAGTTCAACCCGGCGATAGAGCAGTTTGACTGTTCAGTTTTCACGGGCGAGTATGTCACGGGTGGCGTAGACGAGCAATACCTATCGATGCTTGAGAAGATTCGGTCGGACAACGCCAAGGGCATAAAGGTCAATGGCGTAGCAGGTGGCCCAGATGTCGTGAAAGAAAGCAGGGAACTCGCGCTGGGATGCAGCGGGCCCATGAATGGTGCTGACGATACAATAGGCCTGCATAATAGCTGGAAGCTGGGGTAGTATATAGCAATCTAGCCAGGTAGAAGATGTACCCGTGATGTATAACCAATCTTGTAGAGTGCTTTACTGCGTTTGGGGCGCTTCTCCGCACATATAGCTATACTTGACACGATGATTGTAGTCGAACGATTCGTAGCTATTTGCATGCAACTTACGGAAAACCATTCTCTTATTGAACATATGCCCTCAGCGAGCTCTTGGTACATTGCTGGTATGGCTGTGACCTCCCACCGCCAGGCCTGCCAAGTCAACCAGGTAATGAAATAAGCCTTCTACTTCTATTGCACCTTGGCACCCACGTGTAGGGGACGGATCGGCAAGGGCTTCGAATTCCTCTGGTATCCTGAGTTTGCTCACCGTTCCCTCTTCACGTAGTGAGGGATGACCCAAGGCATGCAGAGGAGAGGAGAGACCCAGCGATGGACGCCAATACATTGCCACGAGTGATGAAGTGGCCGAGGCTTACACCGCTGAGCAGACGACAACTTACTGATGAAGTTGAGCGCCATCATGTTCGTAGTACGAACCGTACACTCAGGCTACTATGTCACACACGACGTGACGTCGCTGCACCTGAATCAGGGAGTTGTTGGCAGCGACCTGGACGGTGATGACCTCGCCGAGGACAACACTAGCCGAGAAGAGAGCAGCGGCAATAGCAGAGAAGCGCATCTTGGACTTGACTTGAAGTTTAAATGGAAAGAAGGTGCGATGAGCTACGTCTAGAGCCGTCGACTGAACTTGGATGACCGGGTCGAACACTGGGGAAGATGTGCAGTGAGAATACGATGCTTGCGTAGAGGTGAATGCGAGGCTGTCTGAGACCTACCCCCAGGCCCGGAGAGCTAGTAAAACCTGACCGACTGGATGCGGGGGAGAGGCTGGGAGAGGGCGGAATGGGGTGCTCGGTTGATGCATGGGTACAAAGCAATGATATATCTGTGCCAACGCGCCAAGTCACTTATGCCGTCGTGGCGCAATGGTAGCGCGTTGCCTTCCTAACGTCTCGAGATTGTCGAGTCGCGTAAGGCAGACGTTGCGGGTTCGAGCCCCGTCGGCGGTATGATTCTTTTAACTTTTGCTTCCTCCTTGCAGCGCCGCATTTTGGTGCCTATCGGTAGTGGACATCCGAGAGGCTTGGCGGATATCTGGCTTGGCGGGGCTATGCTAGCGCGCAAGCGGCAAGCCCCAACTCGCCGAGGAAGCTGGGCCGGCTCCGATCGCATGTATAAAGTCAATCTCCTTTCTACACCGCCTTTCCAACACCATGTCCATCAGCTCAGAAACCACCCCCCTGCTCCCGACACAGAATGGCAGCAGTCGCCCCGCGCCGTTTCCCCAGAATGTCGTCACCTTTCTCAAGGCAGAGGGCGAACCGAGCTGGCTGGCTTCGTACCGTTTCTTCTTCTTTGGCTCCTGGCTCAACGTATTGCTCGTATTTATTCCCCTGAGCTTCATCGCCGAACATCTCCATTGGGACGCCGCGTACCGTTTCAGCTTCAGCTTTATTGCGATTATGCCTTTGGCCGCGGTGAGTGAGGACCCGCGCACAGTCGGGCTTCAGACATTAACGAGTGCCCACACAGCTCCTGGGCACCGCGACCGACCAGATGTCCCTCAAGTTAGGCCAGACTTTGTCCGGACTCTTGAACGCTTCCTTCGGAAATGCCGTCGAGATCATCGTCGGCGTGGCTGCCCTCCTGCAAAGTGCGATGCGTTTCGTGCGCAGCATGCGACAACCACTGACTTGAGCCCGCAGACCAGTTGCGCATTGTGCAGACTTCGGTACAGACATCGCTCACGTCGTTGCATGAGCGTTTCTGACGTTCCTGCAGATGCTCGGATCCATCTTGTCCAACTTGTTGCTCGTGCTCGGGTGCTCGTTCTTTGCCGGCGGTCTGAAGTACCCGCAGAGTTCCTTTGACGAAACAGCGGCCCAAGCGTGCGTTCTCGCCTCCACGAGCTGTAACCCTATACTAATCTCCTCTTGGCAGTTCGAGCTCGTTGATGACTCTGGCATGCATAAGTATGGTCTTCATACCCTCCTTGCGCGAGTATGCTGACCGACGCGCACAGCGCTTGTCATTCCCGCTGCGTATCACAGCGCGAACACGCACTCTGGCAGCAAGAACGCTACGGCACTGGTCAGCTCGGTCGCGGACGTGGTGATAGATGGCACAGACCTTCCCTCCGACGCCGAGCGTGGACTGCTCTTGATTTCGCGCGGCACGGCCTTACTTCTCCTAGTGGTATACCTCGCATACCTCCTATTCCAGGTACGTTTACGCCCTATGTTTACCTCGGCATCAGCTATAACCTATCCGCTCTAGCTCAAGACGCATTCGGACCTCTTCAAGGAAGAGGACACAGAAGAAGAAGAGCAGTACATGAATGTGCCTGCTGCTGCATCCGCGTGCGTACATCGCTTCGTTACCTCCGCAGATAGGCGCCGCCACTGACATTTTGTGCCAGTCTCCTGCTCGTCACCGTGATCACCTCGTTCTGTGCTGATTATCGTAAGCGCAGCGTCATTCCGCACAACACTCTTGCTGACCCCGCTCTAGTGGTCGCGTCGATCGAAGAGGTTGCGGATAGCTATGGCATCTCAAGACCATTCATCGGTGTCATTCTTCTCCCCATCGTGGCGAACGCGGCGGAGCATGTCACCTCGATCTGGATGGCGCGCAAGAACAAGATGGCTCTGACGATTGGGATCTGCGTGGGCAGCTCGATTGTGCGTCTCGCGGCGCTTACGGTGCCCATCAGAACCGCACAACTGATCGCCTATTCATTCATAGCAAATCTCGGCTTTCGTAGTGCCTCTTCTCGTGATAATCGGCTGGATGTGAGTGGGGAAGCTCAGACTACATAGATGCCGTCTAACACATTCGCAATGTAGCACTAACCATAACCTCACGCTCTTTTTCTCTGACTTCGAGGTGGGTCGTGACCCTGATGCCAGTCTCGTCTTTGCTCAGAATACATTCATTCAGACGATTGTGCTCTTTGTCTCTGTGCTATTGGTACAATTCCTGATTCAAGACGGCAAATCCAACTACATGGAGGGCATGATGTGAGTGCCTTGATTTGGACAACCAATTGTCGCTGACACACAGTCAGGCTCATGACGCTATACCTTGTCATTGCCATTTCATGCAAGTCTAGTATTTTGTTCTGCGTTGACATGCGTAGCTGATTCTCCGCCGCAGTCTGGGTCTCCAAGTGATAGCTTCAAAATCGGCCCGCTTGACATGAATCTTGTCTCCGGACCATAGTGCTTCGTAATGTACCAACACCATGCTAGTATGATACCCTGAGTTTCAACATTCCTTCTCATCTCGGACAATATCCTTTTCTATCTGACTTATCACGGCAGAGTTTTGCTGACTGTATCCGTAGCTTCAGTACGTAGGTAGGAAGTTGAGCCCTTTGCGCGGCAATAGTGTACCCACCTTGTTACCCCTCGTATCGAAGCCGCACCCTGTCTGGCGTGAAATGAACTGTCCTATGTGTGTCCCCATGCGTATGCGTTCACTGCTTGGTGAAATCTAGTGGTATGAGGACACCCGTCAATGGCCCGCGGAAGGGCGGCCCGGTGACGGGTTGCTTGCCACATCTGCGTCCTGAACATGGCGGCCCTTACATACTGCTATCCGCGACCCCGACGACGCACATCCACTGCATACTATATTCTCATCTTGCCCGGGATCCACTTGCCACTAAGTGCTGGTGATTGTCGTGAAGGAGCAACCATGCGGAGTCCAGCGGCGGTGGCCTCGGGGGAATTCTTACAGCTGCTTCAGCGATGTATGCCTCCTGGAGGGTGGCCTCACACAATTGGTATGTAACCCATGACTTCACCGTATCCCGGTACTGAAGTGCAGCAGCTGTGGCAAACTCTGGCGGTCCTGACTCTACTTGTCTCTTATGGCAATTGTCTTCACTCATTCGCAAAGGTGCTTCGTCTGGCTTGCCTCGGAGAGTCGTGTCATTGCACATCAACCACCAACTCCAGAAGACCTCAGAAGACATGGCGACACTCGCGGAGAAGAGTGCCCGAGCTTGCAGTGTCGAGCACCTCACTTTCACCATTCCATGGTCGAAGCATCCTTACCCGTCTTTCCCGGACTCGACATCTACTGAGCTGCATGCCCGACGGGCGCGTATGCGTGCACTCTTCGATAGGATGTCCGAAGAAGGTGCTGCCGCGATCGCCTTCGGACACCACGCTGATGATCAGGTGGAGACCGTGATCATGCGCTACGCAAGTGGAAGCCGCGTCCTTGGTCTCAGAGGCATGTTGCCTGTGCGGCGTTGGGGCATGGGCAGCTCAGAGGATGGAACACTTGATTTCTATGGGGTGGCCGGCATGTCTCGATGGGTGGTACGGCCCTTTCTTTCTGTCCCCAAGGTCAGCATCTCTGCGCCCCGCGAGAGACACCCTTTTGATTCGGACACGTCAGGCAAGACTCCTTTCTACATGCGAACAGCACGGTTTGGAATATGCTGTTGACAAGACCAATTTCGATCCCTCTCTGACATCCCGTAATGCTATTCGGCACATGCTGGACACATACACCGAGCTCGTAAGGGAACCCATCCTGACTATGCAACACAAACCGATGCCTCTTACCTAAGGCTCCGGAGTTGTGTGGTGTCGAAGGGAGGAATATCGCACAGATAGCCGCGGATCTAGACAGCTCTCGATCCCTGGGCGGCCTGCGAGATATTGTGCGGGCACTGGGTCGACGTATTGACGTCCTCGATGGGCAAGGTCAGCTTCGAGTCCTCTTGATTCTGTTCTTTGACCAAAGGCTTTGGGTGCTCTGCAGTCGACAATATACTCTCACGAGCTCTTTTGCCAACATTGCCTTCGACAGCGCTCTTACTCTCATCCTGGTTGAAGGGAATCCCCGCCGACACGCTTGAAGGTCTAGTTTCACGCGTCCTACGTTATGTCTCCAGCCATCCATGGGGTTCAACTCGGGCGCAGGCCAAAGGGTCCAGGTCCATGTACATCAACACCATGGCCAAGATCACCGAAGTGGAACTACCTCGACGAACATTCGCTTCTGGAGCGGCTGTCATGTTCGTCCCAGGTGCAATAGGGCGCGACGGGTCCTTCCGGCAGTCTGAACCGCCGAAGGCCAACCGCCGTGCGTGGAGAGCACAGAAAACGCCCCCGTATTCCAGGAACAGACTCCACACGGACAAGATCTCTGACAGCTTGGTCGTCGACCTCACCCCCAGATTGCTCGGGTGGCGAGAAGGGGAGCCAAATCCGGCAGTGTTATACGATAATAGGTTCCTTGTCGAGTTCGATATGTCTCGGTTTCCTCGAACGATCCTCGCCTTACTCAAGCGCAAGCCAGACGCACAAATACGCGTGACTCCCCATCTTCCCGAACAAAGCCCAAGGATATCTCTGCACGCTGGCTCGCATGAAGAAGTCGTAGCCGAGTATCTAGGTGACGTGCTACGAATGCCCAAGTCTCCAAAGTATAAGGCGAAGTTGCAGGCACCTAGACACAGCTGGGTCCGTATGTCTTTAGTACGGACAATGCAGGCCATATAGCGCCCCATGCTACTGTGGCTAGACATTCACGGACGTTGCAGCCCCTCCTCACAGAGGTACGTCTCTTCAGGCTCTGCATTGTCCTGGTCATTTTTGAACACACTTGCACAGCGCCTTGAGCTTGTGAGTGCACCAGCTTTCTGACGAAACCAAGCTACTGCTGCCATGCATAGGCAGAGAGAAGGCACTCCTTTGTTCGCCTGTATGTGTAGGCTTACATAGCACAGTATCTGTATTTCAATGTCTCAAGGAGTACATTATCCGTTGGTGGTCCGGTCATGAGGTGATTGCCATAAGCAGGACGTGTACGTTTGTGGGTCCACAATCTCTTGATCTCCCTCTGCCTTGAGGCCACCGCTCCTAATCTCTCACCATCACCATGGAGCAGCCCACTGTCCAAAACTCGCTTCCGCTCTTCAAGCCTGTGCAGGTCCTGGAGGCTCATGCCTACCAGGTCCTTTCGCTCGCCTTCCATCCCAAGTCGAACTTGCTCGTATCAGCAGGCGAAGACAGCATCGTTAGAGTTTGGGATTGGAAAGCTGGTGCATTGCAGCGGACCCTCATGGGCCATACGAAGGTGGTCAATGACCTCAACTTCAACAGCGGAGGCAACCTACTAGGTGTGTCGGGTACAATATAGGATGCCATTTGACTCACCCGATCGCCGTCAGTTAGCTGCTCCAGCGACCAGACTATCTTGATCTGGGATGTAGAGAACGGGTGGGAGGTAACAAAGACACTCCTCGGCCATGAGCACACTGTGTCTTCTGTTCGCTTCATGCCGGGAGACCAGCATATCGTCAGTGGCGGTCGCGACGGCACAATCAGGTTTTGGGATGTGGCGTCGGGGTAAATCAGCCCTGATTTCAATCATAGTGCTCCAAATGGCTGATATGCTGTTGACAGGGCTCTCATTCGTACTGTGGGACTGGACGGAAAGGACGACACCGCCAATGGGTGTGGTGATTGGATCAGATGCATTCAACCGTCCGTCGACGGACAAGCCGTCCTGACTGCTCTCAACAACGTGCGTATCGATCTGAGCGAGTAATACTCTCTCTTGGAGCTGAAGCTAATATGTGGTCTGCGCAGAATGTCTATCTGAATGATACGTACACGGGGAAGATCATGGTCAAGTTTGCGGGACACTCAGCCCCCGTCAACGTGGTCGCTTTCGTACCTCTAGCCGCGTATCCCGCCATTCGCATGCTCGGACACCAGGAGCCAGTGAGTCTGTGAGTTCAACCTGTGCATCACTAAGTGACACTGTCTGCAGACTGGTCTTGAAGAAGAAGGAAGATACATGGCCTCCGGCGCTAGAGACTACACCATCATGCTATGGGATTGCAAGAGCGGAGAGAAGCTCGCGACCTTGGTGGGTCGCGCGAACTGCCCGTACCGTTGCGGTCTCACTAAACAATCTCATAGCGCGGCCATGAAAACTGGGTTCGAGCAATCGTCTTCCATCCGCATGGCCAACACCTATTCTCCGCGTCCGACGACTACACTATCCGCGTGTGGGAGCTGAAGTCGGGCAGATGCGTGCAGGTCATTGAGGCTCACAACCACTTCGTGACCTGCATGGCAATGGCGCCTGACTCGGGCACGCTTTCCAGCACCGTTGCTTCTGGCTCTGTGGATGCTACCGTCAGGATTTGGGATGCCGCTGAATGGGTGCCGGATGTCTTGGCGAGAATGTGAAGGAGAGAGCAACAGCACAGCGGTAACGCATGTTATATACACAATGGTGTCGGGTATCATTAGCAGGGTCCATCTATGATACCAAACTGTCGCCTTGGAGTTCCTCGAACTTCCTACGTGCGAGTCGGATGTTCATCTTCAATGCGGCGGTCTCTGCGAAAAGATAAGCACTCTACTCGTCTTGTACGGAGTTAAGACGCACCAATTGTCGGATCGTGCACCACGATCAAGACGTACGTGTTCTTCGTGAGTTCGTCGAGTACTGCGGTGAACTCGTCCAGTTCCATCTCAAGCGAGTGGAACTCATCTCGCATGCGCGAGCATGCGTGCTTGAATGCCTTAATAAGCTCCGACGTGCGCTCATACCTCGTTGGTGACAACTTGTGTGGATCAGAGCGCGTGTCGAGGCCAGTATCAAGATCGCGGGCGGGGAGTGAGCCTTGGGAAAACGTCGGAGTGAGGAAGCCGTTGGTGCGAGGAGAGGAAGAGGACGAGAGCGCGGGCGAGACTGAGGCAGAAGGGTCAATGGGAGGAGTAGGTGGTGGAGTGGACGTTGCGATGACGAGGAAGGTTGTGCGCTCAAAGAGAATGACCTCGGTGGCGCTACATGCGTGCGCGAGTGTGGTGAGGTGCCTAGAAAGGACAGCAGCATTGGGTATGAGAGTGTGCACTATTCGAGACCACGCCTAACACTGTGTCAGCTCAATGTAAAGGCAGCATGAATGATACCGCGCACCTTGTACAGACTCTCATCGTATATGCTTGTCCCAAACACAGCCACGGGCACATCACCGCTCGCTTGCTGCAGCTCCTGCGCCTTCCGCTCGAGAGTCTGCGCCCGCGAACCCCGCGCGAGATCCATCTTGTGAACAAGCAAGAAGACGGCCGCGGAGGGGCTGTACTTCTGGAGCGCAGCGAGGCAGTCGCGGTAGTACTGCAGGTCCTTCGCCATGTTGCGCGACTCGACCTCGAAGACATAAATCATGACACCGACGTGCTGGAAGATGGTCGACTGCTGCAGCGCGAGGTAGGTGTCCATGAAGGCATCCTGCCCGCCACAGTCCCAGAGGTTGAGGATAAGGTCCCCGAGGAAGCGGACATGGTTCTGTTCGACGTCTATGGTCGCACCGAGCCGTTTCGTGAGGGACGCCGGATTATTCGAGCTATTGCGAACACACTAGTGGTCAGGCGAAGTGCGTATGGTGGAAGGGGATCCTCACAAGATCAATGAGCGCATTGACGTCTTCCCACTCCCCGACGCCCCCATGAGTAGCACCTAACATTGCTTTCAGCCCCGATGTATGCCCTCTACTACGAGATTGCAGACTCGCCTTCTTTTTCATGCTGATATGTGGAGTGTAAGTGATAAGGTGAGTGAGGTGATAGCCCGGCCGTGGTCAAGCGGCGGCGTGTACAAGCAGCTGTTGATTGTGATGCACGGGTTGTTTCGTCAATGACGACAAGGAGCGCGCTCTACGGACTCGCAGTGAGAAAGCAGCAACAGCGGTGGTACAGCTGTACGAGGGAGACGGCAACCATGGCAGTAGTTGAGTAAAGCTCGCTCAAGCCGGTGGCTACTTGGCGGTCGCAGTAGCGGGACAAACAGGACGTCATATGGCAATTGCTGCCCTCAGCTAAAGACATCTGCAAGGAAGTACATTTCGCTGGCCATGCATTAACTTCTACGTATTCTGCTTTCTCTCGTACACAACATATATGTATGTATTGCTACGGGCGGAGCTCTAGTCGCATCAGAACTTGCCTTCGGCCCAGCGTCTGGTATGGGAGGCCATCTCTACCGCAGCAGCTGCCCAGTCCTCGCCGTGGTTATGTCCCTTGTTCTCTCCACGCCCAATTCCCGCGCGCTCCAACGCCTGGTCGTCGTTCAAGGCCGTGAGGACACCGAAGATGACGGGTATGCCCGTGTCCAGTTGTACGCGCATCAGCGCATGGGACACACTGTCACAGATGTATTCAAAGTGCATGGTGGAGCCTTTGATGAGAACACCAATGGCAATCACAGCGTCGAAGGGCTGGCTGGGCATGCCTGCTGTGACAGGTGCGGGAGTGGAGGCGCGGGAGGTAGGACGAGGAGAGGAGATGGACGCTCCGAAGGTCAAGCCGCCGAGCAGGTCGGTCGCAGTTGCGCCAGCCTGGACATGTGAGCCAGCAATGACTCTGCGGCAGGTCAACGGCCCAAGTTTGGACAATCAGCAGCGGGACGTACTTCTGGCAGGCAAGGGGAAGCTCGAAGCTGCCGGGAACGGACTGGAGGACGATGTTACTCTCCTTCACTCCCTGCTCCTTAAGCTTGTTGACGGTACCCTCCACGAGCGCGTCAATGACAGTTTTGTTCCATCGCGAGTGCACGATGGCGATGCGGAGGGGAGAGCCGTCGAACTTGGCTTGGGCGGGAGCAGGGCCTTTTATTGACTGCATCGTTACGCGCTGCCCGGCGCCTCTTGCTCGCGACCAGGATCGCTCGGTGTGTGCTTGTTTGGCTCCGATCCAAGATTTCTGCTTCCTGCGACCTCATTGGCTCCCGAGCGTCTCTGGTGCTCGTCTGCCGCCGACCTCCCCCCTCCATCAGTTAACCGGGTCGCTAGGATCCTGGCATACGACCAAATGGACAATAATGTATCTAGTGAGTCGTGTTGAACCTTCCCTGGGAAAGTGCAAAGTATTCTAACCGTGCAAGTAGTAACGTATGCCCTCATCTATGACTTCCTCTCGCGAAGGTCACACACAAAAGCAGCGGAGGCCGTGAAGAAGGCTGCCGGTGGCTCAGTTGACGCGAGAGAGGTATCGGGAGCCAATATCAAGCTGGAGGACATTGTGAAGGGGTGGAAGGGTACCCAGCCGCAGTCGGTTGCTGTTCAGTGAGTACCCTCACTAACTGCGCCTACTTCACGCTTGACGTTCGCATTGCAGCAAGAAACAGAAGCAGAAGGACGCGGGGTGTACGTCTCAATACGGTTTAATTTTCTGGCTGTTCTTTCTCATGCGCGCTGTAGCTTCATCCGACTCAAGCTCGTCCTCGAGCTCATCTTCAGACGAGGACTCGAGTAGTGAATCCACTTCGTCCGACACGGGCAAGTCCCTTGAACATATGTTATCGCGTATGTACATCTAATGCTAGCTACAGCGTCCAAAACATCGCCCAAGAAGCCTTCCAAGATTGCTACCTCACCCGCCAAAGCTACCAGCAAGATTGCGACTAGGTCAGCAAAGTCACCGTCACCCCCAACCAGCAAGACACTCTCAAGCGGAAGTGACTCCAGTAGCAGTGACTCGGACTCGAGCAGCTCTAGCTCGTCCGCAAACAAGACGAAGAAGACAACCAAAAAGAAAGTCGTGGCGAAAGTTAAGCCCGCTGCCACCAAAGCGAAGAAGGCCAGCAGCAGCGACGAGAGCTCAGATTCGACTTCGAGTTCAAGCTCGAGTAGCTCCGATTCGTCCGCTGGCAAGAGCAAGAAGCCAGCGGCTACTGCCTCCAAGGTTGCTGCTATTGGCAAGACGAAGAGCAGCAAGGAGGACTCCGACTCCGACTCTAGTTCTAGCTCGAGCTCGTCCACTCATGAAGCCAAGAAGACCACTGAGAAGGTTGTCGCCAAGGTCGCAAAAGAGAATGGTGGCGTTGCCGATTTGAGTAAGGATGAGAAGTCCACAAAGTTGCCACGCAAGAAGGCAAAGCCAACATCTGAAGCTGAATCAAGCTCCTCTGAGTCTACTTCCAGTTCATCTGACGCGGACTCAGAGTCCAGTGATAGCGATGCCCCTGCGCCCGTGAAACAGAAGGCAGCCGGAAAGCCCAAAGCATCCAAGCCTCCGGCCACCCCGTCCAGTTCAGAGTCAGACTCGGATTCGAACTCATCCTCATCCTCGTCCGACTCCTCATCCTCCGACTCTGATGAAACTCGCCCCGCGAAGAAGCAGCGCGTAGCAGAGGATGGTACCGCAGCTGTCACTGCAAATGTCTCTACTGCGCGCTCCGAGGCAGGGCGGGAGGTCAGCGAGGGTGCCACCGCTAACGGTGACGCGAACGGCAACGGCAACGGCAGCGGGAAGGGCAAACAGCGCAAGAGCAACGCACCCTTCCAGCGCGTCAAGGCAGATGGCATCAAGTTCGTCGATGACAGATTGAAGGACAACAGATTCGAGTCTAGGGTGCGTCCCTTCAGTCTGCGAAGCTGGGTATCGTTGAACTGGTTGCTGATGGTATGCTGTCTCAGGGCGCTGGTACGGGAGACTATGGGGAGCGTGCTGCGCGCGACTTGATCGTGACGCGTGGGGCCGGCTTCCGCAAGGAAAAGAACAAGAAGAAGCGGGGGAGCTATCGCGGAGGCGACATCACGGTGAGTGGGCATCGTACCTTGGCATCATCGAGGAGCTGAGCATATTCCTCTTGTAGCTGCAAAGCTATAGCATCAAGTTTACGGACGATGATTGAGGTAGATCTCTAGTTATCTACAGAATATAGATGCCTCTTCGCCTCTTATGGTGGTTTGACCTTGGCGTTTGGTGTGTTGGGACATACAACAGGGCTCTATGACCAGGCATTCGACACTGCGTAGATGTCGCGAAGCGAGATAATATGTTGACATTTGATACTCATAGCGTTAACAGCGTAGCAGCCATCTAGCTAACGAAAACATGGGACTACATTGCACGTAGGCATAGGAGCACGTCAGTACCAGGAAGCTTTGGGACAAATACAGTAGTTGACTATCAATGTCCTTTGGTATGTACCGTCCCATTTGTACGTTGCAACATTCGAATCGGAGGAAACGGAAGAGATAATAGAGCGAATGAAGTACGTGTCACAGACAGAGCTCATTATGATGTGATGACCGTAGGCTGCAAAAAGGAATCAATGGAGAGCGAGCACCTGTGCCGGGCTTCTTTCTGGTGATACAAGGTGGCGTTGGAAAGACAACATGGGGAGGCAAGTCAGAGAGTGGATATCATACGATGGAAGGAAATAGAGAAAGCAAGGAATGCAGGCCGACTTTCCTCATTGCGCCGGGTTAATTCTTCTATATTCAAGAGGCGTAGATTGCTTTCGCGGCTTCCAGCAGCGATTTGACGACCGAAAGAGCTTAGAATCCGGGCATACCCCCCAGACCCATGAAGTTCTGGCCGACGGGCATTGGTCCCGGACTGGGGTGGCGCATCACGCTCTGCATGGCATGCGGATTGGCGAAGGGCGTGCCCATGCTGCCCATGTTCATCTGCATCTGCATCAGCGGGTTCATGCCCATCATGTTCATATTCATCTGTTGCATGCCCATGTGCTGCGCCGCATACGCAAGGGCTGTCGGATTCGACATCGCGAAAGGGTGCTGCCCAGACGCGCCGGGCGACGACAGCTGAGACTGGTTGTTTGACGGCATTGTCATCGGAGACAGCGTCGGCGAAGAAGCGCCCTGGGGAAGACCACCTTGTACTTGAACCTGTGCTTGAGCGGCCTGAGCCTTCTGCATGGCTTGTAGCTGCGGTCGCGGGTTAGAGCGCTGAGTAACACTACTCATCTCGTCTCGTACCTCGTAAAAAGCAAAATCTTGCAACAGCGAGGTCCTCGCTGGGTGAGTATGGAAGATCCGTAGCATTTCCTGACCAGCGTCGGGGAGCAATTCTTGCGTATCGCGCGAATTCGTGACAGGTTTGCGCTCTTGCGTATTGCTATTGGGGAACGTGAGTTGGAGTGATGAAAGACCGAGCCCCGAGAGGACCTACTTAAGGCGAATATGCCTCAGGTTGGCGTTGGGTATATCGCGTACGAAGATCCAACGGACTTTGAAGACGCCCTTCCACTTATCCGAGGCCCAAACAGTGCTGCTCCGTGTGTAATCCACCTATCGGGGATTCGTCAGTTCATCCCTTCCATCATACAACATAACTGACACGTACCGGCGTCAACATCTCTGCCATACCGCAGAAGTGACCACTACATACGTTTGAGTGTCGTGTTCTACCATGTCTACGTAGAAGCGTACCTGGCATTTACACTGAAAAACAGGTAAATGGGGCCTCGCCCGGCATTTTCCTTGAAAGCCTTATCGAGCCGCTTATTCCCCGGGTCCGTAGAACTCCAGATCTCATACTTCAGCGACTTGTGAACGTCATCTTCCGTGTACGACTTGATGACGAAGTACCGCGCCTGATAGGAAGCTGCTTAGTGTACATGATGTGCAGACGTCACATGAAGACGCACAAAGAGAGGCCGAGTGTCGAAGTCGACGGGGTTATAACCTTTCGTGGCGATTAGAGTTGGCACGTCAATGGGCGAGCTGATGAAGCCTTCCAGAGAGCCGCTCTGAGATCCACTTTGCGACTGTGCGCGGCTGTGTGCTGAGGTACCGAGGGGAGGCGATGCAACGCCCATCCTAGGCGCTTGTCCTTGACTGAGGTATTGCGAAGGAAGGGGGGGTACGCTGGGGATGTCGCCGCCACCATTCTTGTTCTGGTAGAGAGCGTGCAAACTCGGGTTGGATGCACGGCCACCCAAGATACGCTCCTTCTGATCCCAGGTAGTGGTGCCGGATGCAGTAAATGCGCGCTCACGGCCAGTATGCTGTTGCTGCTGTTGCTGTTGCTGTTGTTGCTGTTGTTGCTGTTGTTGCTGCTCTTCGCGTCCGCGAGTTTGGCCGGACCCGGCCGGCAAGCCATGGCCGATAGGTGGTACGTATGCCGAGGCACTCTGCGCTGAACCCTGACCGTCGCGGGCATCCAAGTCCGTGACAAGCTGCAGCTTGCGAGAAGAGCTGCCATTATTTCCGCGCATGCCAGGAGCTTGCATGGGCGGAGGGTGAGCAGGTTTGAAGCGAGGAGGGTGCACGGACTGACCCTGCTGGAAACCCCCAGAAGCACCGCCATACTGCTGGTTGATCTCCAGCGCGGAGAGCGCACGCGAGACGTCGTCGATGCCCATGTTGCCGCCATTGCCGCCAACTTGCGCGCGCCAGTCGGCGCCAGGTGTGTTCCATGGGGACGACCTCCCGATAGGGCTGCCAGGGTACTGACCTTGGCCCTGTTGCTGGGGCAGGCCGAAATACGAGCCGTCCTCGTCAGCATGCGTACTGTCGTTATCGTACTCTTCCTCTGCGTTGGTAGGACTAGGGCTCTGCGCTCCTGAGTACGGCACACCCTTCGCCTGACTCTTCATAGGTCCAGCCTGAATTGTGCCAGCCCGCTTGAGGCCCGACGTCAGATGCCGCACGCCAGCAGTAGCCGTAGGATAGTTGAGACTCTGGTGCCGACGCACACCGGCAGAACCTCCAGGGGGTGGAGACGGGCCATGAGAAGCAACCCCGCCGAAGTGGGGGGACATAGGCGAAGCTCCGGACGACGAAGAGTCTGCGACATGGCCGTGATCAGACGTAGAGAGGCCGTGCTGTGTTACCATAGACAGTTAAGATACGGCCGAGCAACGGTCTAGAGCACACACCTCTTCCTCATCACGCAGGCCGCGCATCTCTCGCTCCCATTCTTCTTCTTCACCCTCTTGTCCGGCAATAGCAGAAAGACTGTTCAGGGTCCTCGGTGTGTGCGAGCCTGGCTGGCGTCCAGCTTGACTCCCGTAAGGTACTTAGTCGCATAGAAACAGCGCTCAGTTGTCGAGACGAATGATAGCAAGCGAGACTGACTCACCACGATGATACCGCGTTGGCAAGGACGCCTGCCTGTGCAGCGACGACTTCTCACCAACAGCCCCTATGCCGCCAACCCAGTCTTGGTCAACGACTTCATCGTCATTCCAGATCTGCTCGGTTTGGGGGTCATCGAATTCCGAGATGGCGATTTTTGAGGTCGGACGGTTAGAACGCGATGCAGCAGAGATGGTGTGGTGCCGACGGACGCCACTACCGCCAGAGGCCGCGTTCGAGGCAGGGACTGGCGGAGGAGATATCGTATGTCCAGTCTGCGAAGACATTCGCTTGGATTGAAGGGCAGGGAACCCAAAGGGAGGGGATGATGGAAAGATGGAGCATGCGACTGCGAGGTGGTCGCGGTCCGGTGGGTCTCCCGGGTTTCCATGGTCTCCCTACCGAAGGAGGCAAGTCGCGCTTCTGAGCACCGAGTGGTTGCGAGAGGCTCGGTCGCGTCCTGTCCAGTCCTCGCGTCTATCCAGTCCGCTGGTAGATGCTGCCTCTCTTTTAACGCGTTCCCGGCAAGTTCTCCAATACACACACCATGTCTCTTCTCTCCGAGCGGCAGAAGGAGGAGCTGTAGGTGTCATAAATCCACGCCAGGATCCCCCAAACTCATCGATGCAGTCACAAGGCAATACTTGAGTACCTGCACGCCAACAACTTCACCGATGCCTTCAATTCACTCAAGTCGGACACTGGAATTGAGTACTCACCAGACCCGAAGGCAAAGTACGCGGGGTTGCTGGAGAAGAAATGGACCAGCGTGATCAGACTTCAGAAGAAGGCACGTCGTCAAGCGAGCCCTCCGGACAATTCACTTATATGCTATGTGTTCAGATAATGGATCTCGAGAACCGGAATGCCGCACTACAAGAAGAGCTGTCTCTGTCACCGGCCAAACGCGCGCAAATGCAGACAGACTGGGTTCCGCGAGCTCCGGCAGCATACGTCCTTACGGGGCATCGGGCCCAAGTGCTCAAGGTGGCCTTCCATCCGACATTCAACTTGATTGCCTCAGCGAGTGAAGATGGGACAATCAAGATATGGGATTGGGAGACCGGGGAGTTTGAACGAACACTCAAGGGACATACTAGGGCCGTCAATGATGTTGACTTCGATAGTAAGGGCAATCTGCTAGGTGCGTCCAGCGTTCCAACTTTGGTGCCGTTGACCCTGACATTTGCGCGCGTGCCAGTAAGCTGCTCATCTGACCTTCTGATCAAAATCTGGGATGTACAGAATGAATGGCGCAATACGAAGACGTTCTCCGGACATGACCACACAGTGTCTTCAGTCCGCTTCATGCCCGGGGACCAGCAAATTGTGAGCGCAAGTAGAGACAAGACAATTCGAATATTTGATGTCGCGTCGACGTAAGTGTGTAGTTTTTCCGTCCTGATCCCCATTCATGCTCGTACAGACATCTCGTGCGCACTATCATGGCTCACTCTGAGTGGGTTCGGTGTGTGCAGCCATCAGAAGACGGCCGCCTTTTGGCAAGCTCATCGAACGACCATGTATGGACCTTCGTCTACCAGTCCAGATACATATTGACTCCGCATTGCCTATACAGACCGCACGGGTAACCGACCCAATGAACGGGGAGACAAAGATGGAGTTCCGCGGGCACGACAACGTTGTTGAAGTCGTTGCTTTCGCCCCCATTGCCGCATACGCCGCCATTCGTGAACTTGGAGGCCTTCCGGTAGGTTGATATGACCTCCCATATATTGCCATTATCCCTGACACCACGCTCAGGACAAAGATCGGGTGAAGCGGCCGGGAGCATATATTGCTACCGGATCAAGAGACAAGGAGATAAAGATCTGGGATTGCTACACTGGACAACTCATTCGGACCCTCGTGAGTTAGTTGGCTCTATACCGTTTCCCTTCTCCTCACTTCTTCCGGAAGGCGGGACACGATAACTGGGTCCGGGCCCTCGTCTTCCATCCGACGGGCAAATTCTTGCTCTCAGCGTCTGACGACTACACAATACGTGTCTGGGAACTCACAACTGGACGATGCATGAAGACCGTACAGGCTCACGGTCACTTCGTCACATGTCTTGCATGGGGCCCGCAGTCTAAGTCGCAGGGCCCCGACGGTGCAAAGTCCAATGGGGACGCCAAGGCAGAGCCTGAGAAGTTCGTCAACGTCGTCGCGTCGGGGAGCGTTGATCAGACGATCAAGATATGGCTACCATGATAATTTATACCACGGAAGGAGGCTGCTGCTCGGAGCTGGAGGGTTGTCGATGATCAACCGCTTCGTCATGTATGATTTCGTAAACGCTAGACATACGGTAATCGTTTCTGTTCTTCCTGCATTTCTCGCTATGGTGAGTGTCCATTGGATGCGTTTGCGTGTGCATCGTTGATTGACGAGTGCGATCCCTTGCCACAGGTGCCCAGCATTGTACACTGTCGTTTCCGTTACTCGCATGGTATATCTCAGTAAATCATCGCACTCATTACTGATGTCCTCACGATTATTGTTGCTTCGGATGTTGGTACTTGTCGCCTCCGCCAGTGATACCCTACCACAAGATTTGATATCTAGGTCTGAATCGCAGTCGACAACCGTGTGTAGGAGTCAAGATCATGGTGCACTGTCAGATCGTCCGCGGTGCGGTACATTTGTGTCTCCAGCGGGTCGGGTGTCTTCGACGATCTGAGATCGCACATCTACTGACCGCCGCAGTGTCCACCGAGTGTAACAAGTTGCAACCTATTCAGTTTTCGCGACATCAACGCCAGGCAAGTCTAACCAACAGTAATTATATCAAACCCGCGCACATCAGTCATACTGGTATGTCGTATGCCATGAATGTGGTTGCATTGACCCTTCGCGCAATATAAGGGCCACTTGTTTGCTTTGACCCGGGCGCTTGTTTGGGCCACTCGCTTAGCCGCCCCATATAAGGGCGTAGCACACAACCCGCTCCCCCAAAGCTGCCACTCGACTCCCCGTTCTACTATCTCAATCTCATCTTCTCTCAGTGTACAGTGAACTAAGCATGCCTGCTATTCGAACCAAAACCCCCGGTCGCCGTGAAGTGCCTACCGGATACGCGACTGCTGAAGACCTTGGTGTTGGGACCTCCAAGTCTCATCAGAGAGCCGCTTCGTCGATGCTGCGCTCCACGGTGAGTCGCAACTTGCAACTACTTCATTAGTCGAACCACACTCACACGGCTACAGGAAGGAGACCCTTCCCCATCACCGTCCCGCAAAGCCGGTCGTGAGTCGAAGCGTGCTCGGGAAAAGAAGCCGTATTCCCCTCCACTGGTTGAAGGTTCGCGCCCTGAACCACTCAAGTTTGGAGACCTACAATTCGTAAGCAAAATAGGTATATGCACCGGATGATTTTTCGTATCAGTCGCCGCAGCTCACTCATGTGGCTCAGGTCGCGGAACGTTTGGAAACGTCTCAGTGGTCCGCGTGATGCAGTCGGAGACCAGGAATCATCCACTTGAACGACCTGGCACGGTCTTCGCCCTGAAATCCATGGCCAAGAAAAAACAGAGAGAGATGGAGATGGTATGTCCCATTGTGGCCGAATCTTCACTGTGTCCTAAATGAGAACCAGGACACATGGGAGGGCGGGTGGAGAAATGATGAAGAGAGACTGGTACACATCGCCGACGCTCTGGAATACCGGAACGCGGAGCGCAGGCACCTTGCTGAGCTCCCATGGCACCCTTTCATCTGCGGGCTCGTCGATACATTTGACGACGAGCGTCATTACTACCTCCTCATGGAGTATGCACCCTGCGAATCCTTCGGCACGTTCATGTTGAAGCATGGCCCTCTGCGAAGCGAGGACGCACGGTTCTACTTTGCAAACCTGACGCTCGCACTCGAGTTCCTTCACTCGCACGGGATAGGTCACCGCGACCTGAAGCCACACAACATCCTCATGGGCGCTGACGGGTATCTGAAGCTGTGTGACTTTGGTTTGTCTAGGGATGTGAACAGCAAGCACTGGTGGAAGGGTATCGGCACACATGGTTTCGTGCCGCCCGAAAGTGTCGACGAATCTTTGGACCCACGGATGATTCCCAAGTCCGCCAGGATTGCTTGCGACTGGTGGGCAGCGGCGGTGATCCTCTACTTTATGGTCACCTTGGCTCTGGTGAGATACCACTCTTCCATCGTCTCTGGGATAAGCTCTCATCTTGTGCACAGCCGTTCAAGGCAGAATTGCCCCGGGACATATATAGACAGATACTCAACGTGGGACCCGAGACGTACTGGCGCGAGCACGAGACCGGAAACGTCTATATCGACGGCGAGCTGAAGAACCTTGTCACTATGATGCTCGACCCAGACCTTTCCCGGCGATATGGCACGTTGGTCGTGAAGGACGAAGGGGAGACCTTGGGCAGGAACGATGAGGTCCGTATCCACCCATTCATGTATGGGCAGGTCGACTGGGTGAGAATGGTCCAGCGAATGGTCGTGGTAAGTACTGTATGACGCTCACCGCCTGCCTCTGATGTCTGAGTATGCTCAACCAGCCCCCGTACGTCCCGGATGTCTATCCTGACGCGTCAAAGCGGAAACAGGGGGCCGCACTGGACGACGCGGAACTCCCCGGCATGGCCAGGTTCCAACATCCTGTAGAGCTCCAGTACCACGAGTGGAACACAGCACCCAAGGAGTGAGCACTGGTGGTGTATGTTCACATGACTCGGCCATCCTTTCCCCGATCTCTGTCTCTCTGGGCTGTATGTGCTTCGTGGATCACTGTAGCATGTTTCGTTCTTGCTCTTGCTCGTGGAACTATAATATAGATGCGATTCTCTGCGAATCTTGATGCGACGTCGACTTTAGTCGAATCCAACATATGCTCGTGCGGTTGAACCCTTGCCGTTGCCGGATCGCAGCAGTAGTTCAAGTAGTGCAACGGCAGATGGGGTATGCTATCCATGCATTGCAGCGCGTCTTCAATCTCGCTGACTGTGTCAGTCTCGGACAGCGTTCACGCGCGACCTCGGTCCTCCTGATCGCAATGAACCACGACAGAGAGGGGCTAAAGGCTCCGCGCGGCCAGTCAATGATGATACTTGCCAGCAAAAAGTGATAGCCGACGTTGACGCAAGACAATAAAGCGGGCCCATCGTCGATGAAAATCGGTCTTCGCGGAGCTGCAATCACGCACGCTGCGTTCCCAGCCAATTGTTTCGCGGTGGCGGGTCCTGGCCAGAAGGGGTTACTGCCGGCGGTCGCTCATGGACGAGACACGAGGTACGACGCCGACGCCGCTGCGACAGGCATCACGAGCACTCCACGCATCACCCGTCGCGAGCAACCAGAAGCGATGGACATTGCATGGGTACGTACTAGAGAAAGATCTGTTCGAACGGTCCAGGGGTATTCCACGTCGATATCTCCGAGATACAGCAGGTAGAGAGCACACACACAGCACACAGAGTGACACATGCACGGGAAAGGTCTGCAGACACACAGCGGGTAATCGTACATTGGACGCTTTCAATCAGTTCAGTTTGTGGTAACGAGCGGCGGGCGGTTCTGGCTGCGGATACACCTACGACATACTTACCTACAGTTGCTATATACTATCGCACACGCGTGGCGAGCGCGGGGTGCGCTCCACTACGAGTCGGGGCGCCGCATTACAGGGCGAGAGCCTGGCGCCTCGGTGCTCGGCATTACGGGTACTATTAGGGCAGGCGTAGAGCGGGTGGGTGTGACACCCGGAAAGGAGGGCGGATGGGGGTCGGCGCAAAGGAGGGTCTAGGTTCGTCAAGTGGTCGTCTGTCAGCGGAGTGGTCGCCGCGAAAGCAACGACAACCGTAGGGGAAGGTCCTAGCGTGCATGGGTGGCATGAGCATTGGCCGGCGGAGAGGAGAGAACACTCACGAAGGAGGTCGGCGTGCCTTGTGGATAGCAATTAGAATAAGGTTACACGAACGCGCACGGTTCGGGGCGAATGACGAAAGGGGAGACCGAACCGCGACGGAAATATGCCATGAAAAGGCGACGAAATGAAGAAGGACGAAGAGCGGCGTACAGCGCGGAAGCATTACTTGCTGCGGCAGCGGACCGTGCGGAGCTGTTCCTTGACCGAAGAATCCAATCCGGGCTCAGACCACGAATGCACCAGGCGGCGCGGGGTGCGCTTGCGACCGCGCGTCGGCTCCGACGACTTCATGATCTCGTCGTCGTCCACCTTGCGGTACTCGTCTTCCGGGTCGAACACGGTCGGAGACGTCGCGGCGGACATGTCCTTCGGCGGCAGCTCGAGCTCCTGGTCGGTGTCACTGTCGTACGCGCGGTTGGCGTCCATATCGACGTCAGAGTCCGAATCAGAGTCGCTGTCGGCCCCGCGTCCACGTCGCCAGCGCCCGTACCACCGACCGAGGAAGACCTTGATCTCGGCGCCCATGCCAAGGTACTCGACGTTGCGCGCGAGGCCCTCCCAGCTGAGGGTGCCATCGTCCAGCGCGTCCTCGATGAAGGAGGTCGAGCCGAAGTAGATGTAGTGCACCAGCAGGCGGAAAGACGCCGGGTCAGGCACGGGCAGGTAGATCGAAGGGTGCGTGGGCGGGGACGGGAGCATGCACGGGAACTGCGGTTCGGAGAGACTCAGGGAGGAGCGGCGCGAGTCGGGGTGGCTCGGAGTCGGAGTGCGGGACGACAGTGAGAGTGTCGAACCGGCGGTAGACTCCATGAGCTCGAACGGCGACGCGCCACTCATGAATCCCCGGATCAGCGTCGAATGCGCACAGAGGTAGTCCATATGCAGCTGGTCATTGTGTGAGTGGGTGCGATTGGAGGGACTGTAGGGAGCGTACCTGCATGACCATACGAGGCCCGGGGCGCGGAGCGGTCTCTTCATCCTGTTGTCGCGAGAAGCCTAGAAGGCCAGGCACGTCACCGGAGGGCGAACATGTATCCTCGGCAGCATCTCCGAGAGTGGTGGAGGCTGCTGCTTGTGTTTTGGTATCCAAGGGAACGACTGCAAGACAATGAGGTGAGATATTGCTCCAGCCCGGAGATACGATGCCTGGGGGCACGCACCGATGGTGCAGTCAGAGGTTTCTGGCTTCCTCCAGTAATGAGGAGCAAGATTGCGAAGCTGAGCAATAATATATTCAATGGGTACGCCTGCGAGGGGAGGTGGAGGGAATGGACGAGGGACGAAGGCGACACCGTGCATTGTCCGTCGGGGCGCTGGAAGGGTCGGGTCGGAGAGAGGCCCTACGCTCGAGCGAGGCCTCGGTGACGTGAAGGTGGAGGGATTGGCCAGTCTTTTAGCATCAAGGGAAAGGTTATTGTCTACCGGAGACATAGGCCAATTGTGTTCGGATAGCTCGTGCACGTAGGCTGCGCGCTGTGCCTAATATGGAGCACCTGATATGGCAGCCTCGCACCAGCGGTGAGGCAGTCCAAAGACAATTGACTGAAAGGGGACGTCCGACGCCTGGGTCAGTGTGGGTCTGTGGCACCGCGGAGGATGCAAGAATGGTATGGTATGGTATGGAGCGAGGAGGGGCGTGCCGAGTCTGTCCCAACGCGGGGGAGTGAAGCAAGGGGAAGAGAGAGAGGAGAGGCGGCTTGCGCGGACAATAAAGGGGTTGATATATAACTGGAGTGCTGAGGATATAGCAACAGGACGAGCGAGTGAGCGGAAGAGGCAAGCGGCGACCGGACGACGACTCTGATCTGGACGAAGGACTTGCCGTCTTCTCTCCCCCGGCCAAGCGCGGGCGTCGAAAATGAGCCGAGAGACGCGCGCGGAAAGGGGAAGAGGCCCGTTTCCCGTCTGCCTCGCCTCCTCCCTGCCGACCACCTTATTGTTCTCCTCCCAACGTCTGAGATCCTCGTGCACACCGCGTGCTTCCCCCTCCTCCCCCATCCCCTCTTTACGTCAATCCATCGCCCACCACATCGGTCTTTACCGCGGTGCGCCCGTGCATCTCAGAAGCCTCAATCAATGTGCACACAGGCCCGCCTGGACGCCCTGTAGCACCGCACATTTAGGCATTTCATTTTTCGTTCATTTCTTGCGATTTCTGATCACCGACGTCTTCGGCTGCAAGCCTCGAGGCTCGCGCACTGGCTGACTCTGCGTGACTCCTCCAGGCTGCGGTTGCGTCGGACTCGACGTCGCTACTTGCTACGGGTGGCCATATGAACGCGTCCAACTGTCGTCGTGCCCCCCCTCCCGGCAATGGGCGGTGAGAAACACTGCAACGCAGGCCCGGTAGACTGGGTCCTACAAGACAATCCATCGTTCCTCCAGCGATCTGCCGCACCTCAGAGCAGCAACTCTTTGACCCGTGGTCAGGAAGCCTGATGTCGATAAGCGGGACCGCCCCTCGTGACGGAACCTAATACGCCGGCCCTTGCTCTGTCTGGAACCGCGCTGCGTCGCCGCCAGCCTCATCTGCTTCGCTCCCCAAAGGGCAGGTGCAGTCGTTCCAAGGAACGAGCGGCGCAGGCTCCCATCAGCGCCGAACGCTTTCAACTTGCCTTTCGAGGGCGGCGGGACCACCGTCTGATGCCACGCGCTGTCGCCGCATCGCAAATAGCACGCATCCGAGTGCAGGGGCCTCTACGACCGGAATCAGACCGCACTGACGTACAAGGCCCAGAGAGGACTCGTGCAGAGCAGGGGGCAGAAGGGCGAAGGTGCCCTTTAATTTCGGCATTGCGACTGTCCTCGAGCCCATGGGGAGACGTCTCGCAGCCATGCAGGTTGCCATATGGAGAGAAGGGTTGCCTCGGAACGTGAGTAAGTGACGCAGCGGATGCCCAGCCCAGTGACTCCGCCGGGCAGTCGTGGTGGGAAACGGATGACGGGCGGGCTCCTCGTCCTCCGGGCGTGGGACGCGTCTATTGCACATCAGGATAATCCGCGTGCACCTGCTTGATCGTGTTGACCAGATTTGACATCTGTCTTGTCGAGTGGCTAATCGGACAAGGTATCCATGATGCCGAATGTCGTTGCAACGCGGCCATATGCATATACAAGACGCCACGCAACAATGCTAGAAAAGGGTCTCTCAAGAGAATGTCTATCAGAGTCGTTCATGTGTTCTTGGACAGAACTCCGTCTTCCGGACCCTGATGTCATCGCAGCGAGGCAGCAACCTGACGTACAGACCCACCGAAGACGATTAGACTGGCGAACGTCGATGGTGATAGCATTCGACACGAGGCCGCGCAGGGAGCCCGACGACCACCGTTCCTCGACTAACCACGCTTCCCTGCGTCCAACTGTCACCCAGCGGTCCTCCATCAGGCAAAGTCCACGGGCGCGAGTGAGAGAGTTCACAGCGAGGGACGACCACCCTCGCACGAACTCTGGTCTTGTCGTAATACCAAGAAGCGATCCTCGCTGGCCCGTTCGAGCGACAGAAAGGTTATGAAGTGAACGCGCGAAGTGCGGGTTCGATGGAGGTGATCAGCGTCGCATTGACCGGCCTCTACCCCGCAGTGGTCCCGAGCATCCTGGCATCCGAACGTCAGCTGCTGTCCATGCTGTGATCTACTGCCGCCGTACTGGAAACCATACCGCCGTTCTAATCGAGCTTGTTCACTCGGCGGACATAACCTCGATAACATCCCGGCATCACGCAACGCAGGGCATCGCGCCCGCCAGACCACCCAGGGCCGAGCACGGAGCCGCCGTCCGCACCACCGACGGCACGAGGCGGGCAGAGGACGCTTGTGGGTCCACTGTGATGAACCAGCCAGCATCAACGGGGCCCGGCGACACGAGTCATCTTAGCCGTGTTGGGACGATGAGTGGGCTCGTTAGGGTGGAACGTGTCGGCTATCGACGCGTCGCGGGACTCGACGATGGGCACGCCGGTGCGCTGCCGCTGTGCCTTGTGCAGCGTGTCCCAGCGGTTTTACGTATTGGTGAGGTGTGTGCGGCCTCGCTCGTTCGCAAGCTTGACAGAGTCACGTCCACCGAATCGGACGTAGTTCGTCGCTGGGCCCGATGCCGGTTTGTGCAGTCCTGTAGAGGCCGCCGCGCGGGACCAACTCGGAAGAGCCAAGGAGCGTTGAATGTGTAGAAACCCCGTTTGACATATGCATAGCGTCGCGGTACGAGACGGTCTTATTCATCGGCTGAGGATACTGCCGCACCACTGTGGTTCAGCCTATGGCGTACTAGAGGCCACTGAGTGTTGGACACCAATTGCTCAGGGCCCCAGAACAAACAGAGTGGGGGTTGTTTCGTCGGGGAATGCAGGGGTAGCACCTTCGTGGCGGCGTCTGCAAGAGCATTCATGCCATGACAGGTGAAACACAACATGCTATTGTCAGGACAAGTGTGTATGTCATCAGGACAGCAAAAGCCATGCGTAGGGATCTCAGAGAGAGATTAGTGCGTGCGTAAGACGACCACT
Organism: Fomitopsis palustris; assembly: GCA_029783445.1. Classification (NCBI taxonomy): domain Eukaryota; kingdom Fungi; phylum Basidiomycota; class Agaricomycetes; order Polyporales; family Fomitopsidaceae; genus Fomitopsis; species Fomitopsis palustris. The sequence continues at coordinate 1,161,871 of JARAOQ010000005.1, forward strand.
GTTGACTAGATGCGGAGGATGACTTTACCGTTATAGTGTCTTATTACGGCCCTGTCATTTGTTGACGCCTTCTGGTGCCGCCAGTCGCGTGCGATGGACCACAATCCGACCGCCTCACTAACAGAGCAAACGGAATGCGTTGTCCTGCGGATAAAGGAGCATCATCTGGATAGCAGGGTCGTGGAAGAAGCGCACCTCACGGTGTATGCATGTAGACTTTCCGTAGCGGGCACCTCGGCCTCGTGTACTCGATTGTGGGACTGTTGCGAGCTCTAACATGGAGAGACGGCGACCTAATTCCATCGTTATTGTTCCTTGGTCTTCGTGGATCTCTCGCCGTCTCTTCTTCGCGTACGGCGTGCAGATGCGTGTGGGGAGAGGGTGCGGATTAGCTAGGTCCGCTGAACTGCCGATTCGGACGAATGATGCGTGTCTGTGCGGCAAGTCACCTAGCAGCCAGATAGATCAATATGAGTGGATTCATCGTGTGTACAGATGCGAAGCGAGAAGTTGAACGTCTCCGTCGAAACGAATATCGCGAACTTGGGCATGAGGGGACGCGAAGGCGCCCGTGCTGCAACCGCGCCGGAAGTGCGCCCGTGACCGTGACGCAGGCTAACTTACTCGATCGATGTGATGAAGACGAACCAGTTCGCTTCACATCAATAGACGCTCGACTCCTCGCAGCACAGTGGCGCAGCCTCGATCGCGTCCTCCGCAACACCGTCACCGCTCACTCTGCTCTTGCCGTGCAGTAGTAGACTGACAGTCCTCTGCAACAATGGCTCCCCCAGAAGTCTACGCCCTCGGGCAGAACCAAACTGCTATCACCTCCCATGCGTTCAACGCCAACCGCACCGGTACGTCACTCACGTAGCCCCGGCCTGCTAACACGCACGCGCGTTACTGATTGGTGCGTGTGCAGAGGTCGCTGTGAGCTTGAACTCCAATGATGCGACCATCTGGGAGCGCCAGGGGCATGAATGGAAGCAGACTGAGACTCTAACCGAGGTACGCACGCTCAGCGAACATGCTCATGGCGTACGCTAAGACCCGCTTATTCTATGGGACCTCCTACGATGTAGCACGACAAACTAATCACCTCCATCGACTGGGCCCCCAACTCGAACCGTATCGTCACCTGCGCCCAGGACCGTAATGCGTACGTGTGGCAGCAGAGCCCCGACCCGCAGACGGGCCGTATGATATGGAAGCCTACCCTCGTCTTGTTGCGCATCAACCGCGCTGCGACGCATGTCCGCTGGAGTCCCAACGAGGACAAGTTTGCCGTTGCGAGCGGTGCTCGGTAAGTGAGCTACTGGACGCTGTATGGTTGTCGCTAACATATACGATCAGTGCGATTGCTATCTGTTCGTTCGATCCCGAGGGCGACTGGTGGGTCTCGAGGCTGCTCAAGAAGCCCATCAGATCCACCGTGCTGTCTGTGGACTGGCACCCGAACAACGTGTTGCTCGCTGCCGGCAGTGCTGATATGAAGGCACGCGTCTTCTCTGCATACATCAAGGACGTCGACAAGCGGTACGTTTGTAGGGCTGCACGTTGTGACCACCATACTCAAATCGGGCCAGGCCGGGTCCCTGTGTCTGGGGAGACAAGTTCCCTTTCAACACCGTCTGCGCCGAATACACTAGCCATGCGGGTGGCTGGGTGCACTCAGTCGGATTCTCACCATCTGGAGATGTGCTCGCCTTTGCCAGTCAGTACTCATGCTGCTGCTTGCATTGCCGCTTCTTAATTCTCTATGTGCCCAGGTCACGACAGCTCCGTGACCATTGCCTACCCCGGCGGCCCTACCGTATATACTATCAAGCTTTCCAGCTTGCCGCTCCTCACATTGGCGTGGACCTCCGAGAACTCCCTCATCGCAGCAGGCCACGATTGCCAGCCGCTTGTCTTTTCCAGCAGCGAGCAAGGATGGGAGCTCTCCGGCACACTCGACGATCCGAACGCGAACAAGACTGGAGGCGGCGCAGCGCGCGCAGGGCTCGGCAGCGCGTCGCCCGTGGGCCGACTCAACAGCGCCGCGTTCAACACGTTCCGCAACGCGGACTCGCGCGGCATCTCGAACGTGCCTGGGTCACCGGGTCCGTCGGCGGAGTCGGAGCTGTTCACGGTGCACCAGAACACGATCACGAACGTGCGCGCGTATGAGGGTGCGCCAGGAAACGTCGCGCGGGTGAGCACGTCGGGCGTGGACGGGAAGCTCGTCGTTTGGGACGTCGCACAAGTGTCGCCGATCGGCGTGACAGGCATCACGGGCCGGTTGGCGGATACGAGGATTTGAGATGCGGTATCGATACAAATGTGTAGCAATCATAAGGATAATCGGAATGAATCTTGATGAAGTGGAACGCGTGGATGTGAGATGGGAATGGGAGAGGATGATTGTCAGTCGCCCCTCGACTCCGTCATGGACGTATCCGTGAAGGATGCCGAGTCTTCCAGAGGCTGTTCGTTGATGACAGCCCACACTGAGGCCTTGAACTGAGGAAGACAGCCGCATGTGCGTCGTGAGCGAATTAGAGAACAGGGGGAGTGTGCTCACCAGCGTCAAGACCAAACCCATCTTCACCTCCAAAGTCCGCAGCCTCTTCAGCATCGACTCATCCGGTGCCTCACTCAGTCTCCGCGTCTCGACAATGAGCTGCGTCGATCCAATGGCGACCATACAGGTCAGGCATGCGAGAAGTGGAGAGACGCGTCTGTGGCACGTACCTCCTTGATGTTTTGGGAGAGCTTCGCGTACTGCCAGAGCACCTCGGCTTCTGTTTCTGAGAGACTCGGGTGGTTTGCGTAGGGATTTGTCGAGAACACTCCTGGACCAGATGTCGACTGGTTCATGACAGCGGTCCTACGTGCAGACTAGGGACAGTCAGGAGGAAAGTACCGTAGAGATGTGTCGAAGTCGCTGAGATCCACTCCCGCGCCGATCGCGTTTGTGGCTCGCGACTGTCCACGGCGAACGCCGGTGGCACTTCGCATGGACCTTCAATATCAACCCTCATCTCCCTCAGTGGTCGTCTGATGTTGTCACAAACGTGAACGTAAAACTCCGCGAGATGTTGTGTATGCATATCAAGTCGTGTCCAGGATGAGGGAAGAGTGATCAGTAAGTAACATATCCGTGGCGTTGTCGAGCGGCGAGATTCGAGTACTCTCATATGCTTTGCGCACGGTAGGTTCGCATGCATGCTGCAATCGGCGGAGAAAATACATATTGACTCTAGTGTCCCTCCAACCCGAGCAATCTTCAATGATAAGCCTGAGTCGCGTCAATTGTCTGTGGCTTAGCCTTTGTTGAAGTCGACAACATCACTGCTGAATCATTTCAGCTCCTTCCTTGTCTTCTACGTGGAAGTCCATCTAGTCGACACCATGGCACTGCATCGCTGATTCGCCTCCAATCTGGTAGGTCTCTTTATGTGAAGATGAGGGACCAATCGACGTCCGTCCCATCTTGAACGTTTCAGTTTCAGCTAACTATCACCAATGAGGCTGAGCGGTATCCTACTAACAGATGAGACTCGAATCTCTGGCATTGGTTATCATAACGGCTCTTTCAGACGAGGAGACCAGCTCTCTGCTCTCATCTTCGCTCATACCCCAGCCTACCTTCTCCTTCTTTTACCCTCTCGATGGCTGCACCCTCCGCGATCCTTGACGAGCTGGCCTCGACCGAGCCATCTGTAGAAACCACGACTAACCTAGAACCCTCCGCTATGGATGGGACAGTTTGCCCCGCAATGCTGCACATAGTCGCTCCGCAGCCGAAATGCCCCATCGCCTTCGGGACAGACAGCCTCGCGGGGCACGCGTTCGCTCCGCCGCCTGTGCAACCTATGACTACGGGTGCTGCTGTCGAGGACCCAGCGTCCCTCGAGATGGACGTCGACCTCGCTGCTGGCGTCAACACTATGGTTATCTCAGGTCCCACCACTGGTACTGGTGATCAGCCGCTAGAGGGGACTGTTGCGCAAGAAGCCGCTAAGCCGGAAGTCGTACGCCCACCTCCGCCTGCGCGTCCAACTTTAGCTAGGTCGTACAGCACACGCTCTTCGCCCTTCGGTCGTCCCGTGAAGACGCGCATTGAGAAGAGAAAGCGCACTCCGCAGGCATGCGAGCGGTGTAGGCAGCGGAAGACAAAGGTACGTGTCCACACGTGTAGCGCACAAGCAGATATTGGTAGCCCTGGCTGACCCGGCGCGCTCAGTGCGACGGTGCTCGTCCCCACTGCGCGCGGTGCACAAAGCTAGGCGCCAAGTGCGACTATGTCCTCGACCACAAGGCTGTCAGGTCACAGCTCAGAAAGCTGCAGAAGGAAGGCCTCTTGCCTGAGTCGATCCCGCTTGATTCAGGAAGCGTGAAAACCCACGGCCTCCCTGTCCCAATGACTGCGACTCTGTCATCCCCCGCCCGCATGACCTCATCGGGGACGCCGCAACACCCAGGCTATGCCTTGCCGCAGGCATCTCCTCATCCCTGGGCGCGTGCACCGAAGAGGACTGGTGCTCTGCCTCAACGCCTCACTGTACCTATGCTGTCTAGTGGTTCCAGCTCGGGCTCTTCCTCCAGCAACACACCCCTGGTTACGCCTACCGAGGAGGGCTCCTTCCAACTGGGCGCAATGCAAACAGGCCTGTCTGTGATGTTCGGTACCCCGATCGGCCCACCGAGGCCTGGCTTTTACCAGCCAACGATGCCCAGCCCGAACTACCCGCCGCCGATCATGCCGTATCCTGGACGATCGTTCCCCCTCTTTACGACCAGCGGAGAATACTTCGATGAGGCAAGGCTTGTTCCGGAGCTCTGCGGTGCAATCCCTGGCGGAGTAGCTTTCCCTGCGAATGCATACATCGTCCCACACATCGCGGTCAACCCAGGTATCAAGGCTAAGGCCATCTGGATGGACGCCTCCGTACCTGGTCTCGGGCAGGAAAACACTCAAGTATGGGCCGAACTTTTTGGTAGAGAGTAAACTACTCTCTGTTGCTATATAATCCCGAGTGTAATCGGTAGTAGTCTTTAGCCTAGAGTCGTTAAACACTGGAGATGGACGTCAAAGACACACACTATGGTATCCTGAACCGTTAGGATCAGGAACTGAAACCACGTACGCGACATATGCTCTCGTGGGTGGTTTGCAAGCGAAAATCTGGTGTGAGGTAGACTCTCCGTCTCGCGACGCGACGCGTTGGAGGGTCCTCATGTGACCGCGTCTCAGCCACTAGCACGTCTCTCTTCCTTTGCTGTCCTTGTGCCACAGGCACCACAGGTGTCATACGCCCGCCCTTGACTCCTGTCATGACCTCCTTGCATCTCAGATAATGTCTACATCAAGGACCACCTCTGCCCGCGGATGAAACGACTTCCATCTGCGATGGCGACGAGCTCAGTCTCTCAATCATCTGTCGAAGATTGGAAGTACATCGCGGAGGGCGGTTCGACAATCGTCTTTGCGTATGTCGGCCCCGCTCACCAAATACTTTCAAACAAGGTGCTTCGATTGCGGAAGGTCAAGCACGAGACTGTCGGTGTTCAGGAGAACGCATTCGCTCCCCCGCTGGTTGACCTCGACGACCCGGCGATCGTTTTCCAGCACACTATTATACGTCGATTGGTACCTAAGGAATTCCTTCCCCCGTTAGAGGTCGTCAGCGTTGACAAGGGATGGGTACGACTCCTTGCAGAAGCAACAGAGGCATATCGGCCTGAGGCAAGGCGACTAGTCGATCGGATCGACTTGAGCAAAGAGACAGCGGTTCTCGCGGACAACCTCGTTGGCAGTTCTGGTCTTGCGGTCGAGATCAAGGTCGGTCTTGTCCCTACATGCGTGTCTCTTCTCATTGACTCGCCTACAGCCAAAATGGGGCTTTCTTCCGCGCGCAGACCATCTCTCTCCCGACACCCGTCCTGTCAAAACACGCACCTGCCGATTCTGCATGCATGCTCATGCCAAGGGTGCCTCTCAGAAAGATGTTCCGCTAGGCTTTTGCCCTCTTGATCTGTACTCGGGGGACGAGCAACGTCTTCGACGTGCACTGAGTGCGCTATGGGTTGGGTGGATACGCTCAGATGGCGGGATAAACAACCTCAGGATCTTCGTAGATGGTCGCGTACTGAAACCGAGCTCAGACGTACGTACCGCATACATACCTTCAACTGCTCACCCTTGAACGCTGCTCCCTCAGATTCCCTCATTGCACAGCAGTTTGACGACTGCCACGGCACGTCCTGCGCCGTCTTTGGATGCCCTCCAAGCCGACTTCGTCGAAGTACTTCTCCCAATACTTCTGGGCTCACCCGTCCTGCGCCTCCTCTCCTTCCGCCAACGCTCTCTCGACCCTCTTGATATAGAGGGCCTTGCCACTCTCTGGAGGCGCATATATGCGGACGACCTTCGTCTCGGCGACGGCGCCGCGGAACCTACCCTCGAAGAGTGGACGCGCTTCGTCGACGCGTACCTCGCCCGCTGTGAAGACACCGGCGTTGCGGCGAAGCCAGACGAGCAGCACGGGACAGACGAGGCGGAGCTGAGGCAGAAGTGCTTGGCGTACTTGCTCTCGGCGACATTCAAGGACTGTTCGATCGTCATCCGCTTCATGCCTTCCTCAGGCCTCCAGGAGCTATTGGGCGGGGTCGATGACGACCATATGACGAAACAGGATACGTCCTCGCGCGTAGCGGCACACGCTGAGGTGAAGCTTATTGACCTCGACGTCAAGAGCATCAAACGATTGGCGAAATGGGAGAAGCTGGATAGGGATATTGTCTCGGCGTACGCGCGATTGGAGGACCCCAGAATATGTATAGATTCACTCGCAGGCATGCGTCTCGCATCTCAGTGTACGTTCGCCTGATCAGGATAGCGAACACACAGCTACTGACCTATGATCTCAAGGATATCACGCCGTATGTTTCAAAACCACTAATATATCGCATTGCGGCATTCGTTGGCTATATTTGCATGGATGCAGTGCGCTTCCGTGGCAACAGAGTGGGCCTCATAGGCGAATGGGCAAGTACACTCATTGATTGATCGGCCTCGTATGAGGGTTGCGCGACCACGTGACACCTAGCACGCTCAGGCTGGGAGACTCGGAGGCTTGTAACTTAGCTGGCTTAGCCAGTATCCCGCAAGTCTGAGAACTCATGTCCCCCCGTATGTGGTGCACTGTGTGTTATATTACGTTACTCACGATAGCTGTAGGACGCATCCATCACTCGAACTGACAAAAACCGCTGTTACGAACGCGACCATCCCGGTAGGCTGAACTCGAATGTGCGACCAGTCACAGTTGTCAGCCAGCTCACATACGAACGCGCCATAAAAACCCAGCCTCCAGGCCGGTCATTCTTCTTCACCTACGACCATCACCTCAGATCATACCTACTGCATACTATTATCATACCTTCTTCATATTACCTCCTTGAGCTATACTAACCACATCACACCGTCCCAACTCTTCTCCCTTCACTTTCTCTCTTCAATATGGTTTCTCCCAAGCTCGTGATAGTCGCTGGTCGACCCTCCAACAAAAATGCGACGGCAGATGGCAAAAAGAACAAGCAATACCTACGCATCTCGCCCCTGCACAGACACGTCCTCGTTGCCAGTTACAAGCGCGCTAGACGCGCCGCGGCCCCTCCTCGCCGCAATCCCTCTCTATCCTCGAAGTCCATACCCACTAGCATTCCGTTCGAGGAGTTCATGAAACAGTCTGGGGTACGTGCCAAATCCATATCGCACCCGTGACATGATACTGAACACGACGTAGGGGAGCTGGAAGCGAGCCAACGATACCACCATCAGTAACTCCCCCGCCATGTCCAACAATACTTCAGCCAACGTCACCACCATCAATAACTCTCCAGCCATGTTCAACAACACTTCAACCAATGACACCACCATCAGTAACCTTCCAGCCATGTCCAACAATATCTCAGCCAACGATACCACCACCAGTAACTCTCCAGCCATGTCCAACAATACCTCAGCCAACGATACCATCACTAATCCCATCGCTTGCGCCATCTCATCCAACACCACAACAATCAACGACACCACAACCAGCAATATGACTCTTGGCAATGCGAAACCAGACAACAATGCAACCGAACCTCAAAAGAAACGGGAGTGGGACATCGGTCCTGAGCCAGAATTCCCCGAAGAACTTGCCCGCCAATGGGGCTGGACCGACGACTCCTACAAGCTTATGAGCCTCCATCGTCGCACGCGCACAGGCTGGGTCCGCATCAAGGAGCCTGTCGACGATTTCGGGAGGAGCACCATGGGTCTGCCCCTGCTCCCGCGCGACGTGCTCGAGGTTCGTTCCGAAGAACGCCGCCAAGAAGAACTCGAGATGCTCATGAAGAAGCACGGCATGTCGATGAACGGGACCTGCGAGAAGTGCCGCGAGAACGGCAAGAAGGTGCGTGCCCAGCATAGACTGACCTCTCGCTATATGCTGAACTTATGTGGTAGTGCGACGGCGTCCGCCCCAAGTGTTCCGACTGCGACCTCTGGGACAATGAATGCAGATACAATATCAGACGGTCATCCGGCGCAGTCGACGACGTACGACTCGAACTCATCATGAAACTCAAGGCGGACATCGATCAGGCGGTCGAAAAGGTCACCAAGCACACGACGACTCCCGCCACGCCGACTCTTGCACAGAAAGCCGATGCTGCAACTGCTGTAGAAGACGTCACCAGCCTGCCGAGCGAGCCCACGACACAGACACCTAGCTCCCGCACCGGCACTGCTAGCAGCACTGCAGCTACGGTCGTGATCAGGACGGGGAACGTGCCCACCGGACCAAGGCCTCAATCGGTGGTTGACAACGTGAGTTCGTTTTTCGACCCCATTCGATCTACGACTGAGCGGCTATGTTTCCAGGTGGCCACTGCTGTCAATTGCACATCACGTCCTGAGGCTGAGACTCTGGCGCACGGCCAACCGGCCGAGCCCCGGAGGACCAGACCGCTTCCCACCAGACGGAGGTCAAAGTGAGTCGTCATCCAGCTGCATGGCAGTCACACTTGCTTACCCTGCATCATCCAGCCGCACGCAGCATCGGGCGCCCACCACTCCCCCTCAGCCGGACTCGCCAACCTACATCACTGCACGCCCGCTGAACGCCCATGCTACGAACAGTACCGGTGCCGGGCCCATGGAGGTCTGTCAACCCGACCCTCACAGCGCGCTCCCCTTCCTCATGCCGCCCTCACACTCCGGGTCGTCTACGGCCTCAAGCTCGTCCAGCTCGTCGCTGGTCCACACCCCGCCAGAAGGGAGAGCCACCCCAGTTGGTGTGGTCAGCACTGGACCCACCGTACACGACCCCGCGCGCACCGCACGAGCGCCCGCACCGTACTCCTCCATCGTGGAAGGCCGCGACGACGAAGCCAAGGAAGCTGCTTACGCCATGCTCGGTCTCAGTAACGCACCGCCGAAGCCTGTAGCCTCTGCGCACTGTCCGGCCCCAGAAAAGGCCCAGCTGGCCACGCCCCGCCAGCAGCCACTTACTGCTTCGCCACCCAAAAGCGAGGAGAGCCCTCTACGCAACATACCTGTCATCGCGGTCTCTCAGCCCAAGAGGGAGGCCCTGACCGTAGAGTACATCACCGCGCTCCTCGCCCGCCTGACACTCGCACCCGTGCAGGCGGCAAAGCAAATTTCCAACCAAGACGAAGACGATGACCTCCTGTCCGCTACGCCATGGGCATACCAAGCTCGACGTGGGACAAGCCAGGATATGAACGACGATGACGACGACGAGGTAGCGGAGATGTTGGACGAGTTGGTGGACGGGATGTGCGCTTGAGGTGGCGCACGAAGAAGCCGGGGAAGACGAGAGGGTGCACCCGAAGACGCGAGGACGTATTGAAGACGTGAAGACGGACCCCGGACCCTGAAGTTGGACTTGCCTAGGAACTTGACTTGGAACTGCTACTGGGGCTGGCTACTTTCTGGGGTGCTGGTTCACTCGGGCTGCTGCTGAGGTCTGCTGTCTCTCTGGGCTTAAGGGGTTTACTTTGGTCTCTCTGGGCTTAAGGGGTTCACTTTGGTCTCTGGGCTTAAGGGGTCTGCTCTGGTGTCTCGGTTTCTCTTTCATTGTTGGTTCCTTTCTTTCTTCCTTGGGTTTTTGGTCTCGGTTTCCTGGTGAGCTATATCAGCTGCCAAGATTTGCGAATGTGCTCCAGATAAATCACTTACAGAATGCGAATCACGGGGAATACGGAGGACGGGAGACGAGACACGCTTTGGCGCATGGCCCGTGAGTTTGGATTCCAATGCATCGGCAGGCTGCATTAACGCAATCTACTAGACGGGAGCAGTGAGGAGTGCGGACATGATGCAGACGTACAACGAGTTGTTCTCAAGTCATTGGAGATGCGATCCGGTCACAAGTCAAGGCTGTCGAATTCTATGTTGCAGAGTGTTGAACGCGTATATTTTTGTAATACAAGTCCACGAACACGCTCTAGCTGCCCGCGGGCAACGCATCAGGCATTCAAGTTTCGCCGCTCTAAAACATGATCACCGACAACCATGAATTCTCGCCACACGTCGCACTTGTCGTGGATAAGGATGACGCGCAAGCAGTGTCCAAGCGACCGCGCGAAGGCCTGGGCCGCATCACGGACTCTGTCTGTCGAAGTTGTCCTCTGGTGCGAATTCCAATCAAGGAAAATTTTGAGACGGCAGAGCTTCCTGAGAGGTGAAAGCAGCTGAGCAATGTGCTTCTAAGCAATGATTCATGAGCCCACGGGATTGTATGTAGCTGAGAACATCACCCACGACAGGAACGTCTTGCTCTCCTTCTTCCACGACCGTGTGTCGGTACCGATGGATCTTGAGTGACTCCAGGTGAGGAAAGGTGGCCGCCAAATACTGCAGCAGGGCATCGTCTTCATTGTCGACAGCATACTCTACCTCCAGGTGTTCCAACGTGAGCATGCTACATCTGCGTATAATTGACAGCATTTCGGACGACCTGAGCAAGTACTGCCGTAGAGGTTCGCCGGAAATATTGAGGCGGAAGAGATACACTTGATAGTGTTGATGGTACCAGCAGCGCAATGAGAGCGAGCGAAGCGTTGATGGGAGGTGATCGTAGACCTCGTCCCGAACATCAGGGTATGAGACTATCAGGCTCTCGAGCTTCGGCCATGGGAATGCAGACGTGGAGCTAGGGGACCATACTACGGGAGGCAAGCCATGATTATCAGGGTTGATCTTGAGAGAGAGGGAACGCAAGGACTGCATCCCAAAGCAGGCCTGTATGAACGGCCCAGGTAGGGGTGTGCCATAGAATACCATTTTGCGCAGGCGAGGCCACTCGAGGCTCGCCATGACGGACAGCGGTGCAGACTCGGTCATGAGGGCCAATGTCTCCAAGGTCCCACACAGCTTCTCGAGGATGGTGGCGAGTGCAGCCGTCTCCAAAGGAAAGGACCGTGGATCACGGGGGTGGTGCAGTTGGTAGTGAAAAGATGTGATGGGGCCTAGCGATTCGACGTCGAAATTCTCCCCAGGACGAAGGGTAGGGGAGATATAAAGGCATGTGAGTTTGAACTCTCTGAGATGTGGCACGGATAAAATAGAACGGATTGTATTCCAAGGCAGGGCGTGCAGTTGATTAGGTCCCGCCGCGACGGCAGGTGTTAATTCCAACGAGCGAACATTGGGCAGTTCGCGCAGCCTGTTTGCGAGTGATTCGTAGAGGCGGCAGAGTCCAGATTCCACGTCGGCGGGGAAGTACAGATAACAACAGTCGTATATGAGCAGCGATCTGGTACCTGAGTCTCAGTAACCGCAACGAGAAGCACTGAGGTCTGCCGCACACCGAATATGTACCATAAGGGAGGAAGGCATGAACTTCTTGGGGTCCGATATCGTATTTGGCCAAATCACTACCAGAGTGACATGCTTGTATAACAGTGGTACGACTGCCTCTCGAGCCCAGCGGCAGACCAGTGCAAACGATCGCAGATCGCGCGCCGGAAGGCATCGTATAATACAGGAGAGTACGTCTTCGTTGAGCTTCTCCATCCTGTGCGCAAGAGATCAGGCTTCGTCACTGTTCGCGGGGAGACGACTAACATCTTAGGTTGGGTCGACATGGCGAAGGGGGGCCCGAGGAGGGTGGTCGTATAATCGATAGTCTGTACAAACGCCCGCTTGAGCGCCGAACGCGAGTGCTACTTAGCCTGAGGCCATATTTACGTAAGGATGAAGATCCTACTATATAACTCAAGCAGACCGGGTTTACTACCTGGTTTGGTGCCAAGCTCTCGAATTTGGCTTCAGTTCGAGCAGTCGGATTGTCAGACTCGTCTGTGCCAGCTTCTGAAACGTTCTCTTGATATAGCTACGTCAACGGCCGGTTTCCGAGCAAAGTGTATCTGGACATCCTACTTGACACAGTGCTGGACAATCTCATCACGTGAATATGAGTACACGAATTTGAACACAATCGAGCTGCCTCCGGGCAACGCATCAGGCATTCAAATCTCGAGAACATCACCTCCGACGGTCACGAATTATCGCCACACGACATCTCTGTCGTGGACAGAAATGAGGTGCAAGCAAGCCGCCCCAAGCACCCGCGCGAAGCCCAGGGCAGCGTCACGAGCTCTGTCCGTCGACGTTGTCTTCCCGCGCGAATCCCAGTCCAGGAAGATCTTGAGACGGCGGAGCTTCCTGAGAGGCGCGAGCAACTCGGCGATGTGCACCTGGAAGAGAGACGTCAGCAGGTCCAGACACACGCTCGAGACGTAGAAGAGCGGCACTCACGATCGGGGCGTCTTCCTCCCCACTTCTGACTACGATATGTCGGTACCGATGCATCGTGAGTGACCCCAGGTGAGGAAAAGCGGCCGGTATATATTGCAGTAGATCATCGTCGTCGCCATCGGCCGCATACTCGACCTCTAGGTGCTCCAACGCGAGCATGCTACACCGCCGTAGGATCGATAACATCGCAGACGAAGTGAGCAAGCGCTTCGGTAGACTCGGAGGTCTGTCCGCAAAATCGTAGCGGCAGAAAAATCCGCTGATGGTGCTGACGGTACCAGCAGCGCAGTGAGAGCGAGCGGAGTGTCGTCCCGGACGTCAGGACGAGGCCACTTGAGGTTCGCCATGACTGACAGCGGCGCGGACTCGGTCATGAGGGCCAACGACTCCAAGGGTTCACATAGCTTCTCGAGGATGGTGGCGAGTGCGGCCGTCTCTGTGCGAAACGACGACGCCTCGCGAGGATGGTGCATCTGGTAGTGGAACGATGTGATGGGGCCTAGTGATTCGAAGTTGAATCCCTCCTCTCCGGGAACAAGGATGGGGGCATGAACTTCTCGGGGTGGGATATCGTACTTGGCCAACGCACATTCTGGGTGACATGTTCGTATAGCAGTGGCGCGACTGCCTCTCGAGCCCATCGGCACGCTAGTGCAAATGATCGTAGATCGCGTGCGGGCAGGTATCGTATAATGCAACAGAGTACGTCCTCGTTGAGCTTCTCCACCCTGTGCGCAAGAGATTAAGCTTCGTTACTTTAGCTGTTTGCGGAGAGACGACCAAAATCTCAGGATGAGCCGACAGAGCTGTACACAGTACACTTTGTGACTGGCACAAGTTCAGTGGGTGGTTACCTGTCAAGAGCGCCACACGCCGATACTTACGTGAGGACGATCACGCGTGCTCGAGGAGCATGCTAACAGTAAGTCTTGAACGCACACAATAGGCAGACGACGATCGCGAGCGCGCTCGACGACTGTAACAATCCTGCAAGCCTAAGGACTCCTCACCATACCGTGCACGACGGATCTCCTACGCTGTGACATCAGCCCCCTGCTATCTCGCAAGGTCCACGACAGGCTCGACCACGTCCACAGAGAGCCACAATGATCTTGACACTAGTAGCCCAGCGCGTCCAGCCCAGCGCGCGACCGCCCATAGAGGTATCTCGTGGATGGATGGATGCTGGCAGGCGACGCAGGGCGGCCGAGTCAGATTCCGCAGACCACACGTCTCTCACAGCCCAGTCACTGCGACCCCTGACTCACCCACTTTGCAGTCTACATATGGCGCACACGACAGACCCATCGAGGGACTTGGAGGAAGCGACACCGCGCGCAGACCTAACCGACAATGTCGCCGAACCCGCCGCAGACAGATGGCCCGCCCCTCGCCCTGCGCGCATACCCCTCCGCCCGCGAATTCATAGACGCGGTCAGCGAGTTCGACGACCCCTTCATGAACTGGGCACTGGGCATCGCCGTCAAGCGCGCCGCCGACCCCGACCCCGACCCCGAGTCTCAGTCGCCCGACTCAGACAGGGACGTCTTCGCGGCCGTCTTCCAGGGCCCCCAGCTCATGTACGTACGCCCGTCTCCCCTCCCGCTTCGCCACCTAATCACGCACACGCACATCCGCCCCAGTCTCGCCCTCGCCCACACGCGGGCACGCGCCCGCTACTTCCTCAGCCACCCCACCACCGCCCCGCCCGCGCTCCTCGCCCCCGCCTGCGCGCTCCTCGCGCGCTCCCCCGCGCTCGCCCTCACCCGCGCACACGCCTTCGGCGGCCCGCGCGCCGTCCTCGCCGCCCTCTTCACCGCCCCCGCGTTCCCCGCCCCCGCACCGACGCCCACACACACCGCGACCGCCTGCGCCGCCACGCGCGCGACGCTCCCCGCCGCGGCGCCCCTCCTCGACGCGCGCTACGCAGTGCGCACCGCCGCGCCGCGCGACGCGCTCCCCCTCCTCCCGCTCGCGCACGCCTTCGCCGCACACGCGCCCGGGCCCCCGCCCACATCGCACGCGCTCCTCGCCGTCTTCCGCGCGGCGATCGCGGAGGGGGCGCTCTACGTCGTGCGCGCGTCCGCGGCGCCAGAGGAGGGGGAGGGGGAGGAGGGGCAGTACGAGGTGGCGGGGTACCTCCTCCTCGGGCGGAACACCCCGCGCACGGTCGCGATCCGCAACGTCTTCGTCGCGGAGGCGCACCGCCGGCGCGGGCTCGCGGCGGCGATGGTCTGCGCGGTCACGCGCGCGTGCCTCGGGGCGCCGCCGCTGCCGCCCCCGGCGGAGCGGGTGCGCGCGCCCCGGTGGGGCACGAAGGACGCGGTGTGCTTGCTCGTGGCGGACCCGGGCGCCGCGCGGTTGTATGCGCGGTGCGGGTTCGTGGTGGATCTGGAGGCGAGGGATAGGGAGACGGGGAGGAGGGTGTGTTTTGAGCAGGAGCTGTGGGAGGTTGGGACGAAGGCGTGAGTGGTTTTCTGGCTTGGGCTTTTGGGATCTGATACTAGAGTGGGTGAGGCGCGGACTGGGATGGACGCACGGCATTCTGTAATGTGGTACGTGATTGGAGGACGCTATGGTATCAATGTTGTACAAGCTACTCCGGCAAAGCGTAGCGTTGGAAAGCCAATTACAGCTTCAACTCGGACCTACTGGGAACCATCTTGACCTGACTTCCAGTGACCGCGAGGCGGCGCGTCGTGAGATTCCATATCTACGGCCACGCAATATCAGCTGAGTGCGGAGCGAACGAGGCGAGACTCACTTCCGCACGGACGGATACGGCGCGTTTGCCGGCAGAAACGGTGGTGCACACGATATTGAGCTTGTCTCCGCTGCGGGGCAGGGCAGGGGTGAGGCAGCGAACCGCGGGGCGCGCAACACTCACAGCGTTGCCCCGGCGTGGTACGTTGTGCTCAGGGACTGGGAGACGAGGTCCAGTGAGCCCTCTGTGACCAGGGCCTGGACGATGAGCGCCACGGAGGTGCAGCTTCAGGCGAGACTCAGCGTGCGTCCGAGGGGACACCTGAGCGGCGTGGTACTGACTGGTCGACGAGGTACGCAGAGCAGCCGCCGTGCATCATACCATGGGCATTGCACATATCTGCGCGCATACACCCACAGACGGCTCAGTCATTGCACCCACTCAAGCAAAAGCAAGCGAACGCACCTGGTGCGACGACGAGCTCGAAGACGACCCGCGCCTGGGTGGTGCCGTCCTCGGGGCGGACGAAGGTGTTGCACTCGAGCATGCGCGTGCGCATCATGACCGTGTCCGCGAACTGGCCTGGGCGGTTGAAGGCCGCGCATGCACGCGCGATGATGTCCTTGTGTTCCGGCGAGAGGTTGCAGTCCGCCTGCTCGAGGCCTTCGCGGGCGTGTTTGAGCCTGCTGGTGTGCGAGCTGCGTGGGGCGTTTGGGTCTGAGGCCATGGCGGGGGGTGAGGGGGAAGGTGAGAGTTGATGGGGCTGTTGGACGAGGAGGATAAGACAAGGTTCGAGGCATGGGAGATGTTCGCAGAAGAGCCCGAAGGAGACGCGGGCAGGCGTCGGGCGAGGCAGCGGCGCACTTGCAAGTGGCAGGTCGCGGTCACGGGAGGCGCGTCGCTCGATCGGCATCGCTTGGCCGTGACGCACCGCCGCATCCTCCTCCTACAGCCCTCCCAACGAACTCGCCCATGCCACGCTCAGCTCGCCTTGGCTGCGTCCCCGCTCGCTCGGCCATGCTCCTTTCCTCCCTGGTCTCCTTCCTCTTCGCGAGCTGCCTCTCAGTCGACACCTGGTACGCCGCGCATCGTGCGTACACACCGCTCTCTACCCGCTATAGAATCTCTCACGTATAGGATGTGTACAGTATCTGCGAAGAGGCTAGGCAACCCCGCCAACGACCCCCGGGCTACCTTCGTCCTCGTCGCTGTAGTTTGCACCCTTATGGCATTCGCGTCTCTACTCGGGTACGCCCCCTCTTCCTATCTGCTCTCCTTGCTGAACTGATACTGGGGTGCACACATAGGACGGTGTGGTCGGCTATCCGAAGCAGGCAGTTCGTCTCGATATTCCCGGCCATGTCCACCTTCCTCATCCTCGCCTCATTCGTCTCTGCCATGCTCTTTCTCTTCATGCTCCCCAACGGATGGCGGTCCTCCCCCGCCTGTTCCTCGACCGACGTCGACTGCCCCATGGATCCCATCGTAGTGGCCATGCTCGTCTTCGTCACCGTCAAACCGCTCGAACTCCTCGTGCAATTCTGTTCGTACTACTCTCTATCGTTGTTGATCTGGCTCACCTTGTCCTTGCTCTTGCTACGCGACTCACCATCTCCCCGCAGACATCTTCTTCGTGATCCGGCCATACGCTCAACGGCTCAACCACGACGCCATCGCCCGGCAAGGGCACTACCAACTCTTCTCCACCAACTACTAGGTCATTGCACAGATTGCGACGTCCTATGCGCCGAGAGGAACAGCACACGGAGCTCTCTATGCCTGACTGTTCTCGACCAACGTCCTCAATGCTAAGAATACCATCCCGCAGCCAGCATTTCGAATTTGAGGCTGGCGCGGCCCGTGGACGCGAGCGCACACGACCAAGAGGACTTCTCGCCCATTCTCTGCCTCCATTCCTCATAGACGAGAAGAGGGGCTATCTACTACTCGGCGATAGAGGGGCCTGCGTGTAGGGGTTAGTATCTCGCAGTCTCCGTCGGGGGCCGCATTACCGAGGTCGACATTTGCGAGTAGGTGAGGGGGGGCCGGCAGTGTGGCATACTAGGCGCTCAGTCACTGGGAGTAGCCATGCATCAGCGCAGCTTCGAATGCTCAGTCAATCTCCAACCGTTAGCGTACCACCACCGGGGCCCATGACAGGCCCATGCTGACGCCGTACCCCCGGGATCGCGGCAGCGCACCGTCACAAGGCTCAACAGCGCAGCCTGCTCAATATACGCCACCCCTCATCGGTCCGAGTCATGTGCAGCCCGCGCTGCATCCCATATATCGCGCCAGGCACACGGCGCCCCGGGGCCGCACACCCATCGCCCCACCCGATCTCCCTCACCCAAGACACCCGCTGTCGTTCTGGATACCGCGATGGTGACGAGCGCGGCGCCGTACTACACGCTGCGCGCGGTGCGCTTCGAGTCCGCGGAGGACTTCATCGACGAGGTGCGGCCGCACGACGGGCCGTTCATGAGCGCGACGCTCGGGTTCGCGATGGACTACGTCGCGTCCGCCGCGCAGAGGGACCCGCGGTCCACGCCGACCAAGTTCCAGGAGCGCGGGACGTTCCACGCGATATACGAGCACGACCGGCCGGTGTGAGTGTGCCCCCCTCCAACCCGTCCACCGACGCTCATTCTGATCCGGCGACGTAGCCTCGTGCTGGTGCACACCCCGCTCCGGCCCACGACGCACTTCATCGGGTACCCCGCCCCGCCGCCGCCGCCGCTCCTCTCCTCCGCCTGCGCCCTCCTCGCCAAGACGACCGCCCCGAGCTCGCTCGCCGGGCACCTCGCCGGGCCGCGGGACGCCCTCGCCGCCTTCCTCGCGCACCTCCCCGCCCTCCGCGTCTCTCCCCCCCTCCGCTCCGCCCTCGCCTGCACCGCAACCCTCCGCACCCTTCCCCCCGCGGACCCACCAGCATCCCCCGCGCCCGCGCGCTACCTCCTCCGCCCAGGGACCCCGCAGGATGCCCCTAGCCTCCTCCCGCTCGCGCAGGAGCTCCTCGCGCGCACGCCCACGGGGTGTCCCCCGCCCGCGCGGCTCCTCGCCGACCTGCGCGCCGCCGCCGCGCGCACGCTCCTCTTCGTCGCCGCGCCAGACCCCGATCCAGACGCCACGCCCGCGGGCTACGTCCTCCTCGGCTCCGCGACACCCCGCACGGTGTGGCTCCGGCACGTCATCGTGCACGCCGCGCACCGGCGGCGCGGGCTCGCGGCGCGGCTCGTCGGCGCGGTGACGCGCGCGTGCCTCGGCGCGCGCGCTCCGGACGCGGGGGAGGGCGGGGGCGTGGGCGTGGGCGTGCCGGGGTGCGGGGTGAAGAGCGCGGTGTGCCTGCTGTTCGACGACCCCGGCGCGGGCCGCGTGTACGGCCGCTGCGGCTTCGCCGTCGTCGAGGGCGGCGCGGACCCCGGGACGGGCGAGCAGCTCTGTTACGCGTATGAGGTGCGCGCGGTCGAGGGCCCGTGACGCATGTGTCGTTCGCGGTTTCGCTCGCGCGAGGCTGGTCGGTGCGGGTGCGGGGGCGTGGGTGGGAGCTTGGGTGGAGGGCTGGTGCCCGGGGAGGTGAAGTGCTTACCTCCGTGTCGAGATTCGAGCTGCGTCGGGGTCGTGGCCTGCCAGAACGGGACGGCGCGGGCCCGCACTTTCTCACCGCCTGCTTCTGCTGTCAGTTACGGGTTGAAGACAGAACTCGCCGTTCGCCAGATCTCCGAGTGCTGGTTCTTGGTAGTGCAGAAGCCGCCCGGCCAGCCAGCAGCCCTGCTTTCCCCATGGGGTAGACGGGGTACTATGAGTGCGGCTCTAAAGCGGTGCTCGGGGTTCTCGTGTCGCTGACTGGGCTCGCTCGCGTACGCCGCTGTATTTAGTGGGGAGGTGCTATGTACGTTTAGAGAGCAGCGTTGTCCGTGCGTCGTGCGATGGCGAAGGCTTCCGACAATGAATGTGTCGTGTTAATCAGACTTTCACGCTCGATATGGGTGAGCCCTCGCCAATCGCAGTCAGCGTGCCGTCGTACCACGTCCGATTATGTCCTCACACTGGGGTACGCTCGGGTGGACTCGGACATTGTATCTCCTGTGTGGTAATATGCTTATGACTTCAAGTGCATCGCATTGGTTTGTTGGGAGGATGCAGGATCAGCGAAGAAGAGACGATCTGTTGGGATGTCTCTGGAACCAGTACAGAGGCGCGCCGTCGTTCGAATGTGGCTCGTCGGGGCCGGGTTCCCGACGACGATGGGGTCTTCTCCCGCTCCTAGTAGGCCAGGTTGCGCCTGGCCTATTTCGTAGTCGCCGCCGTCGTCTATTGGTTGCGAGCACGTCAGCCCGGGAGCGATACAAATAGGCATAACTTACCAACTGTACTGCGAAGACGTCTCGCCATTGGGTCCGCGAGGATCGATTAGATGCCATCGTTGACTAACGAACGTTCTCCGCACGCTCAACGCAAGGTCGCCGAAGGCATCAGCGACAATATACGAACAGACAGCGCCAGCACACCAGAACGCACGGCCCGCAATACATTTCACGTCATGCGCTCGCCACGAAGACGTCAATGCAGCGACGCTGGGCCGTTCCACCGCGATATCGCAGGGGAGGTTCCTATCGCGAGCACACTGGCCAGGGCGGGCCAAATGGCAGCACTGATCGAGCGCAGTCCAGAGCCCTCGCCGCTCGCCTCTCGAGAGGCAAACAGACAGCGCTCGGGGACAGGGGCTCCCGGACGCCTCCCCCCATTGGCCACGCCGTCGTCGGATGCGGTCCCCCCAAAGCCGGTGCTTCTCCCTCTCACTACGGGCGGGCCGAGACCCCCTGGATTCTACACGCCCCGGTGTCGTCGCTGCTCGCGCAAGGTACCCTCCGGCTGCGAGTGTCCGGCGCACCGCACGGGGACACCGTGACGCTCCGACGCGGCCGCGGTGAGTGTCCAGTGCGCCAGATCGACAATAGGCTTTAACGCCAGCCTTCGCGAAGCGGGAAGCCGGGGCTGGGGTGGGGCGCGGCGCGGTGGGACGCAGATGCCAGTGCGGGCACATCCCTCGGGGCGCCATACGCAGGCAGAGTGGGCCGATCGAGGGGCCCCGCAGATGCGACCTCCAGCCCGGAGGCGGAGGCGGAGGCGGGGAGACGATCGACAACGCTCGGAGCCTCCCTGCGTGTGATCGATCGGATCACATACTCAAAGTGCCCGGGCGAGGGGACCGCCAGATCCGTTGAGCCCCCGGGGCACGCACCACGCCGCGACGCGGTGCCTCTTCCAGACATGTCTCAGCCTGCTCTCGCTCCGAAGATGCCAACGTGCTGCCAGGCAGCTGCGCAGCCAATGCGGGAGCCTCGCATCAGCGTCGCCCCCGTACGCGACGCCGGAAGACACTATCCGGTGCTCGCAGCGCTGGCTAGCCGTTTCCCGCCGGAGCGGGCCACCGGAACGACATGCGGCAGACTGGCACTAATCAAGCTGCTGCCCGTACGACGGTTCTTCGCAACAGATGAACGGCATATGTTCCGTGTTCGAGAGAAAATAAGATTATTCGGCCTACAACGACACCGCACCAGCATCGTGCCGCCGACACTACAGGCTTACCACAACACATAGCAACCCAAATGCACACGAAAATAAACCCAACCCGTGCAGAGCCGTAGTAAGCAAAGCGAAGCGAACGTGCGATGCAGGCCGTAACTGTATATCAGTAGATGAAGCGTGCTTGAGTCCGAGGAGGTATGTAATACGTAAGGTAGGTCTAGGCCAGTATTGGTATTTGATCGTTTGTATGTTTATCGACTTTTTGCTTCTTGCTGTTCGAGCACTCTTTGCCCGGGAACCGCGACAGTGACCGGAGCGCCAGCCGAGGCAGCGCTTAAATGATGCAGTAACCGCCGTCGACACGGATCTCGGAGCCTGTCATGAAGCGGGAAGCGTCACTTGCCAGGAAGACAACGGCACCCTGTACATGCATCAACACGAGCAGCCGCAGCAGCTCCAAGGAGAAAACTCACAGCCAGGTCTTCCGGGTCACCCATCTGAGAATCGGGTTGTCAGCGTCCGCGTATCACGCTGTGGAAACTAGCTACTCACGCGACCCATCGGTGTCAAACTCTCCCACGTTTTCTATACAAACTGTTAGTCGCTGACACGACAAACCCTGCGCCCGTCCACATACCTTGAGCTCCGTGTCGTGTGCGAGAATGGTCTTCGTGAGCTTGGTGAGCATGTAGCCGGGGCTGAGTATACCCGAGTCAGTAAGCGCAGCGATAGACGCGTGACGTCATCAAACCTTAGGCAGTTAACGCGCACGCCCTTCTTTGCCCACTCAACGGCCAGAGAAGCAGCCATGTGCTTCACGGCTACGCGAATAGAAAGAAAGTAATTGAGTTTATTGCCCACGCGGCCAATCACCGTTGCAAACTCACCGGCCTTGGCCGAGTTGTACGGCGTCTGCGGCTGGGGAATGTTCACGATCTGAAGCGCGCGTCAGGACACCGCGCAACGGATGGGAACGCGAGTAGAAAAACTCACGTTCGCTGACATGGAGGCGACGAGGACGATGCTGCCTCCGCCTTGGGGTATCATGTGGCGCGCAGCTTCCCGCGCTGTGAAGAACGCGCCGTGGACGTTGATATCATACAAGCGCTTTATCCGGTCGAAGGGGTAACTGAGATCCGTCCGGCGTCAGCGACCCCCCAATGGCCCCACGAGTGATGGTGGACTCACTCGAATGCGGAGTAGTTCTCGACAATTCCTGTAAGTGTATGATGGACTATCAACAACCGGATCGACGACAACATGACGCTGCAATGACGCACCAGCGGAGGCGACGACCGAATCAATGCGACCGTACCGGTCCATCACTCTCCTGTACGCTTGCTGTACGCTCAGCTCGGATGAAACGTCGCAGCCGATGCCAATGATGTTGTAGTCGCTGGGCTCCATATCACTGTCAACTTCACACCTTATCAGCACGCTGTCCAGCACGACGAGGACGCTATTTCTGACCGCATGATGCTTTAACCAGCTCCTCGGCAGCCTCCTGAGCCTCCTCTTCTTTCAGGTCAAGGATGGCCAGTTGTGTGCAGCCCGACTGTGCGAAGGCGCGACAGAACTCGTTGCCGAGGCCGCGGGCAGCGCCGGTGACCATGCAGACCTGCCCGAAGGGGTGGTGAGCGGCAGAACGCGCCGACAACGCGCATATATGCACACCTTGTTGGCCATGGAGAAGTCGGGGAGGGTCTTGACGACCTTGGCCTTCGCGGCGACGGCGCTGTCTATGGTGCTCTCGAAGCGTCGTTGGAGGGCATGGTGGGGTGGTGTTGGCCGGCGGGAGATGAGGGCGAGGGATGTCGACGCCGGGCGGGCGACGCTGGGGAGGGCGCGGGCGACGAGGGTGGTGGACATCGTGCGCTGGTGGTGGATAGGGAGAGAGATGAGATGGCAGTCAGGAGAGGACTGGCATTTATTCGGAGCCCGCCCGCTAGAGGCCAGGAGACGCCTAGAACACTCAGGCGGAGCTTTTCCTCATTCGCTGTCCCATCTTGACATAACCGGCCCAGCCACCAATCACCGTCTGCCCCGCCCCCACCTGACCCCACCTCAGCCACCGCCACTGTGGCTGGCGCCCGCCCTGTCTCTCGCAACCCGCTCAGCTGCCTCCCTCCTGCCTCGCCTCGGCCAGACCGGTGCCGTTCACAAGCCCGCCCAGTCCAGAGCATGGAGTGCTATTCGCGTAGACATAGGTATGGACGACATGGGCGGGTATCACAGCAAGTACACAATAGACTCGCGCTAGACTAGACAAATACTACCAGGCCTCGCGGCGGCCGCACCGATTATACAGCTCGACAACCAATCCGAATGTAAGCAGCGAACATAGACTGAGAGAGACAGGCCAGAGAGTGAGGAGTGAAACACGCGAAAATAGTAATACGAATAGAGAAATGGAGGCAAGGATCGGCGGGAGTAGCAATGAGTGGACGGCACTCGCTCGGAGCGCAACAATGCAAGTGCAGATGATATGGCAGATGAAGAGGGAAATGGAATGCTGAGAGAGAAGGATGATCATAGGCAAGCAAACTTGCTCTTCCGCCGTTGAACCTCGTCCATCCGGCTGTCTAGTTGCGCCCGCGCGCGTTCTTTTGCCCGACGCTCCTCGTCGAGCTGGTGAGCCATGTTCTGCTTCTCCTCCGCCACCGACCGCCGAACGTTGACGACCTCATTCCGCGCGTCTGCCAGCTCGGCCTTGAGCCCCGCGACTTGCGTATTGAGACTGTCTCGCTCGCGCGCGAGCTCCGTTCCCTGCATCCGGGCCTTACGCACTGTGCGAAAAAAAGCGGGTTAGCGATCAATCACCATGACGTTGCTTACCCCGCGCGAGAAGAGAAGCGCGGGGGCGGGGAAGCGAGTACTCACGATTTTTCTCCGTGTCGGCAAGCGAAGACTCGAGGGATGCGACAAGGTCAATGTGCGCCTGCAGATCGGTTTCACAGTGCGTCAGCTGCTTGTTCAGTGTCTTGATCATCGCATCCTGCTCTTCAATGTGTTTCGCCTGCTGAGCAATTTGCGCAGTGAGCTTTTCGGTGGAGGGGCCCGTCGGAGTAGGTAAACCGTTGGTGGACGGCGCAAGCGACGTTGCCGGGGTAGTAGGCGAGTCGAGCGGGGTGTCACCTCCGATGGGACTGAGGACAGATGATGACGTGCTGAGCTGTTGCTCGTGAAGCGGTGAAGGCGCGGGTGGAATGGGGACTGTCGGCGGTGGTGCGGGCGGCGGTAGCTTTGTCGGTGACATAACCGAGCGTCCGAAGCCTTGTCGTGTGCTCGGTGTAGGACTCATGACAGCCTGCGACTGGAGATCCTTAAGAATAGTTTCCTGGCGAGCCTTTTCGGCGGTCAGGTTGTCCATCTCATCCTTGGTACGCTGGAGATCTTCCTGCAAGTCCGCAATCATGCTACGATGCCGTTCGAGCTCGTCAACAAGGGACTGCCGTTTCGACGCCTCGCGCACGAGCTCGCTCGACTGATTGCGCGTGTTCTCGAGCTCCTGCCTGAGTTGAGCGACCTCCGCAGCGAGAGCATCCCTTTCGTCGTTCGAGGTACTGAGTTGTTGATGGAGCAGGCTAATGACGTCAGTCTTCTGTTGAAGAGCCTCCTCATGCGCGCGCCGCGTCTCCTCGCGCGAGTGGACGTACTCTTCCGAGGCCGCCTTGTACGACTCGAGCTCTTCCAACAAAAGGTTATGGTTCTGTTGTAGGCCTTGCACCTCGTCGTCTCGCTCGCGTTGCATCTCGCTGAGCTGCAGATCGTGATCCTTCCTTAGCACTGCAAGTTCTTCCGCATGTTTCTGCTCGAGCTCAGCGAGAGCAGACTTCAGTTGCTCCTTCTCCTCCGCAAGAAGCTGCTCAGTGCGTTCTCGAGATTCATCTAGGCTCTGACGATGTTGTTCCTGCAGAGCTACAAGTTCAGCCTGAATAGCAGAGAGAGCGCTCTGATGCTCGGCCTTGATGCTTGCGACCTCCGCGGCGTGCGAGGCCAGCAGGGCTGTGCGCTGTTCCTCGGCCTGGCTTTCAGCCATAGCGATAGCCACTTTATGAGCCTCCTGGAGAGAAGCGATCTCTTCAGCGTGTCCCTTCTCAACCTCGCTAAGGATCGCCGCTTGTTGCTCCTTGACACTTTGCAGCTCTGCTTGCAACTGCTCCTGCAGCTTCGAACTCGAGGTCGTCAACTCCGTCCGGCTCTGCTCAAGCTCCGTCGTCAAACGAGCGATCTCCTTCTGTGTTTCTTCCTGGAGCTTAGCGATGGCCTCGGAGTGCTCACTGGCACGCTTGTCAAGCTCGGCGCGATGGGACTCGTCTTTGCTCGCTATGACTTGCTTATGCTCAGCTTGGAGCCTGGCCAGCTCGTTCGCGAAAGCAGCCTCCTTGGCATTGAGAGCCTCCGCGTGGGATGCCTTGAGGCGGTCCTTAGAGCTGCGCCACTGCTCTTCTTTGGTCGCAAGAGTCTGGGCATGCTCATCCTTCAGCTTCTGGATATCTTCAGCGAACTGCTTCTCCTTTGCGCCGATGGCGGATGCGTGCTCGTCCTGAAGGTTCTTGAGAGCCGAGTCCATCGCGGACGTCGACTCAGAGAGCGTTCCCTCACGTGCAATCTCGGCCATGCGCATCTCGCGGGAGTGCTCGTCGCGCAAGCGCTCCATAGCGGTCGCCGCCTCAGCGGTCTGCTTCTCCAAAGCCTGAGCATGCTCGGTGCGGAGCTTGGTCAGGGCCTCGTAGTACTCCTCCTCGGTTTTGGAGAGAGAGGTGCTGGCTTCCTCCTCCTTCTGCTTGAGAACCTCAGCATGCTCTTCTTTGAGCTTGGCGATCGCTGCGTCGTGCTCCTGCCGAGTGTGCTCCAGGAGATCGTCGACTTCCTGACTACGACGTTTCAGCTCTTCCTCGTGCTCAGCTTTGAGTTTGCCAAAGGCAGCTTCGTGCTCTTCGCGCGCCTTGTCGAGGGTAGTAGAAGCCTCCGCGAGCTGTAGCTGCAACTCCGCCACAGCCCCAGAATGCTCCTCTTTCAACTTGGCAATCAGGGAATCGACCTCAGCTGCCTTCGCCTGAATAGCCGCCTCGTGTTCGGTCTTGAGCTTCTCCACTTCTGCTGCGTGCTCGGCCTGGACACGGTCAAGTGACGCTAGGAGCTCCTTCTCACGACTCTGGGCCTGCTCCAAAGACTCCGCCAGTTCTGCCTCACGTTGCTGCAGCTTGGTCATGGACTCGACGAGATCAGCCTCACGCTTCTCCAACTGGTCCAGTCTCTGCAGATCGTCGTCGTGCTTTGCCAGATCTTCCTCGTGCTTCTTGCGGAGGCCCTCGATCTCAGTAGACATGTTGAGCGTCTATCCGGGGAAGATTAGCGTGCTTCTCCCATCCCGATCCTGATGGCAACGCACCTGATCGCGGGAGAGAACGGTCAGTTCCTCTAGCTGTCGACGGGTTTGGCTGAGCTCAGATGTGAGCGAGTCGACCGTCTCGCGATGGGCAGACTCCTTTGCAGCCATGGATCTGACATAGGACAATCAGTACGAGCAACGAAACAACGGCTCATACAACTACGTACCGCATGAGCTCATTGAGTCTCTCGAGGTTCTCGTCAACATCTGATACAGGCAGACCATTCTCGGTGACTTGAACGTGGAGGCTATGGCGCAAGTCCTTGAAGCGTGACATCGTTTTCGGTGACAGGTTGAAACTGGACTCGGGGGTATGACCGTTCATCGGGGTGACAGTGATGTCAGCCGGAGGAGACCTTGACAAGTTTGCCAATGCCGCCGCCCGATCCTTCTCCTTGAGCGACGTCTCGAGTGCGGTGATCTCCGTCTCCCTCTCCTGAAGGACCTCTTGCAACCGCATGATTTCCTTCTCCAGGCTCGCGACAGAGCGCTCGTTCGGCGAGATGTTGACCGCAGAAAGAGAGATGGAAAGGTTGGGACGCGAACGGGAGTGGGAGAGGGAGACAGAGCTACTCGTGCCGTGGCTGGAAGTAGAAGCTTTGCGCGACCTGGCTGATGAGAGCTCCTGCGAGAGCGATACCGATTGCTGTAGCGACCTAGAAGAAATGCATAGCCGTTAGCTCATCAGCCCTTCAATCCGGCAATCAAGCGATCATACCTGGACGAAAGAGATTCGCTGGAGGCCGCTTGATGTCTGGAAAAACCCCGTCTCGCGGTCCCGTTTCCGTTCACCAGTGTCTCGTTGCTCTCCTTGGGGCTTCCTCTTCCCATTCTCCTCCTAGGAGATAGGTCAGCCGGCCGATCTTCAGACTCTGAGGGTGCAAGCGGGGCGTTGACCTTGGCCTCCTCCAGTTGAGCCGCTAGGTCTGCGATCTCCCGGAGCGCATCATGGTACTTGGCAGTAACGGAAGAAAGATCCGCAAGCGTCGCGGTATGTGTTTGCTGGAGGGAGATGAGCTGCTCCTCAGCTGGGCCGATGCCGTTGAGCTGGGACTTGCCACCGAGCGTATCAGTGCTGGCAGCGCTCTTCAGCGAAGGGGTGATCGATTTCGCTTCTAGGTCCTTCCGAGCCTTTGCCACTTCACCGACAAGCTCGTTGAGACGCTGTCGATCCTCGTCGGCCTCTTTCTTCCGCGCTTCCCATTCCTCCATCTTGCCCTCCAGCTCGCGCACCTTGCGCTCGCGTTCCTCTAGATCTGTCCGCCAACTCTCCCCATCACGCAATAGCGCATCGAGGCGAGACTGCAAGACCTCAGCTTCCGCACGACGACGCTCGCACTCCTGCTCGAGCTTCTCGACGCTTTCGCGGAGGGCGAGGACGGACTCGTCGGCGCGTGCAAGACGAGTTTCAAGGTCTGTGATGTATTGCGTGTTGTAGGATTCTGAGTCCTTGTAGCGGGAAATCTCGCGCTTCAGGTCGGTAATGGAGCCGCTAGAGCTGATGGAAGTTTCGTCGTATTGCTTGACTTTCTCTTCCAGATCGTGGATATAAGCCTAAGGATAATCAGTATGATGGAATGCGGGACGCATGCGAGCTGCCCATTCACCTCATTCGATGCCTCACGCTCGAGAAGCTTGGCAACGCGGGACTTGAGCTCTTCAACATACAACTCGGTGGTCGAATGCTTCTCTGCCAGTTCCTCGTATTCATGCTCCTTCTCTTCGTACAGATCGTTGGTATGTCTCAGAGCGGCACGGTTGAGGTTGAGCTCCGCCTCCATTGCGCTGATAGTCTTCTCGTACTCCTCGATGACAGGGCCAACGATCTCCTCGTACTTCGCTGTCCCAGACATGTTGCCCTTAGACGAGCGCTGCTTCTCTGCAAGTTCCCGTCGGAGGCGCGTGAGCTCCTCTGTTCGCTCCACGAACTTCTCGCGCAGGTCCTCGTAGTTGTTCTGGAGCTCCGACATTCGGGCGAGCACCTTCTTGCCGGCGCCGTCAGGCATGTCGATGCTGTTGCTCGGGGTACCCGACGCGGTCGCACCCCCCTCCTTGAGCGCCTTTAGCTCCTTCCGCAGACGAGTAACAGTACCCTGGAGCCACTCTAAGTCATCCCATCCTTCCTCCTTCTCGTTCACGACTGCGCGGTTCTTGATGTTCCGCGCGCGATTCGCGTACTTCAGCGTGTTAATTGTTTCACCCGCATTCCACTCGGTTGGACTCACACACGCAATCATGAGCGTGTGCGCGTTCCCACCAAGGGAGTCTTGTAGCAATCGCGTTAGCTTAGAGTCGCGGTACGGGATGTATGATGCAGTATGTGACTTCGCACGCGCGGGATCCCCAAGTGCAGAGATGACGTTGCCGAGGGCAAGCAACCCGCTGTTGATGGAGATACCCTCCTTGATGCGGTCGCCGGCCGCGCCCGTGCGCTTGATCTGTGCGAAACACGGTCTCAGCATCAACACGAGATGCACCAAGAAGCGCACTTACACGTTCGGAGCCTGCGAGATCAACGAAGTGGAACTTGGAGACGACCGTGGTCCATTCGCCCTCGCCATCATCGTCTACGTTCTTCGCACGTCCATCAGGAGACAAGAGGCCAAGAGAGCTCGCAGGTCGTCCGCCCCTAGCGATTGCAGAGTGGAAGCTGGGAGTTGCCGGGCGTCCGAAGGTGGGGGAAGAGACGCGGCTGGTTGTGGAAGAACCGTACAATGTGGATCCCGGCCGCGCAATACGCGACGCCGGGCGGCCACCAGGCGGCAGTGGCGAAGAGGAACGCGGAGGAGGCTTTGAACCGGAGTACTTCTTCTGAGTAAGCGTCAACGAGAAGATCGCATGAGAACGTGACGACTGGGCATTCATGTCTGTCTCATTTGTTCGACGTATCGCCGTACCCTGTTGGATGAGACTGTGCGATGTTCACAAGTAGCAAGGCACAGTGATAGCGAAGTAGCATACCTCATGACCTCATTCGGCCCTCGCACGCCTACTTCACGCAGGCCCTCCCAGATGATATGGCCCTGCTTGTCCTCTCGGATCTGAACTTGCTTGCCAGCCCCGTCCTCCATATTCAGCAAGTCGATGAGGTCTTCGTTATACAACTCGATGAACGAGCCTCTGAGGCTGTATTGCCATGAATCGCCGCGCTCCTGCTTAAGTTCTCGACACCGCGCAAAGATGGTAGATACGGCACGGGGGATGATACCCATGCCGTTTGATGGGTCATTAGGATCGGCGTCAAGGTCGATACCAGTCATGGTGAAGGTCTTTCCGCTACTCGTCTGGCCATAAGCGAGAATGGTACAATTAAAGCCCTCGATGAAGCGGGAGATGAGGGGTTGTGCTGTAGACGTAAACATGGCATGTTGTGTCGTCGCTGGCGGGTGGACTTGGTCGAAGGTGAAGACCTGCTTTTTGGCGGTGGGGGCGGCGGGGGCAGGTACTCCCCCGCCAGCAGAGGGCGAGACAGGGTCCACAGCGACGGTGGTCGATGAGACGGCATTGACTACAGACCGTTGGAAACGAGCGGGGATGGAACTGGTGTCCTGAGTCGTCGTGGGTCGGATACGGACCGCTGGGACGCGCTGTGAGCGTGCTCGTTGTCTTCAAGCACAGATACCAGACTCACCAACTTGTACAGAAGTCGTGGCCGCACTCGAGGATGCTGGCGAGGGAGCCATGGTGAATGTCGACGTTGTCGACCGCGACAGGCGCGTTACAAGGGATGGTAACAAATTAGTAACACCGCGCTAAGTCGAACGTCCTGGTGCACAAACACAGCCAAATGACCGAAAGGGGCAGTCCACTTTGTCTCCGACCCCGCGCGCTTACCGGGTCTTGATCGACTTGTTCACTTTTCGGTGGTGTCGGGGGAGTTATCGACGGTCACTCAGCGCTAGCTAACAGTAGCGGCAGTACATCCGGGTGGCTCCATGATACTTATATGAAGGCATTAGCGGTGCCCGATGCTTAGTGACTGCCACATTGCGGTACACTGATGTTGCGCCGACGGATTCCTACAAGTACACTAACAACATACTGCACCCGCGGGTCGCACTGATTGGGGCCGTCATCTCCAGGGGCGGACAGTTATCGCAGCGGACGGTGGAGGGGCCGTAGAGCCCGTGAAGGTTGCGTCATTATCACCATCGCACTACGTGCGTCGACACCCTTTTAATTTCGCAGCAGCAACTTTCCGCAATGATTCTTTCATGGTTCCATCAACAACGCATCGGACTGGCAGGCCGCATTGTAGACACAGGCCGCCGCTCAACGTCCGTGTCCTCGCGAGGGCATCTCACTCGCCAGGCAAGTGTCTGCATGCTCATCACACTTGTCAACACCTTCTGAGCCACCTTCCATGCTTCACTCTGGAAGTTCGCTGCTGCTTGTGGCCTCATCGGCGTCCGTTTCCGAGGAGAACATTCAATGTGGATCATGACTGTTTGATAATCTACTGCTGCTGCATAGGCATGTTCTCTGTTCATCTACCATTAACGGCGCGCTAGATGATGATATCCGGATCCCATCCGGCGGCATGTCTTGCGGAGCCAGGCTTCCAGGTGGTGCTGTGCGCATCCCAGCATTGCGTCGAAGGAACTTGCCCATGCTCGGACTCAGCTCGTGGTCGATGGACGTAGCTCCCCGCTGTTGAACAGGGATGAAACCGATGCCAATCGCTCGTCCCTGAAGATACCCTATCCGCTGCAAATGCATACACAGCATGCTAATGATGCCATCCTTCGGGGCAATCGGGGATGGCCACTGTGGTTGTGCACAGGTGTGCAAAGCTAGGCATCTGTGTCTCTTGGAGCTTGAACGTATCAAGTCTTCTCCGTGGACGTCACACGGCGCGATAGGTAGCGTAGTGTGCCACAGGTTTCAAAGTTTCGGGGGTCACCTCAGTCTCGTGTGGAGCTACTACGGTCGATACATTGCGCTGCACTTGTGCTGTACGGCACGTGCGGTATATAATTCGAGACTGGCCCTCCTTGGGTCTAGCAGCTAGTTCATGTGCAAAACCGAATTCGATGCCGCGTTAGGACCCTGAGATCGATGTGTACGCAACGTCTGAATGCGTGCTAGTGCGGCACGCAGTACATCCGCAAGGTTAGGGCGTGTCAAACAACCTCAGCTCAACCCCTAATCCTGATGTCCGGCAGGCGTTCGCTGCTCCGGAGTGATGTAACGGCGCCAGGTGAGGATAGCACAGTTCAACAGCACCCGGCTCAGTGGCACTGGCTCTGAGCTGGTACATGCCACTACAGACCTGACCAGCGCGTCAGATCCAAAGAAATTCACAGTGATGAGTCAGGCACCTGGCTGTGAAAATCACAAACAAATACCGATACTCGGGAAGCGAGGAATAAGCAAGAAACAAGGAAAGCGAGCAAGATGGCCGCAGAACAACGTCGCCATATACGGCAATCCGATGTATAGGAAGGTTAGCGCCCATGCACATCTGTTACCGCTTCTCTCGCACTCTCGTAACAGAATGACATAACCCTGTCTCCGCTAAAATGTGCGGTGGGCCCCTTGTTCTCGTGTCTGTAACCCACCACCATGTCGCTCGCAGAAGCCATGCCCCAGCACTCTATCGCATCGTCGAGCAGCACGCCTAGTTCGTCTGGTTCGCGTGAACCACTAGCCACCGGTACACCCTCAGCGAGTACTGCGAGCGCCAACGCGAACACCAGCGCGAAATCGCGAGACAGCGGACAAGGCTTCGAATTTACCTCAAAGCGCAAGCGATGGGCAGATCTACTCGTAACGGAGTTACGCGAGGCGATCGTTCTTGTGCTGTCGCCTGCGTGCAAAGTGTGGTACTGCGGCGCCGCGGTGGAGGATCTCCTCGGTTGGACAGACGAGGAGTTAGTGGACGGAGACTTCACCGACCTCATGAACAGTCAGTGCCCACAGTTTCTTGCTGCGCGATGATCGGCATAACTGAATAGTGATGTGTGACTCGGACAGTGGACGATCGCGCCAGTTTTCGCACGCAGTTCCAGGAGAGCATACACACACGTAGCTCTCTGCTAACGTATGCACGCATGCAATGCAAGAATGATTTCTACATGGCAAGCGACTACTCTTCACGGCCGCGCGAGGTCCTCTTTGAGATCACTGGGAAGCCGCACTACTTTCCCGATTCAGGCGAGTTCAGGTGTTTCTTCGCTGATGCGAAGCCTTATCCAAGCCGTAATACCGCAATGTGAGTCTCGCGGCAGTTGATGAATCAGGAAATAGCAGTTGAACATGTGCCCAGGGTCAACACGTTTCTTGAGCTCAAGATGGAGAATGAGCGGCTGCAACAACGCGTCGCTCACCTTCGTGCTCAGGCGAAAGCCCTCAATGTGATGTACCCCACATCGTCGTCTGCTAGCTCGTCTACTTCCTCCGGTGTTCCATTGGCCCAGCACATGCCTCAGAATGATGCCTACTTTGCCGTTTATGAGGAGTCACCTGGGCCTAGCGGGCATAGTCAAGACAAATTCACTGACGCGGATGACGATGGCTCAGACCCTAGCGGGGCACGGAAGAAGGTGAAGCCTTGATGTGTCTACTTGATATTTGCTCGTGCTCACTCCCCACATAATCCAGGCCAAACGTGTAGCGAATGGCCCTGAGCAACACGTATGTCAGACCTGCGGCCGCACTGACTCTCCGGAGTGGCGAAAAGTCAGTCTTTAGTACCTTGGAACCGCCAAGTATCTAACACGAGTATGTACAGGGACCAGATGGACCAAAAACTCTCTGTAACGCGTGTGGCCTCCGCTGGGCTAAGAAGTTACGCACGGATAAATCAGGAGAGACTACGTCAGATAGCAACAACCTGATATTCTGAATTCGCTCGCATCTCATTCCGCCTACAGCTCTACAGAGAACGGAAAGACCATCTAGCATATTGAACTCATTAATACACGCAAACACGGTCGAAATAGGATTGCCGCATCGTATGCGTATTCTCTTGGCATATTCGAGGGCGGGCGTGTGGCATTCTCATTGCATATACTCCGGGAACAATGATATCGGCAGCAGTGTAGCAGAATAAATTATGTATGCTGGTTACATATCGTGTTACAGATGTGGAGAACAGTACATGCAGAGACCCGGGCGCGCAAACATGCCTGCTCAGGTCCATGCCGATCGCAGGTCCGTATAGTATCCTGTCGTGCAAGTGTTTTACCCCCTCGTTTTACACTGCAGGTGGGTAACTGGAGGGCATCCGGCGGGCACAGAGACGCTTGGCGGCAGGGTATTACCCGTCTAGTAGAAATACGGACGGGGAGTGGATCCGTACCCAAGGCTGCGAAGTTCGCGCACAGCGGTCTTCGATGTAAACTGTGACAAAGTATCAGTATCAGCAACAGTCAATGCGTGGAAATGGCTTACTCTGCTGGCGCTAGTGAATACGCTCCCATGCTCCGACGGGCAGAAACTCGTGCGGCCAAAGGTCTGCTTGCCGAACGGATCGTCGCCTAAGAAGTCGAAGTGAGGCAAACGATACGGTGAGCTCGGCCTGAGCGACTCTGTGTCCTGGTAGACAGCACTCGGCCGGCTCCGAGGGGTCCCCGCCCAGGTGCGTATGATGACAAGATCGAAGGCAATGCCCGCAATCTCTACACTCTAGATGCCACGATTGAGTGAGCAGCGATGAGAACCAGGAGCTTCAAGGGACTTACAACGCCTGTCGTGGCGTAGAACGCGTCGTTACGCACGGATTCCATGATTACACTGACTGCGACGGAGAGCGTATATAAGAGCGCAGACTCTACGAAGATACGATTGATCGCCTTGAGGCGTGCGGTCGCATTCCATCGCAACTGTTTGGCGAAGGAAGATGCTTGCTTGTTCATTCTGAACATTCGATAGACAATCAAGCCTGTTAGCGCAACGACGTCAGCATGTACGGTGAGTCGATATAATAACCTTACCCACTGGTTACCGTGATATTCAGTGAGAGCGACATGCTATAGGCTGCAAGTAAATACGGTCTAAGAGTCTTATCATGTGGGATTGAGATGTGGTTTTGTAGAGTAGCCATATGGTACACGTCGATAATAGCGGATGTAGCTGAGCCAAGCCAAAGGAGTGAGGGGATGAGGATCACGGCCCAGCGTGATCTTCGGCTTGCATAGACAATCCAACAGCGGTAAACCTATTCCCAACGTGATAATTGAGCTATTGTGCAACGTCATGATTGTAATAGCTCACCAGAGCAGCATCTGACACTAGCCCGTTCGTGAAACACAATGCCGTCTGCAGGGTTGGTCCATTCAGTCTGTCCGCTTGAGCAAGA
Organism: Fomitopsis palustris; assembly: GCA_029783445.1. Taxonomy (NCBI): domain Eukaryota; kingdom Fungi; phylum Basidiomycota; class Agaricomycetes; order Polyporales; family Fomitopsidaceae; genus Fomitopsis; species Fomitopsis palustris. The sequence goes on from JARAOQ010000005.1 coordinate 1,196,630, forward strand.
GTCAAGTGACCCACCCTGGTAACGTTGACCCAGTCCGAAACGATTTTGAACTGTACGCTGGCCTCGCCTCGGCCTCGATGAAGAACAAAGGCGACCAAGTTATTATGCAAGTTCAAGAACACGTCTACCATCCCGATAGCAAACAGAGCAGTCGCGACGACCACCCAGGGCCAGGGATTTGCATGGAAGCCAGGAAGTTGAGCACGGCGTAACCATCGGTGAATGCAGATCGCGAAGACTACCAAGTGAATGCCGAAAGCAATGCTTTGCATGAAGAGAGTGACTAGTTGTGCTTCCGCGATAGAGAAGGGCGGCGCTGCCCGCGCCATCAGTCCCGAATATTTAGGGGGTGGACCACAGACATTGATTTTATGAGCTATATACTATTGAGCCGGTGTGAGGATGTTGGGTACCTGATGTCCTGTAATACACGACGGGCCACCCACTCTTCAGAACCACAGATGGGTGGCTGGAGTCATTGGCCGCTTTGGTCGATGGGCTTCAGTTCGGGCCCCAGAGAAGGTTCGAGGCGGTGTGCATCATGGTCAGCCTTGATCACTTCAGGACACACTGGTAGCGCGCCGGCAGAGCGATTGGTTTGAGTCTGGCATACGTTGAAAATAGATGCACTGTGTGTCACGGCGAAACGCTTTGACATCATGTACGTGTACTACCCACAAGCATTCGTTGGAATGAGAGCATAACCTGCATTAACAGCGAAAGATGGTTTTGTGAACAGAAGTACATCCCTGCACGATTACTTTGAGGCGCCAGGAGTTGATCCACCCGCTCCCAACATTGAGAGACTCTGATGTCGACAAAAGACATGACCGGGATGCGATGGATCCCGCTCCGGAGTTGGCGGAGTATATGCCTCGGTAGCTGCAATCTCCGTAAGGCAGACATGCTTCTCTTTGCCAGATTGCCCACTGATATCGTCCTGAGATGTTCCGCACTTGACGAATTGGACTGTCCGGATTCAAGTCGGAGAGTGTCATGACGAATACTGGATGCCATTGCCACGACGACGCGAAGTCCTAGGATACCATGAGGGCGGAATGGGCCAGCTTTTGATGACCGGCCACCTTCTATTGCACGGTCGACCACGATCAAACTTGTCCAGCGCCACGGACATGAGGAAGGAGGTGGGAGACCAGGACACTGAATGTAGTAAGTGTGACGAGCGCTTGCGGACGACTCTCCTCGGAAGTCTTCCTGTACCTACGCCAATCAGCCTTCAAATCCACCGTCGCTAGTAATAATGGGTCGCATTCACAGACAGTGCCAATAACCGTAGAACATCTCCATACCAGAAGAAGTATCGTATCGTGTACATAGGATACAATGAGCTGTTGCGGTACATATTGACCAGATGCCTCCCTGCGAAACCGGTACGCTTCCGTGTTCATCTAGTACGCAAGACAAGTCTGAATGTCATATATATCGCCCCCATGGTTACGCAGCCCCAGTAGCTCCTTATCTCATAGAACGGCAATAGAGCCTTACCCCCGAATCAGCATTACTGATGCATTGCATCAAACTTCAGGTAGCCTTCTTGTGGCAATTTGGGGAGAGGTCGGTGTTCAGACACAGCTGTCTTTGTGGTAGACTGGCACTTGTGAGCAATATGAAGCTGCACCCCAAAGTGAAGTTTACACACCTTACTGGCGCTGGTGTAGACACTCATACGATCTGACGTGCAGTAACTTGCCCGCGCACCGAGTGGGGGGATGTAATAGGGATCTTTGGCTAAGAAATCGTATCGAGCCCTCATCGGTATTGGCGAGTCGGTTCGAAGTGTTTCAACTCCGCTAAAGGTCCCCCCCTGTTCGCACAATCGTTCCGTCCAAGTGCGTATAATGATGAGATCGAAAGCGATCCCTGCAAATTCGACGGTCTAAAGGCAACATGGTGAATGCAGTGTGCGTCGGAAGGACATATCAACTTACGATATCCGTAGTGGCGTAGAATGCGTCGTTGTTGATGAGTTCCATGACCACGCTGAGCCCGACAGCAAACGTGTATAGCAGCGCGGACTCGATGAGAACGCGGCTTATGGTGACAAGACGCGCAGATCCACTAAAACGTTGCAGGGAGGGATACTCCGCCAATCCATGTTTTCTTAGTGCCAACATTCGATACACGATTGTGCCTGGATTCAGTAAGTCAAAACATAGGTCAGTACAAACGGTGCTCACTAGAACTCGAAGTCAGACGTACCGGCGACTAGTATGTTGAGGCTGAGTGACAAGATTAAGCTAGCCAACAGATACGGCCGTACGGTCTTGTCGTGGGGCAACGCGACGAGCTTGTTCATGGTGGAAGTATAGTAAAGGTCGATAATAGCGGTTACCATCGTTCCGACCCAGAGGAGGCAAGGAAGAGCAATCACGGCCCAGCGCGGCTTCCACTTGGCATATACCATCCAGCATCGGTAGATCTGGCGTTGAACGGATTAATGGCGGATGATGAGATGATATAGTAGTAGTACCAGAGCTGCATCGGAAAGCAGTGCCGTTGAAAAGTACAGTGTGCTCTGCAGCAATACACAGCAAGGTTAAACAACGACATTTGATATTGACACAACACTCACTCTCACGGTGTTGATCCACTCGGAGATCATCCTGAAATGAGATGATGCCTCGGCCGGGCCTCTGAACACGAACACTGCTAGATTGTGGTAGAAGTTGAGAATTACATCTACTGCCCCAATGCCAAACAAGGTGACAGCGACGACAACCCATGGCCAGGTCTTTGAGTTAGGGTCGGGCGTTTTTGAGCGACGTAGCCATCTGCGCATGCATATGACGAAGGTTACTGCATGTGCACCGAAGGTGACGCTTTGCACGAAGAGCGCGACGAGTTCTGCCTCCGTAATAGGGTAATGGGGCCTCCGGTGTGGAAAAGCTGGCATCAGGACCGGGCAATCGTGATGTATACCTAGCGAGTGCTGAACGTACATATTATATGCCTGTATACCATGACTGCGACGTCGCAGGGCAGACGTATCAAAGCTTGAATCGCGGGTTACTACATAGGTGAGATACTTAAAAATGAAGTCGGTTCGGCGCACGATAACGGGTCGCTTCACCGTCTGGTGTCAGAGATGTATGTCGTATGTGGCCTGATGATAGAGTTCATTCCGTGGCCGGGTGAGACAATGTCTGCCTTCAAGGCGAGTAAATAGGTGCTGCCGTTACCTAGAGCATCTGCATCTGTTGTAAGACTCCATAGCTTGACACTCCGGGTGTGGGCTGTGGCTTTATCAGCTCGCCACGGTTCATTGGAACTAGGAGGGCGCAGAGTGCACAGCAGCGCGCTCAGCAGCCATTGTAGGCGTGAGAGGGACAGCAACAGTAGCGTACTTTGAG